>OY292404.1:17672711-19162742 GCA_958496205.1 Idaea biselata
GAGACACAGGGAGAGCGGCTACAGCTCGAGCAGCATGCAGCCCGCCGGGCCCGCGCCCAGCCGCTCCTCCTCGCCCGCCGCCGCCGCCGCCGCCGTGTGAGTATATACCTCGCCACTGGATACACCGCCTCTATGGCGACACAGGGAGAGCGGCTACAGCTCGAGCAGCATGCAGCCCGCCGGGCCCGCGCCCAGCCGCTCCTCCTCGCCCGCCGCCGCCGCCGCCGCCGTGTGAGTATATACCTCGCCACTGGATACACCGCCTCTATGGCGACACAGGGAGAGCGGCTACAGCTCGAGCAGCATGCAGCCCGCCGGGCCCGCGCCCAGCAGCTCCTCCTCGCCCGCCGCCGCCGCCGCCGCCGTGTGAGTATATACCTCGCCACTGGATACACCGCCTCTATGGCGACACAGGGAGAGCGGCTACAGCTCGAGCAGCAGTGTGTCTGCGCACGCGCAGCCCGCAAATAAAGAGGTGTCGCCTTTAATTACCTGTATGGGATTTTTGTTTAAATCTAAGTATCTGAAATAGGGTATAGTATCTTAATGTCGTGTGCTTGCCTGAAAATTCGCATTTTCTTTCTATCTGTCTTTACGGGAGCTTAAATTATAATATCATGTTTGTTATAAACAGTGCCATGAACACAGTGGTGAACAGCGTCGGCATCGAGCAGCCCATGGAGGAGGAGTGGACCTACGACCCCAACGAGCCGCGCTACTGCATCTGCAACCAGGTCTCCTACGGCGACATGGTCGCCTGCGATAACCAAGACGTGAGTACTGTGTATGATATGAACAGTGGTATGAACACGGTGTGAACAGCGTCGGCATCGAGCAGCCCATGGAGGAGGAGTGGACCTACGACCCCAACGAGCCGCGCTACTGCATCTGCAACCAGGTCTCCTACGGCGACATGGTCGCCTGCGATAACCAAGACGTGAGTACTGTGTATGATATGAACAGTGGTATGAACACGGTGTGAACAGCGTCGGCATCGAGCAGCCCATGGAGGAGGAGTGGACCTACGACCCCAACGAGCCGCGCTACTGCATCTGCAACCAGGTCTCCTACGGCGACATGGTCGCCTGCGATAACCAAGACGTGAGTACTGTGTATGATATGAACAGTGGTATGAACACGGTGTGAACAGCGTCGGCATCGAGCAGCCCATGGAGGAGGAGTGGACCTACGACCCCAACGAGCCGCGCTACTGCATCTGCAACCAGGTCTCCTACGGCGACATGGTCGCCTGCGATAACCAAGACGTGAGTACTGTGTATGATATGAACAGTGGTATGAACACGGTGTGAACAGCGTCGGCATCGAGCAGCCGATGGAGGAGGAGTGGACCTACGACCCCAACGAGCCGCGCTACTGCATCTGCAACCAGGTCTCCTACGGCGACATGGTCGCCTGCGATAACCAAGACGTGAGTACTGTGTATGATATGAACAGTGGTATGAACACGGTGTGAACAGCGTCGGCATCGAGCAGCCCATGGAGGAGGAGTGGACCTACGACCCCAACGAGCCGCGCTACTGCATCTGCAACCAGGTCTCCTACGGCGACATGGTCGCCTGCGATAACCAAGACGTGAGTACTGTGTATGATATGAACAGTGGTATGAACACGGTGTGAACAGCGTCGGCATCGAGCAGCCGATGGAGGAGGAGTGGACCTACGACCCCAACGAGCCGCGCTACTGCATCTGCAACCAGGTCTCCTACGGCGACATGGTCGCCTGCGATAACCAAGACGTGAGTACTGTGTATGATATGAACAGTGGTATGAACACGGTGTGAACAGCGTCGGCATCGAGCAGCCGATGGAGGAGGAGTGGACCTACGACCCCAACGAGCCGCGCTACTGCATCTGCAACCAGGTCTCCTACGGCGACATGGTCGCCTGCGATAACCAAGACGTGAGTACTGTGTATGATATGAACAGTGGTATGAACACGGTGTGAACAGAAGCCGATGGAGGGGTGAAAGCAGATTACATGCCACTGCGCGGGGAGACCTGAGATCTCTTAGTCGCCTTTTACGGCACCCATGGGAAGATATAGGTCCCCCTGTTCTATGCTGGAGCCACATGGCCGTTCCAATGGGTCATTTATACAGCCGATTAAATAAATCCCATTTAAAAATCTACACATTCTAACCAAATTATTGACCGAGCGAGCGTTCGAGCGTAGCATCTGCTTTAAGTCTGGCAAAGTTTGCTTTCGTCTGTCAATGTGTTGGTTATCCTCTACAGGTCGTATTTCTCAACTGATTTTCACGAAACTTGGTAATTAAAAATGTCTACTGTTCGCAGAACTTCTAGTGATAACTTTTATTAACGTTCCAATCTGTTTTCCCCGCAGTGTCCATACGAGTGGTTCCATTACCCCTGCGTGGGCATCACAGCCCCGCCCAAGGGCAAGTGGTACTGCCCGCAGTGCCAGACCAACATGCGTCGCAATCGAGCGCATCGCAAGAACTGAACTGAATATTAGAGTATAAGTATGGTTACCAATAACTTTACCCACCTAGTTTATTGATAATTTAGGAGCTAAAACTCGGTCAAAATATCTGTGCACCTCGTTGGAATGTCTCTCAAGTCACAACCCCGAGCACGCCCGCATTATTGCATCAGTTCAATCCAATTCACTTATTTAACTGCTTGCACTAGGTAGATTACAATAGGTGTTTTACAATAAATATGATGTCCTCTAGGCCCACCGTAATAGGAATACAGTCAACTTAGTAGGTAAAAATATAATAAAATGTCAATGTTAGTTAAGTTAGTATAATGTCTTCATTTAATATAGGTACCTATTATGTCAAATAGAAAATAATAACAAAATCATACTCATTTAATAATAGACAGTAAAATTAATTATCCTTATTTGATTTGTCATTGAGAAATTGAACAATCTCATAATATATTTTACTCACTAGATATTTGTGGAGGTTAAATTTAAAACTTTGCAGTTGGGTTGACATATCGCACATTACAAATATTAGTTAATAACTGAGTATTTACCACTGAACTCTATGATATGCAAGTACTCTGGAACTGCTATACCATACAAAATGACGTTAGATCTTTGTGCCTAGTTTCGTGAACGGTCACCATCACTATCAATAGAAAACAGCGCAACATGGCGCAGATCAAATAGGCACAAAATTCAGTGCGCGATCTCCTGTCCAGTGTGTATTATGGAGGTCAGTGGTATTTACAATGTTTTAATTTGTTTAACAAACCAAAAAAACGGGGCAAGTGCGACACTCGCGCACAAAGGGTTCCGTACCACTATCACAATTGGATACGGAACCCTAAAATGGTTTACAACAACCAATTTTTCAATTTTATAGGAAAATATAAAATATTTATCTTCGATTCTTACTCCCATCAAACGACCGAATCACTCAAAAAAAAAAAAAAAAACCTTGGCACAAAGAAAATCTGAAACATAAAAGAAACTCTTTGGTAAGTAAGGCAGACTGTTATATATTTGACAGATAGGGCAGCCATTTTGAATTCCATGACCAACTCGATTTGTCCTGACCAATCAGAAGCGACCTCACATTGTAGTACTAAACTCCTTGTTATTTTTGAAACACGTTTGTTGTATGGGAGCCCCTTTTAAAGAATTGTTTTATTTCGTTTTTAGTATTTGTTGTTGTAGCGGCAACCGAAATACATCTTCTGTGAAAATTTCAACCTTCTAGCTATTACGGTTCATGAGATACAGCCTGGTGACAGACGGACAGACGGACAGACGGACAGACGGACGGACGGACGGACGGACGGACGGACAGACAGACAGACAGACAGACAGCGAAGTCTCAGTAATAGGGTCCCGTTTTTACCTTTAGGTACGGAACCCTAAAAACAACAACTTTTTGTTCACGGGACTGGAATTTCCCGGTGATAACAATTAGCAGGGTTATCACCGGCATCGAACTACCTCTTTCGACGTGCGTCTACTGCGGGTCGTTAACGCGATCTAGACCCGTGTCTAATAATAATAATGGACGGAAATCGTGTAAGTTTAAAAAGTGTGCGGGTCGTTATTGAGTGACACGCTGTAATATCGAGCTCCTTAAAAACAAATTAAAACATGGTAAATACCTCCTACCTATTAAATAATGTTTGTAGTGAAAACAACCATGTGTTTAAAATCGGGGTTTAAAATCGTTTATTTTGCACATCTTGCTGATGTGACGTGTATAATCGAATCAGGTGCATCAATATTTTGACCGTTATATTTTAATGTTTAATTAATGTGTAAGGCTCGGACTAACTGGAATTAATCTGCCGGAATATGGTGACAGTTTTCCTAAACTTGGTGATGAGTTTCTGATTTCCTGGTTGGACTTCTTTTTGCTTCATAGAAAATGTTTGTTTGTTGGGTTTTGGTTTCTCGGCGCTCGAGGCAGGGGCTCGTGTGGTCTAGTTGGAATTGACGTTGGGATGCAGACCCAAAGACGCAAGTTCAAGCCTCGCCGCGAGCGAAATTTTTTGAATGCGTAATTTTCCTTTATAACATTTTCTAGATAAAAATTCCTTGAGCAATAAAAACTAATAAAATAATACAGTTTTCATAATCTGAGTTGATCACCTTCTGATTTCCTGGTTGGACTTTATTTTACTAGGTAGGTCCAATACAAAAATAGATTTCGTAATCTGGAGTGATGATTTTATGATTGGACTTTATTTTGCTAAAAAGATAGGTCCAGTTTTCTTAATCTGGGTTGATCATATTATTATTTCCTCGTTGGACTTTATTTTGCTAGGTAGGTCCAATACAAAAACAGATTCCAAAATCTTTCTTCATAAGTCCCATATAAAAACAATTCCCTTGATCTAGGATTTCCTTGTTGGAGTTCATATCACTAGATACTTAGATAGGTCCCATAAAAACCGTTTTCTTAATCTGAGTTAATGACCATCTGATTTTCTGGTTGGACTTTATTTTGCTAGGTAGATCCAATACAAAAATAGAGTTCGTAATCTGGTAGAGTCTGTTCAGAAAGAGAACCGTCGTGGAATTTGAGGGCGCAGATATGCATAATTACCTTTTTTGTTTAACATGCAACATTGTAGCGCGACTATACCATTTTGGTCCTTTTAACCTTTTACGACGCTATTACTTAGTAGCTTATAGGAATCGAATGATTCGATATTTTATATATCAGATACTAAAGAAAAATGTATTAAAACTACTTTATTACACTAATAATATAGACAAAAAAAAACAAAAACAACATGTATTTTAATCAGATGTATAATCAAAATCAGAATCCAAATATTCGATGCCTGAAAGATCCACAACAGATCCATCTTCTGAGGATGATTCTTCTGAGCTATCTTCATCCGAATCTGTTACATTTATTATAAACTCTGGCATTTCGTCCAAAAGGCGATCTTGTTGCCAGTAATCATTTTCGAGGCGTATCACATGGTCACATTCTTTTCGCCAGTGCTCTGCAGTGTTATTGTTGAAGCACTCGTTTATAATAGGCAGTAGGTCTTTGGCAGACACATTCACATTTTTGGCTGCTACTTGCTTTTTTACTAAGCTCCATATCATTTCAATAGGGTTTAAATCACAGTGATATAGTGGCAACCTAACAATAGTGTGCCCATAACCCTTAAATAATTGATCAATTGCGTAAACGGGTTCGCCTTTGTTTTTTTTAATCAAGTTTAAAAGTTCAGCCTTTAGCGCATTTTCTGGATAAACTACGCCATTTTCGTCTAACCATTTCTTCAAAGCGTCTTTATTATTTGTTGCATTTGGAGGCTTGTTTATCCTTACACTGTGATATGATGCATTATCTAATAGAATGACCGATGGTTGATGAAGATTTGGTAGCAGCTTTTCTTTAACCCACTTGGTAAAATTTTCTTGATTCATGTCGTGGTGATAATCCGCTGACAAACTTTTGGTTTTATATATCAGTAAACAGTTGTCAACAAATCCTTCTCATGAACCTGCGTGAACGATAATTTATCTCTCACCCAGAGAAATAGATTTTGAAACACCAGGTTCATCTGGGCCTTGCCAACACTTGTTGACTTCGTGTGCAGTATGAACATAAGTCTCGTCTAAATATATAATTGACTTTCCAGATTCTCTTAATCGCTTCATGGTTCTTAAGTAATTGGCACGCCAGACGACAATATCGTATCTTTCAATTAATGTCTTTCTCTTTGAAATACACTTTTTATATTTATATCCAAGTTCTTTCAACACCTTACTAAGACTGGTAATACAACCACTAAAGTTTATATCTTCTTTTAGTACCCGATGCAACTTTCTCAGTGTAGGAACTTCTTTTCTCACAATATAAAACTGACGTATTTTGTTTCGAATGGCACATTTGTCAAAGTCATCTAGATCAACTTTTTTGGGTCTACCTTGGCGTTTTTTCCCAGGAGTGCTCCATACGCCATTATTTAAAGTCCTTCCTTTTTAATTTTAGAAACAGTGTCTCTACTAAGACCTGAAATAAAATAAAAGTTAGTTTAGTACTTAATTAATTAATGTAAATGATAAATGTATCAAAATATTGGTTCGTGTTATAACCAATATTTTGATCATGCATCATCATCAATCAATCATCACATTACAAGTCACTTAGAATAATTAGAAGTTACAGACGTGTATATCTATCAATGCTTAGGCATTAGTACATACTATTTATAATCCTAAATAACATTGAAATAATGCATAAAAATGTTGATACATACCGGTCATAGCAGACACACGTTCCGTCACCTTACTCAGGTCGATAACAGGACTTCTTGCCGCTTTTTCACGTTGATAAAATGTAATAACGTTGTATATTGTTACCACTTCGTAATGTTTTACCCCGTTTCGACATGATTTTATCATAAAAACTCAATCAGATAACGAAATACCGAAGTAGCACTTATACACACAGCTTTGACAGCTGACAAGTTTGACATTTGAAAAGTTGCCATGTAAAAATATTATCACTTGTTCCCGTTGTGACCACGACGACACGGTTCTCCTGAACAGACTCTAGTCATAAGAAGCCAGTACTAAAGCTATTCTAGTAAGACGAGGTGACAAAACATTAGGAATAGGTTTTTTGAGATCAAAAATATCTAGTAAAGGTTTATTTATGATCTGTGATAATCTTTAATGATCTCCCCATGAAATAATTTAAAAAAATTATGATTTATTGGTTGGACTTTATTTTACTAGAAGTTCCAGTTTTCTTAATCTGGATTGATGCCGTTCTGATTTCCTGGTTGGACTTTATTTTGCTAGGTAGGTCCAATACAAAAACATTTTTTATAATCTGGGTTGATTCAGATTTCCTGGTTGCAATTTATTTAAAAAAAAAAACTTTTCGTGCTTTTGCATTTGCTGAATCCTTTATTATGATACACAGATAAATGATGCAGCGGTTTGTTAGTGATAGGAACCTTGTATCTAAATATTGTACACCTATTTGGTAGATCAATAGCTTTAGTCTATAGTTCATAGAAAGATAAATAAACTATGGTTGTCAGTCGTTGCCAAGTCAAAGAGTAGTATAATAGTACGTGCCAAGTACTCCTTTGTTTTATTAGGTTATGGGCCCAGTCCCATATTTCCTTATGTTTTTTCGGTCAATTCGGTTAATTTGTTGTTAAAAAGAACATAATGTCGACGTCGGGCTACGTGGTTAACGTGCCGAAACTAAAAAGTCGGGCAAACTACACGTTCGCGACAAGCAAATTTTTACTTCAACACTGAAACCTAACAGCAGACATCTCACATCAGTGAAGCTGAGTGAAGAAAGCCATGGAAGAAAGTTAAAGCTAAGCTCGTCAAATGTTACGTGTATAAAAAGTCGAAACGGGTGGATAAGATCATTACATTTGGCTGGACTCCCAGATTAGTTTTCACAGATGATAATGGCAATCGAGCATTCGATCGGGCATTGCCATTAGAGCTAACGTCATCAAGACATAGGTATATATTGACAGGAGTGAAGAAGTTGGCAGAACTTAAACGGAGTGCCAAATCACTTATCAACGTCAACGTAACGTAACATCGGAAAATGAAGGAAATATTAGAAGCAAACCAGACAAAAGTACCAGGTTTTAAAGATCTATGCACCAGGATTATACAGTGAGCAGAATGTTTGAATATGGTAACAGATTAACTTCAATATTTCGAGGTTGTTCCATTATCGCTCAGGATGACTGTATTGGTGAAGCTACGATAGGCTGTATGTACAGGATTAAAAACATTGTGAAGTTTGCGTAAGTTTTAGGTGCAGTGGTACAGAATGTCACTTGGCATGGAAGACTCATTTAAACAGTAGAGAGAGATCTCTTGGGAAGGTGCAGTTGCAGGAATTTCTTTAGACAAGAAAGTTGACATATTGAACATAGTATAATGATGGGTGCCGAAGGCAAAGATTAACTTCTGTATTAGCAATGCATAGGAATTATGTCAACAGGGTGACAGTTGTCTGTCTGTTTCTTGGAAGAAAAGCACTAACTCTTCCAGTACGCAAGTGGAATAAGAAGAATGCTAGAAATATGTTTGTGGTATATCCAGATGATGGAAGAAAAGCACTAACTCTTCCAGTACGCAAGTGGAATAAGAAGAATGCTAGAAATATGTTTGTGGTATATCCAGATGATTTATAAGAATACAGACTTATATCAGCATCATCAAGCTCCCAGGATGATTCATTTAACTTCAGATCATAGACCATCATAGAGGTAGAAGTTTCAGTGGAGGCTAAGCGTGTCCGAAAGCCAGTTGACAGGTATGGCACGAGCAATATCTGTGCACGGAGCAGGTAGAAGCTGACAGTGAACAACTCTGATATGAAGAAGAGATAAATTGCTTCCGCTTATCATTCTTTAGTTTGAAACACATCAGAAAAAGTTAGATTATAGACGTTAGTTAGGACAATCAATTCATGTGTTCCATCTTATACTTCCAACTTTCTTTAAATTCAATAGAAGGAACACATTTAATGTCATCCTTAGAGGTACCTATGTACCAAGTTTCATCAGAAATAACTACCATTTCCAGAAGAAGAAAAAAAGGTTTTTAACCCTAGACTTTGTGTGCCCCGGCTTCCTGCAGTATTCACAGGTAAACTTCTTTTTCCTCTCCACTACAAAAGCGGCGGCATCATTACTGCTACCATTGCTCGCAGAAACCCATTTCAAGTTCTCCTATAATCTTCCTATAATAAGCGAGTTCGCACCACCTATGTAGACAAGGCTCCTGTGAGATTTGCTGTTTCCAGTCCGGATACCAAAGCATCGAACTCGGTTGCCACCTGAGCAATAACTCTGCTATTTCTGTGTCTTCAAAGACACGGCCAATGTCAGCTAATTGATGTGAAATTGTAAGTATACCATCAATGTACTCACTCATCGAAGCGTAATCACAGTAACTAGCTTGATGTAGTTTTCTTAACAACAGCACTCGACGATATAGGCCTTTATTCTTAAAGGTGTCTGCTAATTTTACCCAAGCTTCTTTTGCCGTCTTACATTGTCTCAAATGTTGAATAATATGGGATTTTACCGAGAGACATGCGCGCCAGTGCACGTTGACCTAACAATTTAGATGAAGACTCGCCCGCTATACAGGTCCATAGACCTTTAAGTAGAGCTTGCTTCATAAGAAATTTCCACGTGAAATAGTTTCTTATCCCGCCCAATCTCTCTATCATCGTGACATGCGATTGAGGTTGTGGTTGATGCGCATTAGGCGTTTGCGCATTACCATTGTTTTCCGCCATGTCGTTTGAACCACGCGTCTTTTCTGGGAACACTAACTAGATAGGTCCCATAAAAAACCGTTTTCTTAATCTGATTTAATGACTTTCGGATTTCCTGGTTGGACTTTATTTTGCTAGGTAGGTCCAATACAAAAATAGAGTTCTTAATCTGGGCTGATGATTTTGTGATTTATTGGTTGGACTTTTGGATATTTTACTAGAAAGGTACCAGTTCCAGTTTTCTTAATCTGCGTTGATGACGCTCTGATTTCCTGGTTGGACTTTATTTTGCTAGGTAGGTCCAATACAAAAACACTTTTCATAATCTGGGTTGATTCAGATTTCCTGGTTGGACTTTATTTAAAAATGTTTTTATTAAAAAAGCAACTTTTCGTGCTTTTGCATTTGCAAAGTCCTTAATTATGTCACTTACTTCAATTTTGACTTCATGTTCTTATCTTATGTCTAACACGGAGTGAAATGTTCTTCTGTTTTATGTTAGTTAGATAGTTTAGGCTGTTATTAATGTTCTAGGTTGTAGACTCACTGGATATTATGTAGGTATGACTTCCACACTTGAGAAAGTTCACTTTGTTCTTTAAGTAGGGAAGTGTACATACCAATGCAGTGTAACTTACTCTGGATTCCGATGCACGACGCAGCCGAGGGTCGTCAGGTAGTGGACGACAGCCTCCAATCGATTCCTTTGAGATATGACGACGCCGCCGAGTATAGTCGGATGGTGGACGTCGTTCTTTACTCTGAACTAGACGATGTTCTCGTGAAAAACGGAGAGTTGCCCCGTCGGCGCAGGAGTACGACTCGTTGATGCGAATTAGGATCCCTCGAACCATGTGTCAGGAACTCAGGATGCAGGCGACGTGTTTGATACGTCGTACGCTGATCTTCCTTGTGGTTGTGAGAGAGAATCGCTTGAGTCTCCGCGTACGAGCTGTAGAAGCGATGTGCAGGACGAACTGGACTTTTTTTTTTCGGTTCGGGACGAAGTTTTTCAACGTCGGAGGGTCGCGTTGCCCTCATGTTATTTCAGAACGAAAGAATGAAAGGAAACACTGTTTGCTGGACGTAATTAATGTCGAGATCACACACATTAGATTACACAAATATACATTACAGTAGAGAGAGTCTAAGTACTTATTAGATATTAAAGTAATTATTGAGCGCAACATGAAACCATCTTGTCGATGCGCGTGAGTGAGAAGTGTGAGGGAGATGCACCGAACACTTATACTCCTAGCGGAGAAGAATGTCGACACCATACGAAATGGATGTATACAAAATTATATTGCTTTTTTTTATTACAGCGCCATCTCGTGGCCTAGCAAAGCATTTTGGCAACAAGCATTTTTGGCGGGAACCTTCGAAAGTTCAGTTCAATTAATAATCTCTAGAAATAGGTATTTCGATCTGGTTTAAAATCAAGATTTTTTCTAATGGAAATTCAGAAAGAAATTACATTTCAATAGAATAATTATTGTTCTATTGATATGTAATTTCTATTAGAAAAAATCTTGATTTTAAACCGGATCGAAATACCTATTTCTAGAAGGGAATGTAAAGAGTTAAAATAGATTTGTTTGCGAATTCATTTATTCCTAATAGTAAGATTACATTTTTAACTCAAATAACAGAAATTCAATATCATAACATTAATTTTAGATTTTAAGATCTGCTACCTATATAAATATTGACCTATTCAAATAAATATTGAAATAAATCATTTAAAAAACCGGTTCAGCGGTTTTGTGTGAGACTTACACAGACAGTTTCACCTTTAGGTATTAAATTAATAGGACTAGCAGTTCCTATCACAAATAAATCGTTATCTCCTGATGGTCCAGAACTTCAACTGCAGCGGACGACCCTGGTTGAGATGTCTTAACATTTAGTTGATCCTGTAAAATATTTCACATAAAATTATTGTTTCATAGGTGTAATATGACCAATTTGTTACTTTATCCTATTAATATAATAAATGCGAAAGTCCGTAATCCTGTGTGTGAATATGGTTATGTTTGTTACCTCGCCTATGTATACGAACCAATTGTGCTGATGTATTATTGTTAATTCTTCTCATCCGAGCGATGTTCCCGATTGCATCCCTCTCGGGACCCCGGGGTCCGCTAAACCCTTCATTGTTTTTTTTTTTATTTGGGGTCGGCGCGGTCGGTAAGTCATCATTGACCATACCTACCTTCTGCAATTAGATTTAGCAATGTTTTTACGGCCGGCCGCTTGCCTGACACCAACCCTTTTAGGGATCAAGCAGTTTATCCGTCACCGCGCGGGGAGAACTTAAGGTTTGCTTTTCTCCCTCCGATCCCTCAGTCGCCTTTTACGATACCCACGGGATGAGATGGGGTAACCCTATTCTATTCCGGGGCTACACGGCTAATTGTTAATAACCGATCATAAATACTTAGATGAAAACAAACAAGAGTAGATACGGCATATTATTCTAACATTGCGTATTTGAAAAATGAGTTAGAAACACCTATATGCACTTTCACATAATTATTGTATTTAAAAACATTTGTCTTTAAATATAGGTATTTTTACTATACATTTTATTTTATTATTTGAGTAAAATTATGTGTAAAATGTTTTTTTTGTGTTTCCCTGAATGATTCAGGCATTTGTAAAACGAGCAAGAAGGCATTCTGATGTATTTCAAAAAGATAATCGCAGTGAGACAGCACTTGCTCACGCGGCAACGGTTCGACATACAACTGAGGCTAGTGCGTCAGCTAGATGCAGTTTAATCGTCTCATTTGCCGTGACTAGGTACCGTATCTTTAGTTTTTGGAACGAAGTTCCTTATCGCGCGTTGCGAAAGGGGGCTAGACGGAAAAAATTAAGACCAAAAGTTGTAACGACACTTTTTGCTATAGTTATAAGGAATTTCGTTCCATCCAGGTGTCCCTTGACACCTCTCAAGTTTTTGTTTTAATCTAAGCATAAATATAGGTAGTTTGCTTACTTGATGGTCCTGCAGCGAACGGCCCTGGTTGTAGTGGCCCGGCCCTGGTCTACACATTTAGTAGATCCTGTAAAATATTTCATATAATAATTATTATTTCATAGGTGTTATGACCAGTTTTGTTAGTTTATCCTATTAATATGATAAATGTGAAAATCCGTAATCCTGTGTATGAATATGTTTATGTTTGTTACATCTCCACGTATACCTATGTAATACTACTGAACCAATTGTGATGAAACTTAGTATTATAGGTTGATAGCTAGGGATGACAAACTCACTACTTGAGGCAGATTTCCCAAGATTACCTATTATTATTATTATTGAGTAATAGTAACAACAAACATTAATTGCCTATACTTTTAATAACAACGGTTTTCAGTCTTGACAAAAAAACCTTTATGTATACTTATAAATTTAAAAAAAGTCTGAATTTCAAAAAGTCGTAAAACATAAGTGTTCAAGTACGAAGGGTGAATAAGTTTACCTACCTGGTATATCGAGAGAAGGAAATCATTTTTTTTTTTCAATGTAGTACAAACTTACCTTATGGTTTAGCAATGCGGTAGGTAGTTGTAAATTTCCCAAAGATGGACGGTCCCGGCTGGGAATTAACGTGAACCGTCGAATGAGATGAACTTGTGCCCATTATATTCATTAAATGCTGATCCTGGAAAGTAAAAATAACTTTTCTTACAAACTTAGGGATAAAAATTAAGGTATAGATACAACAATACGGCTACTTTACAACAACTTTGGTTGGAAATCCGGAGATGACAAAGGGGGATTGGGAAAGCAACATTTTGTCCACATTTCACAGCTGAAAAACGAAATACGTACCTATCTATGTTTAAATTTGCAATAATTTACAATACATGGGTAAGGGTATGTACGTTATATAGTTATTTTCTATTTCTAGGGTTCGTAGGAGGTGCAAAGATATCGTGATTCTGACTTTTTAGGTTAGTAGGTATAAACAGAACAGGTGAATAAGTTTACCTACCTGGTATATCGAGAGAAGGAAATCATTTTTTTTTTCAATGTAGTACAAACTTACCTTATGGTTTAGCAATGCGGTAGGTAGTTGTAAATTTCCCAAAGATGGACGGTCCCGGCTGCGAATTAACGTGAACCGTCGAATGAGATGAACTTGTGCCCATTATATTCATTAAATGCTGATCCTGTAAAATAAAAATAACTTTTCTTACAAACTTAGGGATAAAAATTAAGGTATAGATACAACAATACGGCTACTTTACAACAACTTTGGTTGGAAATCCGGAGATGACAAAGGGGGATTGGGAAAGCAACATTTTGTCCACATTTCACAGCTGAAAAACGAAATACGTACCTATCTATGTTTAAATTTGCAATAATTTACAATACATGGGTAAGGGTATGTACGTTATATAGTTATTTTCTATTTCTAGGGTTCGTAGGAGGTGCAAAGATATCGTGATTCTGACTTTTTAGGTTAGTAGGTATAAACAGAACAGGTGAATAAGTTTACCTACCTGGTATATCGAGAGAAGGAAATCATTTTTTTTTTCAATGTAGTACAAACTTACCTTATGGTTTAGCAATGCGGTAGGTAGTTGTAAATTTCCCAAAGATGGACGGTCCCGGCTGGGAATTAACGTGAACCGTCGAATGAGATGAACTTGTGCCCATTATATTCATTAAATGCTGATCCTGGAAAATAAAAATAACTTTTCTTACAAACTTAGGGATAAAAATTAAGGTATAGATACAACAATACGGCTACTTTACAACAACTTTGGTTGGAAATCCGGAGATGACAAAGGGGGATTGGGAAAGCAACATTTTGTCCACATTTCACAGCTGAAAAACGAAATACGTACCTATCTATGTTTAAATTTGCAATAATTTACAATACATGGGTAAGGGTATGTACGTTATATAGTTATTTTCTATTTCTAGGGTTCGTAGGAGGTGCAAAGATATCGTGATTCTGACTTTTTAGGTTAGTAGGTATAAACAGAACTTACCGCAAAGCATTTCTTCTTCCAGGTTTAGGAAACCGAGATAATTTAATGCCCGGCACTTTGCCAGGCATTAAATTATCTTTGCTTTTCACATTTTCTATAAACGTAAGCCATATTGAAATAAGTTCACAACACAAACAATATATTCACTTAAAAATAAACAACACAAAGAGTCAATTTTTCGCTTCCAAAATACACCAACACTAATGCGGAGCAACAAAGTTCACGCAACTCAACGTAATAACGGAGAAAACATAAGTTTTTCCAAGATAATTGAAGATAATTCTTCAACACAAACTATTCAACCAACATGCCATGATATAGTCCGGGCGGCGGCTGCAAAATATCAACCTCATCGAATAACTGAAAAATATCACTTTCCACGAAAAGAAGACCTAAAATAAATAAGAAAAAAATTGGTCTGCCGGGGTACTGCTTGGGGGGTCCTTCGCAGTGAATTAAAATATGGTCCACTTCGGATCATCATTTTATTTCATGTGGTTACTGAACGAAACATTATTCTTGGCTTTAGAATTAATTAATAGAGTCTAAAAAATCAAGACCGGTGTTGGAGGGTTCCGCAGACCAACCAATTTTACGAGTCCGGTCGGGAGGTCCATTTTACCTCATCGAGTTACCGGATGAAACTAAGTTTTTCTAGTGGCTAAAATTATGCTCTCTAAACATAAGTTGGTCTGCCATCTCGCTCGCGGTAGTTTTTGCAGTCCGACCACTTATGAACACGCAACTCTGAACATTTTGTTTTAAGTTCGGTTCAAACTGATAGGTAGGTAACTACTATAATAAAATAATTTATTTTATTATAGTGTGACCAGGGGCGTCTCTAGCTCATGTAGCGCCCGTGTGCAAATATCTCCTTGGCGCCCTTTAGTAAGAGTTAAGAGTGATTCCAATAAGGAATAATAAAGGTACAAACAACAGTACTAACTTGACGTAGGAACCCCTAATATTATTTTTTAATTAAGTTGAAAAAATATGTCGGGAACCAATAGGTACCTACATACACCAATATCTTTTGAATGAAATGTCCGAATTAAATAATTCAAAAGGTTCTAGAAAGGTATGTTCACGAGTTCCAGGTCGGCAATGGCACACGTACCTACGTAGGATTTTTTTCCCTTCCTCATAATATCCGTAGCCTCCATGAACACGTTCAAATTCCACCCCCATTTCACCCACATGACCGTGCAGATCACCACCCAAAACGATTCCCTGTGACAACGAGATAGCCCCAAGGACCTCGCCGAGTTTATCCCAAAACCACCTCTTATCAGCGTCGCTACAACCGACCTTCGAAAGTTCAGTTTTAACCATTAATATTTTTTCTTGATTTTTCAAGATTTTTTCTATTTCAAATGTAAAAAATCTTGATTTTAAATCAGATCGAAATACCTATTTCTAGGGAGGAATGTAAAGAGTTAAATTAAAATAGATTTGTTTGCGAATTCATTTATTCCTAGTAAGAAATAATATATACCTACCTATAACAGATAGCATTTCTGTTATTTTAGTAAAAAATGTACCTAATCTTACTAGATTCATTTAATTTTAAGAACTTACTATCTATATAAATATTGACCTATATAAATATTGCAATAAATAATTAAAAAAAAATAGTTTCACCTTTAGGTATTACAGTGATAGGACTAGCAGTTTTTATCATAAATAAATCTTTAAGCTAGATAACTAGCTAAACGATTTACACAGAGGTGTTACAGAATATTAAATGTTTTTATAGTAAAAATATTGAATATATTGTGAACAGCGTATTTAATTGAGGAAAAATATTTTTTATGAACATTTCATGGTATATAACCGAGATACTAAGTCATGCCTCATGTCAAAGGAGTCATATTGAACTCTGAGCGTAGTGAAGGGCTCTGGTTTAGTGATACGAGATATTCAAGCTACCTTAGACTAGAAGTATCATTCATTATCTCGTGATATCTCGCACCGTGAGAAGAGAACCCAGTTTTACATATACTTCTCACCTCACAACTTCGGAAAAAATCGTTTTGCACGCAGATTTCTGTGTGAATTTTGCACGCTAGTGTGCAAAGAGTTTTCAAAATTCGAATCTGTCTTTTCCATACATTTCTCTAAAGCAAGTCCTTAGAAAATGTGCGTGAAGAAAATACGTGAGAACCATCAGTCGCCTTCTACGACACCCTAGTATGAAGAGTTGGGGTTGGCCTATTCTCGTCCGGAACCAACCCGGACAAGACACGTACTCACAGAAGACCAGCCTCGGGGTTTGCCAGCGAGCGATGGAGCGCAGTATTTTGAGTGTCAAATTAATGGACAAAATCCGAAACACAGAACTGCGCTCTCGCACAAAGATCGTGGATGTCGGTCAACTACCAGGTTGCGAGATGGCAGACCAACTTATATTTAAAGAGCATAATTTTAGCCACTAGAAAAACTTAGTTTCATCCGGTAACTCGGTTACTGAGGTAAAATGGACCTCCCGACCGGACTCGTAAAATTGGTTGGTCTGCGGAACCCTCCAACACCGGTCTCGGACGACATGATTTTTTAGACTCTATTAATTAATTCTAAAGCCAAGAAGAAGGTTTCGTTCGCCACATGAGATAAAATGATGGTCCGAGGTGGACCATATTTTAATTCACTGCGAAGGACCCCCAAGCTGTACCCCGGCAGACCAATTTTTTTCTTATTTTGTTTAGGTCTTTTTTTCGTGGAAAGTGATATTTTTCAGTTATTCGATGAGGTTGATATTTTGCAGCCGCCGCCCGGACTATTAAGACTTTCCCGTGTTGCCATTAACATAAACTTCATATTTCATAGTAAATTTAAATTGGTCCAGATAGTCCGCTGTTTTTTCTTCTTTTCAAATATCAAATATTATATTTACTTGCAGCTATTGTATAACATAACGGTTAATTTCTTAAATTATACATATTTTATATAGTCAATTAACAAATCATTAAATTTATTACAAAATCAATAGGAAATAAACTCCAATGTTCGGAGACTTTGGATAACATGGCAATCTACATAAATTAGTCGGTGTGTTTATGGTTTTTCCACGCCATCTACACAATACACCAAAGGAACTACTGTGTACTGTGCCATCTACATCGATTTTAAGGTATTATATCGTTCTGCGATGCCAACTTAGTACCAAGCTATGGGTATAGATAGAGCTTCCATCAGTGTTGCCTAGGTTCAATACATTTGTTAACAGCGCCTGGGGAGATGGCACGAGACGCGATAGTGCGGTGTCATCTCCGGTCCGATTTTACTAGTGTTGTGCGACGATGTCGCCACAGCATCACGCGAGGGATCTACCTGGTCACCTATCACACAATCCCAGTATCCTAGGATTAGCAGCATGCGTGTCGCGAATTTCCATGTGTGATAATTCGCCACGCCCTCAAGCTTCTCGTAGCTGTGCAAATGCTGGCCTCCCGATCCATTACTAGCGGGAACAACACCACTGCCATTCGAGTTGCGATCACGCGGTGACATCGAAGTATTTTCTCCTTCGGCAAGCCTAATTCAGTCCCTCAGTCAGTAAAATGGGTGTATAACGACACTGCACGAAAAATTCGTAGCCTCTTCAGATTGTACGATCTCATAAACTCACCAACTCTGGCATTCTTTAACCACACTGATATCGTAGCTGGGACACGTAACCTTTTAGAATATCTTATCAGAGCTACAGGTTCTTCAGTGGAAAAATAAGAAGCCGAAACGTTGCTTTCAATGAAAGAGAGTTTATTGATCACAAAAAATATCCTTGATTGAGTCTTTAAACTTATGCTTATTGTCGATTTCAATTATTAGTTGTAAAAGCAGTAATAATACGTCCTACGTTGTCAACAGGTAAAAATGGAAGAGAGTTAGACAGAGACAAAAGATCTATGATTAATGTTCTACATAATAGCCACTGTCACACTGATTGACAGCTAGTCATGCGACATGAATGTTGCGTGAACATACTAAAGCCAATGTTGGCCACGGCCAGTCCTTTATATTTAACAGAACCACAGATAGTCCCGTTTCGTCGACATTAAATATTCTGTCTGGCGTCAAATGTTTATCTTCATAGACCTTCTCTAATATGTCGTAGAACTCGTTCATCCGTTGTTTCGTGAATCCACGTGCTCTTGCTAACGAGGTTCCTGAGGGCTTTCTCATTGACAAAATATCTTTGTGCCTCTTCAGAAAGCCATCTAGCCAATACCTTCCAGCTATATTATTTTTGAAAGGGTTTGCCATCTCATTTTTTGCTGCTAGTTGAAAGGCTATTCTGCGCATGTCAGTCTTAGTCAATCCATTTAACGTATTTTCCACTTTCAAAGCATACTCGACAAGCTCATCTTCAAATTTTTCATTAAATACTGGCTTTTGTCCAATTTTTTTGTGTAATAAGACTACCGCGTTACTAGTGTCTTGTCTACATCGTTTAATTAGAATTCGTTTGGATTCTATAAATCAAAAGTGCCATTGACCTGGAGGTTTCATAATTTTCTCAGTAGAACTTTTCCAATTGTATACTTTGCAGTCAGTTTCACCAACTCTTATCAACGTAGCATAATTTGAAATAATGTTGTGATACTCTTGTGGTTTTATAATCACATCTTTCCTTTTAATGTCAGCCTCTATGTGTCCAAACACCCGGTCAGATGGTAGATAAGAATGACCAGTAACAGGAAAATATACTTCTATTACTTGAATACCTGGATGATTAAGGATCCATTTGGAGCACATACCGATGACCTTTTTTAAAAGAGGAGGAAAGTAACATTTATTTAGAGATGACTGGCGTGGATTCTCAATTTTATATTCTCAACTTGGCGTAAAGTGGCTAACACTTTACGCCAAGTCATTTTTAACGGCCCAAAAAAGGCAACATCCAGGGGCTGTGTTATTTGGGTAGAATTTGATGGCAAGAGTATAAATTTAATCTCAAACTTCTCGCACAATTCGATGACTTCCAGGGTTAATATGGCTACATAAGTTATCGCCGATGATAATCTTGGTTCCTTCCAATTAGCGAGCCCATGGTATAATTATTAAAATTTAAGTGTATTTGACTATGCAATACGTTTTTTATTATTTTTCTTATATTTTCGATTTCAATATGATTTTTTAATATTTGTGATATAATTTTGATATATCTTGCATTTTTGAAAACACCTCCATTAATTCATCCTTGGGGTAGGATAGGAGACGTTTATTTTTAATAAATTATCTTGCTTCTAAATAGTCTAACTGTTTATCGCTATAATAATTGGTTTTGCAGGATGAAAAATATGTTTTGTGATATTTTTAAATAAATAGCCGGTTACATATTTAATTTGTCCATATATAACTGGACTTTTTATTTTTTCTCTGTAATCAATTATTTCAACGTAACTGACATCAACGCTCTGGGGAGTATCCGAGGAATTATCTTTTTTTGCAATTTTAAATAAAGCTTTCATACTTTTAAACATTGTCTCACAGGAATCTTTTTCGCAATTATAACCTGGGGAATGCGTCCCTGTTAAATTATTTATTAAAAGCGATGCAAACGCCGATTCAAAACCCTCTGGAGTTGGGTTTATATTCCTACATCCATGGCTTCGAACACAACCAAAGAAGTTCTCCAGAGGGTCTTGATTGAAATGGCGCATCCATATTGATTTAATATCATATTTATTAAACAAGATATCTCTCAGGTAGGGTGAAGTGGTAGACAATGAGCCATAAAAAGTTTGGAATCATATAGATCTGACCCCACTTGTCCAAATGTAACTTCAAATATACCATTTGTTAGGAACTTTCACTGGTTTTAAAGTGGCATACTTAAAATTCTCTAAAAATGTACAAAGCTAAGCTATAAAATGTAATTTTAAAAAGTGGGAATCTGGCTCATTGTTAACACCCATTGGTACACAATGAGCATAGGGGGTGGTATACAATGATTCAAGTAGTACACTATGGGACAGTGCACAAAATTCGACATAGAATTCCCTATGATTACCGAAGAACTACTAAATAAGGAAACAAATATTAATCAGTCTTACATTTATTATTATTTTAAACGAAATAATTAACAAAAATATTCATATTTGGAACTTAAATTTTAATTGAAATAACGTACTATCTAATCCTACTAAGTTGTGGCACGAAAGCTTAAATCAATATGTGAAAATATTGGAAAAATATGAATTAGAAATATTCGAAAGGAAAATATAACGTATTCGACACACAATCTTAATTATTAAGTTTAACTATATACTGAATAATATTGTTTTATTCTGTTTTGCAACAAAAGAAAGTTTTTAACGATTCTTTAACAAAGTTTCATCAAAAATGATCTCTCCTACAGTAGAAGTTAGGAACATAGGTATTAAACCAATATCAAAATCAACACAATCTATAATATATGATATAAAAATAATAAATCAATAGTATATTTTTGGTAATGAAATATTAATTAGAAACGTAAGTTTAGGAGTGACATGTCCACTGGAAATTTGTAGGTGGATGTACGACGACTTGTTCCTTCAAGTTTTGGAGCTGGTAAAATATATGTTATATCCTCTTTTTTTACCCCTGCCGTATCTGGTTCAATGGGTTCTGTGAATTTTTGGGTCATCTTACTTTTAAGTTTTAAATATGACACAAAATAATCACACTCATCTTCTGGTGTAAGTAGCTCCATAATTTGAGCTACGAAGTACACATAATCCTTCTTCGAATTAAAGCGGACTAAGACGTAGTCATTCCGACGGGGGTCGCGTTTTAGTGGAGGGAAATCACCATTCAAAATTTCGTCATCATCGGATTCACTTACAAATTCTTCACCTCCTGAAGATGACCCACTGTAAATGATGTCTTCATTTTCATCATTGGATGTATCGGACGATTCAATCAAATGTTTATTTAGCTTTCTATTCTTGTTAATTTTATTATTTTCCTTAAATAAATCATGTTTAACCTTTTTAGCTACTTTCCTTGTTTTTTCTCTGTTTATCTTTTTCTTTTTGGCCAGCTCCTCTTTCTCCGGTGTGTCAGTGGCAATAATACTCTTTCCGAGCTTTCTTTTTATCATTTTCTTCTTTCGGGGCTCAGCAATTAAAGGTTTTCTAAAATCTTTTGGTGAAATAAAGTTGGTTATAGGAGTTGTAGGTCTTATATTTTGTGGGATTGGTGACAAAGCATTACATTGTAATTCTTGGACTGGAAAAGGAGCAACTCTTTCAAGATTGAAAATTCGAGATTCACCATGCGTATCCTGAGTTAATAGAGAAGGGGAAGTGTCTAAAACTTCTGCATGTTCCTCATCTACAGTAGCAGGACAAATAGGGGATAGTTCCATATCTGCGACATCATTATCTTCTTCTACGTAAGGCCTGTCAGTTACGCTACTAGGCAAAAAGTCAAGTTCGTCAAATACGTTATCATCGAAGGGAAATATGCCACACTTTTTAAAAGAATTTATAATGTTTGTTGGGGTCATTGATTTTAAATAAGCAATCCCAACACACTCCGCAACGTTGTAAATTGTCATTATCTTCCCAGGATTCCGCATTAGATAAGAATCTACAGCTGCGTGGTAAAACGTTTTAAATGGAGCATGCAAACCGACATCTAGTGGTTGCATTTTGGCGGTAGTATGGGGGTGAAGCGTTAGAATTGTAATTCCATTAGCTTTAGCTAAATCGAGAGCCTCAATGGATAAGTGGCTTTCGTGGTTGTCCATAATTATCAAAGCAGGATTGTCTTTTGAAGCTGAAGTATACTTTATAAAATGTCGCATTACGTCTACAAAAAGATCGGAGTTCATCCATCCACTTGGATTTGCTAATCCCAGCGTTCCTGGTGGGGCTCCGTGAAGCATATGAGGCTTGAAGAATTTCCGCGGGAAAACCATGGCAGGAGGCAAAGCTTGGCCCAGTGCATTGACTATGCAACAAGTAGTTACTAACACTCCTCGTTCTCCGCTTGTAACTTTACACACACTACGACCTTTCTGCGCCAACACTCTTTGTGGTCGTTGAACAGTAGTTGTCGATGTCTCGTCCAAGTTATAAATGCGACGACCATCAGAAAAACAAGGGTACCTGTCACATACCTCTCTTAAGTTTTTGTAGAAGTTTTGCACGTTTGTTTTATTGAAAGCCGTTGCCCTAGCCATACTACACGCCTCAGGCTTTTTGACGCTTAGGTCTGGAAATCGTTGCTTGAACCCGCGAAGCCAGTCTTTGCCAGCCATCTTGTTATTCTCCCATGATTCAGGCATTTTTAGTTTGTTCAGCTTTGCCATTTCGTATGCCAACTTGCGGCACTCTTTTGTAGTTAGTCCATAAAACTTCGCAGAACATTCTAAAATATATTCTTTAAGACTCAACTCTTGATCGTCGCTAAACACTTTATTAATTGAATAGTTTGGCTCAAATCTTGTCAGTTGCCCTTTTTTATATTTCGCAACGTATCTCTGTAGGGTCTGGTATGGTATATGAGTCTCCTTTGCAGCTTGTCGAATGCTATGACCATTCAAATGTAGATCTATAGCACGTTTCATTGCGACTGACGATACATTGCCCTTTTTTCGAGTCGATCTACTAGGTCGAGGCATGCTGTAAAGAAAAAAATAATATTCTTAGCATAAAAAGCAAGCAAACATTAGCTGTCGACACAACAACACAGGTTCAAAAATAAGATTGTGATCACCAACAAAGCATCGACATGCAGCATGGTATGCGAATTATGCGATATCTATAGGCGGTGCGCTTGAAGCGGTTAGTACCTACCTATTCACTCCACTTGCTATTTTACTAACTTTAAAGGAATAAAGCAACTTATTTGTTGCAAGCATTAAACACAAATATTTATCGCATACAATAAGCCACACGTAGTACTCAATGAGCCACTGTCTCATTGTTGACGTCTATACATCGGCCCAATGAGTACACCCCGTATCAAATAAAGTTTGAGGTTATGTAGCAACCAAACGCAACACGTGCCGGCAATGGTAAAACTCTTAAATGAAGGACAAATAAACGTATATTATATGTTACGAATGCCAATAACGATATTATTGATACGAAATAAAAGAACACAAATGATGTACTTACATTTTTTTCCGATTTTCGTATTAAAATTTAAAAAAATGTTCCTGTGCCGTTCACTTCACTCGGGATCACGTTGGAAACTGGGTAGTAAGGGACGCAGCTATAATGGCGTTCGTGTCTGCGTAATGCATAAGAGCGGCAACCTCGCATTTTTTAGTTAAGTGGGGTGGCTCATTGTTCCCACCTGGCTCACTGTTGCCCACTCAACCCTACTCCATATTATTTATAGTATGTAACCAGTTATTTATACTTGGTGTTTGAAGTTTTTTGCCATTTTTTACAAAATTCATTGAACCTAATATTTTTTTGGACTTTGCCCATATTTCCTTATGTGAAGAATTAGGTGTTACTGCATCCAGGAGGACTTTTCTTCTTTTTTCACAATTTTCTTTACTTCCATTGACCGAATCGAATAATTCGTCAAAAAATAGTAAAATGTCTGCAGTCTCCGTACACTCTTCAGGTAGGATTCCTTTTCCTGAAAATACAGAATATTGAAGTTATGGCAGTAGAGTAAGTAAGCACTTAAAACGGGAATGACTATGTTTTTACTTGAGAGAATTATCCTATTCAAAAAAAAACAAATCAGTGTAGAAATACTACATTCCTTAAGTTCGATAAGCGCTTATTTCTAAAAATAAATAAATGTACGTACCTACCTACATTATAATGTAAGAAATTGATAACTAATGGACTTAATTTTTATGAAGC
This sequence comes from Idaea biselata, assembly GCA_958496205.1. Classification (NCBI taxonomy): domain Eukaryota; kingdom Metazoa; phylum Arthropoda; class Insecta; order Lepidoptera; family Geometridae; genus Idaea; species Idaea biselata. The sequence goes on from OY292404.1 coordinate 17,697,304, forward strand.
TTAGTATTATGGTACATTGAACCATTGAGTCACATTGGTGTAATGTAGGTATTACGTATTTAGGTTAATACATTTTTGTATACTACAATATACCTACTATTATTACCTGGTATCGATAAAGTAGGCACGGCTATATTGGTCAATCTACCTTTCCAAGTCTTTGGTTCAAAATGCTCGCTACAAATTCTTCTGGTTTTATAAATATACTAGCTGACCAGACAGACGTTGTCCTGTCGTTTAGTATAAAAAAATAAAATTCATCAAAATCGGTTTAGCATTTTTTCTTTCATAAGAACCTTCTCCTGACAATAGCAAACACAACAAAAAAAGAATTATCGAAATATGTGTAAAAGTTTAAGTGTGATGCCGTGACCAAGGGAAATAAGGATTGATTTTTATATAATAGAAAGATAGATTCAGGCAACAATGAAGAGATGCCACTGCCCACGGCATTAACCCAAGCAGTAAATCTATCCCTCTCAGTAATCGGACCTGAAAATTACATATACAGGAAAAAAACTCAACAAAAGTTTAGCGGAGTAAACCATATTTTAAAGACTTACTTTAACTAAGGTTTAAATTAAATAAATTCTCTATACCTACTTTTCGAATTCTGGAACGCTGTAAATACCCCGTTTTTGGTTTATTTTTCGAGGCTCCTGAATCTTTTCTTTTATGTCTTCGATTCGGTATAAAATGAGATCTCCAATTATTCAGTGACTTGTGCATTGACTTGATCAGTACGCCATCATCACGACATGTTGATACAATTTGGCCAACAAAGTGTGTACCTTCGTAAACAAATATTACGAAATCCCCCTTATTGAATCCATCCAAAACCACACTCGAACGACGGTTACTGCCGTGAGCTTCATGGAAGGTTTCTTCCTCAGATTCTTCTTCAAATTGGTTTTCTTTATCGGTCTCGTCATCACTAAAACTTATTTCTTGGTCTATCATTTCTTCACCTGATTCACTACTGTCGATTCTTTCTACTCTTTTCAATCTAACTTTCTTTACATTTACAGTTTTCTGGATTTTCTTTTCTTCACGAATACGTTTCCTAGTTTCAGCTTGTATACTTTTCTGTTTTTTTTCATCATCCTTCATAATCCAATAGTCTTGCCATTTCTTAGATGTAGTAGCAAATGGTGAACGTTCTTTTCTTGTTTTATTCACTGGAGAATCTGACGGCCATATTAAATGGTTCCCGAAAGCAGGACTCACTTGTTTTTGTTTCTGAATAATTAAAGAATGCTTCGGTGAACTGAAGACTCTTTGAAAGTCAGATGACGGGCCAGGTGACGTTTTTTTAGGTGACATAGGGCCAGGTGGCTTTAGTGTTTCAGTTTTCAAGCTTGTTTCTAGTGAATTAGTGTCAGTTTCCTTAGGAAAATCTGGCGTCTTCGAAACCGGAAACGTATTTGCGATTGGGGTAATGCAACGTTCTACACTGGAAGCGGGAGAATCAGACAGGCAGCACTGACGAAACTTCTTCCAGGTGTAAAATAATTCCTTTGCACTCTCCTCTCCTTCCCACTGTTCACTGCTGCGTCTAAACTCTCGTACGCGGCCTCGCCTCATAAATGATTCAAAAAGTAGAAGTGTCTCTACTCCCACTATGGGAGCGGGGGTCACGCAGTTTGAGGATGTAAGAGCTCATGGTCCATACACCTTGCAAAATCTATTTCGTTGACGTCAAATGGATAGAGTCCACATTTTTTAAATCAATGGATTTAAAAAATGTGGACTCTCTGTGTGATTCAGAATGCTGAATCATGCTGCAAGTAACTTTATCTTGGAAAACTTTGGCGAGGAGTGGCGCAAATCCAGCGCGAATGATCTGTCTGTTGGCTGTATTATGTTTGTATTCGTGCACAGTATTTTTCCATCCACTTTTTAAACACTTGAACACCGACACATCAGCGGGCTGTGAAATGAGAAATGTGCGTTGAGTTAGGGAATAGAGCATACGCTATGATTTGATTATCTGCACAGTATTGTGAAACTTGCAGTGTCATGTGCGATCAGTGGCCAATGTGGCCATCTATTAAAAGAAGAACTGGTTTTTTAATGTTATTAGCCATAAGCCACGGGTCAAAGGTATGCGTGGGACACCGTAAAAATGGAGGGTCTTTCGCCACATTTCTTTAAATTGTTAAAATTCTGTACATTTTTCAATAAATTTATGTGGGTGAACGTACCAATCCCAAACCAGTTAAGGACAAATTTGAGTTTAAAATGCTCATATCTGCTAAAATATAGCTCTGACGTAGAAATGTTATTACATGAAGTTGTTTATTATTTATTAAAGCTGCAATAATGATAAATTATATGAATCCAACTATTATAGTTTTTTATTAATTCCTTGAAGAATACAAAAAACGGGAAATTGCCTAAGTCTGACTAGCGTGCTCCAATAAATTACCATTTTTTGGACCAATGGTTGACCACTTAAAAATCAGCGAAAAAGGTAGAAATAAACAATAGTTATACTCAAATTGACATAAATTTTTAATGGCACGGTTATGGCTAGAATTGAACGTTATCAAATTTTAAAATTATCCTACCCACAATAGAATCACAGTTAAGAAAGTCTTATTTAGAATTAAGCAAAACATCGTAGTCATTCAAAATGACTTGATATTTAATAGTCGAAGGTACATTACCTATATTCACTTTACCAACACTTATTGCCAAACAATTTACTCGTAGTCAAGTAAATAACTAGGTATACTTAAATTCTACTAAATCAGTCTCATCACATTGAGGTAAACGAATTCGACAACAATCATATCAAAAACGTGACAGAAAAAATCGTAATAGTACTTACTTAGAATCAAATAAATCAGTCTAATCATAATAATATTGATGCAAACGAATTTGACAACAATCATATCAAACCGTAAAAGGAAAAAATGCAATAGTACTTAGAATCAAATAAATCAATGTACCTAAACATATTGATACAAACGAATTTAAAAACAATCATAAAATATCAAACCGTAATACTTAAAACAAAAAAAGAACAGTTCCATCATATTGATGCGAATACCTAAACGAATATAAAAACAATCTTATATCAAGACCGTAATGGAAAAAACCCGTAATAGAAAATTCTTAAAATACTAGAACTATAAAGTTTTATCTTATATCCATTGTAAAATTTTTCCCATCTCCTCAACCTTATACGAACCTCTGGAGTTTATAGCAACAGGTGCTTTTATAACTTCAACTATGTTGTCAGGGATATACCATAAGGTATCCTCTTTTTCAGGCCATTTGAAAGTAGTCGGAGATGATAACACCATTGTACTGACTTCTGCGTTATATCCATCAATATTTTTGATTTTCCCAGGGAAGTATTCACCCTCATACTTAACAATCACATAAGATCCCACTTCTAAATTATTTCGAGAGGTAGTAGGTTTTTGGATATATGCGTTCAATGGAGTATCATCTTCAGAGTCAGATTCTATGAAAACTTTTCTCTTAATTCGTTTCCTTTTAGGTAGCTCTTTTTTGTCTTTCTCCTTCAACATTTTCTTCTCTGCACGTGCTACTTTTCTCTGCTCTTTTTCTTCCTTCTCTTTTTTTTATCGTCCCAATATTTCACCCACTGATCCGCACCAATTGCATCCGGTAAACGCTTCTTTGAGGATTTTTTCTTACCATCAACCTTTACAGGAGACTCGGTAGGCCACAGAATGGCATTGGAAAATGCAGGACTTATTGGCATTTTCGACGGGCCGGGCTTAGGTTCCTGTTGATTTGAGGTAGTAGTACTTTTGGCTTTTTGCGGAGTTTTTTCAGTATTATCCTGTGGAAGTAGGGTAATTCCTCTTGTTGCAGCTGTACGTATGATGGACCTGGTTTAAAATTATCTATATATGTAATCTCTAACAAACTTGGTGATACTTGATTCGGTGTACGTTGTCCTCTGGGACTTGCAGGACTGCAAGGTATCTCTCAATTTCAGCAATGCTGTCATGATGTGTAGTCTGATCTGCTTCAGTATCATTGGGCTCCTGAACGTTCTTCCTGATTTTACGCCAAACATAGAAGAGCTCTTTGGCAGATTCTTCGCCAGTCCACGGTTCATTAGAATTGACAGCTCGAAACTCTTGAACACGCCCTAGCGACATAAGAGATTCAAAATACAGTGCGTGTTCTACGCTTATTTCAACTGGTTTATCCATAGCACTGTGTCGGGATATATTACTCATGCATTTAGTGAAATCTATGGCTTTAACGTTAAACGGATACAGGCCACATTTACGAAACATATGATTTCAGGAGTAACAGATTTCAGTGCAATTCTTAATAATGGTGCAAACTGAGCCCTGGTTACAACTCTGTTTCCAGTATCGGATTTCCAGTTGTGGACAATCTTCTTCCATGAATTTTTCAACGGTCTAAAAACAGACACATCTGCGGGTTGTATTATATGTGTCGCATTAGGGTGTAGAGCATACAAAATTATTTGATTCTCATTACAAAGTTGACTGACTTCAAAAGTTATATGCGACTTATGACCGTCGATTAAAAAGAGAACCGGAAACTTGGCATTATTTTTCAACAATGCTGGTAGTAACGTATTAGCAATATAGCCATAAAATACTTTCGATGTCATCCATCCTTTTGATGATTTACCGGTGGCCCAGTCTCCTGGTACATTTCGCACTATTTCAAGTGGAATCCTTTCGTAGGGGTAAATGATAAGGACTGGCAAAACTTTTCCTGATGCTGTAAAAGTTCCCAGGACAGTGATGCTTTCCTTTTCCTTGTCTTTTATTTCGTATAAATTAGACGTTCCTTTAGGACCCAGCACCAAACCTGACGTAGGACATACATTGAAACCAGATTCATCAGCATTTATTATTCTGTCAGGATCATCAAGTATATCTTCGGCATTTTCACTTCTTAAGTATTCTCTTAAATCAGAGTGCCATTTTCTTAGGCTTTCTTCTGTGACCCGGCTTCGCGCTGAGTTTATAGATTCAACATGTCGCTGCGTTACATCGGGATGTCTTTTTAGAAAGCAGGTAAACCATTTTCGTCCAGGTTTCCCATCTGTAAAAGGATTATTCCGCCCATCCTCCTGTATTATTTTGCTAACTGTTTCCAACAAACGATCCTTTGTTAAGGGAATTCCCTTTCTAGCATAAGCGTTAATCCATCTAGTCAATAACAACTCTTCATTGGGGCTCAAGATAGTTGGTGGACCCATTTTCCGCGGCACGGAATGTCTCATTTTCAGTTTGTTAATAACGGTCGAGTGAGGAATATTAAATTTACGACATGTTTCCCTAAGTTTCGCGCCTTTATTAATATCATCAAGACACTTCAAAAGGTCTTCCTCGGAGTAATTGAAAAAATTTTTTTTTGGTGGCATTTTTAGTCTAAAACAAAGAGAAACAACATTGAAACTCAAATTTGGTCGTCTCTAAGAACACAACTGTGTACCAAAAGCAAACCAGTGGTCAATTACTGGATAACACTTCGCAAAACGATTATAATGATATGAATGAAGTTCTAAACTGTGAAACAAGAACATCCCTATGAAAAAAAACATAAAAAAAGAAACGACCATAGATTACCAATAGCAAACCAGCTGGTCAACTATTGGACGTCAGTATACAAGGCGTATTCCAGTAGTTAACCAGCTTGAAATCTACTTCTTATTGGCATAATTTATTTAAAATAATAGTTCACAGCACTCAAATAAACACTTAATTTTCTAAATAATTTAATTTTGTTTATGTATCTATGAAATAATAGGTGATTTTTAAAGATTTAGCTTACCATGTCAACGTGCACTTCTAGTTGTGATGGCGGCTCGAAGGCAAGTGAACGAGACACGTGTGTTTCAAATAGAGCAAGGTAGCAATATCTTTTGTTCACTCGCTCAAAATGTATGCTCGGAAGCTAGGTAACAGTCTAGACAACATTACAACATAATTCAAGTTATCAAAAAAGCCCGCGATTCCTTATTTTATCGATTTTAACATGCTAGTGGTCAACCATTGGTGCCTGGTTTGGGACTGGTACACCCACCTATTAAAATTTACTTCTATTTCAATTTTCAATCAATAACGCAAGTTGCAATAACAAATGTAAAAATATAATTATTGAAGTTTGTAACTTTGTAATCCATCCATGGACAAGATTATTGCACATGGGTCACATGGGTCGAGCTGAAAATTTGAAAATGGTGTGGGTGTGACCATATCGATAGGTGGCGTCAATATCTACATTTGTTTACTGCCATTAAGATGGCACAACTAGTTTCTGTGAAACTTTCCTCTATCAGCTTGAAATTACCACGATAACTACAGCTTTTATAGATTTAGAGAAGATCTGGATCTATAATAGATCTGGAGAACTCAAAGTTTACACCAAATGTTGAATTAAAGGTGGAAAGATTACAGTTGTTTTATAGTCCGAGCTTTATGGTGGATCTCTTATCATCAGTTATTTATTACTGGGAGTTTCCATGGTCTTGTCTTTTAGTGGTCAACTCACTGACTGGTGAAGGCAGAGATTCAACCATTTGTCAATGTTGTAGGTATCCTTAATTATGAGAAAAGACAAAAAAAACGAATATTAAAACTGATTAAACGTTTAATCTTAATTATTTTGTTGTTTTATTTTATAGATGTTAATGGATAATTATCTGCATTCGTGTTTTAAATAGGTAAGTGAAAGCTTGTGTAAACTTTAGTAAATAAGTGTGTTTGTTACTTACTCCTTCACCCAAATTACTGAACCAATTGATAAGAAACTTGGTATGCAGTGCAGATAGCTGGAGATCTGGACGAACGCGTAGACTGGCTACTTTTTATCCCGATACACGGGACCGGTAGGTAGGTAGGTAGGGTAAAACTACCGGTTCACGATCAATTAGTCAGTTTGTTACATTAAAAATTATGTAAGTCATGAAATTTAAGGTTCTTTCAGTTGGCTACATATTATAGGTACTGATAAAAAAAACTTCAGACTTTCACATAAACTTAACATTTTCAGTATATTTACGTAATTTATATTAGTAAAATAATATTTTTTCGAAATTTGCGTTTTTTTCACTTCACGATCAACTTTTGTCATTTGACGATCACAAGTTTCGCCGGTTTACGAACATTAAAATCCAAAGAAAAAAGAGCTATAGGAACACGAAATTAAAGTCGAAAATAAATTATCAAGTATTTTATTGCAAAAACTTACAAAAATGAATTACAAAAGGAAGATATTTGTATGATTTACAAAAAAAATATTGCAAAAACTTAAAAGAAATAAAGTAAAAAGTATTTTATTTAATGATCCACATTGTTTTTATTGCAAAAATACACAAAAATGAAATAAAAGGGAAGATATTTGTATGAATTACAAACAAAATATTGCGAAAACTAAAAAAATAAGAAATAAAAAGGAAGATATTATTTGTATCATCATCATCATCCGAGCGTTGTTCCCGGTTGCATCTCTCTCGAGAGCCCGGGGTCCGCTTTTCTACTTTTACGTCTCCACTTCGCACGATCTTCGGCATCCCGTGTAGTGAGGGCATTTGCACGCATATCCGATCTTACAACGTCAAGCACTTCTTGGGTCTTCCCAATCTGCCGCGGCCGGGCGGAGGCGCCATAGCAAGACATTTGTTTCCCACGTAACTAGCCGGTTTTCGTAGAACGTGGCCGTACCACCGTAAGCGGCATTCTTGCAGTTTGTCTGCAATGTCTTGGACATGAAGGCTGCCCCTGATGCGGGAGTTTCTGACGCGGTCTTTTCGCGTCACTCCACACATCCAGCGCAGCTGGGCCCTCCGTGACACGCAGTTCCTTCTTATGTCGCTCAAGCATGTGGCCATTGCTTGAGCTACCATACAAAAGGACAGGTCTAATGATCGTTTTATAGACCTGTCCCTTCAGTTTAACCGGCATTTTCGGGTCACATATGACACCAGTTACCTCCCGCCACTTGGCCCAGGCTGCCGAAATGCGGGACTTGACGTCACAATCGATGTCACCGGACTCGCGAAGCACAGATCCCAAGTACTTAAACTGGTCTGTCCGCTCGACCATGTGACCGTCTACGCAGACAGGTGTGGGATCTGTGGTATTGCTAGCCAAGTATTCGGTTTTCGCTACGTTGAGTTGCAAACCGCCGTTCTCAAGTGACTCTTACCACGCATTTACACGCCTTCCAAGCCGTCCCTTATCCGAGTCCGCTAGCGCAATATCATCAGCATACATGAGCATCTACGGGGGCTGCTCGTGTGCGTCTCGGATGATTACGGACAGTGCGTCCAGTATTACGCTAAACAGAAACGGACTTAGGACGGATCCTTGGTGGACTCCGACTGTAATGGGGAAAGATTTAGTGTCACCAATAGCAGTTCGCACCACTGAATCGGAATTTCGGTACATGTCCCTGATGGTTTCAATATAAGTTTCTGGCACCCCTTTGGACCGCAGCGCCCACCAGATCATCACGCGAGGAACACAGTCGAAGGCCTTCTGCAAGTCCAGGAGCAGAAAGTGTAGAGGCGTATTCTTCGTTCTGAATTTCTCCATAACGATCCTTAGGGCGAAAACAGGGTCCATGGTACCATGACCGGGGCGGAAACCATACTTGCCCTCTGAGACAGTGCACTCCTGCCGGATCCGAGAGTCAACTATACGCTCGTAGAGCTTCATGGTGTGGGACATGACCTTTATACCACGATAACTTCCACACTCCTGCACAGATCCCTTGCCCTTGAACACTGGAGTGATAACACTCAGTCTTCATTGGGCGGGGATTCTGCCGGTCTCGAGTATGCGGTTAAAAAGGTTGGTTAAGATGCCCACACCACGAGAGCCTTCCATACTGCGATGGGGACTCCATCGGCGCCGACAGCTTTCCGATTCTTCATGCAGCGAAGAGCCTTGCGCACCTCCTCAGGCGTTATCAGTGGCACAAGTCCTAGATTCGGAGGGAGTTCCGGTGGCTGCACCTCTTTATACTGCTTATTGAGCAGCTCGTGGAAATAAGAGCACCACCTGTAACATATATACATATATATTTACATAGTTATTTTATTTTAAGCCTAATTTGATACGAGTAGCGCCATCTAGCGAGCAGTAGCACAGCAATGACAGTGAACCAATGAAAGTGTTGCTGTTTGGGAAATAGATATTTTAAAATAAATCGACAGTTGCCATTAACATAAATTCCTCACCGACAGATTAGATCAAATAAAAATAGAAATACCACTACTAATGTTCATATAGATTTAAATTATTCATAATTATTTATTAATAAACCAAGGATTAATATTTTGAACGACCTTAACTCAAAATATTTCTTAAATATAAAAAATCCTCACACTGCATGAAAGGCTGAATAGGAAAAAGTTTCTGCGACTGCGCCTAGACTGACAGTAATAATATTTTTGACGTTGATCTTTCAAAAATACAACAACGGCCATGACTCGTCCACTTTTTCCTAGACTTTCTTGTGAACAGTCACGATTTGACCTATTTTAATTTTCTTAATAACATTCAGCTTAAACTAACTAACAAAGTTTATTCCCATTACTGGTGAGTGTTTTACTGTCAATCTTTTGAAAACTGCACTGCCGTTTCTCAGAAATATTGAAGGCCCACATGCGGTTGTCTTGTGTTTGTTCCTCGTACTACCAAACCTTATTTCATCTCGTTAGGGCTAAATGAATCCTTACGTTTTGCTTCGCTGCTCGAGGAAGAAACGCTTACACGAGATGATCCTAGCAATATTTTGTATGTACGAATGTATTTTCACATTGAAATAAGAGTTTCTGTTCGCACACATATTCCATCTGCTGAAGCGATGTGTTTAGCTTTGGCTACCTCATGATGTTATTTTCTTTGCACTGTCTTGACCTGTATGAATGCATTTCACCCACACTTTGTGTAAGACACCATGCCGAGACAACCACAATCAATTTTGTAAATCTCAATGGTCCGGCATGATGACTTGCATAAGGGGGCTTCCGGTGCTTGTCCTCATCTGCTTCAATGGCTTTCCAGGGAACACCCACGCGGTCCACACCCCGCCTACTATAATGCCTCCAGATAAGGCCCCGGAGGTGATGTCCATGGGATGAAGGAAGGAGTGACCGACCCTATAGCCACCCAACCATAAAGATGACGAGGACCTTGAGATAAGTACACCTAACATCTCTGTACTTGGAGGTATCTGTTGCTGGCCAGAAAGGCTCGGACCACCACGAACCCTTAGCTCAACGAATTAAATTTAACTTCTCGATCAATTTAACTAAAATAACTGTCTCTTAAAAGTACAATATTAAACTTAAACTTAACTTAACTTAATTAATTAATATAAAAAAACTATAAGTAGGAACTTAGATAAATTGTTGTTGTCTCCTTATTTCTATTCTAATTAAACTTATATTGTTTGTCACCTACTAGCTTGTTTCATTTCCAATTAGCTCATCTGACAGGCAGGTAGGCTAAAGTAGGAGTCACCTCCTCAAGGTGACTTTCCTACGTGACAAAGTGGCGCCCAACGTGGGGCGCTCCCTGCACTACGTGACAAAGTGGCGCCCCTCAACGTGGTTCTTTTGGTAGCAGCAGATACCTTCAAACGGTTCTCTCGGTTGTGGTATTAGGTAGGTCTTTAGGTATATTGTGTAAGTTCTGTACTGCAAATGTTGATGTGAGTACTACTTGTTTGTTTCAATTCAACGACTACTTAACTTGTAAACTCAAAAAATCTTAATAATTCTTATCTTAACTTAAAAAACTTAAAATTAACTTTGCTGGGTTACTTAATTACTGTCTTAATAAAATATGAACACCTAGTATCTTAAACATCAACACTTGTACTTTTTCTCATAACAGTTTCTTTTAAAAAATAACCTCATATTATTGTGTACTAAATTCTTCTACATTCAAACAATGTAATGTGAGTGTGACTCTTCAAGCAGTGAATCAAATACTTAATAAGTGAATAACTAGTTTATTTAAAATAACAAAACTTAAACTAAATAAACATAGACTTTATAAAATAAAAATATAGATAGACCACTGGTCAAAAAATTTTTTATTTCTAAATAAAAATCTTAATAACTAAACAAACTTAAATAAAGCTCAATTCTTAACTTATCTCAAATTGCTAAACCAATTATGATGCAAACAATTATTTATAATTTTTTTACTAAACTTACACAACCGTCTTCAACGGATACCTGAGACTGATGGCTTGCAAAAAGGAAACAATAACTTAATCCTAGAAAAGGTTCGGCACTTCTTAGACTTACTTAGACTTAAAATACCATTAATTTACTTAGACTTAAAATAAAAAATAAAAACTTAGTGACAAAACTTGAGTGATGATTATTCTAGACTTCATTAATATTGTAACTTATTATGGAAAACCACAATATTATACCTTGGCCTCTTAAATTAAACTTAATATATTATCTTAAATATATTATCTTAAATATATCTGTGACTTATCTTAAATTTAAGTATATCTAAGTACTAATACAGTTACTCAATATTTATGTATGTTTATACACACTTAAAACATTCACCACTTGTTATAACCTTGACGACGTTAACGATTAATATATCGGCGTTCGGCTTATGGGGATTTTAAACAAGTAATAGGTAGAATAAAATACTTAATATAGGGCGGTTTTTTGTGGACCCTTAATACAAGCCTTAAACACAAAATACTTAGGTAATATAGGGCGGTTAGTTGAGGACCCTTAATATAAGCCTAAACTCAATAGGGCGGTTTGCTGTGGACTCTTAATATAAGCCTTAAACACACACTCTTAATACTTAATACCGTAAGTCTCTCTTAGGACGCGGGCATTCTTAAGGTACTAAACTCATATACCGTAAATCTCTCATAGGATTCGGATATGCTAGTAAGTGCTAAACTTATACTTTGGGTCTCTCTTAGGATTCCAGTATTCTTAAAGTACATTGGGACTCTCTTAAAACCCATGTACGCAATCATAAATCTCAGGTATTCACTGTAATACCTACCTTAATCTTAATTCAAAGGAAATCTACCTTATGAATTAACATAATAAATGCTATATGCACATACTTAACCCACTTACTTAACAACCAACAATCTTGAGCTCTGGGTCTCTTCCTAAACGAATTCAACTTAGGAAGACCCTTCTTATGATAGGATGCGTCATCAATTGATAAATAATTGGTGTTGCATAGCGTATTGATGAAGAATGAAAGGTAATGATGATAGGCAGATGTATACGAGTGAGTATCAGTTGTGTAGAATAGAAAAAGGATTTTTATCACAGGACAAAATCCTTTTACTGAAGAAGAGGGGTAATGTAACATATATACATATATATTTACATAGTTATTTTATTTTAAGCCTAATTTGATACGAGTAGCGCCATCTAGCGAGCAGTAGCACAGCAATGACAGTGAACCAATGAAAGTGTTGCTGTTTGGGAAATAGATATTTTAAAATAAATCGACAGTTATACAATACAATACAATATTTATTTATTATTATGAAACTTATTAAACATTTCCCAAATTACATTATAAATCAGTTCCACACTAAGCACAGCTTGTATCGCAGTAACCGAGATACCAATATAAAAATGAAGATGACATTTAATAATTTTTCATATAAATATATACCTTATAGACTAACATACATACAGATAATATAAACTAAAATTAGAGTTTACGGTTTTCTAAAATCGGACGCGCTTCCCTAAAGCGGCGGTACACAATGCCAGCCGGCCAGAAGTCGGCAGAAAACAAAACATCTTTCACCGACGCTGGGAACCGGAGCACGAAGGATTTAAAGTTGGTTTTCCTTTGCGATTCCAGTACTTCTAGCTCAAAAACACCCGAGACCGGAGCAAGCTTGTTGTTGGTCTTGATATAATCTTGAACATCCTTGCTAGATGTGTTCTTGCAGAACCGCGACAGATACATCGATATCACTGGTTCTGCAGCCTTCAGTGTGGACGAAGTAGCGGTGCCTCGATGATTTCGAAGTATCGAACGCCGTTTCTTTCTCTCCACGAGAGTGAAGCCGTTATCGTCTACCGCCTGATGTACAGGAGCTTGCTTCGGAACGTTAACGACCTGGGCAAAGGTTTTCTTCGGAACCGAGCTTGTCTCCTTAGGTATTGACTTTTGCGGCACATCTAAGGGTCGGTCAATAACCTGTTTGTCAGCTGGTGTGTCGGTACGCGTAATTCGACGCCTGGTGACACGGCCGCCTCGTCGCTGTGTGTTTACATTTTGGGCTGACGTCGGCGAAACCTCGATGCACGGAGCGGGCGCGGTAGCAACTGCATTATTGCGAAACGCTAACTCAGCTCGTAGATCGGTGACGGTACATTCTGTCAACTCCAACTTGGCACGAATGTCGTTGACCTCAATCTTCAAAGACCTGATTTCCTGAAGCAGCTGGGAAACATCTTGATTGTCCGAAATTGTCGAGGTAACGGGCGTCATAGAAACCTTCGAAATCTTCGCCATCTCATTGTTTAAATTCCACATCGTAATTTACAACAATTAAAAATTAGTGTTATAAAATTTCTAGGTCACGTTTCCGATGCATGTCGATGCGACTGCACTCGGTGACAGCGAACAGCCGAATTTGTTGCCATTAACATAAATTCCTCACCGACAGATTAGATCAAATAAAAATAGAAATACCACTACTAATGTTCATATAGATTTAAATTATTCATAATTATTTATTAATAAACCAAGGATTAATATTTTGAACGACCTTAACTCAAAATATTTCTTAAATATAAAAAATCCTCACACTGCATGAAAGGCTGAATAGGAAAAAGTTTCTGCGACTGCGCCTAGACTGACAGTAATAATATTTTTGACGTTGATCTTTCAAAAATACAACAACGGCCATGACTCGTCCACTTTTTCCTAGACTTTCTTGTGAACAGTCACGATTTGACCTATTTTAATTTTCTTAATAACATTCAGCTTAAACTAACTAACAAAGTTTATTCCCATTACTGGTGAGTGTTTTACTGTCAATCTTTTGAAAACTGCACTGCCGTTTCTCAGAAATATTGAAGGCCCACATGCGGTTGTCTTGTGTTTGTTCCTCGTACTACCAAACCTTATTTCATCTCGTTAGGGCTAAATGAATCCTTACGTTTTGCTTCGCTGCTCGAGGAAGAAACGCTTACACGAGATGATCCTAGCAATATTTTGTATGTACGAATGTATTTTCACATTGAAATAAGAGTTTCTGTTCGCACACATATTCCATCTGCTGAAGCGATGTGTTTAGCTTTGGCTACCTCATGATGTTATTTTCTTTGCACTGTCTTGACCTGTATGAATGCATTTCACCCACACTTTGTGTAAGACACCATGCCGAGACAACCACAATCAATTTTGTAAATCTCAATGGTCCGGCATGATGACTTGCATAAGGGGGCTTCCGGTGCTTGTCCTCATCTGCTTCAATGGCTTTCCAGGGAACACCCACGCGGTCCACACCCCGCCTACTATAATGCCTCCAGATAAGGCCCCGGAGGTGATGTCCATGGGATGAAGGAAGGAGTGACCGACCCTATAGCCACCCAACCATAAAGATGACGAGGACCTTGAGATAAGTACACCTAACATCTCTGTACTTGGAGGTATCTGTTGCTGGCCAGAAAGGCTCGGACCACCACGAACCCTTAGCTCAACGAATTAAATTTAACTTCTCGATCAATTTAACTAAAATAACTGTCTCTTAAAAGTACAATATTAAACTTAAACTTAACTTAACTTAATTAATTAATATAAAAAAACTATAAGTAGGAACTTAGATAAATTGTTGTTGTCTCCTTATTTCTATTCTAATTAAACTTATATTGTTTGTCACCTACTAGCTTGTTTCATTTCCAATTAGCTCATCTGACAGGCAGGTAGGCTAAAGTAGGAGTCACCTCCTCAAGGTGACTTTCCTACGTGACACACCTCTCCTTCACCGCGAGGTCCTCGCATAGCAGGTTACCATTAGGATCTTTTACACAGCGGCACTTGGATATATCCTGTGCCGCTTTGATCCTAGAACGTGCCAACTTATAAATAAGCTTCTGCCCCTCAGACGTTTCCAACTTATCGTACAATGGCTGTAAGTGGTCCCGTCTGACTCTGGCTACTGCTCTCTTTGTAGCACGTTTGGCAGACCTGTACGCGTCGCGATCTTCAGGAGAGTTGGACGCTTGCCACCTTTTAAAGGGGGCTTTCTTCACCCTAGACTCCCTCTGGACTGTGTCGTTCCACCACCAGGTTTCCTTGTCACACTTGCGTCCTCCCTTAGACATACCGAGGACCGACCGCGCCGATTCAGCGATAGACACCTGAATCCTGTCCCAGTGTTCCTGCACCGATTCGCCTTCAGCATTAGCACATTTGTCGCCGATTGCTGAGGCGAGCATCTGGGACTTGACTTCATCAAGCATCCACCATCTGATTCGCCGCTGACATGGTTCCGGTCGTTTGTCTTTGGTCTTTACACAGAGATTCATGACAAGGATACGGTGTTGGGCAGTGAGACTCTCACCGGGTATGACTTTGCAGTTGGCCACGTAGCCGATATGGTGTCTCCTAGTGATTAGAAAATCGATTTGGGTAGCGCGCCCCCCGCTCCTGTAGGTGATCAAGTGGTCGGGCTTCTTTTTGAAATATGTGTTCACGAGTGCCAGGTCGGCAGTGGCACACGTTAGCAGAATTTCTTCCCCTTCCGCATTCCGACTACCATACCCGTAGCCTCCATGAACAGGTTCAAATTCCATCCCCATCTCACCCACATGACCGTTCAGATCACCACCCAAAACGATTCCCTGTGACAACGGGATTGCCCCAAGGATCTCGCCGAGTTTATCCCAAAACGACCTCTTATAAGCACCTTCACGCACATAAGTCGGTCGCTAAAGCGATTCACCTCCAAGATATCGTCATGCAACCCCTCAGCGAGCACCACAGCTACCCCGTTTTCTCCACCAGGTGCACCCGTGTAGATCAGCTTGTAGCCATTTAACTTATAATCTCTTTAAAAAAATCTCAGAAATTAAAAGTCGGATATTTCTTAAACTGTCCACTATTGGGGTGTTGTGTTGACCCTACCTTTATTGCTTAATTTTTTTTACAATATTCGAATCTTGCTTAGATTGCGATCAGAGGTAAACTAACCATTTCCCGATCACTACATTTTTTGACTTTTTTTACGTACGCAATGTAATCTGTTTACGATCATAGTAGCAATTATCACATCACACGTGATCGCAAAGTATTCATTTTCCGATCATCGAAATCTCTATCGATTTTCAAAAAATGAACATAGCGCTGACTAACCCATCTACGATCACATAAAACTCGTATTTTTGTATGGCAAAGAGTTAAACTCGACAACAAGTTGTTTTCCGATCACCATATATTTGTTCAATTTACGTGTCAAATTTTCCGATAATGATACATATTAGACCGATCGCCTTCTGATGTGTATATAAAGCGGATTACTATAAATAGAAATGCATATTAATATTACTCATAATTCTCTTGCATTATGAAATAATAGTAACAAATCGGTTCATCCGTTCGTGAGCTACGATGCCACAGACAGATACACAGACAGACAGACAGACACACAGACACGTCAAACTTATAACACCCCTCTTTTTCCGTCGGGGGTTAAAAAAAAAATTGTCATAAATCGCCAGTTTACGATCACGTGATCGAGAAAAGGAAAAAGTTGTGGTTTAATGAGCCCCATACCGATCACCTTTTATTTCAGCAAAATAACGAATTTTCTTGTTAAAATGTTAGTTATAATGATAATAGGACTCAATTTTAGTGGAACAAACACAACATCAAAATCGTAAAGTGTAATATAACATAGTTTTACTTGCAATTCAATCGTTGGATAACTTATTTTTTTTTTCGATGTTTTGCGTAGAGATGGACGTAGGCGCACCAACTGATGTTCATTCATACACTGATCGAAAACTGAGGAGTGTTTTGAATGAATTAGCTGCTTTTTGAGAAAAGGACAAATAGATAATGCGAATTCAAGCAAAATTAACTCCTAAACTGCTAGAATTACGTTATTTATTAAGTTTTTCGTAAAAGTGATCGTGAACTGGCAGTGATCGGTAAACAGGGCAATTTACCCTACTCTATTTTAATAAAATCAATGTCAATTATCCAAGAGCTTTCCAGTTCAATCTACTGAATCTACTGAAGCGATTGCAGTGAAACTTGGTAGGTAGATAGTAGATACCGATTAATTTATTTTAGTTATATAAGAAAATGTACCTAGGTGAACGAGTCACGCGGGTGAACCCAGGGCGCTGCTAAAAACAATTAAAAATATGTATCTACATAGAGCAAGTTAATATGGACTAAGGCCCTTAGATTTTGCGTTATGGCTGTGGTTATGGACCAACTTACACATTTTCCTTTATAATATTAGTACTTAGGCTAATAGAACAAAATGCGTCTTCTGCGTACTATTGAAGCACTTGCTACACGTTCCTGCAAAGACCCGACCGTCCACACCTACAAAACACATCTAATGAAATTCGTGTAGGTACTTACATAAATTACACATCGCCATTTTGGTTAGATGTGTACTGTGTGGGTGGGTGTGGACTTTTGGGCCCGATTTGCAGGAACGTGTATAAGCCCCGCAAGTTGATATTGCGATTGGCGGCCATCTTGGTGACGTAGTCGACGTGCACCGTCGGTACCGTTCGCAAGGTAAATAATATAATTTATAATTATTTACCACATAACCCAGACATTAATTAATAGAGATGCGCCGAGTACTCGTTACTCGGCAGTTTTTTACTACTTGTACTCTGCCTCGGTACTCGGTTCATGAGCCGAGTACTCGGTTATATATAAATATATATAATTAACGTAATTATAACGCAATCGGATTTTATATGTGTACATCTTTGGCTTCCTAACTTAGTGCGAAAGTTTGTGTGTTTGTTTGTTCTTCCTTTACGCTCAAACGGGTCGACGAATTTAGATGAAAATCAACACAAAGGTAGCTGAAGAACTTTTTATCGACACATAAGCCGGGTAAAGTGGCAAGCGTCTAACTCTCCTGAAGATCGCGACGCGTACACGTCCGCCAAACGTGCCACCAAAAGAGGGGCAGAAGCTTATTTATAAGTTGGCACGTTCTAGGATCAAAGCGGCACAGGATATATCCAAGTGCCGCTGTGTAAAAGATCCCGATGGTAAACTGCTATAGGAGGACCTCGCGGTGAAGAAGAGATGTACCTAAATTAACAGTGATCGGCACTCTGAAATATTGCACGACGTTACACACAGCACAATCTAGCCCCAAACTAAGCACTAGGCTTGTACTATGGGTACTAGACAACGGATAGGTATACACACATCTACACCGTCTAGGGATATTCAGAATTTCTCAATTTACTCAAAAATTGTGTTTACTAACAAACAACATGTATATATTTTTGTAAAGCCTACTTATCAGACTATGATTTAGAATACAACAAAATATTGTTTTATGCTTAAATATTTTTTTATTTAAAAAAAACGCAAAAAGTGAAATAATGTTAAATTTAAGATAAAATGTCTATCTAAGGAAAAAAATAAAGTAAAACGAAATTATTAGGTTTTTTTATTTGAAGTTAAAATTAGTAGTCAGTGAAACCACCCATGACGTTAATCACGGCCCTGTAACGGTTTTTCATGCTTTGAATCAGGTTGTCAATATCTTGCTGCGGAATATTGTCCCAGGTCCTGCTAAGATGCAAAAAAAGTTGCTCTTCAGTCGCAACATTTGGAGGCAAATTCCTCAAAGCCCTTCTTTGAAGCATATCCCACGCGTGCTCTATGGGGTTTAGGTCTGGTGACTGCGCGGGCCAGTCTAAGACCGACACGTCGTGCTCCTCTAGCCAGCTGGTCACCACTCGCGCAGTGTGCGGACGGGCGTTGTCGTGCATGAGCGTGAAACCTTGGCCCATTTGCAGTCGATGGGGATAGATTATTGGTGCTAGCACCTGATTACGGTATTTTTCAGCAGTCATAGTGTTTCTGATCCAAACGAGGTCTGTTCTTCCACCAATACGAATTCCCGCCCAAACCATAATTGTTCCGCCATGGTATGGATGGACCTCCTGAGGGTGTTGCAGACGGTTGTCACGACCAGAAGCTCGCCATACGCGTACTCTACGTGAATCAGGATGAAATCCGAATCGGGACTCATCGGTAAACAACACTACCGACCACTCGATATCTTCCCAAGGCAAATGTTCTCTAGCCCACTGTAATCTTCGTCCACGATTTCCTCTGCGTAGTGCTAGAGTACGAAGCGGCCTGCGAGAATGAAAGTTAGCCTCGTGCAGTCTCACAGTTTGGTCACTGACAAGCACCTGGTGGTCTGACTGGAGCGTTTGAACCAACTGCATGGCCGTAACATTTGGTTGTCTTCTCGCGGCCACTTGCAAAAATCGGTCTTGTCTTTGGGTAGTTATCCGCTTTCCGCCTGGATGCCTTTCAGCCACTTCACCAGTAGCACGATAACGTGACCACAATCTTGATATCACGTTTTGTCTTGTTCCAATCTCCTCGGCAATACTCCGTTGAGTAGCCCCAGCTTGGAGCATTCCTACTGCCCTTAACATTTCGTTTCTTGTTAAATGACGCCGCTGCATGATGCATACAGTTGTATTACATTGTAATTAATCAAAAAAAAAAAAAATTAAAACTTCAATTTGTTTAAACAAAATGCTTAAAACTGCGTTAAGTAAATTTAAGCCTTCGAACTCGCTACAATAATTGCCGCGCTAATCTCATGTTTTTAATTAATTTTTAAAATTCAAATTTGGAATCATACAATAAGGCCTACACAATAAGGTTCCATTAAAATATTTTTAAATCGGCCAGTATTTTTTAAGTTTAAGAACTTTATATAAAATATCCCTAGACGATGTTGATGTGTGTACTACATATTATACTTTTTTTTTTTTGTTTTTTTTTTGTAAATACATACATATATGATACATAGAAAACACTGAATATCCCATGTCGTCGGACCGTGGTGAGTCCTAAGACATGTTGGTTTCCTCACGATGTTTTCCTTCACCGTAAGAGCGATGTTATTAGCGCACATATCTTTTTTTTCTTAAGGAAAAAGACATCGGTGCACGGTCGGCCTGGATTCGAACCCACGACTCTCGGAATGAAAGTCGGGGTATCTACCACTAGACCAACACCGCTCCAAGGCGTTCTTATATCCACAAGAAGAAGAGCCTTGCGGCTTTTCGCCGCATGAAGAATCAGAAAGGTGTCGGCGCCGATGGAGTCCCCATCGAAGTATAGAAGGCGATGGGTTTTCTTGATGTGGGCATCTGAACCAACCATTTTAACCGCATACTCGAGACCGGGATGCACGATCCCTGCCCAATGGATACTATGTGTTATTACTCAAGTGTTCAAGGACAAGGGATCTGTGCAGGAGTGCAACGAAACGTAGCGAAGACCGAATACTTGGCTAGTAATACCACAAATCCCACACCTGTATGCGTAGACGGTGACCAGTTTAAGTACTTGGAATCTGTGCTTCCTGCGTCCGACGACATCGGTTGCTACGTCAAGTTTCGTATTTCGGCAGCTTGGGCTAAGTGGTGTCGTCTGTGACCCCAAAATACTGGCTGAACTGAAGGGACAAGTCTATAAACCGATGATTAGACCTGTCCTTTTGTATAGTAGTGAGGCGTGGCCAGTACGACATAAGCAGGAACTGCGTTTCACGAAGATGAAAATGCTGCGATGGGTGTGTGAAGTGACGCGAAAAGACCGCGTCAGAAACTCCCGCATCATGGGCAGCCTTCATGCCCGAGACATTGCAGATAAACTGCAAGAATGCCACTTACGATGGTACAGGGATGCAACAGGGAACATCGCTCGGTTGACGATGATGAACCGCGGGCGCAGCTAGTCATAAAGAAAACCTGCCTGCAAAAAAGTTGTTTTCTCGCTTATTTTAATGAACCGAGTAACTCGGCAGAGTACTCGACTCGGTAAATTTTGTAATACTCGGTACTCGGTAAAACTGGTACTCGGCGCATCACAATTAATTAGGAAATATTTACTCATCAATTACTTTTTATTACAAATTTTTGCTATCTGTACTTTTGTGCAACGGATGACGTCACGCAGCTGTTATTGTGACAAGGTTCCATCGCAATATTAACTTGCGGGGTTTTTATCGAACGATAGCTTGAATCTTAGCTTTGGCATGGCCCATTTACCAAAGACTGAACGCATCGGAAGCTTCTAGAAATTCTGTAACGTCACTGTCAAACTCTTTTTAGCTGTCAACAAACTGTCAAATTCGATTGAAATCCGCTGAAGCGTGTTGACTTCGGATTTTATTAGGAAAATTACTACATTTTGCGTCGTTATTTAACTGTATACACTTCTCCATTTGACGATATAGTATTAGCGCTGAAAATGAGTGATACAAAGATTTCTGAGGTATGTTTTTTTAATAACTTTAGTTATTTAGATGCATTCATTTACAACCAAAAAAGTAGTAACTTCCGCGATGCATTCTATTCCTACCTACCAACATATTAAAATATTTATAAATATTTCCGTTTTTAGCTACAGCATGATATTAACGAGCTGAACGAGTTGTTAAAACAAGCTAAACGGAAGAAAGTTCAAGATCTCTTGTCATTAGAAATTCGTAAATTGGAGACTGAAATTATTAGTTTGAAGGAAGCGAGTGTGCCTGAGGCTTCGCCGGCTCCTTCTACATCAACATCAGCATCAGCAGTTCAAAACAAACGTTACCAGATAAAATTGAATGGATATGGTAGGTATTTGGGGGTTTGACAGAGATCCGTTGTGTAGTTTAAAGATATTAGCATACATAGGGACAGACAGCGGGAAGTGACTTTGTTTTATACTTTGTAGTGATTATCATTGTTCTAAAAGTTATGCTAACGCCTATTCCTCTGAATAGCCCTGCAGGTAAGGATAACTTAGTGAACTGAAGCTTCGGCCCAAAACCGATGATTGACTTAACATGCTTGGCACTATCTTATTGAATTGCCCTGGGTGAGTCTAAGATAGTCTTTATCACTTCAGTACCTACTAGATCAAAAAGCTGTGATCTTCTATTATGTATCTGTGTGGTTCCCCATTGCTTATCTAAGTTGTCCCAATCTGCCTATCAAACAAACCCTAACTCTTGGACTGCTGAAAACAATGTGTGTGTTTTTCTACCATATTCACCATTGTGGTAGGCACATAACAGGTGTGTTTATACCGCATTGCGTTTATACCTACCGCACACAAGGGCTATTTTTGTTTTTGGTCCAGCAACCAAAGTGTCAAGTGCTTTGCAGTCTTCTATACTATCTTAATAAAAAAATCTTCTTCCTCACAGGTTGGGATCAATCAGATAAATACATCAAAGTTTTTGTAACACTGAAGAACGTCCAGAATGTGCCAAAAGAACAAGTCTACTGCAAGCTCACAGAGCGCTCAATGGAACTCCATGTGGAAAATCTTGAAAACAAAGACTATTTGCTTGTCATCAACAAATTATTAGACTCTGTTAATATTGAAGACAGTCATTGGAAACAGAAGACAGGTAAAATAAGCTATTATCTACTTATATGCCAGATGCGCACTAATCAGGGGGCACGGTAGTGCCCCCGCCAAGACGAGCCAGCGAAGCGTACGGGCTCTACCTACCTTTTCTGGAAAGGTTTCGTCGGTATTTTGAACCCTCATAACTTGGGTTTGGAATATACCAGATGAATGTAATTCACGGGGTATAATGTCAATAGGGAACTTAATAAAAATACACAGTTTCAGTTACATAGCTCCTATAGTTTAGATTTTATTGATATCTAAAAACCCCCGATTTCGTCACTGACTCATTCACTCACTCACTCATTCACTCACTCACTCACTCACTCACTCACTCACTGATGATCATCAAAATTCAAATGGTACTTCCCGAAGTCCTAGAAAGCTAAAATTTGGTATGTAGGTTGGTATTAGTACACAAACAACTAAAAAATTCTAAAAGTTGAAACTTTCACCCCCCAACTCCTAAAATTAAGGGATGGCTATTTGTATGAGACTTTCGCAAATTTTGATGCTAGAGGTAGTACAACTTCTTATTATAAATAATAATCCAGAAAATCAGGATTTTTAGTAATTCACCCTCTACCCTTTAATTTAGTGAATGTAATTAAGCGCCTCCACAACACCTAATGTGCATAAGAGGTGCTTAAGGTATGAAAATTGATTGATAATTAGAAAGGTTTACCGCTGTCGTACAGTGATGGACAACAAGAATATATTTAAAAGTTGTTTCGGTATCTGTCAGTGATGGCCAAACAAGTGGTAAACATTGGAAACATGGGCCTAAACGCCGTACCTACGGCGTGACGTGTAAGTCGTTAATAAACGACCTATTGTAAATGAAAAAAAAGAAAAAAAATACTGTTGTGAATACATCTACTACTTTACCTACTAATATTATGAAGCTGAAAGTTTCTTTGATGGGAAAAAAATTGTAATAATTAGGCAAACTACAAAAAGAGATGAAATCCCCTCAAAAACATTTTCATGTAAAATGTAGCCAAGACGAGAGCGAGATCATATGATGGGCACTGTCAAAAAGTTATCAGATGTCATGTACCTAAAGCCAAGCTTATAACTCTACACGCCCCAACTCCACAAGCACCTTACTTCACAAACTCAACATCTTAGCCAAAATTTTGAGGGGATGTCTTTTTCGGTGTGCATTCAACCTGGGTTTGATACCACAACCCTCAGAATTATAGTCAAGGTATTGACCACTAGACCAACACCACTCTTTTTTACTATATTTACTCAAAAAATACTCCTTATTTTATTTCAGATATGGTAGTAATATTCCTAGCGAAAGCTCACCCGAACGTGAAATGGTCTCACATGACAGAAATAGAGAAAAAGGCAGAGGATCTGAAAAGCCAGCGTTTCAAACCACAGATGGAAGAAAGCAAGAGTAAGGACCCACAGGATTCCATTATGAGTCTTATGAAGAACATGTAAGTAAAAATACTTTGAAGAAAAATACATCTTAAAAAATTCACTTGCAGTGAGGTTTGAACTCACGTTTGATCGCGTCGGTTTCAACTTGGGCCAGGAAAGCTACCGCGGTTCTTCCGTCGGAATCGGGATCGGATTCATTTGACAGTTGACAGCCGAATTTCGAACCGCGAAAATTTCAAATAGGCGCGTCGATTACTCATATCGATACCGAAGCCAAATTGAATGAATGCAACACAGAGAGAATTGAATTGTATTGAAGATTTTAAAAGAAAACCTTCAAATCAACGGCTGACCGCCATGGATGCGCGGTTTTAAAATTGAAAACTCCGCTGTCAGAGATGTCAAACTACTGCGTCGGGATCGAGTTCTGTCAACGAACCAACCGCGGTAGCTTTCCAGTAATCCAATAAAAATTTTCGACATAGGCTCATTTGAACGGCATCTACAAAAAAAAACATTAATTTTAAAAAATCTAGTAGTTCTGCTTAGAACAAAAAAAAAACAAGTTACGAAATAACATGGAAATGTTTTTTTGGGATTTGTGTTGTTTGCATGCATCCAAGGTATTTACTATTTAGTGCTTTGTTATCCCATAGACTAGGATACCAATGGACTGACCATGATAATATATTTCTCTTCATATGTCAGTAGGTCTTTTACGACTGGATCTCTTCTAATTTTGCCCAATTACAAAGCTTGATTTTTCGCTTTACGTTTTCGACCAATCTTCGTGAGCATGGCCGAACCAAGCAAGATTTGCACCAAACTACGCTCATTATTTAGTATCTATTTGGTACCTATACGCTACGTTCATATATTTAGTAAGTACCTACGTGGTTTCGAAAATATTAACGATACAAAGTTGCCGGCCATTCTGACGTCAGGTTGGGCGGACACCTTCGATTTCTCGTCATGCACTTACATGTTCTACGTCATATATGCCAAGATTTTGTACCTATTTGGTACATACGCTAATACATTTTTAGCGCTATATAGTTTATTTGTAATAACATTTTATTAGAATTTCTTAGGACTGTAAAAAAAATATGGTAAAGAAGAGACTTCAGCCAAATTCTTAATCTCATCCCCTGCCCAGAACAGTGACTTGAAAAATGCATTTTGTGCTCATTTGGTGTCTGTTTCTTCTAGGTATGAAACGGGTGATGATGAAATGAAGAGGATGATCTCCAAAGCGTGGTATGAGGGTCAACACAAGAAGAAAACAGATATTGATTTGTAGATCAATGTTTGTAAGTAACTTTAAGTAAAATTTCTTTACTGGCAATAAACTCTAAATCAAATTTCATGTATTTTTAATTCTTTTTTAAAGTTTGTTGGTACTTACTTTGAAGCTGGTAAAATTATCTCGAAAAAATATATAATATAAGCTGTACACCGCGGTTTCACGCGGTGCACAGCTTACGCGGGACTTACGCGGTTTCACCCACGTAAGCCCCGTTCTCGTGGGAACTTACCAGGGACAATTTGACGGGCTAACAAAAACAAATACTCTTCAGGAGACTGAAGATCTACTGGATCAAGTTTCAAAATATTCATGCAACCCGGCCCTAATGAATGGCATAGGAAATATCACTTAACAATAAAACCAAATTAATAATAACACACAGCTATAATTTTATTCATTAATAGGTAATAAATATTTATAATAAGAGAAAATATTAATAACATCAATTTTGACTACATTTTATGTTAAATAAGCCGTTAAGTTATACTTATTCGCTCATATCAATTTGCCGATTAATCAACTTTGATAACGTTGTTTGATGCTGGAAGCCACCATGAGAAGTTCCTGTAAAAGATTTTTTAAATAAGTACCATGTAAAAAAATAATCCTAGACAGTAGGTAGATCCTACTATTAATTAATCTATATCTAAAATATAATTATTATAAACTAGCTGCGCCCTGCGGTTTCACCCGCGTAAGTGCCGATCCCACGGGAATATCGGGATAAAAAGTGGCCTATGTGCTATTCTAAGTCTCCAGCTATCTATATTCCAATTTTCATCGTAATCGGCTCAGTAGTTTTTGCGTGAAAGAGTAACAAACATCCATACAAACTTTCACATTTATAATATTAGTAGGATGTGAAAGTTTGTGTGTAAGTAAGTAAGTAAACGAATACCTACTATGTTTGTTATTCCTTCACGCAAAAACTACAAAACCGATTGCAAGTTTGATACTTAATAAGCGGATAGCCGGAGATCAGGATTAACACATAGGATTACTTTTTATCTCCATATTACCGCGGGATCGCGACTTCCGCGGGTAAATAAAACCGCGGAGCGCAGCTTGTAGGTAGATGTAGTTAAAATGTGGAATAAAATATAACTATCGATATGGTTTTTTTCGGTTTTCGCGATGTGATTTGAAATACTCATCAGATCTCGAAATGTCGATCGTGAAAAATGCTTAATTTATTATGTATAAAAGCAACACGATTGTAAAACAAATTTTCATATCAGCAGATGAAAACCGAAGAAAAATATATCGTTTAACTTACTTAGTTTTCGATTTCATAGAGTTTTCTGTCAGCATCTGCAGGAGAAGACCGCACAAGTAAGCTCCTTGCAATGTATAGAACATGTACTGCCAGGTGCCACCTTGATTCTCAGTTTTCTCATTAATCGCATTCTGGCGGACTCTTAAGAACTCTGCTTGGTTACCATTCCTGGATTCCGTATTGCGGTCATTTCGTTCCATTACCAAGCGGTCGATTTGTGGTCTTATGGTCATAGATCGCTCGTTCTGTTCCCTTTGGGTTTGACGTTCATTGAGTACAGCACGGTTCATTTTTCGTGTTTCCGAGCTTCTGCTGCGATCGAGAGTTGTCCTTCCTCGGCGTGAATCGATTCTGTCAACAGATTTTCGGTCATTAGTAACTCTACGTTCAGTGTCTCGAACATTTCGTTCTGAAGAGCGTGCGTTACGTGCTTCTAAGTTTCTGCTGCGTTCCAAGGACGACCTTTCCCTGCTTAGCCGTATTTCTCCACGAGTATCAGACCTGTCGTCTACAGATCTTCGTTCATTGGGAAGTCTACGTTCAGTGTCTCGAACATTTCGTTCTGAAGAGAGTGTGTTACGTGATTCTAAGTTTCGGCTGCGTTCCACGGATGACCTTTCCCTGCTTAGCCGTATTTCCCCACGAGAATCGGCCCTATCATCAACAAGCCTTCGGTCATTAGTAACTCTACGTTCAGTGTCTCGAACGTTTCGTTCCGAAGAGCGTATGTTGCGTGATTCTAAGTTTCTGCTGCGTTCCAAGTTTGACCTTTCCCTGCTTAGCCGTATTTCTTCACGAGAATCGGACCTATCGTCAACAGATCTTCGGTCATTAGTAACTCTACGTTCAGTGTCTCGAACATTTCGTTCTAAAGAGCGTGCGTTACGTGCTTCTAAGTTTCGGCTGCGTTCCACGGATGACCTTTCCCTGCTTAGTCGTATTTCTCCACGAGAATCGGACCTATCATCAACAGATCTCCGGTCCCGTACTTGATGTTCGGTGTCTCGAACATTTCGTGCTGATGAGAAAGTGTTTCGTGATTCTAAGTTTCGGCTGCGTTCGACGGATAACCTTTCCCTGCTTAATCTGACTTCCCCGCGAGAATCTGACCTGTAGTCAACAGATCTTCGGTCCCTGGTAACTTCGCGTTCACCGTTTTGAATTGAAATGACCGTGTTACGGGCGTCCAAGTTTCGACTAAGCTCCTGAGACCTTTCTGTGTTTACTCTAAATTCTGTACGTGAATCGGGCCTTTCGCTAATAGGTCTCCTGTCTCGAGTCACTTCTTTGTTTCGGAAATTACGGATATCACTCCTTTCACGCATCTCCCGAGATTTATCCCGATTCCTTTCTCCCAGAACGATACGTGCTCGGACCATTCGTGCTTTTGTGGAATCACTTTGTGACATTCGGCGAGTTTCGCGGCGTTCTTCAGAGACTCTCTTCATTGGACTGCGTACCTTAGTGATCCTTCTCTCACCTTCAGCTCGATCTAAAACTTCGTATCTTTGAGAGATTCCAGAATCTTCCCTAACAGAGTTTCTGGAGACTACTCGATTTTCAATATTGCTGTTTCGGACTTCAAGTCGTTCATCTTTCCTGACGTCTGAACGTTGTGGCACGTTTAACCTGACCCTTGCATCCTCAACACGTGAGAGACTAACTGTTCTTTGAGGTTCGGCCCTAAAACGAGATTCGCTCAGTCTTGACATACGGTCTTCAGAAACTGTGCTTCTTTCACTAGTTCGTTCTAACCTTTCGTTAGATCTAGCTGCGCTACGAACATCACGAGAAACACGGACTCGTTCCAATCTATCAAGGCTTCTAATTTCTCGCATACGAAGAGCTGCCGTGTCTAGGGGATCTCGCGAAACACGTCTTAGTACTTCGCGCCTCCGATTCTCATGAAGCACTGAAAATTCCCTATCTCGTGGTTGTTGGTTATTACTGCGCTTTTCCAGAGGTTCGACATCTTGTCTTTCAACTGATTCTCTTGAATATCTTAGTTGGTTTCCTTGCCTCCTTTCTGTGTATGTTGTCATTCGTTTAAACTCTCGTCGTTCTTCAGAAATACGGGAATTCCTAGAGTCTCGCATATTTTCCCTCAGTCTTAGGACAACACGCTCGTTTTTAAGTCGAAGTTCATGCCGAACGGACTCTTCAGTTGGCCTTGCGTCTTTCCTAATTTCATTTCGTTCTGTCCTCACCCTTATTCTCCTTTCATTTTCCGTTCGGGAGTTTGGATTTAAATCAACATACTGAGTTCTGCGTTCGGAGCGAATATTTTCCAGAGAATCACGTCTTGTGGAATCAAGAGACGGGGCATTTCTAGTCAGATCACGCCTTGAACTAGCAATTCGGGTCGACCTGGATTCAGGAAGATTGCGTTGCCTACGCTCTTGGGCGACAGACCTTTCAGATTCCGTAAAACGCCTTTCAACTGCACGCGTCAACGGATTAGCGTGTCTGGTTTCATGTCGCCTTATATCGTGAGCGTCCAAACGGTCAGTCAGTAAACGGGTGCTTAAACGACGGTCTTCTTGAGTGATCTTACGGTAAGTTCCATGTAGCCTGGCGTCTGGGAAATCGGATCGATGATCGCAACACTGTCCGCGTCCATCAAAGAGACCACGCTCAGTGAAAGACCCAACTGGCAAGAGGACCGCGACAACCGCAAATAGTAGTAAACGCCAGTTATTCATAGTAACAGTGCTCTTATTTTTGTATTATTTCTTCGCTGTCGACTGTAGAAGTAAACCTTTGGAGGCTGCTTCCAAACTGAAAGTTTCAGCGAAAGAACGCTCTTTTATACTGGATCTGAGACTGTTCGATGGAATGGCTATTATCCGCTAGAACGCATTCAATTTTCACATCCTACGCCGGGACATATTGAAATAATAAATTTTAAATGTAGTGTTAAGATCCTTTGAAAGTGTTAAGATCTTTGAAGGGGTTGAAAATATTTTTTATAACACTTGAAAAACATTTCGAGACGTCGAAATGATGGGAGGTAACTAAAGTAAAAAATACATACAAAAATAGGTAACATAGGTAACAAGACAGTGCATTTGTATGACTTAGGTATATAGCAGTTGAGCACGTAGGTAAGTTATTTAGGTAGTATTATGTTTCTACTGACTTAAAAATATTTACCCAGGAACGTCTGAGACTGCTTGATTGTATATTGTACCTACGTAATAGTTGTCCCTTCTCCGTATCTACTATAAATAGTCATATTCGTAAGGTAAAACTTCATATGTCTGATACCTAAATATACCTACTGACGATGTAGCAGATTTAAGTGCGAGAGTTGTAGCCTACACCTTCTGCATTATATAGTGAGAAACAATATCAAAGTATCAAGAATGATCGGTCGCAGTATTTCCACAAGCATTATCGCCGGTCGCAGCTGCACAGGCACAGATTTGTCTCCGTGCGTAAAATAATTATCTGATTGAATCCGTTGGACCAATAAATGGAACCCATAAGTTGATTTTCTCTGACGTCATTGGAATATAATAGGGTTTTCTATAAATAGGTTTAGTTTAAGCTAGGTACCTGTTCATATGAAGTTTTTTTTTATATTAGGCACGTGATTACGTTTAGTCGTAGTACTATTATTTATTCTGTGGTTTAGTTAGATAGGTAAATTACCTACCACCTATTTACCTACCTACCGTAATATTACCTAATGTAAATTACATAGGTAACATTCGGTCTGTAGTTCTGTACTTACCTAAAAATACATAGGTAAGGGTAAGTAGCATTAGGTTCAGTAGATTTTATGGGGAGCTCTTGACATAGCTATATATACCTGCCGATCCTAAACGTCCGTGCGGGATAAGCAACGCTTGGCGTGGTCATTACTTGGATGGGTAATCGATAATTTGTAAGGCAAAAAAACTTTTTCTCCACCTGCTCCTATCTTTGAAGGCACGTTTAGCAGTTGGTTCTGGTTGTTATTTTAGATAGCAGTCGTCAGGTCAAGTTAGAGGCCCTACGGCGACCTAAACTCTTAACACCAAGTGAGCCACACCACTGTCCACTATCACCAATATGCGAAAAGAAGAAGAAAATGCTATTTTCCTAAGACACTTTAGAGCCAATTCGATCATAACGACCTCTGTAGCGCGGCGAACACACGGCTGCGACGCAAAAGGTTGCAGCACTTGCAGCATAATAATATAATGCTGCCCATAATTGTTTTTTTCTGGTTCTGATTGTTTTCTATATGTACGTATACAAAAAAGTACTACCTATTTAAAGTGGTTTAACCTTTGTTAAACTACCCATAGTACAAGCCTAGTTGCGTAGTTTGGGGTTAGTCCTGCAATATTTATTTATTCAAACTAGTCCAGAGCGTTAGTACCTACCTATAGGGTAATGGATCATTCACACGACTTCCAACGCAGGCTAGTTATGGTGTGCGACAGCAAGACCGGACTATGCAATAGATTTAGGTATACCAAACTACCTACGCTTATTGTGCCCCTCGCTTGCCGGGCGAATGCGCTTAGTTACTAAATTATATTATGAATAAAGGAACCAAATAGGTACTAAATACATAATGAGTGTAGTTTTGTGTACGTACTACGCTATTGCATGGTCCGGCCAAGCTGACGTATACCAGTTATCCGCTGTATACCTACTCACGCAGCTTGGGCTAAGTGGCGAGAAGTAACTGGTGACATCAGTGACCCCAAAATGCCGGTTAAACTGAAGGGACAGGTCTATAAAACGATCATTAGACCTGTCCTTTTGTATGGTGGTGAGGCGTGGCCAGTGCTTGAGCGACATAAGACGGAGTTGCGTGTCACAGAGATGAAGATGCTACGCTGGATGTGTGGAGTGACACGAAAAGACCGCGTTAGAAACTCCCGTATCAGGGGCAGCCTTCATGTCCGAGACATTGCAGAAATTGCAAGAATGTCACCTACGGTGGTACGGTCACGTTTTACAAAAACCGACTAGGAACAAATGTCTTGCTATGGCGCTTCCGCCCTCCGCCCGGCCGCGCCAGATTGGGAACACCCATGAAATGCTGGCTTGATGTCGTAAGATCGGATATGCGTGCAAATAATTCCATGCAAATAGTTCCCTTTAACTCCATTAGGCTGACTCGCAAAGCTTGCTAGTCCGAGGTTAGCGCAGGACTAGTAAGTCCATAGCCTTCATGGCTACTAAAGAAGCAGCAGAGCGAGAAAGGGAGATAACTTCTACCGATCCCGCTCGCTCCCGGCGCACTCGGAGGAGAGTCAGGAATGACAATCTTCCACCGTAATGTGGCCCATGGTGGTGGACTCGGGGGGGTCTGCCACCTGTCCAAGGGCCCGAGATGGCGGCGGCGTGTCCCACGCCGCCTCTCGAGAGGGTTTTTCCTTTTTAAGGTTTTAGGAGAGGGGGTCATTAAGACCTATCACCCCAGGGGATTGTAGTAGTATGTGCAAACAGTGCCTACCTTCCCCTGGAATATGGTGAAGAGAAGGACACCCATGAGTTTTAGTAGGTAAACCTGTGGCCGCTCACCATCCTAGGCCAGCAGGGAGCCCCACACATCCCCGCCGCTCCCCCGGAGCGGTGGCATGGTGCATAAGGACGCATTTCTCCTCGTTAAAAAAAAAGACTAGTAAGTCCTCGGCTAGCAAAGTCTGCTAGTGAGCCTTAGTTGGTGGGGCTAACTAAGTCGAGTAGGTAGGTATAGTTTTCTGTGGTATACGCCTGCGTGGGTATTTAGATTTTAGACATATCGGCGACTTACGAGGAATGTTGACACCATACGATCTAACTAAATACCTACTTATGTACAAACTTACATCCATGTTTGTTTTTTTCCTTCACTTCTTGTCCTCTAAAGGTTGCCTAGAAGAGATCGCTTGAACGAAGCGAGCCAGATTTTAGTTATATTTTAAGGAAAAATACGTCTTTAAATATTCACTCGCAGCGAGGCTTGTACTAGTCTTTGGGTCAGTACCCCAACGTCTATACCACCTAGACTACACGAGTTCTCTCCTCGAGCAGCAAATTTAAAAAGACGTATGTTTCCCTCCGTTTTGCGTATTTTTTTTATTGCTCTATTATCTGCCTAGCTAGAGCAATAAAAATAGATTACGAAATATTTAGAGTTTTCCATTTTCTAGTAGGTAACTTTATTGTGTGTTACATACAATATATAATTAATCTACCTATCCATATATTTTATTTAGGTTTAAAAATAAAAGCAAGTTTTGGGCAACCAAAGGTTTATTTTTTTATATATTCTTAATCCTAGTTGTATCCATAGGATTGGATCACTGACGTGAAAGGTGCAGTTGCTTTCGCGACCTTCGTGCCAGCTTCCTTGGTGATTTTCTGGAACAAACATAAAATTTTTGAGCAAATAGTCATAGAGAATGTAAAACTTATTTATTGGGTAGTAGAATCAGAATAAGTGTTATTTTCATGAACCTCAAATAATGTAGGTAAGTGTAAGTTATTCATCATGTTTGTTGTTGTTAGTGTAATTTTTTAGGGTTACATGCCTCAAAAGGTAAAAAGCGCAACCCTTATAAAAACGTTTTTTTGTTCAGTTTAGAGTTGATAAAACTGTATTTCACCAATCTCTTTCGTATCAGGCCACTGTGGGCCAGGTGCACAGATATTGTGACTACTGTGTCAGAGAGTAAAATTGCTTGTAGAATCTTTTCAGGCATCCAGTGGTTCTGTAGGTCCCAATTCTGTAGGAATATTGCACCAAACCGCCAAGCTTTGTAAATGAGTTAGATGTAGATATTTTTATATCTAACTCATCTACTAATGTTGGTCAAGTGGTAGATACCCCAACGTATATTCACAGGGTTTTGACTCTTCCGAATAATAGCACACCAATATTTTTTGAAATGAAACCGATGAAACCTGCATCTTAAAATCAGACACCACTCAATTATGAGGCTAAGTGCAGCTCTCAACGTTACGTTTATGTTTTAGTTACCTTAAGTTTCCTCTCGTAAACGACCCTCTTGACAGCCTTGGTCTTTCTCTTGTCTTCCAACTTGCGTACCACGTCACGGTACTTCCAGCCCACTTCGTGAGACAAGCGGCCGACGTGGCAGTACTGGAAAATAATTATAATAAATTAGGTTAATATTTTATAGCCCCAGCAAGAATAGGGATCTAAGGGAGACTAGTAAACCTTAAGTTCTCTCTCTCTCCTCTTAATTAGTTTGATATCCTAGCCATGTAGCCCCGGTATAGAATAGGGTTACCCTATCACTACCTGTGGGTCGTAAAAGGCGACTAAGGGATCTGGAGGAGACTAGCGATAAAGTGTTTGGTCCCTAGGAGAGATGGTGTCAAGGAGGTGTCCGGCCGTAAAAATATTGCTAAATCAATTTGCAGAAGGTATGATCAATGATGAATTGAAGACGCACTTAACTGCGTCGACAGCAAATTATTTGGAGTTTAACTCTATTGCGATATTAGAGGCATAATGTTTATTGTCTGTATGTTTTTTATGAATAACCTCAAAAACTACTGGACTGATTTCAAAAATTCTTTCGCCATTAGAAAGCAACATTTACCCTGAATAACATAGGCTTTTGATCACGATATTACCACGGAATCGGTACTTACGCGGGTGAAATCGCGGGACGCAGCTAATAATGTATGTAATATTACCTTGCGTCCAGGTTTCAGGCAGAACACCCTCAGAGCAGCGGGTACGACGACACGGCGACGGTTGTCATATGGCCGCGGGCAGCCATCGTACGCACGAAGCCTCCTCAGGGCGCTCTTCCCACGCTCCGTCTTATGTGGGATCATCCCTAGGGAATACAGGGTAGGTTTAGTTGGTGTTGTGAGCGAGATGGTGAGGTATGTGAATGTGATAGCTTCATACATTTGGTAATATCATCGCACATCAAATAATGTAGGTAATAGTTAGGTAAATAATCATTAAGGTAAATTCTGTGGTGCTTTCATTAACTCAATGTTTGGATTGGGGATAAAATTAAAAACTGTGACCCAATCATGTTAGTTTAAAAGTTTGATTGTTTGTTAAAGTGTGTCATATCACTACATAGTGTAAAACAAAGTCGCTTTCCGCCTGTCTGTCCCTTTGTATGCTTTTATCTGTAAAACTATGCAACAATTTCAGTTGAGGTTTCTTTTAATAGAGTGATTGAAAAGGAAGGTTTATATATATAATACATTGCACCCTAGCGAAGCTGGAGCTAGTCGCTAGTACAATTATATTTCTGTTTCAATTTTCCTTCAGTCTATCGATGTAAAGAAACATCGGCTATCTATTTGAAAAAAATGTTAGAAATAAATACAATGCGAACGAAAAATGAGGTTAACGCAATGGATTCGAAAAATAATTTTCATTTATATTTTACAGTTTGACCAAGATGCACACTTACCTCTGACAGTCTTCCAAAGGATCTTGGAGGGTGCTCTGAAGTGGAATGGACCCCTGGCGGGGTTCACATTACACCTTTTCCTCAGGAATGACATGAACTTCAATTTGTTCCTGAAATTTTTGCAAACAACATTTTAGTTGCAAATAAATTTTGTATACTTTAGATATTTTGATTAGTTGCATGATCAGACTGTATAGATTAGCAACATGATTGTTCAGTCGCAAATTACCCAAAATGAAACATCATTTAGATCTCATATTTTTTAAATTTCTCACTTCTATCACTAGATACCTATGACCTCCTTTCAAAACACAAACAATGCAGTTATGTTTAGAAAATCAGTCAAATTTAACAAAGGAAATGAGGTCTGAAAACTAGGAAAGAATAGAAATGGGCTAGGTCATCAAACTATGTACCTAGATAAATATAAGTGCTAGAATCAAGATAAATATTGAACAATTCGCAAATCTTATGGAGGGTGAGACCTCTCCATAAGATTACCAGAAGAAGAACTTACCTGAAGAAGTTGCCAGAAATGTTGAGTTGTTCACATCTGACGACGACAACTTTGTTTCCTTCCAACAGAACTTTAGCGATGACTGCGGCCAAGCGGCCGAGCAGGTGGCCACGGCCATCGATCACTATGGCCTGAAACACAATCACTCGTTGAATGGTTGACACACCACCATCACTTGCCGCCTAACCTCAAATACCAGCACCAGGATACCGTAAAAACAACTTTGCCATCGTATTGCCAACAGTTATTAGCACGCAAATCACCTCTTTGTGTTCACAATTACATGATTTTAACCTACAACTGCACAAATGAACTTCTAAACACTAGCATGCACGTGTACCGAAGTGCTGGTTTACACCGTGCTGATGCGATTTACATAATATTATCTGACGAAAGATAACTAGACCATCGTTTATTGCACTATTTTCTCAATTTTTACCCATTTCTACAGTAATTTTACACGTTTTTTATAATTTTTCTCCTCACCTTATTACTAAAGCCCGTCATTTTTCACGACAACAAAACGGAAAAGGCTAACTTTTTAAAACAATATGGCTACCGAACCGGATGTGTGAATAAATATTGCCAGTATCTAAAATGTAATTTTAGTCGATTATTTGTCTCGCAATCGAATCGAAACACGATTTACAGCTAACTTCACGCCATAATTTGACTCTGACGTAAATCCGCTATGTCAATGTCATAATTCTACAGGCATGCGCGCAAAACCAAAAATAGCCGAAAGAATTTCAATAATATTACGTGTTCCTCGGTTATTAGAAGAAAATAAAATGATTATATTCAAGAATCCAGACTAAAATCAAAGTAGAATAAAGTGCGAAATCATGGATATACCCTACAGGAAGATATTCATTTACCTTTTAACGTTCGCTGCCTATGCGTACACTGGCATAGGATCTACTATGTTAAAAAATCTAAAAGATGCTGTTTTATCTGCGGAATCAGTGTTTGGGGACTGGATACGCAATGCAGTTACTGTTGCTGAGAAGTTTAAGTCGTTACATGAAGTCTTTGACGCGGCAGTTGAGGAAGACTGCATATTTTCTTGCCCTGAAGGTGGCTACTTATCTTTGAACCAAAAGCTTTTGTAACAGTAAATTCAAGGCTATTTCCTGGCCAATATCTGCTCTTTTTAGATTTTTTTCAGTGTTCATTGTGGTAAAAAAAAGAATAAACCTAATTGATAGTATTTAATAAGGAATTCAGTCTGTCTAGTTTTTGAAGTAGATAGATATAATTCTTTACTTTCTTTATCAAAATTCTTTCAGGAAACAAACCAGTAAGAAATAGGAACCACATACCAAAAGCAAACGGATGCGGCTCTCTTGGTTTTGAAATAGCAACAGAATACTTACCTCTAGAAGAGATGAAAAAATGCTGTGACACCCACGATATTTGTTATGACACATGCAATAGTGGGAAGGAATTATGTGACTTAGAATTTAAGAGGTGCCTGTATAGCTACTGTGATTCATACAAAACTGTAAATGTCGCTGGAGATACAATTTCAAAAGGTGTCCTACTAAACCTATTAATATTATAAAGCTGAAAGTTTGTGAGTATATGTGTGTGTTTGTTATTCAATCATGTAAAAACGGCTGAACCGATTACCATGAAACTCGGTGTGTAGATAACTGGAGACCTGGAATAACACAGGTTACTTTTTATCCTGATATTCCTGTGGGATCGGGACTTACGTGTGTGAAACTGCAGGGCGCAGCTAGTATGAAATTATTTTTAAATATTATTTATTATTATTGCTTCAACTTGTCTACTAATTTTATTTTTATTTCCAGGTTGTAAAGGTGCAGCAAAATTACTATCTACAGGTACATTAACTCTTGGCTGCAAGTCATATTTGGATGCGCAGAAAAATGCTTGCTATTGCCCTCCACCGAAGAACAAATATAAAAAATACCCAGGTGATGGAGAATTATAAACTAAGAATTTAATGTTTATAA
This sequence comes from Idaea biselata, assembly GCA_958496205.1. NCBI lineage: Eukaryota > Metazoa > Arthropoda > Insecta > Lepidoptera > Geometridae > Idaea > Idaea biselata. The sequence goes on from OY292404.1 coordinate 17,734,843, forward strand.
TTCTCCATCACCTTTTGCCACCACTCTCCATAGTAGAGGTGGCAACTGGGAATAACTATAATTTGTTGTTATTTTAATTTATTTACCTAGGTAGGTAGGAGTGTTTATTATTTTTTTGTTATATAAGATTTTTATACAATAAAATAGACATGTAGGCAATTTAATAGTTTTATTTTAGCAATAAAAATTACATCTTACTTGAAAATTATCTCTTAACTTTATATATTAATAATTTAACTGCTAAATTCAGAGTATGGGGCTTTTCATTTTAGCTAGTCTAATATATAAAATAGCCCGGCCTAGATCGCTACTAAATTATGGACGCAAATGAAAACAATACATTCCATTTAAATATTCAACATTTGTGTTGAGCATATAAAAATAATTCATTAGAATGTAAAAATAAATGCATTTAAAAATAAATCTATGATCATGTTACTTTTTTTTTAAATATTTTTTTCTTAGTGTTAGGAAATAAGTGAGCGAATCGAGAATGATATCTAATCAAATGGTATAAATATGACTTGTCTGTCTTATGTCAAGAGTTCTTTGATTTCATCTTTCTCAGCTGCTTCGATGTAAGGTGTACCATCTGGAGTTTTGCCATCTTTCGATGCACCCTGAAAAGTCCAATAAATACACAACCTTAGTCAATCTCTTAACCCATACTGTAAACTTGCGGGTTTCGTTCCCGTCGGGTTGTTAGTTTGGGGGGCTAGATTGCGCTGTGTGTAACTTCATGCAATATTTATTTATTTAAATGATTGATTTAAAAATCGTAACAATGAATATGAGCAGTCATTAGTAGTTCATTACCTCTACTTTGAGGCAAGCTGGTTGACCACTAAGATTAAATAAAAAAATGTGTTATCTTTAAAACTAGCCAGTGGTTTTAACACTTAAAAAACAAGGAGTTCAGATAACAGTAGGTGCCTGTTTTATTGGCAACAAAATAACAAACCTATTAAAAATGGATTAATAAAATTAGAATAAATTTTAAACTGGTCACCATCAATTGGGATATAAGTATAATAATATTTATATTTTTGATACTGGAATTCTAACAAAGTGCTTTATTTAACGATCTTAGAATCACAAAATTAGAAAATCAAACTTACATTTTTGAGCAGTGTCTTCACGCAGTCTGTGTGTCCCTCCCAAATAGCAGCCAAAATTACTGATATGCCATGTTTATCCAACATCTGCAAGTAACAATACATTCTGTGAAACACAAACCCAATAATCATATTATATTCCCAACGGCCACCGGCTGCAATGGGTTAGGATAGTGGTGGCATAGAATAAGAACCCCATTGGTCAGTTTTATATTAAAAACCTACAAGGAATTTAGTACTATATGGTCTTACAGTTAGTTCCTTGGGCCAGGATCATCATCGGTTGGTTGGTTCATTTTGGCCACTTTGGGCCAGGGACCCATTATCAGTTGGTTCATTTTGGCCACCTTGGGTCAAGGATTGGATGTACATTGCAGATTACTCTTCTAGGAAGTTCTAACATGGGGCCTTGTGTTGTATTAAATTCCTTAGTGTTTCATATCTCAAGGTTTTATTTTTAAAAACTTACCCACACTGTACTTTTTTATAGATAATTTTATTGACCATGCCCTATTCAGGACACACTGGTGTAGCATGAATCATGCTTTAACTTATGCAATAGGAGAATTTAACAATAGTTTGACTTACATTGGGATCAGCACCTTTATCCAACAAATAATTCAATACAGCTGTCTGTCCGTAATCTGCTGCATAATGAAGAGGGACTCTACCATCGATTAGTGCATTGACGTCTATCTTCTGAAAATAACAAAGTGCAACTTTAGGGTTGAAGAAAATATTGCAATATGTTCGAATTGTAAGGGCGCTAAATATCGCAGATAAGTGTTAGAGATGCCGTAGTTAGGTTTATACGTTTAGAAGAAAATCATTTTTGAAGAGATTTTTCATGAAATTCTAGGTAAAACCGACTAAGAGCTAATTAATTAATTCTGATTACGTGTAGCGTTTACCTTGTTTTCGATGATGTCTTTGACTTGGTCTATGTCGCCGTTTTTAATTCCCCAAACCAATTCGCTCATTTTGGTATACTTTCTACAATCCAGATGTAATAATTCGGTCGAACGCCGAAGAAAAACCGAAAAATACACAAAGTAATGGCGATTTGACAAAACAAATCGCATTCACAATGACACAATGACATTGAAACTTCGAAAAGTCAGTCAAGAGAAATAACAACTTGATGTTCTTACCTTTGCAGTTAAATTGTTGTCAAAAATCGAATCCGAATATGTTGCTAGCTTTGCAAATTGTAGACATTTTGATAACTTAAAGTAATATCGTGTGCCGTTGATGACTATTTTATTGTCATGCTCCCAATAAAACGATTAACAAAAAATCAGAATTTGTTAAGTATTTTTATTTAATAGTTTATTAATTTATCATTCATTAGTCATTTCATTACCCTATAACGAAAAAAAAACTAGTAATAATTCGAGCATACAATAATGTAATTTAAAACATTATTGTATGCTCGAAACGAGTAGACTGTGCACTAAAATATAGTACCTACATACATATCTAAGATCAATGTACCAACACAGTTAGATTAATAAATTATTGTTATTTTTTAACTCTATTTGATTTTAAAAAAATCTTGGCAAATTAACGTAACTTTTGACTCCAGTGTGTGGCAACACTAAAAATATGTACTTTTAAAAACGGTTGGGTCTACTTGTGTTTTTAAAATTTAGAATAATATATCATGAATTCTTGAAAGAAACATTGAAATTTGTGGCCTTTGCGCTAAAAAATGGATCATAATAATATTTTTGAATCGTTTCCATCAGATCCTCGTGAAGCTACGAAGTGTATTTTGGTAATTTTTAACCATCTAAGTAATTATTTTACCAACAAATATTTTAATTTAACTTTTTACAACAGAAACAAATGCTTTTTTTACAGGAAATATTATTAAACAAGTTCAAACCTTTGATAAAGAAGATAAATTCCGATATACAGTCGTGCAATAACGAAGAAGATGTTACAAAAATAACTGATGTGTTTACTTTGTGTTTGAGTCAAATTACGAAGTGTCTGTTAAGTTTATTCGAAATATTTCGGCTGGAATATAGTCGGCTGACTGTTTTACAGGTAAAGATACCTATTTATTAATATCTACACTTCAACTTCAAAAGCTTCAACACTTCAAAAGCTTAAGCGAAACTGCACTTTTTTTAATTATGTCCTGATCCCCTGGTAATATTGGGATAAAAATACCTATGTGTTAGTCCAGATTACCAGCTATCTGCTTATCAAGTCTAGGTTTAGTAGTTTTTGCACAAAGTAAGAAGTACCAAACATACTCGTATTCTTACGGACACATAAACTTTCACATATTATATTATAAACTGTCTACCTACTGGCTATAAATGGTTTTACAGTCTTAGTTAAAAACAAATAAAGGCAGATACAGTACCTAGCCACGGCAAATGAGACGATAAAACAGAGTCACAGTTTACAAGATCATTATGATAGCTGTTCATAATGCTCTTGTAACATACAGATTTATAATAAACCTACTTAATTACCTATATTATGTTGGTACTTGTATATTTCAGGAAAGCCGTCATTGTAACATAGAAAGATTATCATGGTGTTACGAGAGACTTGTAACTGTTGAAAAACATTTGAAAAATAAACTCAATAAGTCCGCAGACAATCTGACAATGAACGACTCCTTAAATGTGACAAACATGTATTTCGTTAACTGGATCGACCATGCTTTTGAAGTTCTAAGTAAGATTTCAGATTCTGTGTACAGAACAGATTATAAGGACACTGAGGAGTTATATGATAGTTGGAAAAGTGAGGTTGGTGTTACATACACTAATTTTCAATTAATTATTTAATTTGATTATAGGCTAATGTATATTTTAAAAGATAAATGTTGTTTTAGGATATCTTTATCAGTCCTTAAAAACTCAAAAAAGGTTCAACAATTATAATCGATAGTTAAGGGGTATTAAAAACCTTAACTAAAACCCTGGTCCATTTCATTAAAAATTGTTGATTATTTTCTGATGCAATAATTGTTGATTATTTTTTAATATTTTCGTTTTAAGACATAAACTTGGTATTGTTTCAAAGCGATAGCACAAAATATACCATCTCATTCCCTTTTTATGCAAAAAGTAACTAAACCAAATTACTATGATAATTAAAAATGTATTTTTCGGTTTGTTTTCCAGATTGTGGAATGTATAAGCAGCTTGCATGTGTCTGTTGATGAATTATTACTCTGTGCAATGACATTGTGCAAATACTCCCTACCTACTGACCAAACTATTGTCAAAGCCCGCTGTCAAGTGGTAAATATTCTTTAATAATTTCTAAAATTACTAAAATGCAAAATAACACCTCTTTCACGAAAAATCACGATACGCTAAATCATGCCTCTGTTAGGCAAAATCATGCCTCCGTTACGCCAAATCACGTCTTCATATGCCTCTGTTACGCTAAATTATGCCTCTGCTACGCCAAATCATTTGTCTGTTACGCTCTGTTACTCTTATGTTACGCCATTTTGACAAAACCGGCTTTGTTTCACACTCTGCTATACAAAATCACGCTCTGTTACGCCGAATCCTGCTCTGTTACACCAAACACACCCCTATTATTTCAAATCATATTCTAATAAAGATACAATAATTGTTAAAATCTCTATCTTTCAGGTACTGCGGGAAACAAAGGCATTACTTAACGAACTTATAGATGGAGACGTGGACTCTCCAATAAAACCTACAACAGAATCATTAAAAAACCCCATAATGCCTTCAAATGTGAATGTCTTAATAGATGTCCTGAAAGATGTCCTATATGTCCTAGAGACGAACACAAATACAGCTTTATTATCTCTACTAATACACTGTTTTAGCAACAACAAATCGCCTATAGAGATTTTGAAAGAACACTTTCGAATTGATAAGGATTGTCAGTGTTTTAGTACGGATGATGGATATGAAAACTGTTTGTTTGTGAAGGAATTTGATTTGTACAATGAAAGGTTACTGCAGATTGGATCGTTTGCTATTTCATGTTCTTCAGATCAAAATAGTAAGTATTACCCCAACCAAAGATGGTGAAAGTGATTTTCAGTACTGTATGAACTGCATGAGTTATTTAAAGCTGAAAGTAACGCCCCTGGACAGTACTGGACATTAATTTCTATTTATTTTTATGTTCTTGAACCTGCACTTGGCTATCATAAATATATGTATTTTAAATAAAAAATATATACATAGATACTAGCTGCGCGCGGGGTTTCGCCCGCGTAAGTCCTGATCCCGCGGGAAGATCGGGACAAAAAGTAGTCTATGTGTTAATCCAGATCTCCAGCTATCTACATACCAAGTTTCATAACAATCGGTGTAGTAGTTTTTACGTGAAGCAGTAACAAAGTCAAACTTACATACTTGCAAACTTTTTTATAATATTAGTAGGAATAAACACAACAAATGCAAGGATCCGTGGTTTGTATTTCTGACATTTTTCCTTTAAAGTACTTATATCGATATTGAATATTAACTTAAGCATTCTAAAAAGTGTCGTAAAGTTATGGAAAAATCTATATCCATAAATGCTTTATCCTGAGTGACTGATTGATCTTTGATAGATCAATTAGTCACTCAGTCACTGCCTAAACCTCTGATATAGTGCATTTCATCTTTAATTACCTATGCCGTCATGTTGGTAGCAACACAAAAAAGTCTAGCCTTAATATTTTGAATGTGCTATACCCTAAACCTTGAATACAGGAAGATTCGTTCATTCATCCTTTATATACAAATCCCCCTAAATTCAAGGTAGCACATTAATTTTTTTGTATTTTGCACTTTTTTGTTTTGCTACCAACATGACGGCATAGGTAATTAAAGATGAAACGCACTCTAGTAGAGAGCTGAAATTTGGAGAGTGTGTTCTGTATATAATGGAGGCATCGGATAAGAATTGGGATCTTATTCCGGGATCGGGGTCGGGACTTACGTGACCGCGGGACTAAGCTAGTACATCAATAAAACACAATGCAAGGGTCATGCCTTGCGTTGTGTGTTTTTCAACTGATTGTTGACTTTGCATTGTAATAAAAAGGACCTTTTAATTTTTCAGGAATCCTATCACTTCGAAGTGGGCTGGCTAGTCAAGAAGGTCTAGACCCTCACCTAGTGCCTGCACTAATGACGTCACCAGAAAGTCACCATTCAATGTTACTAGTCAAGTCGTGGACTCAAGAAGTGGACGAAATAAAGAACAGTGTTTTCCTGATTGTTGATCCTGCTGCTTTTTCTGAGGTATTTTAAATGTATACTTCTTGAAATTAAAGACATTTTTCGGTTTGAATCGCGTGGTGTTTATTACTTTTAGCATTGTTACAACGCTCAACGTTTCGAGACCTTTCCAGGTCTCTTCTTTAGGATAGACTAAGATGTGATTTGTCAGTCTATCTTAGTCTATCCTGAAGAAGAGACCTGGAAAGGTCTCGAAACATTGAGCGTTGTAACAATGCTAAAAGTAATAAACACCACGCGATTCAAACCGATGTATTTAATTTCAATACAACATCGCGAAAACAGAAGAAAAATCTATGTATACTTCTTTTTTTCGTGTAGTGGTGTAGCTCACCTAGTGTTAAGTTATCAGGTCACCCTTACTTGACCTAACTACTACTATTAGAGATAACAACCGAGATAGGTCTAGTTTCTTAGTTTGGGCTAACTATATATTTATCCAAATAATATTGTAGTGTATTTTTAGTATTTATTTGTATCCTCTATTTATGTAATGTTAGTATTCTGTATCTCACTAACTATCTGCCTACCATATAAGCTTTACTGACCCTTTTGATCTCAAAGTTGGCTGGAAGAGATCGCTTTTACCGATAAGGTCGCCCATTTGTACAACATTTTTACTTTTAAACTTTCAGTGTATCTGTTTTACTTTAATGCATACTAATTGTATTTGTTTTGTTGTGCAAATAAAGTATTAATCTATCTATCTATCTATTGTGATGTGTGTCGTTCGTAACACACATCACAATCTAGCCCCAAACACAGGATGTTTCCTGCAATTTTAATATTATATTTATAAGATATAAGTATTATATCCGTTGTCTAGTCACCGTAACAGAAGCTTAGTCGCTTACCACGGGGCTAGATGGCGCTGTGTGTTGTTCACAGAATTTATATTATTTATTTATTACAAGCTGTGCCCGCGGTTTCACCCGGGTCAGTCCCGATCCTGCGGGATTTACGGGATCAAAAGTAGCCTATGTCCTGCTCCAAGGTCCTATCTATCTCTATACCAAAATTCATCAACATCGGTTCAGCGGTTTAGGCGTGAAAGCGTTACAGACAGACGGACAGAGTTACTTTCGCATTTAAAATATTAGTAAGTTTATTTAATTTTATAAAATACATTTTAAAACAGTGGTTCCCTAACTGGGGGGCGCGCCCCCCAGGGGGGGCGCAGAGACCTTTACAGGGGGGCGCGGGCAACCTGTATAGAAAAACTAGCGATCGCTGAGAGAATGCATTCCAGACTGCTCGATACACCTAATGAAAATATATGAAATTAGTAGGATTGACGCCTGTCAAAAACCTCATTGATGCCTCAGTAGGCGAATGTTAAGGACTTTATTAGCCTCTAGCTGGCCCCGCGCCAACCTCGAGGAGGCTTTCACGTTTCGTATGACGTAAAACTTTAATGAGTAAAAAAATAGGTACTTATTTTGTTATTAAATCATTTTTATTCTGACCTGTCTGGACCTACAGAAATGTAAACAGATGATGCATCATCGGCTACTAGAAGTATTGAATGAAAACACTTACATCAATGACAGGGTGTGTGCAGTTATAAACATTGGCTGTGTATTGTACGACTTCTTCAATGTTTACTTGAAAAATGAACCCGAGGCTTTGACGCAGAGGGACAAATTACTACCGCTGTTGGCTGATATTGATAAAGGTTAGTATAGGAAATTATTTTTGTCAATTTTTTTGTGTTCTGTACCTTAAAAGTTAAAAAAACACGTGGCACTCGGGGACTGCCGTGGTAAAGCTATTGCATAACATTTTTTACATACACATGGCTACATGGTAGGCGGAGTGGGGGGCGTAAGGTTTTATTTTCGTTACGGAATTTCTTGATTCGGTCGCCGCACTCAAAGCCCGCGTTAAAAGCTATGCAATAGCTTAAAAACGGAAACCTTATACTTGTCCGTCTGTCTGTTTGTTGTCAACATCAATTTTTCTACCAGATATTGGAGGTCCCTATTAAATGTATAGAAATCAAGTTTCTAACTCAACATAATAAAAAGATATAGGCAATTTATCACATTAATTATATTAGCACAGAATACACAATAATCAAGATATCAGTAGGGTTTCATTCAAAACTAACTCAATGTTTCCTCTTTACAGTACAAATGGAATGCAAAATCGTTTCCAACTTATTAACGACAAACCCAGATTTCAAATACGACGTAAAACCGCCCAAGTCGAAAGAAACTTCCCTGGAAAAGTTACAGAAACGACTGAAACTCCTTTACACTTTAGTAAACAGAACAAATCGCCTACTCCAGCCAATAGATCAAGACAACGTTTTTGAAAACACTACAGACGAACCAGTAAAAAACATGACTCATACAATATCGAACAACGGACAAACATACATAAACTCCCCACGCAAAATGAACATATCTAGAAGCATTTTCGCCAGAACAAACGTTCGATCGTCCACAAGAAATTTCCCTTTAGCCAAATTGACCAAACATTTACGCGCAAAAAACATCAGCGAGCTAAATTTCTCAATGCAATTGCATAGTCTATTATCTGAGAATGGCTTGGAAAATGCGCCTTTGAAAAGAGTGAGGGAACAATCCATTTTGTATAACTTTTCTCCGATAAAAAATAAGTCTTGTTTGAGGAAAAAGGTGTTGAGTCGACATTTGCAATCTGTCAAAAAGGATTTGGTGAATGAGTTGGTGGATGATTGTAAGACAAATGAAGGGTTGATGGATGAAAATGAGAGCTTGCAGCTTACTCGTAAGTATGGTTTTATTAGCCGACTACGGCAAAGGGAAGGTGATAGATAGATAGATAGATTTACGTTTTATTTGCACAACAAACAAAATACAAAACAACATATATATGTAAGACAAATACACAGAAAGCTTAAAACTAAAACGTTGCACAAATGGGCGGCCTTATCGCTAAAAGCGATTTCTTCCAGGCAACCTTTGGATGGAGAAGGTCATGTTTTTGACCTGATCCAATTCATTGGTTATGTTTTTGACCGCGATGTGTTTATGATTGTATGTTACTATATTTGTCTGTACTTTCAAACTAGTTAATTTTCTAGAAATATTTTACAAGGAGAAATACATCATTAAAAATCCTCCCATGACAGAATTCGAACCCGTGTTCCCGCGTGGCGCAGTGGTAGCGAACGCGCCCGACAAGCGAGGGACACAGTTTCGAATCCTGTCATGGAAGGATTTTCGATGATGTATTTCGCCTTGTAAAATATGTCTAGTAAAAATGCCTTGAGCAATAAAAACATAAAAAAATATTAATTAATTTAATTTATACATTCAGAATCGTTGATTTATGTTATATTGTACATTATAGGTACATGTAGTGGTTTTATTAAATCGAAAAAAGTTTCATCTTGAAGTAGCTGATCAGGGTTCCATTTAAAAAAATCCCGATGTATAAACTGTCTGGCAATAACTGATTATTTATGTATTTAATTCCACAGAAGTACTAAAAGAAATGAACGAAATGACAAGCTTCTTATCGATCAAGAACCAACACGTCAAACAAAACGCAAATGTAACGAAAATCAACGTAAATTGCGACGCAACGATAACAAAACGCATTTGGAACATTCCCGTAAACGCAAGTACAGTAGACATCCCTTTTGCTGATGTTATTGCAGATAATGTATCGAATTTGACTGCTGTGTCTAATGTGGATACCTTAGAGAGAATAACAGATTTGGATTTCGTTGAATCTAAGCTGAGTAGTTTGAAAAGTCAGTTAGAAACTAGTTTGTAAATTAACGTCAAGATGGCGGGACCAACTCTCCTATAATAAAACTTTATATTATCAGATTTAGAACTTAATTGGTGCTGTTTAGTACCTCAATAAAAAAAATTAAAACCTCTTTACTGCTTTTTGAAAAAAGGCTTTCAAAAACTTTAGTACGCGGCGGAATTCGAACCCGCGACTATTGATAATCCGAACAACGGACAAACGCGTTGGTTCGGATTACCAATAGTGGCAGGTTCGAATCCCGCCGGGTACTAAAGTTTTTGAAATATTTTTATCAAAAAGCAGTATTTCCTTAGTGTGGATTAACACTAAGAAATAATGTTTACAATACCTCTTTATTTTAAAAGATATTCAAGAAAATTCCTGCTCCAGCCATCTTGACGTCAAGGTGGCGGTTAAAAAAATAAATACCTCTTTAGTTTAAAAGACATTCAAGAAAACTCCTGGTCCCGCCATCTTGCCGTCAAGATGACGGTAAAAAAAACCTCTTTAGTTTAAAAGATATTCAAGAAAATTCCTGTTCCCGCCATCTTTACGCTAACCTTGTTTCAGTCCTGTCGTCTTTTTATCTTTTTCGGTGAGCGAACGGGTCTTAGCTGTAGCACGATTACCTTAAAGAAATTATTAATAAAAAAATACACGTTCATAGCAACGGAATGTAAGTAGGTCGATAGCATTGTTTTTTTTTTTGTTTGTCACGAAAATATTGCTGCCATTATGCACCGAGGTACTAAAGCCCTGTCTTATATAGAGAGCGTCATTGAATCCAGAGCGTACGAAGGACTTTATAGTTAACTCTCGAGCGTAGCGAGGGATTTAAAAAATACTCCTGAGCGAAGCGAGGATGACCCAGAGTCCTGAGTGAAGCGTGGGATCAAGCCGCCCAAGACTAAGACAGGCTTTATTAGTTTATACGTTTAATTAGCTGCGCCCTGCAGTTTCACCTGCTTAAGTCCTTATGTTTTAAAAGTAGACTATGTTTTAATGCAGATCTCCCGCTATCTGCATACCCAGTTACATCGCAATCGGTTCAGTAGATTTTGCGTGAAGAAGTAAGAAACATACTCGTTTAAGTATGTCAACTTACACACAAACTTTCACAATAATAATATTAAGTAGGAAAGGTATTATACATTAATCTACATATAAGGTAAATAAAAAAACCGTCCAATATTAACATGAAATGAATTTAAAAGGATTATTCTTATAAAGAAAGTTTTTTTTATGAACGCCCAGTGAAGCCTTAAGTACTTAAACAAATAGAATATAAAATGAAATAATGAATAAAATTTTACAATAAATATTTACAATGTATTTAGTTATAACTAGTTATAAGAAAGGAAATATCAATAAAGATTTCTTTAAAAAAAACCTTGAATTTTTATTAATCTACTTTACTGTAAAGGTACGAGTTGGCAAAGGGCGACATCAGGCGGCAGCAAACGACGTGTCGCGCGACACTACTGCTTTCATCCTGACGGACACTGGTTTTTATGTATTTCTATGAAATTCCCTACGCTTGCTCGACAACGCGTCGCTAGGTTCGTGTCGCTGACTACGTAGAGAGTTTCATAGAAATAAAAAACTTAAGAGGTGTCAAGGGACACCCGGATGGAACGAAGTTCCAAGCAAAAGGAAAAAGTGTCGTTACAAGTTTTGGTCTTAATTTTTTCCGTCTAGCCCCATTTCGCACCGCACGATAAGGAACTTCGTTCCAAAAACTTGAGAGGTGTCAAGGGACACCCGGATGGAACGAGCTTCCTTTCTATGAGAGAGAGAGAGAGAGAGAGAAACACGCGCACGCCGCACGCCTTACAACTATAGCAAAAAGTGTCGTTACAACTTTTGGTCTTAATTCATTCTGTCTAGCCCTTTAACTTCGTTCGACCTTTCGCAACGCGCGATAAGGAACTTCGTTCCAATAGAAACCAGTAGTGTCGCTGCGACATGTCGTCCGCTGCCGCCTCATGTCGCCCGTTGCCAACTCGTACCTTTACACCGATTAACGTGCCGGAACACCTATCATCGTTGGTAGCAAACACTTTTTGTGAGAATGCTATAAAGTAGGCACATATAAATATTTATAGCAATCTACTAACTGAACAACAACAGTTTAATAAAACCATAACTTAGCTGTTACATTGTCAGGTAATAAATAGTATTTTTTAAACCTTAGAACCTAAGTTACCCTAAGCCAGCGATTCTCAAACTTTTTCGGAGACGGAATCCTTTTGGCAAATATTTGACGGAGTCCTAAAATGTAGTACAGTTTCGCAAATCGCAAAAAACTATCCCTATAAATTCTGTACTAAAATCGGGTTAAACCATTTTTAACTAAATGTGCGACACAAAGGAGGGGTATAGTGACCGGCAAATAAGTTGAAAAATTTTGACGTAGAAGGGGAAAGTTCGCGCAGTTCATTTCACTTCGATTTCTATGAAAAATCTACTTTGCACATCCGCCATTTTTTTCTAGAACTTTGCCGGGAAATAAACCTACTTTTAAATTTATATATTTTTGTCGTACTTTCACTGAGCACCCCAACATTGGCTTTGTGAAGCCTCAGGGTTCCGCGGAGCACACTTTGAGTACTTATGGCTGCCCTAGGCTACTCGGCGCGTCTCTGTCCTCTTACCGCTCTGTTTGCCACGGTTCCCACCCGAGTGTTTGACTGCTATATTAGATAGTTCCTTCCTGTATACTTTTCGACTCTTTAAACTTGCGATATTAAAGAAACCGTGAAATTACTCCACATGACAAGGTACACGACAAAAATTAACATTTCGTATGAAATATTCATTCGGTATATAAACGTTAGTGCTCTGCTATTTACCGCCAATTTTCATTGGTCAGTGCATAAAGCCACAATGTGGTTGTCACATAAATACTGTTATTGGTGTTAAATTCGGAATCAAAATGACTGCATACACTGTTATTTCTGCTTTATTTTTTACGGTAAGATTTTAATTTTAATTTTGCTAAACTAGATAGGTAACAAGAGTAGGTTTCTTCCCAAGTTTAGGTACCTAATATAAGACCCGATCCCGTGAGAGTATCGGGATCAAAAGCCTATGATACCCCTCGATAATGTAGCTTACTATCGGTGAAAGAATTTTTGAAATCGGTCAAGTAGTTTTGGAGCCTATTCGTTATATATAACCAAAATAATTCCTCTTTATAATACTTATTATGATCGACAAGCTGCGGTTTCACCCGTGTAAGTCCCGATTTCGCGGGAAAATTAACATGAAAGTAGCCTATGTATTATGCCTGGTCTTCTGCCATCTACATACCGAGTTTCATCGCAATCGGTTCAGCGGTTTAAACAAGACACTCGAAAATTTTCACCTCTATAATAATATTAATGGGCTTCCAAGCTAATAATTGTTTCTCTATGCATTTCCATCTCTCTTATTTCTATGCACTAGACAAAGATCGATACATTATTAGCATCTACTTAGCACCTTTCGCCGTCCTAAGGGCTTTTCCTTGAAAATATATTTAGTATTTAAGCCTAGAGATAAAACAAATTTAAATAATTTACTGTTTCAATATTTCAGACGTGTTTGATCACTACGTCATCGACACAAGAGTCAGGTCAGTAAGCAAAATAAAAGCGATTTATTTATCGACAGTTGGAACCGACTAATATGAATTAATTTATATTGTTCTTCCAGATGATTTTCAATTAAAACACACTGAGCCGAGGCCGGTTGGTAGAGCATACTCTGTGGTGGCATGTAATTACAGATTTCAGGTTAGTATCAAATGTATACGAAATACAATGTGTCCTATTGAGGATTCTACATATGTAATCCGGAGGGGGGAGGGGAGAGGTAGGTTGTTTTTGCCTAGGCCGAATATTCGAACCTTCCTTCCATTTATTTACCTTCCTAGAAAACCTAAAGAATTTTTATTTTCAGTTCCGATTGATTTTCCAGAAATATAACTTTTTATATTAAGTCTAATGTAGGTACTATTAACTCTCTGCGGTTTAACCCCTGTCCAAAATATCAGGATAAAAAGTATCCTATATGTTATTCCAGGTCTTCCAGGTCAGGTCCTAATACAGCGTTTCATCGTAATCGGTTCAGCCGTCACCAACAAAGACACATACATACACACCCACAAACTTTCCCCTTTATAATAGTTATAGTAGGATAGGATACGTGTCTCAGTCGCAAGCCCGGAGAGATGTAGACCATTATTTAATCACGACAGGATGGGCACATGTTGCGCAATTGGCTAGCGCAGTATACACAGAATGTAAAGGTTGCAGGTTCAATCAAGTCCTGTCTGTTGCAAATTTTTGGGAACTAGGATAGGATTTTCAAAATTCTGGTTATGAGAAAATACCTACCCCTATTTCCTATTGTATTGTAAGTATATACAAACATATCATAGGTATAACGGCACCTACCTACATACATACCTACATTCATTTCTCGAAGTTCAACAGCTAAGACTAAGCTCAATTCAAACATTCGAAACAAATAGATTATTCCATACTTACATAAATGGCTTTAAAAGACTCACTTCCACGCGTGTTCGCATAAACGGAAAACAAACGTTGATCTTTTTCCAGCGAGAATTACCATACACTGTAATAGATAGAACGTTTAATTTACACTTACCAATTTATAGCTATAAAAATACAAATAAATTCTCTGAACAACACACAGCGCCATCTAGCCCCGTGGTTAGCGACTAAGCTTGTGTTACGGTGACTAGACAACGGATATAATACTTATATTTATTTTTCCTATAAATAATAGTTATATTTTCGCGGGTCTTAATCGCATTTTTATCTTACCTCGAGGTTTCAACCATGTTAGTATGGTCTTGGTGGTGAGAGGACAAGACCATTGTAACTTGGTTAAAACGTCGAGAGGGAGGGGGGAGGGAAATAATAATACGTGATTAAGACTCAGGACAATGTAAATGTTCATGCCCTAATATGTTCTAAAAGATTAATGACTTTCATCAAGCAATAAAACCCGCCTCGTCCCCGTAACACACTGTATGGGTTAATACACGGGTAAATACTATACAACATTGGACAATTAATATAGTACACCCTAAAAATAAACATCTTCATTTTTTTTATTATAGGTGCGAAATATCGGATAAATAGATGATGAACTCTTTATTGAACACATCACAAAAATAAAAATAAAAAGACAAACTTATACAACTTCAGTAGGTATACCTTTATGAGCGGTCAATAAAAATGTTATACTTATATTTAAACAAAATAATATGCATGATAAATCGCTTTATAATATTGAAAGTGACGATAGGTATACGAACTCAAATCGGTATCAGTCTTGCTTAGAAAAATATTACGATGTTTTCTCTATTTCATACGTAGACATATTATCTCTTTGTCTTTTTCATGTTCATGTATAAATAAAATCTCGTGCCTCTGCATAATTGAAATGTGCAGAAAAATCTATCGATATTAATCTAAAACATTTTTCCATTAGAAACGGATATTTTGGTGTTTTCTGTAGTTTAGGGGATCCTGTATGACTAATCCTTAGTTATGAATTTTCTAAATTAACGCGGTTTTTCTTTCTTTTTTTATTTCATTCATCTGTTTTTATTAGCGATAGATGAACGCATAGATTTGTGATATTTCGATGGATGAACGTTTGACCACTATCTCACCTAATGGTAAGTCATGATAAGGTCTTAAATGTAGCACGCTCGGCTAGAAGAAGGAATACGGCAATGGAACAAGATCCGACGCGTCTTCATTAGTGGCTGCACTGGTCTACGTATCGAAACACGGACTATTCCGCTTGGCGCAACGTCTTAGGCCGGCGGGTTAATATTAAATCAAAATAAGTAAAAAATACGTTTCTATGAGAGCCCGGCGCCGGCTTAAGCACTTAAAATATAAATAGAATATGTGATTTTAGTTTTCGATTTTCCCACTTTCTTCCATAGAGCCATAAGCATTTTTTAAACAAAAATCTCCTTTTTCAGGCGGGCTACACTTGCCTATCATGCCAACGAGCGCTGCATTGCTACCCAGGCAACGCGGCCATCCTAGTCGATTGCTACGGCCTATTCCGCTACTGTCGGGACGGCAGATGTGCTGCGCGCCAAGGAGACAAATGCCCTGACACCGGAGATATGTCCGCTGTAATGATTGCCAACAATACTTTGGTGGCAACAAGCCCAGAAATAGCTGCTCAAGCTGCTGCTGCAGAGTTACAAGCAGTTCAAGCAGCAGAAATTGCCCAAACTGCAGACACTGTGCAAAATACAGAAGTTACAGAAGCAGTTTCACAAGTATCCAGAGATACAGAGGTTACACCAGCTACTGTGGAAGTTTCACAGCCAGAAGTTGAAGCTGTAGTCACTGCGTCACCTATGAAAGCGGTTTTACAAGCTGCAGAGTTTGCTCAAGCAACGGAGGTTGCAAGTCCTCCATTCGATTTGAGAAATGAGAAGCGACCCGAAGCTTCGACTGAGCGATCTGACTAGTTAAATGAAGTCGTGTAAAGATCAGTGGCTTTTTGTCCTTTTATTTATAATTTTATTTTAAGGTGCTCGTCATGAAAAATGTTCAAGATCAAAGAGGAGGCAGGTCACATATTGATCAATGTAGAAATCCTACATAGTAATTTACTTTTATAGAACTAGGAGTATAAAATAAGTAGGTTTAGAAAATTTATTTTTCAAGGAAAAATAGCATTCAAAAATTTTCACTTGCGGCGAGGCTTGAACTCGCGTCTTTGGGTCAGTACCCCAACGTCTATTCCAACTAGACGAGCTTGAGACGAGGGTGAGCTTGCGTAGTCTAGTTGGAATAGACGTTGGGGTACTGACCCAAAGACGCGAGTTCAAGCCTCGCCGCAAGTGAAAATTTTTGAATGCTATTTTTCCTTGAAAAATAAATTTTCTAAATAAAATAGCCTTGAGCTACATACAAAAATTAATAGAAATTTATAAGTAGCTTTGTTAATTAAATTAAACTTGCCTTTACTTTAGTCTTTTACTTTGTTTTAGAATAAAAATAATATAGAGAATGCCGTCTTTCAAACCAAAGAAAATGGCTAAAAGAAACAATATTTTCAAGTTCAAACTCTAATTCCTGTTTGATACGCGAGACTCCTTTCATGAAACGCACTCTACTTTGTAAATTAATATCTATATGTAGGTACCTACTATCCTACTATACGTTTATACATACTGAATCCAGTTTGACATTTTCGTAAGACGTATGAAGTAATAGATATGTAGGCATGAAATAAGATACTCGTCTCCCAATGCGACCAATCAGTCTTGATTTGTGGTGATACTGCGTCTGGGGACGATATAGAATGCCCATTCGAAGTACTTATCAATGTCTCATATTTTATTCCATATACAAAAACGTAGTAGCTGAAAAGTATATACTCCGGTCCCTAGGTTAGGTACATCAACTCAGCTGAGTTGTTAAGTTTTAGTTGTAATACTTATTCATAATTCATTAAATAATTAACTTCGTAAGACATGAGTGCGATTGACTATATAAATTGCTGACCCAATGCGGGATTGCCTTGGCCGATCCCGCGTAATCAAATCATCCTTACACTGCACGTCACACACACCCCTACCTAACCCTTTGTTCAGTTTAGATAGTGGTCCACAAACGCTCAACTATACCTAATTAATAAGATCTCCGGATTCCAGACTTCAAGATATACCTACCTACTTGGTCAGGTGTCTATTGGGCGCCAAATGTTTCTTTGGCCATTGACAGGGTAATTGAATGGGTCACATAATGGGTACTTTTGACCGTAATAGACTAACAGCCGAATACAGAAAAGCCACTTAAAATTTAAGGCATACTTCAATAATTGAGCAGCTTCGAAATTTAAAAATAGTATGGGAATTTTTGAATTTGAGAGGTGCTGAGAGAGATGAGAGTTAATTAAGTAGAACTCAGTTTCTGTATTCCGCCGTTAGTCTATAGACATTTTACTTACTTTATATTTAGATATTATGTTTAATTTAGTTTCTGTATAAACCTAACATATATCTTTAATATTATACAAGACAAAGTTTTCCTGCCACTGACCTCATTACAACTGGACTGGACAGGACATAGCGCACTGAATGTTGTGCCTATTTGACCTGCGCCATGTTGCCGCTGTTTTCTATTGAAAGTGATTGTGACCGTCCACGGAGTTATTAGTTCCATGGACGGCCACCATCACTTTTAATAGAAAATGCGCGACAACAGCACAACATGGCGCAAATCAAATCTGCACAAAGATCTAATGTCATTTTGTATGGAATAATAATTCCAGCGTACTTGTATAGATAGAGCTCAGAGATTCCTGCCTTGAAAAACAAATTAATTATCCAGTTTTAAACTAGAGTCTAATATCGATTCTGACTGAACTTACAACTTACGTCATAAATCTTCTACTGGATGCAACTGACGTAAATTGATAATACCCAGAGGCCCACATCCCTCGGGAACCTTTTAACCTTTTGCAGAACTAAAATAAAGTGCAGTAACTAGGCTCCACCCTCGTGCTTTGTGCGCTTGCGTGAAATCCAACTTTTTATATAAAAGCCATGCATCAAGTTTTGGTAAGCCATTCCCGCCACGCAATTGAACCGAATGAGACCGGGATCGTATTTGTTCCGTAAGTTTGTTGCAAAGTTTTGAATTGTGTTCTGTGGCTGTTTTCTGACTGGATTCAAAGTAAGTGGTTAATTTTTATCGATAAGGTAGCTACTTAATTAGTTGTCAATTATTTATTAGGTAGGTGTAAACTTTAATTAGGTGCCTAAGTTTCGGTAACTAATTTATTTTAGAGGTAAGTTAATTTGGACAACACAGCGCCATTTGGTAAGCTACTAAGCTTGTGTTGCGGTACCAAACCCACATACTTATTTATTTTTGAGCATAAATACTAGCACCTGGCGGGAATCGAAGCCGCAACCTTCTGTACTGCAGTCGGGCATTCGCCCGATGCGCTACACTGATGGTAGACACTTGAAAGAAATGGAACAAATTTTAATGTACTCGTATTTTCGTCTTGGTGTAAAATGCGCTAAGAAATTAAAAATTTAGACGAGCCAATGGGGTACCTACATACTAGACTTGTAGGACTAGTTGTCTTACAAGTCTAGTCTAGACTAGTAATAGTCGTATCTTATGTAATCTAACCTGCCCACTTTATTACCTGGTGTTGATTAATATGCAATATGCATAGGTATCTATTACTAAAACCTAAGAAAATAAAAAGATCATACGTAAAAATATTCTACACAACGCCATCTATAGTCAAAATAAGTAACCACGCTTGTTAAATGGGTGCCACACAACAAATACAATAAATAGGTAGGTACGTAATTTACCTATTTTTTCTTCGGTTTTGGCGATGCGGATATGAAATTAAAATTAAAATCATGTTCTTTTTAAAACAAAATGGTAGGTATGAGTGTAGGTATGGTCAATTTTCAGACTACCCGTGATTAAAAAATAAAAAGAATGTTATTATGTAACTCCGAAAAAATAGTTTAATTTCATAGCTAATTTCCACAAGTAATTTCCTGTGTTAATTTCACTGTATCAAACAGTGAAATTACCTGTGTTACTTTCACTGTATCAAACAGTGAAATTACCTGTGTTACGAAAACCGAAAACATATTATGTAAGTGTTACTTCATGATTGCTCCTCAAAATAATTTTTCTACCTAGAAAAAGCCACATCCGTATTGAGAACCTCCTCCTTTTTGAAGTCGGTTTAAAATAGCACATCACTCAAAAGTCAAAAGTGTTGGTATTGTTTGAACCTTGGCTCTTCACCTCGTCTCTGTGTTTCCACTGAGTATGAAATACAAAGCAAAAGGCGAATGTTTCTCATTTCCTAAAGTAGACTCCAAGTCTAACTTAGGGGTAAATGAAGTATCTAGCTATACTTAAAGTTTTTATAATTTCCAATTTAAAACGGGTTAATTGTTCATGGCTTGACGGCCTCCATGGGGCGCGGGCGGGCGAAGGTCCAACTGCAATGCAGGGGTTGCGGGTTCGATTACCGCCGGGTGCAAGTATTTAAAAAATACTTGCACCCGGCGGTATTGCTTTAAAATTCATGCGATTGCCAAATAAATCTATTTATTTAAAACAACTTTTCAAATAATAAATAAATAAATTAATATTGCACGACGTTACACACAGCGCAATCTAGCCCCAAACTAAGCACTAGGCTTTTACTATGGGTACTAGATAACGGATATAACTACATATCATACTCACATCATTTTTTTTGTAAATACATACATATGATACATAGAATACACCCACACCAGATACAAATATTTATTTTGAAGCATAAATACTTGCACCCGACGGGAATTGAACCCGCAACATCCTGCATTGCAGTCGGGCCTTCCCCCGACGCGCCACTGAGGTCGTCAAAAAATGTTGATGTCATGGTCACTTGTTGTTAGATTAGCTAATTCCGTAATAACTTAAAACAGAAGGTACCATAGGTAGAGAAAGAATAAAATAACCGACTTGGAATTACATGGATCTCATAACTTTTTAACGGTAGAAGAACTGAGTTGCGAGACTTGATTTTTTACAAGCATGTTTTTGATCGGATTTATTATACCTAAAATAGATACTTATAAGTCCTTTTATTTGTCTTTATAAATAAGCACTATTGAAACTTTTGTAGGTAGGTATTTCAAAACCCCATAAGTAGCTAATTAGCTAAACGATTCACTACCAAACTAATCTATTCAATAAAAAAACAGTCTTATCATCCATTAGGCTCGTTAAGCACCAAAAGCTAACTTACTTTATCAAATAAAAGATACGACCTCAACAAAGGCAACTGTAACGATGCCCTATTCAACCTTTATAAGGACTTATTGTATTTGTAATCTTTTGTTGGAGTATTGTGCTTGATAATGTCAATATTTCTGTTTCCGACGGTGTTTTATGGGAAGCTCGTGGAAACACGTAGGTACCTAATACTAACTTACCACAGTTTACCAACTGTGATAGATAAGTAGTATACCAAACTTACTTTTAAAAGTACAAGTTTACCAACTGTGGTAAGTAAGTATAAGTATAATACTTACCACAGTTTACCAACTGCTCTACTACCATTACCATTGCCGAGACCCAACTACTAGGTATAGTAAGTAGTTGGCGCTTCGGCAATGGTAATACCTTATTTTTTTTGTTAGCCCGGCTACCTATCATTCATTACCATTGCCGAGGCGCCAACTACAAGGTATAGTTAGTTAGCGCCTCGGCAATGGTAATACCTCTTTTTTTGTTAACCCGTGAATTTGTCCTACTGTTGGGCAAGGGCCTCCTCTTAGAGGGGTTAGGCAGTAAGACGTCATGGGAGCCTACTCCAGATTGGCGAATGTCCTATGGCTTCGGACCGTGGTGAGTCCTAGGACATATCGGTTTCCTCGCGATGTTTTCCTTCACCGATGTTACTAGCGCACAGAAACAGGCATTGATGCGTGGTCGGCCGGGATTTGAACACACGACTTTCGAAATGAAAGGGGTATCTTCCCTTTCCCGTTTAATCGTTGGTTTATGATCTAAGTGTAGGTCATCATCATCCGAGCGTTGCTCCCGGTTGCATCTCTCGAGAGAGCCCGAGCTCGAGAGCAAGTGTAGGTACTAAGAATAAAATAGTTTCTGAGCCAATTCTGTCTGAGCATTGTCTCGCGGCTCGCCTGTATGATTTTTAATTTTACTTAGCTTAGGCCATAATATAAGCGCGTTAGCTATGCGTGGTACGAAAATTTAGAATAAAGTCACGAAAATAAAGAATGGGTATGTTCTTTGCAAAATGACGAGAGTCGATACCTGGGGTGCCTATACTGTTGAATTGTTCGAAACTAATAATGCCGTTTTAATTTTAATCGGGGACGCAACACCTTACCTATTTTTGCTATCTCTTAAAAGTTCAGGAAATCCCTCTAAAAGCTGGTCTAAATGACTCACCTTGCGTAGTTTAGGTAGTAATTTTACCTACAATATTACTTATTATCATTAGTTATTATTTTCCCACCACATTGAGTCGTATTCACCTTAAATGTATTACTCTATCCATGTCAAATATAAGTAATTTTGTATACGGGGAGCGCAGGTGGTTTCCGACCGACAACGCACGCTTCCACGTAATTGAATCTGCCAACTTTATAACCAACTCTATTAGCTAGACTGGAATACAAAGACATTATTCAGTTATTCAGCGGCGAGATTCGATTTTATACGTGAACCGTATTTTGAATGTAAGATTTTGTAGGTTTTCTCGTTGTAATTTATACTTGATTTATGCTAGTAAGTAATTGTAAAGCCTCAAAATGATTGAATTTGAAGATAAACGTGGAAATGATTTCAAAATAGATTTATCTATTACATCTACCTACTTTAATCCGAGGGATGTTCGCGGTTGCATCCCTCTCAGAAGCCTGCTAAGCTAGCATGACTGCACGAGATACATTTTGTCGATTTTGTCTCTTTTGAGAAAGAGGGGGGACCGTTACCTCCGTCGTTTGAGAGAAGGAGACGGAACCTTTATATCGATTCGACATAATTTATCTCATGTTGTCATGCTAGCTTAGCTGGTGTACCTACTACTGCAAATAGATTTGGCAATGTTTTTTTTACGGCTGACGGCCTACAAGACACAAACCTTTCTTGGGGCCTCTGTGGCACGTTGGATGAACCCTAGGCTACAATGTAGAAGGTTGCCGGTTCGATTCCCGTCGGGGATAAATACCTATTTATGGTGACGATAAATGTTTGTTTCTGGTTCTGGGTGTGTCTATTGTATCTGTAATATGTAGTGTATCTGCTGTCTAGTAGGTACCCATAGTCCAAGCCTAGTTGCTTAGTTTGGGGCTAGTTGGCGATGCGTGCAATGTCCGACAATATTTACTTATTTTATGACATCCTAGGGAAGAGATGGGGTAGCCCTATTCTATGCCGGATCTACACGGCCTTATCTATTACTTAGTTTATGTATTGGTTACGTACATTTTATTACGTACATTTTATCTTTTTCGTGTATTGGTTACCTATACCTACTACATCAAAGCGTATTTTTTAAGGGAATGCAGAAACCATTTTATAGGAAAATTTATAGGTACTTATTATTCTAAAATTGTGTTTTTTCTGCAGATGAAACACATAGCTGGGGTTAACGTTCGTAAATGCCGTGGTCATTTCTTATTGATAGCGACTTTATCAATAGCATTTTCTACATACATCGAACAGGTTAGTCAATTTGAATTAGGTATCCATTCCTTAGGGCCGGCGCAGATCTGACGGAGCGCAGCGCAGAGCATGCCCGCGTAGCCGAATTTCTTACCGGAAAATACGCGCGGATGCGCGAGTATGCCCGCGGATTTATTTTTTGTGTTAACTGATTTTGAATATTATTTTAATGAGAACAATGTCGATAATATTATGACAATCAAAAATTCTCTGCGCTGCGCTCCGTCAGGTCTGCGCCGGCCCTTAGACTCGCACTACAGGAAAAAGAGTGGAAAAGGGGTTGATATTAAAAAAAATCCGTGTACGCAACGACGACGCCCGCCAGTTTATCACTAGATAGCGCCACAGTGGTAAAATAAATCGCGCTTACGTTGCGTTTTATCGTGAAAAATCACGCTTGTTGTATAGGAGTCCCCCTTAAATTTTTTATTTTTTTTATTTGGTACCTGTAGCAGCTACAGAAATACATCATCTGTGAAAATTTTGACCTGTCTAGCTATCACGGTTTATGAGATACAGCATAGTAACAGACGGACAGACAGTCAGCGAAGTCGCAGTAATAGGGTCCCGTTTTTACCCTTCGGGTACGGAACCCTAAAAAAAGAGTTTAATTAGAGAGATTGTTCTTTATTTGCGAGTAAGCTTCCTAAGAATTTAGTGAGGTAAATATTCCCGTGATGTAGACAGTGTTATTGCAGCGGGAGCTAAATGAAATTCCAACATTCCAAGCTCGCTACGGTCATGCTAACAAATTAAACGTTAAAGTTAACTACATATTTCAGCGCTTTAGAAAGATAGGTAGGTAACTCTAAATTATGTTGTAAGGTGACGGGCTTGCCGGTCGAAGCAATAAATCAATGGCCAACGTTCCCGAGGAGAAACATTGCTGCTCTCGCTCGAGGAGGCTATTTGAAAAACTCCGCCGGTTTCAAACGAAGTATTTCAACGCTCGCGAAAAATGGGCAACTGCCGACGTTTAGATCGACTTACGCAGACAGCGATAAACAAGACCAAGACGAAGAAGAGTCTCAAGAGAAACGCAACATGGCTTCGATAGCGAGACTTCGTAGTTTCTCTACAATGAAACGAAACATCCAGGCCTTAGCCCGTGACGGTTATCGAGTAGGCCGAGGGCAGAACAATCAACAAATTGATAAACGGAATATTGCTGCCCTAGCTCGTAATGGATTACTTCACAAACGAGATGACCCTAGCGGCGATGAATATTTCTATCCATTTTATCAAAATCCAATCCCGCCGCTGTCGGAAATAGATGGACCTTTCGATATTAATGAAATTTATGATTTCCAACAATCGGTTAATCCGGATATGTTTCCACCTTTGTCACAAGTTTACAAGCGAAGCGCTTACGGTCCGTTTGAGGAAAATATTTATGAACCTCAGAAGGCTTATTACGACAATTGGTATTTGAAACGTGGTGCTGTGGGAATGCCTGTTCAAGGGCTGTACCGGCCTATTGTTGTTGATCCCACGGTTAGAACCAAGCGTTATATTCTTTCCTTGCCTGATGTTATTGAAGGTAACGATATTGAGAAGACAGAACAAACGGAAAACGACGACAAGCGCTCTGTTGGTAAGTTTCTACATCAGTTAAGGGCGTAGACCACTAGTGCGTTTATTTTTTCAATTGTACAATCATCGTTTATCAATCATCGGTAGCAGAGGAGTAACCTCTACTACCGGAATGGTGAAAATCGTCTGAACCAGTACCAAGTACTCCATACAGTGTAACTAAACAATGCCGTAACATGAGTTACACAAATAATACTTGGCGATTACCCTACTTCCTGAAAATATTTACATTTTCCGGGTCATTTTTAAATTATTTTGCCTCGACGTTTCGACTATATACCAATAGTCTTGGTCGCGAAAAGTCTCCTCCTTTATCAATGCGGAATGTAAGTTCATATCTAGAGTTCTTTAAAGAGCGTGTGGACCTGTCAATTCGTTTTCAATTTTTGGTTTTCCCATCAGTCTTTGAAAAATAATGTTTCAAATATGAAGAAAGCATTGGTAGTCTGCGCTCTCAATATAAAAACAGGTGTTTAAACAGCTGAAAATTTTGCTTGCTTTTACAGATGAAGAGGTTCGTGAAAATTTTGAGAAGCGCCACATTGGTTCGCTGGCGCGGTTAGGTTTGCTACCTTCGTTTAGGTACTCAGGCGGACGTTACAGTAGATCTGGGAGGGCTAGGTTGTTATTACCTAGCCAGGAATTGTACAGGTCTCATAGATTTCAGATACGTGTTTTACGTAACACAGTAGTGGACGAAATGTGATGTGCTTTAGTGCTTTTAGGGGATGCACGGACGGTGACTGATAGACGAAAGATATAAAATATGTCATATGTACAATAGAGAAAACATCTGAGGGGTCATCCTTTTAGTAAAACTTTGATCTCGAATTGATGTCCGTAAAGGCTCATATACACTACATACCCTATCTATGTTCCACTGCCGTCTCTAGCTAAGCGTGCTACATTTTACACCATATCACTTACCATCAGGTGAGAGAGTGCTCAAAAGCTTCATCTATCGTTTATCAAAAAAAACATGCTGTACGATAAAACGGCATCCAGAACTAAAAAGAGCCGTGTATGTGCACCAAATGGATGCAGATTTGCCTGATTAGTTTGGCCTCTTCATTTATGACGGCCTTCATACTTCAATAATGTTGCATAAAAAATGTACATTTTGAAAAAGTTCTGATGTTTTCTCTATTAGGTATATTGTAACTTAAATATGTCTGTGATAGACGCATGATAAATGTTAGTGCATCGAAAGTAGATGATGTTTTGATGATGAATTTCGACAACGAACTAGGTTCGCTCTCTATTTTGGAAGGGATTGTGTAGAGACAACGAAATATTAAATGTCGCATGATTGAATGACGTCCGTCCTAGAATTTGTTATGTTATAGGTTGAACTGGCGATGTAATGTTTAGAACAGATGTATGTATAACTATGTGTTAATCTAAAAAAAAAGTTTCGTTACAGTTACAGCAAAACAAATATGAGATAATTAACACTTTGACTGCTGAAGTTATGATCGCAAATCCTTACAAATTACCCAAAATTACGATTTGCGTCGCAAATGTAAAATCACAAGTAGCTCAATCCAATTCGCTGACACATGTTGTGTGTTTTCAGCAGTCAAAGACTCTACGGAAGCTTCCTGTTAGCTAATTTCATAATAATTAGGTATCTAAAAATTAATTAAAATAAACTTTGTTGTGTTTTGCAGGAAGCATTCCAATGACGAGAATTTCGGAATTAGGTAAGTTGAAATCTTAAATACTTAATACATTAAGATTGTTTTACGTCTCCACTTCGCACGATCTTCGGCATCCCTGCGTGCAAATGGCCACACTACGCGGGATGCCGAAGATCGTGCGAAGATCATCGTAAAAGTAGTAAAGCGGACCCCGGGCTGTCGAGAGGGACGCAACCGGGAATATCGCTCGGATGATGATGATGATGATGACATTAAGATTGTTTTAAGTGTTTTATACCGGTACCCACACTTAGGAAGTTGAATTTCTGCGTTTTCACGCTAACAGTTGATGTAGCTATAGTAGATGGAAGTGGGGAATGACGATCCAGGAATCGCAAGTTAGAATCCTGGTGCAAATTAAATTTTGAAAAACATTTTCCAACAATCGTTACTTGAAACATATTCATCTCCATATAGTGGACCAGTAATCCCTGTGCCTTCATGAATAATTAGTAAAGCCGTTCCACGAACAAACAGGAAACGGATTTCGAAGAATTGCATTCAGTGATAATCCCTAAGCTGTTCAATGTTGCAAGCTGTACTTCGCAGAATGGCGCTAATATTTTGTTTTATTCGTTCGTTAGTGGATGGGTATCTGGAAAATACTGGAAATCGGGATTAATCAAATAATGTTGGCTGGCATATGGGTGTTTTGTGAATCAACTGGTTCACTAAAATGTGTGGGTTGGCCAATATTTGAAGCAGTATTATATTCTTGCACTCCAGTTTCGAAGGTACTTACTTACCTATTTGTTTATCCATCTTTCGAATAATTTCGTCAAAAACGTTCCTCAGAGATTAGAGGTAAGATTTAGTAAGATTATTATCGGGTGATCTGATTACACTGATATAGAACTATACAAGTACGCTGGAATTGCTATACCATACAAAATGACATTAGAACTTTGTGCCGATTTGATCTGCGCCATGTTGTGCTGTTCACTATACCATCAAATTTTCAGTAATTTTCAGTGGCAATAATAAATTACATTTGGAAAACAACATAAACAATACTCTTCAAGACATAATTAACTGGCTAAATGCGAATAATCTAAATATTAATCTATCAAAAACAAACTTTATGACATTTAAAATACGAAAGCCTAAATTTGTTGACATCAAAATTGAATATAATGCACATAAAATTAATAATATAGAAACTGTAAAATTTTTAGGACTAAGTATAGATTGTGATCTAAGTTGGACAACACATTTAAAACAATTAAAAGCTAGAATTAATCAATGCTCCTATGCTCTGTATATGCTAGGTAAAAAAGCAGACAGATCTACCCTTTTAACTGCCTATCATGGCAATGTTGCATCTCTGCTTAGATATGGTGTAATCTTCTGGGGAAATTCCACAGATAGAGAAGATATATTTGTATCGCAGAAAAGGTGTATACGAGCAATTTGCAAACTCCAACCAACAGATAGCTGCACACCTCACTTTATAGATTTGAAAATTCTAACTTTGCCATGTATCTACATTTATGAGGTGTGTCTATTTGTTAAATGTAACATAGATTTATATAAGAATTTAAATAGTGAACGCCACAAATGCCAAATTGTACACCCCAAACATAAAACTGAATATTTGGGAAAAAGTGTTTATTGCATGGCACCAAGAATTTATAATCACCTACCACGAGAGCTGTTAGAAATTGACTCTGTAAATCTATTTAAAATAAGACTAAAAAAATTCTTACTCGAAAAGGCTTATTACAGTGCAAATAAATACCTAGATGACAAATTTTAATGAATTTATTTTATAAATTTTAATGAATTGACTTTATGAATTTTAATGAATTGACTTTATAAATCTTAATGAATTGACTTTATATATATTTTTTAATGAACTGAAAGTATAAGTTGTAAGTACCTATTGACCTAAGTAATGATGATAAACTGTGTGAATTATAAAATATGAATTAAAATTAATAATCTGAAATTAACCGCATGATAAATGTACTTTTGATTTAAAACTATTTTAAAATTTTGTATGCTGAAAAGCAAAACATGGCGAGAACAACCAAAATGTAACAACTTTATGTACCTATGTTTATACGAAATAAATATTATGATTATGATTATGATTATGATCACTTTCAATATAAAACGCGCGACAACAGCGCAACCTGGCACAAATCAAATAGGCATTCAGTGCGCTATATCCTCTCCAGCGACTTGTACCATGGAGGTCAGTGTCTGATTGACAATGTTTTCAACAGGGAATATATCACTAGTGCCGAAGTTGAGCCAGCAATCGATTCAGACGACACCGAGCTACCGCCGCCGCCAGTACCTGCTTACTCGCACCCGACAGGAAGGCTCCTCCACCGACCACTAAACAACGATATACCGAACACAAACGTACCTTATCCCGACACCTTCACCAAAAACTGGCAAACCAAACCATCTCCCAAATTCTACTACTTTAGATCCCTCAAAGTTCCGTACCATTCGTCTGGTAAACGGTATCTTCTGTTACCGGCTGTCGATAATATTCTTCTGAGAAAAGGTTACCGTAATGGGAGCTTACCGTCTCGGCGTAAAAACCAGTAGCCATGCAGGTGCTCGCTAGATAAGGCGAGATTCCTCGTACCAAGCGATAGTGCACAATCAATTGCTTAATCCTAATTAGTTTAGTATAAACCTTTCCCAAAAGTGTCTACATCAAATGACTTGGAACAACATTGACTAGACAATAAATATTCAAATATAAATATATTGATGTTATATGTTGTGATCTATTAGTTTTAAGTGATCTCATATTTACAAAACGACTTTGGCCCACTGACAGAAAACGTTGTATAAATTATTTAGGTTCTAAGATGTCAATCGCAAATACTTAATAGGTTTTCGTAGACTGCTCATTATGCAATGTTAATCTTCCTTAGATTAATGATTACTAGTTAATAGTTCTTGTAACAGTAATGGATTATATGGAATTTTACCGTCTCATGTACCTTCTATTTCGAACATTCGTATCGAAACATATCTTCCATGATATCTCTCTATTTTGACTAGAATTAGCTGTGTTTGACAAATAATTTTATATAAAATTTAGTCTAATAAGACGATTTTATCCATTTGCTTACCTAACTTGTGTGGTTGGAAATGAAAATTGTTAACATAAAATTGTAAAGGTAGGTACTAAGTACCTACTTATATGTAAGAATATATGATGAACTTTACGAGTTTTCCAAATTCAGCTTTATATTGTTCTAACCTAATGTAAATCGACAATAAATTATATATTGTATGAGACCACTCACGATAATAATTTTAAATATTATCTAACTATACTGTAGTACTTTACTGGTCCTTTGTAATCGTTATATCTTTGAAATGAATTAACGTATTTACAGGTAGGGATAAAATTTTAGCGTTGGCTTTATTGTCACCTGTAAATAAAACGAAAGTATGCCAATAATGATGTTTTATTTCAGTATTACTACAACTGATCCTAATTTATGCCATTTTCTATGGTTTTCTATTCTATTTTATGATTATACTTAGGTATTTTGGTATATTGCACTTTGCACCCGATAAAGATCTAGATTACACAATACATATGAGGAAGTTGTGTGAAAATATAACATGTTTAATTGTTGATCTACGTAATCTTCAATTGTTTTGTTGATTGAATCTACAAAACAAAAGATTACGGAGATAATAAAGACCAAGAAAAATCTAACATAATTTACACCTTAGTTATCCAAAGACGACATAAAGGGTTATAATATTAGGGACAAAGAAGAACTACCTACTTGCAAAAGTAATTACAAAAATACAGTTTTTACTGTAGACAACCAATGAAAGAAAAATATGATACCAATAATTAGTTTGATATGCTCTGACTACTGGATTGTTGATACATTGGGCGTAATCAAGGAGTGATTGTAGTGGTACTAGTACTAGAAGAAGAAGAGCTAGTAGAACTAGTGCTAGATGTAGAACTTGTACTGGACGTAGAACTTGTACTGGACGTAGAAGTGGTGCTGCAAGCAGACCCTTGGATCAAGGAGCAGCGTCCATTGTTGCAGTATCGGAATATACCCCGGCAAGTTCTTAGGAAACCAACGTTGTTCGGTAGACAGGTCAGGGACTGGGTGCAGCTACGACAGGTTCTTCCAGCCTGAAAAAATGTATGTAGGTAATGTAAGAAAATAATGATTTAACATAATTAATTCATTAGGTATATTTTCATGACCTAACTAGGTACTCGAAAATGATGATGATGATTATAGTACTTAAGTACTTTAGTGTACCTATGATCTTTTACGTTAAACCAGTATTAGTTATACATATATTATTACTAGCTGACCCGGCAAACGTTGTTTTGCCTCATAAATTATAGATAGTAGCCGATTCTCAGACCTACTGAATACGTATACAAAATCTCATAAAAATCGGTCAAGCCGTTTCGGAGGAGTACGGTAACTAACACTGTGACATGGATATTTTATATATTAGAGAAGATAAGTTGGTAGGCTACTAAGTTACTTAAGTTTTATAAAATATTACTTAATTTCGTAAGTTGGTTGGTACGTACTTAAATAAATTCCTTTGACAACTTTTAAGTTGTTTTGCAACCAACCCAAGTTTTGAGACGGTAGAAATAAAGCCTTCAAAGTTACTCCAAGGCAACAGAAGTTACTGCTTCTTGGTAGATAAGGACAATTTAAGTATTAACTTACCTCAGCAGTATAATTGCAACTGGTCAAAGTAGGAATAATAGAGAAGAAGAATCGATCCTGTCTGTCGTGGTCTTCATGACTCAGTTTAGAGTCTTCGTCTTGGCCTTGGCCATCTTCATGAGTTTGACGAGTCTCCCTGCCAGAAGATGATAGTCCAGAAAGCGCAGAAAATCCGGGTATACTAGACAATCCGGGGATACTGGACAGTCCAGGAAAACTTGGGAACCCAGGAAAACTCGGAAAAGAAAACTTAGATGTTTCAGGTAAATTGTTTAGGTCAGGAAGGTTTGGAAGCCCTTCTGGAGTTGGGATGTCAGCTGAAAAAACTGAGTAGAGTGGCACCTAAAAACATAAAAATATTTTGTCTTTAACTTTCGTACGAGCCGATACATTACATAGTAACAATTTTGTTTCTAATTTTATTTTTTTGATACATAAATAGGTACTTAGAAATTAAACTTATTTTTCGGTTTTAATCGCGTGGTCAGTCGACCCTGATGAAGGGACCTGTAAAGGTTTTCAATCGTTGAGCGTTGAAACTATGCTAAAAGTAATAAACACCACCCGATTAAAACTTAAAAAAATGAGTTTTATTTCTATTCAACATCGCGAAAACATAGGAAAAATCTACGTAAATACTTACTAAAATAGTGAGAACGAATACAATGGTTTTGGAGATCGCCATTTTCACTTATTCCAGAGAAATCTGCAGATGACTGACCAATCGACACTAAATAATTCTATCGACATCTCGTATAGTCTTATATACTAATAAATAATAATCAAAATGCTAATTTCTCTTGTAGAAATTATACGGTTAGTCTTTGTTGTACTAGGGCCGTTACTTATCAAGTTACCGACCTATCATCAAAATCTATACTTCATTTTTTAATTTCAAAGTACTATCTGACATTTTGGTTCTCTGTACTTATTTACATTTTTCTCCGGCAAGATGTGTCAAATCACAGTACAATAAAAAAAAACGAAGTGTCATCGAGTCTCTACAGTCATTAGATTAGTCATTACTACTCATTACCCTGCTATCACGGAAACAAATAAATTACCAAAAACGATCAAACTAAATTCATTGATAAAAGAGTCTTAGAGCTAGTTCATAAAATATTATAAAATGCACTAAAGTAGTAAGTCCTTATACTATCTGTGCAAAATATTAAGCTAAAAACAAAAAGGTACCTTCCTAAAAGTAAATGGAATTTCCAACCCTAGAAGTCGTGGACGCAGTAAGCCGAAAGCAAACAATGAAGAGCTCATGCTTCCTGTAAACAAGCGTGTTACTATCTACCTCGGTATATACATTTCTTAGTTGAACGTGGCATGAAAGCGGCTTTCATTTCATTTGAGGGACGTCACACACTTTGTTCCATATAATAACAAACAATGTTCACTGAACAATAGACAAAATATTATTTTCCATAGGTGTCGTGACATTAAAGTTGATACCTACAGAGTGTGTCATGTTAATGCACATGCATTTGTTAACAGATGCCGCAATCGACGTGTTCGATTTTGTCTTTGCGTAATTTTATGAAAATATCCTAAAATATTTTGTTCTTTTGATGTTGTTTTAATTACCCAAAAAAACCTAAAAATACGTAATCTATACTAATATTATTATCAAGAAGTAGGAAACATTGGTAATATTTATGTATGTATGTATTTTCCTGATTATTTCTGAAACCACTAGACCGATTTCAAAAATTCTTTCACCAATAGAAAGCTACATTATGGAGAAGTAATTAATGAATAAAATCGTAACCAATTATATTATGATCCTACTCTACAAATGTTAATCAAAAATAATCCCACGAACTTGGATTTTACAATTACAGTAATATATGCTGAGCAAAGAAAATAAACGTGATTTAACAATATGAAACAAGGAAAATTGTTTGCAAACATGCGGCAAGCAACCAAGATAAGATAAGTTGCTGGAGATATTTTGTTACCTACCTATCTATAACACCTACTCGTAACTCGTAGCTGATGTAAGATTATGCTATTTAAAAGTACTTCAGCATCCTTCTCTTGCTTTAGTAGGTACTTCCTAAGTAGTGGGAATACTCCTAATACTGCTTTTTTGGAAAATTGCTTTAACATTTTTATCCCTTATACCTACTATAATTTTTAAGCGTATTTTCGAAAAATAAAAATAGTAATATCCTAAGTGTGGTAGATACTATATAAGAAATAATGTCTACAATAGGTACTCCTAATGTCAATGAAAAACTGAGCCTGAATAAACAAGAAAAATAAGAAGGTACAATTTTCTGCACAGTAATTTATTTTTTACTTATTAAACATGTTTGTTTTGACGATGCAGTTCCTGAATTTTACTGTAACAGATGAGTAGGTATATATAGCTATGAGATATGTAGGTACTGGCACTTGTTATTCTTAATCGCGTGGTTCTTGTTGATGAAAAATAGGGAAGTTCGGGAAAAACGGGAAGTTCGAAACGGGGTGTTCTTCTCTCGGGAATCAAGCATCATCGGCTACTTTGTGGTCTTCAGGTTTGAAACTAGGGGAAGGTAAATTAGGAAAATTAAATCCACCATCGTTGTTTCCATCTTGATTCGGTTTGTTAAATGGCGTGAAAGGAAAATGGTTGCCTGGTCCATGATTGGGGCCGTGTTCATTACTTCCGGAATCTTCGCCCTGGGGGCCGTGGTGAGGTTTAAGGAAAGGTAATCCAAAGAATGGGAATTTGTGGTGAAATCCATGATGGCCTTGTTCATGACTATGACTTTCTTGGCTTTCGGATCCATGTCCATGGTGAGGAGGCATTGGTTTATCTGCTTCTCCAGAATTCAGAGGAAAGTTTGGGGCATGAGGTTTATGATCAAGTTCATGGCTTCCGGACTCTTGGCTGTTGTGATCATGGTGTGGTTTAAAGAAAGGTAAATTCCAGAAGAATGGGAATTTGTGATCGAAGCCGTGATGACCATGTTCATGACTATGACTTTCATGGCTATGACTTTCGTGGCTTTCAGATCCGGGTCCATGATGTGGAACCCACGGTTTCTCAGCTTCTCCTGAGTTGAGAGGAAAGTTCGGGTTATGAGATCCATGGTAGGAAGGTCCATGATGGTTGTGTTCATTGATCTCTTTGCTATTGAATTCATTATGGTACTCAGTTTCTTTAACTTCTAAGTTTTCGGCAGATGGTGCAGGGAAGTTAGGGTTATGAACACCATGATAGTATGGTCCGCTGTGATCTTTTTCTTCTCTACTTTCTACACTTTCAGCAGATTCTTCGTATTCTCGGAAATTGGGATTATGGTCACAATGGTACTCAGATCCGTGATGTTTGTTTCCCTCTTCTTTGACGACAGAAGCGGTAGTTACACTCTAAAACAAAAAAATGAATTTTAGTATTACTGTAACTTTTTCTTATGTGACGCCATTTAAAGTTCTCCAGTCGCTATAACTTACCAGTATGAGCGCAATTGCTACAAAACTTCTAAATAAAGCCATAGTTTGAAAACTTTGGTTCGATTGATATTTTTCAGCCATAAACATTTCTCTTATATACATCGAGTTATCGGTTATCGAGATAATATTTGAAAAGGTTATCTAAGATAAACTTTCAATTCGTATGACTCATTCTACGATTTTTCCAAACCTGTCAATCATTTGGGGAAACCCGATCGATCACACATGTAGTATTGATTACCCAACTATCTCGGATTTTCATAGAATACACTTACTCACATGGCTGTCGATCCTGTTTAAGAACTGAAGCAAGGTCCTAAGAGTTGGTTTTGTTGCAAAGACAAGCCTTTTTTTCGCTCTTCAAACTCGATTGATAAGCCTTAAAAATGCAGTTGCATATCAGAGGATAGACTACGCACGTCTTCTAAGACGTGCGTAGTCTGTCCTCTGATATGCCTACATTAATGGAAAAGAATCCATTGGACAAATCAAGGAACAATTTCGTTCCCTAGCTCTTTTCTCCGTGAAAGATGTGACACTATCAATCTGCGGAGCACCCCTGACTGACACCCCGGACTCCTACCTGGTGTCGGAGCTGTCATCAGCTGAGCTGGACCTCACAATTCCACTGCTTGGTGGTAAAGAGCACGGATCAGTGGCGCATGCTGGTAAGGTCAAGACCCCAAAGTAGAGAAGCAGCAAAAGAAGACCGGACGTGCCAAGCGTAGGATCCAGTACAACGGGAGATTCGTGAACGTGGTACGCTTCGACCGCGGGCGCGGACCCAACTCCAACTAGATTAAGAATTTGTGCTGCTGTTCGCAGAACTACTAGTAGAATAACACTGTGGAGCATATAAGCACAGTTTACCAAGTAGTTCACACGCCTCGGCGCTATAATAGTTTGGCCAGCTTCCACAGATAAGTTTTCCGTTATTGAGGTAACTTGTTACCTAAGTTTTAGGGCTGCCATGGAACGTTGACGATCCAATTTGAATATCATAGGCTGACTGCACAGCAATCGTCGTAGGCCTAAAACTATAACTAGCTCAGATTAGCTATAGCTAAATATATGAATAACGTTTCGAACATCATTTAACGGTAGGTACCTAGTACCTATATTATTATAATAATTATTATATAGTACCTATATTATTAATATTCGAAAAAAGAATTGAAAAAAAGGATAAGAAAATAGTTGCAAACAAGGTAGGTACGAACGATAAAAAGTCAAGCCTCTAGATTTAAGATAAAGATTTGATAATCTTATCTAAGTTTTCATTTACACCTATGTAAATATTATGCCTACACTTCTTGTAAGATCGATTTCCCACAGAGTTTTTATCGTTTTATCTGCAGGAAATCGAAGATATTTTTATCTGTGACGGCCAAGTTCTTGGTCAGACGCAGGAATGGTAATTTACAAGAGTTGACACGGGTCGGATGTCAAGAGACGGCTCCGGAAGAATTTTCATTTGAATTTCAGCAGCTAAGTAGGTATTTCGTTGTTGATGTTATTTTGTCTTGTTCTTCGAAATTGCTTTTGGTTTCAAGGTACAAGTTGCTATTCTATGTATTCAATCGTATCTACCTGCAAATTGTGTCGCACGACTTTTAGAAATACTTGTGAGCTTTTTTTCTTTCATTTATCTAATGTTAGTATATTCGATTATTAGTAGAGATCGCCCTTAGGCGATAAGACCGCCTATTGATTGTGCCACATTAGTTAAAAGTTTTTCTTTGTATACCTACCTAGGTACTTGTATTTTATATTTGTGGTACCTACCTACCACAATGCGCTTATTTATATAAATCTATCTATATAATTTATATTTTACTAAGTATATTTCAGCTTTGTATACCTACTTAACTTCTTATTTAACTACAATGATTTGGTATTAATAAATGCATATTATAATAAATATAATTTTATTATACAAATACAAAAGTCACTTTCTTTCTTAACATTTACAATTGGGTAGGTATTAAAATTTCTGGTCGAATTTGAAATTTTAGCTAAGCCAAGCGTTGCCGGAATCACAGGAGCATTATTTTTCAATTTAAGATCGTTTCTGGGATGCAACCCAAAAGCTATAAGTGTAACAAGACCTTATTTATTATCCAAAGCCTAATGTTTACCTACTCTGTTTCATGAGTTCGGCCGTCATTCAATCGTTCGTTCAATGTTTTACCGCCAATGTTTGTGTCACGTGATCGATAGTCCATGGAAAATTCAGTTGCGAACGAGCCGCCTTGAGTAACGTCAGGTTAGTAGGATTTAATTGTTTTGTTGTTGATATTACGCTTTATTGATTATTATACACTTATTTTGCATTTTGTGGTTTAATTTGGTACCCTTCTGAGATGAGCTTTACATCTCAGAAGTGGGATAATAACAAAAAGCAACAAACTTGTTGTTTACGTCCACAGCTCGACCGCCATATTGTAAGATTTCGGAAATTTTATTATCGTAGATTTATATTTTGTTGTTTTTATTATAAAATATATATTAGAACCTAAAGTATGGATAATAACAGTATTACTTTATTGATTTTTTTTGAAAAAAATGTGGATATTTTGACGGATGCTAATGGATTAGATTGTAGTGATTAGTGGATGCCATATTTTTTTTCTTATCTTTTGCACATCTAATTTTGTTAAAATAAAGTTAAAGCATGTGGTCTCAAAATACAGCTATTTTATAAAAGTAAAGCGATAAATAGTGTTGCTCAATATAAAATATCTTAAAAACATATAACATTTTTCATGATTCGAATGGATTAGGTTAAGATGTTGTTGCGAATTGAATAATGTACTAATAAAAATAATGTTGCAACCGGCCATGACATGATAACAATAACAATATTATTTCGAGTTCCAGAAAATGAGCGACAAGGATCGTGGAGAGCGTCGTGATGGTTCACGTGGACTCTCAAGTCGGCGGAGTCGGCAACACGAGTTACTTCGGAGCCGCAGTCGGGAGGTACGAACTAGAATAAGACGTAGTCGTTCCCCCTCACTGGATACTGGAAAAAACTTAAGTAGACGTTCTCGTAGCCGTAGTGTTGACCGTCAGAGCAGTCGACGCCGTAGTAGAAGCGTAAGCAGTACCCGTAACCTTCGCGAGCGCGAACATAGGCTATCTCGCGAGCGAGAAAAACTAAGAACGCTAGAAAGGGAAGTGCGTAAAGAAAGGGAAAGAATTACAGCGCGTGGCCGGAGTAGATCACAAAGACGTGATCGTTCTCTTATTACGCCCTCAAAACGGGGTTTTACTGATAACAGTGATAGGGAAGAGGATAATTCTAAGAAAACTAGGCTTATGACCACTGAATTCTTCGAAGAATTTTTGAATGTACTGAAAAATAAAACAGGGGATAGGGAATCGTTTGCAGCTCTAAGCAGTGTTGTTCCAGAATTTGATCCTCTTTCGAAGGAACAGTCGATTAATACTTGGCTTGATAAGGTCGACGAATGCGCCGAGATCTATAGCTGGAGTGATAAGCAGACGGTTCACTATTCCCTGCCAAAACTCACCGGACCAGCTAAGACTTGGTATCAGGGTCTACCGTCTATTAAGCATAGTTGGTTAGAGTGGAAAGTTTTACTTAAAGAATCATTCCCTTCCTCAGAAAATTATGCTCAACTACTGACAGATATGCTTAATAGACGAGTCAGACCAGGTGAGTCACTAGAACTTTATTATTTTGCCAAGATTAACCTGTTAAATAGATGTAAGATATTTGGAAAACAGGCAGTTGATTGTATACTCTATGGAATAGACGATAGGGGAGTTCGGGTAGGTGCTCAAGCAGCGAAGTTCGATAAGCCGGAAGATGTTCTAGAGTTTCTTAAAACTATTAAATTTCATAATAGAATTCCTTTCGACGCTTATAAAGATCAAAATCGAGATAGACGTCCAAATACGTTACCATCTAATAAGCCTACAAAAGTGATAGATAATACTATGTCTAAGTCAAATATTACCTGTTTCAACTGCCGGGGAATGGGCCACCCTAGTTTTAAATGTCCTAAACCCCTAGTAAAGTGTGTGAATTGTAGTCTTATAGGTCATGAAACAGCACAGTGTCCGAAATTGAAAGAATCAAAAGATTTGACTAAAGATAAAAATGTCCTTTAAGTCTCAGCTGCTGAAAATACTAATGACAAATACAAAGCTATGCTATATATTAATAATAGTCCTATCTTATGTCAGGTAGATTTAGGCAGCGAAGCCACACTAATACGTAAGAGTGACGCTACGAAGATAGGACTTAAATGGACACCGGTTAGTGGTCCTTATTTAAGAGGGTTAGGTAACGTACCATATTTACCCTTGGGACATGTCTTAGCAAATGTAGAAGTACAAGGAATTTTAGAAAGAAACGTCGAAATACTAGTTGTGGATGACGATATAATTAAATGTACTGTGTTATTAGGACATACTTTCACAGAGAGGCCCGGAATAAAAATAATTAAGACTCCAATTGAGTTGAGGTTTGAGCGTATGGATCAGGACCTTGACCTAAAGCTACATCTTGCAGCAACGTGTGATTTAGTTATTGATATAGGTGAAATGATATCTTTTCCGGTCAGGTCTAACATTGTGCGTAGTGGTATAGTTTACGTAGGAGGGTCAGTTAGGGGAAGTGCGGGTCGTGAGTATTATCTCCTGCCAGGCGAGTATGAGATCAACGAAGGTAGATGTAACTTACTTATTCAGAACGTTTCGAATAACCCCATAAGTTTCAAGGAAAATACCCTTATGACTAGGGCTACGTTTATCGGCAAAACTAAGCATGTGTTAAGCATTTCTCACGACATAACCCCAAATACGCCCGTTAACCCTAAATGCAGTGACCAATTGTCTGAGACACAGAAACAGCAACTCGAAAAATTGCTGGGATCATACAAATCATGTTTCTCCACCGGCATGCATGATTTAGGGTTCACGAATGTTGTAGAAATGGAGATCCAGCTTAAGGACTCTACCCCAGTAGCTTACAGGCCATATCGCTTACCTCATGCTGAACGTAGGTTGGTTCAGGATATGGTTAAAGATATGATTGACCACGACATTATTAGGGAATCAAATTCTCCTTACGCCAGCCCTATTGTGCTGGTTAAGAAGAAATCAGGAGAAAAGCGACTGTGCGTCGACTATCGTGCTCTCAATAACCGCACTAAAAGGGATCATTATCCTCTACCAAGGATAGATGATTTGTTGGATCAACTATCGGGTCACTCCTTATTTACGACCTTGGACTTATCTTCTGGATATCATCAGATACCCATTGCCGAGCACTCTCGAGAAAGAACCGCTTTTGTCACGCCCGACGGGCAATACGAATATAATCGTATGCCCTTCGGGTTGACAAATGCCCCAGCCGTCTTTCAGAGGGCCATTCATAAAATTTTGAATAAGTCTAAAGTCCCTTATGTCGTTATTTACATGGATGACATTCTGATTCCATCTAAAACTGTTAATGAAGGTCTCGAACGGCTAGAAGAAGTTTTGAGACTTTTACTTGAAGCGCGACTCACGTTAAAAATGGAGAAATGCTCCTTCCTCCAAACTCAAATCGACTTCCTCGGTTTTGACATAAATAATGATGGTATCAGGCCGGGCATCCAAAAGATCGAAGCTGTTTCAAAGTTTTTAGCTCCTCGTAATCAACACGAAGTTAGAAGATTTCTCGGACTTGCTAGTTTCTTCAGGAGATTTGTTAAGGGTTTTGCTGTAATCGCTAGACCCTTGACGAATCTTTTGAAGAAAGACACGCCCTGGCAATGGGGAGGCTCTGAAAGTCAGTCATTTGAGACTATAAAACGCTCACTAATAGACAGACCAGTCCTTGCATTATACGATCATAGCGCTGAGACACAATTGCACACTGATGCAAGCAAACTAGGTGTTGCAGGAATCTTGCTACAGCGAAAGGCATCTGAACCCTGGAGAGCGGTAGCATATTTTAGTCGACAGACTTCTGTAGACGAGATGAAAATGCACGCATTTGAACTAGAAACCCTTGCCGTCGTTAGTTCACTAAATAAATTTCGTACATATTTGATAGGTATCAAATTTACTATTGTTACTGACTGTAACGCATTGAGAACCACTTTTACAAAAAGGGACTTAATACCCCGCATATCTAGGTGGTGGATACAATTTTTAGAATTTGACTGTGACATTGAATACCGTCCCGGTGAAAGGATGGCACATGTTGATGCCCTAAGTAGGTGTCCGGTCGAAAACGCGGAAACAGATAAAATACATACATTAGATATATTGTCAATTAATGCAGAAGACTGGATAACTACTGTGCAGTCGTCTGATACCGAGATTAAACGAATTAAGGAGATCTTGGAAGACCCAGATACTCCCAAATTAGTGAATATATTTAAGGAATATACAATACAAAACGGACGGGTATTTCGTATCTTAAAAGATGGTGTAACGAGGTGGGTGGTGCCCAGAAGTGTGCGATGGCATATACTTAAGTCTAACCACAATGATGTAGGTCATTTTGGTTTCGACAAGACACTGGAGCGAATACGTTCCAAATTTTGGTTTCCCAAGATGCGCAAATTTACAAAAAAATACGTAGCCGCGTGTCTTGAATGTGCTCACCACAAAGTACCTTCGGGACCCAAGGAAGGCCTACTCCACCCAATACCAAAGTTAGATATCCCCTTCCACACACTGCACGCTGACCACCTCGGCCCGTTCCCGCGAAGTAAGCGAGGATCGACATATATATTGGTGATTGTCGACGCATTCACCAAATATATACGCCTGATGCCCGTACGCAGCACTAAAACCAAAGAGAGTATAAAAGCTTTCAAAACTCTTTTTAGTTATTTCGGATCCCCATCACGACTCATAACTGACCGAGGCACAAGCTTCACGAGCAAAAAGTTTAAAAGTTTTGTGCAGTCGATTGGAACAAAACATATTTTGAACTCTGTCGCCACGCCTCGAGCCAATGGACAGGTAGAGCGATATAATCGCACTATCTTAGCGTCTCTCGGCTCTATGGCTCACGGCAAAAGTAAAGGTTCATGGGATGACCATCTACCTGATATCCAATTAGGCATAAACACCACTGTCCACGATATCACTAAGAAATCCCCTACAGAACTCCTTCTAGGTAGAACAGTCAATAACCCTGTTCAAGGTATACTGAATAAAATTGTAGATGACGTAGAAGAGGTAAACGATCAGACAGTTGAAGACATAAGGTCTCAGGCTAGTGAACGAATTAAGAAAAGTCAAGAGGTAAATAAAAAAAGATTTGATAAAAATAGGAAAATGAGTAAGATCTATAATGAAGGTGATCTCGTTAGGGTTAAAAGAGCAATCGTGACGGAACCGGGCCAGTCAAAAAAATTAGAATCTAGGTGTCAGGGACCGTATAGGATTAAAAAGGTATTGCCTAACGACAGATTTCTTATTGAAGACACACCTTTAACTACAAAGGGACCTAAATATGAAACAGTAGTATCGATCGATAAAATATTTCCATGGCTGAGTTACAACACACCTGCTTGTTCTTCAACTGAGGAAGACGATAATGAAAGTGATAAGAATCATGAATCGGATTGATCCGTGTACATATTTCGTTAACCCTTGCTCGTAATTGTGTTCTAACCTAATATTAAGTGAAAGTTTTATTAACTATTATACAAATTGTAATGAAGTGATGAATGTGTGGAGTCGGGCATGATTGGCGTAGGAACTCGCCGCCCAGGAGTGGCCCACACATTCCGGGTATTGCGGTTGGATGGTGAAGGAAGTAACCAACGTTCCGTAATACCCATCTGAAATGGAATATAGTATTGTCGAGTCGGGCAGGATTGGCGTAGGAACTCGCCGCTCGATTGAATCGATATTGTTATATTCTTCATGATAATTTCTTGAAAAATGATGTGTTTAGTGATTGAATTGATAGGCAATTGTATCATTGTGATGTAAATGTGACATAAAGTAGATACTTAACATTAATGTACAAAATGTAATGAGATGGATGATGAATGTGTCGAGCCGGGCATGATTGGCGTAGGAACTCGCCGCCCATGAGTGGCTCATACATTCCGGGTATTACGGTTGGATGGTGAAGGCAGTAACTACCGTATCGTAATACCCATTTGAAATAGAATATAGTATTATCGAGTCGGGCAGGATTGGCGTAGGAACTCGCCGCCCAAGATTGAATCGATATTATTATATTCTACATGATAATCTGATGAATAATGATGTGATTAATTATTGAATTGATAAATAATGAATTATGGAATTATTCCGAGAGCGAATTATTCCGTTGATACTTAAATGATTTTTATAAATGAATGATGAAAAATGATAACGATGATGTAAAAGTAATTTGTTATTTTTATTAAGATGTATGAGAATTTCAGGTAGGCAATTGAATTGATGATATTGGATTGTTTATTTTTCTTCTCCTTATATTTAATTGTAGACTTGATTATTGTAACGAAGGGACTCGTTCTTGAAGGATGGCCGACTGTAACAAGACCTTATTTATTATCCAAAGCCTAATGTTTACCTACTCTGTTTCATGAGTTCGGCCGTCATTCAATCGTTCGTTCAATGTTTTACCGCCAATGTTTGTGTCACGTGATCGATAGTCCATGGAAAATTCAGTTGCGAACGAGCCGCCTTGAGTAACGTCAGGTTAGTAGGATTTAATTGTTTTGTTGTTGATATTACGCTTTATTGATTATTATACACTTATTTTGCATTTTGTGGTTTAATTTGGTACCCTTCTGAGATGAGCTTTACATAAGCTATATCTACGCACTGATAAGCCGCGACGCTACGGCGACGCGCCTTCAACGCGAATTCTGATGCGCTTATGCCTAATGCGTTGTCGATGTAATCGATTTTCCAAAAACCATACAATACCTAAATAGATACCTA
The DNA here is from genome assembly GCA_958496205.1 of Idaea biselata. Taxonomy (NCBI): domain Eukaryota; kingdom Metazoa; phylum Arthropoda; class Insecta; order Lepidoptera; family Geometridae; genus Idaea; species Idaea biselata. Next base: position 17,778,623 of record OY292404.1, read on the forward strand.
CTCATTAACAAATGTCCTATAATTATGTGACTAGAAACTTAATGTGGTTCAAATTTAAGCACATCCATCCATAGGAATGTTTGAACAAATGCCATTGTGACAATACGGCTTGTATGGATTCCTGCAAGTCAGTAACAATCCTCCGACAGGCTTGCAAATCATGCGGGTGGTGCAATCGTGGCAGGATATGACTGGCGTCGTTGTGGTGTCGCATGATGTCCAGTTTTTTCCGGGGGGAAACCCGTTGTTCCACCATGTTTCAGTAGAGGCCTCTGGCACCTCCTGGGAGTAAGCCAGTGTCAAAATGACACCCTGAAAGTGAAAAAAAAAAGATTTATCGAAATCGAACTTTATATGCCGGAGTACCTACCTACGGCGTGAACATATCCACATACATACAAATAATAACCTCCTCCTGTTTTGAAGTCGGTTAAAACATTAAATTATGAGTTGGTGCTGATTTGTAGAAATTACTTCTCTCTTTGACTGTTGAAAACACACACTGTTTGTTTGCGATTTTGATTTTGCTATGATTTGCGATTTCTGCTTCAGCAGTCAAAGAGTTAGCAACAAAAGTAAATCCCACTAATATTATAATTGCGAAAGATTGATGTTTGTTTGGATGTTTGCCTCTCGAATTCTGTCCCATGCATGGGGGGTCTTGAATAGGAGGCCGGCGAATCACTGTCGGGGTCAACGGCAGTTTTGCGAGAGCGTTTTCCTGTTGAGCCTGACATTGGTACCTACGTGACGGAACCCGAGGAGTTTAACACCCGTATTTATAGACGAATCTGAGTGATTACTTTGTCTAAGTAATGCCCTGTCTCGCTTTTATTAGTGATTTTTCACGTCAACGAGAATGTGACAGACTCGTTACTTAGACAAGTAATTACTTGGGATTTACTATAAATACGGGTGTTAGTACTCAGTAAAACCAGCAGTATACCCATACCTCTGCCCACCTTCCATCTCAGACCAGAGGAGACCCCACTCACCGGGCCGGCCGCTCTCCCCCGAGAGCGGCCTGAGATCCTTACTCAAAAAACCGAAGGAATAGGTTAAATGGGTTAAATTTGGTACACAGGCAGTTTATAAGCTTGCATTAACACCATTTTATCCCGATATTCCCCCAGGAACTAGAACTTCGCGGAGGAAACCGCAGGGCACGCAGCTAGTTAAAAATATTGCTTACCAAGACAAGAGCAGTCGTAAAGGATTTCATTGTAACGAAGGTTCCCAATGATCTGTACTTTGAAGTATTGAAGCCCTTCGTTTTATATAGGAAGGTCTTATCTTTGGGAAGGCACGTCATCGTATTTTATCAATTACGAGAGGTTTATCGTGTCTATAAGTAAACAAATAATGGGGAAGCATTTCCTTTCCCATTATTTGTTTATCTTTTATTTATAGGTATTTAGTTGATAGGTACTTGAAGTTTTGAAACAAATTCAATAGGTACCTACTTACCTACAATAAACAATTGAATAAAAGGAATGTTAGTGATTTACTTTTTCATTTAAAAATGTCTTTAAAATTGAAGGAGTGGCCCGTTTGTGCATAAGCCATTTTAAAATTCCCTTCATTTTTAAGTTCAGAGGCGGTTTTATTATTTATAGACCCCAAATTTAAAGTAGAGTATTCGTTATTTAGTAATTCAGTAGTTAAGTACCTATACCTACTTAACAGTTACCTACCTATGTATGTACTTTACCTACATTTACCTACCTATGTACCTATGTAGGTAAATGTTAAGTAGGTAATTCACTATTCGGCATATAGTCACCGAATTATAGATATTCAGTGCCTATATGCCGAATAGTAAAACGGCTACTTTAATAATTATAAGCAGCTTCTAAATTAAAAATAAGTTTGCGAATTTTGAAGGTTAGGTAAGCTGCTGATACTGTTAAAGTAGCCCTCAAATTTTGAGAAGCCTTCCAGTATTCAGCCTCTGGTATGCGTGTAAGTGAAAGAAAACTATGTTTTTATGGCATAGACTTTTAATAATGTGATGGAAATTAATTAATTTAGAAACAGTTTTGTTTAGTCAATTTCTTGACACCCAAACAATGACGTTATGTTGATTCAACGTCAGCTGTTTCATCAGTCTCAGGTTCTGGTATAGAAACAGGTTCTTCAGTAACAGGTGTAACAGGTTCTTCAGTAACAGGTTCTTCAGTCACCTGGCATCCTTCACCCGGAACAGGCGAGCAAACTCCGTTAACGCAGTACGGCCGGAGAGGGTTCCTGCAAGGGAGTAGCAAGCCCCCTAGGACGTTGCATACTTTTACAATTTCACAGCTCTCACAGGATAGAAGCGGGTCCGATGTGATGTCGCAGGCAACTCGGCGGGAGTTTGAAGAAAATACACTTCGAGCATCATGGAGTATTGCGCTGAGGACCCCACGAGGGTCTCGATCTTCTTGAGCTGGTGAAGCGAAGGCCAAGGTCAGGATGGCTCCCTAAAATAACAACCATGACAATGTCATCTTTTAGTATTTAGGTACTTATAATAGGTTAATTAAGTGACAAATTTTAATACTTTAATCAGAAATTTGCAAAGATTCGGCACGTAATACTTTATTATAAGAATTGCTGTGTCCAGCGCCAGAAACTCCCGCATCAGGGGCAGCCTTCATGTCTGAGACATTGCAGACAAACTGCAAGAATGCCGCTTACGGTGGTACGGCCACGTTCTACGAAAACCGGCTAGCTACGTGGGAAACAAATGTCTTGCCATGGCGCCTCCGCCCGGCCGCGGCAGATTGGGAAGACCCAAGAAGTGCTGGCTTGACGTTGTAAGGTCGGATATGCGTGCAAATGGCCTCACTACACGGGATGCCGAAGATCGTGCGAAGTGGAGACGTAAAAGTAGGAAAGCGGACCCCGGGCTCTCGAGAGAGATGCAACCGGGAACCACGCTCGGATGATGATGATGCTGTGTCCAGCGGTTTCAAACGCATCAGTCCCGATGCCGAGAGAATTAAAAAAAAAATCCTATCTGATGACATTTTATATATAATAGAACACACTCTTCTTTCAAATTATAGCTCCTTACTATCACTGGCTTAGACTACCTAGATGTCTGGTATTCTAACATCGACTTTCGAATTTTGGCCCTCTGTTTTAGAGATATGCGTGTAATTTCTCGAGCAGTTTGACTTTGGAACTGGTGACAAAGCTCGTCCGTCCCGTCAGAGACGAGTTTGAAATGGATCACTTTCAGTCGACCTTTCTCCTTCCAGTCTCTCATAGAGACTAGTCGAATCCAGTCCTGTGATCACAAGACGACGAAACATCGGGGCTTGAAAAATGCTTAATATAAAACAGAAACGCGATGAAAATCGAAAAACAAGCCTACATTGCGAAAATTGAAGAAAATTTAACAGTAAAGAAATCGGTTAACAATTACGGAGGAATATCTATACATATTTATTTAATGGTACTAGGATACAAAACTGTGTCACTTGTACCATCAATGGTATAAATCATTGGTACAATATTCATATTCAATAAATCTCACCAAAACAACAATTATCTTGAAAGAACTCATAATTATATTCAATAACTGCATGATTGCAATTGCACATGATGCTTTTATATGCAGATCTTATCAAAGTGCCTACAATCTACCTACTTAACAAAGTTACCTATATTAATTGTAAACTAACACAATAACTACTAACAATTCTAATAGTTTTCCTACTACCTCTGTACGTAAAGGTGATTAGATAACAATAACACTTTCGCAGTGGGAAATACCTGCGGTGGTTGGTTTCCAACTGTACCTAACCTAGGTAGGTACCTTTCTCAGGTATTCAAACTATATTTCTTTGGATTACGTTTTATTTAGGTGAGAATGTTATTTTCACCTCACAACCTCCGAAAGATTCTGTTTGTCATTCATTAGAGATCTGAGTGCAAAAGTGCATTTTATTGGCTAGCGTGGAAAGAGTTGTTAAAATTTAAACCTCTCTATTTTATATACTTTTCTATACCGCAAGGCCACTGAAAATAAGCGAATGCCAAATTGAGTTTCAATCGCTTAATAACTAAGGTGTTTTTTTGCACCTAGCGTTTTCCTCGCTGTAGTGAGGAAAAAACGTGTGTTTCAAGCAGCAAAGTTATTTTGCATCTCGTACCTTTGAAACCCTCGCTACGCTCAGGATACCTAGTTAAGTTTTAAATTTAGTTTTAATATAGGTAGGTAGGTAGGTATTATTGTAATGTTATCTTTCTATCTTTGGTAGTTTTATAAATTGAGTTGCATGCCGAAATAGGCCCCTGGTGAATCATTTGCACACTTCAATTTGATAAGAAACTGATGGCACTTGTCAAGAGTTTGTAAATGATATGAATCATTTTGTTATTCATAGGTGGATTCTCTACCTTATAATTTACACCCCCAAGTCAGATGTGGGTCAACAGTCCAACACCCACACCTGGCTTGGGCAAATGGGTTAAATCCCACAGACCGAGCAATACCAAAACACCCGAATCGACCAAACGATATTTTTTTCTACATAGTTTAACAAAACAAAAAGTACACCGGTAGATATTTAATCGGAGGAACATTAAGGACCCTATTCTGAAAAACTGAAAATCCATGTCGGGCGCATCGAAAATTGTTGATTATTTCATGACGGAATGTCGTAGAACTTTTTTTTGTGTACAGATTGTAGGCGACATTGTTTCCGATATTTTAGTGCAGTTTCCATACAAATATGTCGAAACGTATTGAAGCCTATCGACATTTTAGCCAAATCAGACATTTTTTGTCTAAAATTTGGATAGGCTTTGCACCAATAGGAGGTTCTTGTCTTAAAACTACACCAAAATGTAGGAAACAATGTCACCTACAATCTGTGCACAAAAAAAAGTTCTACGACATTCCGTCATGAAATAATCAACAATTTTCGATGAGCCCGACAGGGATTTTCCGTTTCAAGGTCGTTGGCGTATATACTCCTCTTAAGCTGGGGTCCCATGGCCCTTTATATCACAGGTCACTCGGTTAGGCTCGGCAGGCCTTTCGAGGCCTGTGCGACTGATTTTAGTCACGCGCGACGACAGGCTTCATCGGACGCTACGGTTCCCAAGGCCTGTCCGTCTGGTTTGGTGCGATCTAGCTTGATAAAACACGGGCCGTGGGACCCTAGCTTTATCAATTTATTGTCATTTAGATTATGATGTGGGGGTTACCTTGGACCCTGTTGAGTATCTCCACCAAATCTTAGCTTTTCTCACCAAATCAGAATAAAAATCGTTAACTAGAAATACACAATCTCGTCTGATTACGGTATGGTGAGCTAATTATCAACCAACCTAATTAACTCACCATACCTTACCCGGACCGCTCGAGTATTTCTAACTACATAATTATCTATACCTACTACATTTTCTGATACCTATGAATAATGTTTAGCTTTTAGTCTCGACTGTTTAGTGCCACAACACAACGCGAGTGTGCAGCGTTGAGCACCATGATCCTGCCATGGCTACTTGCATGCGGCGAAAAGGAAAAGTCAATTTAGGTATGGTTGAATGGAGAACCTCCTCCTTTATTTGAAGTCGGTTAAAAAGTAAGAGTAAAGTCTTCTTCGTCTCGATTGCACAAAAAATTGTCAGGGGTAAGAAAAAAGGGGGAGAAGACTTAAGTGAAACTAGGAGTAAGTGGAGTTCCGAGAAGTAACGCCTAATTCAATCCATTAATCATGATAAATTTTGACAACACTTTATTGTATTATTATAATTTATTCCATACTAGCTGCGCCCCGTGGTTTCACCCGCGTAATGCCGGATCCCGTGGGATTATCGGGATCAAAAGTTAAACTAAAATTAGTGTGATGTGATAAGTGTGATATTATGTGATGTGGTTATTATTTAGTTAGATACAAATAAATAGTTTAACAGAAAATCGAATCATAGTTCTGGGCTTAACAAAATCTTTAGGACATCAGAAAAAGTTATAGAAGGTACTTATATGCTCAGTTGGAACCAATTAATGTCCATAATCAGAATCACTTCAGTACCTAATTAAGTGCTTCAAAATAAATACCTACCTAAACTAGAAAGGTATTCTTAGAATTCTTGTTAGACCTTTCTTAAGTGTCTGGAGTTACAAAGTGGAGATATGGAGTGCTATCAAAATATCCTTGGCACAATAATGTAAGGTACTTTGGTTATTTTAAATGAACTTAACTAACTTATTTAATAAATATAACTATACCGGCAGTATATCATCTTAATTCACTAAAGTAATTAAAATACTTAATTAAAATTAGTAGTAATCCAAAAAATGAGTCCCTAAGTATGGTACTCAAAATGCTGGCTACATTGCCCCTTTGGATAGCTAGCAATACCTATTCGTTGGCCAAAGTAGCCGCCAGCCCTTTGGTCACTAGAAGCTAATACAAATAATTTAGAAACTTTTTTATATAAATCTAAAGCCACGGTTCCCCACGGCCCCCGTCTCGATTGCAAACCGCAGAAATATGTATCCATCGCCGATGAATATAGGTACGACCAATTTGATCTCTATATGTGGTAGAGAAAAGAGTAGGTAATACAATGAATGAGAAATTTAATCAATAAAAATCCAGTTTCTAAGGTTAGCGAGTTTGTTTATTTAAAATTCAAAAAAGGTATAATAGAAATCAGTTTATTTACAAAAAGCAAAAACATCTAAAAGGCAAAGAACACTTAAATCAGTCGAATTAATTTGTTCGTTAAATATTGCACATTTTTATACACGATGACGTAGAGTTTAGGTAGATTAGTAAAAATGGTAAACATGAGTCTAACATTCGTATTTATAGTCAATTCTAAGTGATTACTTGTCTAAGTAATGTGTATGTCACATTTTCGTTGACGTTAAAATCATTATTAAGAGCGAGACAGGGCATTGCTTAGCAATGTAGTAGGTTAGAGTTGAGAGTTGAAAAGTTAGACTGTAGTAGCAGGCACAGCTGGGGCACATTCATCAGAAGGAGTAGCTGAGCACTCCCCAAGGTTGCAATAAGGCAGAGTGGGGTCCGAACAAGCCTTCTGTCTTCCTCCAAACTTCATGCAGACAAGTTTAGTACTGCAGTCGGCGCAAGTGGCTCCGATCATGTTGCAGGGTCCCCATTGGGGGTACCACGGGGCGGCAGAGATCCATGGGGGGATCCAGGGGTTTGCTGCGGGGGCACCCCCAGCTGCAGGCGCGCCTGCTGCAGGGGCGCCTGCTCCAGGCCATCCACCCCAACCTCCCCAACCGCCCCAGCCACCAGTAGCCGCACCGGGAACTGCCGATCCACCCCAACCGCCCCAACCGCCCCAGGGACCAGTAGCCGCACCGGGAACTGCCGATGCCACAGCGACCTGTAAACCAAAACAAAGACATAACTTACATAAGTACTTACAAATCTGCGAAAGTGATCTGAATGCGAATTACAATTTAAAACCCGAACATTAAAATCTCGGATCGTCTTACCATCAGGCAAAGGACAACAACAACTTTAGAGACCATGTTTGTATCGTAGTTTTAGTTCGTTCGAATGATGATTTCTATCGTTAATGAGCAAAATATTTGGCTCCAACGCTTTTATATCAAGCTAGTGTTTGTTTTAAGGATTAGGTGTCGTATAACTCAGGTGAGATGGAAACAAGGTTTTCCCAGTGAAATAAACAAGTATCAAAACAGATAACGTATGCTACTGGTAGATAGTAGGTACAGATAGAAAAATAGTTTGTAGAATTGCATTACTCGACAATAATAAAATCTCCATTTATAATTTATTTGATTTAGTATTTGATTTAGTAGTACTACTTACATTTGTTGTACACGCAAGAAAAGCAGGGTATAAAATATTAAAAAAATAGACTAATCATTTGTGTTTCTTCTGTAGTCTTACTTTATTTACTCTACTAGTTTACGAATCCAAATATTACAGGTAACGGAATAAGTTTATTAATAATATTTTATGCTAATTTGTAGTTAGGGGAATCAATTTATTCCTGGGTTATCTTATATATAAAATTTCTATAGAACCATAAAAATAACCAACAATTTTCTTAGATGGCATAATATTTATAACCGAAGTCGAGGCGATGCAAGTCAATTTGGAGAGCCGACTCCACCTAAAGTGGGAAGAGGCCTTTACCTCTTTCCATTTTAGGTGGGTGAGAAAGAAGGTGGGGTGAGAAGAAGAAGAAGTTTAAAATAAGGCTTGAAAAAACACGAACCGCGGGATCCCAGCTTTATTAATAGTAAGCAAGCCAAAATGGATATATGGAAAGTCATTCGAACGCTTTAGATCAGTGGTTCCCTAAGTGAGGGGCGCAGAGACCTTTCCAGGGGGGCCCGGGCCATCTGTTTAAAAAAACTTGCGATCGCTGAGAGAATGCATTCCAGACTGCTCGATACGACCAATGAAAATATTTGAAATTGACGCCTGTCAAGAACCTCATTGAGGTTTCAGTAGGCGAATGTTAAGAACTTTTTCCTGCGCCAATCTCGAGGGGGCTGTCAAAGGTATTTAGTATTTCTTACCAAATGCCTTTTGTATGACTTTGTAAAACTTTAATAAGCAATAAGAATACATACTTATTTTGTTGTTAAATCCATTTTTATTCTGACATGATAGTCTGGACTGGAGGATGGGGGGGCGCGCATTTTTTTTTATGGTCGAAAGGGGGAGCGACTCAAATAAGTTAGGGAACCCCTGCTTTAGGTTATGATGTGGGGGATACCTTGGACCCAGTTAAGTATCTTAGTTTTTCTCACCAAATCAGAATAAAAATCGATAGCTAGAAATACACAATCTCGTCTGATTACGGTATGGTGCGCTAATTATCATGTTACCTAACTTACCATATCTTAACCGGACCTACTCGAGTATTTCTAACTACAAAATAATCCATATCTTATACTACATTTTCTGATACCTATGAATAATGTTTAGCTTTTAGTCTCGACTGTTTAGTGCCACAACACAACTCGAGAGTGCAGTGTGTATAGAGCACCATAACCCTCCCTCGTTCCTTGCATGCGGCGGAAAAAAAAAAAAAAATTAAGTACGGTTGAATTGAACACTTCCTCCTTTTTTTGGAGTCGGTTAAAAAATAAGAGTATGTGGACTTCTGAAAAGTAACGCCTAATTCAATCAATTAGTCATGATGACGTTTAACAACGCTTTTTGCATTTTGAAAATTGAACCGGAGTTCTGTATTTCGGAGTTAGACTTTACAATATCTTTAGGACATCAGAAAAAGTTAAAAGTAGGTAAGTATATGCTCAATTGGAAGCAATTAATGTCCATAATCAGAATCACTTCAGGACCTAATTAAGTGCTTTAAAATAAATAGGTATTCTTAGAATTCTCGTTAGACCTTTCTTAAGTGTCTGGAGTTGCGAAGTGGAGATATGGAGTGCTATCAAAATATCCTTGGCACAATAATGTTACTTTGGTTATTTTAAATGAACTTAACTAACTTATTTAATTAATATAACTATATCGGCAGTATACCATCTTAATTCACTAAATTAATTAAAATAATTAAAAATCCAAAAAAAATGTCCCTAGGTATGGTACCCAAAAGGCTGGCTGCATTAATAAATAAATAAATATTGCACGACGTTACACACAGCGCAATCTAGTCCCAAACTAAGCACTAGGCTTGTACTATGGGTACTAGACAACGAGATATACTACATATTATACTTTTTTTTTGTTGTAAATACATACATATGATACATAGACACACACCCATGTCTTCGGACCGTGGTGAGTCCTAGGACATGTCGGTTTCTTCACGATGTTTTCCTTCACCGTTCACCTGCCCCTTTGGATAGCAATACCTATTCGGTGGCCAAAGTAGCCGCCAGCCCTTTGGTCACTAGAAGCTAATACAAATAATTATGAAACATTTTTATAAAAATCTAAAGCCTCGACTTCCCATGGCCCCAACGTATCGATTGTAAACGGCAGATTTCTGCATGATTTTTTTTTTCTTTTTTTTTGGAGATGGATACGTATTTATTTATGTATCCATCTCCAATGAATATAGGTACGACCAATTGATCTTTATATGTGGTAGAGAAATGAGTAATACGATGAATGAGAAATAAATAAAATAATCAATAAAAATCCAGTTTCTAAGGTTAGCGAGTTTGTTTATTTAAAATTCAAAAAAGGTATAATAGGAATCAGTTTATTTACAAAAAGTAAAAACATCTAAAAAACAAAGAACACTTAAATCAGTCGAATTAATTTATTCGCTAAATATTGCACGTTACTTTTATACACGATGACGTAGAGTTTAGGTAAGTAGATTAGTAAAAATGGTAAACATGAGTCTAACACTAGTATTTATGGTCAATTCTAAGTGATTACTTGTCTAAGTAATGTGTCTGTCATATTTTCGTTGACGTTAAAATCATTAATAAGACAGGACATTGCTTAGCCAAAGTACTTACTTGGATTCGTCTATAAATACGGGTGTAAATGTAGTAGATTCGAGTTGAGAGTTGAAAAGTTAGACTGTGGAAGCAGGCACAGCTGGGGCACATTCATCAGAAGGAGTAGCTGAGCACTCCCCAAGGTTGCAGTAAGGCAGAGTAGGGTCCGAACAAGCCCTCTGTAATCCTCCAATCTTCGTGCAGACAAGTTTAGTACTGCAGTCGGCGCAAGTGGCTCCGATCGTGGTGCAGGGTCCCCATTGGGGGAACCACGGGGCGGCGGAGATCCATGGGGGGATCCAGGGGTTTGCTGCATCTGCAGGGGCGCCCCAGGGACCAGTAGCCGCACCGGGAACTGCCGATGCAACGGCGACCTGTAAACCAAAACAAGGCCATAATTTAAATAAGTACTTACAAGTCTTCGATAGTGATCTGAATGCGAATTACAATTTAAAACCCGAACATTAAAATCTCGGATCGTCTTACCATCAGGCAAAGGACAACAACAACTTTAGAGACCATGTTTGTATCGTAGTTTTAGTTCGTTCGAATTGATGACTTCTATCGTTAATGAGCAAAATATTTGGCTCCAACGCTTTTATATCAAGCTTGTGTTTGTTTTAAGGATTAGGTGTCGTATAACTCAGGTGAGATGGAAACAAGGTTTTCCCAGTGAAATAAACAAGTAACAAAACAGATAACGCTATGCTACTGGTAGATACAGATAGAAAAATAGTAGAATTGCATTACTCGACAATAATAAAATCTCCATTTATAATTTATTTGATTTAGTAGCTACGTTCGTTGGTTGTACAACACGCAAGAAAAACCGAGGTAGGTGATAAACAAAATTAGAGAAAAAAATTGAGTAGTAATTTGAATTATTTCTTTAGACTTTACTTACTCAACTGGGTTACGAATCCAAATATTACAGGTAACGGAATAATTTTCTTCCTGGGTTATAGAACCAAAAATATAACCACCAATTTTCTTAGATGGCATAATATTTATAATGGAAGTCAAGGCAATAGAGGTGAATTAGGAGAGCCGACCCCATTCAAAGTGGGAAGAGGCAAAGGAGAAGAGGAAGAAGTTCATAAAATGATAAAACTAATGTTACTTCTACCTGTGCTTCTACTAAGGTTGCTATTTCTACACTGCCAAAGCTTAATAAACTTAATAGGACTTTTCAAAACTTAAAAACTTTCTCCGTTTATCTCAAACTAGCTGCGTCCCACGGTTTTACCCGCGTAAGTCTCGATCCCGTGGGAATATCTCTTTATAGTATTAGTTTAGATCATCATCATCCGAGCGTTGTTCCCGGTTGCATCTCTCTCGAAAGCCCGGGGTCCGCTTTCCTACTTTTACGTCTCCACTTCGCACGATCTTCGGCATCCCGTGTAGTGAGGCCATTTGCACGCATATCCGATCTCACAACGTCAAGCCAGCACTTCTTGGGTCTTCCCAATCTGCCGCGGCCGGGCGGGGGCGCCATAGCAAGACATTTGTTTCCCACGTAACTAGCCGGTTTCCGTAGAACGTGGCCGTACCACCGTAAGCGGCATTCTTGCAGTTTGTCTGCAATGTCTCGGACATGAAGGCTGCCCCTGATGCGGGAGTTTCTGACGCGGTCTTTTCGCGTCACTCCACACATCCAGCGCAGCATCTTCATCTCCGTGACACGCAGCTCCTGCTTATGTCGCTCAAGCAATGGCCACGCCTCACTATCATACAAAAGGACAGGTCTAATGATCGTTTTATAGACCTGTCCCTTCAGTTTAACCGGCATTTTCGGGTCACAGATGACACCAGTTACCTCTCGCCACTTGGCCCAAGCTGCCGAAATGCGGGACTTGACGTCACAATCGATGTCGCCGGACTCGTGAAGTACAGATCCCAAGTACTTAAACTGGTCTGTCCGCTCGACCATGTGACCGTCTACGCAGACAGGTGTAGGATCTGTGGTATTGCTAGCCAAGTATTCGGTCTTCGCTACGTTGAGTTGCAAACCGCCGTTCTCAAGTGACTCTTTCCACGCATTTACACGCCTTCCAAGCCGTCCCTTATCCGAGTCCGCGTAGTATAGTATTAGTTTAGATGAACACCGAAATTCTTAAGATGAGCAAGCATGTGAACACTTAAGTGCTTCACAAGCCCAAAAAAGAAGCAGAAATTTCTCATAATTTATTTTTATAAAACATAAAGTATTTTTGTGTGAACACTCCATAGGTAAATTAGCGTGTTTGTTTTCTGACAAAGTTTGCTGAAGGAAAATTTCTTTACCGACGCAATTAACAACTAGATATTAACTTTGCAGGGGGTGTTAAGTAGCTACTTATTTGAAAATGAAATTGTGACTTATTTCATCTAAGTACATAGATTTATTATTGTTAAATTATATACTTCGACAGAAACTATACAAAATGTAATATTTTAATAGTAATTTTTAATATCATTTAATAGTATTTTTAGAGAGCTTCCTTATTGGGGTGTCGTAGTCAATAATAAACTCTTCAATGAGCCTTTTCAGGGTCAGTTTCACGAAGTTTACAAGAAACCCTCATATTTTTTAATAGATACAAAAGCGTTTGACCACTATCTCACCAATTGGTAACTGAAGATTTTTTTCAGCTCATTAGTAAATTTTGCAGAAAGGATTTATATATCGACAAATAACTTTCAATGCTCTATCAAATTTAAAGTTAAAATTCATCAGTCAGGTCTCATCTATTTCTCAAAATATAATAAAGTTACTATACATAATTAAATATAGGCAGAGGTACAGTGAATCTTTACACGTGCATAGGTATTCATCGCAGACTTCTTAAACTGTTAGGTAAGGAGGTACTTATATTTCAAACCATAAAAGATTTTTGCAACTTTTGCAGTGCCTGTAGCTCTCTATTTTTATAGCGGACTCTACATATTTTTAACCCCCGAAGGAAGATGAGAGATGTCTGTCTGTCATTCTGTGGCGTCGAAGCTCCCAAACGAATGAACGATTTTGATATAGTTTTTTTGGTTGATAGGTGACCTAATACACGAGTATTCTTAGCTAGGTATATTATTAAACTAAAAAGCAACAAATACAAATACAAATACAAATACAAATCATTTATTTATAACAAAGTTACATGTCAATTTACATTGTAAGTAAATTTAATCAATTTATACTATGTAGGTGCATACATATAGTATAGGTATTATTTTGTCATTATCACTATCACAGTTTATCATTTCATCGTAATAATCAATAATTTTATTCAATTCGGTTCAAATTTATTTTATTACTAAATCATTGTTTAATAGGTAATAAAAATACGATATATTTAATTAATTCTTAAATAAGTTCATAAATAAATTAGAGTAAAAATGAAAATAATGTGTTGCGTAATAATAATATTAACATGGTATTATCGGTAACTTATAATACTCGTCCAAACTATAGTAGCAACCGTCCACTAACCACTTCTTAGTTTTATTTTTGAAGCTGTGGATAGAAGTTGCACCTCGTATCGTTTTAGGTATCCTATTGTAAATAGACGGGCCCACCACGTAAACAGACTGCTCGGATCTACACAACGCATGGCGAGGAGTAGCAAGTTCATTTTTGTGTTTATTACTACGAAGTGGGTAGACGGAATTTTCCCCTTTAAACTTAAAGGAACCTGCATTTTTATAAACAAACACAGCGACTTGGAGGATTAGTTCAGATGGGAGTGTTAGTATGTCGAGTTCCTTGAATAAGGGTCGACACGAGATGTCATTCGGCACTCCCATAATTGCCCTTATTGCTCGCTTCTGAAGCACGAGAGCACGGTCCGCGTCCGCCGCCAGCGCCCACAGCTCCGCTCCGTACGTGAGTACACTGTGTACAGTCGCGAAGTAGCAAGACAGAACGGCAGTGCGGGACGCGGTGCTCGCCAGCCGGCGGAGCGCAAAGCACGATCCCGCCAGCCTGCCACACAAGCCGTCGATATGTGAGCTCCACACCAAGCCACTGTCAAGCTGGAAGCCTAGTAATTTAGTGCTTTCTACCTGCTTGAGCGCCGTATTTCCAGCCGACACTGTGTACCGACGCGCCTGTCTTCCATTCAAACAGAAGGATAGGAAGCATGTCTTATCTTTATTTAGTGCTAAACCATTACAGTTAAACCAGTCTTCGAGTCTCCTCACCACTGTATTTAACTTTTGCTCTAATTGAACGTGGCCAGCGGCGGTAATCACAGCGGCTACGTCATCTGCATACATATAAATTTCGGCGGCCTCTACTGTACCTGGTAGATCGTTCAGCAATATGCTGAAGAGAGTGTTCGACAAGCACGATCCCTGAGGAACACCCATTTCATTGTTCACTGGCGTCGAGAAGAGACCTCCCCGGTCGCCAACCACCACCTGCGACCGTTCGGACAAAAACGACAGCAAAAGTGCAAGCGTCGGCCCGGCGACGCCGTAGTGCCTTAGTTTCTCAGCAATTAGGTTTCTATTTGCTGTATCAAAGGCCCGGGACAGGTCGCAGCAGAGCAGGGCAACCTGCTGACCGGCCTCACGAGCACAAAGCACTCTCCACACGACCTCACGAACCAGGTCTGTAGTGGATCGACCCGGCCTGTACGCGTATTGCCTATCGGTTAGTACTTCACATCTATTTACAAATGATACAAGTTGCCTGTTTATACCTACTTCAAAAATTTTACTTACAGCTGGGACTAGCGAAATCGGGCGGTACGAACTCATGCTATCTTTTTTCCCCCCACACACACTGCACACTGCTTACATTTATTATAATAAAACCTGTCAAGTATAAATCTTTTTAAATCAATGCACTATTGGAAATAAAAAGAGATCTTCGAATTTATTCAAGCGTAAATTTAATAAGGTTGTTCGTGTCATTCGCCTACTACTTGGTATTTTTCCTTTAATAATTGTGTGGGCAATGTCCTGAACTGTAATTGCTACGAGAGGAAATCGTAAGGCTCTTTTAAAAAATCAATACAATGGGCTATTTTCATAATTCCTGATTGATGTTTAGGTGGAACCTGCACATTTTTTTTAATCCATAAATGAAATTTTAATTCCTTTTTTTTTCCAATATTCGACAGTTAAATGGACAGTGTACCTACACCTAACATCAACGTGATTTTATTGAATGTGCGTATTTTCATAAAAAAGTAGGTAGGTGGATTTATGAATTTAAAAATAATATTGCAGGCGCGACATCAAGAGGACAGTTACCTACTCTTTCTCCATACAAACGTAGTCGACTGTTTCCTCCCTAGATAAAGACATTAGAGCAAATTATGTTTATGCCATAAAACCTATATCTGCCATGACCATGCCCCTACGTTTTGTTTTTTTTCATATAGATATAGGTATATATACTATATACATACTAGCTGACCCGGCAAACGTTGTTTTGCCATATAAATTATAGATAGTAGCCGATTCTCAGACCTACTGAATACGTATACAAAATTTCATAAAAATCGGTCAAGCCGTTTCGGAGGAGTAGTAACTAACACTGTGACATGGAAATTTTATATATTAGAAGAAGATATAGAATAGAAATAAAATTCAGAAAACTTAGAAAAAGAAAAAAAAAACAAAACGTAGGAGTATGGTCATGGCTGATTATAGGACTTATGGTATAAACATATTTTTTCTAATATCTTTATCTACGGAGGAAACAGTCGACTACGTTTGTAAAGTTTGTATGGAGAAAAGAGTAGATAGACTGTCCTCTTAAGAAAAGTGGAAACTTCCAAAAAATATGGTAGATACCATAAACCTACCTTCAAACGCCCTTAAAAATATTTTGCATAAGTAAGACCTACCAGTAAAATAAGCTCTCTGTACACAAAAGCAATATTTGATAAAATAGGTAGGTACCTACCTGACTTCTTTACTTAAGTAATTCTTGTTCATATTGTGCGAAGTTCTTGGGAATCCCCCATAATCTATGTTGTATCTCCAAAATTAAGGCTCTCTTATGTTTGTTTAGGAGTTTGTTATTAAATCTGTATCTATGTGTCTTTATTTCGTTAGGTACCTACTAGGGAATGCAAAACCAGACGAAAAAAGAAACCGGTTATTTTTTCGGTTATTTTTTTTTAATAACCGGTTAACCGGGTTTTTCGGTGAAATCGGTTTTTAAATAAGATTTTTTTGCCTCTATTTTCAAACTGCAAAAACCATTCACATATTATCCTTATTTTAATTAATGAAAATAGCCTTACTACTTATACTTAATAGCCTTAAAAGCTTACTAAAAAAGCATAAAATTATGGAAAAAAGTTTAATTTCTTTAGGGAAATTCACACATTTAAGTAATCAACAAAAAAAAATCGGCAACCCACTGCCTACTTATAAAACAATTATCAAACAATCAAAAGAATGAATAAAAGTATTATAAAATGCAAAATCAAAATTACACGTCCTGCATATCACTTGAACTTTGATGAACAACATTATATTGTTCGTTTCGTTTTATAATTATTGTTGTGAAATTATTGTTGTGTGACCTGACTTTCTGCAGAAAAATGTTAAATATATAAGGAAAGGCACCGAAAGTCAGATCGTAATTGAGAATTAAAAATAGAAGGAAATGAAAAAAGATAAAAAAGAACATAATCAAAATCGATTTATAAATAACCAATAGAATTTGTTTCTCAAATTTTCATGGATTTTCGCTTAGGTATAACTTTTTATTTTTAGTTCTACGACTAAAAGTTACTTAACAAAAGTGGAAGATAATCTTATTTGGAACACAAAATGTTATTTTTTTTTTTGTGAGACCTATATCTCCTCAAATAAACCATAAAAACCATTTGAACCCCTTTTTCCAAGATGGCGGCCGTGGCACAAGAGCCGCAACCCCACAAACTAGGACCAACCAAAAAAATGTAACATTTCAATGGACTATAAGCATTGTTTTCAAAACTGATGTTTCAAATATATCTTATAGTTAACCGTCCAAGAAAAATGAGGAGTTTGCAGTTCTAGCCTACTGCAGAGGCTTAACAAGCGGTTTAGCTTAAAGATTACCTACACTTAGTTATTTAAACCAATGTGAAACAATCGTCTACTCGCTTCACTGCCTGTAATAAATAAACAAATAAGCTTAAAAGCTAGCATTGAAATCGTGATGTGATTGAATATTGCAAAATAGCCAATTGTACAGGTAAACAAATTAGCTGAAAAGCTAGCATTGAAATCGTGAAGTGATTGAACATCGCAAAATAGCAAATTGTACTGAGCTATACTAACAAATAAAATTTCACTTGGTACTTACAAAAAACCACCACAAGTCCACTGAATTTCACTTGAATATTGTGAAAAATAAAAGATAACCTCAAATCATAACGAATCAATCAAACCAATGCAAATTTTGACATACCATGCAGTGTCGTCTGGCTAATTAAATCACGCAGTGTTGCCGTTTACAGAAAAATAAAATTTTCTAATCGATTACTATCGATTTAGCAGATATTCAGTGTTGCTGTGTAAAGAAAATAAAAACCCGTAATAACCGAAAAAACCGGTTATTGAAACAAAAAAACCGGTTTTTTTTTCATTTAAAATATGCCGGAAACCCGGTTTTCGATTAACCGAAATAACCGGTTTGCATGCCCTAGTACCTACCTACTTATTTTGAGTTAGGAGTAAAAATATACGACAATGTAATCAATGTAAACATGATTACTGCAAAAAAATAAAAAAAAAACACCATGAGTTTCTTGTGTCTTCTTTTCATCGGAAGTCGCGTTCCGAAGACACAGTAGATTAGATATTATAATAACTGACATTTGTAAGAGATATTTTGCTAATATCCGAATGAATAAACGTACTTTGATTTGGTGTCGAATGGGCCCCTTCTAAACAAATTTTTGTTGGGGTCGACTGGGCCCACGCCCTAAACAAACGTGGGCCCAGTTTACAGTATTTCGAACATATTTCATAATCTAGAGTTACAGCAGTGCATGGACTCAGTTTTTGTCACATTTTCGCTGACGTTGATTATCACAAGACCAAACAAAACATTAAGTCACGAAATAGGGTTGTTTGTGAATGAATACAGCTATGATATTACCTACTTATAGTTTTTCAGAGTTTTGAAATTATCAATTTATCAGATTGTTTTTAACTAAGTAAAGAAAAAGTTTAAAGCATGAAAGCTGTTCTTTAATAATACCCAGCAATTTCAGAACTCAAAGATGGGTGTCCACTTTGAAACTCTTCTGAAGGTATCTATATTTTCTAGATTATTTAACCTTACCATATTTTCTAATATTAAGTTACCAAAAATATTATTTATATTGTTATTGTATCTAACTAATTAGTATACTCTATTTCTGTTTGCTCATTAGCCATATTTATCTTTAGCTAATTAGGTAACTTCCGTTGACTAAAAGAAGAATATTTAGTTAATTCTATATTCTTATAGGTACTTAGAGTTTGGGCCTTAATAGTAATATATTTAAGGGGTTTGTATTTATTTGTAGATACATAAGCAATTTATAATTTACTAGCTTCGTCCCGCGGTTTTACCCGTCCCGTCCCGATCCCGTGGGAATATCGGGATTAAAAGTAGCCTATGTTACTCAGGGTGAATGTAGCTTTCTAATGGCGAAAGAATTTTTGAAATCGGTCCATTGGTTTTTGAGTTTATTCATTACAAACATACGACACACAGAAATACAAATGTTTCGTTTTTATAATATTAGTGTAGATATATTATTGCACACTTGTCCATCTTTCAAAAACGTTATGATTCAGTTTTAGCTATTAGTGTACCTTTGTGTTGGAATTATCTAAGAATACTATATTTTTAAAAGGCAGTCCTGACTGACTGACTGATCAACACACAGCCTAAGCCGCTGATAGTAGAGAACTGAAAATTGGAGTGTGTGTTCTTTATGTGATGTAAACATTCGATAAGAAAGGATATTTGAAAATTCTCCCGGGATCGGGACTTATGCGGGTAAAATCGAGGGACACAGCTAGTAAATAAATAAAAAGGTACCTTAAGGTGATCGCACATTTATCAGCAGCGCACGCGCCGCACTCGCCGCATTTTAGAATTCATTGTACTGAAATCTCCGCAAGCCGAAATATCCGCCGTAAGCGCCGCATTTCGTAAAGTTTCACATCATTATATTAATGTTACAGTTTATAACTTTCGCAGTTGAGAACGATTACTTAGTTTTTGTTACCATGTGTTTTTTAACCGACTTCAAAAAAGGAGTATAATATTTTTTTTTTTTTTTTTTTTTTTTATGTATGTTCACCGATTACTCGAAGACTGCTTGACCGATTAAGATGATTCTTTTTTTAATCGAAAGGTGGGAGCTTCAAAATGGTCCCATAAAAATTTGGTGAGGATCTGATGAGGATCTTCGGAGTGATGAACGGGATTGCTCCTCAAAATTCCTATGTTTTAGGGATGTTCATCGATTACTCGAATACGACTTGACCGATTGAGATGATTCCTTTTAAAACTGAAAGGTGGGAGCTCCGAGATGGTTCCATAAAAATTTGGTGAGGATCTGATGAGGATCTTCGGAGTGATGAACGGGATTGCTCCTCAAAATTCTTATGTTTTATCACCAGTAGAATAAGGCCATAAAGAATAGATACCGATGAATAAGAATATGGTTTCGGAATCTCCACATCTGAAACCACCTTCTCATCACAGAACTCTTCAATGATAAAAGTTATGGATACAATTTTAATGATTTTAGTGGTAGTTGAAAGTACACTAAAAAGGATGAAATAAAAAATTAATTAAAAAAAATTAAAAACCGACTTCAAAAAAAAGCATTAAAAAAACCGACTTAAAAAACATAAAATAACTTCGCCTACGTACAGTGCCACCGACTTATCTGTTATGTAATCTGAAGTCGGGCAGATTTACTGGGTTGGTTGAGTAGGATTGTAAGTAGTTTGGCTGCCCGACTTCAGATTACATAACAGATAAGTCGGTGGCACTGTACGTAGGCGAAGTTATTTTATGTTTTTTAAGTCGGTTTTTTTAATGCTTTTTTTTGAAGTCGGTTTTTAATTTTTTTTAATATCCTTAAACAATTATCATTTCATTTTTCATTTCAATGAATTCTAAAATGCGGCGAGTGCGTTGCTGATAAATGTGCGATCACCTTTATATCGACGCAAGAAAACGAAAACGCAGTAACCGACAATAATGTAATTGTTCACCAGAGCCAAAACACTTTTCGGATTTTGAAAAATAAATCATATTTCGGTATTTGTAGATCCTAGAATAATCATATTGGGACAGTACCTCCAGATTAAATGGGAGAATCTATTACTGTGCATCAATTTTATTTAAAGTTATTTTAAAATGTACTTTTTGTCAGTTACAGCATTTGATGTATTTTTTACAAGCAGAAGAAATGTTGTAACTACAGTCCAAAATGTATGACTACCATTGATCAAGAATGTAAAAATGATGTAACTGATTTCACTTCTTCCTATACCAGTGTAAATGCTATTAACAAGTTTAAGACTACTTTACCATCATTAATACAGTTGTAATTGATTTGTTTATCCCTATACATCGATTGCGATGCAATTGTCAGGCAATAAATAATAACAGACAAAAAACAGTGTGCTGACAAAATCACGGGCAGTAAGAACGTCGTAACCCGCAACATTTTATAATACATAAGCGACGTAACCCCACATGTAATGATTTTTACTAGAACACATTTGACTTATTTAAAAACAACAAAAAATCACCGATTTTTTTGTTAGTAACAGCATTTTGTAGTCATAAAAAATGACACTCAACGTTACTTGTGAAAATCTTAAAATCGTTAATTTCATCGTAGAGCTATGGGACCTACACCATTCGACGCACAAAAAATCGCTGATTTTAATGACGTTAAAAAATCATTTTAGCCAAGGGTGTCGGTTACTACGTTATCGTTTTCCTTCGTCGATATCTACTCAGAGTATACATACCTACCTATATTTCTAAGAACATTCGTATTTCACTTGAAGACAACTTATACAGATTCAATTTCCAGCTAGAGTCATAACCAAGTGACCTAGATCGTATCTTTATAGGACAATAAATACTAGCATTGAGTTACCTACTACCTACCCTATGCAGATCTTACATTTGCTATTTGAGAATCCAGAAAATAGCTGTAGCTTATATATGGGGTTGCCTGGAAGAGACCACTCTCAGTGGTAAGGCCGCCTGTTGTGCGACTATAGATTAAGATTTTTTCGTACTTTATTTTATTGTAATTTATTTTTGGTGAGAACAATAGAGCGTTCTATCTATCTATCTACACAGTGCTCCGAGGAGAGGGTATTAAGCCGAAAGGGGGTTGTTCTAGAGGTCTAGGCGAACAACTTTTGTTCTACAAGTTTTGGAAATTCGAAGTAGTTTTCGAAAATTTTGAGTTTAAAGTTTGCGTGAAAATCATCTGATTTTTAGAGTTTGAGGTCATTGGCCTTAAGGTGCCCTTTTATTTATTTTGGATCACTACAATCTAAGCATTAATTACCTTTTTTTTTTACAAAAACAGCTGTTTTCTTAGTGATAAAACTTTAAAATTTTCGAAAAAAACGTTTGAATTTCCAAAAGTCGTAGAATAAAAGTTGTTCGCCTAGACATCTAGAACAACCCCTTTCGGCTTAATACCCCCTCGTCGAAACACCCTGTATATGCGCTACTAAAATAAGTTACCTAAGGATGTGTGTGACATGTTCATTAAGAGGAGTATATACGCCAACGACCTTGAAACTGAAAATCCCTGTCGGGCTCATCGAAAATTGTTGATTATTTCATGACGGAATGTCGTAGAACTTTTTTTTGTGCACAGATTGTAGGTGACATTGTTTCCTATATTTTAGTGTAGTTTTAAGACAAGAACCTCCTATTGGTGCAAAGCCTATCCAAATTTTAGACAAAAAATGTCTGATTTGACTAAAATGTCGATAGGCTTCAATACGTTTCGACATATTTGTATGGAAACTGCACTAAAATATCGGAAACAATGTCGCCTACAATCTGTACTCAAAAAAAAGTTCTACGACATTCCGTCATGAAATAATCAAAAATTTTCGATGCACCCGACATGGATTTTCAGTTTTTCAGAATAGGGCCCTTAATAGTGTTGCCGTTCGATAGTTGTAGCAAATCAATAGTATCGATAGGCCTATCGGTAACTATCGATGGCACACGCTATCGATAGTTTTTTTTTTTGCTATCGATACTATTTTACTGAACTTAGCTATCGATAGGCCTATCGATATTAGAGATGATTTTTGACTTTCGCTATTCATTATTAAGTGTAACTGCCTCTTTTTGGGAAAAGTCTACCTACTGTTTTCTCCATACAAACTTTACAAACGTAGTCGACTGCTTCCTCACTAGATAATGACTTTAGCTAAAATTTAGATTTTATAGCAAAAAAAAATGAAATAGAAAAAACAGAACATAGGGCCATCCCTATCTATGTTCTATGTTCTAATCCATATTAAAATCAGCTAATTATCTCAATTATTGCATTTAGTATGGCCAAATAGGTCTCAGTGGTCGCATTTTAGTAGAAAATGAGAAAAAGGCCATAACTCCTAAACTACGAAAAATCGCGGAACATACATGGGGGGATTCGGACCTTTTAAGGTCCTCTATCTCTGGACTTTTGCTTGACACTACTTTCTGGGACACCCTGTTTTATAGTAGCAGTAACTGCCTCACGGACCAAGTGTTTTTGGCCACAATATTGTTATCAAAGAATTTCAAATTAATATACAATTTCCGTTAGAAAGCAATACAGAAAGAATGTAAACATTGTAATCTTCGAGATAAGATGAGTTTAAACACGTGATTGTTTTTCCTACATTGAGGTTCGCAGTTTTAGTGGCACGAAATATTAACATAGAAACGCCTTGTTCTAATAAAATATGGTGGCCAAATTTTGACGGTAAAATTCGACAGCTGTCTTTTTCGCTCTTACTTAAAATGACATATTATGTACATCTCGCACTTGCTTCAAACTCAAGGTAATTTACCCTGACTCTTTGTAGGCATGAAACCGCATCTAAAACTACCTGTTTTATATCACATCGTTGAACCAAACCTGGTTTGTGACTATTCTAACCTAAATGAGACTGCAATTAGAAAGACATATTATGGGTACCTGCTATTCTTTCTTTTCTTGAAATAACGGCTTCGTGCGGCTGGTGTATAATTAATTAATAATAATTTGATGTAAACTCCGTGATTTGTTTTCCCAACACTGTATTTTAAGGTTGAGGTTGTCTTTCAGTTTCAGTTTAGGTTTGAATCTTTGGTTTGATCTTTGCTACATCCAGAAAAGTATTTGGTACAAACAGCAAGAAAATACTGACAATTAGATTTTTTTTATACTATACATATTTTATCATTTTCTAAGTGCTTTTTAGGGTTCCGTAGCCAAATGGCAAAAAACGGAACCCTTATAGATTCGTCATGTCTGTCTGTCTGTCTGTCTGTCTGTCCGTCCGTCCGTATGTCACAGCCACTTTTCTCCGAAACTATAAGAGCTATACTGTTGAAACTTGGTAAGTAGATGTATTCGGTGAACCGCATTAAGATTTTTATACATAAATAAAAAAAAAACAATAAATTTTTGGGGTTCCCCATACTTAGAACTGAAACCCAAAAAAAAATTTTCATCAAACCTATACGTGTGGGGTATCTATGGATAGCTTTTCAAAAATGATGTTGAGGTTTCTAATATTATTTTTTTCTAAACTGAATAGTTTGCGCAAGAGACACTTCCAAAGTGGTGAAATGTGTGTCCCCCCCCCCCCCCTGTAACTTCTAAAATAAGGGAATGATAAAACCAAAAATAAAATATGATTTGCATTACTATGTAAACTTCCACCGAAAATTGGTTTGAACGAAATCTAGTAAGTAGTTTTTTTTTAATTCGCCATAAATCGTAAACCGCAATTTACCTTCCAAAACAAAACCTGTTGTATAGATAATGGTACGGAACCCTTCATGCGCGAGTCCGACTCGCACTTGGCCGGTTTTTTAACAAGTATTAATACTTCACAATCAATTTTGTTTACTCTTTGAAACCTTTGCCGTTTCTAATAACAATAAAAAATCAAACAGTTATCTTCTGTGATGAAGGTGGATCGAATCGGATCGGATCATTAAATGTTAACTCGGAGGGACAGTCCTACTTTAACTTTTGTATGCCATCTGCATCTTATTTACAGATAATGCAACGCATTAGTAACTATAAATTTAATAAAAGCGATAATCTAGTTATTTTCATGGGAAATAGGGGAAGTCTAACCAAAAGAGACCTTATTCAATATTGTGATACTTTATATTCACTCAATATAAACAAAATTGTAATGTTTACACTTCCCTTCTACAATGACTTGCCAGCTGCGGAAAATAGGCTAAGATATAACATAAACTTGACATTAAACACTGTATCTTGTTACAATAAGAAGTTCAATGTTATTGACATCAATAATATTATTATAATAATATTATTTCAGATTATATTAAAAGACAAGTAGCCATTTCGCTACATTATTTTTTTAAAACTACAGCCAATAACTTGGCTTCCCAAAATGCTTCTATTGAGCATTGTAACCGACTTCAATATAATAATTTGACACTGGGTAATTGTTCATATCCACCTAATTTAAATTAACTTCTAAGACAAAAGAGGCACGCTCTTGCAATAAACTCAATGACATAAATGTTAGTTTGTCTAAAAAAGATTCTGCGACAATGGAGGTATCCTCTAGCTGTAATAGTCAACTTTTAATTGCGCTATCCGATGAGTCGAATAATCATAAATACCTTAATAATTGCCCTCAAATAAAAAAAATGTAAAACAAACTATGTAAGTAATATCAACCTGGTGCATCAGAATATCCGTGGCTTTGCAGAGGGCAAAAGACTAACACTGGAACTGTATATGAACTCTGAAAATATTGATATTGTGTGCTTAACTGAGCATCACCTCCGAGCCACGAGCTCATGTTCAGTTTCAGCAATCACCAGGTTGGCAGCTCATTCTGCAGGGTAAATACGAAGCAAGGAGGTTCTCTTATTTTATTGAATAAACAGTTAAAATATAAAGAAATAAAAGATATCGTATCTATGTCTGTAGAATGTGTAAATGAAATAACTTGTGTAGAACTGGAGCAGTTAATAATAGCATGTGTGTACAGACGACCAAAGCGGTACAATTTTAATAAATTTATTGACATATTAGATGCAATGTTAGCAAAACTTACAAAATCAAAAAAGCAATTGAATGTATGTGGGGATTTTAATGTTGATTTACTTAAAGTATCTTCTTTCTCCACTATACTTTTAAATTTGTCTCAATCACACAAACTAACTAATTTGTTTCTGGAGCCTACCAGAACCACTGAAACTACTGCAACCTGCATAGATAACATCTTCATATCCGAAGATGTTACTGCTATTAGCAAATCTGTTATAAACAAATTGCAATCAGATCATAGTGGCCAGTTAGTCAATTTTGTAATAGTAAAAAAACCTACACCCAAAAGAAAAATATCATATGTGCCAGTAACTGCCGTTCGACTAGAGAAACTTAAATTGAATTTGGCTAACGTCATGCCATTTCTACCATGTGATATGGATGCAAACATATTATACAACAACTTTTTTTCGGTTCTTAACGAACAATTTCAATCTATTTTCACGTCCAGATCAATGGTGGTATCAGGCAAGCGTGAGTTCAGTGACTGGGCCACGGTCGGCATTCATAGAAGCAGACAAAAACTTTACGAGTTGTACGCAGAGAGACAGTTTCATACTTCAGAGGAGTTTATAGCTTACGTTAAAAATTACTCAAAGATATTTAAAAGAGTTTGTATACTAGCGAAGTCCTTACACATTAAATCTACAATACAGAATAGTAATGATAAAATTAAAGCCACTTGGAAAATAATAAATGCTGAAACTGGTAAAGTCTTTAACAAAAATATTGATTTTAAGTTGGACATTGGCGGAAGGATGACAAACACTGACCAAGATGTTGCGAATGAGTTTGAGATTTTTTTCACTAATGTGCCTACTACTCTGACAAAAGTCCTAAACTCTTCTACCCCCATTGCTAAATCTCTTTTAGAAGCAAATGTACCTGAATGTAGTAAAGCGTTTAAATTCAAATATGTTAAAAAACATGATATTTTAGTAATTTTTAAACAAATCAATGTAAAGAAAACTAAAGACTTATGGGGGATTTCTGTTCCTATTGTTAAAACCTTGATAGAAGTTATTGTTCCTGAGCTTGTTATTATATTCAATAGGTGCATAGATTGTGGCGTGTTTCCTGATCAAATGAAATTTAGTAAAGTAATTCCATTATTTAAATCCGGTAGTACATCGGACCCCTCTAATTTTAGACCCATATCAATACTACCTACATTAAGCAAAATTTTTGAAAAAATTATATTGAACTAGCTACTAAAGCATTTTGATGACAACAATATTTTACACAATAAACAGTTCGGTTTTAGTAAGGGTCGCTCGACTACTGATGCGGGCATTGCATTAATTGAAAACATATTTGATGCTTGGGAGGAGTCGCATGATGCATATGGCGTATTCTGTGACCTCTCCAAAGCATTCGATTGTGTTCGACATGATACTTTGATCATGAAGCTACGACACTACGGTATCGGGGACGGCGCATTGGATCTTCTTTCTTCTTACCTAAGTGATAGAATTCAGTGTGTCGACATTAACGGTAAACGTTCCCCTGGATCACCTGTAACTTTAGGAGTTCCTCAAGGATCCATATTGGGACCTTTTTTATTTCTAGTATATATTAACGACTTACCTTTCCCCGTAAAGGAAAATCATGGGATAGTATTGTTCGCAGATGATACCTCATTGGTATTTAAAGTAAAAAGACGACAATCTAATATTGACGACGTGAACAATGCTCTCTCTAGATTAGTATATTGGTTTAATGTTAATAACATGCTACTAAATGGATCTAAAACTAAATGTATTCGATTCACACTACCAAATGTAAAACAAGTTAAAACTACTGTAAAAATTGATAATGAGGAGATCGAAATAGTCGATAAAGCTGTCTTTCTGGGTATAACTTTAGACGCTAAGCTTCAATGGGGCCCACACGTGGAAGCTCTGTCCAAAAGGCTTAGTTCCGCAGCTTACGCAGTTAAGAAAATCCGGGAATACACAGATGTTGAGACGGCCCGCCTAGTCTACTTCAGTTACTTTCACAGCATCATGTGATATGGTATCCTGCTGTGGGGGTGTGCTGCTGACATAGAAACCATTTTTGTTTTGCAAAAGAGAGCGGTGCGAGCTATCTACAAAATGGGCCCCAGGGAATCGCTTGAAGAAAAGTTTAAAGAGATAAACATTTTAACTGTTTACTCTCAATACATTTATGAAAATCTGCTATACGTACATAAGAATAAATTAAGTAAATTTCACAAATACAGTGATGTCCGTAAGGTTAATTTGAGTCACAAGGATGATCTGACTGTGCCCTATAGTAGGCTTCAGAAAATAAGTAAGTCGTTCTGTAGCACATCATCATCATCATCATTTCAGCTGTAAGAAGTCCACTGCTGGACATAAGCCTCCCTCATAGATTTCCAGATGCTTCGGTCATAAGTGGCCTGCATCCATCGTGAACCCGCGGCCTTAACTAAGTCGTCCGTCCATCTCGTTGGTGGACAAGTGCACAAGTACAAGTGTACTTTATTATAATAAACTACCTAAGGACGTATGTGACATGTCCATTACAAGATTCAAAAAATATATTAAACTTAAATTGTGTAATAAGGCGTACTATAGCACGTCAAAATATTTTGATGAAAAGAATCCATGGACATGATTGTTAACTGCTCCTGTTCAAATTACAAATATATGTATTATGACTATTTTAATATAAAACATGATAAAAAAAAATAATTGAAAAAAAAACCCCATGAGTTTCTTGTGGTTTCTTCTCATCGGAGGGCGCGTTCCGAAACCACAGTAAAATAAAATCTCGACGTTTCAAAACGTACGTATGTGTGTATAACATACGTTCTAAATGAATAAATGATTTTTGATTTGATTTGATTTGACTATAAGGGCCGGCGCAGACCTGACGGAGCGCAGCGCAGAGAATTTTTGATTGTCATAATATTATCGACATTGTGCTCATTAAAATAATACTCAAAATCAGTTAACACAACAAATAAATCCGCGCGCATACTCGCGCATCCGCGCGTATTTTCCGGTAAGAAATTCGGCTACGCGGGCATGCTCTGCGCTGCGCTCCGTCAGGTCTGCGCCGGCCCTAACTTTTCCTGTTACCCATCAAAGAGTTTGTGATGAAAATGCTCTTTTGTTATATAAAGATCGGTTAAGAAATACATACTGACAGACGAAAGCAAATTTTGCCATACATAAAGCGGAGACGCTTCGCTTGCTCGGTCAATAATAATATGTGACCACAGCTTACCTAATATTTGGTACGCCTCGCGGCGTCATTTAAAAAGCCCATCTTTTTGAAAAATTGCATACTGCATATTCGAGAAACGACCGCTAAATTGGTATTTCCAAGTAGAAGATTGCCTTTATTTATAACATTAGTAGAGACATCTTAACTATTATTTCTGGAATTATTCTTATCTAAGATATTACCTACTCGTGACAGCGTTGTTTACGAGAGTATCTCTTTATCAGTATGAATGAATGAATTTAGAAAAAAGAATCATAGTATAAGTAGTTAAGTATAAGGCACTTAGATACTGGTAATGATTTTCAATAACAATCTATATATCTAATATTATAAAGAGGGAACGTGTATGTTTGTATGTATGTTAACAGGTAATCTCCGAAACCACTGGTCTGATTTCAAAAATTCTTTTACCAATAGAGAGCTAAATTATTACGGGGAATTACATATAGGTACCTATACAATACGTTAATGAATACAATAGATATATGTACCTATAAATATGTTTATTCATTATTAAGTGTATTATATAAATTAATTAATAAAATTACTAATTAAATATCACAAACAAATTTCATATAATAAAAATAATAAAGTCAATTAAATAAACCGCCCTTGATCGTACCCGGAGCCGAGGATGCTAGCAGCATTGCCTCTCTGTATGGCAATGGCCAACCTATGTCTGTATAAATTAAACCAGACAATATTTTTCATAATTCATGTATCTTAGGAACGTTTCCTTTGTATATTGTACTTACTTACTACAGTTACATGGATAAATGAAATAAATAAATATTTCACGACGTTACACACAGCGCTATCGAGCCCCAAACCAAGCATTAGGCTTGTACTACTTGATAGGTTACATATGTAGATAGAACACACTCTCCAAATTTCATGTCTTTAGTCTCTAGGATCAGTGGTTTGGGCTCGGCTTTAATATACAAGGGAACCATTCAAACCAGCCTTCAGGGGAATGTTTATTTTTTTGCAAAAAGACAAGGTTCGATCCCTAATGATAATGAATTATGAATGAAAGGTAATGAATTTTGATAATGTCATTACTTATTGTTTTTGTTAAAATCGGGGACGCTACCTCGAGTGTCCCCTCGTGACCAAGACTATTGTAACACGATTGAAACGTCGAGGTAAGAAAATAACTAATAATACGCGATTAAGACCCGGAAAATGTAATTGTGTTAACAAATCGTGTGAATTTAAAAAGTTTACTGGGTCTTTGGTCTGTCAACCGGATGCTTGTTCATTGCGGATAAATTTAAACTGTCATGAGACAAATAAATACTGTCAAGATAATATTATGCTATTTGACAAAGACGATAAACGAAGAAACGTCGACGTATGTTTAGATAGACATTAAATTATTGTGACGATTAACATAAGTATCTAATAAACGGAATTTTATGTAAGTACCTCTATGTACTTTTGTTTTATGGCGTTCTTTAGATTTATTTACTTAGCTCTTATTGATGAAATATTAGATAATTTATGTTGTTTTAAGATTAAATTAAAATGTCGTCATGACCACGACTATTAACTAAGTAACTAACTGACTATTTTTTTAACTGTTAACAATGAAAGATGACTATAAAGCACCAAAGTTGTTAGAGTCTGTTTGACTGCGAACATACAAAACGCATTTATTATCTTCCGTACTTTAGAAAATGACAAACGTTAATACGTGATGACGTTCTGTCATTTTATTTAAGACTAGACCTTAAATTATTTATTTTATTAAACTACTCTTATGTTACCCATAATATATTTAAATTATTAAATTAAATTATTAAATTGGTTGATAAAGAAAGAACAAGAAGTCTGCACTTTTTGTTCTCTCTTTCTTTATCATAATTCTTCCCTATCTTTCTTCTTTATTATAGTTCTTTATTATTTCACCCGAATCTTTATAAAAAGGGGTAGGTAAGTATAAGCAGTTTTGTAGCTCGATAAAACTTTTTAAAAGATACCATCAAAATCAGTCTTAGATCGCAACTTGAAATAAATTATTTTAAAATTGAAGTATTCTTAGGCCTACTTTAGTTTTAATGGCTTAATTGTACCTATTAATTACTGTAAATATTTATTATTTCGGTAAAAGGTATCTTTTATTATATTGACGAATATTTATTCTTGTCCCGAAAGGTACTACCTACACGCTAAATAAACTCACATCTCGCTACGTTTCATTTCCTTTGTGTGGTGAGGAGGGTTCTACTCTAGAATACGAATATAGAAGTTTTTTGTAAGATTATAAACCTTAGTAAGTAAGTATGTGAATAAGAAGAAACTCTATGTTTTATTTATTTCAGACTACGATCTGACGATTTGGTTCTTGTATTTGAGGGTTTTTCTTCAGGAATATGTGCCAAATCATAGTCTACAATAAAAAACCAAGTAGAGCTTTCTTATTCAAAACAATATCTTGTATTTTCGACAAAACGAATTTCATTACCTTTATTCTCAAATTCGGTGATGGCAATTTTTTGTCTAATATATTTTAATCTCATTACTTAACTAATATATAACCATTATGGTGGTGTAATTGAATTATTTCCGTTGAAGTAAATACAATATAAATATCCGGTCGTAAGTATTCATTGCTATACGATACAGCAATAAAGGATAGAGGCATCATTAGTGTTTGCGCTGACTCAGAGTTGGCAAAAACATTTTGTTTGGCCAAGACTTACTTTATCTCGCAGAAGCTATTATCTAATGTTATCTACGTTAATTGTCAAGCCAGGTATAAAAGGACGTCTTTAAATATTTTCGAACAAATTCATACGAACGATTTCATACGAAACACAAGTGTTTTAGATACATTTGAAGTTAAAATTACGAACGATTTGTTACCTATGGGATTAAGATATTAATTGCAAAATGAAAATTGTATATTTACTACTTATTGTAAGTTAAATTGTTTTTTTTTAAACTATACTTTTAATGTATTTGATGATATACTACATATTAAATTTTTGTTTTTGTAAATACATACACAAGATACATAGAGAACACCCAGATCATATATAATCGGGTGGGAATCGAACCCGCAACCTTCTGCATTGCAGTTGGGCCATCGCCCGACGCGCCCCAGAGGTCTATACGCCGTTTATAGGCTTGCTATTATTTAATTTTGTTTGTTGACCATTATTCAATTTATCAGTGTTCTTACTAATACTACTAAAGGTGTGTAATTATGATTTAAAAAAATACACATAACACCGTAAATATTTCATGAATTTTCTTTTCTTTTTATGTTACAGGCTTGCGTGTGCGTAGCAACCGCAAAAAACTTGCCTGAAGATGGCTCTTCAAGAGCATTAGAATTTAGACATAGGCATTTTAGATCTTTGCAAGATATCTCCTCAGAAAGTGACGATGATGACGACGATGATAATGAAAGCAGTGACAGCGATTCTTTGGAAAGGAAACGTGTAGAAAAAGAACTTGAACGAAGACATAAACAAGAGGAACAGCAGAGAAAGCGTGAAGAAAAACTAGCGGAAGAGCAACGAAAACAACAAGAAAAGCGAGAAAAAGAGGAACGCAAACGACAGGAACATTTAGAAAAAGCACAACGTAGGAGACAAGAGGAAGAAGAGAAACAACGACACAGACTGGAAGAAGAAGATAGGAAGCGCCAAGAAAAGCTTGAGAAAGAAGAACGTAAACGCCAGGAGAAAATACAGAAGCGGCTCAAAACAATAGAAAAGGATACTCAGAAAGACCAAGTTCAAGAAAGCGCAGAGTCTACTGAAACAAATGAAGATAGAGCTGATCTCGACGATCATTGGAAAAATTTCATTTATGAAAAGTACGGATTGTCAGCGGCTAGTACAGGATTGGAGAGGAAAGCTGCACTTTACAGATATATTACAGAAGAATTAGGCTTAAATGTTAACAGCACAAAAGCCGAAAGACGTCAAGCTGTAATTAATTTGATTCAAACCAAACAGCAAAGTGAAGAAGCCAATACTGTCGCGTTTCAGAATTATTTGGCAAGCCATGTCAACGCTGCCGACATACAATATTTCCAAGCCAAGTTGGAGAAAAAGATTGCCAAACTTGATAACGATTCAGCACTTTTGGAAAATGTTACGTTACCTTGGGTACCTACCGCTAAGCAAAACATTGCTGATAAAAAGTCTGTTCTCCAATCAGTACTTCAATACTTATCTAACTTACTTCCAAATTGGGTGACTGGAAACCAAGTTCGACCTTCTCCTGATGCTGGCGCTGGCGGTGCCACTGGTGCTGGTGGCGCTTCCGGTACTCCTGGTGCTGGCGGTGCCCCTGGTGCTCCTGGTGTTGA
This sequence comes from Idaea biselata, assembly GCA_958496205.1. Taxonomy (NCBI): domain Eukaryota; kingdom Metazoa; phylum Arthropoda; class Insecta; order Lepidoptera; family Geometridae; genus Idaea; species Idaea biselata. The sequence continues at coordinate 17,811,909 of OY292404.1, forward strand.
CGGCTCTGCTGGTGCTGGTGGTGCCCCTGGCGCTCCTGGTGTTGACGGCTCTGCTGGTGCTGGCGGTGCCCCTGGCGCTCCTGGTGTTGACGGCTCTGCTGGTGCTGGCGGTGCCCCTGGTGCTCCTGGTGTTGACAGCTCCGCTGGTGCTGGCGGTGCCCCTGGTGCTCCTGGTGTTGACGGCTCTGCTGGTGCTGGCGGTGCCCCTAGCGCTCCTGGTGTTGACGCTTCTGCTGGTGCTTCCGGTGCTCCTGGTGCTGCCGGTGCTAACGGTGAAGCTGGTGCCCCGGGCGCTGCCGGTGCCGATGGTGCATCTGGTTCTGCTGGTGCAGCTGGAACTGCTGGTGCTAATGGTGCTGGCGGAGCGGCGGGTGAAGCTGGTGCTGATGGTGCATCTGGTTCTGCTGGTTCAGCTGGCGCTGCTGGTGCAAATGGTGCTGCCGGTGCCAACGGTGAAGCTGCTGCCCCTGGGGCTGCCGGTGCTGATGGTGCATCTGGTCCTGCTGGTGCTAATGGTGAAGCTGCTGCTGCTGGTGCTAACGGTGAAGCTGGTGCCCCTGGCGCTGCCGGTGTTGATGGAGCAGCTGGCGCTGCTGGTGCTAATGGTGCTGCCGGAGTGGCGGGTGAAGCTGGTGCTAGCGGTGCGTCTGGTCCTGCTGGTGCTAATGGTGAAGCTGGTGCCCCGGGCGCTGCCGGTGCTGATGGTGCATCTGGTTCTGCTGGTGCAGCTGGAGCTGCTGGTGCTAATGGTGCTGGCGGAGCGGCGGGTGAAGCTGGTGCTCCTGGTGCTGATGGTGCATCTGGTTCTGCTGGTTCAGCTGGCGCTGCTGGTGCAAATGGTGCTGCCGGTGCCAACGGTGAAGCTGCTGCCCCTGGGGCTGCCGGTGCAGATGGTGCATCTGGTCCTGCTGGTGCTAATGGTGAAGCTGGTGCCCCGAGCGCTGCCGGTGCTGATGGTGCATCTGGTTCTGCTGGTGCAGCTGGAGCTGCTGGTGCTAATGGTGCTGGCGGAGCGGCGGGTGAAGCTGGTGCTCCTGGTGCTGATGGTGCATCTGGTTCTGCTGGTTCAGCTGGCGCTGCTGGTGCAAATGGTGCTGCCGGTGCCAACGGTGAAGCTGCTGCCCCTGGGGCTGCCGGTGCAGATGGTGCATCTGGTCCTGCTGGTGCTAATGGTGAAGCTGGTGCTGCTGGTGCTGTGGGTGAAACTGGTGCTCCCGGTGTTAACGGTGAAGCTGGTGCCCCTGGGGCTGCCGGTGCTGATGGTGCATCTGGTTCTGCCGGTGCTAATGGAGAGTCTGGTTCTGCTGGTGCTAATGGTGCTACCGGAGCGACGGGTGAAGCTGGTGCTGCCGGTGCTAACGGTGCCGATGGTGCATCTGGTCCTGCTGGTGCTAATGGCGAAGCTGGTGCTGCTGGTGCTGATGGTGCATCTGGTTCTGCCGGTGCTGATGGTGCATCTGGCTCTGCTGGTGCAAATGGCGCTGCTGGTGTTGCCGGAGCAGCGGGTGAAGCTGGTGCTGCCGGTGCTAACGGTGAAGCTGGTGCTAATGGTGAAGCTGGTGCCCCTGGCGCTGCCGGTGCTGATGGTGCATCTGGTTCTGCTGGTGCAGCTGGCGCTGCTGGTGCTAATGGTGCTGGCGGAGCGGCGGGTGAAGCTGGTGCTCCTGGTGCTGATGGTGCATCTGGTTCTGCTGGTTCAGCTGGCGCTGCTGGTGCAAATGGTGCTGCCGGTGCCAACGGTGAAGCTGCTGCCCCTGGGGCTGCCGGTGCAGATGGTACATCTGGTCCTGCTGGTGCTAATGGTGAAGCTGGTGCTGCTGGTGCTAACGGTGAAGCTGGTACCCCTGGTGCTGCCGGTGCTGATGGTGCATCTGGTCCTGCTGGTGCTAATGGTGAAGCTGGTGCCCCTGGCGCTGCCGGTGCTGATGGTGCATCTGGTTCTGCTGGTGCAGCTGGCGCTGCTGGTGCTAATGGTGCTGCCGGAGCAGCGGGTGAAGCTGGTGTTGCCGGTGCAAATGGTGAAGCTAGTGCTGCTGGTGCTAACGGTGAAGCTGGTGCCCCTGGCGCTGCCGGCGCAGATGGTGCATCTGGTTCTACTGGTGCTAATGGTGAAGCTGGTGCCCCTGGCGCTGCCGGCGCAGATGGTGCATCTAGTTCTGCTGGTGCTAATGGTGAAGCTGGTGCTGCTAGTGCTAATGGTGAAGCTGGTGCCCCTGGCGCTGCCGGCGCTGATGGTGCATCTGGTTCTGCTGGTGCTAATGGTGAAGCTGGTGCTGCTGGTGCTAACGGTGAAGCTGGTGCCCCTGGTGCTGCCGGTGCTGATGGTGCATCTGGTCCTGCTGGTGCTAATGGTGAAGCTGGTGCCCCTGGCGCTGCCGGCGCAGATGGTGCATCTGGTTCTGCTGGTGCCAATGGTGAAGCTGGTGCTCCTGGCGCTGCCAGTGCTGATGGTGCTGCCGGTGCCAACGGTGAAGCTGCTGCCCCTGGGGCTGCCGGTGCTGATGGTGCATCTGGTCCTGCTGGTGCTAATGGTGAAGCTGGTGCCCCTGGCGCTGCCGGTGCTGCTGGTGCTGACGGTACTACTGGAGCCACTGGTGCCGACAATGCAGCTAGCGCTAGCGGCACTGAAGCTTCTGTTTCAGTATCCCCCGACAACTCTGTTAGCCAAACCGATCAAGTTACTGAAATTAACACCGTCGAACCCAGCCCAGTCGCTACAGCCGCTCCAGAAGTTGTTTCTACAATCTCTGCCTCAGAAACAACAAACCAAGCTGCTTCGAATACTGATGCTGTCGTAGTTCAAGAACCAACGGTTGCCTCTGAAACTTCCGTTAGTGAAGCTGTTGCCACTGATGCTCCTGTAGTTATTACTGATGCACCCGTAGTTGTTACTGATGCACCTGTAGCTCCAGTAAGTGAAGCTGTTGCCACTGATGCCCCGGTAATTGCTAGTGATGCCCCTGTAGTTGTTACTGACGCACCTGCAATTGTTACTGATGCTCCTGTAATTGCTACTGATGCTCCTGTAGTTATTACTGATGCTCCTGTAGTTGCCACCGATGCACCTGTAGCTTCAATAAGTGAAGCTGTTGCCACCGATGCACCTGTAGCTCCAGTAAGTGAAGCTGTTGCCACCGATGCACCTGTAGCTCCAGTAAGTGAAGCTGTTGCCACTGATGCACCTGTAGCTCCAGTAAGTGAAGCTGCTGCCACTGATGCACCTGTGGTTGCTACTGATGCACCTGTAGTTGCTACTGATGCACCTGTAGTTGCTACTGATGCACCTGTAGTTGCTACTGATGCACCTGTAGTTGCTACTGATGCACCTGTAGTTGCTACTGATGCACCTGTGGTTGCTACTGATGCACCTGTAGTTGCTACTGATGCACCAGTAGTAAGTGAACCAGCTGTTTCTGAAACAGCAGCGGCGGAAGCCGTACCAGTGACTGAGAGCGTTATTGTAACTGAAGCAACCCCCGTTTCCGACATTGCCTTGGTCCTTCCAACGGAACAAGGAGCGTCAGTTGTAGATGTAACTACGCAATAGATTGATTATTGACTAGCCTGTTATTTATATTAAACATATTGTTTTGTAAATTATGTATGTAAAATAAGTAGAACTAATAAATTGAGCATTTACAAAACGTCGTTTTTTTATTAACCGACTTCAAAAAATATGTTTATACATTTTAGATCGTGATACGTGATCGTATTTAAAAGATTTTAGGGGCGTTAGAGTTAATGTGTATCTAAAGTGATAAGAAAGTCTTACTCTTATTACCGAAAATTTTGAGTTTAGGTATGTCTACTACTCAAAAAGCAGCTTTTTTTTAAAGTTTAGATAGTAGATATCCCATCCCTCTTCCCACAAATATTAGATGTTTGTATGGATGTTTGTTTCTCTATCACATAATAAACTACTGAACCGATTGCAATGAAGCTTGGTATGTAGATAGTTGGAGATCTGGAGATAGGCTACTTTTTATCCCGATATTCCCGCGGGATTAGGACTTACGTGGGTGAAACAGGGGGGCGCTGCTAGTAAAATAAACGTATGAAGCTAAAGAACTCTGAGATAGCTGAATTTCAAGTACCTAAATATACATTACGTTTCCAATACGTGATATCCTGTAATTGGCTCAATACTTCTTACAACTAGTAGGTGTATTTTTACAATTTTTATAATAGCTGTTGGATGATCAAATAAATCTTACTAATATTATATAAATGTGATAGTTTGCGTGTAAGTAAGGAAGTAAGTAAACTAGCATTTTGTTACTCCTTAAAGCATAACTACTGAACCGATTGCGATTCAGATAGCTAAAGATCTGAAACTCTGCTATCTGCATACCAAGTTTCATCGCAATCGGTCCAGTAGACTTTGATGGCAAACTAGTTGCTACATACGAGTACCTGTATAAAATATACAGGCTGTTCCGAGAAGGGGGTATTATGCCGAAAAGGGTTGTTCTAGACGTCTAGGTGAACAACTTTTGTTCTACGAGTTTTAGAAATTCGACCTTTCTTTTCGAACATTTTGAAGTTGTTTCACTGAAAAAAAAAGCTGTTTTGTAAATAAAGGCAATTTGTGTTTAGATTGTAGTGGTCCAAACTTAATAAAAGGCCAATGACCTCAAACTTTAAGAAACAGCTGATTTTCACATAAATCTTAAACTCATAATTTTCGAAAACTACTTTGAATTTCCAAAAGTTGTAGAACAAAAGTTGTTTGCCTAGACTTCTAGAACAACCTCCTTTCGGCATAATACCCCTCCCTCGGAACACCGTGTATATCTACCAACTTAGATCTTTTACCGAAAGTCTGTTGGGGTTCCATTATCGTCAATCCAAATGGCTTACATTATTATATTACGCAATTTAATTAATTAATATCTCACATTGATAAGAAGGTTCCTATCTTTATTAGGTTTACGACATATCTACACCAAAGTTAAACATTATGACAGTTTACACAACGTCTCGACTGAAACTGAAATTGAAAACATCTTTGTTTAATTATTTAGATATCTAATAATGATAAAACTAACATCAAATTATTACGCAGTCGTTCTCTTTTTTAAAACAAAAAATATTTAAATACTAGTATCGTATACTACCCGGGCTCTCGAGAGGGATGCAGCCGGGAACATCGCTCGGATGATGATGATGATTGTATACTAGTATACTGTGATAAAAACCATTATTTGACATCCTTTTGTATGGTAGTGAGACGTGGCCAGGGGGTACTTTAATTCTACGAAAGAACGAACGAAAGAAAGAAAATATGTTTTACGTTCTTTAAAACCGCCACAAAATAAAATTTTCGGACGGATGGATCGTTCGTAGAATTAAAGTAGAGGCCCAGGTCACTGCTAGAGCGACATAAACAGGAGCTACGTGTCACGGAAATAATGATGCTGCGCTGGATGTGTGAAATGACGCGTAACGATCACATCAGGAACTCCCGTGGAAGTGTTGCATCAGGGACATCCTCTGTGACGGGTCCATATTGGCTCACATAAAATTTTAAGTCCTATTGTTTGTCTTACTACCGATTTGAATTCATAATAATCACTCTTCATAATTTTATTTATCATACTTTTTTTATTCAGACATTTTTATTACTACCATCGGAGCTCATAATAGTTAATGATCATAATTTTTTTATTAATACTGTTACTACCAAGAACAGTTTAAAATCATAATTTTTTTCTTTATAACATTTAATGATCATATTGCTTTAGTTCATAATTATTGTTACTAAGAACATATTTCAACTCATAATATCGTTGTTCAGAATAGCTTACTTTATAACAGACATTTATCATAATTTTTGTATTAATAACGGCAACTTTAACAAAACTTTTTATGAACTACCCCAATCAAACTCTTTGTGAAATTATAAATGGTTTTTGACTTGTGTTCTGGCGATCTTCTTTTTGAAACGGAGTTAACTCATAATGTAATTATATTTTCTATTCTATTATTATATTTCTTCTTAGAAATTACTCTTTAGTTAATAATGTTGTAATAAAAACACTTATGATTAAGATATATCAGGTTTTTTTTATTTATAGTAATTAGGCGCTTTGGCGACCGCTGCCGCGGCACGCTCGCTACGCTCGCTCGCCAAAGCGCTGCGCGTAATCATGTTCTTACATTAACCTAACCTATCCGAGTCGGTGTGCTCCGTATATTTTATTTCAAAATTCAAGTAAGATGACAATAGTAGGTGAAACAAATGTATGAATAAAGATATTATGATTTTCAATAATTATGCATAAAACACTTATGATTAAGAAATTTATAAAAATGAATATTAGAATAAAACACATGTATGAATATCAAAGTTATTTATTGGAATGATTATGAGTTTCGAGCATTATGATAAACAAATATATTAAAACAAATATTAGTAAAATGAAGTGTATGAATAGTGATATTATGAATTTCAATTATTATATATTTTAATATTTAGTTTTTAAATTTTTTATGAAGAATGATCATTATGATTATAAATGGTATGTGAAACATTTTCGGACCTCCGATGATAGGAGTTAAAATTTTATGTAAGACGATCCGCCCCCCCTCTGTGACATTGCAGCCAAATTGCAAGAATGCCGCTTACTGTGGTTACGAGCATGTCTTGCAAAAACGGGTTAGTTACGTGGGGAACGAATGTGTTACTCCTCTAAAGAAAGCTCCTTATGGTGGGAAATTGGGATGACTTTAGAAGTGCTGGCTTGACGTAAGGGTTGACATGCGAGCAAATGGCCTCACTACACAGGATGCTGAAGATCGTGCGAAATAGAGACGTAAGAGCATGAAAGCGGACCCCCGCGCGGCCCGGGCTACCGAGAGGGATGCAACCGAAAACATCGTACGGATGATGATGATCATATAAAAGGATTTCGATATGGTAATTATGTATCTATCTTCCTGATATCAAATCTTTCATTTTGTCTTGTTTTTCTTAGCATCAATTGATAGTCATTCATGAGTGTGTACAAATGTGCAGGTAAACATCTTGAAAAATACTAACGTGGAAATTAATAATAAATAAATAAATAAATTCTCCAAACAGCACACAGCGCCATCTAGCCCCGTGGTAAGCGACTAAGCTTGTGTTACGGTGACTAGACAACGGATATAATACTTATATTTATTTTTCTTTTGTAAATACATACATATTATACATAGAGGGACACCCAGACCAGACACAAATATTTTTTAAGCATAAATACTTGCACCCGGCGGGAATCGAACCCGCAACCTCCTGCATTGCAGTCGCGCTTTCGCACGACGCGCCACCGAGGTCGTCAAAAATTATTACTTAGTTCGCACGTGTGAGTTCTCTGCAAAATCGACTTTTGCGCATCCGCCATTTTTTAAGACTTTTGCCGGCACCTGTAAGGTAGGTAAAAAATCCGCTGCAAAATAATAAATAACCTTCAGGTTTTCGCATTTCTTTAATTTTCCTTCAAAAGCAGTTTTTCAAGCGACGACTAACGACACAGCGTTTAAAAATCTTCCAATCAATAGAAATTTTAGGTAGGTACCTACCTACTTAATGCTATCAATAACCACTAATAGCTTCTTATTCACCAAACAGGTGGGTAATAGTGGGTATATAAAGTGTGTGGTCACTACTTTAAGTATTATTTAAATTCATTGTTTTGTTTTGAGAGTGTCTTGCTTATTTCGTGTGTAATTAATAGTGACAATATGAAGATATTACTAGTTTGCTTAATATACAGTGTAAGTCTTATTCTTTAACTGAATATTTTTTAGGTGATAAGAAGGTAGAGATATGGTATATTTGCCCAACTGTACGTTATATTCGTTTTCTACTGAATCTATAAGAAGTACCTACATAAATAGAAACATTTTTTTTTTTGTTTTGTTTTTTTGTAAGGAAGCCACAGTTCAGTATTTTTAGTTATAGATAAGTAGCCGCAGTTATAGCGGCTACAGCAATACATCTTCTGTGAAAATTTCAACTGTCTTGCTATCAAGGTTCAAGAGATACAGTTTAGTTACAGATGGATAGACGGACAGATAGACATCGAAGTCTCAGTATTAGGGTTCCGTTTTTAACCTTTGGGTACGGTACCCTAAAAAATTTAAACGTTAAATTCTTTAACTTGTAAAGTAAGACTGTTCTTTTAGTTCTTATATTCAACACTATGGCTGATGAGTCCGGCTAGAGAACGGGACGTCGCGTCGTGGGTTTAAATCCCACCGGGAACATGTTTTTTTTTCCCAAAACATACTTGTTGCTTTTACGGCGATACAAAACCCGGATTAAAAATTAAATCGATCGTCCACACCAACTAAGTTGGTTTAGTTTAGCTCAGCAGTTTCTAATACAAGTAAGCATAGATGGCTTAGGTTGCGATGCGCTTGGGTATGGAAACTGATTCAACTATGAGAAGCTAAGCTAAAATAACTTAGTTAAGTCGGCGGTGGACGATCGGCTTTAGAAGTTAGAAAGCCATAATGATCAATTCACTGAATACAACCAACTAAACTATAATAGATCCAACTAAGCTATTCATCAAGTACTGGATTTCATGAATTTTAGGTTGTTAAACATATATGTTATAATGTTTAAAATAATCTCATCAAAGTTTAACGAAGTTACGGAGAAATCAAAGTACGAATTTTGTTTCATTACAGTTAACAACATGGACTTCAACGAGCAGTTTACCCGTAGAAGGAGGAGTGGGCGTAGCTTTAGATGCCGCAAAAGCTGGAGCTGGTTCATTAGTTGATGGTGCATTGGCGATTGAAAAGGCAAAAACAGACGCAATTATAACAGGGTTAGAAGTGGCTGCAGATGTAGGCAAAGGTGCATTGGATGCCGGTGCTGAGGTGGGGGCCGGCATAGCTGAAGGCGCAGCAGAAGCCGTTCATGTCGGTGTTGATGTAGCAGAAACTGGAGCAAATGTAGCATTGGATGCAGCTGCTGAAGGGGCTCACGCTTTGGGTGAGGGTGCCCATATTGTAGCGGAAGCCGGGTCGGACGTTATAGAAACCGGTTTGGGCGGCGCTGCTCATGTAGGAAAACATTTAATAAATACGGCTGCTGAGGTAGGTGCTGACGTAGCGGAAGGCGCAGCTGACGTCGTTCACGTCGGTGCGGATGTAGTAGAAACTGCAGCAAATGCAGCTTTGGATACAGCTGCCGCTGGAGCTCACGCCGTAGGTGATGCTGCCCACATTGTTGCGGAAGCTGGATCCGATGTAGTAGAAGCTGGTTTGGGCGGCGCTGCTCATGTAGGAAAACATTTAATTAATACCGCTGCTGAGGTTGGTGCAGGTGTAGCAGAAGGCGCAGCTGACGTAGTTCATGTCGGTGTGGATGTAGTAGAAACTGCAGCAAATGCAGCTTTGGATACAGCTGCCGCTGGTGCTCACGCAGTGGGTGATGCTGCCCATATTGTTGCGGAAGCTGGATCTGATGTAATAGAAGCTGGTTTGGGAGGCGCTGCTCATGTAGGAAAACATTTGATAAATACGGCTGCTGAAGTGAGTGGAGACGTAGTGGAAGGCGCAGCTGATGTCGTTCATGTTGGTGTGGATGTAGTAGAAACTGCAGCAAATGCAGCTTTGGATACAGCTGCCGCTGGTGCTCACGCCGTGGGTGATGCTGCCCATATTGTAGCCGAAGCTGGATCAGATGTCATAGAAACCGGCTTAGGCGGCGCTGCTCATGTAGGAAAACATTTAATTAATACCGCTGCTGAGGTTGGTGCTGGTGTAGTAGAAGGTGCAGCTGATGTGGTTCATGCTGGGGCTCACTTAGCCGAACATGGAGTAAAAGGCATTTTGAGCGCATTTAAAGAAGGATTCGATGCATTGCGTGGTGGTTTCGATCATGGTTGGCATGGTGGTGATGACCGACATGGCCACAGCGGTGAGTTTGACCACAGTGGAGAATATGGACGTTACAACCATGGACATCATCACCGTAGACCAGAAAGTGGAGAATATGAAGGTCATTACCACGAACCTGGAAGAAGAGGCCACGGCCTTTTCGATAGATAAACTAGTCACTATGAAGTCATTACCTATTTAAATAAATATAATGAGCTCGAACATACATGCTTTATTTCAACCTTATATGTTACAAGTAAATATTTTCTATCGAGCGGAATATTTTGCAATAATATCTCGCAAAGCAATAATCTAAATGATATGACAATATAATAGAAGTATTATGAAAGCACAACAGGAGTTTTATTTTGCTTTGCTATATTTCTGATGACAAGAGGGATTTGGATGGTGATTAGGTCAGCAGTTTACTTATTTTTATACTTTTTCGGATAATATTCTAATTCTTTGATTTGAACACATTATTAGGGCAATTCCATTTTTTTCTAAATATGTGCCCTGGAGTAGGGTCCAGAAAATAAACAGGTAATTCTGTAGATCATGTAGGTATATACGCTACTGTAATAAATTACCCAAGGTTCATTAACAAGTTTAAATGAAAAGATAAGGTAAGTACCAAGATAATAACTTATGAATAAATGAAGTTCGAATAATTCTTATATTCCATAATTATTAAGACCAGAATAAGTTAAATTTCTTTAATATATATAATTTCCATGTCACAATGTTAGTTACGGTTAAAGCCGTACTCCTCCGAAACGGCTTTACCGATTTTTACCAAATTTTATATGCGTATTCAGTAGGTCTGAGAATCGGCTACTATCTATAATTTATAAGGCAAAACAACGTTTGCCGGGTCAGCTAGTTGAATTATAAACATAGAACGAACATGGTCCAACGGTAGGCGCCTGACAAGATGTTTTAAGCCACACGCTTCCTACTTGTCTTTGTGCATGACGCCTACGATTTTAATAAGAGCAAATAACAACAATAAAATTTTGAACCAAGTTAACATTAAATTGATTTTTATTAATAAAAAAATGTAAATTGACTTACCTTCAGTGTTTTATCTCGGTAGATGTCGCGGTCGGTGAAATCAGCCCTTATCACTAATTGTTATTAAATTGCTTTTATCTGGTAGAGTATAAAAGACTTGTATTCAGCATATTATAGTGTTTTTATTCAAGAGCTCTTCGTATGTGTCGTTGTTACTTAGTGTTTTTAAAATGAGAATAATTTACTTGATTTTATTTGTAAGTACCTATGCATGCATACATCTGTTATCAATATAATTTTAAGTTAACATTCATTTTATCTAATAATATTTTTATCATCGATTTTAGTACATTACTCTGTCTCAGATTCTTACTTCAAAAATGTAAACAAAAAACTCGTAACATTTATTTGAAAGCGACAGCACTTTATTTACTTTTACTTTGATATTGACAGGTCTATGTTTACATTTTTGATCTAAGATTTTGACTAAAATAGGACCTAATCGTTTAACGACGTACAAAACGTATATATATAACGTAACGTGTTGTTGTTAATAACTAGACCCTGATTTAGTCGATATTTGAAGTTTCGTTAGACTACATTTATTTTCGATCAACAGGTTTCTACGTGGCATTCAATAAGGTGTTCCCATGTAGCGGAAGATACAAAAGCACTACATCGATTTTCGTCAGATATAGCTCGTGATCAATTTATTCCACCCAATATCGAAACTGCCGACTGGATGACAGAGAAAGACATGAAAAGAATCATTAAGGAGAAAAGAAAACGTGACAAATGGAACCGCAAACACGAGAAAAAATCATGGAAAGAAGTAGAAAAAATCGCAAAACACAAATTAAAAGCAAAGGAAAAATTAATTAAGAAAGCTCTTAAATATAATAGAAGATATAATAAGGGATATTAATTTTAATTATAGATTTGTTTTTAGAAAAAATGTTTTTTGTTCCAAAAGTCGATGCTCAATAGATATCTGTTAAGAAATGGCGGTAGATTGCGCCACCACGAGCCTAACACGAAATAAAAAAATAATGTATTCCTTTGATACAACTCTGTAGCTTGAGCTCACTTGGCACAGTTGGTTAGCGTGGCCGCTAGATAGATTGCACCCAATTTAACCATGAAGTCATAGTTATAATTAAATAACTTAGGTTGGAGAAAAACCGCTCAGAAATATAAAAGAAAATAGTAAACGATCATACTTAAAAATACATTTATTCTAATGACTCTCTTAGTAACTTTAAACAAATGTTTGGTAATTTTAAGTGGAATGCAAATTAGAGGTATCTCACAATCAACATTAGTTAGGTACACTACGAATACTAAATATAAATAAAATAAAATTAACAATAAATCTATAATAAAGAAATCTAAATAATGTATTAATACTTTAATGAAACTAATTTTTTGTCAAATCCAGTACTTATTGGATGGGTTTGAAGGGTTAGGATAGTTATGATGAGCGAGGGGATCGGCTACATTAGGAAAAGAATATGGATCGTTCATGTATTTGTACTCACTGGAAATACCAGCTAGACTCATGTTCAAAGAGTTGTGAGATGGACTCCAGTTAGAATTAGTAGTTGGATCAGTTGGAACTTTAGAGTAGTCAGCAGGTACTTTATTATAATCAGAATCCGGTAACGTTTTATACTCATCAGTAGAAGATTTAACAAAAGTTTCTTCTCTAGGTTCAATAGCCTCATCGGTGACTTTATTTCCTCCTTCAGTCTCTTTGGGTATGTAACTTAAGGGTTTACTATAGATATCATTGCTTGGGTATCTGGAGTAATCGTTCCTCGGTACTCCTGGATCGATCAGTTGACTGTGAGCTCCGTTAGAGCCGCCGACAAGGTGGCTGAATGTCGACCCTGATGTGCTGGGAAATGCAGCATTCTGGAAAGCTTGGTTCAAATGTTGAGACTGGGCCATCAGTTGGTTGTAATTCGCGTACTTTTGATGATGCCATGAATCCGGATGTTGTGGGTGGTGTTGAGGTAGAGGGATCTCTCCTGCTGGATATGGACAAGGAATTTGGGGGATTGGTAAAGTCGAATAACTGGCAATACTCGGTGCTGAGTTCGATCCCGTTTGTTTTCTTAAGCGTGCTCTTCTATTGGAGAACCAAACCTGAAAACACGTTCAAATAAGAATTTAAACAGATACTCATAAGAAAAAACAAATGTGCAATAATGTTGACAAATAAATTACCTGAATTCTTGCTTCGGTTAGACCAGTCTGTAACGCAAGTTCTTCTCTAGTGTAAACGTCAGGGTATTGCGTTCTATGAAAGGCCCTTTCCAGGGCATCCAGCTGTTCGCCTGTGAACGTAGTGCGGGAACGACGTTGCTTCCTCTTCAGTGTCAAACCTGGCTCCGATTCTATGTCCGAAGAGTCTGAACCTCGCCCTGTAAGAGATAAAAGTACTTCATTTTGTATTGAATACTAATTTGATACCTACAAGAATTGATATACCTAATAGGTTTATAAGTAGGGAGGAAAGTCAATTTCTCTTTATAATGCAATGTAGGTTTTTATATTGGAAATAATATAAGTATAGAGAAGACTCTTGCCCTACAGTGGGACAGATTAACGGGCTTACTAAAAAAATATATCAGAACACATTTACAGTAGGACTACCTACTGTAAATTTGTTCTGATATATATATTTTTTTAGGCATTTCTCAATTAACTAATAAAAATCTTTGACGGTCAGAAATTATAATTTATTTGACATTATATTACTGCAATTTGTCTTCATCTGTTTTTTGTAACACGCGTTATTTATTAGCCGAATGTTTTTTGTATAAACCCACATCATGTTTTAATTCGACTAAATCAAATCCGTCGGGTTCGGACCGATCTCATTTATAAATCGGTAGCGGTATCCTACGGAAACAGATTAAAAAACTGCCTCAACAATGCATGACTTTGGCCTTAAAACTGATCTTAAAAAATGTGGCTTATATTAATAGCCTTTTGAAAGAAGTCAAAATTGAATGAGATGAAAAAATAGGGGCTCAGCGTGGCGTGGAATAAGAACACCCAGAGCGGCGGCGTCTTTGTCGGTCTCTTTACTCTTCGGGTGACATTTTGGCACCATTCAATATTTTGGTGTCGCGATTTGAATTTACGACATTTATAATGTAAGCGCGACTCACAAACGAGGTAGATTAAATTCAATTTGTTACCTGTCCATTCTATACCAGGCCGTATTCCAATTTAATATATTATGGTCTACTTATATCATTTAATGGGTGCTTTCATAATTATATTTCATGGAGCTATACCTATTTCTCTAATAAAAATTACATATTTATTAATCTTATACTCTTTTTATGATCAAATAATAGGAAAGATTTTATTGATAATGTTCAATGACAAATTAAACAATTCAAAAAGCATATAATAGACAAAACAGAATCAAGTAATATCCTTAATCCTACAATTACGGAAATCGTGTATCACACGCCACAACTTAAGAGTATCCATTATGCCACAAGCACCATATCCGACCACAAAGGCAGCGACACCAAATAAAAAACAACTCATTGTAATAAAATGATTTACATTGCTCAAATTCTCCGGCTGGCAGTTAGACAGGGACAGATTTATTTAGTCTTTTTTATCCCGATCATAACATATGAGTTTGAACACAAATCAAAAACTCAAGAATCCGAGCTTTAAAACGTAGTCGTAAAGTTCATTACAGAAGTATTAAAGCGGATCCCTTCAAGGTTTTATGTGGCGAGGAGCGAGAAGTTTATGGGGTAGGTCTCGTGAGAGAGTGGGACGTGAAACTTTTGCGATTGCCGAAATGTGACCCCGTGAAGACCGCCGGCACAGTTCAAAACTTATAATTTGGAATTTGAAAGAACGGCGGCGGTTTAACACCTTCATATTCGGGGTTCATTAAATCGGTCGGTTCGGCCTTTGTTTCAGCGGTTCATTTCGATGTTAACAGATGGCCGGATTAGCACGTCTCGTATATATCGTGGGCGTGTGCGCACGCTGCTTGTTTCCAACTCTTATCTGATATGTTTGAGATTAACATCGTTTTGTCATCGTTTAGTTTTTATAATTGAGATTAACGTATGGACGAACACATGTATGTTGTACATTGACATTTATGTTTTTTTTATTACTAAAACGAAACATTTAAAGGTAGTTGGTTATTTCAGGACGAAGTTCATCGAAGTCACAATACTTAAATAAGCAACATTAGATTCTATTAGGAGGATTAAAGCTACATTACGTAATGAAATAAATATTTCTGGACTGATATCAAAGATCTACCACATTATACCGTTCAAAGCAATTCAATTAGGATATTTTTTTCTATTTTCGTACTCTTTGACATTGATTTTCAGTTACGGAATTAGCTATTAGAGGAAAGCTGAAAGAAGTTAAGTATATCAGCTCTAGATTTTTCTTCTATTTTCGCGATGTTGGATTGAATGAAATTAAACTCATTTTTCGGCTTTAATCGCGTGGTGTTTATTACTTTAAGCATTGTTTCAATGCACAATGTTTCGAGACCTTCACGAAATCTCTTCTTCAGGATTGACCATCCTTAATCCCAATATTTAAGTTAACATTTAGAGGAGCTGCTTATATCAGCTACTAAATGTTATAAGCTATACTAAATATTAACGTTTGGCTGTTGCAGATGAGTGAATCCACAATAATAGAAATGTACTTCTATTGTTCTATTTATCGTCAATGTTAATCCCGGGACACTGTTATGCCAATATTAACAATTTTGGAAATAGTTTAAGTAATCAAGGAGGTAGCTGAATCGGAACCGACTTAGGTATTAGGTAGGTAACGTAGACGAACGGTTGCGAGTTCGATTCCCGCTAGAGACAAGGATTTATGCTGCCTGTAAATGCTTGTTTCTGGTTTTGGGTGTTTATAGTTATGTGTTTGTGTGTGTGTAAGTAGCTGCTCTATGAACTTTAACACCCTGTATAATATCTATACTGATAATTATTATAAAGAGGAAATATTTGTTTCTTTGTTTATTTGTAACGAATCGGCTCCGAAACCACTGGACCGATTTCAAAAATTCTTTCACCAATAGAAAGTTACATTATTAAGGAGTAATATAGGCTACTTTGACCTCGATATCCCCGACGGATAGTATTAAATATAATGTAAGAATTGCATTAAACAAAAATACTAAACAAGGTTCTAATCAGAAGTCCCGCATAGGTCAAGTCGGGTATTAAGGCCCGCTAAGCTTGTTACCCTATTCACTCTAACTCCGCCTAACTCCTTTGTCGGTTTAAACTGGTACTTCCGGAGCGTTGTGTAACACCATAACACCAATGACGCCTGCTTGGGAGGGCCTTTATACAATAATGTGATGACTTGAGACAAAATTACCTCTAATGAGACGCGTGGTGATGTATTCAAAGAATTTCGTGCTCTTGTCATCTGGTTTATGTGGTGTTGGTTAATTTATTGGGTTTTTTATAGTATCTATTGAAAATAGTAAGCTTGGTCAGTCAAATCATTTCATATTTTTTTTGATATTCAAATAAAATGATAAGTATTACCGTGTTAAGTAGGGCTACCTCCTCTCTTTCCACGAGTAACATAACATCCGAATAATAGATCTGGGGAAGATCTGGGGGAACTCGGAGTTCTCCCCGCGCAGTGGCGAGTAAACTACTTGGTCCGTTGACCATTGGGCTGTCTGCCGAATACTAATCCTGTGTTAGGCAGGCGGCCTCATGATCAAGGTATGGTCAAGGAAGACCTACCTACTGTGCCGACCCTAAATAATGTGTAATGAGGGCAGGAAGAAGAAGACAATTTATCATATAACAAAATATTATAACTGTGCATAATGTTTGTTTCTTTTAGTTAGAGTGATTGCGTACTTACGGGCTGCGCGGTGGGTTCACTAATCGCCCCAGCCCACCATACAACATTAGCTGATTCTAACGACAGATGTTATTAAACAAATGCTAGATTTTATCGCGTTGCTTTGTTCTGCTCCACTCCACTGTAGGCTGTAAAAGTACGCTCTTACCTAAATTACTTGTAATAGCTTGAGGAATTTCAAAGCTTTGCGAAGTTATTATGAAATTCAAATTGCTTAACCGCTTTTGTTTTTCATCATAAAATATTACAAAATGTAGATGTAGGAAATCGTAACAATATACCTTACATTTTTAATTAAAGGCCTGGTCTCAAGTATTTCACCATATTCTTACTATATTTACGTCTATACCAATATTAAAATGCGAAAGTAACTTTGTCTGTTATGTTTTCACGCCTAGACCGCTGGACCGTTTTTAATGAATTTTGGTTTAGGTAGAGAGAGATAGATGGGAACTAGGAAAAGGACATAGGCTACCTTTAATCCTGATACTGATTTTATCCTGATCCCACGGGATCGAGACTTACGTGAATGAAACCGCGAGGCGCAGCTTCTTTACAACAAAATTTACTTCTACTAATTTAATAGTCACTTAAATATGGTTAATTATAATTACTCCAAAGTTATAGCTGATGATATTATTAGATTTATAGCGTATAATAAGACGGTATTTGTGATCTTTGGACATAATAAATGCATTATTCTATTGCTCATATAGGTATTTAGCTACCTTCCAGATTTAATGAAGGCAATCAAACAGACTATTTTATAGCGAGTCATAAAATCCGCACGATCTCATCAACTAAAAAGAGGATTTGCAATAAAACTTTTGAGACTGGGCGTTGTGGCCGAGCGGTAACTCGACTTACAAAGGACAATTAGACGTACTGACAAAGTACACGAATAGCAACAATAGGGAATAGGCACAACACAACATGTTTACCTCAATTGTCGCTATTTCAGCACTATCGATGTGCACTGCGGGCGTTCGGCGGTAAACTTTGACGGTCCGCTATTTTGTCGATTTACCTCAACCCGCCAAAGAGCCCCGACTCTTTAGCCCGGCCAATATTTCAAATGGCAACAATGACGACGTAAGATTTGTGTGCGGAAATTGATTTTTTGACTCTCGTGAGAAAGCTTTGACAGGTTGCGGCGACTCGAGTGTTTGATGGTGTTTGTTGTGCAATGCCGGCGTTCCGTGTCGGAAGTTGGTCTGAACTTTCGTTAGTTTAAAGATACGGATTTATCAGGGTTCATTGATTTTTTTTATGTCGGAAATTGTGCGAATCTTTAAATAAAATAAATAAATTCTGTGAACAACACACAGCACCATCTAGCCCCGTGGTAAGCGGCTTTAGGATAATGCTTTTGAATAGAGATCGAAATAAAACGCAGTTTTATAATTTATAGTACTTAGGCTTAATATCATAAGTTACGGTAAGCATTTGGTCCCAGTTGTTATCTCTGATAGCAGTTGGAAGGTCAAGTTAGAGGCCTTAGGGCGACCTGAAAACACTAAACACACCACTAGGTGTGGCTCACTGGTCACGAAAAGAAAGACGTAGAAAAGTTATTGATTACGTTATTATTATTAACTAGCTGTGCCCGCGACTTCGTCAGCGTTTTTCGAACATCTACCCATCGCTGTGCAAAGGTCTACACTTAAACGAACGACCAGGAAAGTACTGAGCAGAAGAGAATCATGGCTGAGTTTGTTTAAGTGTGATTTTTATATATCGATATGTAACTTGTTCTATAAACTAAATCTATAAAAGTTGAAACGCGACTTCGAAAAAAAGGATAAAATAATAATAATAAGCTTGCCTACATATGTACATAACCTGAAGTACGTAATCTGAAGTCGGGCATCTTAACTAAATGCAATATTTTTTTTTACGTGGGTGATGCGCCTTATGTACCGTCAGGCCACTCTCGGGGCAAATGACCCGGTTTGTTGGGCTCCCTGGGTACTACAGTTTGTCAACTAAACCCCAACGGCGTCCCTCGCTCCACAAGTGTCGAGGCCAGTGGGAATTCCTCATGGACTACATCCGTCAACCCCGACAACGGCGGCCTTTCCAAGCCCGTCCCCCCGGCATGGTCACACTACCGTCTCGTGGCCCCCAAAACCGGTGATAAACTCCCCCGAGTTCACCGCCACCACCAGAGGCTGAGGTGATTTTTCACAGTGGTTGTCATCCACGCGGCCCTTTTCTTGCGGAAAGGACCCCCGAGCCCGCTGACGCGGGTTTACGGGACATCTGGAGGGTAAAACGTAACGTCGTGCCCGGGACTCGAGACTCTAACGCGGTACCCTCGACTCGGAATCCACACTCTGCCGCAGCTGCCATCGTGCCTCGTAAACTAAATGCTATCTGCATCTACCCAGTAAAACTGCCCGATTTCAGCTATATTTTTTTCCCCTTTTTCGTGCATTTTCGACTGCCACTAAAAAATATCAAAATTGTAACAGTAACTTTAATCATTGAGGAGTTTTCTGATGAGAAGGTAGTTTCAGGTGGTCCATCAATTCGTACCGAGTTCTTTATAAGCTGATTCTATTGATGGAAGTCCAAAAATTAGTAATTTACTGCATTGTGGGATGCTATTCTGCTCATCATTCCAAAGGTTCTCATCAGATCTTCACCAACAATTTGAGGGACCAATTCGAGACTCTCACTTTCCAAATCTAAAAAGAATATTTATATGCTGGTGTCCGGCGTGAACATATCCCCATACAAACAATAGGTATGTGGGTAGAATTGAGAAGCTCCTCTTTTTTTAAAGTCGGTTAAAACAACCATTATAAATTTCCGTATGTCCGAAGGATCCGAATATATGGAGAGACATAGGTAAACGGTATTTTGGGAATTACCGGATATCCGGCTTTTTTAATTACGTGCCGGATATCCGGCTTTTTAATTACCTACCGGATATCCGGTTAATCATGTGTTGATTCCACATAACACACTTCTTCAATACAACATTCAAACTAATTAGGTAAAAGTAGAAATAACGCTTTATCCGGATAACCGGACTAAATAGCCGTATAAAAAGTAGCCTATATGTTAATCGGGGTATAAAGCTATCTGCATACCAAATTTGGTTAAAATCGGATAAGCCGTTTCTGAGATTAGCGGGCACAAAGGCACACACAAACAGACAAACAGATAAACAGACAAACAGACAAACAGACAAACAGACAAACAGACAAACAGACAACCAGAAAAACAGAAAAATAGGTTCTACTGCGTTAATAGATACCCGTACAATTTATATTTTTTTTATATCTTCCAAAAACAGACACCGCTGAGTTACGATTTTATTATATGTATAGATAGATAGATTGGAAAATAGAATAAACATTGATGACCAGCCCTTTACTTATAAACGACGACTAAGTTTATGTAACGTTCGTCACTGTCTGTTTACTTTGAAACTTCATGTCACAGTAAAAGACCAACGTTATATAAAGTTAGTCATCTTTTATGATTATGGGGGGAAACGTTTTAGATTATTCTATCTAACTCTATCAAACTCCTCCGTATAGACTAGTAATTTTGTAAAATACAAGTCTAGCAGAATCTACGTTTAGGGTGTAACGTGGTATCAATAAACTAATCATTTTTTCAACTAAATTATGATAGTTATTAAACATTTCAATGGTTGATCTTAAACTCACCTCCAAGTATCCCGTCAATGGTATAATCTTTCTTGCCATCGGGGTCTCTCGCACCGCCTCGCAGCAGCCGCGATATGGATGAGATGCTGGGCGGATCAGACACGCCCTCCTGCAATCATACATTGTCCGTTTAGCTGTTGCTGACAATGCTTCTTAATGACTTTGGAATGTCTGACATTGTGGACCGGTTACCCAATAACCGATTCAAAATGTCGTTGTGAAATGTAGGTATGTAGATTATTTAATTTGATCATAATATTGCTGGACGTTGCACACAGCGTCATCTAGGTCCCAAAACTAAGCGACGATGCTTGTAATATGGGTCCATTAGCGGACTACTTTTATATGATAGTTATTTCTATGTGGATACACACAGACAATAGCTACGTAATACCTACCTATACTTAATTTACAAACACAAAGATCCTGAAACTTAAGTTAAGTGAGATTGGTTTGAGCATTCCTCATATATGAGTTGAGGATTCTTATATTTTAACAATGACACTTTGACTCAAATAGATCAATTTACATGTTTGAGTTTTTTTTTCAAAATTTCCTAAAGCTGTTAAAACATAAAACTTGCATAAAACCAACATAATCAAAATAAAATAAAATACGACCATAAGGTTTTAATGTGAACTTAGATTAAGGCCGCGTTCCGCGCTCCAAAGTGAAATGACTATTTTGTATGGTAGAGTATGGGTTAAGAAGTTAAATTTAAAAAAAAAAGAACATAGCGAACGTTGAATTTTTTTTTATCACTGGTGGCAGTCTATCACTCCATCACTAAATGGCGCCAGTGTTAAAAATACATCGTTTCGTCAAAACTCACGTTTGTTGTTTGGAAGCCCCCTTGACTAGGTATTTGATTTATTTTGTTTTAAGTAATTGTTGTTATAGCGGTTACAGAAATACATCTTCTGTGAAAATTTTAACTATCTAGCTAGCACGGTTCATGAGATACAGCCTGGTGACAAACAGACAGCGGAGTCTTAGTAATAGTGTTTTTTTGTTACCCTTTGGGTACGGAACTCTAAAAATTAAATAAAGTATAAAACTGTCTACAGCACAAATATTTGGACTCAAAAATATCGACATCCGACGTCTACAGACAAGAAATAACATTCACAAAAACTCCTTATAAAAAATTATGAAGCTTATTAAAATTCCACATTGCTTCAGTGACATTTTGCGTACCTACAAAATGTTTGTAAATCTCCTTCAAGGCCCTCATTACCGTCGGGCTTCGTCAGGAAAATTTAAAGAATCTTATTCTAAGAAGTATTATTTAAATTTAGTCTTATTTTTAGACTACAGAATATTCGACTTTACCTTTATAAGTTTTTCTCTGATTTCCCATGAAAATATTCCAGGATTTTGCCGTTTCAGTTCTTCTATTCTGGCCTCGACTTCTGGGGTTGCGACTCTTGGTTTAGATCCTCCAATGACTCCAGGTCTAATGGATCCGGTCTCCTAGACGTAAATGAAATGCAACTAAATGAATAAAATATTATTTCACTTAACTACAAAATAATATTAATAATCCGGGCGATGTTTCCGCCTGCATTCTTCCCAGGAGCCTAATGACTGCTTAAACATAGTAGGTAATTAAATCTTATTGATCGTGCCTACTGCAAATAGATTTGGCAATGTTTTTACGGCCGACCGCCTGCCTGACACTCCTTGGGACTGCTTACCCGCCACCGAGCGAGGAGAACTCCAAAGTCTCCAAAGTACCCCCCAATAAAATAAATTAAAAGATTTACTAATTTTCTACTTATTTTATATGAGTATTTTTTTTTAAATAACACGATTGGAAATGATTGTGTGATCGATTGGGTGAGGTAAGATTATTAAAAAAGTTTGAATCACGTGAGAAAATATTAAATTTTGCATGAACAGTGTGGCAGAAAAACATATTTTTTTATAATCTTTCATATTTTTTGGCGCTGACGTAAATCTAATACAAATCCATTAAGAAAAAAAAGAATTTTAACATTAACGAAAATAAAAGATTTCAGTAATTAGAAAACCTTAATTTAAGAAAAATATTTGTTTATGAAACAATAAAGCCTTTGAAAATTACTTTTCTAGTAAATTACGTTTGCGTCCATCTCCGAGACGGTTCCCTTATTTTGTTGTCAAACAGGATAAAGTTTATTAAAGGCTTTTTCGTCAGAAATTATTTTTTCGGCTACATTCTTTCACTGAAAACATTATTCGATTACTATTTTAACTTATTATGACATGTCCTTTTAATCTTTAACACAGTTGGTGTTATTTTTGTATTCAAAGACTTATAAAACTGTTAAAAATAATAATCTTCGGTTTCTCGAGATTTTAAAGATCGTTGTTACACTTTAACATTGGTTAAACTACGAGTAAAGTTACAAATCCCTATAAAATATATTAACGTTTACAATTTTTAATGATCATAAAAATTTCATTAACACCTATCAATTGTAATTTCATAATTATTTGTATTAGCTTCTGGTGACCATAGCTGCTACTGGCCAACAAGTAGGAGTCCCTAATAAATAGAAAGGTATACCATACCTAGGGACTCATTTTTGGATTTATAATTTTAATTATTTTATTTATTTAGTAAAATCTGAACAACTAGGATTTTCCCTTATAAAAATAAAAGAGATTTTTTAAAAATATTAGAAATTAAAGAATGAAAACTAAAAATCCATTTTTTTGTTTTGAAATACTACTTTTAATACATATTGAAAGGATAACATTCTGTGGATTTTTCATCATCATCTGGTGCCATCTTCTAAGAAAGGTCAGCGGTCAATTGGTGAAAGTATTTCCGATCCTTTGCTGCAGCTTTTGGATTTTTAATGTCCTCGAAAATTACCGACTGTTAAAATTGACGATCGTATAAAATCTATAAAATTCCATTATGCCACCATCCATCAAAAAGTCCTGAAACTATTTTATAAGTAGGTAAGTGTCGAACACTTCGCAAAGTCGTTAAAAACCTCAAGAACCGACGATAAGAGTACACAGCGCACAAACATATCTAGAGTCCCGCGTAAGTCCCGATCCTGTGGGAATATCGGGACCAAAAGATCAATAGCCTATGTTACTCGGGGTAAGTGTAGCTTTCTAATGGCTAAAGAATTTTTGTAATCGGTCCAGTAGTTTTTGAGTTTATTCATACATAACAGACATACAGATCTTTCCTCTTTATAATAATAGTATAGATGTAGAAGTATAGATATAAGAAAATACTAAATAACTTTAGCCAATATTTATAGTTCCGAAGACCCAACTATGAAGGCATCATTGACTATGTAGGCTCGAAAGGTACCGCCCCTCAAACCGGCACCGTGGAGAAACGCTTCCTGGCCGAAACAATCGGTGTTATTGTACAACATTGAAACCTTCAGGCTTCGCTGGTCTGCCATCAATAGCGATTGTCCAACTGGCCAGCGAAGTGGGCGAGTACTTTAAAGGGTTATTGATAGAGCTTGATTGTGCGCTATGGGTTTTGTTTGTGCGTTATATTTTTAGCAGTATTCTGGCGACTGTTTTATTTTAATAGTTTTAATATTATTTTGTAATCGAAATGTCAAAGCGGTTTTTTTAAAAGCTGATTATTTCAGAGAATTCGTTTTCAAATTTCCTTACAATTTATAGTTTACATTATTAGCTTCATATATTATTATCTCGAAACCTCTATCAATCTATCCATAGCCTTATTAATAAACGTGGAGTAAGGTCGGAATAACTTTTGAACTTCACTTCAACGTCACTTTTGAAAGTTCTTGTCACGGAAAAAGACAAAGCATATTGTAAACATTATTTCTTAGTGTTAATCCACACTTAGGAATACTGCCTTTTGAAAAAATGCTTTCAAAAACTTTAGTACCCGGCGGGATTCGAACCCGCGACTATTGGTAATCCGAACCAACGCGTTAACCGCTTCGCCACGGGTAGCCCTCCAGCCAGGTCGAATTTAAGAAAGCACCTCTTCGTGTGTTCTTGCGAGTAACGCAAAGCATGTTCTCACTACAACTACCTTACTCCACGTTTTTTTTTTCTTTTATTATCAAAATAAAAACTTAAATAACATTATTTTATTATACATAGCATTAAAAACCACTAAGGTTTGTAGAATGCTAATACTGTGATCTGCGAAGATGTTATAAATTAAGAAATAAAAACATAGGTACCAAATACGGAAAATAAATAAAATTTATATGGCCACCAAACTTTACCTCTTTCTAAGTTAGTGATAATCTAAAAGATACAGTAAACGACATGGAATAAATTCCTATCCGAATTCCGGTAAAATTTTTAGTCTATTTTTATTTATGTAAGTTTGTATAACAACATCTATGTTCCTGGTCTAGTGAGACCCCTGGTCTAGTGAGATAGTAGAGACCAAGACTTTTATTCCGAAGGTCGTGGGGATTCGAATCCCGGCCGCCCGCAAAATTGTGCGCTATTAACCGTGTGACCGTGTATAGTGCGTTATACAAATAGACATCGCTCTTACGGTAAAGAAAAACATACTAAGCAAACGCCACGGCTTAAAATCACGCAAAAAGGCCCAGTTATAGGGCTAGATACAGACACACACAGTACGTATAAGCTTTATGTTCCTATAGTCCATAAAATTCAAGTTGTTGGACCTCACCTGGTATCTATTCAGTATCTTAGAGACGCAGCCATGCGAGACTCGGAGTTGGCGCGATATGACGCAGGGCCGGACGCCCGCCGCTGCCATCTCAACAATCTTCAGTCGGATGTGGTTCGGTAACGGACGACCGTTTATGAATAAGCCTCCTAGCTGATTCACTCGACCCTGGCCTGAGGAAATAGAGAAGGGTAGGTATGATAGATATAATGTTTAAGTAGATATGCTCTTACTATGTTATTAATAAATGAAGAAGGGGTAAAACAAAGTCGGATCAGTTTAAATATATAAGTATTATATCCGTTGCCTAGTCACCAAGCTTAGTAGCTTACCATCTAGCTAGATGGCGCTGTGTGATGTTCACAGAGTTTATATATTTATTTGACCACTTTTGGTTTCTATCTGCCAACTTTAAAAGTTATTTTTACGGAAAAAGACACGGCATATCGACTTTACTCTAACTTTACTTTCGTTACTAAGGGTATGAGGTAGTAAAAACTTTAAAAAAATGACACATCCATAGACCCTAGAATTAATTTATTTGTATAGTTGTACCCTGTCCTGTAGCCCGGGTCTAAATCCGGGTATCCGGCTACGGTAGTCTACCAGTCGTAAAAGGCGACCAAATGGGGTTTCTTGGTGAGAGGTTACGACAAAGACTCATCCACCTGCCTAAGTCGTAGCTCCAAGTGGAATGGTTCGTGTTTTGATACGTAGATCGGTGCAGCTACTAAGATATTCGGGTCGTAATATCTTATACTAGCAGATTCCCGCGGATTCACCCGCGTAAGTCCCGATCCCGTGGGAATATCGGGATCAAAAGTAACCTATGTTACTCAGGGTGAATGTAGCTTTCTAATGGTGAAAGAATTTTTTAAATCGGTCCAGTAGTTTCGGAGATTACTCCCAATATACATACACACATACATACATACATGTTACCAACGTTACCTCTATATAATATTAGTATAGTATATAAGTATATAGAAGTATAGATAAGTCGGGTCGGATATTTAATTGTTCTACTGCCCTCTTCCTTCTTCTAGATGGGCGTGCTATATCTTTAACCATATCATCTTTTACGGTGATAATGGTCAAACGCTCATCATTCAATTGTAGAAAAAAAGTTATAAGCTTTTGCAAAGTCGGTTACCCGCGAGACAGGTTCAGTCTCGTCAAGTCTCGTGCCCATGTTATTTTCATTGTGTTAAGTTTTTCTGGTAATAAAAATATTTTGTACTTATATGTATACAATATATATCTATTTCCAAAGCACAGAAATTAATTTTTGGGCGCGACGAGTGCGGTGTTGAAATTTAAATCTTCAACTCAACCCAATATGGTTCTAGGAAAACTTTGAAAAAGTAATAGTAAAGTGCCGGGGCGCCAACTACTAGGTAAACTTTGGTAATAGGAATTTCAATATGGATGCAAACTTCTAAATAATTTTAAATAATCACGTGGATGATGAATTTCTAGAAGAGCTTTAATCACTATCTGCAGATTAATTGATTGAGTCTTAAGGTGCATTTAGACCAAACGAAAGAATGCTCATTCTACCCACACTACGTCATATTCTTTCAATGTAAGCGGACGTAGAGCATTCTTTCGTTGTTCTGTCTATGTCTATTTCACTAAACTTTCACGATAGAAAGCTCGTGTTCTAGCTCTAACTCTGTGTTCGTTTGGTCTAAATGCACCTTTAACTGCAGCATTCTAACTTAGAATACAGATTAATAAGAAGGCGAGAGAATATGACAGTAGGTATAACGAGTGACCGACCTGACTAATGACTGCGCAGGCCTACGTATCGTCATTCGTATGAGTCAGCTTGGCGATGCGATCGAAAAAGAGCCAAGTAATCCATAATTTACTTAAATATTATACTAATTTCCTTAAACTTATTTTCAGTACTATGTTGAGTGTTGTACTATGTTGAAAGTAGTAACATTTTTTTTTTAAACTAAATTAACACAGTTTAATGAAAATACCAATGTTCTACTAATATTATTAATGTAAAAGTTTGTGTGTAAGTTAAGTATATGCAAAAGACTATGTTACTCCATCATGCAAAAACTAATGAGCCGATTGCGATGAAACTTGGTATGCAGATAGCTGGTGATCTGGATTAATACATAGGGTTTTTATTCCGATATTCCCACGGGATCGGGACTTACGCGGGTGAAACAGCAGGGCGCAGCTAGTAAAATACCCAAATCAAAAAAGGTAAACAGAGAACAAGAAAAAATAATTTCAGTACCTAGTTAAGTTACTTTTCAAGATCACAAATAATGATTTAGTAATTTTAAAATTTAAATCGAGAAACATAGGTTTGAAAACTAAAAACGTGGATTAAAAAAGGAACAGGAACAGGAAAAAAGGAACATAAAAAGCATTCCTATTTTTTTAAAAGTAATTTTACGAATGATAATAAAATAATACTTTGTAGTAAAAGTTAATCTTTTAAGAATCGAGTAGATTCTTATAAGTAATGGTAACAATTGTTTTGTAAGTAAAAAAAAAACGTTTCTGATTCCTGACTTTAAAACAATTTTGATTAAAAGCTTTTTAAAGCTCTATATAAATTCAATAAAGATGACAAACGTATTACTCATTAAAGATGTACGACACGAAAATTAAACTAACTTAAATCTAAAAAATAAAAACTTATGAAATATACCCTTACCTACCCACACATCCATACCATTTTGGTGCCGTTCCATAATGGTATTAGTCGACCTATTCGTCCCATCAACAAGAAAGCACAAGCCAAAGCGCATACGCTTCAGTCCATCCAACTAGATATATCACAAACAGCCAACAAAAAACATAGCGGCAAGTTTCATCGACCAATACGCGGCACCGTAAAACGTCACGAATGATTAATATCTGTTTACATTAAATTAACCGAACGAGATCGAAACACAAATTGATTATCACCCATTTGTATTTACATAATTAAAACGACATGTTAAATTAATTACAAAGTCGTAAACGTAGAGGAATCGCTCAGTTTCTGCGACGCGTTCAATAGTTGACAAGTCTCTACGACTACGGAGGTAAAGTTTTTTGGATTTGAAAAAAGATCGATAGATCGCGTTATCTTTTTTTAGTGCGCGTGAGTGCAGTAGAAGAGGTTGTGTTGTGAACTGAGAGTGCTTGTGTTCGTACGGACAGGGTGGGTTTGGTGGTGTGCGTGTCGCGGCGAGGAGGCTGTGCTGAGGGACCGGTTGTGGCTGTGTGCGTGAGTGCATGGTACACTCCCCCTGTACAAGTGTGAGGATCGGTAGTAAGTCCATGGATTTTGTTAGTTTTCAGGCAAATTTTCATGATGTTTTGAAGGAATTTCTATTTTAATTACTCAATGTTATTTAAATATATGTTTTAAACAGAGTTTTCACCAAAATTTTACTGCCAACCAATTTACTTAGAACGAAAAATTAACAATTTCACTTAATTTTTCGGTTTTAAAAACACCATGCGATTAAAACCGAATACTGAGGTTATTTCAATTAACATCGCGAAAACAGAAGAAAAATCTACGAATAATGCAGTAGGTAATAAAACGACAAACATACTTGTAGTACCAAAAGATAAACAGAAATAATATTGAAAATAAAAACTAAATGGAAACTATTTTTTTTAATTTGTAGATTTTTTTTCTGCTAGCGCAGATAAGTTATCTGAAATTCTAATATTTAGTCACCCGAGTGTTGTAGCGAGAGAAGCGCTGGCGCAGCCGGAGGGGCCGAGTTCAGCCCACACAAACCGTACTCACTGAAATAGTGTTGTCTCCCTCACATAACTACCACAGACATCTTCTCATCTACTTTTTGGTTGATTTTAAATTTCATGAATACTTTCAGTTTTTCAAGTTTTGTAATGTTCAGCTTTTTGTTAAAAGCAAATTGTGACTGAATGACAAGAGTGTTTTGATATATGGTGCCTTTGTGATTCTGAAAATATCAACCTATTTTCTTTTGGTTATATTTTTGAAATAATTTTAAAACAATATGCAATTGTTACAACTTATTTCCATTTAGCGTCATTGTTCACCGACTTTCCCAAAGTAACAGCGTTTGCATGTGCAAATAGGTAATCTGACCTATTTGTTTTGTTTTGCATTATAATACTGGCAGAAACTTTGTATGTCGTATCAGGCAATAAAAGTGGATAACTACACAGTCCTAGATAGAGAATTAAAATTGAAAATTATCTGATTGTAAAGATGGCGGAACTAGTTGGACTCCTATCATAGTTTAAGATCCAACCAGCACTAGACAGGGAAGAGTGGAAGGAGGAGAGGAGAGATAGGATAAAAGAGGAGAGGCTTTTGCCCTGTAATGGGACAATATAGGTGACACAAATATATTCACTGGTTGTCTGGAAGAGATCGCCCTTAGGCGATAAGGCCGCCCATTGTGCCACCTTATTTTAAGATATTCTCTGTATAAAATGTTATTTGTTTCTTTATGGTACAATAAAGCGTTAATCAATCAATCAATCAAGGACAGTGGACTTGATAAGGAAAATTTGAAATTTTAAAGTATTAAAGTTCAAAGCTCTAGGACTCAAGCAGAACCTTGAAATACTTAAGGGAAAAGTCTACCTACTCTTATCTCCATACAAAATTTACAAAATTAATTGAATGTTTCCTCCCTAGATAAAGACATTAGAGAAAATATTATTATGTTTATGCCAAAAAATCTATATCAGCCATGCCATGGCCCCTACGTTTTGATTTTTTAATATTCAATTTTTTATAAATTTTATTTCTATTCTTATTAGATAATGAAAAAAAAAGTACAGGGACATGGTCATGGCAGATAATAATATGATTCACTTTCAGTCCCGCCTGACCGGACATAAATCCGGTGGAACTGCCTTAAGACTCTTCAATGATATGTGCCTGACCGGATGGTTTGAACTGATTTTCCTGTTCATTTTAGGCTCTTAGAATATACCCCTATTCTAACACATGAATATTAATTCTCATATCGGTTAAGGTAATGCTTTTGCAAATGATAAAAAATTGGCTTCATTAACGACAAAAAAGCCATCGAGACTATCATCCACTTAGTTCAGTAATTAATACCTACTATAATAATAATGATGATACCTAATGAAGATCGCATCATTGATTTTAGCGGACCCTTTGGACCTCGTAATAATGAAGTGTTCATTTATGATAACACTCACATAATTTTCAGTGAAAGATGTATTGCTCTCTAAAGGCACCGCTAACTGAACTAACATAGTTCGCATAGTCGAGCCAATTTCTTAATACTCACTTGTTTGAAAAACTGGCGAGCTAGAAACCTCGTAATTTAAGTTTCGTTGGGGGTGGACACGAAATATAAGAATAGGGGAGAGCAGAAAATCAGCGTTGTATAGATGTACGAAGATACTAAGTCTCTCAGCGTATGCTTATGACCAGAAATATAGATTGAATGATGATTGATAGTGTGAATGCTATAACATATATTGGTAGTTCGGTTGTACAAAGGATTGACCAGAAATATAACCCTTTTTCCTCAAATTTTTAAGGACACGAAATGGGAAATTCTTTCCACATAGTTCCGTGGTTTTGTTTTGAGGTGAAGTCTCTCACAAACGAAGATTTACATTAGGTAATCATTTCTATTCCATTTCCGCGATTGTTTTGTAAATACGATTTTTGTAGGATACGAATCTATTTTTATAATAATTACCATTTGTTATACATACGTAAATTGCGGGAAATGATTCGTCAAATTTAACTGTTTTGTCCGAAATATGTGTTTTATGGGATAAAAAAATGGGATTTACTTGTGATCATTTCCGTTTGAATTAATCCAAACATCTGTCTGCTGAATGAAATGGATCAACGGGCAAGTAAAGTACAAAATCGTAATTTTTACGGTAGCGGCTGCGTCTGACGACGGAAAATTGTCTCAAATTGCCATAATTAATTTATTCCAAACAAAATCGACCCCACAAAGTGTCATCAAACCATTCTATTTTGCATTGAATTTGTAATTTAAACGGTACAATAATTTGTAACTGTAACCTTTGAGTTACTGTTTTTTGCCCCCGAGATCTTAGAAATCTTAGTTTCTCACGGATGTTGAAAGTAAAAAGTTAATTCGGATTTAATTTTCAGTCTAGAAAAACCTAAGCGTTTACCTAGACAAATACCTACTATTTGGTAGTACGAGAAATTTCTAAGGTTCGTGAGAAAATTGTTTCTCTGAAGTTTACAAATACCTAGAAAGGAAAGCTTGAGTTCAACTTATTGAAAACAAACTTGAACTTATGTAAAGGAATTTTACTTAGAATTAATATTGAGACGAAACGACTTTTGAGACAAGAGTTTTCCAATTGCTTTTCAACAAAATATCCATACGAATGATATTGTATCCTATATCCATACGAATGATATTGTATCCTATCGTAATATAAAGTAAAGAGTGGAAGCGAGAAACGCTTCAGTTATTTAAGAATATTTCTCAGGATTCGATTAACATTCCCATCCTGATTGAAAACCTTAGACAGTGGCATTCGGAAGTAAGTCTGACACTCGTGAGACTTCTTGTAACACTGGTAGCATCAGAGTTATCAATGGATTCCACGGAATGAAGCGCTATTGTAAACGATATTTCATTCCGAAACGAAAGAGTAATGCTGTCTTATATTACCGTACTTATTCCTGGACATTAAGGTACATTATCAGTCTTATGATGCTGAAGTTTTTGTGATGAAACCTACGTCCGAGGCTATCAATGAAGTCCACTATAGTGTTTATGTTAAGTCATCGTATTTTAATGAACCGTCGATGACATGCTATACGATGTAATAGACTCACGGTGTTATTCTTTTTAACGCCGAAATTTTTTATTCAACTTTTTGGGATCTGATCGGGAAACAAAAATGAGGTGTCTGATAGCGATACGTTTTTACTTTTTTGTGGTGGTTCGGGTATCCTGCGATGTTTAATTTGCTTCCTCGTTTTTGATGCAGTCATTCATTATCATTAGTCATCGGGCTGATGTTTGCGCTTGCAAGTTTATGTAATATTCGTGTCTACTTCATAACTTTACTCAAACGTCCCAAAGCTTCCTACATATCAAATGTAAGTATGTCCACTTTTATTAAATGTTATTTGCTAAAATCATTACTATCAACACTTATTCAATTGTTATAAAACAGGAGACATCCCTCATCTTCTTATCTAAGCGATGTTGTGAGCATCCTTCTCGGGAACCCAGGGTATGCTAAATCTGGGGCTGAAACTATTCGGTATTACCGAAATGCTATGACTTTTTTCCCAAGAAATTCCATAGTAAAAACCCAAGATTAACATTTTTTGACCTGACGAATATCAAAAATAGATTTATATTAAAAACGTTCACAAAAAGCAATTGAAAGAAAAGTTTCTGAAATGAAAAACCCATTGAAGCTTTCAAAATATTCCTTCATAAAAGATGCCAAAGGATCATTTTCATTCGCCAGTGATCAAAGGCAGGTGCTTGTTCCCAAGTGTTCACCGGAAGGCTGACGCGATGAAGCGACAACTACTATTGTCATTCCTCACTCATTTCCTCCGCTTTTTCTGTAGGAATCTCGAATCGCATTACTAACTGGACCCCTGTTGTTTCTCACAGATTCTTATAAGTGAACTAAAGAGATTGGTACTTTATAAATTGACCTTCACAAGTTTTAGTAGTAGTGGTGCTTTATGTTTCAGCTGCTGTTACGTTTTACGAACGGACGTAAAATGAAGTTAAATAAAATACTAGTAGTAACTTGGGAATAGTGTTGCCGTTTGATAGCTCACTAACGATAGAATGTCGATAGACTATCGATAGTTGTGGCAAATCAATAGTACAAAATCAACTGTCCAAAGTTTTGCCCTATAGATAGCGTAAAACTATCGATTGTATTGATACTATTGATAGTATCGATTGTTGTTACAGTAGTCAAATCCGATACTATCGATAGTAACTTCAATATTGAACTTAGATACTGTCGATAGTATTGCAGTTTTCGATACTATTGTACTGAACTTTGCTATCGATAGTATCGATACTATCGATAGGCCTATTGATATTAGGTATAGATGACTTTTGACATTAGCTATCGATTGCAAAACTATCGAAAGTTCGGGACCACTAACTAGTTTTCTTTTACCCCCGTATTTATAGATGAATCGAGTATTCACTCTGGCTAAGTAAAATCTCTGTCACATTTTCGCAGACGTTGAAAACCACTGACAAGAGCGAGACAAATGCATTACTTAGCCAAAGTAATTACTCAACGTGTCTATAAATACGCAAGGTTACTGTAGATATATAAGTTATATTTACAAAAAAAAATTACCATCACATCAATAACTTATTTTCAACACTGATTTTCACTAACTTCTTATTTCAATTTTACCATCGACACCTCTGGGCTCAAAGGTCGTAAGGGACATTTGGGCGTAAAGGACTTGATGACACTATCTTACATAGTTTTTAATTCTCTATCGATCTGTATATTCGGAGTAGCGAAATTCGCAAAAAAATGGTCTTTACGACCCCCCTTTTTTGGTACGCTAAACAAACTTTTCCATAAAAATGGGTATGTAAATAACACTTAGTTACAAAAATGTGCTTACTGTGGTAGTAAAGCATATCAAAGTAAAGCAAAGTCTTATACGACCTAGAGTGTTTAATATAAGTCACCTCAAAAATAGGTTGTAAAGGACATCGTCTTTGCAAAGTGTCCTTTACACCCTTACATTTCGAAATAAAACATACACGTGTGTCCCTTACAGCCTTACATTTCTAAATAAAACATGACACGTGTGTCCTGTACTACCTAGTTTTATTTTAATTATGTTCATCAATATTTGTTGGAAGGGGATAGTTTCTAACTGTTCAACAAGCCCTGTTTAAAATATGGCAACCGAGCACCTCTTCTGAAGATGTCGAAACGTACAGGACCACCAAAGTTTCACAAAAAGAGCAGTAGCCAGAGCCAGAAAGAAGTTACAGTCACTGTATGATAAGTTAAATAAATGAATATTGCACGACGTTACACACAGCGCAATTTAGCTCCAAACTAAGCACTAAGCTTGTACTATGGGACTAGACAACGGATATACTACATAATATACTTTTTTTTTGTAAATACATACATATGATACATAGAAAACACCCAAATCAGATACAAATATTTATTTTAAGCATAAATACTTTTACCCGGCGGGAATCGAACACGCAACCCCCTGCATCGCAGTCGGGCCTTCCCCCGACGCGCCACTAAGGTCGTCGTGAGTTGGAAAAGCAGAAGCTTATTTATTAGAAACCTTGTTTGAGGATCAAAGCGACGCAACATAGAATCCAAGACGTGCCGATGAGGCTATGCGAGGACCTCGTTGTGAAGGAAAAATGGAAATCTTATTCTGCCAAGTTGTTTTATCAGCAGAAAAACAGCTACATCCATCAAAACTTCACAGCATAAAGAATCGGAAAGCTGTTGGCATCGATAGAGTTCTTATTAACACAAGAACGGCGATGGGTTCTTGTTGTGTGAGTATCTTAACTAACATTTTAACCCCATCCGCGAGACCGACGACATCCATGCGCAACGGAGACTGAGTGTTATTACACCAGTATCAGGGCAAAAATTAGGTGCATGAGTATGGAAGTTATCGAGGTATAAAGATCTTACTCCACACCATGAAGCTAGAGTGTGTGGATAATTGAGTGGTTAATCGACTCTCGGATCCGACGAAGTGTACTGTCTCGAAGGGCGAGTATGGTTTCCGCCCAGATCATAGTCCATATCCTGTTTTGTTTTTAATCTTTATGGAGAACGCCTTAGATGCCTTCGATACGAACTGATGTTGGTAACACTAATTATCCCTTCCCTTATAGTCAGAGTTTACCTGGGATTCGTCCTAAGCCCGTTCCTGTTAAGAGCAATATTAGATGAACTGACTTCGGCCCCCATAGCTGCTCGCTCATGTAGGTATGCTGATAATATTGAGCTGTCATTAGATTAGGAACGGCTACGGAGACGCGTAAATACGTGGAAGGAGTTGGTCGCAAACATCTGTTTGCAACTAAATTTTAGAAGACTGACA
The DNA here is from genome assembly GCA_958496205.1 of Idaea biselata. Taxonomy (NCBI): domain Eukaryota; kingdom Metazoa; phylum Arthropoda; class Insecta; order Lepidoptera; family Geometridae; genus Idaea; species Idaea biselata. The sequence goes on from OY292404.1 coordinate 17,847,157, forward strand.
GACACTTGGAATATCACGAAATCCACATCTGTCTGCATAGACAGTCATGTTCAGATATGAGCAGATATACCCGTTTAAGTATTTGGGTATGCCGGTTAAAGTGAAAGAACATGTCTATAAAACCATCATTAGATCTGTCCTTTTGTGTGTGGAGTGATGTGGACATGGACAGATCGCGTTACGAATTTCCGCAACTGAGGCAGCCTTCATGTTCGAGACATTACCTATTAATTGCTTGATGGCTGGTACGACCAAGTGTAATGCAACTAGTTACGTAGAAAACAAATATTAGGGCTATCCGCCCGGCCGTGGCAGATTGGGAAGTCACGAGAATTACTGGATTGACGTCGTAAATGGTGAACGCGTGCAAATGGCTTACCTGCACACGCTTCCGAGAGGGATGCAACAGTGAAAATCACTCAGTTAAGGCTTCGTAGTAGGTCAGAACTGATGTTTCTAGGATGACTACTACAAAAGTTATTAGAAACGAAAGTTTTTGAAACCATATTTATTAAAGTCGAGTATGCTTGCTAATGCAGTCATGACGTGAAAACACGATTCCTGAAAATTTTCTCGATAGAAAAAAATCCCAAACTTCCCTCTAAATTGTACAAATAAGTGATTGTACTCAGTCAATATTTTACGTAAACTAATAAAACTTTGTATAAGAACTGAACTTAGCTCAATACAGTGCAGTCATGATTTGAATTTCAAAATACAGTTTTTAATTTCGTTAGTTCTGAAATATAAAGTAATGAGGTCCAGTGGCCTCGCGGCCGCCACATTCGCCGAACAGATTCAGTCGCCCCGTGACATTCAAGCGGAGTACCCGCGTCGCTAGCTCTCGCGCCTACCTACATCTATTTCTATCTATACTCTATATATACCAATATTATAAAGCGGAAGAGTTTGTTTGTTTGAACGCGCTAATCTCAGGAACCACTGGTCCGATTTGAAAAATTCTTTCGGTGTTGGATAGTCCATTTATTGAGGAAGGCTAGAATATTATAAATGCGAAAGTAACTCTGTCTGTCTGTCTGTTACGCTTTCACGCCTAAACCGCTGAACTGATTTTGATAAATTTGGTATAGAGATAGATGGGACCTCGGAGAAGGCCATAGGCTACTTTTGATCCCGTAAATCCCGCGGGACCGGGACTTAGGTCGTATACCTGAACCGATTTTGATAAATTTTGGTATAGAGATAGATGGGACCTCGGAGAAGGACATAGGCTAAATTTGATCCCGTAAATCCCGTGGGATCGGGACTTAGGTAACAGCGCTTTCACGCCTAAACCGCTGAACCGATTTTGATAAATTTTGGTATAGAGATAGATGGGACCTCGGAGAAGGACATAGGCTACTTTTGATCCAGTAAATCCAGCGGGATCGGGACTTAGGTAACAGCGCTTTCACGCCTAAACCGCTGAACCGATTTTGATAAATTTTGGTATAGAGATAGATGGGACCTCGGAGTAGGACATAGGCTACTTTTGATCTCGTAAATACCGCGGGATCGGGACTTAGGTCGTATACCTGAACCGATTTTGATAAATTTTGGTATAGAGATAGATGGGACCTCGGAGAAGGATATAGGCTACTTTTGATCCCGTAAATCCCGCGGGATTGGGACTTAGGTAACAGCGCTTTCACGCCTAAACCGCTAAACCGGATTAGTAAGGATTTATCAAACAAAAAACCTATCTACTCACCCTGTCTATTTTGAGTATAATTAGTGGTTTTATTATCCTATCATACTGTTATTTATTATACCAGTGATAATGTGTGTGCGTGCACTGTGCACACATAACTGCCGTACCTACCTACTGCCGCGCGCTTGCATGAAGCTGCTGCTTTGTATGTAGCTGCTCTGAATTAGATACTCGGTGGTAGGTGTGCAGTGTAGCATCATGAGTAGGAACCTACCTAATAGGTACGTAAGTAAAGTAGGTGACCATGTTACTACGCACCTGAGCATATTACTGTCTACATAACTACTACCTGCATTTTTCATTTTCAGAAATAAAAAAATGTTGGTCAAAACTGACTCGTATAAAGAAAATGTACTGGATTTGGATCCGTGCCCGTAACTCCGTTTTATATTTACGTTTCTTATGTAGGGTAAGTCCAGGATAGATGCGACAGTGGGATAGGCGGCCCGATTACAGATAATCGATTAGGTTTCGTAAGTAGGGTAAGTCCAGGATAGATGCAGCAGTGTGATAGGTGCCCTGATTATCAGTGGCGTAGTTAACATAGGAACCCTAACAATTGCGTCGAGTGTTCCACCTAAAAACAGCAAACCTCTATCAATAAAAATACCGCAAGCCTCAATTTTTATATGTAGTTGCGTTTCTAACTGCTTTAAAACAGTAATCTCACTTTAAAAAAACATGTTTTGGCTCAGATAAATAAGATTTCATAACAAATTCACACACACACCTTGTAGTTGGTCGCCTATTAATCACTTTCCCAAAATAAGATGCTTTAAGAAGTTTTCGTCGAAGTTCTAACCATTCACTTCAATCTATTTTTCAAATTTGTCCTTTGTCCTATTTGCTTTCTTTCGTCGTTCGAGCACTGCAAACTTTAAAAAAAAACCTTTACGTAGGTACATCTGTTGTTGTATTTTGTACGACATTTGTCGCCATATTTTTTATCGCCCGATATTGTCCAGACGTACCTACCGGTAACCAGTTTATTTTAATGGAAATGGTTCACAAAACATGGAATAAACAACTTTTTTTTATTTGTTGAAAAATCCCAAAAAAAAATTACATACCAATTATAAAAAACATAAATAAAATATTATAAGTTAGGACTTAATATATTTTATGTTTTTCTTTTGTATCAAAGTTTGCATCTTTGAAAATGCATTGGGTGCATCAAAGAGCAAATACCTAACTTTTGGCAAGTGTTTTCTGCTTTGTTATTTTTTTTCTAAGGTTTGATAATTATTGGTTTCTGTACTTATTTTCTTAAAGCTACACATATTTCGAAGAAAAATAAAGATTTTTACATTCCACTTCTTCATTGGCCCATATCTCCGAAACGTGTCACTTTAGGACAACATGTGATGGAATATTTTCTGTTTATTTAGGTATCTCTATACGTATACGTACCTTTCATCGTACGACAAGAGATAAAAAAATATCAAGATGTCTGCCGTCGACTATGCCAAGGTCCATATATGGGTTTAAAATGTCCTTTGGGCATAATGCCACGTTAATGTTATTTCCTGCCCCAATTTGTTGCTGTCAGTTTGTTACCCAGCCAAATTAAAAGCTGATAATTCGGATTCGAGTTTTTTTTTTACTCCAATTTGTAATCCAATTCGTCCATTACTCCATTAATGTACCTATATTTTTTAGACCATCAGAAATAGAGATGGGCCGACAATCGCCGACTAGTCGGGAAAGCCGACTAGTCGGCACCTACCTACCTATTAACAATTATGCAATAAAACCAATATTTATTGAATTAGTAGTACAGTTAGAAGGTGGGTAGTCAGAAAAATGTAAACCAACCACGTCATAGCCTACATACTTCATCTAAACATCTTACATCTAAAATGACATAACCATGCCTCAGTTCCATTTAGTTTTTTTTTCCAACTTTTATTTTTATTTCAACCATTTTTTGGAAGTTTCGCTACAGCATTCGAAGTGTAAATTTATCCAAAAATACCAACAACCGCCGAGTGATCATAATTTACCCAAATATCTCTGAATTATAATTATCTGCATTGCCGACTAGTCGGCAATTTTGAAACCGACTAGTCGGCTAGTCTGCTAGTCGGCAGAACCCCTAGTCGGCCCATCTCTAATCAGAAAGTTTACAGTAGTTTAATTACATTTCAACGAATAAAAAGCCCATCGACATTTTTAAAAAAAATTTCGTAAGAATTTTTGGTTGAAAATAAGAGTTTTTTTTAATATTAAATCAAATTAAGGCGGAAAATGAATATTTTAAATAAAAAAATAAATAGGTACGTTTGTACCAAATTTGGTGAAAAAAAGAACTTTTTTTTTAAGTTATACCTACATTAAAAACCTAAAACGTAGTTATTTGAATTTTTCACTTACACGAAAAAATTGTGTATGCAAAAGTTGTAGAACTTTTTATTACAACTTTGCCATTCAACTTTTTTCCATAGGACTTGTAGTTTTGCTTGAAATCAAGATAAACCGTTTTTTATTCTCAACAACCCACCGGGTTCCCGACCTCAGATCGCCCGTAATTTATTTTTCCTGTCATTTTTTTATATGCTCTTTCTTTTCCAGTGGGTTTTATTCTACTATAATTTATCTTTTTCGAACCTTGTCGACCCTGATTTATTAGGGGGCCGCAAAAACCAAATTGTCCCGGGGATAAAAATTTTTAAATACGCCACTGTGCTTTGATACTACTCTGCAATATTTTTTATAAATGACAAGATGGGAACCCGAAACCCGTCGGGCTTCGGATAGTACCCCCGAAAACAATAACAAAATCTCTTTGAATCAATTCCCATAGAAACGTTCATCCCCAATAAAACTCTTAGGGGTTGAATTTTGGAAAAAAAACTTTTAGAGATTCACTTACTTCCCCATATCAATATCTATGTCAAATTTCAAGTTTCTAGGTCAAGCCGTTACGAAGTTGCATACAAACGTTTTTCCCCATTTTTACCCCCTTAGGGGTGGAAATTCCAAAAATCCGTTCTTAGTGCTCACTTTCAACCCCTAACGAACCTATGTTCCAAATTTCAAGTCTCTACACCCAGCCGTTTAGCCTGTACGTTGTCCATCAGTCAGTGAGTTAAACTTGCGTTTTATTAAGTACAAGATGGGAACCCGAAACCCGTCGGGCTTCTGATAGTACCCCCGAAAACAATAACAAAATCTCTTTGAATCAATTCCCATAGAAACTTTCATCCCCAATCGAACACTTTGAGGGGTTGAATTTTGGAAAAAAAATTTTTAGAGATTCACTTACTACCCCATATCAATATCTTTGTCAAATTTCAAGTTTCTAGGTCAAGCCATTACGAAGTTGCATACAAACGTTTTTCCCCATTTTTACCCCCTTAGGGGTGGAATTTCCAAAACCCCGTTCTTAGTGCTCACTTTCAACCCCTAAAGAACCTATGTTCCAAATCTCAAGTCTCTACACTCAACCGTTTAGCCTGTACGTTGTCCATCAGTCAGTTACACTTGCGTTTTTAAGTATGATGATGATGATGATAAATGAGCGTGTTTGTCCTGATCAGCTAATCAATATGGTAAGTGATTATCTGATCTAAGATATAGAACGCTAATCTAAAAGATGAGCGCGCAAAGAACAAAATCCGACCGTTATTTTTAGTGGCTGCACCGGCCTACGAGTCCGACTTCATTTTATTTCCATATCTACCTATGTAATATTTTGTACTACTTATATTATGTTATTCATGTGGCTATAATAACTGTGTTTACCCTATTTTACGGCGTTTTTCAACCATAATTTCATAGTATCTATATATCTATATAGATACAGACCGACCAACTAAATATCTCTATTTCAGAAACTTACATCAAAAATGTAAACAAAAATCATATAGGTACATTTATTTGAAAGTGACAGCTCTTTATTTACTTTTTCCTGTAAAATCGACAGTTCTTTGTTTACGTTTTTGATCTAAGTTTCTGAAATAGAGTATAGTATATCTAAGTAGGTACTACGTACCCAATTTACACACTATAAAAAATTACTGTACGATATGATACCTACCTGTAAATACATTGTAATGCACATACTATAGATGTGTGCGGTGAACTCCGTGACCTTTGTGCCGCGTGATTGACTCGCGGAGTGAGTAGCTGCGAGTGCGCGGTGCGGGGACTGTAAGGCCTAGGACCTGAGGCGGGGACAAAATTTGTATTCGAGCTGACCTACTATTGGCCCTTAATGATGATTAAACTTAAATTAATAATTTATCTATACAACGGGTGATCCTTAAGACCCAAAAAAATGTTACACTTGCCGATTCATCCCTTATTTTGTTTAGTTTCGTGCAGTAAGGTGGATTTACGCCCTTAGGTACTGACATAGGGTACAAATTTGTGGGGTGCAAAGGACACTTATTTTGAAATTTATGGTCGTAAAGGAAATTTATTTCGGTAAATACGGCACTAGGGTAATTGTTCAACACTGTCTTAGAAAATACTATAAATTCTAAGCACTTTCTTCCTAGGTTTCATTTAAATAGCTCAAGAAACGAAGATACTACGGCAAAAATAATTTAATTTTTTTAGTTTTTTGCTTCTCCTGAAAAGTCGCCTTTTGTCCTTTACGACCTTTGAGCCCAGAGGTGTCGATATAGGTAGCTAGTGACAAAGTGCTATGATGTAGTATATCCGTTACCCGTGGTACAAGCCTAGTTGCTTAGTTTGAAGTGTGTGGAACGTCCAGAAAAAAATTACCTATTACTAAACGTCCTGAAAAAAAACACCTTTTACGTAATTAAGTATTTTACTATTTAAAGCATTATGAACTTTACCTATTTACTGAGAATTCTATGTTAGGAAAACCGCACCACCTAAATTAGGTAACAAATAAAATATCATCCAATTATTCTACTAATATTTAAAAAGCGAAAATTTAGAAGTTTGTCTGTAAATCACTTAAAAAAAACGGCTGGATAGGCTGAAATTTGGCACACATATTGCAACAGGATTCGGAAGTAGTATGCGACTAAATCCACGGGTCCAGCTAGTCTTTTTAACCTTCGCTGTAATGAAATGAGTTTTAAGTGCCAGACCTGGTTTAATCCATGATTTAGGCATAAAAATAAAAATCATGGAAAAATATATTATGGTAAATCATGGTTTAAACCAGGTCTGGCACTTAAAACTCATTTTATAATAGCATGGTAAAAGTTTAGTTTATTGAGCCGCTGCCTGGCTTGCGGTTTTGTTCCAACCGCGTAAAGCCCTTGGAAATATCATTATAAAAATTAGTTTATGTGTTTATATTAAATAAAATATACCTACCTAGTACGTCTATAAAACAATTAAATGTTAATTTTGAGAATTATTAATGATAATGTGATTATTATTGTCGCTATAAGAATGTTTAATTTCCGGTCAAATCGAATTAATTCTAGTTCTCAGAAGTTTTTTACCTGATTTTTGACTTAAATACCTTTTCCTATTTATGGTAGAAATTATTAGTTCTAACAAACGTATTAAAGCTTTACTGCTGTCAAGATACCAGTTATGGAAGTGAATTAAAAAATTTATACCACCTATATATTATTAAATTCAATGTCCTATTATTTATTTATTAAACAACAACTTTTGTTCTATTTCAAACGAAAAAGAATGTTTTATGTCATGTAATTTAAAAATATAACCATACCAACCATACCTACCTACCATCTCAATTCACTAAATAAATTAAAATAATTAAATAATTAATAAACAACAACTAAACATGGATCTCTAGTTAGGGTTCCGTAGCCAAATGGCAAAAAACGGAACCCTTATAGATTCGTCAAGTTTTTTAATTTGATTCTAGTTATAAGTATACCTACTACTGTAATGCTTTACAAATAAATAAATAAATTCAATGTCCTGACTGACTTAACGCAGAGGCCAAACCGCTGGTCCTAGAAACATGTAATTTGGAGAGTGTGTTCTTTGTGGCATCCACTAAGATAGGGTTTTTGGAAAATCCCGCGGAATCGGGACTTATGCGGGTGAAACTGCCTGACTCTGCTAGATAAATATATTTTTAATATATATAAAAAACTAGACACTCCAGTAACACAGAAAACGGGATAAACGTCTCAAGATCTATTACAAATTCATTCAGCGGTTTCCGCATAAAAAATAGGCGACAATGTTACAGTCGCATTTATAATATCAAGGCGTTCTTATTGCTATACTTATCTGGAAGCAAACTTGAGGTAGGTACCTACATAAGGAGAAAGGATATATCTACCTACTCTTTCTCTATATAAACTTTACAAACGTAGCCGACTGTTTCCTCCCTAGATAAAGACATCACAGCAAAAATAATTTTTTTTGACATATAACATATATCAGCCAATTCAGCCATGACGATGCCACTACTTTTTGATTTTTTCATTTTCTATTTTTTCTTAAATCTCTAAAAATAATAATAATAGATAAGTATAAGTAAGTCAAAAAATTACATAAACATCAAAACAAAAAAAACACAGAATAAACAAACACAAATGAATACAAAAGATTTTCTTAAATTTATTTCCATTCTAATTATTCAGTCAGGAAACTGCCCACACATTATGGAGAACGAGTAAGACCTCTCTTGAGAGGAACTCCTTTCCTCTCAAGAGAGGTCTTGAGTCGAGAAAACATAACAACACTCATTCTTCAATTCTAAGAAGACGATACTCACAATATCAATCGGTATCTCGAGTTAATAATATGTTTGTACACGTACAAAAAGTTATCTATCGGTCGGTCCGTCCTTTGTTAAATAAATTAGATTCGGTGTCTACCAAATTACGCCTCGAACCTATCTATACATATGTATACAGTGTACCGCATAGAATCTCCTCAGAAATATGCTCCACCTATTATTTGTTAGGAATAAATTAACATTTATTCATGAGCGTTGCTCGTAACGAAACTGTAGTATACTAAAGACAATAGTACATCGTACATCATTGAAAGCTCCCCGTGGACTAGTAGCCGAATACTTCTTGTTTTCATTGGTTTATTCATGGTCACACATGAGATATAAGGCGCCGACAGACCGCTTCTTTTGTAAGTAACGTCTTATTCGAATTGGTAATGAGATTTTGTGAAGTGAAGACTTACGTGTTGCCTTGTTAGTAGTTTTGAAAATGTTTGTCGAAATAGATAGAGGGTTTTGAATGAGAGAAATTTTAAGGCGCTAACATTAAATGTTATTTGTTATGACATTTTTTTCTGTTTTAAAAAGAAATGGGGTAAAATAAAATAAAGTCCTAATGTGCTTATGAAGAAAATCAAGACAAGATAGTTCTGATTGTCAAGCAATAATATCTTTTAAAAAATTAGGTATAGGTAGAGATAAAATTAGTCCTAGACGTCACACGTTTATTTGGTATATTCTTACAAATTTCTCACCTAATTCATGGAAATACGCAAGTAAAACCCCGGACTCTACTAATAAGTCATAAATTCAAAGTAGATTTTTAAATACACTCCATAGAAACGTCTCTTTTGTTTGAAAAATAATATACCTACAACCTACCTACATATATTAGGTATATTATATTACCTATAAAAATGTTAATCTTATTTTATTACTCATAAAACATGTTTTATTTACTTTAATTATACGTATTTGACTTTTTACGTTTCTACTTTTAATAAAATAATATTATGCAAAGTACAATATTATCAAGAGTTGATAAAGTATTATACTTGCAGGTAATCCAAGAATATTTTAAGAAACCCGCCAAGTGCGAGCCCGACTCGCGCATAAAGGGTTCCGTACCATTATGACAAAACAATCATGTTTGGTGTATGAGGAGCCCCACTTAAACATAATCTGTAAAAATGTCAACTGTCTAGCTATCGCGATTCTTGAGATACAGCTGGTGACAGACGTACAGTGGAGTCTTTATAAGAGGTTTTACCCTAAAAAGGCCTAATAATAATCTTGGATATTGCTTGACTATTCTATTTTAAGAAGGGGTATTAGCTAATGTTAAATATTCTTATCAAAGCCTGCCAGCGAGAAACCTAGACTATGTCAATGTCAAAAAAGACAAGAAAGCAGTTGCAACTTTTCAGATTTTACATTTTTAATTAGTACTTATAATATTATGCAATTTTCTTGAAATAATATGTAGGTCTGTACCTACTTGATAGTTTTAAGAAGGATACCTATAGGTTCGTAGTCTTAGTAACTTTGTTTTCTAATTAATAATAAGCACACGAAGTTTTTATATTATGTGCTTTATTACATTTTTGTTTAGATTATAGCTAATAAATGAATTATGATTTATACACATATTTCTAACATTACACAGCGCAATCTAGTCTCAAACAAAGCAGCTAGACTTATACTATGGGTATACTAAACAACGGATATACTACAAAATAATATTTTTTTTTTGTAATTACATACATAACAAAACACCCAGAACCAGAAACAAACATTTATGGTCAGCAAAAATACTTGTACTCAGCGGGTATCGAACTTGCAACCTTCTAAATCCCAGCCGGGTGTTTGCCCGACGCGCCACAGAAGCCTTTATAAATGCTAATATAACGGCCATATTGGCTATTGTTTAAATTTCTTCTCGTATATAAAACTAGCTGCGCCCCGCGGTTACACCCGCGTAAGTCCCGATCCCGAGGGGATATCTGGATTAAAAGTAGCCTATGTGTTATTCTAGGTGTCCAGCTATCTATATTCCAAGTTTCATCGCAATCGGTTCAGTAGTTTTTGCGTGAAAGAGTAACAAACATCCAAACATCCATACAAACTTTCACATTTATAATATTAGTAGGAAGGATTTATCAGTGCATTGTGATAAGGGCACATGTCATAAATTGCCTGTTTCATAAGGCATTCATTAGGTCCGTGCAAAATGCGCTCCGTTGCGCAGCGATAATATTACCCGATAAGAAGTTTTATTGCCTTAAATATTACCTATTTGTGGCACCGATGCCGGTTTTTCTGTTCAAAATATTGATGATCAACATCGGATAGGAGTTTTTAATCTCGAGCAAAATTAAGATGAAGAGGAGCCCAGATAAAAGGGTTTAAGGAGATTAATTATCGATAAAATATACTTTTTTCCTATTTGCTATCGGAAATTACTTATCTGGTAATCGTTAATGATTGACCTGTTTAAGGGCAATATTTCAATCTATAGATTCTACTCATATTATAAAGCTGAAAGTTTGTGACTATGTATGTGTGTGTGTGTGTTTGTTACTCAATCACGTAAAAACCGCTTAACCGATTACCATGATATCGTAGATAGCTGGAGACCTGGAATAACACATAGGCTACTTTGTATCCCGATATTCCCGCCGGATCGGGACTTACGCGGGTGAAAGTCATGGGATCAGTCCGGTCCCAGGCCGGGACCGGGCCGTGACCGATCCACTGAAGTTCGAAGCCAAATAAGTAAAGTACCTAGCTATAAATAAGGTCACTAGTTTGACCGTCTGTCTGTCTGTGTGTCACCACGGATTTTCTGAAGAACCGTTGGACCTACTAGGAAGCAAGTAGTTTTTTAGGTTTCCGTGCCCAACGGGACTCTATTACTGAGACTCCGCTGACTATCTATCTGTCACCAAACTGTACGCCTTCATCCATATTCGTAACTACGATCTCGTAACCAGTTACAAGAGAAGATTTTTTTTTCGCTGTTTGGTAACTAGTTGTGAGAGAAGAATTATTTTTCCAAATTCGTTACCTCATGAACCGTGATAGCTAGACGGTTGAAATTTTCACAGATGATGTATTTCTGTAGCCGCTATAACAACAGATACTAATTTTTGTTCAATGCGATAGTTGTAAGCAATAGTCTAAGTAGAGCATACTTTCAAGTGAAACAGCACCACCATAGAAGTAGTGCGAAGAGTTGACAATCTATATCGAGTTACTATTACCAAACGTGGGAGTGTCCCCTTAGGTTTATTGGCATAATCTCCACTGGAGATAAACCAATCAATGCCCCTCCACCAGTGGGGATTATGACATTTTTGTAAGAACACATTGGGGTTTTCCCCACTTGTTAATCCTTGTTAATCCTGGTTGGTGGGGATTATTTCCTTCATAGTATTGGTAAAAAGGAAATCATCAGTAAATCAGTATAACTTGTATTAAATCTTGGCAGTTTTTATACAAGCGACAGGATGAGTAGTGATTGTGTTGTGTCTGTCTGGTTGTTCATTAAAAGTATTCAAACTATGTTTTAATTTATCTAGGAAGATCGAGTATTAAGTACCTCCTATATGATGAAAGTGCAGGTGCAGCCATAAGTTAAATATTAATATTTTTCTTGTATAAATACTAGATCCTATTTCTGAGACTTTGCTGTCTGTCTGTAAGTCTGTCACCAGGTCACCTGTATTTGTCACCTGTATCTCATAAACTGTGATATCAAGCCAGCTGAAATTGTCACAAAAGATGTATTTCTGTGTAACCGCTATATATATCTATGGGGGGCCTCCCTACAACAAACGTAATTTTTCACGGTAAAAAGCAATTTAAGTGCGATCAATTTTCATTTAAATTACCTAGTAGGTACCTACCAAATTTTTCAAGTACCAAATTTTCTAATAAATAAATTATAATTTTTCTTTTTACAATGTGGTAGGGTTATAAAGGCTGATATATTTTTAAACTCTCTGAATATCATCTCTCTAAACATCCAATCTGTCGAAGATTGCAGCTGACTTGCATTACCGCATGTTATTCAGTTCTTTAATTAACTATCAAACCGGAGGTGCTCTCGATTATAAGAAGACTCCCGACTTTGTACAACTTTACCACTGCACTTTGAAAACATACAAAAAGCTACCTTATCCCAAAGACTTAAGAGCTAGCTGTAGAGTAAGATTTCTGGCGACGGTTTGTCTCTCTGATATTGTTTTTTGTATCAACAATATTAGGTGGTTGTTGTATGGGCTCGATCATTAAAGTCAGATTTGGATATAGTGTAAAGCTTTGTACAAACCACTAAGGCTATCGAGCGACATAATAAATAAAATACACTTTTTAACCGATTTCAAAAAAAAGGAGGAGGTTCCCAATTCGGATGTTTTTTTCAATGTTTGTTAACGCATAACTCCACTGTTTGAGGTTCGATCTCAATCATTCTTTTTTTCATTTGAAAGGTACTAACTACAGATTGGCCCTATAAAAATATGGTGAAGATTGGATGAGGATCTTCGGAGTGATGAACAGAATTGCACCTCTAGAGTGCAGTAAATTGCTCAGTTTCCGCCAGTAGTATAAGGCCTTAAGGAATCGATACCCATGAATGGAGCATCTGAAACCACCTTCTCATCAGAAAACTCCTCAATAATTAAAGTTGTGGTTACAATTTTGATGATTTTAGAAGTAAGTACACTAAAAAGGATGAACTAAAAAATAATAAAAAAAAAAAAAAAACCGTCTTCATAAAAAAGCATGAAATAACCTCGCCTACATACAGTGCCACCGACTTATCTGTTATGTAATCTGAAGTCTCGCTCCCTTCATGGCCGGTGTGACCCGTTTGCCGAAACGTCTATGTAATTAACAACAATGATTATTGATTATAATCTACAACGCGATCTAGACCCGTGTTTCTAATAATAATGTGACTTTTAAAAATACTTGTTCCTTGAAATGATAGGTTGCAAGATTTGTTTCATTGGTTTGACCGAAGCATTAATCGAAGGTGCAGTTTGATGTGTTTTACGGCCAATTGCCTTTTTATAATCTTGTCAAATACTTGCTTTTTAGACGTGGGCGATTATGGCAAGTCATAAAATAATTTGGGCAAATAATCATATGGAAATATAAGTTTTTAGTAGGTATCACTGATGAGGTATGTTTTATGACACTTTAATTGAGTCCTTTTTAAAATAAATCGAATTTATTAAAGGCTAATTGGTTTGTCCTTTTATTATAGTTACAAACATTTTGTATTATTTATTTATATTTATAACAACATCCAACTACAGGGAATATCGCTCGGATGATGATGATGGTATATTTATAACAAAGGTAAGTATATACACCTTCTCTCATTCATTTATTTTCTTCCCTAAATAAAGGATTTTTCCAAAAATAAACTGGAAGTTTACCTACTTAATACCTATCTTCACTTCAAACATAAAATAAATTATAATCTAAGTATGCTTATTTATCTTCTAATTTATAAAATTTCCATGTTACATGTTAGTTACCGTATTCCTCCGAAACGGCGCGACCGATTTTTACTAAATTTTATATGCGTATTCAGTAGGTCTGAGAATCGGCTACTATCTATAATTTATAAGGCAAAACAACGTTTGCCGAGTCAGCTAGTATAATATAAAATCCAAAGTCCTATAACTGATTGACTGACTGAATGACGTAATGACTGAACTTATATATTAACGCAAAACCCCTTCGTCCTAGGAACATGAAATTTGGAGAGTGTGTTCCTTGTCATGTGCATGTATCCACTGAGAAAGGATTATTCGAAATTCCCACGGGATCGGAGAAACCGCGAGACACACAGATAGACAGACACTTCAAACTTATACACCCCTGTTTTTCCACCGGGGGTAAAAAAGAACAAGAATGAAATAACTTCATAAAGCAAATTTCACATAACCCAACTTAAGACATAGAAAAATGAGTACCACCGACTCCATCATTTTTTGCATACAAACGTAATCAAGTCCACAATTGACGAGTAATAAATAACATTGTCGCAGAATAACAAAAAAGATTTACATCGAAGGCGACAAATCGAAATAAAACAAGTTACGCATTCCCTGGCGGTACCGACAAGAAATCAGATCAACATTCATGGTGCTAATGTATATTAAATATTGTGGTATGGCATCCCAGTGAAAAACAATACAAAAACGGAATGGTATTGCCATTATAGTTTATAACTTCATAACTCAATCACTCTGTCTACGGAGCGAGGATCGGTAGGAATTTTATACTTTTTCACCTAGGTACTGTCGGGGAAAATGTCTTTAGTTTTCTAAGTTATGGGACGTACATTTTAATTTCGGACTGTAATCTGACGTTTTTTTTGGATTTGACATTTTTTCTTCAGGAAGATGTGGCAAATCATAGTCTAGAATTAAAAAACTAAGTTTAAGTCATTATCATCATCCGAGCAATGTTACGCTTGCTTGCATCCCTCTCGGGAGCCCGGGGTAGTGTTTCATACATATCAGTTATTTAAAAGCTAATGTAGGTACACCTAAACTATAATTCTCTATGTTATTGACATGCGCCTTATTCAGGCATTGCAGAGACAACATTTATGAAATAGTGGATGGGTACACTGGGAAAAAAAACAGGTGATTTTTAGGTTAATTTTGCCGACTTATTAGGTGAAACGCAGACATTCGACTAAGTAGGCTAATTCCACCTAGTGCACTTGGTAAAGCAAAAGTTGGTAAAATTTACGTAGTCCACTATTAACCAACTTATTAGGTAAACACTATGATTTGGTAATTAACCTACTTATTAGGTAATGGAATATTCATATTCATATTCATTATACATGGTAAAATCAATCTACTCACTGGGTATATCGACCCTACTATAAAGGTATTACTAACCTACTTGATAGGTAATATACACCTACTCGCTAGGTAGTTCTAGCCTACTAAATAGGTACCATTAACCTACTCACTTGGTGAGAACATGTTAATGATACCTATTAAGTAGGTTAGAACTACCTAGAAAGTAGGGTAACAGTACCGCGTAAGTAGGTTAGAACTGCCCAGCGAGTAGGTGTATATTACCTATAAAGTAGGTTAGTAATACCTTCATAGTAGGGTGGATATACCCAGTGAGTAGGTTAATGGTACCTATTTAGTAGGCTAGAACTACCTAGCGGGTAGGTGTATATTACCTATCAAGTAGGTTAGTAACACCTTCATAGTAGGGTGGATATACCCAGTGAGTAGGTTAGAACTACCTTTGTTTTTCTTTGATCCCGGTGGCACTGCAATGCCGGGCCGACCCGTGACGGGAGTGGAGCGAGCTCCGAACATCCCGTCGCTTTACAAAAATCAGTTTAATATACTGGTCCTCCAATGGAGGAACTTTCAGATATTAAGCTGAAAAGAACAGATACTACACTTTGATCTTAGCCAAAAGGCCAGAAGCGATACTGTAGTAAAATGTACGAGCGGTAGTCTATCGATAGAGGTGAATAACGATACCGCGATTCAGAGATACGAGTGTTTATGTTGTCCCGCCATCTATCATCATCATCTATCACTTTGTATTTCTCACCAACTCAATAGGTATTATTAACCTACTTAATGGGTAATATTAGCAAAATGACTTGGTAATGTATATACCAACTTAGTAGGTTGTATTAACCAACTAATTTGTTAGTAATAACCTAAGCGCTATGTAGCCCCCAACTAACCTAATTGTTAGTTACTACCAACCTACTTATTGGGTGAATGTCGAAACTAAAAATACCTAAATTAGGTTTAATTAACCTACTTTTTTGGTAAACATACCAAAATAGTCGGTTGCCGATACCTACTAAGTCGGTTATTTTGGGTCTTTATAAAGTAGGTATTTTTAACCTAAATAATAGGTTGATTGTACCAAGCTATTGTGTAATTATTACCAAATCAATAGGCTAATTCTACCTACTTAAAGAGCAAGGTGATAAACCCAATTAGTAGATTATTTTAACCTTAATAAGTGGGTTGCATTTACCGACTCAATGCGTTAATGTGTACCTACTATTGGTTAAAACACGGTTTTACCAAAAAGTAGGTTTAATCTACCGACTTTTTGCATTACCAAGCGCACTAGGTAGAATTAGCCTACGTACCTAATATGTTTTTAGGTACATTTAACCTAAATTAGGTACATTTTACCTACTTTTGACATTAACCTACTAGATTAGGTTTGTAATTACCTAACTTTTTTCCCAGTGTAGGTAATATTAACATTATGGAGTAGCGTAGTCATAACATTTATTTTAATGTAATAATTATTCTACTCAACAATGCAGCCTTACAAATTAGCTACAACATAATCAAATTGTTGATATTTGTACAGATTTAAAAAATATTCAATAAAAATAGCAAATGTTCATTAAAATTAAATGCTTACTACTTCGACGCTTATATTATAAAGAGTAACGAATATAATTGTACTTCCAATACTTTTTAAATACGGAACCCTAAAAAACATGGACTTAACGTGTTACTGATCTAAATGTAATAAGAATCATCAAAATAGGAACAAACATACATACATATATAGACTGAGAAACACATAACCTTTCTTTGCGTCGCTATCGGGTAAAAAGGTTATGTATTACATCTAAAAAAATTAAATTAAATTAATTATTACAGCAGGCTTAAGATTTACTCATGAAGAACAATTACTTCAAGACTCTAAATAGATCGGAGAATAGTAAAACTACAGAAATCGGTTCATGAATGGTTGATAGAGTATTTCCTTCATGGTACATTTATAGTGTGACAAATATCCACTATCCGTGTTGTCGAATGTCTCGTCAAGTTGGTCCAGATGTGGATTAAGGCCGTGGGCATGCCCGTTCTCGCCCCAATCCTAAATATTTTAAATTGCCTGACCCAACAGCCGTTATCCTGCCCGTTAAATAAAAATAAGCTAGAAACCTACACTACTAATATTTTACCTTACCCTACTACTACTCTACCCTACCCTACTCCTACTCTCTAAAAAAAAAGTAGGTAACCTATGTCTTACTCCTGATTCTAAGCAACCTCCCACCAATCTTCAGCCAAATCGGTTCAGCCCTTCTTGAGTTATAAATACTAACAAGTTTGTGTGTAAGCAAGTAAAAGAGTATGTTTGTCACTGTTTCAGCCCAAAAACTACTGTACTGTTTACGAAACACGAGAAAAATCAAGGGTGAATCGCTTTATAGTTTTCGACTTAAAAGCAAGTTCAAAAGTTTCACTCGCCTTACTAACTATGCCTATGTTCTGTTCAATTATTTTCGAAAACGGTTTTATATTTTTGAAAATTATGCAAGGTTTTGCTAAAGCATTTGAATCACAGGTGATTTCTTGCAAAACAAAATTTCATAAATGTTAAAACGTTTTCGTAAAAAACTTAACAAATTTTAAAACATAATTGATGCGTTTTAGGAGACTAACACAACAAAAATATGTTCTGCACCCATGCATAAAGGTTTCAATAAATGGTGTTATCTGAAAAATGTAAAGAAATAAAAAATATGTTTATTAGAGTAAATTCAGGTAAGATCGGATACTGGGGAAGACCGTATGACTTAAATATCTCCCTAAATAGGCCATATTTTTTAGTGTTAGCCACAGTGCTCACCAGACCAATTCACCCCGCACCGATCTGTGGCACTCGGCAGATGCATTGTCACCTATTTTAGGAGATATTTGAGTCATATGGTCTTCTCCAGTATCCGATCTTACCTGAATATACTCTACTGCATAAATCACAATATTACACCTTAAACTGAATGCAAATGCGACTTAATGCAAATAAATATCCTATTATAGGTATAATCATTTTATTATAACATCGCGCTTCATCGTCGTATATTTATACGACTGAAGATTTCAAAGACTACCCACGTTTAAACCTACCTAAGAGCGCTCCTGTGTTGGTAAGATAGAAATCGGAGCATAACATAATGATAAGATTCCAGACATTCTTTTATGTTCTCTTCAATAGATAGATACTTTATATAAGTTCTAAAGGAATTGAAAAGAAGGTATTTTACTGTTATCTAAACACCATAGCACGTGCCTAGACACATATTCTATAACTAAGTTGTCTCAATTTTGCCTCTGGTCTGTTCATTTTTTTCTGGACAGCAACGGTTCAATTTATTTTAAAATTTCGCACAGTTTCGTTTAAGATTTTGATGATGCTGACAATCTAACAATCTATATCTATAAAATGCTTTGTCCTGAGTGACTGACTGACTGATCAACGCACAGCCTAAACCGCTGAAAGAAGAGAGCTGAAATTAGGAGGGAGTGTCTTTATGTGATGAAGGCATCCGAGGAGCTCATTAGCCTAGCTGTACCTGCCAATAATCAACGGTCGTACCGGTTAAGCAACGCATTTACTTGGATGGGTGACTGAATATGTGTGGCAAAAAATCATTATCTTGAGCTCCTCGGTGCTTCGTAAGGCACGTTAAGCAGTTGTTATCTCCGATAGCAGTCGTAAGGTCAAGTTAGAGGCTTTAGGGCGACCCGAAAACTCTGACACCAGGTGAGCCACACCACTATACGATTTTCACAAAAAATGATGTTTAAAAATTCTATCGGGATCGGGACTTATGCGGGTGAAACCGCGAGCTACAGCTCGTTTTTATAATATAATTATAAGTATTTTAATATTATTACGCATGGAGTAGCTAAAACTTTACAAAATAGTCTGTTACGAGACAGAAATTCTATAATTAATCATATTCCGAGTGCTCAGCGACTTGATTGCTATTCTACCTCGTATTGAAAGCAAGCCTCAATGGGTTGAAGGTTTCCCTTCCAAATTAAACCACAATCGTCCAACATTTTGATTATGTTTTGTTATTACATCAATTTATGAACGATTTCATTACATTGTTAAGATGCACAATGGAGATGATCGTAATTTATGTTTGCTACTTTTTAAATATGACTATATAGCTGCATCACGCGGTTTCACCCGCGTAAGTACCGATCTCGTGGGAATATCAGAATCAAAAGTAGCCTATGTTACTTTTGATTTGGTGAAAGAATTTTTGAAATCGGTCCAGTAGTTTTTGAGTTTATTCATTACAAACATACAGACACATACACACAAAAATACAAATCTTTCCTCTTTATAATATTAGTGTAGATGTAGATTGTATGCGGTGAATCGGTTTCCATCGTCCTCTGTTTTGGTTTCGATGTTTGTACAGATATAGGTTCAAAGACGATCTTATAAGATTGAATTATTTGTCGCCTCATATCTCTTAAACACCTCATTACTACCACGCCATGGGACAAAGTTTTTATCTACAACAAGGAAACCTCGCGCTTCATCCAAACTAAAAGATTTTTATCACGTCAATGCAAAAACTGCAACAAAGGGTTCACAAGCAGAACACCTCAAGGTTTTTGCGCTAACATACAGTATTGCAAACTGGTTACATCTGTGTGTGTTAAGACAATTTTGATGGGAGATGATGAACGATGATAGTGCCGTTGACATTGGATGTTTTCACTCTTGGAATCAAAGACGAGTTTTATTTTGTGATTTTTGTTAAGAAAGTGGAAACAGAATCACTTTTTATTTATTTTTAAGCGGAATTAGATTGATCATCGTAAAGGTAAGGTGTGGACTGTTAATGTGTCAAAACATCTTTATATTACAGTTCAGAAATCAGAAATCAAATTCATTTATTCAGTTAGAGCAATGTATACAAATACATGATCTTCTTGACATGTTGACTTATGACTATGATTTTAGTGTGGTTTCGGAACGCGCCCTACGATGAGAAGTAACCACAAGAAATTCATGGCTTATTTTGGGGTAAAACTTAACACTAAAGAAAATCAAAATTTATTTCTGTATAGATATTAGGCTCGTGTAGCCCGAGAATAGAATAGGTCCATTGTCTTTCTGTGGGTGTCGTAAAAAGCGACAAAAGGATCTTGAGGATATACCAACAAACCTGGAGTTCTATCCGCGCGGTCACGGTTACACTGCTTGGTCCCAAGGAGGGATTGCGGCAGGCAGCCGTGAAAACTTTCCCAATTATATTTGCAGTTGGTATGGCCAATAAAAGTGTGTTGAAGCGGGATCCGGGCTCCTGAGAGAGATGCAACCGGGAACATCGAATAACATGGGAGAGGAGGAGTGGATATCGACTAACCCCCTTACTTGTAAACAGCATAAATACTGTATCGTTATGTAAACTGCATAAACTATGTATCGTTTGTCTGTTACTGTGACATGAAGTTTCAAAGTTAACAGACAGAGATAAAGGTTACATAAACTTAGTCATTGTTTATAAGTAAGTGAGGGTAAATTAATAGCCTAGTTCAGTACGACTAGAAACATGAGTACAAAAACCTTGCTTCTCAGTTAAACCTATTAATGAAATGAACAGTCAATTGAACAGCTACAAGTAGTTTTGTACCTAAATTAGAGATTCCATCAGTTAATCTACGTTTCCAATGTCAGTTTCGTCCAATTTCGTATCAGTTACTCGGCTTTGCTGCATCATCGGCGATCTAATCATGTATAGGACGAGATTAAAACAGGTCTGTCGGATCGCATCAAAGGCGGTATCATACTGTTATTTTGACTGATTGATCTCCACTAACAAAAAAGCCAACGTCGCTACCGACAGTAGCTGAGAAAAAACAAATTAGTTGGCTAAACCTTTTCTTAAAGTATTGTTATTATCACCACCTACCCCGTGTTACATGCCCCGAGATACTTCGTGTGTCGATAATCGAAAACCTCGATGAATTGTTGATCAGTCGGCTTAAGGTTGAGTTTTAATCTTGCGTCGGAAGGCGTCAGAATCGCGTTGTTGAAAGGCGAAAATCATGCTGCGTTTGCGACCTTGCGTGAACAAAAAACGCGATTATTTTTGGAGAAAACTTTTTCGGTGTCAGATGTAGCGGCTCGGGCTTTGATTGTCGATATTCTCATATTTAGTTTTAATTGGTGGCTTTATCGAGTTTACATTTTACGGTCAGAGTCGATGAGTGGTTAATAAGCGGCACTTTGAAAGGTAGACTTTTTTTAGAGATCCGCGTTAATAGGTACCTAATAGGAATATGACTGTGATTTCGTTGTTGTGATTTTATTAGGGTTGCACGTGGCTCCATTGATTAACGTGATCATGAGATCGTTTTACTATCAATATAATATTTTTATACTTTTTGTTCAGACTTCATTGTTGTTCGGAGATAGGTAATATAAACTTGTTCAGTTTTAGTGTCGGTTTTAACAAATTGGTTAACTAATAGATGGGGAAATTGGCTTTTTATTGATTATTGGAAATCAGAAATTGAATTCATTTTGGTGCTCTCTACGCTGTATTCTAAACCCAAAGTCTTCTCGACGATTTGATTAGTAAAATGAAGTCTTTATTAAAATTTGTGGATGTGAAAACCCTATTAGCCTAATTAATAAACGTGGAGTAAGATCAGAATAATTTTACCACCTTTTGTTTATGTCTGTCTACTTTGAAAGTTCTTAAAATTGTCACGGAAAAAGACAAAATATTTTTTCACTACTCCGACCTTACTCCACGTTTATTAATAAGGCTATATATGTACCTACTACTATACATAGGGTTTTCAATGATTTATTCGAAACATTCAGTCATAGTTCCGTAAAGAGTGATAAAACTTTGTGAATTTGTCCATTTTGGCCATCGGAATGCCATAACAATTCTTTACGGAACCGTTTATGGAAAATAAATGTAATGCTCTGTGCCCAATTTTTTATTGTTTAGGCAATAGCCGATATTGATTTCGGTTCTTTGATTCCGACGTATTATTGCTTGTTTTATTGGTACCTGGGAATATTGTAATTAACCATATCGGTTATTTTTTCTCATCTCTCTAGATCCTTTCGTGTCTATCGCCTATAATAATTATGGGCTCACCTTGAAAGGCGTACGCGCCGAAAATTGGTCTCATATTGTTCATAGAAGACGTAGTTCCTGTTGAGTAATCCATTTTTATGTTTCTAATAACTATCCGGTCATGTTTCACTGCACAACTATTTTAATATGTTTTAAATCCATTGTAAATTTACAATCATCACTTTAACTTTCACGGCGTTGATTATTTATTGCACTTGATATTTTTAATGATACACTGTTGCTATTCTAAAAAAATAGTTCTAGTAGTTTTAAATTAGTTAGTGAATAGTTTAGTTCTGGTTTCACTGCGTTAGCACTGTAGTAATATAAGAATGTTTAAGCAAACAGATAAAGCTTGATGCGAGGACATAAGTGAATCAATTACCGAGTAGCTAGCGATTGTGGGACTATTATTCGAACCCCTCGTTTGTAACCATCGCTCCACCTCTTGTCCCCTACCACTTTTTATATACTAGTAATAATACTAAATCACTATGGGAACATTCGTGTATGTACTTACGATATGTTTGAGGGAATAAAAAGGGTGTTTAACGTTTATGTAACAATGATGTGTCTGTAGTGTTGAAGTTATGAAAGGTCTCGCTAGAATCTTGTTTGGCTTCAAATCAAAGCTTGCTATCAAAGCTCTGTTTTATTTTCGAAAAAGTTTATCAAAATAAAATGTATTAAACCAAACACTTATAAAACATAATTAATATTAAAAACTAAATTAAAACTAAAACTGGTTAAAGTAAAACTAACCAAAAACTAAACTAAATCTAAATCAGCTAAACTTTTTGTCAAAATCAAATATGTTTATTCATTTGGATATTCACATAACACTTTGAATCGTCAGAAGTGTGTCATCGGAACGCGACCTCCAATGAGAAGAAGACACAAGGAACTTATTGTTTTTTTTAGTGATCACATTGTCGCATATTTACTATTATAGTGGAACTGGAGCAATAATCTATACCCACTATAATAATCCTTACTAACATTACAAGCGCGAAAGTAACTCTGATTGTCTGTTTGTTAAAATAAGTTTGTACTTATACCTACTTATAAAAAAAAATAACAACAATCTATCACATCCACAAACACACAACCCGCCCAACAAATTTAGCAAAAAAGATACCCTAATTAAAGAAATCTGCTGAGTGGTTTGGAAGATACGAATATTACAAACATACAAGATAGGCGCGAAAAACATAACCCTTTCCTTGCAGCCGGGTAAAAACATGACAGTCATCCTGCTCTGCAGTCTGAGGAAAAGTCTATTCGAAGTAGATATAGATGTGTTTTGTAAACTTTAAACTCCTGAATAAAAATGATCAGCGAGCATGCAGCTGCCCGTATCGCGCCTACAATGCTAGAGATAAAAAGCCGTCATGCAAATCAACGACTTTTGTGTCGACTACCGAACGTATTGTGCGATGGCTCGAAAATGTCTCGAAATACATTATTTTGGGGATATGTTCTATAATATGTCTGATGTCAGCTGTTTCTGTTGGAACTAATTTGGCTTTATAATACTTGTTTGCGAAAAAAAGTTTCGTTTTTAGACGTGTTTCATAGTACGAGGTCCAAAGTATTGCAAATATTATATCGGAGGAGAACATCAAATAAAATTTTCGTTGCCAGTCGGAATTTGATTCATTTAAGAATCCAAAAAAAAACAAAATAATAACCTGATAAGAGAAAAATAGAAAAAGAAAACGTGTTTTATACCTATGCGTAGTTTTGATTCATTAAAAATCCAAATAGACAAAATAATAACCTAATAAGCGAAGACAAATAGAAAAAAAAAATGAAGTTGTATATGCGTAGTATAAAGTTTATTTAAAAAAAAACAATTTCATTTGTTAATATTGTGGAGGAACAGGTAATTTTTTTTAAAACTAACCCTTATCAATATCAATCATTGAGTTATATAACTTTTGAATCTACAAATATGCTCAAATTATGCCGACTCATAAATTATTATTACTTTTCATTCACATTTCTTTTAGAATGAAATGTTTGAATGTTCGAGTGGTTGTTTTTTGTAGTGACATGATGTCATGTGTCAAAACAAAATCGAGTAGCATCTTGGGATTTGCATCGAGTTACAATCGAGTCGAGTGGGTATTGTCGGAAATCACCAACTGGGCGACAATAAT
The DNA here is from genome assembly GCA_958496205.1 of Idaea biselata. Lineage (NCBI taxonomy): Eukaryota > Metazoa > Arthropoda > Insecta > Lepidoptera > Geometridae > Idaea > Idaea biselata. The sequence continues at coordinate 17,871,642 of OY292404.1, forward strand.
AAATGAAAATATTCGCTACCGATTCGGTGTATTTTGTATATGTGTAATATCCCTAGGGATTTTGATTATGCTTTTTGTTGGCAAGTTTGAAGGGTGAATCACTGCTAGAAAAGTATTTAGAATTTGTACTTTATTTTGTAGCTTTGATAATCTTTATTAAACAACTTCAAAAGAGGAGAAGGTTTACTATTCCGCTGCATTATAATTATCCCTCTTACTTATAAACGATTAATAACAGAAATTGACTAATTTGCGTAACGTTTGTTTTTGTCTGTCAACTTTGAAACTTCATGTAACAGTAAAAGTTTATGCAGTTTATGCAGTTGTTAATCATCGTTTATAAGTAAGGGGGTATGTTATGTTATGTTAAATTTAACAGTATCATTTATGACAAATATCACGTTCGATTTTTTCACAGACGCAGAATTCGTAAATAAGAAAGAAAACTCAATAATCTATTGTTGGCTTTTCCTATTTCATTGAATATTGTTTCTTTCATTGTTATTATGTTATGTCTATATTATGCTGAACATTTCTCTTAGAAATGTGATTTGTAAAAATATTGTTTTCTTATATCCACTTTAATACTATGTTTATTATTGCTTAGCTTATCTATATTTATTAAATGTACTTAGGTAGTTTATGGAACATTCTCAAAATGGCAATTTAAAATCTCTATGTTTGTAATAAAGTTTAAATATAATACCTACACTTTACGTAGGTAATCAAATACCTGGTTCATTACGGCCAAAAGTGCCCAAAATGTTGGCGGCATTCCCCCGCCGAATGGCCAAAGACACATTCTGCGCCAAATATTCACCAGACCGGGGGCCATGGCCCCTCTCTCTGAGGCGGCGCCCAAGCTCAGCAACTAAACCCTTGGAACCCCACGACCCAGAAGTCTCAAAGGCAATCGGAACAAAAACATTGTTTGTATGTTTTTTTACCTATACCTAAGTTATTTTTATTTCAGTATTTTCCATTAAATCTTCCATAATTAAAGTCCTACGCTTCGTGCTTATCAGCATACTGTAATATTTACCAAATAAACTGAAAATCAGCTGGACTGTATCAAATTATTATTCACTGTATTTCAATCACAGATATGCAAATTATTCCGCATACTCAGAAACAGAAAATCGAACAAAGGGTCCTGATTGCTGTCCACTCATTAATAAGCAGAGTTTGATATACCTAGGATTAATGGGTATTTGAAATGATGTTTCCCAATGTGTTGTATTCAGGCTTTACGCGTATACTTCGATAATATCGGATTCGTTATTGGAATAATGCGTACTTCTGTTGCGCCATTGTATGTAACTTCGTACCCGTTGTAATTGTAATACAAAATGTACCTACTAAAAACACGCACCTATCACAAAAAAGCATGCGATATTACCGCAGCTATATTCGATTTTTTTTAATATTCTATTTTTTTTCTATTCTAATTAGAAAATGAAAAAAAAAAATGGCAGATAATAGATTTTATGGCATAAACATATTTGCTCTAATGACTTTATCCAGGGAGGAAACAGTCGACTATGTTAGTATGGAGAATGAGTAGGTTGACTTTTCTCTTAAGTTTAACACCAAAGAAGTTTAAAAAAAAATCCAATCTTTTCATGAGGACTCTTTTTTTTAAATTTGCTTTTAAGTACAGACCTTTTGTCCTCCCGTCCTTTAGTAGGTATAGGACATATCTAGATGAAATATAGTTGACCCAGTTAAACATTATCATGGAGCTTCGTTTCCCTTGAGGAGTACAGCCATACTCTGGCAACAGAAGGCTTATTTTCATGGACGTATCCTTGATATTATTTTCTCTCTCTCTTTGAAATCGACTCGTTTCAATCCCTATAAGTAAAGGACTTTTATTTTTAAATTAAGCCAATAGCAAAGAGGAAGAGTAGGATCTGATTTAAAAGGTATCTGTAGGAAATTATGTTAACTTTATTTTTGTCTGTCAGTTTTCATATACCTAATGTGTTTCCAAAAGAAAATTTGTTAGATCATTTTGCAACTGTACTCTGTCTCAGAATTTTAGATGAAAAATGTAAACAAAAAACTCATACATTTTTCCTATTTTCTTTGATATTGACAGTTCTATGTTTACATTTTTAATCTAAGATTCTGAGACACAGTTTATAGTTGTTTATAGTTATGACAACAACTCTATTATTACTAAGTGCGGTAGGTACTAAGGGTCTTTTATTGTGTCAAAAAAAACGAAATCTAGGTTTAAAAACAAACCCCAGTAGTCAGTAGGCGCAAGTAGGGCCTAATTTAATAAAAAAAATAGACATAACTTGAAACAAAAGTTGTTTGTAGGCTCTTTTAAAAAAATCAGTCTTTTATTTTTTCCTTTTGTTGAGAAATTAACAAAAACATAAGAATATTAATTTGTGTCATTAACTCATTAACCAAGACGCGAGTTAAGAGGCCGCCGACAGAAAAAGAGTGGGAAAAAAAATGTGTGATCCCACTGCTCGCGACAGCGGCAGCGCGTGTTGGTGGAAACAAGTCATATGTGTTAAATATGGAACAAGATGGACGTGGAATTAGATACCGTCAACTGGAATGGACTACCGTCAACTGGAATGGACTACCGTCAACTGGAATGGACTACCTTTAACTGGAATGGATTACTACCTAAGTTCAAAATCTGCAATGTCTAATAATTGTTGAATTGTAGGAAGCTATAGGCACAAGCAAGTCTTACTCCATCTAAAAATGTCCCAGGTAAATTGCGTGAATTATAAGGTTGCTTGCTCTGTTTATATTATCTAAAATTTTATTTAAATGCTAATTATCGTTATTAGGTAGTTAAACGGACCCCGGGCTCTAAGCGCACCCCAGGCTCTCGAGAGGGATCCAACCGGGAACATCGCTCGGATGATGATGAGATAAGTTTACATATCTAAAATATTAAAAAAACCAGATAACTACATTTTTAACTTTCTCTTGCAATATCAATTCTACTGTAAACTACTGGTTTCTTATTTAAAAACTTGATGTTGTAAAAGGAGTTTTTATACGCTAATTATATACAAATCGAAAATTGCTAGAAAATTCATAATTTCTTGGTTTCGATGATTTGTACAAAATCATTATTTAAAAAGCATTAAATTGACCTAATGAGAAATTTTACGTAGGTATAGGTACACAAATTGAGATTACTGTGATAATTAAGAATTATTTCTATGAGGAATTAAGAAAGTATTCCTATATAATATTTAATCGACAATCAGACAAACATAAATGGTTTTACAGGATGGTTGGCTGGATGGTTTAGTACATTTTTGACAGGAAATAAATTTTGATTATGAAATATTTGGTATGTCATTCATTACAGTAGTGAACTTTATTGTATTGCATCGATCTCAACCTTAAAAGTAGATATGGCATCAGAAGGAAGCGGCAAACAGCCACTGTAATAACGTCATTCATCGACTGCATCTAAGCACCCGTAGCGATACTCATTAATATTTACGATAGACGTAACAATATTGTCAGCGCCGCAGCGGCTTTTTATATTTATTTCGCGAAGAGGAACATAGAATATGTTTGAGACATCATCTCTAGTATAATATCTCAATGCACTATTGTTCGATTTTACTTTATGCAGATAGACACAATTTGACGTTGTTCTGCACTTCTCTTTCGGGAACCCGGGGTTCGCTTACCTACTTTTACGTCTCCACTTCGCACGATCTGCGGCATCCCGCGTAGTGAGGCCATTTGCACGCACATCTGCTCTTACGACGTCAAACCTACTTTTCTTGGGTATTCCCGATCTGCCGCGGCCGGGTAGAGGCGCCATAGCAAGACAGTTGTTCCCCACGTAACTAGCCGTTTCGTAAAACGTTTTGCACTTCTACTTAGGCCGTTTTCTGAAGCAAACGATGAGTCTATTCCATTAGTAGGTAGGTACGTCATCGAGTTTTTATATCTAGAACCATTATCTTATTCAATTTAGAGAGAGCCATTATGCTATAAGTGAATTGGGTTTTCGTTCGTATATACATACACTATACTAGTTTATTTAGATCCATCGTCAATGCATGCCCCAAGGGCGGTCTAACGCACGAGACGCCCGCCATTACAGTGTGACAAAAATCTTAATGAAGGTAGAGTGAGGGCGCTGCGCTCGCGCTGTCATCCTTACTAATCCAACGCAATGTAAACCTTACCAATTACGGCAGCAGATTAGTTCCTTTTTTGGCCACGTTCTTTAGGAACCTAGTCGCAGTATAGAGTATAGTCAGGTAAGAACGGATAGAGGGGAAGACCGTATGACTCAAATATTTCCCAAAGTAGGTGACATTGCAACTGTAGGGTCAGAGAGCGGTGCGGGGTGAATTTTACAAAATCTATATTAATACTAGCTGAGCCGGCAAACGTTGTTTTGCCTTATAAATTATAGATAGTAGCCGATTCTCAGCCCTACTGAATGCGTATGTGGAGTTTTGTGGAGATCGGTGAAGCCGTTTTGGAGGAGTACGGTAACTAACACTGTGACATGGAAATTTTATATATTAGAATTATAATGAGGTAACGTTGGTAACGTGTATGTTTGTATGTATAATTAGTGGTTTCGTAGATTACGAACGAAACCACTGGACCGATTTCAAAAATTATTTTGCCAATAAAAAAAAAATATAAAGCCTCATTAACAGGGCTACTAGGCTACTTTTAATTCCGATATTTATACGAAATATACGATTTGAAATAACCCGGGTGACATCGTGGGACGCAGCTAGTATCACATATTTTGGAAGATATTTGAGTCATACGGTCTTCCTCCATATCCGACCTTACCTGACTATACTCTACGTGTTTTCGTAACGGATCATTACAATTTCTCATAGTGACATAGAAAAATTTTACATGTCATTTGGAAATATTTTTATGAGAGTTTGTTTTTCACATAGGGCGGTCCCCTTTCACACGCCGCATTATAATTCCATTCGCCGAACGTTTCAGTACATTTACTATTTTGATGATTTTAATCTCTACTAATAGGTTGGCTCATTTATGGTGAAGTGTAGAATTTTTTTAATTGTGTCGGATACTGTCTCATACTAGGTGCGGCAAATATTCTTAATAGTAGAGGAACCGCAGCAATTTATAAAGTCCTCTTCTTTTCGTTAAGTGGTATGGCTCACCTATTTAGAGTTTTCAGGTCGCCTCTAACTTGATCTAACGACTGCTATCAGAGATAACAACCGGCACTGCTTAGTTAGTTAGTTTTCGCTGCGCCTTTTCCGCACTTAGCCTCACAATTGGGCCATTGTACGCGAATGTCCCATGCCTTCGGACCGTGGTGAGTCCTAGGACATGTCGGTTTACTCACGATGTTTTCCTTCACCGTAAGAGCGATGTTATTAGCGCACATAACTTTTTCTTAAAGAAAAAGACATTTGTGCGCGATCGGCCTAGGTTCGAACCCAAGACTCTTGGAATGAAAGTCGGGGTATCTAACACTAGACCAATACCGGCCACCAACCGGGACTGCTTAACGTGCTTTCCGAATCACGTACAACCTCGAGAAAAAGTTTTTTTTTTGCCACGCATATTATCGGTTACCCATCCAAGTCAGTAATGGCCGCGCCGAATATATATTTTGACAAATTCTAACCCAGTTATAGTTTGATAGTAAGAATAATTTATATCTTCCTTGCAAGTTCGAAGCTCCGGAACCGTGAGCATGTCGAATGCGACTAATTACAGGACGGGCCCACACTCTGTGACATGTGGCTTCTATTACTAAACGCATTAATGTGCATTTTTTTATATTATACGTTAAAAATGTTTGTTTTATTAAGTGTACCTGTGTTCCATTTTTTCTAAGTACCTAAATGAAATCTTAGAAACAAAATACTGTATAATTTGTCCTTATGGCTGATTTATAAAAATATCAGCGACTGGACTTAGTGGCAGCCGAATACAGAAACGCCACATAAAATTTGAAGAAAAAGTATACATACATAATTGAGGAGTTTCTAAGTTTTTGAATTTGAGTCTGTTTTTGATAGTTTAAGTAAAACTCAAATTTGAGTAGCGTTTCTGTATTTGGCCGTTACAGTGTGAAGATAGAGATAGCGAGCGTCTTCGTCTTTTCTTTTCATCTTTAGTTTTTATTAATACAAATACATTTATATTTATACAAAATTAAAGTGAGAAGTTAAGGCAAAAAGTGGGGCTGCTACTAGGACTAATCTGTGTTTTGAGACCCCCATCTTATCTCTATCTCCATTCTCTTTTGTTTATACTTCGACCAATTACCTATGATTTATAGGTACCTCAGATGAAATAACGAATCAATGGTATGAGGTTTCGTACAAAGGAAATTTGGACAAAAATAGTTAAACTAAATGAAAAATGATCAAGGAAACCTAAGAATGATTTTCAAATACCTATTTGACGATACCCCACTCGACATAGTCAGTCAATTTTTCTTTTTTACAATATGGCTTACTGTTATGTCTTTAGTGACACTACCAGGATTAAGACGAATCGCTTGACGTGCGAATCATCAAAATCGATCCATCCGTTTGGCCTCTGGAGCGCCACATAGGAACAAACATACAAACAAACAAACATACATACATACATAGACTGATAAACACATAACCCTTCTTTGCGTCGCGCAGTCGGGTAAAAAGAACCTTTGGTTTCGTACGTGGGACTGAGTTGCTTGGGACTTGCTGTAATATTTTTTATACAGATCTAGTAATAAGCAGCCTTCAAGACACTCACAAGATCAAACACTTATTTTCATCCGAGCGATGTTCCCAGTTGCATCCCTCTTGCAATACCTACCTTCTGCAAATAGATTTGGCAATATTTTTACCTGCCGCCTGCCTGACAAAAACCCTTCTAGAGACCAAGCAAGCATTTTATCCGCCACTGCGCACGGAGTCTCCCTCAAATGATCTGTTAGTCTACCTCAAATACCTTAGTCGACTTTTACGACACCCAGTGGAAGAGATAGGGTAACCCTATTCTATGCCGGGGCTACACGGACAAACTCTGGAGACTCTGAAACTGAAACTCTGTTTATTTCTGTTTAATTACTTTAGACATGTTTGGTCACGAGACCAAACATTTCTAAAGTAATTAAAAACAATTAAAAAAAACTAACAAGCTGCACACCGCACGCTGTGTTATAACACTAGTCAGGTGTCGGGACTAAAAACTAAATAATAATATTATTATTTTACAGAGTATTTAAAAAAACCCGGCAAGTGCGAAACTCGCGCACGAAGGGTTCCGTACCACTATCACAATAATTGGGTACCGAACCCTAAAACCGTTTACCAATTTTAAAATTTGATAGGAAAATGTGACATATTTAGCTTCGATTCTTACTTCCATCATACATACGACCACACCACTAAAAAAAAATTAAAAAAAAAACTTTGGCACAAAGACAATCTGAAACTTATAATTAAGAAACTCTTTGGTAAGTGAAGGCCGACTGGTATATTTGACAGATAGGGTAGCCATTTTGAATTTCATGACCTACTCGATTCGATGTTTTTGAAACACGTTTGTTGTATGGGAGCCCCTCTTTAATATTTATTTTGTTTTGTTTTAAGTATTTGTTGTTGTAGCGGCAACCGAAATACATATTCTGTGAAAATTTCAACCGTCTAGCTATTACGGTTCATGAGATACAGCCTGGTGACAGACGGACAGACGGACAGACGGACGGACGGACGGACGGACGGACGGACAGACAGACAGCGAAGTCTCAGTAATAGGGTCCCGTTTTTACCCTTTGGGTACGGAACCCTAAAAAACTGTTAATTAATGTAAATATGATAATTTATAACAACTCCTATGCCAATATTACCCTTTATATCTACATACTTTGTAATAATAACTTTATAGCGTATGAAGCCATGTAACATCACTATACGGTTTTATTTATCGTCGACCGCAGCACCGCATCGCCTTGCATTAGGACGGCAAAAACTTGCGTTTTATTTTCGCACTATGACTCATTCGATCGTTTTAGAATGACATTGATTGGAATTAAATTTATTATTTTAGTTTAAACTACCTACTCATTACCGAATATGCGGGTTAAACTACAAGGAAAGATAGTATATTTGTCTCATGTGCTCCAAATAAAATGAACAAAAAACTTAAAAGTGTCGATAGATAATCCTACCTAACTGTATTATACATATAGATAATACTTAGTTTTTTTTAATTAAATACTATAATTTGACACATCTTCCTAAAAAAAAACCCGTCAAAACAAAGAACCCAAACGTCAGATCATAATCTGATATGAAAAAACGAAATTATAGATTACTTGAGTTCTTTGAGTTTTCTCGGGACCACGGCCGGTATGACCCGTCTGCCGAAACGTCGAGGTAAATAATAACAATGATTATATCTATAACGCGATCTAGACCCGTGTCTAATAATAAAAATGGACGGATATCGTGTAAGTTTAAAAAGTATGTTATAGATACTTATAGCTAAACCTTAAAAGTACAACAGTTTAATCAAAGACTGCTGTTTGCCGTGCAAATATAAACAAATAAAAATGCAGTCTACCATCGTGTGCGGCCCGTCGACGCGTCGCAGCGGTGTCTTTCACGTTCAATGGGCCCTGAAGACTCCGCAACGCGATTTCAACAGTTTTCACGCCTTTTTGTACCGTCCTACCGTCTGCGTGCATCCTTAATAACGTATGAAATGTCAGCTCCTAATTGCTTTGGTATTTAAGCGTAATTTGTTGTGGTGATGCTTATTAGTTACAATAATCTTTGTACTTTGTAGTTTCTGTGTGGAGTTGCATACAGAATAATATTAATTATAAATCCTTTCCCACTTGTTTCAGACTTTGTGTGTTTGTAATTCGTTCAAGCAAAAGTACTGAAAAGCTTGGTGTCCTAGCCAAGGTAGAGCAGTAGGTACTTCTCACTTCTAATTCCATCGACAGACTCATAGGCGATAATAAGGTTGTCACGTCACTTCTTCTAGTCTGGCATACTGTCCTGAGTTAGCTAGAAAATGCTCTCAGGATCTCCACGATTTTGTTCCCTCCATTTTACTATAAGATATCTCATTCAGGGTACCCATTTTCGCCGACTTAGCGTCAGCGTAAAAAAAAATAATAAACGAAAATCCTATAAGTATTTGAATAAATGTCTTTTGTAATAAGACCCTCAAGATAATTCTCCGCAAACATTAATTAAATCTGAATGTAGGTTAACAAATGTACCTAAGTAGAGAACGACCCTTCATGTCACAACAATGTAATCGAGGTTAAATAGGACGCGAAGTTTAATTATCTGTTTATTGGCAGTAACGGCTGCTAAGCTAACTCAAGATTGTAATTAATTCTGCTTAACCTTTACAAACTCTCAAGTTGATGAAGGAAGTAGGTTGCGTTGAAAATATTGATGCAACGTGGTACTCTGAAAGTCTGAAGCCTGCATGTAGCATCTGTTGCTCTTCCACCTTCTTTTTCTTTTTCGTATATAGTGGTGAAGCTTACTCAAAAATTTGATTTGTTAGTCGCCCTAAGACCCTCTTACTTACTGCTACCAGAGACAACAACCGGAAATAATTCATCCGAAGCACGATGTTTGTGTTCTTTCGCAAGGCAAAAAAATATTTTGAGTCCACTAGAAAATAGAGCTAGCTATCTAGCTTGATGAGAGATGATGATGATGGAGAAGTCTTGAAAAAAGGAGGGGGAAAAAAAGCGTATTTTTACACACACCTATCACCCATATCGTACACTTTATTACACGGGAAGAGAGAAATGGTACACCTCTATACCAGAGACTATGAATTGCGTGTATACCTAAGGGTAATGTTTGCGAAGCAGTTGACCATTTCGATAATAATAATTTAACACAATTAAATAAATAAAAAGTATTTACTACATCTGTTAATGGATTGATTGATTGATTAATTCTTTATTGTAACACCAATATAAAAAAATACAATTCAAAGAAATACATGAAATAACTTATATCTAGGTGGCACAATGGGTGGCCTTATCGCTTAAAGCGATCTCTTCCAGGCAACCTTTGGCTGGATGTGTAAGTAAGGCAGAGGGGGTACTTTATTTTTACGAACGAACGAACGAAAGAAAGAAAATCTGTCATCCGTCCTTCAAAACCAGATTTTACAGATTTCTTTCTGAAATTTACGTTTCGTTTATCGTTCGTAGAATTAAAGTAGAGGCCCAGGGTTCAGTACAAATAGTAATTATCGCTGAAAAAAAAAACAAGGCAAATACCCTCCACTTTCGTGGTAAGACAAGTAGTCAACAAATTAAAGGGTTTTGTAAACCGCATCAGGTTCGGTGAAGCGTTGTTTGATTTTTTAATTAAAATGTTGGTAACTTGACTCAAGGCTACCGGTTAATGAGCTGTTGCTTTCCATATTGCATTGTTTCATGACTTGTTGGTAGGGCCTTCTATACTAAACCGTGAATACGATATATTGGATTCAATACTAGCAGCGTCCCGCAGTTTCAGCCGCGTAAGTCCTGATCCCGCGAGATTTTCTATAAACCCTTTTTTAGTGGATGCCTATACATCACAAAGAACACACTCTCCAGATTTCATGTCTCTGTTCATCATGTCCAGCGGTTTGGGCTCTGCGTTGACATATAGATCAGTCAGCCAGGACAAAAGATTTGCATTTTTGTGTGTGTGTATGTGTGTGTGTGCGGTTGTCGTATGTCGTATGTTTGAAATGAATAAACTCAAAAACCACTGGACCGATTTCAAAAAATCTTTCACCATTAGAAAGCTATTTTATATATATAGATATCCTTGTAACCTATGGTTAGGTTACCTACATTGCAATAATTTAAAAATAAATTAAAAACGCATGTAACGATTTGATTTCGAAACAAAATGTATCTGTACGTACTATAGGAAGGTATTTGAATATAAAAATGTTTACGATGAAAACTAATTAAAGTTATAGAGCAGTTTTTTTTTGCAAATTTGTACCTACCAAAGTAATTTTGTTACACAAACAAATTGTATAATCGTCTCCTAATAACAATATCTTACTGTAGGGCAAGCTTAGAGGGGTTAGGCAGGAAGACGACATGCTTGCTTGAAGTTGGTACCTACTTGGAGTCCTGGTAGGTACCAACTTCAAGCAAGGGTTCCGGGTCCCAGGACTCCCCGGGTCCCAAGACTCCCACGGTTTGAAAGCATTGGATATGTCCCAGGCTGGGAAATGTCGCTTTCCTAACGACGATTTCCTTCGCCGAAAGAGCGATGTTAATAGCGCATATATTTACTTCTTTAATAAAGATATTTTATAGAATATTTTATGTTGGTGCGGCTGGAACAGAAGGGATAGTATTAAAGTTCAAGAAAAAAAAATAAGTTAGGTATTTTGAAACACGCCATTGAACATTCAACCTCCGAATATATACTGAGATTATATCAATGACAAAAAGCATAGGTAGGTACTACGTTTCATATTGTTTTTGTTAGGTAGAGTATGGTTATAAACAAGGTAAAGAAATATTTTTAAGGCTCGAAAAATACTGTACATTCTGTAAAGTATAAATGTTGATACACGAACAACATTGCAATTAACTCACACATACACAATCCAAAAGTTTGTGAGTGTGCTTCAAGCCCCGCCCCAAACAAATTTGAACCAATCTCCGTGCGACGTAGGCATAGATCGTTGTACCAACACGCCTCGCGTTTTTCGTCACGGAGCAGCGACTCAGGCGCGACTCACACATAGTTAATGCAAGCGTACTTCGCTTTGAAGATACCGGATCCCTGTATCATGCTGTCTCTTTCACACACAAAATTATAATCTTCGTCGTTTGTAAATAAAATGACCATACCTAACCATTTACGGCTACTAAACCTGCAAAAGAAGAGCATTTAAGTAAAATAAATGGTTATAAACCATACCAACGAAACGTTTTGCTGTTTTTGGTAGATGTATATGAAATATTAAAAACCGGCGATGCAGTATTCGGTGAGACCAGAATTGCGGTAGAAAGGGACAACAGATCACATGAATTGACTTCGAAGGCTGTGGAGGCGGCCAGTTTGACCATTTTTTGTTGGACCGCTGATTGTGAAAGATTACACTTGAGAGTCGAAATACATCTTTACATCACACGTCAGTGGGCACTGAGCTGTCTTCAAAGTAACACGGATTAGACACACGCAGATTCTTCTATGTCATTATGTCTGCGCTCAAGCTGTGATAGTGAAAGACTGAAACAGTGATCTCTCGGGAGTTTTGTATGTGTACCTACGATACGAACTGATTTGGTGTTAGCAGAGACTTTGTCATCTACGTTGATTTCACATCCTGCGTCCATGGCTGTATCAACCCTAAACATGACGCCGTACTTTACAGGATACTCATTCCAAGGTACTTTTTTATTTTTAAATGTTGTTTTTTTCTCATTATAAGGTACCTTTTTAGTTATCTATCTAAAATTTTGGTTATTAATTAATTTTAAAATTGTTTTCTTCATATTTTGATTTTAGGTTATATTATTGACTAACTAATAGATCATTGTTAGCAGCTAGATCATTTCTTGTTTTCACTGACTCGATATTAATCTCATACCTACAACAAAATATATTTCTGTAGATCATTCAAACATGTTCAAATCCCTATTTATTAATCTATCATTTCTTACGACATATCGTAAATTTGTATCATTAAACCTCAGACATAACACCAATAATTAGGTCTTTATCATCTGATTAAAGATCAATCATCCAATTTTGTATATGACATAATAAAGTCTAATAACCGCTTTTCGGAATAAAACGTTCTGAGACGATCATAAAACTATAAACTCACGACGAATTACAAAATGCATTTTACAACCACCCATATAATAATATTTCATCCTCGCGCGTCGGACCCGGCCGCGTTACAAGAAAGAAATATTAGAACCTATCTTTTTTGTTTATTAATAGCAGGACCTTGTTTATGCCACTTTCGGGAATGGTGAAGGACCGTAAACTATAGAAAGTCGTTGTCTTTCAATTTTAAGAAACAATTTCTGTCACGACAATCTTTTGTCATTTCGTGCGGTATCACAGAATACATAAATAGTACAAGGCGGTATTCAAAAATATTATAATGATCTTGATCTCAATCTATAGTACAATAATCTTAAACATCTACCGATTTGACTGAGTATATATATTATTAATAAATGTATTTCCCTAATACCTACCTAAATCTAATATAATATATTGGATTCAATTGATCGTGAAACAAAATAATATGATTTATTTGTATTGCACAATTCATATAATCTAAAGACAAAGAATTTTAACGTTACAAAACTGACTAATATTACAAAGAAAAAGTTTAATATGTATCATACAAACATACAAATTTATTACCTGTCAACACTACCAGTCGTCCTTACGACTTATCTAATACTTTTGGCCTAATGTAGACAGATTCTCATTCCAAATGTCTAATTTATGAAAGTTATTTAAAATTATTTCCTGCTCATTGTTCGAGTTTTTTTTAACCATCCTAAACATGCTTTGTCTTACCCGCCTGTTGTCTCCTGTCTCTTGTTTGTCATTTATTGTTAATACTTTATTGCGGACGTGCGGACGGATGACATTTTCGCTACTTCGGGTGAGCACAGTTATTTTTATTTAACTTAAAAATCAAAACATTGACAATAAACCAAACTTTATCTGAGCTTCTGTAGAGTACATGACATGTAACTTTTGAACTAACACAGCGCGAATACGACTGTAAACAGAAACAAAAAAGTGTATAAAAAAGTACAGACTTTTTTATAGCCAAAATAAAATTGTAGGGTGTACAAAATTATTCTTTACATACCGAGATCGAGAGAAGAGCTAAATATAAAGATAGACATTTGGTAAAACAAAATGTATAGACACCTAATTTAAAGACATTTAAAATTCAGTATATTCAATTATAGTCTACTTTAAAATTCAATTAATATCCACAGACATCAAACGTGCCAGGCACGTGCTGTGGACACGCAAACATAATGATATTCTTCTTCTTCTAATTGAATAGGTACTTAAATATTAAGATGATGAATTGAAGAATTTGTAAATTTCAATGTTAATACATATATCTCAGTAATTAAAAAATGTACGGAAACCAAATTTCGGTATTTAATTTATCCTTCTTTTCCTTCATTTTGGTAGTTTTGTTTAGACGATTAGTTAACTTTGTCGATTACGATTAGTAAACTATTTTTATATTTTTATTCAGAGATTTTCTATTTAACAAAATATACGTTGGTTTTCTTGTACGGATTAGTAATAATCTGCGCTTCATATTTGTAATAACAGTTTTACCTAATCTGTACCTACTTCTATACTAATATTATAAAGAGGTAACCTTGGTAACATGTATGTATGTATATTGGGGGTAATCTCCGAAACCGCTAGACCTATTTCAAAAAATATTTCACCATTAGAAAGCTACATTCACCCTGAGTAGCATAGGCTAAACCATATACCGAGTATTCCAACGGGATCGAGACAAACGCGGGTGAAACCGCGGGACGCAGCTAGTAAGCAATATAATGAATATTAAACGAGAAACACTGTTTTAGCTCTTATGACGTCGCAACGCTTCACCTTAAACCTGGGAACAGTGAGATAGAAGATGTTGTTTCGCTCTTCAGTTACCTAAAACATTTTTGATAACTTTTATTTGTGAATTATTTACAATTTTATACACGACCGTTGATATTACCAGTTTCTTTTATATTCAGACTATTGTTATTATTTTCTTTACTTTTACGTAGTTTTTGAGTATTATAATTATTATCAGTTCAGTTTTCGCTTTTTTTTCAGGTTCATGTTCATGTTTCTAGAAATTCTTAAAGTTTATGAAAAATATAACTTCAACTGAATTGAGAACCTCTTCCTCTTATAAGTCGGTTACATACTAGTATTTGTCCATGTTCAGAATCCAATATTTTACTCACATAAATATCTGGGCTGTATAGTAGGTATACCTATTAACACAACATTTCTTTTCTTTTTCTCTATATTTTAAATAACTGTTCGCAATTTATAAATACCCGAGAATAATACTCATTTTAATATGAGCTTAAACTGGTGATGGCGGTTTCTACATAAATCATTACCATACGAAAACATTTCGAGGGCTTTGTTAAAAATGTCACTTGGACTTATGACCTGTTTCGTCTAAGTTAAAATTAAAAAGAAGAAAGAAATATTTTAAAGGGTTAGCCGAGAACGAGAGCAACATTAAACGGACGCCGACATTTGAAATTAAATTAAAGCTGGAGATGTATTCGTATGCTACGAAATCACTGACCTCCATGGTACAAGTCGCTGGACAGGTCACTGAATTTCGAATCAAATCGGCACAAAGATCTAATGTCATTTTGTATGGTATACCAATTCCATAGTTTCATTTCAGTGTTCAAAATAAATGCGACTATAGAGTCGCATTTATTTCGAACACTAGAGGCATGCCATAGGGCATTACATCTTACTTATAAACGATGACTAAGTTTATGTAACGTTTGTCTTTATCTGTCAACTTTGAAACTTCATGTCACAGTAAAAGACAAACGTTACATAAAGTAAGTCATCGTTTAAAAGTAAGGGGGTTAGTTAGCTCCACTGGGCCTTTTCGGCACTTAGCCTCACAATTGTGCCATTGTAATGATTTCTCTAGAGGGGTTTTAAGCAGTAAGACGCCACGGAATCCTGCTTCGGATTGGCGAATATCCCATGCCTTCGGACCGTTATGAGTCCTAGGACATGTCGGTTTCCTCCCGATGTTTTCCTTCACTGTAAGAGCGATGTTATTAGCGCACATTATCTATTATCTATACTAATATTATAAAGCGGAAGAGTTTGTTTTTTTGTTTGTTTGAACGCGCTAATCTCAAGAACCACTGGTCCGATTTGAAAAATTCTTTCGGTGTTGGATAGTCCATTTATTGAGGAAGGCTATAGACTACTATTGGTCCCGATATTCCCACGGGATCGGGACTTATGCGAGTGAAACCACGGGGAGCTGCTAGTTACTATTATAAAGCGGAAGCGTTTGTTTGTTTTTTTGTTTGTTTGTTTGAACGCGCTAATCTCAGGAACCACTAGTTCGATTTGAAAAATTCTTTCGGGGTTGGATAGTCCATTTATTGAGAAAGGCTATTTTTGATCCCGATATTCCCACGGGATCGGGACTTATGAATTTTTCATAAAGAAAAGGACATTTCTGTGCGGTCGGTCAAAGTATAATATTTTTACTATAAATATTCATGCCCGATCTTATTGCTCTATGAACAACTATTTATTGGATAATTTATCATTTATTTTTTACATAATATTGTTTTTATTGTAATGTATTTTTATTTGCATAATGTTTGTTTGATGTTGTACAGATGAGTCATCTATTAAAGAGTGGAGCAATGAAACCTTTCATTAATAATCGATGTTATTCTGAATTACTTTTTATTTCGACTCCAAAATTATAAGACTTTTTGTGTCATCATAAGTCAGGATTACTGTCATAACCAGATTTTATGTGGCACGAACAACAAAACATTTGTTTAAAGATTATCAGATTATTTTATGCAATTTGTAAAGTTTAAAGTTACCTACCTTTGTTTCCATTTTATATAGTTATACACATAAAAATAAATTAGTTAAAAATTTGCATAATGGTAAAAATGGAAATTTTTACTTTTCGTTTTCTATTGACTCATTGAGTTATGCTTGATAAAAGACATAATTAGGTTATTTCGATGAAAGATACGTTAAATTTATGAAGGAAAGTAAGGCTATATGCCTTAAATGTGGAAGTTAATGTCGATATTAGTTCGCATAATGGTCTCGATGAGAGTCAGTCCTGATCAGATATGCCTGCGGCTGTGTGACGGACCCGATGAAGCCTGATACCCATCGACTGTTGCGCGCCTTGTAATTTACTCCGCGAACGAGAATGCATATTTTATATCAAATCCCATACATTCATACGTACAAGTACCCGAACGGGCTCAAATAAAATCAGTCGAAATTGAAGTAGTAATAACTTTGCCTTTTAATACTTCGAACCGTAAATTCCCGTCTCGATTAGATTTTATTCGATGTAGGCAATTATGAGAACGATACCTACATAGGTTTTCTGACCTTTCCAAGGAGTTCAGTACCATAATCAAGGTTTAGTCACATTCATATCAGGGGCCGACAAGCGGTGCACATCTCTGCGCACGCACACAACCGCGGCGCGCCAGCGCAGATCAAAGGCACCGACAGGCTCTTTTAGCCGCATAATATGACGCCCCCCCCCCCCCCCGCGGCCGGCGAAATGCCTCGATCAACCTCCGAGGCGCTCACTTGCCATTACTTATACCGATCTATTAATAAACAAATTTATGTAATGAACAATATTGGCGGAAACTTGGAACGAATAAATTTATTTAGAGCCTTATTTCAAAGACCGCCAATATAATCGAAATTATTTTAATTTTTAGGTTCCTGTAATCAATAAGCAATCATCTCACACATTGTCAATATACCTACTAGAAATTCAAAAACCATAGCACCAAAAGAAAAAAGTACTTGGTGATTCATTGTACTAATGAAGATTCCACCAAACTTATAAAGAAAATCATCGATAAATAAAAATTTAAAATCCTATGCTGATATCAAAGAGATTAATCGGATTTGTACAAATCGAGAGATCGAAATCTAAATAACCTTAGGCGTAATATAGGTGACAAAGACTAAACTTTCTCTGAAGCTGTATGTACTTAATAATACCTAATCGACAATTTGAAAGTTGGAATTCATCAGTTACCCACCACCTTGTTAGGTGAGAAGCGACATTTTACAGGTGAAAGATCAAGTGACTGCAGAATTACTAGATGTTATTTTCAATTTACATAATTGAAAGCTAATTTTTCAGTCAGTTCAGCTAGATAATATATTATGTCTGTCCAATAAAATGTAACACCACCAAATAGAAACGTCACAATAATTTAAAAAGAAAGCAAACTTCTATGGTTTTGTAAATTAAAAATGAAACCTTAAAAATTACATAATTACCTGAAATTGCTAGGTATAGTAGATCAACGCATCTTATTACATTACTTAAATTATACTGCGTTACGATTTTTAAACTGTGCTTTGATAATATTAATAAGGTTGACTTATTATTATTAGGCGACTGCGTAACTTACAGAATTCTTACCTATTGTCGGCGAAGTTCACGTCAAAAAGTATTTTTCATGAAAAGAGTCCGTCAAATTAGTATACATAACGCGTCATGAATACAAAATGAGGTCAAACAGGGCACTCTATTATATTATTATCGAAATAAATATTCTGGCCCATTCATTATTTATGTAGAGGTACCGAGACATGCCGAAAGGCGTTGGTTGCCTAAGTTTGTACAGTTGGCAGCAATTTCAATGGTTTTGTTTTAAACAAATCGGAAAGAGTTTCTCGTTCTATTCCTTTTACCGCTTTCAATAGATTTTGTGGTTGGAATTTTACATATCAGCGATTGTTTTAATGTTTGTCTTTTACTTATTTGAGAAGAAAAATGTTGCTAGTATGAACATTAAATAATTCTTTGATATCTCCTTGTTGTAAATTTAAATGCAATTTGCAATTGGCAAATAAAAAAAAAAGGTACTTCTACAAGCAGTGCTGGCTTAACCACTTAAGAGGATAGTCTCCATTCTCTTTCTCCATACAAACGTAGTTTAAATTCTCCTCCCTGGAGAAAGACATTAGAGCAAATATATTTATGCCATAAAACTTATATCTGTCATGACTATGCATTTACCTTTTTATTTTTTGCATTTTTTATTTTTTTATTTTTTATTATTATTTTAATTGGGAAATAAAAAAAAAAGGTAGATGCATTGTCATGACAGATAAAGGTTTTATGGCATAAACATATTTGCTCTAATATCTTTATCCAGGGAGGAACCTGGATAAAGACATTAGAGCAAATATGTTATAAATATGTTATATTAGAGCAATAATTTAAACTACGTTTGTATAGAGAAAGAGAATGGAGACTATCCTCTTAAGTGGTTAAGCCTGCACTGCTTGTAGAAGTACCTTTTTTTTTTTAAATATGTCAGTTGATACAGTTGATGTTACCAGGATAGTATAAATTTGGAAGATAATGGTCGTAGTGCAAGAGGAATACCAAAAAAGAGGTACAGGGACTGCTTTCAGGAGGATATTTGGAATTGACAGGGAACAGACTGGAGAAGAAAATAGGATTTTTCACTCTATCAAAAGTAAAATTTTGTACCTATTAAAGCTTGACTATTATAAAAATGTTTTATCAGTTTGAATCACATCTCATATGAAAGTATAATAGATTTGATTTGATATTCGATTGCGTACGATAGAGTACGATCTAGCCACGCGACCACCGTCATACAACAGTGTGAAGAAGGCCTAATGGAATTGACACGGCCTTTGTGGACGCCGCCTAATTCTAATGCCTATTCAGATGGCATTTCACCTCTTTGTTGCTTGATTTCTGATAGTAATAGTTTTATTAGAAGAATTCACAAAGAAATCTCCATTCTGACAGCGCATTGTTACAACAGAAAAGTAATG
Source organism: Idaea biselata (assembly GCA_958496205.1). Lineage (NCBI taxonomy): Eukaryota > Metazoa > Arthropoda > Insecta > Lepidoptera > Geometridae > Idaea > Idaea biselata. The sequence continues at coordinate 17,891,270 of OY292404.1, forward strand.
AAACCGATTTTGAGGTTAATAAAAGTTTGTTAGTTTAATACGTTCACTTGTTGATCAAATTGAAATCGATTTTATATGCTCTTTATAGCCTATGATAACCTCAACGTCGATTGAATTTTGAGAAAACATGCTTGAGTAATTGCAATTTGTTATTTCACTAGCAATTGCACTTAAGTACCTAGCATTTGTATATCTACAATACCTATTAATGTAACTCAACGTGCGACTCCAGGAATTTGAATTTCCAACCTGTCGAGGACGATCATGTTAATCAATCTACATTTATCTGTTTGTTTCATTGCAGACAAGCGTAAACGTTAATTACGTTCTGTGAACTATGACCTGGTTCTATGAATATACTCGTATACCTTGTACTATCGTTCGCAACATATGCAAGGAAAGCGACCTCTGACGTAAAGCCTGGTATAAATTTTACTGAACGAACATTAATGTCGCTACGTGAAATTGATTTGCGGCCAGAAACATATTATGATTGTGAAAACGGGGTTTACGATTTATTTACACATACCGATATCGACTTCAAACAGTATTAAGTACTGTCACCACTACCGGAGCATACGCAAATATTACGAAAAATAACTTTGTTTTGATAACAATATAAATTTATGGTCTCAATAGAAAATTACTAATATCAAATGTAACTGACATAACAAAAGCAAACAATATGAAAATATTTTTTTTGTAGTTAACGTTACACAAACTCTTTTAATTAAACTTGAAAAAATTTAAAATTTTAAGTGAATAATGTTAAGAAATCCAATCAGCGTTTGACAATAGCAGTGATAACTGGAAAGTAAGCTCTAAGGTTGATGAAAATGTGATTGTTAATTAATTTTGACACAGAAATGCGAATAGTGAATTCAAAATCTTCATTTATCCGGTCACGGTCTGCCTCTTGCGTTTGCCATTAAATGATCGACTCTGTTTCAATTTCGACTAACACGAATACTTTCGGTCGAACGAATCGGTACACGATTATGTGATTGTGAGAGAAAAATTATGCGTTATAGTGCAACTCTGTCCATATCTAAGTTTAGTGTGTGATTATGATCCGTAGAGACGACTTACTATTGCCATGAATAAAGCACGTAAGTTATTTAAATGTATTAACGAGAGTGCTATTCAATTTGGTTTAGCTCCTGATATTTTTTTTCCATCAATGGCTTTATTGAGCTCCCGTATACCACCCTGGTAGCTATTATTGGGATCAACTTGTGCATGATGCAAAAGTGCTTCCAGACGATTACTCGCCAATGAATGTTTGAATTTGTTGTTAAGTTCGCCTCCTTTTGCGTTAATAGTGTTACAATGTTTGCGAATTCTATTCCGCATTGTTAACTCGAAGTCTCTTTGTACGAGCCTTTTATTGATTGTACTTTTGACTGATCCTGTTTTTCGAAATAGCTAATATAATCATATATCGATGATATATTGCATAGAATATCATATTATTATAGGATATTTGAATTTCTAACTTGTTGCTAACTTAGTCTATAAACTGCAACGCCTATTAAATTCCATTAAAAATATGAAATAGAACTGATGTTAATGAAGTGATACGTAACTACAAAGCCACCCACATTTGTATAGCCAAGTTATTATGGACACGTTATGCGTCATAAATATTTCGGGAACATAAAATTAACACTCAAAAACATGGCCTTTCAAGGCACCGAGACGTCTACGGACTCCGACAAAAAATACAAGGATCACTTGCAGAAACCACCATCGAGATCCAGACTTCGTAAAAGAAACAAAACTACAAATTCACCTTAGTGACTTTGGGATAAGGTTCAAAGTACAAAAAACAGGATTTCTTTCCTGTTGCTCTCACATATTTCAAGTTGACCACAAAGTGTTCTTAAAGTGTTTGTGTTACGGTTTCATTTCGGTCGCTTCGGATAAATTCGGTTTTACATATTACCAAAAGACATACTTGTTGACATGTTGTCTAATTGATTGGTGTTTCTCAGCAGGGTTCTAGGGGTCTGCATGTGGCGGGCCCTTTGTGGAATTATATGAAATTGATAAACTATAAATGCGTCTACAAGTGGGAAATGCCACTGTTACATATTTTTTTAATTATCTTCTGTCAATTAAGATAATCAAAACTATTTTATGATAAAAATAAAATCACATGATAGGATATGAACTAAAGCATCAAATTTTAATGTAAATGATTATAATTTTACTTAACTCTTTGTTATGGTAGGTATTCTAACGAGGAATTGGTTCATTGTTTTTCCACAGACGTATAGTGTTATTTTTTATTTAAAATAAAATTATGATAATATATTATAATTGATAATCTAGATTTTCACATAATTCCATCAATACTCAATCATACTTAATAAAATAATCTAATAAAACCTTACAGAATAGTAATAAATTAGTTTCATTTTACAATTTCAATCAATGTTAAAATGCATCAAGCCAGTGCAAAAATGTAGAGTCGGCACCTTTGACGTTAGGTGGTCCACAGTTAGAATGATGTGATTATAATGGCGACAATGGCAGACATTAATAAATCCAGAAATTCAATAACTTCCCCAGGGATAATATTCTAAGGCGCTATAAAGTTATCGGTCGAACTTAATTAACTTATGTTTATGGCATAAAATAATAATTACCTTTTTGATTGAACCATTAAATCATGACCCATTCGAGAATCGTTTAACAAAATTACAGCTTCTACGAACAATCTTATTGTATGTTTTTCTTAGTTGAAAATGTATATCGTATACCTACTTTAGCAAGGGCCAGAAATAGCTTAAGTGTTATCGTTTCTGCTTGACCGGATTCGTGTTATAGAAATTGGATACTCTTGCTTGAGAACATTGCCAATGAAACGTTAAATTACGAGGCGATCGAGACCTACCGGTGACGTACACACAATATGTACCATACCGCGTAGAGAGTCCGGACGTGCCTTCAGCATACTGTTGTGCATTACATTGTATTCTTTATGCTTTATTTACTTTTAATACCACTACCAGTTTTGACCCACTTACGATTCGCTTTTGTGTTATGTAAAGGATCATTTGTGTTTCCATTCTATTCCATCAGCTACCTACTGCGTTCAATCGTTCGAGTAGATATCGGTTTATTGACATTGAAAAGTTATTGAATGGCCCCTCTGTGTATTGGATTTATTCGACTTTCATTATGAAACCATAGTGCAACGGCTGAATCAAATTTAATAAACAAGGATTTTCTAAGCCATTATGCAACTATGTTATGGTTAAATTTGTGTGGGCATCGCTTTTCTAACGATGATAGGGTATTATTATTATATTTATTCCGGTTTTACATAGGTCGTTGAAGTAATCTTCAGTAGACCCTTTTCTAAGTTTAATGTTTTATTTCAGGCCAGGGTCGTATGAATCAGTTGGGAGGTGTTTTTATAAACGGGCGGCCGCTGCCAAACCACATCCGGCTGAAGATCGTTGAGATGGCTGCAGCAGGAGTCCGGCCCTGCGTCATTTCGCGCCAGCTCCGGGTCTCACATGGATGTGTATCTAAGATTCTTAATAGATACCAGGTAAGAAGTATTCATAAATCTTTAATCAATGTTCTGAGATTAAGATTTTAATGTTTACAATAACGGTTTGTCATCTTTGTTACTCAGGAAACTGGATCAATTCGGCCCGGTGTTATTGGTGGATCTAAACCAAGAGTAGCGACACCAGAAGTAGAAAACAGGATAGAAGAGCTGAAGAGACAAAACCCAGGTATATTTTCCTGGGAAATTAGAGATAAACTTATAAAAGAAGGAATATGTGATAAAAACACCGCTCCTTCAGTCAGTTCTATATCGAGATTAATAAGAGGAGGCAAAAGGGACGAATCCGATCCTAGAAGAAATCACAGCATTGATGGTATTCTAGGTAAGTAGCCAAATACTTACCTATGATTTTATTGCTATTGTGATTTTTTTATGGATTGTGTTCCTACCTACACCTTTTCCTTACTAAACTCATGTTTATTTATTCTCGCTTAGCTTGAAGAGAAAGTTCAGCCTGAATTAAAATGTAGGCTAGTGCCACGGTTTGTTTCAACACAGAGAAAATCCGCAACGTGTGTGTTTGCATAAAACTTTATATTGCTCTAGTTTATCAATTCTCTCGCTTGATAAGTATTTGCACTAAGGCATAAGCATACGTAGGATACGTTTTATGATTCAAATGCTTTCTGGTCTACAAAAGTATTAAAATCAAAACCTTGAAAGAGAACATAAAAACAATTAATGTCGTCGTAGTCTTCAACACTAATTCGTGACTCATAATCACTTAATTTAGTTCAAACAACACTATTATTATAAATTTATTCCTATAATGAGACTGTCGGAACGTTTGCAAACTTCACAAAATAGCGTATAAAGTTAATAATCCACGTATAAGTTGTGCGAGCGCGCGCGCACGCTACAGCAGCGCCCCTTGTGTCGGCTTCGAAATTGTAGGTTATAAAAATGAAATTAGTATCCAAAGGTGTTATTATCCCATCGCGTTTGGCCGCGGGGCTTGCATTACGACAATCTGTCCGTACGGCACGTCTTGTGCTGTATAGCTATCCAATATAAAATGGCGCTCCTAATATCCCGGTTCAGTGACGGAGCGCGCGGTGCCGCTAAGATTCTGCGCAACGATAAGATTATGCATATTAAGTTGTGCGCGGCTAAATAATGTCTACACTGGAAAAGCTTTTGCAGTGGGTCTCGAGTATTGGAAATTTACTGTTCGTGCCAGACCTACAATGACTGCTAACGGCACTTTTGGTTAAGAGTTTTTCGTGGAAATGTTTTGCATACGCAGTTATTACATAGTCTCAAGTCTTTAATTAAAAATGCAAATACTCATAGTCATAAATTAACAAAATCATTTTAATTAGTCTAATGACTTGGTCATAAATTTCCTATTGTTTGTAAAGAAGCTAATAAAGCAAGATAATCTATGGGGACACCGGCTATGCAGTGAATTCATTATCAACTAGCGTAAAGCAATATTTATTATGGCCTCAAATTCAATTCAGAGCCACAGCTACATAATGTAATGTGGTTACGTTTAATTTAATCGATGCCGCGTGTGGTCTACGCGGTAGTTCGTCTATAATAATCATCATGAAATAAAATAAAATGAGTATCTAGAAAGTTAACGATTATGACGACATTATTGTATAGAGTTATTTGCACCCAAGTCTCTTAATGCTTCCAAATGATGTTTTGTTTTGTTACGGTTACTAAGTAAATTTTTTTATAATAGTTCACTTAGATTTTGAATATTTCCGTCTGGTTTGTTGTAACAATTTGATTTTTCAATAGGTCCATCATCTTGCGAAGATTCAGATACGGAATCCGAACCGGGTATTACTTTGAAGAGGAAACAAAGAAGATCTCGAACTACCTTCTCTGGTGATCAGCTGGAAGCTCTAGAAAGGGCTTTTACAAGAACACAGTACCCCGATGTTTACACTCGAGAAGAACTGGCACAGAAAACAAAGCTGACGGAGGCACGAGTACAGGTGAGCCAAACGAAAACGATTCAACCGTGTCAATGATAGATGACGCAATCAAACTAACCCATTGTTATATCACTCATTTCCCGCCCCTACGAAGCTGGGCGTGAATAAATACCTTAAATTACGTTTGTAATTAATTACAACACCACTAAGTAAGCTACCATATGCTGCCCGTCGCTACCGTTGGTGTACCAGTTTTTGTTCGATTAATATTCCCTATAAATTGTGCGGTTCAAAGCATAAGGTAATTGAGCCTAACCTATCATTAAGCATTAACGATATTCACATAAAATATTAATTACAACAAAGATGTCCGTAAACATTGCACACAGTCCATGTACTCGTGCGTATGTACTGGAGATAAATCAGTTTTGTATTAAGAATAAATTTGAATGAATAAACAAGATCCATTCCAGAGGTTAGCTTGGGAGGTCTGAAGGAAACAATTACTTAGTTGATGAAATGTTTCAAGGGTTTCTAGTCGGTTTTCCTTAGGGACTATGTAGCATCTGGATCTGTATTTAATAAGGTTTTGTTTTGTTTAGGTATGGTTCTCGAACCGAAGAGCTCGTCTTCGCAAACAACTGAACTCCCAGCAACTGAGTGCCTTTAATACGATGTCATTACAATCCGCTTTCCCGTCAGTCCATCAACAGTATGAACCGCCATCGACTTTCAACGCCCAATGTGCTTCTTGGCAGCAATCGTATTCCTCTGCACTTGGTCCAAGTTCCGTACTAAATTCCGCTCTAGCACCATCTCTACACCAGTCAGCACTTACTGCACCTAGCGTTTGTCAATCGGCTCTTACTTCATCTTTACATCCTCCAACGTCAACCGCATTCTCTTCCGGAAATCTTACTCCCTTGTCCCATTCTTCGGAGTTACCAACTCCTTTGCAACCGACTACGGATACAACACCTCCAAGTTCCAGTCCAGTAACTTCCAGCCCTTCATCGAACCAACCGAGTGCACTGACGTATCAGCATCCAACGTATGCGAACTCCGAGCCCATTACTCATCCCTATGTTTACGGAGACTACGCGAAGCAAGACCACGCCATGTCAGCACACAACCATTGGACGTCGAGACAGCTGAGCGGCCATCCTCAGAACAAACTAGCTGAGGTCAGCGCATGGCCTGAAAATTATAGGTGAGACAATACTTTATACAAAACAAACATTTATAATATCTCAATAATATCTGACAGCGACTAAGTAGCCTTATGAATTATTGATCATTCTGCTACTCATGTATTGCTTTGGATTGAAGAATTGAATATGCAATCACAATAAACTGACCTTTTGCCGGCGGTGATTTAAATAACTATCAATTAAGAGAATACCGAACGCGTACCTAGCTGTTACGCTAATACTATGTTTCGGTTGCTTATAATGCAATGACATCATTTTTGATTACTCTTTTTGCTATTATTATGACGTGTCAACTGAGCACGATTCTAGGCTATTATGAGGGGAACCTGCACGATGTTAGAGTATGAAGGTTACGTTCGCTAGAATGAACATTGGCAACATCAGGTGGCTTAACCGCGATCACAGGCATCGATCGCAAATCTGTGTTCATACGTTTTATTTCTTTTCACCTTCCTTTATCATTAGCCGAAGCGGCCGCTAATCAATTAAGAGAGTAAGAAGTTGGCTATTATACGGCGCGCGAGTGGTTATTACAGCCCGCGCTTCGTAATACGCCGATCTGATCGTGAACGAAATAGGGCTGCGAAATTTTATACCAGATTCGATCGGTTTTCAATTAAATTTTAACTTATTTTTAGTTTCACATGGTTATTTATGATACCGAACGCGTAAGGTGAAAAATTGAACCAGGTCATAGGAAACTCGTGCCGGTTTTAAAAATTGTATCTTTCACAGTGAATTTGTCTAGTGATTGTAAGAACTACATTGTCGCATTGTGCTGTATACGGCGACGACATTTATCCGTGTTATCTAGACAAAGCACATCTATAAACCTCGATGGACCACACACAATATACAATCCCACACAATGCAGACAAACTAATAATATATGAGTTAGCTTCGTTCACGTGTCGGCCTGTCTATCCAATCCTTTACGCCGCTGATTGACGTAACCACTCGTCTCTACTAAGTATTTAGTTTGTCCGTCCAAAACATTAAGGTGCAAAAGTTATCATGCTGTTTTGGTTTGTTTTGTAACCTGTGTGGTAGCTACACTTGATAATTTGCCGGATAATAACTGCGAGAGGCTGTTTCTAATCCCCGCTGTACTACGCGGTATCTTTGCTTAGCTAGAGGTTCCTAACTCTAATTAAAATTGACAGTTATTGGTCGTAAATACTTGCGAAAGTAATCTACCTCTGATAATTGTAGTCGATCACTTTCATAATATAATGATTTAACTCAGTGTATTGCAAACAGTAAACAGTATTTTCAACTGTCTTTGTAAATCCTTCGACACAAGAAGTAATGAATACCATTTATTTCGGCAATCAACCGAGGTCTTTTATCAAGTAAATAATACGTTCTGATATTGTAATTTAAACACGCGTTGGATAACTGATAATTTCACAGAGAAAACTTTTACTGAAATGATTTACAAAATTGTTTAATATTGTAGGTAGGTACTTAGTTGAATTTATTTCAAGGAATTGCGTTAATAAATTTTATGTTGGTGGTCTTTTCATTTTCGGCTACTCAAGTATCAGGGACCTACTCAATCTGTGACGCCTGTTTTTAAACTACAGAGTAGTTATATTATTTCGAAAGTTTTGCGTCTATATGTTTGTTTCCTTCGATATTCTGATAGTTAGGTTCACCATGTTGTTTTGTAAGGGCATACAGTTAGCGAGCTAACCTTGCATTATTGCAGTAAATTACTGCTTCAAACCCGGCATTAGGACTTATCTTTGGTTTTGTATTACTTCCTGAGCGAATTAATCCTTAACAACTTCCTATTGGCAACCGTGCAGCATTTTATTTTAATTTTTCTACAATTCCCTACGATATTATTGGCACTTATACCACACGTTCTTATAAGGTACGGTAGATAGGTAAATTATTATCGTTGTAAACTGGATCATTAATTAAGAACCTGTTGAAGCAATTTCAGTGGTAATAATTTAATTTACAGCGTAATTAAATTTATAATTTCCAAATATCTACCTCCTTCCGGTGCTGTTAAGTATCAAATATACAGTTTTGATTAAACGATACTTCATTAAATTATATGATTTGTAACCATCTTGCATCTGTTGTTATAAACCTAAAGGGTGGAAACAAACCCAATACTAAAACGCAACGGAAAGTAATTGGAATTGAAACACATTTGCAATCCATTTGTCTGTTTATCAGCAAGCTCCTACTAAACAACAAGGATTTTGATTCGATTTTAATTATCTATTATTTAGAGAATGTCTTCCACAAGTTTAAGTACCTAGTATCATTATTATTGTTAGTAACGTCACCGTTTCCCGGACCTTTGGATGGCGTGCTTGGGGCCAAAGCCAATAGAGGCTCGTTTTAGTTACAATTTCAATCGAAAAGTATGAAATGGAGCCCAAATCGGCGATGTATACAAATATAAGCAGAATTATTGCATTTGTATAATACAAGTAGGTACGTGCAAGTCAGAGCAGGGAAAATGTCAGAAAAATCAAATCAATTTGATGCTTTCAAATAATCGGTCAGTAAGTTATCGGCTGTTCGGTTAGTCTGCAGTCTATTCCACCCTAAATGTAACAAAAGGGTTGACGAGAACCGCGCTGTAACTCGTTAAATTTCACTCGAAAACGTCGAAATGTAACAACCTACTACCTAACTAAAGTCGAAACAGCTTCGTGAATTAAGTCAGTTTTATGTGATTCTTGACCTTGCTTCATTATTAATGTTGTTTAATAATTTAGAATTCGGTGTTTGAAGTTAATTACGTTTTATTGCGGGGCCGGTCACGATAGCTACCGAAAATTTACGTACTGATTCTTTCGGCATCTTACAGTATGCTGATTGATAATGCTGACCTTTGAAACCACATAGTCAGTGAAATATATTACTGTCATTACGGGTTCAGTGATTATTGGGTTCTACTGTTTTTGATAGGTAGAAAACTAATGTTTTGTTCGGCCGGTTTTATTTTCTGCATCATATATTTAGCCCGATCAGACTCCCACACTCGGACAATTATTTTAATGAATATGCCGTTGCATTTCATAGAATTGTTGGAAATAGACGCGGATTTCTAAAAATAGGATTGGTCGATTTAAAATCAATACATTTCTATATCTATATATTGGATATTTATTACCTAGCTATAATATGATAGATGCTTATTATTAGAATTTGGTTAACATTGCATCAAACTCAAGTTAAAAACCTAAATTTATATCCTTAGCAGTACATATCGTCAATTGCTTTTTCTAGATAAAGGTAATAATAATCTAATCTAGATGATTTATTAGCGTAAGCAACTTTAACCCAAACTATTTTTGGCTCTGTAGTGCCCGGGACATTATTAGGCAGAGTAGGCTTATCCAGCACCTATACTACCCTTCAAGTAGACTTTAGTGCCCATTAGACTTTAGTGGTAGGTAGACTTTCGTTCGAAAGGTCATGCTTTCGAATCTCGGCTGCCTTTTCTACTCTCCACCTAATTATTGGTGTAAACCTTTTAAGGTTTACACCAATAATTAGGTGGAGAGTATAACCCTGACCCTTGATATTTTCTATGTACCTAATTACTTCAATTTGAATAACGTTGTGTTTTCTATTGTTTTAGTTCATTTTTCGGAACCAACGCTGCCCACTATTCGTCCCACGCCCACTCGCCGACTGAGGCGAAGTCTGGATACCCCTACATCGGTCAACTTGGGGGAATGGACATGGGTAGAGTACATTAATTGACTAATATAATATAGGTTTTTCAAACATTATTACGTTTGTTCTTTGTATTTGTATGTAAATATTGTATAGAAGTAATGTAAATGTAAAATGTAACAGAATGTTGCATTGTTGTTTCGAAAATACTTAGTTTTAATACAATATTATTATCACCAATTTGCAATTTCAATACGTTTTTCTTTAGAATTACTTTTACAGTTTTATCTAATTTAAAACGAATGTTTAAAAGTGAAGTAAATACGAAACCCAAGTGATATCTAACAGTTGCCTTAAACACAATACATATTGTTAGTCTAAATATAGTAAAATTATAACTTACCTATATTCCTACTTCTAGACAAAAATTCAGTAGGTACTAACTAAAATTATATGAAGCCTTAAATATGACACGGCAAGATAGGGTCATTAAATTAGTACCATTTTAACCAGAATAACATATCAGAAAGTGCCTGAAATAACAGTATTTTATAGGTACTACTTACTACGTACTTTTTACAATTTATTTTATTTACATTTGTATTATATTAGTATAAATAAATACGTCCACATGTAAATTTAAATTATTATGCAATTAAAGTGGTATTAGAAACGTGCATACATCTTCTTTTTAAAGTCGGCTAAAAGATACTTACAGAAGTAAAAAAATGTGCAAGTTCTTTCTTACATAATACCTAATGTTGATGAGTCTGAGTGTTTTAATGTCACTTGTAGTATTCCTAATAGCTTTATTAAAATTAATATAGTTTGCGTTAATTTTAACTGTATTATTTTCCTGTTCCTAAGAATAATTATGACCACAATAATCTTGTATTATTTTCTCTAAATTTTTAGGTATCATATTAACAGTACCTAGCTAAGTAATTTGTTAAAACTGTTGCGTAATTTTAAGGAAGTATACTCGATTTGTTAGCCGATCATCCACCAAGAACTAAAACTTTAATTTAGCTTAATCTCGCAAAGTTGAGCCAGTTTTTCATACATTTACGTCCATTTCAAACTATGCCAGCTATGCTCAAAAACTGGCGAACCTAAGCTAACTTAGTTTAGTTGGCCGTGGACGGTCGGCTTTAATGCTATGTTATACGCGGTTAGTAACTATGGCAGTACAGTTACCTAGACCAAGGTAAAGGCAGCAATAGACTGGGTTAAAACTGGTGTCTTCACGAACCCAGGAGGGTTACTGCGGCTCGTTTCGATACGACATCGATACTGTCATACGATGATTCAACTGTCACATTTTGATTGTATGGTGACAGTAGAACCATCGTTATGACAGTATCGTTGTCGTATCGAAACGAACCGAAGTAACCCTCCAGACCCTACAAGTCAACGCTGTATTGTCATATTATTTACCGCATATAACGCACCCTCTAACTTCTTTCTGTAATAATGAGTTGATACGTAAATACGTGCAACGTAACGTTAACAGTTTGGAAATATTCGCCACGCAAAATATTAGCTCGCGCGGCCGCGCCGGCCGACGACCGGTACGACTGGAGAAAAACGGAGCGCTGTGCTTAGGGCCAAACAGTTAACGTTACAGAGCCCACGTATTTACGTAGTAACTCATGGTAAGGGTTACTGTAGATTAAATGCATCATTGGACTAAGTAACCATTAAAATCTAAGATTTTATAAGACGTCAATAACGACTATATGTAAAAATAAATTGCCTTAACTAATGTTGTGATTTAATAGTAACTATATTTATTTAACTTGTATTTTATGTATTGTAAAATAGGTATTTAAATCTAAGCATTTTGTATAGAGTAAATAAATTAAATACTGAAAATAAACAGATCATTATGAAATAATAGTTCTTTGCATGTTTCATTCCCGCTTCATGATTTTTACAAGTTTAGTAGCAAAATCTCGTATTTTGTCAACCTTTATTTTCGGTCGGGTCGGGTATTAGGTGAGCAAATATTTTAATTATAGACTACGATTTGACACATCTTTCTGAAGAATAAAATGTCAAATACAATGAACCAAAACATTAGATTAGAGTCTAAAATTAAAAAAACGTAGGTATATACTATTATAGTACGTTTTAGCATATTTTTTTCTTTATCGTTGGCTGAGTCTGCACTTGGCTATCATAAAAAAAGGAACCTACAAGACAGACAAATGGACAGTGGAGTCGCAAAAGGGTCCTGTTTTTACCCTCTCTCTTTCCTCAATCTCGGGTAAACGGTTAGAAACATGTTTATTTCGATCACATTCATAACATTTCTGCTTAGAAAAGTAGGTAGGTATAACGTTTGCCAAAGAGAAACATATATTTTAAATATTCCGAGGGCATTCTTTTCTGTCTTCTTATTAAAATACAGCTCGGTGACAGACAGACAGACGGTGTATATTGAAATGGGGTACCTATACTGTTTATTCCCTTTAGGTACGGAACTCTAAAAAAGGTTAGATTTGGGTTGACTAAGAGCACAGAATACATAAATAGTACAAGTACTAAGAGGCCAAATAGGTATGTAATGAAATAAACAACCCGATATTTTGCAGACTAGTGATTGTATCGTGAAAATTAATTTAGCTTACCTACCTACTGATATAGATAAAGGTTTCGTAATAATTGTTTGTGAAATGGATTCTAGGTATTTACGCTTCGATGCTTTAGGCTTGCTAAATAGCTGAAATCTATAGTGTCTTCAGAAGTGTATACCTAAAAATGCTGTTATTAGAATCTACAGAATTATAAGATGCAGTGACTTGACCGTCTGAGTTCCAGTAAAAATTACCTCAAAATTTTCGGAATAAATGTTCGAAATTCCAAAAGTCGGATGGGGTGGATCCCAGTATTTCCATCAATGGAAATAGTGGGATCCATAGATTCTCCCACTTTTTCCATTACAAAAAAAAATAAGAGATAAGGTTTTACTAGCGTTTATTTTCAAGTAATTTTATGAACCAATAATTTATCAAGCCGTCATAAATGTTAAAGTGGAAACAGATTCTCAAATAACAACAGCGTTTTTTTGCTGCAATAGAAATATTGAGATATAATTTTTAAAAAACCTTTTTCGGCTATATACTCGCTGCGCCCCGCGGTTTAACCCGCGTAAGTCGGGATATAAAGTAGCATAAATGTGTTATTGTAATATCGGGATATAAAGTAGCATAAATGTGTTATTCCAGGTCTTCCGCTATCTACATACCGAGTTTCATTGTAATCTGTTTTTACGTGATTGAGTAACAAACACACACACATACATACCTACTCACAAACTTTCAGCTTTATAATATTAAGTAGGATTTATTACTGTTGCCGAAACATACTGTACCTATCTATACTTCTATACTATAATATTATAAAGAGGTAACGTTGGTAACATGTATGTATGTTTGTATATTGGGGGTAATCTCCGAAACCACTGGACCGATTTACAAAACTCCTTCACCAATAGAAAGCTACATTATCGAGGAGTAACATAGGCTACTTTTGATCTCGATATTCCCACGGGATCGGGACTTACGCGGGTGAAACCGCGGGGCGCTGCTAGTAGCAAAATATGTAGGTAGGAAAGTAAGTACTGTTTTACTAGGTACACGTCGTGAACAGTAATTCAGTAAAAGCTAAAGCATTGTGATTGTTATCAACAAGGAAATTCTGCGCATAGCGTAGTGGCCATAAACCTAGTCTTGTAACTCAAACAAGCGGGTTCATGTGACTTCATTTACCTGCTTATCTACAGGTTTAAGCCTTTGCAGTAGGCCAGAACTGATTTTTCTCGGACGGTTAACTATAAAATTTATTTGAAACATCAGTTTTGAAAACAATGCTTATTAAAGTTGAGGATATTTAGGTACTTGGTTTATGATTAGATACATCTGGCTGAAGACAAAATGACAAATATAAACAGCAAAAACGAACTATAGACAAGCCCTCTTACTTATAAACGATGACTAAGTTTATGTAACGTTTACTGTGACATGCATGAAGTTTCGTGAAGTTTCAAAGTTAACAGATAGTGACAAACGTTACCTACATAAACTTAATTATCATTTATAAGTAAGGGAGTTAATTGGATAAATAGGAAAGAGAAGTAATAAGAGAGGTATGTATACAAGAAAAGCCTTACTTTCTGGACATTAAAATTATTTGCTACACTGATTCAAATAGTACCTACATAGATAAACGTACTATGCGTAGGTATGCTTCGAAAAGCAACGAACACAAATAACTCGCCAGAGTGAAGTTGACATATTATTATTAAAAATTTCCATCAGAGTTCATCTATAAATCACAGATGGTAGATTTAATTCACTCTATCGTCAACAGACACGGTAATCGGACACACAGATTTTCAGACAACACTGTTAGTGAGGACTACCTATTGAGTTCGCAAGTCTATAAGGAAGCCAAGTACCCACACATGCTCACAAAAGGCTTAGGTACGCCAATTAATGTCAACTACAGATTACCGATTAGTTCTGACATTTTCGGCAGCCACTGTTTATTTGTATGTCACGAACAGTTGGAGTTCTCTAGTGATATGTTGTGAATGTCTCTGGTGCTGATGCTGGGTTTATTTTGGGAATACCAACTAAACCTTTAAGAGGATAGTCTCCATTCTCTTTCTCAATTCAAACGTAGTTTAAATGTTCCTCCCTGGATAAAGACATTAGAGCAAATATGTTTATGCCATAAAACTTATATCCGTCATGACTATACATCTACCTTTTTATTTTATTTATATTTTTATTTCATTTTATTATTTTTATTCACTCATTTATTTTATTTCTTAAATTTAAGTTTTTATAAAAATAAACTACATACAAAATATATACATTACTACAAAACCTATAAACAAAATTCCATCTAAGTAACAAACTTATATAAAATTCTATCTACAAGTCCTATAAACAATGTATAAATTTTGTACAAAAACAGTAAATTACTATAAAAACCTAAACCTAGAAGCCCGTCGGCAGCGGGGCAGGGCCCAGGCTACCGATGGTTAGGGACGCAGAGACAGGAACCTTCTGACGATACGTGCCGTATCAAGGACGACTGCCTTCTGAATCTGACCCTTGACCCAACCGTCTAGCGAAAGCCTCTTAAGATGTTGGTCGAGGCTCTTCGCTATTAATCCATTTGCCGACACGACTATCGGAACAATACTTGTCGAATCAACGTGCCACATGGCGGTAATCTCGTGGGCCAAGTCCAAGTACTTAGTTTCCTTGTCCTTTTCAGCCTTTACGAGATTAACGTCATGCGGAACGGTGATATCGACGAGTATTGCCCGTCGTTCCGACCGGTCTACTATCACGATGTCAGGTCTATTGGCGATAATAGTCCTGTCCGTGATAATAGACCGGTCCCAATAGAGCGTGGCACGACCGTTTTCGAGAACTGGAACGGGTGCATATTGGTAGTATGGCACCTCTTGGTCCACAAGTCCATATTTAAGAGCAAGTTGCTGGTGGATGATCCTGGCCACCAAGTTATGTCTGTGCAAGTACTCACCATTGGCAAGATGAGAACAACCGGAAATAATATGCCTGAGTGACTCTCCGGGATGGTGGCATGCCCGACAAATATCGACCGTACCATCCTTCAGGATATATTTCCTATAATTGTTCGTCATCATTACCTCGTCGGCAATTGCACAAACAAAACCTTCGGTTTCCCCAAAGAGATCACCGAAACGTAGCCAGTTCACCGACGCAAGGAGGTCTACATCGGGGTCCGTAAGGACCCGATAAAACCTCCCATGCAGCTCCTTGCTCTTCCATATGTCCTTGCGGTCCTCGACGCTGAGTATCGAGGGTTTGCGCCAGTTCTCTTTTGCCAAGGAGAGCGGGGTAAGGTTCTTGTCCACTGCTACCACATCGTGATGCATCCCACTCTCGGAACCGAGAAAATATTCTCTGAGACTGCACACTTCCCGGTTATGTAGAGTCTTAGCATTTAAAAAGCCTCGACCACCACACTTCCGGGGAATGTACAATCTCATCACCGAAGAGCGGGGATGAAGCATGCGATGGGCTGTTAGCTGTGAACGTACCTTCCGATCCAGGGCGTCAAGTTCAGTCTGAGTCCACCTGAGTACACCGAAAGAATAGATGAGCAGAGGCATAACCCAGCCATTGAAAGCTCGCACCTTGTTTCCACCCGACAAAAGACTGTTGAGAACTTTTGTTAGGCGGCCAAAGAAACGCTCTTTCACTGACTGTTTTACATCTCCATCAATCGCTAAAGCTTGCGACATACCCAGGTATTTGTATGTTTCACCTTCGGAGAGGGATCTGAGTGATATTGTCTCTGAGAGCTGCAAATTCGATGAATTCACAACTCTCCCTCGCTGCACATGTAAGACCGCACACTTATCGATACCAAACTCCATATTGATGGCCTTGCTGAAATTATCCGTAATTTCTAACAAGGACACCAATTCCGGTTTTTTGGCAGCGAAAAGCTTGAGATCATCCATGTACAGCAAATGAGAAATAACCTCACCCCCTCTCCGAAGACGATAGCCTAACCCTGAATTCCCCAGCAGTGTGCTAAGAGGATTCAGAGCTAAACAAAACCACAAGGGACTCAGACTATCGCCCTGGAATATACCCCTCTCAATCCTTATATAGTCCTCCGGATCAAAAAAAATATCTCCACCACCTGGTTGACGAAGAACCGTGATCCACTGCCCCATACAAGAGTCTAGGAAAGCTCTTAGAGTTGCATCAATTTTATACAACTCCAGCACTCTCCGTAACCATGAATGAGGCACCGAATCATAGGCCTTCTTGTAGTCAATCCAGGCAGTAGAAAGACTCCCTCTACTCCGGCGAACCTGTTGGCAAACAGCCATGTCTATGAGGAGAAGCTCCTTAGTACCACGGGACCCTACCCTACATCCATTCTGAGCTGGAGCCAAAATTTTATTCGCAACAATGTGCGAATTAATCTTGACGGTCAAAATGGATGTAAGGAGCTTGTAGATGGTAGGCAAGCATGTAATAGGTCTGTAGTTCTTAGCTTCCGTGGTACTACCGGACTTATGGAGCAGGAAGGTGACACCAGTTGTTAAAAAACTAGGAAGAGTACCTAGTTCAAGAGCCTCTTGGAATTGTGCAGCCAATCTAACGTGTGAGCTCCGAAACCATTTCAGCCAAAAGTTATGCAATCCATCCGGTCCAGGACTTTTCCAGTTCTGAGCCGTCCGGATCGCACATTTTACATCTAATGATGTAATACTAATGGCCTCCATGGTTTCGATTGGCTCACACACGTCATTGACAACACGCATCCAATCGCTCTCGGTGTGTTCGACGGGCACCGACCAGATATCACGCCAGAAATTAATCATGGTACGACTATCTGGCCTTTGCCCATCGACCACACACTGACTAGGCCCTTCCCAGTTTCGGTACACCCTCCTTTGATCACTTTGGAACATACGATTCAGTCGATACCTATCTACGCGCTCTCTGTAGCGTCGAATGCGGTTTGCCCACGCATAGATTTTCTGTTTCAGAAAGTCAATGCGTTCCGTGACACAAGACATGTACTGCTGGGGTCTGATACCAGTCCCAACAAAAGCCTGGTTCACGAAACGCATCACTCTGGGGCGAGTGTTACCCCCTCTGAAACAGATAAGCTTTGCAATGAGTGTCCTGAATGTATCGATACGTCGCTCTATCCGCACCTGCCAGGCAGGGACATATGACGGCGGCCGCGGGGTTCGGTCAGTGTCCGGGAATCTAACACGAGCCACACGGCATGCCGCAATAGCCCCGCAGTACAAGATAGAGTGAGTATCAATTAAATCCTCACTAGCACCCAAATAGGGGGCTAGTAGGTCATCCAGGGCACCCATTAGCGCTAAATTACGTCTATGCGTCGGCAAACGCGGCAGACGTGGCCTAGTGCACGTGGTAGACCGGTACTCCTGAATCGTATTTTCCAAAGTTCTCCTCAAATGTTCAATAGTTTGGGTACTTACGCTCATATTAGTGAAATCAACTTCTTCGGTATCCAAACCGACCCGGGGCGCCGCAACCGACGGCAACGAGGTCGGTGCTTGCGGCGGCGGCAGCGGGGCGGGTCGGTCATGACGCGAGTCCGATGTCACATCAATAGGTAGCGCCTCAGTACGGAGACGATCAAGCGTAGAGTCATCCAACAGTTTACACCGCTGGATAGCTCTAACTTGATCCGATAATCGTTGGGCAGTAACAGACACGGTCGGTTCAAGAGCCTGAAACAAAGGCAGCATCCTATCACGATACGTGGTCATGAAGGCTCCTCCCTCTGTAGCCCTATAGTAGGCGCGCATGCAGTTCTCGTTCATGGTACGAGTCCATCGCATGCGACGCACTACACCATCGGTAGCGGAGGCCGGGCGCGGGACGTGGTGTCCCACAGGCCCCAAGCGTGCCGACGGCGGTCGCCCTCGTCGTCGCGCAGGTGGTGGTGGCGGCGGCGGCGACGACAGCTCGGACTCGCTGCTGCTGTCGGAGCCGCGAGTGTCCGGAGGTGTGAAGTACACCTCCTCATCCGACGACTCGCGCTCGCGGCTGGTCACAGGCTGCCATGGTGGTGGTTGTGCGTTCTGTGTTGTCTGTCTTCTGCTTGCTGATCTCGTTATCATTTTATTATATTATGTGATCATGTTTGAACATGTTACTTGTTTTATTTTTCCTTTTTTCATGTTGTTCATGGTATTTCAATTATAATTTACGATATTTTTATAAGATCGGAGAAAAAGACGTGTGTCTACGTGACAGACATTTGTCAATTATTATTTTTTATTATTATTTTAATTAGAAAATAAAAAAAAATAAAAAGGTAGATGCATTGTCATGCATGACAGATATAGGTTTTATGGCATAAACATATTTGCTCTAATATCTTTATCCAGGGAGGAAAATTTAAACTACGATTATATGGAGAAAGAGAATGGAGACTATCCGCTTAAGAGGACAGTGTACCTACACTTTTCACCATACAAACTTTACAAACTTAGTCGACTGTTTCTTTCCTGGATAAAGACGTTATCAGCCATGATCATGGCCCAACGTTTGGATCTTTTTTCATATTCTGTTTTTATTAAGATTTGTTACTTTTTACGATTTCTGTGTCATATGAACTGGCAGCGAAAAAACTTATCCTTTGTTTAGCTGTATTTAACTTGCAAAAAACTAGGTCTAAACGTTTTCCATCTCTTTTTTTTAATAAAAAAATGTTTTAAACTAAAAAAAGGGTAAAACCAATTTATGTATTCTGTGGTAAAACCTTAATTCACGCTCTATAAGTTAATTACTCAAATCATCGTTGGCAATGACGATTTATTGTCTCGCTAAGGTCTCCTTGTTGATGGTCAATGTTGATTTCCTGATTATCGAATGGTATATTATTATCCAGTTATTCACATATCTACTTAACTGCTTGGTCCATCGATTAAGGCTTCACTTTCGTGACCTTTACCTTTTAACCTTCCCGTTATGATCAGGCATTTCATTACATTACCCAAAATGATATAAGTAAGTAAAAGAACAAGTAGACGATTCTGTACCGTTACTTTTACTGTGTGTTTTCGCAACTAGCCCTATATCTGGGCCTTTTTGCGTGACTTGCGAGCCGTAGGTTTCCTCACGATGTTTTCCTTCACAGTAAGAGCAATGTAAATGGCGCATTTAATTTTTTGTTAAAAAAAAATATTGGTGCGCCTCCAGGATTCGAAACCACGACCTTCGGAATGAAAGTCGCGGTATCTACCACTAGACCAACATCGCTCACTCACACTACTAGGTAAGTAAGTACCTATACGAAAAGAAGAAGAATCTATATATTTTTTTATAAAGTAAACAAATTAACCACACATTAGCAAAATTCAATTAGGTACCCAAGAAGGTTAAGAGTTTGCTTAAATAAACATTTAAATATCTAGGTAACTGTAAAATTAAATAGAATGCCTAGGTTGTGTAATATGGAACCATACGGAAGCTTAGATTCGACGTATGAGTCACCGACGCAGGTAGACTAATTGGTCAAGTCAGTGCTCCAGGATTTAGTAAAGATGCGTTGTTGGTTCGAATCCCGCTCTCCGTCGATCATACTTGTGTTTTTGCAGAATGTTAAAATGTAAAAGCCCAGTGCAGGCTTAAGCACTTAAAAATAAAATATAATATTAAATAGGATCAATATACAATTCCACACTGAAGTTTTAATCAGCGTGCCAGTCGGTAAAGTTTCAAAGTGAATAGCTAAATGAAATATGCTGAAAATGAATGCCGATCAAAGCCAACCACTGATTATGAATGTTACATGAACGTTCATTGACGGACTAATGAGGATGCCTGGTATTTAATAACTGGACTATTTCCAGTTTCAAATTACAGAATCGATCGATATTGGACAGTTTCAGGAGGGGTTACTGCGGTTCGTTTTGATACGACATCGATACTGTCATACGATGATTCTACTGTCACATTCTGGAGGGTTACTGCGGTTCGTTTCGATACGACATCGATCCTGTCATACGATGATTCTACTGTCACATTCTGATAGTAGGGTGACAGTAGAACCATCGTTATGACAGTATCGTTGTCGTATCGAAACGAACCGAAGTAACCCTCCAGGTCCGGTTTGTTTTCAACACAAATTCTTCGAATGAATTTTAAGAAAAGAATAATATGTATGAATAAAGTTTCGAGGCATCGAGCATAATTATATTTAAAAAAATACACTCGATATATGAGCGTCACTATCTTACCTGATGGTAAATGATGATAATATGGTCTAATATGCAACAAAAAAGGGAACATAATTCTATTTTCTCCGAACGATTAAATGCTGTAGTTAGTAAAAATCACGACCACGAGGGCGGAGCCCTAAACGGTGGTCGGACCAAGTATCAGAACAACTGGAGATACCTCTTAGCACGGCTCTTCATCAGGCCGGAAGCGGACCCCGGGCTCTCGAGAGAGATGCAACCGGGAACAACGCTCGGATGATGATGATGATGACGGCTCTTCATCAGGCCACCGACAGAGCTCACTGGAGGAAGACGCTTGCCGTTGCTCTCACCGCGAACCAGACGGTCTTACGGACCACAACCACAAATAAATATAGATAAGTTAAGCTGAAACTTTATTATTTTAATAATTTATGAATAATCTTGGCTGAAGAACCTAAGAGATTGGTTCGGCTGCAGTACCCCCACTCTGTTTAGAGCTGCAGTCTCTAAAATAAAAATTGCCCTGATGTTGTCCAACCTCCGATACGATTGGAACAAGAAGAAGAAGATGAATAATCTATTTGTACTTACATTATAAATATTGAAATATATACCATCCAAAAGCATGGAAGTTTCAGACATCACGGTTCTATTTCTATTACCTAGCTAAAGTTTAGTGAAATAACTACACATATTTTAACCTAGTGCGCCCATTGAATGCACCCCGGTAAAGACATAGACGCAGCCTATGCCAAAACGATGTTGGAAATAATATAGATAACTAGCTGACTCGGCGAACTTTGTTCCCCCTAAGAGGCAATAAAAAAGTTACCTATGTCCGTCTCCTGCACCCTGATTACGTAACTTTGTTGCTAACAAATCTCGATTGAAACAATAATTGAAATTGTTGTTATTTGCGTTTACAGATAGTTACAGTCGCTAGTTTTAATTGCAATGGTAATTTGTGATGACGTGAAAAATAATGTGTAATCAACAAATTTCAATTGTTTCAATCGAGATTTGTTAGCAACGAAGTTACAAAATATGGGGTCTGGTTCTAAGTCCGCCCATTTTTAGACAAATTTGTTCAGCCGGTCTTGAGTTAGGTAAATAGGTAGGTAGGTAGCCAAGTGCTAAGTTTGGGGCTAGATTGCGCTGTGTGTGTGTACGTCGTGCAATATTAATTTATATAGTGTAACTAATTTTTATAGATAGATTAAGATGTATAAATTAACATTTATTTCCTGGTGCAGAGGTTTGCCATCGTCATTCAGGTTGGCAAAGAGTTATGGGCACCTTTGCACCTAGAACGATTAGGGGCGGATAATTTGAAGAAGGTTTTTAAAGTTATAATAATTGTTTAAGTTTATCATTTGGAATTCTTTTTTAATGGGTATTTTTTCATAGGTAGTTGAAGTGGTTAAGTAGATTAGGTATCGGTTGCCTGGAAGAGATCGCCCTTAGGCGATAAGGTCTCCCACTGTGCCACAATCTGTGTAATATTTGTTTAATTTAAGTATCAGTACAATAAAGCATTTGCCTATCTATCTACCTCGTTAAGTTTTAACAGGTTTTTGTATTAAATTAGTGTTGTTTTTTATAAAATAAAAAAATGGATGAATTGATTCATAATTATAATGGGATCGTTACTTTATGTCCTGCGCCTTTAAAAAAAAATATTACTTCTAATCTTAACCTTAACACTCCAATGAAGTAGAAAGTTCGATATGATTTCACAGTGGCAAGTTCAGACGTAACAAAAGTTTATACGAGTGTAGGAACATTCAAATAACATTTTCCCTAACAACTGAATAAAATTGCTTTTTGAACGCCTACCATGACAGTCGGCAGCAGTTATTTTAGAAGTTGGATCTATAAATAGCTCTCATCTATACCTATGTGTTAGAAATGTGACAATTACGTAGTTTTAGTAACTATAGTAATTAGTTAGGTAGGTAAGTATGTTGAAAAAGGTTTTGTTTGTTCGGAGTCGATTTAGCTAATAAATAAAACTAATTTGCTGAGTATAAAGACTTTTTTATACTACTTTGGCGATTTCAGAAATATAAATAGAGAACATACTAGGTACAAGGGATGTAATCCCTTGTACCTAGTACAACATACTCTGCTAAAACTTACAGAAATTAAATTAAATTCTTTCGTCATATACCCTCTTTGCGCTCATAGTGACTAGTTAAACTTCAGCCTTCTAATATTTGTGCCACTGTATGACAAGTCACTTTTTAAAAATGTAGGTATGTTTCTTTATGGTATAGAAATAACTGAAATCGTTAAATATAATTTTATTAATTATATCTACGTATTTATTAGGTACTTCTAAAACCCCACAGGTAAAACCATAAGACGAAGCTAGTAAAGTTATATAACTTACTAAGTTGAAGTTAAATTCCATCTCAACCAATGGCATTAAGAGGCGTAACCGCACAAGTATTCAATAGAGAATCGTGATAAACCGTGATTCAAATCCGGTTTTTTCGATAAAAAGTAACTTTTAGGCAAAAAGTGTTCGGTAAGGCACACGCGTGGGAACTCGAAGCCGAACTATCCAGACATTTGATGGAATAAAACGTCAATAAATTGCTTTATAGGAATGAATTGGAAGAAAAATTTCAAGTTATGTTGGGATGAGTTAAGTTACTACTTGAGTAGTAGTAAAAAGGTTAAAGTATCGCTTTTCGTTTTCGGTATTTTGGGCCATTGTTTATGTTTTAAAATGAACTCTCTCAATACATAGATTTTAAAAACAACGCGGCTTTTCTTCTGATGTTCCTTTTCCTTTACTGTAAGATCGATGTTACAAGAGTAAATATTTTTTTTAAAACAATATGTCTAAGTTAGTAACTTAGACTTGATTTACATACCTACCTCGGGCTTATAAAAAATAGTTGAAATAGACTGAAGAGTAACATAATGTCCCAAGATATTGTTGTAATAAAAGAGTTATAAAAGTAAAAAAAGCTTGTCCAACGCTTTTAAAATCGCACCACACGTCCTTTGCTTTACCATAGCAATAGACAAAATTAACTGTGGCCACATCTATAACATTGAAGAATTGTTTCTGAAGTAGGTATACTTTAGTGTTTACTAATGAAGTCATCACTTTACTAAGCCTTATTGTTATTCACTCCGAAATCCATTGCTTTGTTATGTTATAAAGTTGGAAGTTTTAATTATACTATCGGAATATTGTGTATTGGAAGAATAATTATAATCTAAATAAAATACAAAAACAAAAAACCTAGGTAGGTATAGTCTTGACTTCCAATATTAAAATAATTTAATTTACTTTGTATAAGGGTATAAAAACTTCAATTTTATTATTTTCCTATTGCTGAAGCTGTTTATCAGTGTAAAACGCCAATCAGTTTCAGTACAAAAAATACAGTCTGCATTTCCCATACATACGAAGTTGTTACTGAAAAAGCTAGACAGATAGTCGCCATTAAAACCTCACAAACGAATAACAATTTCAATCAATCGATGAGTCAAAATTGAATTGTTTAATAACACCGCACCGATCATCATATTTGCGTATCGGGCAATCGTAATCGTGTCTAACGACGACTAAAACATGTAAAACTCTCTAGTCGATTGTTCTCACACTACGATGCGTGAGAACGTCAAATCACAGAATTGAACGGTCTAACTGTTTAGCAATTAAACATTTAAAAATGGCAGCGTTAATTATAGCGGGACGGGAGCGCAGCGAACGCAGGTGTGTTCGAGGTTTGGGGGCGTCGAAAATCGAAGGTAATCGGACTTTGACTCGAGTTTTTCGGAAAAATCGGTATCGTTGATCGATCGATTTTCACAGTGGATAAAGCACGCACGTGTCGTGATCCGACTCGACAATGATTCGATGCACTTTTGAATCTCGATTGAGACGGAACTTATTTGGTCTGCGATCCTTACTTGTTCACTGTACTGGTATTTAGAAGAATTTAAACCTGACCCATTTTTGACTGACTTCCAAAAAAGAACGACGTTGTTGATTATCTTTTATAAGATTTATATTTTAGCGTTTAAGTACAGCTACAAACTCCAGCATTACCCACCTATGTATTTTTATAAATATCTAGCTGATCCGACGAACTTTCCGCCTTTAAAAAGCGTGTCTACCTCTCGCCAATTATTAGCCAAATCGGTTCAGCCGTTCTTGAGTTACAAATACTATACAAATACACTAACTAACTTTTATATACAGTATATAGAAGAAAAAAGATTAGGTGAACGTTTGATCACTATCTCAGCCGATTGTAAGCGACGATGTGATGTAAGATGAACCACGTTTACATAGAAGATAACGAAGATCTTAAATGTGTGCTAAGTTTTTTTTTAGTAAGACTGCATTGAGAATTTAACATTTAATGAACATGTGAATCTACTGGACAAGTAACAAGTTTAATAAATGATCAGATCACATTTAAAACGTAATGTCGTATTTTAATATCACTCTCAGATAAATATAGAATGTTAATATAACTCACGAACTGTGAAAACATCGACACAATTCTCAAGACCCGTGTTAAAGGCGAGACGACATTTATTAATACCAGAAGACATTCCAATATCCAAAATTGCTTTCAAGAAAGCTATTTAGCGGCGTAACGAAAGCATTTGTTTAGCAAAAATTTACAATCACCCTACAATATTTGAGTACGGCACTTGACTTTATCATTTCTATCGGAAGTTCTCACGAGAAATAAATGGACAGCATTCCGCTCAGACGTCCAAAAAGATGTCCGACAAATGCGAAAGTCGTGCATGTCGGCTGATCAGTCGACCAAAAGAGTCAATATTGTCGTCTACTTTTTAATGTCGTTATCGTAGAGCTCCTGTTGGGCGATAATGAGCAAAATTTAATTGAGCACTGTAGCTAATTTGCAGTTGATTTATAATTTTATTTGGACTATTTTCGTACTATCTTTGTGACTATTACTGCTTTTTCTACTTTGAAAGTGCATTTAATTCTTAATACTAATGCTTAACGACGCCCCTCTACGAAAACCTTCTCTGCAATGAGCGTCGACATAGATTTTTAAGAATTTATAACAGAATTTTGCAGTTTTGTAGCAAAAAGAACAGTAACATCAGATTTACAATTTAAACACGACAATTGCGAATAGCATCATCAAGTTCTAAACGAAGTAATTGGGCTTGCATAGTTGCCAAACAACGGATAAAAGTATTAATACTTTTTGTGTTTAAAAGCATACTTTTCGTAGTACAAAAACGCGTAGGAATGGAAATAATACCATAACTGTATTCTTGTATTTTCCACGGTCGAAAACGGTTTACGAACCGCTTGTCTGTTGGGGTAGCTCCCGCTTTCAATTTATTATACTGTGGTCTGAGGTGTTGAATAGGTTATAGATTTTTAGTTAATATTACAGAGTTTGTAATTATGATATTTAAATAGAGAATAAAATAGATAGATATATATATGCTTATTTGTAGGTAAGTAACAACATATACATGGGAAACCCAACAAACACACATAAAAACAAAATGCTTATAATAAACTTAAACAAATTGGCGGCCTTATCGCTAAAAGCTATTTCTTCCAGGCAACCTTTGGATGTTATTAGAACTGTGACAGTTTGAGTGGCAGAATTAGTTATTTATTGAGTTATTGGTCGATGTAATGTCGATGTAACGGATTTCATTCCAAACGAGCTACATTACAAAAGGACGGACGTTTGCCCATGTTTTTGTTTAACATTTATTCAGTGTGCTAAGAACTGTCGGTATAAAAGATACGAGGGTGTCGACACGGCCTTTTTGTTTTCTAATTGACAATAGAAATACTTTCGACGCTCAGCAGTTCCTAAGACGTCACACTGTGACCCTTTAAAGAGTAATGTAGAATAATGTAACGTGCCTTGTTTTGAACAAATTATTAGTCTGGTTTAGCATAGAGAGACGAACAAACAGTCGTAATTCCTGTTAGTTACAATGATTTATATAATAGTAGATGAGTCATCGGTAGCTATTAGTGATGGGTATTGTCTTTATACATGTTTAGCGAGCGCCCAGCGCGACCTCTCTGCTGGAAGGCTTTGCGTGTTTACAAACATTTTATTGAGGTGTTATGTTTAATGGCTTCTTTAGAAGGCAGTTAGGAGGTAGACTTTATTGTTACGTTGACAATGATTGAGCGTAGGTGTCTATGATTGAAATAAAACAATGAACAGTTTGGTATTAGTAAGATGTTTTTATATGGTTTAGAGACTACTAATAAAAGCATCGCTAATATATTATGGTGAAGGAAAACATCGCGAGGACACTGACATGTCCTAGGACTTGCCACGGTTCGAAGGCATGGTAATTCGCCAATCCGCAATAGAATTCCGTGGCATCTTACTGCTTAGAATTTGCTGTTGTCCTACAGTAGGACATATTATTAGTAGACTAACAGAAAAAATCTTAACATCTTAATAAAATTCTACGTTATAACTTAAAACATCTAAACGTACCTTATGAGTCAATGACACTAAAATGTTAAAAACGAAAATAAAACATGAGAGAAATATAAGTAATATTTCAGATGAAAGATCAACTGTCGTAACATCCCAATCACTAACATTGACAGCCTTATTTCCTTGAACGTCTTTTCAAAAAAAATACTATTTTTTACATCTATTTATAACTTGTAAATAGTCATTATTTAAAACGTAAATAAACAACATTTCTTAAAAAAACAGTCATTTGGAAACTTATTACGAAGCTTAGAAGAAGAAGTACAGAAGTGCTTAGTATAGAAGTTTGTTTTTTAATTGTAGACTAGGTTTAATTTGACACATCTTCGTAAATAGAAAATGACAAATACAGTGAACCAATACGTCAGACCATAGTTTGAAATTAAAAAAAACACGAAACATAGATTTTAAAAGTAAGCATAAACATAACCGACGTAGTTTTTTTCTAAAACTATCAGTACAATAATAATTGTCAAAATTCCTCGTTGTCCAACTTCATTTGTCGTCAGAAACAATAGCAGTTTCGACTTGTTTCTAAGCAGTTACGATCTAAACAGTCTTACACAAAGGAACTAACAGTACACAGGGACATTTTTATTGTTTTACTGCTCAGCTCCCGAAGCCGCAGGAGGCAGCACCCTTAAATTTCCGAAGTTTCAAACAAAAATACGGGCAATTAAATAGATTTACAACCATTTCACACTGTTCCTAGAATGTTGGAACTGTCATTTGTTTAGATTCTCATGACGAATCAGTGATGATCGGACGCCGTTGTCAGAAGTAATATGAATTATTAAGAGTTTCTATATGGTGAAAAGTTGAATATTTATGACGTTAATTGCTATTTTATTGTGCCTTTATGGGAAACGTTACTTGCTTTTTAGCTTGAGAAACAAAAGTAAGATGTTAAAAGTTTGACCCCTTTGTTTGTCTGTGTTATGTAATATTGTAGCTCTGAACAACTATTATAACTATTTTATAATACCTAAAGAAAAAAAAATCCTAGCTTGAAAATGAGTTTAGACATGTTACATGTTACAATTTTCGTTGTTAATCGGTTTATCGGAGTCGGGTTTTCAATGATTCTGGCAAATAGTTTTATTAACAAGCTTATAATTTAATATGGATCCTTCGAGAATATGACATGTGGTCCGCTTAACCACGGTAGGCAGGTCTTATTGACAATATCCTACTGCAAATATAGATTTGGCAATGTTTTTACGACCCTCCTCGGGACCGAATAGTTTACCCGCCACCGCGCGGGGAGAATTCCAGTAGTCTAGTATCCTTTAGATTCCTTAGTCGCCTTTTGCGACACCCACGTGGAGAGATTAGGTCGCTCTATTCTATGCCGGGGCCACGTGGCAAAGTTTTTACGTAGTATTCTCTATACTACATTTTCGTTTATGAACAATCGACACCTTAGCAATATCGTTTGAAATCTGACAATGCTAGTGTCTAACCTGAGGAAGAGATCAGTTAAGATCTCGAAACGTAGAGCATTGATAAAAATAATAAAATCAACGCAATTAAAATCGAAAAATGAGTTTCATTTCCATTTAACATCGCGAAAACAGAAGCAAAATCTTCGTTTATTTTATTTTAGACTACCTAAACGTCAGATCGTTTTGTTTTTTTTTATTTGACATTTTTTCTTCAGGAAGATGTGTCAAATTTTAGTTTACAATTAAAAAACGAAGTGTATAGTGCTAAATTATGGTTTGAGGATCTTATTTATTTCTGATTCATCTAACAACTTAGCGACATAATCACTTAGCATTTACCTTTACATCAGTTTTCATTATCATCTTCAAGTCTCAAAATCTTTCCAGTTATTCTAATTTCCGAAGCATTTGGAAATCTATGTCTATGGCTTATGTCCAGCAGTAGACTTCTTACGGCTGAAATGATGATGATCCTAATTTTGGGACGCTCACCCAACCAATGACAAAACATTAAACTGTCTTTCAGACGTTAGAACATCTCAATTTGTTACGCACAAAATCCTTCGTTAATGTATGGCAAACCGCACAATTACGACCTCACGTTGTTCTTAGAACAATAGTTCGACTACTGTTCGGTAGCGAATAAGACCCCTGTGAAGCGACTCTACTCAATCAGAGACCACAAACAAGTGAGTTACTTTATTCTGAAATTCTTTAAACATTTTTTTCTTACATTATATTGTTGTTAACCAAACTATAATGCTACCGGTGGGTGGTTTGGTCTATGTGGTTGGTACCTGATGACAGATTTGTTGTTATGGATTGCTTCCTGTAGATTGTCGGGTGAAAACATGTTTTTGAGTGGTTGGAAACTTTGTGTTGGGGTTTTCCTAACTGAGTATAATAAGAGGAAAATATACCTACTCTTTGTCCATACAAACGTGGTGGTGGACGTTGTTGCCTGCCTGGAAAAACACATATAGACATAACTAGGTATATTATGTTTCTTTTAATCGGATTTGGTAAATGTCACATCGTTTAAAACACCTAAGCTTGACGGTATTAAGACAAAGATTAATAATTAAATTGAAAAAAGAAGAGGTGATTATTATCGACTTTAAATTTGCATAATCGATGAACGTTGATTCCAAGATGAATATGACAAAAATGAAAAACGTAAGACAAGTAAGGTAGGTAGGTTACTATAATATTGGATAACAATATTATAGTAACAATATATAAACAATAAAAAAACCGGCCAAGTATGAGTCAAACTCGCGCACGAAGGGTTTTCGTACCATTATCACATTTGGGTAAGGAATCCTAAAATAAACACTAGTCCAATTGAAATCCGTATACGCAACGACGACGCACGCACGGCTACAGAAATACAATCTTCTGTGAAAATTTCAATTGTCTAGCTATCTAGACTACCTAGGCTACTTAGACATACCTATAGTATTTAATAAGTTTCAATTTGTTTCTAATTATAAGTGATTATTTAAGTTTCTATTGATTGCCATTCTCGCCTGAGATACAGGATTTTCCTAGTTCAGGCATTTGTGTAATTTAGATTTAAATGAAAATTTGACCTTAAGTAATTTTTGTACACATTAATTTGGAAAAAAAAATATTTATTTTTATTTATTTATTTTATCACGGTTTATGAGATACGGCCTGGGGACAGACAGACAGCGAAGCCTAAGAAATATGTTCCTGTTTTTACTCTCTAAAAATAGTATAATAGTTCTCTGCTACAATAACAAGAACTAATCAAATCACAGATCCAAGTTAAACTAATAATAAACTTTAGTTATATAAGTTATAGCTTTTAACTTTGAGTTTCGATGCCACAAACTCCAATATATTTTATTAACTACTAAACTTGTCAAGTTTACCGAATCCAATTTAACTATAACAATTATTTTCTTTGAATACAGCTAAAATAGATATCTAAACATATAATTACTCCTTTTTTGAAAAAATGCTTTCAAAATTATGGTGCGTGGCGGGACCCGAACCCACGACTACTGGGATTCCGTTCCACCGCGATAGCCACTACGTCACGGACAAGCCTCCCACCAAGTGGAAATTAGAAAACCACTTCCTCGTGTGTCTTAAGTAGGTATAAATGATAATTATATAACTGTTTTTCCGCCGGGCACTAAAATTTGAAAGCATTAAAAAAAAGCAGTAAAACACATAGGGTAGTTCCGGGGGAGATGGCCGTACGGTAGAGATGGCCAGTCGATAAAAGTACGACTTAAAACTATCAGACGGCTTTTATAACAATTTAGTTCGCTTCGAGACGTGACCGGCAACAATTGACATTGCGGATTTTTAGCGATTTTATTGAAAAAAATTAGTAAAATCCACTTTGTATTTTTAATGCACATCTCTTATAAGATAAGGGTTAACATTATTATGTGGTCACAATTTGTTTATTACATATCTTTGTGTTTTTGTACTTTTATTGTAAAATAATTAACTTGCGTGGTATTTCAACCTCAAAATAGTCAACGAAGGGTACTTTATTCTTCCTAGAATTGATATGGCAATCTCACCCAGACAATCGGGATAGTTGGCCAATTTCGTTAGGGGACAGATGGCCATACAATATGAAGTGGTATTTCGAGAATACTTATTAACTGAGATGTTTTTTCCTGATGCCCAATATGGTGACAGGTGCTGCCACTAAGGAAGTCAGGCAGGATCATGTTCCACAGCCGACTTTCTTCGTGTTATCTATATCATCACTTACCATCAGGTTAGAGAGTGGTCAAACGCTCATCTATTGTGTGTAAAAACACGCTAACTGCATAGATTGTGATGATAAATATTATAGGACTCAAATAATAATAATAATAATAAATAATAATAAATTCTGTGAACAACACACAGCCATCTAGCCCCGTGGTAAGCGACTAAGCTTGTGTTACGGTGACTAGACAACGGATATAATACTTATATTTATTTTTCTTTTGTAAATACATACATATTATACATAGAGGGACACCCAGACCAGACACAAATATTTATTCTATAAGCATAAATACTTGCACCCGGCGGGAATCGAACCCGCAACCTCCTGCATTGCAGTCGCGCTTTCGCACGACGCGCCACAGAGGTCGTCAAATAGGCGAAGATTGACTACAGTGCAAAATTTGTACGCTGTTTATACATGATAATTTCCCAAATTCTAAGAAATGTGTTCACCTTGTGGCATAAATAAAAGAAAAATATTCAATGAATCTATGATTAAGGCAAAGGGCAAGGTCATGGGCAAAGGAAAGGGATAATGAGTGCTGGCCAACTCTCCCTGAACACTATGGCCATCTCTACCGTATACTCCGGGAGAGATGGCCGAACCGGTTTTTTTTTAAATACCTATAATTATTTTTTGGTTGATTATGAGACTGCTTGTTATTAAGTTTTGAGAAGAAATATATTTAAAGTTTCGTTTATGAATGAAATGGTTGTTGTAATCATCATGGTTTCTCAGCATTATGTCATCAAAGTTAGTATGGCCATCTCCCCCTGATTTACCCTATTATGCTAAAATCTAAGTTAAAAACACTTACCACATAACTTAAATCAGCTCCGTGACTTAAATACACATAATTAAAAGCCAGAAAAGAAAAAAAGAAAACTGTAAGGCTGGAACCTGCTATGCCTCGAATCAACCCAGTGTATTTAAGATACAAACGAAATGGCATCCAAAACAATAAAAAGATAGAGATCTCCACGATGAAACAGCCCACCTCCAAACACCTCAATGAGGAACGCCACCCAAGTTCTACCACACAGACTCAAGGCGAAATGGGCGTAGCTACTTTGTCACATAGTGAATTCACAAGCCAACATCAATAGTAATATGTCGCTCAATGAAAGGAGACCGGCCAATTCGTAACTCATACATCAAAAGGTACAGTTTTCTAAATTTTCTTAAAACGCCGACGTTTATTGACATTTATGTTGTATCATTGTGTGTGGCGACTGCAGTGAATGATGATAGTGAGATGGTAGTAATAGGTGTGAAGTGTTCGGGTATTGTTACATTTTATTTCATAAACTGAGGTAGGTCGATACGGGATTTACACTGGGCTGCAAGCTGTATCTTTTAAATAAACGTGGAAAATGTACGTGCTCCGTGCTATAATACCACATCATAATTATCTAATCTTCTTATCTTACTAATATTATAAATGCGAAAGTAACTCTGTCTGTCAGTCAGTCTGTTACACTTTCACGCCTAAACCGCTGAACCGATATTAATGAATTTTGGTACTTATAGAGAGAGAGAGGACCTCGGAGAAGGATATAGGCCGCCGGTGCCGCTAGTCTATATCTATACTATATTATAAAGAGATAAGATTTGTATAATTTTGTGTGTGTGCGTCTGTATGTTTGTTATGAATAAACTCAAAAACGACTGTGCCAATTTCAAAAATTTACCAAAATAATTGTTTCACCATTAGAAAACAACATTCATCCTGATGATGGTAATATAGGCTACTTTTGATCCCGATGTTCCCACGGGATCGAGACTTATGCGGGTGAAACCGCGGGACACAGCTAGTTAATTCTAAAAAAATCATGTCTTGTTTACAAATAGGTAATTTTTAGCTGCGATCCAGCATCAAATCTCAAGTGTATTGTATAAAAAGTCTTCAGACAATTTGAAAGTTGGTAATATTTTAGTCATAGTCGATTATGAAAATTAATGAAATACGTAGGTACCAAGACTTTTCCTAAGACCTTTGAATATAAATTTCATTACCAACTTGTTAAATATTAGACCATCAATCAATTTATTTTATTAAATGTTAACGTAAAATGACGTGAACCGAAAAAAACTTCCGAAAAGTTAGTTTAAAAAAAAGAAAAAAATCATAGGTCAAGCGTCAACCTACGAAATAGTAACCCCCTAACTTATAAAAGATGCCTAAGTTTATGTAACGTTTGTCACTGTCTGTTAACTTTGAAATTTCATGTCACAGTAAAAAACAAACGATTTAATAGTTTATGCAGCTGTTTATAAGTAAGGGGTAAGTCTTACAGAAATACACACATATGCTTAATTAGGTAAATGAACTTAAAGAAATACTGTTTTGGCGCTTACGACGCGTTGCCATTGCAACTCGAGCTATACTGCCGCACGGCAATGAGTTTTTAGTTTATCAATGCTTTACCTTAAGTTCATATTCGATTTAGGGGCGGAAAACTAACCATAAAGGTATCGCACTGTGCCGCAAAGGTTGTGGTCGTCTATAAAATGTAGTATGTAACATGTAACGTTGTTTACATCCCTCACTTTGTAAGAGATGGAATGTTTCCAAGACTTCAGCTTATTGTCAAGTTTCAAGATGTTGACATACCTTGCTGAATATTTGGAGTTTCTCCTTTCTGTTTTTACAGTGAGTTGACATTACACGAAAAGACGTTTACAAGGTTTTTAAAATAAAATCTCACGATGTTTTCCTTCACATAACTTTTTAATCGGTGCGCGGTCGGCCGGGATTCGAACCTACGACTCTCGGAATGAAAGTCAGGGTATCTGACCAACAGCCGGTGTGTAATTATTAATGCTATGCAACTAACAGGAAAGCGTTACAGAAAACATACAACCTAGACATGGTTCTATTTGTACACTTTCTCTAATAAATCTTTACCGTACTACGTTAATTTACTTTAGACGCAATTTGTCATCATTCATCACATCGTATCTTCAGCCAACGAAAGCTTTTCATATTCAAGTAACGTGAGATTGCAGATTATAATGTCACCATAACACCTACAGCCACATATATATCATGTAGGTATGTATGTAATATATTTACAAAAAATCCTACTTTTTGGTTTACCTGAATCTGACAGCAAATAGAGTTTTTTTTATATATCAACCCTTGGGTTAGGATTATACCATCTTGATACTATACCTACCTAATATACTATGTAAACAATGTACATATAAAAAACGGATCAAAACTAGTTAAACGTACTAATAACATGATCATGACAGATGTAATTTTTTTTTTTCGGACGGATGGATGACAGATTTTCTTCTGGAATCATCGTTCGTAGAACTAAAGTAGAGGCCCTGGCCTAAAGTAGAGGCCGATTCTAGACGATTTAAGCAAATAATTGCTTATTTTAGTTTGGTCGAATCAAACCTAATACCTGTACTAATAATACTACAAAGTTTTAATAAATTATAAACATGATTGAACGTAAAGATTCGTTGAAACCGATTCGAAGTTTTGATTTTGACATTTCATTAAAACTTTTGCCGTGTTATTTTGGTAATTTCAGTGCATATTGTACTCGAAGGAATTTATTCCTTTAGTCAAAGCACATTAAATTTTATCATGTTTATTTACATTTTAAAACATGTTTGTTTACATTTTTAAAGTTTAAAATTTCGATCGGCTGAAATGTTCGTTCGTTTGAATCAACAAAGTAAGTCCCAAAGTTAGGTTAGGTTAGCACAATCAGGTACTCATTTGGGTACGAGGTAGCTCTCCTTTAAGACAACGGAATACTAGTGTTTAGGGCACGATCTGTCTATAACAGATCCCTGACAGTACTTTCTTGAGCACCTGGCGGTACAGCGGCCCTTGCCTTTATACCGAAATGTGGGTAAGGGTATAAGCATGCTAGATAAGTTTGACGGAGGGTTTTCCTTGTTGGTTATCACTTATCATTTACAATAGGGTCTCAAAGTTTCATTAAGAGGAAAGGATACCTAGGTGCTCTTTCTCCATAAAAACGTAGTCGACTCTTTCCTCCCTGGGTGAAATCATAAGAGCAAATATGTTTATGCCACAAAATCTATATCTACGTTTTGTTTATTTTTTCAATTTAGAAAAATTAGACTGAAAAAAAATCTAAACTTATACTTAGATTCATTGTCTTCGCTGATATCGGATTTATGGCAGAAACATATTTTCTCTAATGTTTTTATCCAGGGAGGAAACAGTCGACTTCGTTTGTAAAGTTTATATGGAGAAAAGAGTACCTACATAAACTTTACCCTTAAACATAAGTAGGCGCTATTATGTACCAAGTACTTAATATCTATCCGTTTTCCATCAACCTATGGCCTCCCATTATTAACCTAAATACACTTCCTGTGACAATGTACCTAAATATCGATTTTCGGTTTCCCCCAATTTCAATGTCAATGTGGAAAATTAAACAAAGGATTGTGTTGGTGAGTCTCTGTATTGTAGTGTAAGGCTACGTCCACACAGCGCGTTTTTCACCGCGCTATTTTTATTCGCGCGTATAATACGACCTCTGGCGCTTTGTGGGAGGGCCCGAGTTCAGTGCAGAAGGTTGCGGGTTCGATTCTTTCCGGGTCCAAATATTTATGCTTAATAATAAATATTTGTTTCTGGTCTGGGTATTTTCTACGTATAATATTATGTATTTATTTACAAAAATAAAGTATAATATGTAATATATCCGTTGTCTAGTACCCATAGTACAAGCCTACTGCTTAGTTTGGGACTTGATTGCGCTGTGTGTTACGTCGTGAAATGTTTATTTATATTTATTTTATTTAATATTCCGCATCAATCATTTGTAACCGCCTGTGCGGCTACTTCAATATGCACTTTTTA
Organism: Idaea biselata; assembly: GCA_958496205.1. Lineage (NCBI taxonomy): Eukaryota > Metazoa > Arthropoda > Insecta > Lepidoptera > Geometridae > Idaea > Idaea biselata. Next base: position 17,927,960 of record OY292404.1, read on the forward strand.
AACTTACACGATTTACACATTGCTGTAGTGTCCACAGCGCCGCAGCAGCACTGATGACTGCATTCTTCTCGCGACCACGGCCGATGTAACTCGTTTGACGAAACGTCGAGGTAATTAAAAACCATAATTGTCTATAACGGGATCTAGACCGGAAGTTTCAATATTACCTAATCTTTAATGTGTTACAGAATTGCGTAAAAAAACGGCGCGCTAAAAATCGCTGTGCGGACGTAGCCTAATGACAGCAGCAATGGTAATAAAAAAGACTTTGTAACCCTCGGTTTCTCGACATTATTAACGACCGTTAGAGATTTTAGAAAATAGTTTTAGGACTTTTTGATAGATGACTTAGATGACACTGAATTTCTATAGATTTTAACTTAAATATCTATAAAATTTAAAATAAACCCTTCTGTACTACAGTTACACCAGGGTGGTTTTAATGATTTACCCCCTTATAAACGATGATTAACAGATGACTAAGTTATGTAACGGTTGTCTCTGTCTGTCAACTTTGAAACTTCATGTCTCAGTAAAAGAGTTTGTCTTTAAAACCCTTTCTTATCGGATGCCGGATGCGGACATCATATAAAGAACACACCCTCTAAATTTCAGGCACTCAGGACAAAGAATTTCATAGATATAGATTACATTATTTATCGGTTCAAAATTACACAGTAGGTACTTTACATCATAAATTGTAATTGAAAACACTTACCTTCATTAATTAATTAGTTTAAACACAAGCCTAATTGAATCTTGCTCATCAGATCATATCTTGATGATCGGCTTTTGACTTCCATTACTAGTCGTGTAAGAATTATTTTATGGTGAAGCTATCGTTAGAAGTGTACCTAACTGACTAGTTGTGTCCGGCAGTTTTATCCCATGAGAATACCTGCGACTACTTAGACTACTAGGGGAGAGGGGGGCATGATGGGGACCTTAAGGTTTGAAGCTCAATAACATTGACAGTATTGTGTTTTCATAACTTTTTTTATCCACTTAATCTTCGTTGGCAATCAGTATTTAATAATTAAGTACTTATAACCTCATTATAATATGGATTTAATAAAAAACAGTGAAAAACTAGGAAAGTGCCTAACACCCCGTCTTGCCCTACCCTCGGGGTGAAATGGGGTACCCCCTAGGGGTATAATGGGATACAACAAGTTACAGGTGCTTCATTGTCTTTATTGATCATACCAACACAGCTACAGTGAGCCCATTTGCTGCATACAGCAAAAGCAGCATAAACTTTATCGTAGTTCAAATACCGAGGCTCGTAGAGTCACTTTTGTATAATGATGACTCAACCAATACTTTTTTGGACCTTTTCTATTTAGTGATTGTTGTTTTGGTTTATAGTCATCTCAATTTTCTTAAGTACTCATTTTTCTTTTCTTGTGCTTATTTTCCTTTGCCTGTTTCTTCATCTTTATAATTTTTTCAAAACTATTTTGGATGTGGTACCCTATACCCCATCATGCCCACTCCGGTCATTTTTAATTAAAAATCGTACAGAAAAAAACTGCCATGCAATACGAAGATAAGCAAGTTCCTACCTGTTGTAGTAGTCATTGCCACAAACAAATCACTTTAAACCTAATCTGAAATGCTCTTGTGTCTCATGCTGCCACGATCTAATGAAAATGTGAAAATCACAAGGTGATCGACAAAAATCAGTTTTTTCTAAAAAAAAAAAATGCTTGTGGTTTTATCACTCAATCACTGCGTCATACTATGACCCCCTACGCGTCGCACCTTTTTGCGTTTTTACGACTGTTATTGGTCAATTGGTTTGTGCTCTAAGGCCAAGTCCCCGTCTTGCCCGCAACCCCGTCTTGCCCCTCTCTCCCCTACTACCCTATTTCGTTCGTTCATATATTTCCGACTAAGGGCGCTCGCCCACGACGACTTTTTGTAGCGATGCAGTCGCGCGTTTAGCATACGCGCGACTAACGCGTGGTAGTCGCATTTGTAACGCGCTACAGTAGCGATGCTAACGCACTACCAACGCGCTACTGCATCGCGACTAAATCGATGCAAACGCACGACCGTGTCGGACGACATCGGGGAAAAAACGGAGGGAGGGAACTAAATTGCGCTTGCATCGCGACTGAAGGGCGATAGTATCGCGTTTGCATCGCTACTGAATCTGAGCGCCCCGTGGGCGAGGGCACACAGCTAGCGACCGCTTCGCGACTGCATCGATGCAGAATCGCGTTAGTATCACTACAAAAAGTCGCCGTGGGCGAGCGACCTAAGGTTTCGTTGCGCAATTGCGATCGAACGATAAATTGTTTGTCGTACGTTTGATAAGTAGGTATGTGTAGGTAGGTATTTGAAATTAATCTATGGATTGATAGAAATAAGTGGTTCGTTCGATCCGAAAAATAATTACAGTAGGTAGGTACCTACATAGTAGAAATTCTATAGGTATAATTCTATAGTTAGAAAATCTATAACATTCAAAATCCTGACTGACCTTTATATCAAAGCAGATCCCAAACTAAGAAACGAGGGTTTTTGGAAAAGCTCGGATTAGGACTTACGCGGGTGAAAGAGCGGGCCTCTGCTAGTATTATATAATTTTACTTATTTAGCAAAACATTTCCAATTATAAAGTGTTGCTAAAAAAACAAATGATCCAGATTGTCTTCGTCAAGTTACTCAACAACTTAACTGACTTGATTGTATCCTGCTCTGTGTTTCAATAAATAAGTCATAAATTATTATTTCCAACATGATAGAATATTAATCTTCCTATTAGGTACCTATACTAAAACAGATGGAATAAAGAAGTAAAAAGAATAGTTATTATGTTATTGAATTTCGATTGAAAATATTACCGTTTTTTCTTCCTTAAAAATAAAAAAATGAACCGCCGCTGATTGAAGTTAGAAAATTAAGCACTTATCTGCTTAATTTTCTAACTTCAATCAGGGTAGGATACCAGCTAAGTTTGCAAAAAACCCTCTAATTAACTTAGGAAAAATTCTCAAGGAATACCTAACTTCCCAATAAATAATATCGCCCTAGTTTACAGACAATAGAACCCTTACAAACGAGGCATGACCGAACGACTTTTACATTTATTTACAACCCCCTATAAATTCACCCCAACTTATAATAAATCGCAAAAGTAAATAAACGGCAACCATTACTGCCCTGATTATTTCACCCCCTTAACTAACGCCGCCATTTTGTATTTTTTTATGACTTCATGATTTAGGGGATGTTTTAATATAGAGCAGTTTTTGGATTATGATTTTTAGTTTGTGTTATTCGCACAGCTGTGTATATTATTATATTAGCCGGAATCGTCCCACTGCTGAGCAAAAACCCCCCTTCAACTCTTTCATTCGGATCTATTTTGGGCTATGGTTTGCCACTCAGGCTTAAATTTGTCGATCTCGTCACGCTATCTCCGCTTTGGTCTACCGAGTCGCCTCTTGGAGTTTAGGATCCAGTCAGTAGTGGCTTTCGCCTAAAAGCCCAGCTGCGGATAAAAGACTGTAAAATAAAATTGAAATATTCCAACTAATTTAAAATCACATACATGTAATTCAATTTAGTACTTAGCACAGGAACACTATAATTTTTCACCAAAAACTAATTTAAAAACCGATAAATCGTGTTTGTTGACTTCAATAACAATTTGCGGGCTTTCAAAGATGTGCTATTACCATCAAAATGTTTCTTGGTTGCTCTCGACGTAGTAATTAAAATCAATGAACCTAAAATGAGTACCCGTAAAGAAGAGACGCGTAGGGTACAGCTATGTATAGGTACCAAACGAGACATTCTCGGGAGTGAATGTAAGCGAAGGCTAACGAGCGAACAAGAACGAACCATGGCCGGTACATAAGATCTATTAATATAATAGATCTTATGTACCGGCCATGGACTATCTGCCTCTTAAGTCTCGATCCTCCTCTGAGTCTCGATCCCGTTGGAATATCGGGATCAAAAGCCTATGAAGCCTATTAAAGTTGCCTAGCCTATGTTGCTCAATAATGTAGCTTTCTTTGAGTAAAATAATTTTTGAAATCGGTTCAGTACTTTTTGAGTTTATTCATTACAAACATACAAATCCATAAGAAAAGCTTTCCTCTGTATAATATTAGTATAGATAGTGTAGATAGGTCATTTTTAACCCCCGACGGAAAAAGAGGGGTGTTATAAGTTTGACGTGTCTGTGTGTCTGTCTGTCTGTCTGTCTGTGGCATCGTAGCTCACGAACGAATGAACCGATTTGAATGTAGTTTTTTTTTGTTTAATAGGTGTCTTTTGCGCGAGTGTTCTTAGCTATGTTTGATCAAAATCGGTTCAGCCGTTCATAATATATGTTGGTTAAAGCTCGGAAATAAAAACCGAATGTTTTCATATATGCCCGAGTGGGGTATCAAATAAAAGAGCATGACTGTTGTGACAACAATATGCAAGTTTCATCAAAATCGGTTCAGCCGTTCAAAGTATATGTAGGGTCAAACTCGGAAATAAAAACCGAATGTTTTCAAATATACCCGAGTGGGGTATCAAATAAAAGGACGTGACTTTTGTGACAACAATAAGCATGTTTCATCAAAATCGCTTTTACAAAAAGGGTTAAATAAAAAAATTAAATTAAAAATTTAAAAAAACCCCGACTTAAAAAATCTTCAAAGTTAAAACAAAACTAAACTTTAAAAAGGCAAAAATAATAACCCGAAAACAAATTTCATGTCTATGAGTAGGTATGTGGTACCTTACGTTCCCGCGTCGGGGGACGCGGGAATGTGTCACAGAAGTTGATGGTAACCGACCCGTGCTTATAGTACCGCGTCCACCGACGCGGGAACGTAAGGTACCACATACCTACTCATCGACATGAAATTTGTTTTCGGGTTATTATTTTTGCCTTTTTAAAGTTTAGTTTTGTTTTAACTTTGAAGATTTTTTAAGTCGGGGGTTTTATTATTTGTTTATCAACTAGACCTAGAGCAATCGAAAATGCATTTATCTGTTAGATTTGATGATTTAATAATAATAATATAAGGATCGTGTCATTTTTTGTTGTAACTTACCTGTAAAATTTTGAATACAGAAAAAACATATTGTTTACGACGCCCAAGTCTGGCTGGACGTCATCAGTAAAAGAAAGCGAACGCATTTCATTCCAATTTGTTTGCCTTCGATTGTTCTCAATCGTTTAGTCTGTACCCAGCCTAACTCAATTACACAACCGAGAGCATGTGGGGAAGCTAATAAATTGAGTTTATAAAAAACACGGGGACGCTTTTAACCTTCCAATAACATGAAGTAACAAAATACAAATTGTTTTGTGTATGAAACTTATTACGGTAAGTAATACCCAAAACATACCTAAAACATTTTTGTACTAGCAGCTACCCGCGTAAGTCCCGATCCTGCGAGATTTTCCAAAGACCCTTTCTTAGTGACGTGTAGCTATCAGTCACAAAGAACACAGCCTCTATGTTTCATGTCATGTCTCTAGGTCTAGTAGTTTAGGCTATAATATCAGTCTATTCAGTATCAGTCAAGTCAGTAATTCAGTCAGTCAATCAGTCAGGACTTCAATAATAAATCCAATGACACTATTTGTTTCGAATTCCCAAATGAACCCTAACAGATAAATGGATTTGATACGTTTCATCGGGCATTGTTTAATGTTCATATCTGGTACCCCGACGACGTTACGCGGCGGGTTCATTTAATCAATCACTTCGGAGCTCGAAATGTACGGGACTGTCATGTGGGAACTTTTATCGGGAAAGGATTAGCACTGAACGGGCTAAATGGATTTTTAAAAGGCCCAAATAAACTTGGGTTTTTCCTTTCTTTATGTTTCAACTCTGCGGGCCTCAGATTCGTTGTATGTTTTTCAGTTCTTAATAATTAGGTATATTAGATTGTTTTCAACTAAAAGCAGAACCTTAAATGTTAACGAAGTTTTTACTATGACCCTACTATAATTCTTTTTTCGGATTAGACCATTAACTTCGAATTCAAATGAAAATTTTCCTGTGACTTTTTACGTCATACAATTTTCGTTCGTCCGCAATTACGAAAATAAATAAATGGCAATGCAACTAGCTTTTTGGGTACCATACCTAGGCATATGGATTATATTTTAATTATTTAATTTAGGGATTTAAGATATTGTACTATTAGTAATTCTTTTTACTAGTCTTATGGAAAATAGAGGCTTTTTACTCCCAAAAAAAAAAGAAATAATTTAAATTAAATAAATATTGCACGCAGCCCCAAACTAAGAATTTGGCGTGTACCTACTAATAGATACTAGACAACGGATATACTACATGTTATACCTTTTCTTTGTATAAAGGAGAGCCATTGTAGAAAAAAAAACGTAGTCGTCGTCAAGACAAAAATAATTTTTGTAACAACAAGGTTGTAAAACAAAAGGTTCATGACGCAAGTATCGACTTCCGATCATGAACAAAACCGTTTATTTTGTTTGTTATTATCTTAGATGAAAACAAAAATAGTAGATACGGTATATTCTAACATTGCGTATTCGAAAAATGAGCTAGAAACACCTACATGCATTTTCATAAAATTATTATATTTAAAAACATTTGTCTTTAAGAATGATTCAGGCTTTGTAAAATAAGCAAAATGGCATTTTTATGGATGTCAAAAAGATAATCGCAGTGTGACAGCACGTGCTCACGCGACAACGGTTCGACATACGACTGAGGCTAGTGCGTCAGCTAGACGCAGTTTTATCGTCTCATTTTCCGAGACAGGTACCGTATCTTTAGTTTTTTGTTTTAATCTAAGGTCTTCAAATCTTCATTTTAATTCTTCCTCCGCTCAAGTTTTCCAAATTCCCAGACAATGTTTATCGAAGCTATTTATTGGGTAGTTCGTTGTTGGGATTTGTTCCGTTCTCGTTTGTATTAGAAAAACCCATGTTTATCTTGATCTCGATTAGTTTGTAATTAATATAAAGTAACGTTAGTGTTTGTTTAGGATTTTTCGCTATTCGTGTTGTTTTCTTGATGTTTATAAATATTGCACGACGTTACACACAGCGCAATCTAGCCCCAAACTAAGCACTAGGCTTGTACTATGGGTACTAGACAACGGATATACTACATAATCCTACATATTATGCTTTTTTTTGTAAATACATACATATGATACATAGAAAACACTGAATATCCCATGTCTTCGGACCGTGGTGAGTCCTAGGACATGTTGGTTTCCTCACGATGTTTTTCCTTCACCGTAAGAGTGATGTTATTAGCGCACATACCTTTTTTCTTAAAGAAAAAGACATTGGTGCGCGGTCGGTCTGGATTCGAACCCACGACTCTCAGAATGAAAGCCGGGGTATCTACCACTAGACCAACACCGCTCTTTATTTAGGTCAATATTATATTATAATAAATAGATTCTGTAAACATCACACAGCGCCATCTCCACGGTAAACTAATAAGCTTGTGTGTGTATCTCCGGCAAAGAAAAAGGTTATCCTCATTTCGTCCCGTGAATCTGGCGGAAACAAGCAAACCTTGAGCTCTCCCCGCGCGGTGGAGGGTAAACTGCTTGGTCCCTAGTAGAGTTGGTGTCAGACAGGCCGGCCGGACGTAAAAATATTCCCAAATCTATTTACAGTAGGTATAATGATGACTTACGTAGTGTATCGACCCAAAATAATTTGGGGTTTTAGCGAACCCCAGGCTCCCGGAGAGCGATGCAACCGGGAATTTCGCTCAGATCATAAGGTACGGTAATAAACTTATGTTATGGTGACTAGACAACGGATCCATTCATCATCATCATCCGAGCGATGTTTCCGGTTGCATCCCTCTCGAGAGCCCGGGGTCCGCTTTTCTACTTTTACGTCTCCACTTCGCACGATCTTCGGCATCCCGCGTAGTGAGGCCATTGGCATGCATATCCGACCTTATGCGTGAAAACGGATCTATTACTTATTTTTATTTTGTAAATACATGCATATTAATATTATGGCGTTAGGGTTACATACCTGATTTCTTTTGTAAAGAGAGTCGCTAATTCATTCGCTGTCCTTTTTTTATGAAAACAACCTGCGAGCCATATACTGGGCATCCGTAAAATCTAATATACGACACGGTGAGATAAGTGTAAAATTAAGTGTTAAAATAAGTGTAGAAATGCTGATTAGATTCAGGTATTTAGTTGGTCCGGGCAGTTGATTGAGTAGTCACATTTCTACTGCTAGAGCGTATCTGATACGGCGTCATATCACAATTCTATGGTTAGTTTGTTCCATTGTGAATACCGTTGAATTCATGTCATATGCTTAATTATAACACACATAATTTGAGTGTGCACAATCGATTGGACAATCGGATTAGCTCGAGTCGTCGTTTAGACTTGTAACCGATTCAGATTCAATTTAATTTTGAGTATTTTTTTTCTAAGATTCTGAGGCAAAGTATAGGTTTGTGTTGTTTATTTAGAAGAGCGGTGTTGATCTAGTGGTAGATACCCCGGCCTTAATTCCGTAGGTCGAGGCTTCAAATCCAGGTCGACAGGCGTACCAATGTATTTTTCTTTAAGAAAAAGTTATGTGTGCTAATAACATCGCTTTTACATCGCGTCTAAAGTTATTTTTGTGTTGAAATTTTTTAATTGGGTATTTTACTTACTTTATAAAATGTTGTCCTATTTTGTACTTTTCTATCATACATTACCGTAATTTACATACTTTCCCATCAATTGTTTTTCGTAACATATACTTACTCTTATTGGAAAGAGCTAAAGACAGCGACATAGTTTATAAATAAGGCTAAAGTGTATTTCAATTTACGTTCCGAATGAATATTTTTGTATTTTGTATTAGTAGTTACATACAGTGTTTGATTGAACTGTCATATTTCCATAACTCTTTTAGCATACTTATTTGTTGAAAAGAGTATCTATCTACGCATTGTTTCCAAGTCCTTGTTCAGACAGAGATTGATCTTCAACTCTTCGAACAATTGAATCTTCGAACAGGTTTCGAAGCCTTTGTCCGTCTGACGACTACTAGTATTACACATGGGAATCACCAATCAAACGCTTGACGGCTACGGCTGACGGTTCCGAGGATCTCGAGTGATGTGCAATCAGTCTTTGTAAGTACAGAAGTAACTCGTTATTAATCTGCGCCCGACTCAATGTATCGGTGCTCGTCAATCATTCTGAATGCATTTATTTTTCTTCAAAGATCTGAATGTTCGATGTAATTTAAATTCTTTGTGTGTTTTTATTGGTAACGAGTGGGTGCAGAATATTGCAGTTAGTATTTTTTTAATGAGGTACCTATATTATTTAGCTACTGAACTGGAAGTTATGACATGCAGGTCTTTCTTTCTTTTGTACGTGTTGTGGTCAACTAAACTTAGGGTTTTCAGTTCCTATAACTTGCCTGCTAATAGAGATTACAACCGGAATCACCTGCCTAACGTGTCGTCCGAAGCACGGAGGAACTCGAGAGAATGAGTTTTTGCTATACAGTACTACACAAATTACGGTCACCCATCCAAGTAATGACAGCGCCAGGCGTTGCTTAAACCACACAACTGGTACAAGATCCGCCGGCGCAGCTGGGACAATGAGCACCTACTGTAGGTAAGTGCTAACTTATTAATTATTATTTTTGTCGGCAATAATTTTAAATAATACGAAGTCATTTTCAAAGCAAGACGGTGACGTTGGTAAGTGAAGAATTTAAATCCTAGGGGTATTGAAATTTCTGAAATTAATTCGTACTACTTATATTTGTACAAATAGCCACAGAATATAAAAGATGACTATAAAGTAGTGAGTATAATATTTTGGGAATTCAACATTGTAGGAATTCATCAGTTTGGCACTAAAAGTATATTTTGTATGCCTACTATATGAATTGGTTGGTACTAAGTAAACACTAACAATCATAAATGATTCTAAGAATTTAATTTGGCAACCAAATCGCCCTGATCATCAACTATTGTGACATTAAGTAGATACAACGAAAATTGATCGTAAAAATTAATTATTCGGCATCGGCACGCTATTCTAATAATCATAAATAACAGCCTCAATCGGATCAAACGCGGTGGGTCCGCGAACAATGTGCGAAACATTAAAAATATCAACAATAGAACTTTTGACTTTCATAGTACATACTCTAAAACAACACTGCTGTATACGCTTACAGAAGATTTGCTAAGCGATATTGAGCTTTAACTTAAAGGCACAGAGGCGAAATTTTTTTTTGAAATACGAAGCGGATCTTGGTTTATAGTTGTCGCTCGCGACAGCTGGCCTACCGTGGAAAATCGATTTTCACGTGGGACCGACGGATGTCCCATCTGCGCGCGACTGTACTGCCATGCCGCTTGTCTGCACCCAAAATACGTTACGTACGTGAAGAAAAGTCATATCAATTTGTACTTGCATACGCTTAAAATTTACATAATTTTTTGTAATTTTATTCATGAAATTGAGTTTCACAATGAATTATTGGTAGTAGCAGGTATGTAATACAGTCACGAGTAAAAACAAAATAAATATATAAATATAGCACGTCGTTCACACAGCGCAATCTAGCCCCGAATTAAGCGCTAGGCTTGTACCTACTATGGGTACTAGACAACATATATTACATATTCTACCTTTTTTAACATATACACAGATACACAGAAAACACCCAGACCAGAACCAAATGTTAAGTTTTCAGGAAAAATATTTTCATTCGGCGGGAATCAAACCCGCAACCTTCTGCATTGCAGTCGGGCCTTTGTCCGACGCTCCACAGAGGCCATCAAATTTTATTTTATATATTTATTTTAAACTTTTTAAATTCACACGATTTGTTAACACATTTTCCCGGGGCTTAATCGCTTATCATTATTTATTTCATATTTTATTCATGTTCATTTATTGCTTTCATGAGTATTACAGATGATAATATAATTGGATCAAGTACATACATGATGCCCGTAGGGCTTAGCAAACAATATTGTAGTCATACTAGTATTTTAGAGGATGAGCGTGGAGCGGTCCTTTAACAGAATTTTCATTTCCAATATTAAGAGCATACCGGTTTCAACTGAATTTGAGTTTTTAAAATTGATTAATTAGAAAGAATGTCAGATCATTTGTTAGATGTCATATGTCAGGTGTTTTCTTACCTCGACGTTTCAACCATGCTACAATGGTTTTGGTCGCGAGGGAATAATACGCGATTAAGACCCGAGAAAATGTTACTATATATTTATTTTATTTTTAAAACGAATCAGTAGTCTAATTTCTTTTTTAAACAAATCATTAGCATTACGTAACAAAACTGACATTTCTGTGAGAACAGACGAAATTGTTCCGTTTGATTACCCAAACGTCACATTATTGACAAGCAAACTAACGGAAAAAAACAAGCATAATAATATCTTTATTTCTAAGACCACACAAGTTCGAAACACAGGCGAAATTAAACGAAAGCTGTCACCGTCTCGAATCGTTTTAACGCAAACGTATAATCGGTTGTATTTGTTTTAAGTTGGCCGTAACCGGGATTTTGAATAAAAACATCAAAGAGGGGTGCGTAAGAGTGAACCCGAAGGAGTAATTATGATTTGTCTCAGTTAAGCGGAAATAGTTTGTGTCGCTATTAATCGCAATCGTATTCTGGGAACGACTTGGTAGACTCCCGGCCTAGACTTGGTGGCTACTTCGCAGGTTTAACTGTAACTGATTTTTCGTCTGAGTATTTAAGTACGGTTGAAAGCTTAAGTTTATGTCTGTCTACGGTAGAGTTTTAAAATTATTACAATTCATACAGCCTTATAATTTTTTTAAATTTACACGATTTGTTAACATTGTTACATTTTAAATCGCGTATTATTATTTATTTTTCTAGCTCGACATTTCAACCATGTTACAATGGTCTTGGCGTCCTACACTAACTAAATAATAAAAAAAAAATACACCTTATATGCTAAAATCCATCGAACCGTTCAGGCTACAGAGAGGCGACAAACGAAAATTGGATAATACCTGCATATGTATGGATGTATAATGTATCCAATTTTTTCTCTGGAAAAACATAAGTTTAACTAATTTATATGCAAAAAATACTGTATACGTTACATTATAGGTAGATATTATTAAAACTAAAATAAAATTACACATACCTACTTAAATTGAAAAAAAAAAACACAACTGAAAATACTAATATATTATATCTAAAAATTGAGTAACTAACTAATAAAAAATACGTTACTAGTTTGTTAGTTTGTATTACAACTAAGTAACTAACAAACTAGATAGCCGACCAAAAGCACACAGTTCCCGCTCAAGCGAGCGGCACCCGGTGCGTGGATCACCGTGACATATCGCGATTTTCACGCATCCATCCCGCGCCCGAGTCGCCTTTGTCACAAAGGAAATTAACTACTTATATATAGCGCGTATGTGTGTGTGTACTGTTCGCAGATACAGCTAGCAAATCATATATTCATTATATTATTAGAAACACTGGTCTAGATCGCGTTGTAGATAATCATTGTTAAAAGTTACCTTGACGTTTCGGCAAACGGGTCACCGACCTTGGTCGTCGTGTAAGTTTAAAATTATATATTTTCTTAGAGTACCTATATTTATTTGTATATAGAGTGAGGTTTTACTTATTTAAATAGTAAAATATTTAGATTTAAGTATCTAAAGCCGTGTTTCCACCGCAAGGAGAGCGAAGACTAGTAAGTTAGTTTAACATCCAACCATTTTTTCAAAGGGTAAACCCCTGGTCACTCTTAAAAGCCCTGTTACTCAATTAGTCTAGTCTGAAATATTATACAATATTGATTTTTTTAAATTTATCTATTTATATACACTACCAGAGTCCCGCGGTTTCACCAGCGAAAGTCTTGATCACGCGTTTTTTTCCAAAAACCCTCTCTTAGTGGACCAGAGATTTGGGCTCTGCGTTGATATTAGATCAGTCAGGACATTGAATTTTATATAGATAGATAGATAGATGAACGCATTGTTTGCACAACATTAAGTAATATAATATAGATTTAATAAAAATATTAGTCTAAAACGATAAGTCTTTTTATCCTAACGCTACTTATGCAGTAATCAACCGACAGTGTGCCAATGAAGGAAGGGCTATTGTTGTAAAGTTGAATGAAAACTTCTATTTAAGTAGACATGGGTGTTATTTTTTGTATTTATAAAATAATTTTCAGCAGATGTTCATTTTTGATTGATCAGGTTTATAAAAACGTTAGTATTTTTAACCGTAGCCCGTGAAATTAGTTTTCATTCGGTCAGTGCATTTTGAAATACAATTCTTAATTACTTTTATGGTTATCTATTTCGGATTTACCTGTTAAAGTAATAATTACGTTGAGAGTTGTGAGGACACCGCATAAATATTTTTTTGGTGTAATGAACAATCCTAAATACACGGAAAATTACAACAGAGCATAGCCTAACCCCCTTACTTATTATAAACGATGTCTAAGTTTATGTAACGTTTGTCACTATCTGTTATGTTTTGAACTTCATGTGACAGTAAAAGACAAACGTTTTTAAGTTTTGTTTAATTTCGTCATTAAATCGGTTTACTATACTTATAATTTCTCTAGACAGCTAGAGTGCAATTGCTTAAATCCAATACTCGTACCCCAGTAGCTTGGCTCGCTTTAATTTTTACGATATGTAATAATATTGACAGCGCTGCAGAGGTCTTTTATATTAATTCGAGTAAAAGGAACGTAGAATAAATTTGAGACATTACTTCTAGTAACTATACTAGTAGGTACATAATATCTCAAGGGTCATGTATAAGTTAGGTAATTCGTTTCTGAAATATTTTTAAAAGTTAGCACAGTAAAATCAGATAAAATAAAACCTAAGGGTAAATCTAAACTATTTCGTAATTCATACTTTTTCTAACCGATTGATTTCAGTTTCCTTGCAATGAATATTTTTTGTTGCTGTCTATGATTTAGTCAGACAAACCAATCGTTAAATAAAATGTTCGATGTTTTTGTTGACCGTGGGAAGGTTTTTGATCGCGAATTTACAGGTTTTTGTTTGAAATTAGAATAGATATTCTGTTTTTAGTGCAAGTATTTTTGTACAGTAAACGTTTACGTAATCATGTTTGCGTAAACGTGAAAAATGTCTGGATAGTTGAAGTTTCGCATACGCTTTATTTGCTTAGTGTATGGCCTAAAAAGATTTTAGATTACACACATATTTTTATTATTAAAAAAAGATTTAAGTTCTAAATTAATCTACACTAATATTATAAAAAGTTAAGGTTGGTAATAATCATACATGTATGTATATTCCAGGTAATCTCTGAAACTACTGAACCGATTCAGAAAATTCTTTCATCAATAGAAAGCTATGTTATCGAGGAGTAACATGGGTTGCTTTTAATCCAAATATTTGCACGGGATCGAGACTTACGCGGGTGAATCTGCGGGACTCTGCTAGTACCTAGTAATAGGTATATAATAATGCTATTCGATACCGAACTTCCGCTTCCGAAAAATTGTCAATTGATGATTATTATATTTGTCAGCTATTACAATACAATTATTATATAATAATTATGGCTAAAAACACAAAAAATATTTAAATACGTTAAAAACAGTCACCGGTCTGCAAGGTATCAGCCGATCGAATCGTCAAAAACGAAGGAAGGCCCATTCGAAACACCAATAACTCAGGGCAAATTAATGTTCATAATTTCAAAGGGTGGCCAGTGGCTTCACAACAACTGTGAAACACATCCGACTACAAACTCAAATATTCGAAGTAACACTTCAAAGCGAAAGCAAAGTTATTTGGCACTGTTCGAGGAAGAAATCCATCCAACAATACGCCTATAAAAGTTATCGGTTGTTCTTAGAGCTGTTGTTCGATGAATGTTTGTAAATTTATGTTGAATTCTTAAGCATGTGTAACGAGATATATTATGTAGGTACTTTCAACAAATATATAGGTACCTACTACATATTACACTTTTATCGTACTCTGATTATTTGTAGTATATAAATAAATAATTAAATAAATAAATAAATAATTTATCCGAACAACACACAGCGCCATCTAGCCCCGTGGTAAGCGACTAAGCTTGTGTTATGGTGACTAGACAACGGATATAATACTTATATTTATTTTTCTTTTATAAATACATTCATATTATACATAGAGGGACACCCAGACCAGACACAAATATTTATTTTTTAAGCATAAATACTTGCACCCGGCGGGAATCGAACCCGCAACCTCCTGCATTGCAGTCGCGCTTTCGCACGACGCGCCACCGAGGTCGTCAAATATCTATATCTATACATATAATAAAATCGTAACTTAGCGGTGTCTGTTTTTGGAAGATATAAAAAAAAGATAAATTGTAGGGGTATCTATTAACGCAGTAGAACCTATTTTTCTATTTTTCTGGTTGTCTGTTTGTCTGTTTGTCTGTTTGTCTGTTTATCTGTTTGTCTGTTTGTGTGTGCCTTTGTGCCCGCTAATCTCAGAAACGGCTTATCCGATTTTAACCAAATTTGGTATGCAGATAGCTTTAGACCCCGATTAACATATAGGCTATTTTTTGTCCGGATATTTTGTCCGGTTATCCGGATAAAGTGATTTTTCTGCTTTTACTTAGTTAGTTTGAATGTTGTATTGAAGAAGTATGTTGTGTGGAATCAATACATGACTAACCGGATATCCGGTCGAAAATTAAAAAAAACCGGATATCGTTTTTTTTCAGGAAATTCCTAAAATACCGTATACCTTTGTCTCTCCATATATCCGGATCCTTCGGACATACGGAAATTCTTTATAATGGTTGTTTTTAACCGACTTTAAAAAAAAGAGGATCTGCTCAATTCTACCCGCATATTGTTTGAATATGAATATGTTCAAACCGTACTCCGGCATATAAAGTCCGATTTCGATCATTCTTTTTTTATTTGGAAAGTGAGAGTCCCGAGTTGGTTCCATAAATTGTTGGTAAAGATCTGATGAGAACCTTCGGAATGATGAGCAGAATAGCATCCCGCAATGCTGTAAATTACTAATTTTTGGACTTCCATCAATAGAATCGGCTTATTAAGAACAAGGTACAAAATGATGGACCACCTGAAACCACCTTCTCAAAAATTCTTCAGTGATTATAGTTACGGTTACAATTTTGATATTTTTTAGTGGCAGTCGAAAATTCAATAAAAAGGATTTAAAAAATATAGCTGTAATGGGGCAGTTTTACTGAGTAGATGCTGATTGCATGTAGTTTACGTGGCACGATGGCAGCTGTGGATTTCGATTCGAGGGTTCCGCGTTCGAATAGGCCACCGTTCCTTAAAAAGGGAATGCGCCGCACAGACCGGCGCATTTTAAGGAACGGTGGCCTACCGAGCCGAGTAATGGCTTCCGATTCGACGGCTGCGCGTTCGAGTCACGAGTCCCGGACACGACGTTACGTTTTACCCTCCAGATGGTCGTCCACCTTGCCGTAGTGAGGGGACTCAGTAGCTGAAAGCTAAGAGGCGCACAAGGTGGGAAACCGGGCTTGCCAGGCTTCTAATCCGTAATCCCGCGTCAGCGGGCCGGGGGTCCTTTCCGCAAGAAAGGGGCCGCATGGAAGATAACCACTTTAAAAAATCACGTCAGCCTCTGGTGGTGAACTCGGTGAGGGAGGGGGGGCTTTATCACCGGCTTTGGGGACCTCGAGACGGTGGCGTGACCGTGCTGAGGGAGGGGAAACGGAGAGGGATTGTCTATCGGGCAGAGGCAGAGATGAGGCTTGGAAAGGCCGCCGTTGTCGGGTAAACCTATGGTATGGAGCCCAACGAGAGTGGCCTGACAGTGCATAAGGTGCAGTACCCACGTAAAAAAAAGATATCATTTAGTTAAGCTACCCAACTTCAGCTTACATAACAGAAAGTCAGTTGCACTGTATGTTGGAGAGCTTATTTTTATTGTTTTGTCCTTAATTCGAAGTCGGGTTTTGATTTTTTTTAATTTTCGATAAAGGCTACTTCTTATTATATATAAGTAATGCGTATAAGCATGCAACACGTTACCTACCGCTGCGCTGTGCAAAATCTACACTTAAATAGACTCTGCTATGATTCTCTTCTGTTCAGCAACAGACTTCCCTGGTCGTCCGTTCAAGTGTAGACTTTTGCTCAGCGATGGGTAGGTAGTCCGAAAAACGCTGACGAAGTCGCGGGCACAGCTATAAGAAATAAATTTAAAGAAAATGGTACTAAATATAACATTTTCTTTAATTTTAAGCTTAAATTGTACGGATCTTCGTATTAGAATCCTAAGTTCTAAGAAGAACTTACCTGCTTCTTATTAGCGTTACAGGGACTTTTGCACCTGGAATGGTTAAGGGTTAGGGTTATTTGAATAAGTTTGGTTTTAATTGTTTATTTATTATTTAATTAAGGTTTTCTTAAATATATTAGTTTAGTTTTTGATAGGTTTTGTTTATATTAATACTGCTTTCTAATCGGTTACCTTAGTAGGTACCTACATACCAGGAACACATCAAGAAAAAGTTCAGATATAAACATCCAGGGTAGGCAATAAAATAAAATAGAATCGACTATCTCGACAATTAGAACATACAGGAGAAGATATTTCGAACGTATGTTAAAACTCCTGAATTTCCAAGAACGTAAGTACATACGCAGATACGTAAATCGTGTGTTTAGGTCATATTAAAACTTCTAATGCAACCTAAAGTCACAACACAAAGCATTTTCTCCAAGCTAATCGAAGGATCGTGTCATCGTGAACCTCGTGACAAAGTTTAAGTGAATATAATAATGTAATTGGACATAATAAACTGGTATTGATCGACCGTTCAGCTTTTACCGACTACGTGATGAAGTCCTGAATCGACGCATATAGTTTGCCGTCATTTGATAGTTTGTATAGGGTGGTCTTTTATATTCTGTACTAGCTGAGACCCGCGGTTTCATCCGCGTAAGTCCTAATTCCGCGGGAATATTGGGATAAAAAGTAGCCTATGTGTTATTCCAGATCTCCAGCTACCTACTCGTACATACCGAGTTTCATGGCAATCGGTTAAGCGGTTTTTACGTGTGCCTATGAGTAACAAACAAACACATATACACACATACATACGCACAAACTTTCAGCTTTATAATATTAGTAGGATAGGATTAAATATTCATTTAGTATTCTCTTTTTTTTAAGTGCCTGCATTGGTCTTTCATAGAAATATTTTAAAGGGAAATATTTCTGCAAAAATACAACGCACGATCGGCGCAGAGCGGGATTCGAACCAACAACGCATCTTTGCTCAATCTGTGAGCAACGACTTTACGGTGTCCGTCAGGATGAAAAGTCACTATTTTTTTATCGGCGTATTTTACGTTGCATTTATGCTCATGAATTGCTTCCCAATTGCTTCTATTTACTTCCTATTCTCAGAAAATTGCTTCCATCGTATTTTAGAAGAAATAAAACATTTTAAGGTGACCGTTCATTCTGATGTCTGTACGGCCGGTCACCTAGGCGTAGTGTCTTTGATAATTAAAATAATTGAAATTCGTGGTGGCCATTAATTGCTTCCCAATTGCTTCTATTTACTTTCTATTCTCAGAATATTGCTTCCATCGTATTTTAGAAGAAACAAAACATTTTTAAGGTGACCGTTCATTCTGATGTCTCCACGGCCGGTCACCTAGGCGTAGTGTCCTTAATAATTAAAATAATTGAAATTCGTGGTGGCCATTAATTGCTTCCCAATTGCTTCTATTTACTTCCTATTCTCAGAATATTGCTTCCATCGTATTTTAGAAGAAACAAAACATTTTTAAGGTGACCGTTCATTCTGATGTCTCCACGGCCGGTCACCTAGGCGTAGTGTCCTTGATAATTAAAATAATTGAAATTCGTGGTGGCCATTAATTGCTTCCCAATTGCTTCTATTTACGTCCTTCTCAGAATATTGCTTCCATCGTATTTTAGAAGAAACAAAACATTTTTAAGGTGACCGTTCATTCTGATGTCTCCACGGCCGGTCACCTAGGCGTAGTGTCCGATATGGCCAATTTAAAACAGCCAGGGTCAAGTTTTAGAATATTTCAAGTTTCTTCTTGGACTTTCGGCGGGAAATCGGAGACAACATGTCGTGCTCCAATTTTATTTTCGTTAAACTATGTTGTAAACTCGGTTAAATTGTGTAATTTTGGTGGAATCTTATTCAATTTAGTTCCGTGAATGTGCACAAGTGTAGTGAAAACAAAATTGAGTGTTAAACATGGACTTTCCGTCGTTCGCGCCGAAGGTCCTTGAAGGTTATAGTGAAGTGCCACCGCTTTACCATAGCCCCTGACTTGAAACTATAGGCCCGATCGGGCTAATTTCATGCAAAATACTTGATACTGGCAAGATGTACAAGATGTACGACGCCAAAACTATAATAAGAAGAAACTTGAAATATTCTAAAACTTGACCCTGGCTGTTCCAAATTGGCTATATCGGTCTCAGACCGAAATAAATAATAAAAAAAAAGTTTATTTATTTTTAAACCCCGCGGTTTCACCCTCGTAAGTTTTAATATCGCCGAATCGGATATAGGGATCAAAAGTAGTATTTCTTCAAAGTCCTATCTATCTGTATACTAAAATTTATCAAAATCGGTACAGTGATTTAGGCGCTTGAGCCGTACTTTTGAACTACTGGAATTAAATTCATATGCGAAAGTTCCTATTCCGCATGCTTGCTCTCGCTCGTTGTTTATGTGCGTGTGCGAGACCGCGCATCTATTCATTAGCTTTTACGCCTACGTAAGAGTTTTCTGACGGTTAAAAACTCCAGAGACAAGGTTTCATACAACGGTGCTAAGAGTGGCAAAAAACAAGAAAACTATCGAAAAAAAACAAGACGATCATGTTTAGACTGGTAGGCCGCTCGCAGCGCTGTTGTATGAAAGCTTTGTCTGTATTCCTATTCTTTACTCATGTGGATTAGGCGTGTAAGCGTAACAGACAAACAGACAGAGTTACTTTTGCATTCATAATATTAGTAAGGAAGTAAGGCTTAGCACGCACTGCAGTAAAACACCTGCGTTTTATCGTAGATCTGAAACCGAAATAAAATGCAACCAAAAAAGCTTACTGCAACCGCACGCATTAGTGATTTGTTTCAGTGACTGTTTTTAAAAACGTAGGAAATTGCGTTTTTAAAATCAATCACTAAAAAAACATTAATGCCTACGCTTACATACAAAGCTAAATTATGTTGCATTTTTTGCGGTTTCAAACCTACGGTAAAACCCAGGCGTTTTATCGCAGTGTGTACTAAGCCTTAGGGATAAATGTGATGTGACACTATGTTTTTTTTTTGCAAAATAATCTGTTCTGGCACTGTTGTGCCAAAGAGGTTAAAATCACTCTGTGAACAAAATGCACGACCAACCATAGAGTTTTTATTCATTCATCAAACAGAAGTTTCGTTAACCGAAGCATATTTTATACCAGTTAATTTGTGTTTTAGCGAGAAAAGGTTATCTTAAATCCATGTATGGGCCTTTGCATAGTCCATTCATCTTGATTTTTTTCGATCTCTTGTCGCACAATGAAACATAAATATTTGGATAGAAGAGACATAAACAAACAGAAAAAAAACGTGCGTTAAAAATAATCGCTAATTTTTATTAAGCTAAAAAAAATTTAGCTAATTAATTAATTAAATTAATTAGCCGCTAAGCTCGGCCAATTATTATTTACTGAGCTTACGCTCGGCCGATTGTTATTTTTTAAAAAAATCGCATACGATTTTTTTTTTCTTTTTTGGCCCCGGACTCTCGAGATGCCATTTCGCATACAATTATGTAGCTCGGCTTATTTGTAATTTTTTTTTAAATATTCGACCGAGCTAACGCTCAGCGCTCGGGCGATTGTTATTTTTAAAAATTACGACTACCAAGTAGCTCGGCTTATTTCTTAACAATTTTTTTTAAATAATCGACCGAGCAAACACTCAGCCGATTATTATTTTAAAAAATTCCTCTTAAAAAAAGGAGGATTTTTTTTCAATAAAAAATATTATAATTTTAAAAATATCCGCCTACGATGTAGCTCAGCTTATTTCTAAAAATCGACCGAGCTGACGCTCGGCCGATTAGGTATAATATAAAATAGTACTTACTTATGCAATTATATATTTTTTTTGTACCACGTTGCCATGGTTACCGTGTAGCTCGAGCTACATGGCAACATGGTAGGTGTTAGATTTTTTTCGTTACGAAATTTGTTCAATGAAAGCCCAAGGCCCGCGAAAAAAGCTATGCAATAGCTTAAAAATATTCCATCATATGATTAAAGTTACGGTTACAATTTTAATGATTTTTAGTTACACTTTTTGTAGCTCTATGTATGGAGAGCAAAACTAAAAGCTTTTACTAAATATTATTCTACTGTAAAAAATATTGAAGATTCTACAGAAAATTTCCAGGGTTTATTAATGTCTTATCACGTTTGATGAACCAGTTTCCTTTATGGTCCAATATGATAAAAAAAATCTATACAAATCTAAAATAGATAGACCCACATCTTCAAATGTGGAATCTTATTTCAAAAACCTAAAAAAAAACTACTGTTTCAAATCGGAACTAAGTCACAAAGACAAAAGTCACAAAGTTACGTGTACTAAGTCACAAAGTTACGTGTACCTAGAAGAATTTATTATCAAACATTTTGAGTTTTTGACTGGTAGTTATATTAAAAATCGCAAATAGTAACTAAAATATTATAAACAATAAAATTATAAATAAAAAAGAAACTAAAGAATCAATAACTGTATCTGAACAAAAGGAAAAAGTTAACAAAAAGGTGTAGGAGTATACAGATGATTTAATTTTCTCAGATCATCCAAGTTTGGTAGAGAATTGGAGAGGTCTGGGTACCTATGTCGAGTCGTAAATGAAAAAAGCAGACTAGAAAATCAAAAAAGAAGGTGTTTCTGCTCTTGAATGAAACAATGTGTGACACCAACAGCTGTAAAGAGGCATATAAAATTCGATCGTCTATTGCTAAAACATATTTCAAAAACTTTTAAAGAGGAGATGTGACTGAAGTAGATTATGAATGCAATATTCTATTTATTTTTGATAAAAATCTGATTTTATGTTGTCTTTACAATGCGGATAAAAAGGATACTATAAATATATTTTTTACATAATACATAACACTATTTTAAACAACAAAATGTATATGAATAATTATGACCAGGCAGTTCTTAGCACATAATCCACCGTGCGTCGTGACATCAGAATGAACGGTCAACTTAAAATGTTTTGTTTCTCCTAGAATACGATGGCAGCAATATTCTGAGAATAGGAAGTAAATAGAAGCAATTGGGAAGCAATTAATGGCCACCACGAATTTCAATTATTTTAATTATCAAGGACACTACGCCTAGGTGACCGGCCGTGGAGACATCAGAATGAACGGTCACCTTAAAAATGTTTTGTTTCTTCTAAAATACGATGGAAGCAATATTCTGAGAATAGGAAGTAAATAGAAGCAATTGGGAAGCAATTAATGGCCACCACGAATTTCAATTATTTTAATTATCAAGGACACTACGCCTAGGTGACCGGCCGTACAGACATCAGAATGAACGGTCACCTTAAAATGTTTTATTTCTTCTAAAATACGATGGAAGCAATATTCTGAGAATAGGAAGTAAATAGAAGCAATTGGGAAGCAATTCATGAGCATAAATACAACGTAAAATACGCCGATAAAAAAATAGTGACTTTTCATCCTGACGGACACACTTTACGACTATATTCATTTGTGTTTGTAGACACATTTTGGAGTTGCATTATTAATCAAAATAAAAAAATACAATTAAAATAAACATAAACTAATAGCTGTATCCCGCGGTTTCACTCGCATAAATCCCAACCTCGTGGGAATTTTCAAAAATCCTTTCTTATCGGATGCCTACATCCTATAAAGAATACGCTCTCCAAATTTCAGTTCCCTACTATCAGCAGTTTAGGCTGTGCGTTGATAGATTAATCAGTTAGACACTCAGGACACAGTAAAGTCGTTATTCATAAGTCGTTTATTTATAGATATAGAAGATTTTTAAATAGGTACTGACAACAAGAAGTATATACCTATAATGTCAAGTTCTCGTAATAAAAAGCACTTTTTAAATAAAAAGCACACACACAAGCAATTGCACGACGTTGAACACAACGCAATCTAGCCCCAAACTAAGCACTAGGCTTGTACTATGGGTACTAGACAACGGATATAGGTACCTACTACATTATTATACTTTTATTGTTGTTGTAAATACATAGGTACATAGTAATATGATAGGTACATAGAAAACACCCAAACCAGAAACATTTTTTTATTTTTAAGTATGAATACTTGCACCCGGCGGGAATCGAACCCACAACCTCCTGCATTGCAGTCGGGCCTTCCTCCGACGTGCCACCGAGGTCGTCATAATGTCAAGTTCTCGTAATCATTAGGTTATTCTACTGGATGATTGAATAAAATTTAATTATTTGTGGTAAAATATTATAATAGCTTGATTAAAATATCTTCTATTGATTTTATCCTATAATTTAACTCGTAAATATTGATTGGCTAGTTATTCCTTAAAGGCCAAAGTATTTACTTGTTAGCCCTTGAATTTCCCCATCGATGGGTATTAATAATAAATCTTCTCTAATATATAAAATCTCCATGTCACAATGTTAGTTACCGTACTCCGCCGAAACGGCTTGACCGATTTTTACCAAATTTTATATGCGGTCTGAGAATCGGCTACTATCTATAATTTATAAGGCAAAACAACGTTTGCCGGGTCAGCTAGTAATAAATAAATATTGCACGACGTTACATACAGCGCAATCTAGCCCCAAACTAAGCACTTTCTTGTACTATGGGACTAGACAACGGATATACTCCATATTGTACTTTATTTTTGTAAATACATACATATGATACATAGAAAACACCCATTGTTGTATTGATGTAAGGGTTTGCAAAAGTAACCCAGCATGTCATACAAATGATGCTAGAACATCATAATCAATAAGAATTCGATTAATCATATAAATTTTTGTCCAACGTATTTTGTAGAGATTCTTAGTTTCTGAATTGACAAAGTTCTATTCAAACCGAGCCTTAACACCTTACTTATAAACGATGACTAACTTTATGTAGCGTTTGTCATTTACTGTGACATAAAGTTTCAAAGTTAACAGACAGTGACAAAAGTTACATAAACTTCCTCACCATTTATAAGTAAGGGGGTTAGTCGGTAAAAAACAAAAACAGGGAGAAAGCATAATCGTTAATTCACTTTGTCTCCGTGGGTTAAAGTGTGGCGCAGTGGTGGCGCACTCGCCCGGCAAGCTGGGCATAAGTTCGAACCCTGTATTTGAAGATTTTTTGATGATGCATTTCTCCTTGTTAAATATTTGTAGTAAAATGCCTTAAACAAAAAGAAATATTAAAGTTTTGTAGATAGTAATAAATATGTAGGTATGTTTACTTAAAGTAACTGTTTACTAGTAATTTTGCTGTCCTACTTTTAATAGGTGCGGTTTATGATTAAGACACTTATTGTTGAGTTATGTATAATATTATCGATGACTGTATCGTATAAGTGTCTTAGAAGACAAATGACTAAAATTATATCATAGGTCTTGTAGTACCTAATTAAGTTACGTCAATAAATACCATTGCATTGACGTGTAATGCACGTGATGACACGCCAAGTTGATATTTCTATTTACTTTTAAGTTTTTAACAAAAACGTATAAGGGGTATATATAGTATACATGGGTACCCCTTACGTGATTTTGAGCTTAATTCAAATGACTTCTAAGTTAAAATGTGCATAGGCTTCAATATACCCTTCGATATATTTGTCTAGACAAATATTTCGAAGTTTCCAGAAACTGGAATTAAATGTAGGGAACAATGTCACCTACAATCCATAGTTGAAAAAAAGTCGTAAACATTCCGTCCTGAAATAATCAACAATTTTCGATGAACACGACATAGATTTTGAGTTTAGCTCATAATAAATTACCTCTCAATTTCAAAATTAGTAATGTTAGGTAGGTTAAATGGTCGTAAAAGTCTGTCAAAGCATAATAAAATAATCGAATTATCCAGTCAATAGTCAATCAATATAATAATGTAAAAAAAAACCATAGAAAAGAAAACATGTTTAATACAGTAAGTTTCAAATATAATACAACATAAAAATATCCAATTAAACTTCAAAAGGCACCTACAACTATTCCCACTTACATCTTTCATAAAACTGGTAACCTTATTCATAAACGCGGTAAAAATATGACCCGTTGCAGAGATAAAGATCTCCACACACGCTCCTTAAAAGGGGACACTGTCAACACCATTGAATGACTTGCTATACACGAATTACGAATATTAGTGTACGACTAGGGTTAATACACTTAATGACACCTTATTACGTGTTGTTAGCCGAACGATTCGTAACGAAGCGACGCCAAAACGTATCGGATATGGTGCGTTTACCCTACTCTGACGTCATTAAGTATCGAGGTAACGTGGATCGGTTACATTGTCATTAGTGTATTTTGCTATCATTGTAATCTTAGATTTGATGGATGAAATCGATTTTGACTTGGTAGAGCAGAGGTGAATGGAATATGGTTATTATTTTCGCCTTAAAATTCTTTCAGACGTTTTCAGGCCAACGTATTGGTGTCGACAAAGTGTGCAAAGCATCTCTCTTCTACTTCACCTCTTCTAACAGTATGTTTGTATCATCAATGGTACTCCTTGATAAAAGGTAATTTTTAACCGACTTCTAAAAAAGGAGAAGGTTCTTAATTCGTCGGGTTTTTTTTGACAATAGGTTTGTTTACTTACCTCTGTCTATGGATGAAGATCATATTGTAATTGTATAAAAACAAAATAGTTTTTGCGAAGTAGGAATGAAATTAAACCCTTTTTTCGGTTTTTATCGCATTGCTTTTATTATTTTTAGCATTTTATCAATCCCGTTACGGGTTTCAGTATACCTTCTTGCCACTCTGAGGAAAAAAATACCAGCTGGGGAATAAAAGCAACGCGATTAAAACCGGAAAAAATGAGTTAAATTAAAAAATAAATACAATTTTACTTAGTTTTTAAATGTTTTGGGTTTGATAATTGTGAACTAGAATTTATTTTAAAGATTAAAAACGTAAAGACTTCAAACCTAAACATTGAAAGCTAAAGAATTTAAAATATTTAAACAATTTCCATATTATTATGAGTTACAAACAACCTCATTGCGTTGAAACTCATTAGTAAGTTTATCCGTTCATTAGCATATTCAAATCCAACTAATTAATTAACCAGGCTTCACTCAGGACACGACTATATTTCATACGACTGACAAATGTGTTCGCTCCATCACAACGGATAAAATATTATTAAAACAAACAAATGAACAAAAAACATTGCTCTTCGAAAGAGCCAAAATCAATGTGCGAGCTGTGGTTCATGCCGGCTCTATGACACTTAAAACTGAAGATCATATATCGAAGACTTGTGTTACTTAAATTAGGAGTTTGCCAATGGATAATAGAGATGGTTTTTGTGTGGTATCCAATGAGATAGAGGTAAGAAAGATCGATCAGTTTCTTAGCAGTAATTTAATGTAACAGTTAATATGACAGCGGGCAAGAGCGTAGCAGCGGGTCGCCCTCGGTTTATATTTTATGCATTCACACCTGGAGGTCTTTAGACTATTCCATTTTGGTTGTTGTCTTGATGTTAGAGATAATAGAACATGATGCTGATGATGGTGTTTAGGTATACTAAAGACGTTAGATTTAGACCATTAATTACAAATTATGTTGTCGTTTCGTTTACTTGTGGTTCGTTATTGTTTGATTTTGTGTCAAGAGCATTAATTTGTCTTTTCAATATTTGCTTTATTCGAAGGATCAATATAGAAAAGACACAACAATGTTCACATCATCATCATCGCTCGGATGATGATAATGCTGATGACGGTGTTTAGGTATACTAAAGACGTTAGATTTAGACCATTAATTACAAATTGTGTTGTCGTTTCGTTTCTTTATTGTGGTTCATTGTTTGATTTTGTGTCAAGAGCATTGGTTTGTCTTTTCAATTTGATTCTTTGAATAAAGCAAAGCTTTTAATTTAATTTAAATGTTAATGGCTTGTTATAATATTTTACCGATATTAGCAAAATACCTTACCTATGTACACCTATCTATCTTCTATCTATCTATCTATACTAATATTATAAAGCGGAAGAGTTTGTTTTTTTGTTTGTTTGTTTGAACGCGCTAATCTCAGGAACTACTGGTCCGATTTGAAAAATTCTTTCGGTGTTAGATAGTCCATTTATTGAGGAAGGCTAAAGGCTACTTTTGATCCCGATATTTCCACGGGATCGGGACTTATGCGGGTGAAACCGCGGGGAGCTGCTAGTAATAAATAAAGAAAGAAGGACAAAATTCTGTGCAGAAGATGGGAATCCATAATTTTAAATTTATCGGGGTTTTAATCACGTAATTTTTACTTTTTATTTTGTTTTACCTCGACGTTTCAACTATGTTACAATGGTCTTGGTTACGAGAGGAACAGTCCTCTCGCGACCATGATCATTGACCAAGACCACTAACATGAATTTGAGTTCAATTCGTGTTAGTTTGAAAATTTTAGAAGGTGGGAAGTCTAAAATTCAGGTCTAAAAAGTTATATATCTACCAACTTCTATCTATCATGAACTCATGAGCTTTAAAAATCGAAATAGTAAGAGCGAAGGGGAAACCGCGGACAAAGGTAGTTTAAATAAATAAAGTCATTGATAGACATAAAATTAAAGGTCTTTATTTAATTGCATCTCAGTCAATTAAAGTCGGTACTCGGTACCTATTTATATTTATAAAATAAAATAAAATAAAAATAAAAATAAAAAAGCCTTTTATTTCCTACTAGGTAAAAATCACAATAACATTACATTTAATTCTCAATTATTTATATTGTAAGAACCCCTCTCAGTGGAAGGTAAAGGCCTCCTCCAGAGATAGCCAATTTTTTCTATCTTCTGCTACTCGTATCCAGTGGTCGCCGGCTATTTTTATAATATCATCTGTCCATCGTGTATTTGGTCTACCTTGTCTCCTTTTGCCTGATGGTCCTCGCCATGATGTAGTTTCTTTGGTCCAGCGATTGTCTCTAAGTCTGGCCACATGTCCTGCCCATCGCCATTTTAGTTTTTGTGAATAGCTGAGAGCGTCAATGACAATATATTTATATAAGAAACTAACTCAATTTTATAACTTCTGTAAAGATAGACATACGGTTTGTTCGGCATTTGCCCCCTTTCGAAATTTGGACACAAATTTTCCACTCCTTGCAAATTATAGAGAAATGCCCACTTTTTGAAATCCCATACTTTTTGTTAGGACTTAGCCCACCTTCTTGACGTTACTAATATGTGTTCTCAATATGCCCCTATGTGCCGTTGGTGAATGACCAAATAATCTGCAACTATTCTCATCCACACATTATCTCAATAAAACGCGTGACTGTGTAAGTAAATCGTTGTAGTATGTAGAATAAGTTTACCTGTCCTTGTACTCTGGAGCCCAGTGGAGTGATTTTGTAAAATTGTTGCTGATCTTTCCTGTTTCAAAGCTGTTGCCGATTAGTAAAATCTTAGGGACCTGCGTGGTCACTTAGGGACTTGCGTGGTCTAGTTGGAATAGACGTTGGGGTACCTAATGACCCAAAGACGCAAGTTCAAGCCTCGCTGCAAGTGAAAATTTTTGAATGCGTATTTTTCCTTAAAAAAATTCTATTTAAAATTAACTGTCAAATTGGGAATACAAAATCGTAAAATGATGAAACATGAAACATTTCTAGGTATTGTTTCAATCCAAATGATATTTGCAACATTTTACGGAATCAACAAGCAGATCTAAAATAATATAAATATGGTATCCCCTGCCGGTCGTAAATGGCAACAAAAAGGGGGTTTCTTGGCGGGAGGCTTCGGTCGCGCCTTGTTATCATTATGACCCACCTGCCTGATTCGTAGCGCCAAATGGACTCGTCCGTATTCCGATACGTAGACCGGTGCAGCCATTATGGAAGACTGGTTGGATTTTGTTACACTGCCGGCTTCCTTCTTCTAGATGAGCGTGCTACATATTAGACCATAGTAATCATAAGTGATTACTATGGTCTAATGGTAAGTCATTCAGGTGAGATAGTAATGGTAAGTCATTCAGGTGAGATAGTGGTCATTCATCTATCTACATCTACACGTCTACACTAATCTTTTAATATAATAAAGACGAAAGATTTGTATGTTTGTGTGTATGTGTGTTTGTATGTTTGTAATGAATAAACTCAAAAACTGAGGGACCGATTTCAACAATTCTTTCTTCATTAGAAAGCTACATTCACCTTGTGTAACAGAGGCTACTTTTGATCCCGATATTTCCCCGGAATCTGGACTTACGCGGGTAAAACCGCGGGACGCAGCTAGTCGATTATAAAAAAATAGTTTACCTATAGGTACTGTAAAGTATGTACCTACCTATATGTGTACACTATGTTAAATAAATAAGGTATAATTATTTTATTACTCTATTTATTTAGTCAAGCTATGCCTAATAAAATTCCAATACATAAGTTTCTTCTTTGTCATTCCAATCCGAATGTAATTTATTAACGTCAAAGTGAAACTCCAAACACAATTCGAAATGAAAATACTTAGCGAAAGTAAAAAACGAATTAGACTGCGAACAAAGCGATCAGAATTTTAATCTTAGGACAAAGTAGTTAATACGACTGCGTTCTATTTAATTTAAATATACAATGACAACCAAATCTTTATTTTTTTTAGAATGCGCAATGTAAACTTCTACAATAGGAGATACAGAAGGCTACTCGAGTGTGTTTGTATCTCCAACACAAAAGAGATTAAGCCGAGGGGTTTAAGTGGGTACCTAGTATGTACCTAGATATAGATGGCTACTATCCTTTCACAATCAATCTAGTAGTGCCATTTTGGGAACGAGGCAGCTCTCCTTTAAGAGAACCGAATCTAGCATTTGGGGACACGATCTGTCTTAAACAGATCCCTGACGGTTGCCCCTGGGGTTGGCCTGACGGTACAGCTAACCCCTCTCTTTATACCCTTGCTGGTCCCAGTTATACGTATATACGTCGTGCAACAACATTTTAAACATACGTAAGTTTAGAGAACTGGGTCCCGTATCCTTCCACCATCCTAGGTCTTCCCGAAGCGGTGGAACCTGTGGTGGGACAGTGTTGGTGCAAGGACTGCAAGGTGCATGACATGCATGATTAGTGCGTTATCATATCTCCGGATTAGTTCTGAGATCTACTATTTTTTATGTACCTTTCATATTATAATATTATGTCAAAATTAAAATTTTCAATATTCCCTTCAATATTTGTTTTATTTTGTTTTTAGTATGTATTTAATATTTGTTTATTTTGTTTTAAGAAAATGTTAAATATATATTTACTACAAAAGAAAATCACACAAATAATAAAACAATCAAAAACCTGGCTCATAACGGCCAAAAGTGCCCAATATGCTGGCGGCATTCCCCCGCTGAATGGCCAAAGACACATTCTGCGCCAAATATTCCCCGGACCGAGGGCCATAGCCCCTCTCTCTGAGGCGGCGCCCAAGCTCAGCAACCAAACCCTTGGCGCCAGAACCCCACGACCCAGAAGTCTCAACGGCAAACGGAATAAAAACATACGCCGACTCCAAGCAAGCGTATTTGAGTCCCTTGGCCCGAGCTGCCGCTTCGGCACCCGCCCCTGCCACTCGCTGAGTTGCAGAAATGTGACAAGCGGCGAAAGTACTTACGCAAGTAGCATCCCAGACCATGCAGCGCCCCTTATGCCAAGGAATCAGCGTAAGACCATCCGGGCGTTTACCGTCGGAACGAGATAGACCGGGGGGCTCCAACACCGAAGGCACCTCCGCCCGAATCAGGGCTCGCCGAATTAACTCGTTGAGCGCGTGATGCCTAGGCCTCCGACCCAGACACTTCACGCAGCTCAAACCATGGTAGCCCAAAGATTCCACCCACGCACCGCAACCCGCACATACGTGTGGTTCACACAACGCACAACCAAGCCTGAGACCTACAGCCACACGGATGCTGTCACTGTCCAGGAGCGTACCCATGTGAGGAGATGGAAGGGCGTGTAACCAAGCCCCTGACTCAGTCTTTAAGCGATAATGTAGTTTTCTAATGATGAAAGAATTTTTGAAATCGGTCTAGTATTTTTTGAGTTTATTCATTACAAACATACAGACACACACAGAAACACACAAACAAATCTTTCCTCTTTATAATATTATAGTGTAGATGATAAACTTTATGTAACGTTTGTCATTTACTGTGACATAAATTTTCAAAGTTAACAGACAGAGACAAAACGTTACATAAACTTAATCATCGTTTATAAGTAAGGAGGTTGGAACTTAAAAATGTAGAGCAAAATACTGGTCGATTTTCCAAGTAAATTAATCACGTCACCATTTTTGAAACGTTTTACAAGAAATAGCGGCGGACCGGTAAACCACCTGTCACTTGACCCCAACGTCATGGATAATAGGTTTGTTCGGCATCCGTATCCAGGGATCAAAGTGTTAATACCCGTGGACGGTCGTGACAAAAATTTGCTTTGCATGTAGCTCGTAGACCTTTCACGAAATGAAAGTTTTTGGAATTTATCTTATTTAAAAATGTTCGTTTTTACTTTATTTTTTTTTACTCTTGGGTTTCGGAGTATTTTTTTCATTAAGTTTTAGAATTAGAAAAGTTTTATTACTATTTCTTATTTTTTATTGCTCAAGGCATTCCATTGGAAATATTCACAAGGAGATATACCACATCGATAATCCTCGCATGTAGCTCGTAGACCTTTCACGAAATAAAAGTTTTTGGTAGGTAGAATTTATTTTATTTAAAAATGTTTCCTTATTTACTTTTGGGTTTCGGAGCTTTTTTAAATTAGGTATGTTACAGAATTAGATTCGATTTATTACAATTTCTTATTTTGTATTGCTCGAGGTTTTGCTCATTCTATTGGAAATATTTACAAATTTCCTGAAATGCAACATCGAAAATACTCCCACACGTGAAAAGGGGATATGCATCTCTTGGGGGTGTTTTTAATCAGGTGAGTAATGCTCTTGAAAATATTTCTAGTTTCTTTGTTAAATTAAGAGCCATCCTAGAACTTAATTAAAACAAAATGATCATTTTTTCTTCCGTTTTCGCAGATTTTTAGTTAGAACCCAACAATTTTCTACGCAAACAAAAAACAGATAATAAATAGGTTTAGTATGATATAATGAAAACGATTTTCGTTTATCTACAAAGAAACTGACCAGGCCATCACTTTAAGTTTCCTCGTCACTTGAAAACGATTATGTATTTGAAAAGTCATTAAAATAATAAACTTGAAAAGAATAAGGGCTCTAACGATCCATAACTTAGTTTCAAAGCGTGTTCAAAAACTCGACAATAGAGACATTTGGATGAAGTTATGAAGACATCAAAAGAGAGGTGAATAACTCAATAATGTATTAAAAAATGTTCGAAATATATACATTTTTCGCAATAGCCCAGGGTACTTTTCGGGGAATACTAAGTCCGGACACGTACTTGGTTCATTGTGAGTTTATTAAGGTGTCGTTTTACTGACCGAATGTTTTGATTGACATCGTTGCATATTGATTCCAAAAAAGGTAAAAAAGGTTCTTTAACTGCGGCAATTTTCGCTGTCAAGCATCGCAGTATTTAAAATATTTCTTATACATTTACTAGTTGGTATTAATAATTATATTTTAATAGTAATTTTTTTGTAGTAAATTACATTATTTAATATTTTTATCTTGAATTCAGACAGGTAAGGCATGCAATTAAGGTAGGTAAGGTATATAGATACCTACCTCATTTAATTGGTAGATATAACAACTTAAATGAAAATGCATTTACTTAACCATAATAATTAATTATGTAAATATAAAAGTTTGTGTGTAAGTAAGTAACGAAACGAGTATATATTTGTTCCTTCTTCACGCAAAAACTACTAAACCGTTTGCGACCTTCAAACGATAGATTTTGGCACAGCGAATAGATAGAAACAACAAGGACGTAGACGCAGGCACAGCTAGTTCAAAATAAAATCAACTTAAAATAGTCAATTTTAGTAATTTATTTGCATTTCTGATTAAAATATAGTGTCTACCTGCTGCTATCTGGATGGATAGTTACTAATATGGAATTTCTTAAGTAATTAAAAAAATAAAATACCTAATATCTTTATTTTATTAATCAACTGTAAGTTTATCTAAATGTTAGATATACTGTAAACGAATCAAATTGAGACTCAACGTAAGAAAACCTAAAACTCAGCGTACCTACTACCTAAGTATTCGTTGCTACAAACCCCACCTTAAGTTTTATTTCAAAAACTTTCGTCATGATTGTACAATGTTCGTCCAGTGTTCACATGTACGAGCAATTTAAGATGAAATGTGAACCGATTTATGTCTTTGTTCATCTCTAACAGTTTATAGTTCGCCCAAGGCTGCTGACTTGTAATGAATTGTAACATTGTTTCCAGAATCTTTGATGTTTCATGTGGGATTGTTGTGGGGTTTCGATATTCAAGTATCTGGACAATATTTACTTGTTCAAAGGGTCTATGTCATTAACGAGTTTTCTGCGGTCGCGTTATAAGCTTTAAATTAAAAAAAAAAACTATATATTATCTGTTTTGAAAAAATGCTCTCAAAATTTTAGTACTCGGCGGTATTCGAACCCGCGACTATTGGTAATCCGTTTGACCGCTACGCCACGGGAAACCCTCCCGCTAGCCCGAAATTAAGAAAGCACTTCCTCGTGTTCTTGCGTCTAAGGCCTCGTAGTGACATCTACCTGCGAACTTTGCAGTTCAACTCGTAGAAAAAATGTGTATTATGATTAGGATTACTGATATCTTAAGAACGTGGCGACTGTTACCATTTCCATACAAACTTAATACCAAAATAAATTATGAAAAATTCGATATTATTCGGATTAAGATTTTACTTTTAAAGATTTTACTTTTTACTTTTTAAACATTCAAATAAAACTGAGAAACATTTTTCAATGAAAAAAATGTTTCTCCGTTTTATTTCATTTTGAATGAATATTTTGGAAAACCTTGCGGTGGGGACCCTTTAAAAGTAAAATCTTAATCCGAATAATATCCGTACTAAGGTAGAAAACTAAATTTTTCATAATTTATTTTGGTACCTATTAAGTTTGAATGGAAATGGTAACAGTCGCCACGTTCTTAAGGTGGCAGTTCGACTAGATTAAATATATCAAGAATTGACAGTTTTTAGGGTTTCATAGTCAAGAAACCCTTACCTATAGGTTCGGTATGTCCGTCTGTACGTGGCCTAGCCCGGAGATGTACAAAACATTTAGATGTACTTGAATAAGTACGTTAAATACGTAGGTATATATGGGTACTTGGAAAGGTAGGTATATGTATTCACGATAGTAGTTATATTTAATTATAATTAAATTTAATGATATATTATTATCGGTGAGCAGCTGCAGTGTTTTTAAATTTATGCGTGGGAGGTATTGAAAAAAATAAAATTAATAAAAAGTAAAATTTCAAACAAATGCCATGGAAAATTAAATGTTCCGAATTCAAATTTTATAAACAAGTTAACTACCTAAGTTACCTTGTTTATTAAATTTGACTACCTAAGTTACCTTGTTTATTAAATTTGAATTCGGGATATTTTTAACCGACTTCAAAAAAGGAGGAGGTTCTCAATTCGACCCGAATATTGTTTGTATGTGTGTTTATGTCCACGATTTATGTCCGGAATATCGGGCAGCTAAACTAAGTAGACTTCTATAACAAAAAGAGGTTATTTTTTCCTTTTTTCGAATTTCGATTTTTTTAAATTAGGTACTTCATAATGTAAATTACGAAGCTCTACACTGCGCGTGGCCTGACAAGGCACGTAGTTTCTTTTTTTTAACCTCGTGTTTTATTTATCTTACTAAAAGTTAGTACTATCTATTTCAAATCAGTATATTTAGGTACAGCAAAACCAATCCTCAGAACAATATTAAAATACTTTTCAAACCTCTAAAAATAAACAATCAAAACATTTTTAATATCAACTTAAACGTGCTAGAAAGAGTAATCCCACAAAGAAGTAGACAGCTTCAAATATTTTAATATTTATTTTGTTACAAGCCTGGAATTGCAAAGAACGTTTGTTCGTCAAAAGATTAATATCACGTTTAATGTTTGTTTTTTGGTACCAGAAAGCTAGGGATCCAAATTATTTACGATTTTCAACTAACATATAGTAGATTAGATACCTGCTTTTTAACCGACTTCAAAAAAAGAGGAGGGTCTCAATTCGACCCGTATATTGTTTGGATGTAATATATGTGGGTATTATTATGTTCATGTCGCACTCCGGTATATGAAGTCCGATTTCGATAATTCTTGCAGGTAAATAAAATCTTAAACCATAAAATCTTGGTGAAAATCTAATCAGAACCTTCGAAATGATGAGCAGAATAACATCCCAGAATGCAGTATATTACTATTTTTTCAAGAATCAAGAATTTAGACTTCTTTAAATAGAATCGGCTTCTAAAGAACTAGATAAAAATTGATGTTGCACCTCTAAGGTTGCACCTGAAACCACCTTCTAATCAGACTCCACAATTATTAAAGTTAGAGTCACAATTTCTATGTTTTAAATCATTTTTAATTTTGTATTTTTAAATTTCATTTAGAGCAAAAAGGCAAAGTTTTAGTTGGTGCTTCATTTTAATAATGCCGTTAGCCGCTGACGGCCTCTGTGGGGCGTCGGGGGATGGCCTGATTGTAATGCAGAAGGTTACGGGTTCGATTCCAGCCGGGTAAAAACAAAAAGTATAATATTTAGTAGGTACGTATATCTGTTGTCTAGTACCCTAGTGCTTATTTTGGGGCTAGATTGAGCTGTGTGTAATGTCTTGCAATACCTATTTATAATTTTATCGATTCTTCTTTATTCATTTTAATTAGAAAACAATTATTTTCGGCAATAGAAGGTGAAGACCAGTGAAAAGACAGGAGGGAGAACTTTGCCCTGAACTCTGAACTGAAACGGTTACTACCGTTTCAGTTTCGTATTCTAATAATAAAAAACCTAAAAAAATGTTTCAGTCTTTTGAAACTGATTAGATTTTTCCTCGTTTCTCTCTTTATATCGGCTGTCAGAAACGAGCCTAAATCCTGAATAAACAGGGAGCAGCAAACATCATTTAAATATTTTCTGCTTTGAAGTACATAGGTACCTATCTCTCCGTTGTACATTTGTAGGATGTGGGGCATCGGCATTATTATAATCATAGATATGTCACTCGGAAAATTTATTTGTTTACGCCTATAGCGTATTTACAATAAAATTACGCCTAGATAAATATCTATTATAATAAATATAACTAGATTCTTTTCCTCGTTTAGCCTATAAAGTTTTATTTCTCCTAAAATCTCGTTTTTACCATTTTGGGAAATTCGACATTTTAGGAAATTAGACATTTTGAGAATTCAACATTATGGGAAATTCGACAATTTGACATTAAAAGTTATTTTGGTGTAGAAGTGTGGCTCATCTAACGTTAGAGTTGTAAGGTCGCACTAAGGCTTGACCTAACGACAGCGACAGAGATAACTGATAACTTACTAGAAAGCAGTTCCAGTAACGGTAACGTTATCGCTACTGGACAATATTTGACATTTTTATGTCAAATATTTATATACGTTAGGTACACGTCCAGTATTCTTTTATAGCACTAGCTGTGTCCCGCGGTTTCACCCGCGTAAGTTCCGATCCCGTGGGAATATCGGGATCAAAAGTAGTCTATGTTACACCATAAGATAGCTACATTCACCCTGAGTAACATAGGCTACTTTTAATCCCGATATTCCCACGGGATCGGGAATAACGCGGGTGGAACCGCGGGACGCAGCTAGTAATGAATAAAAAGGAGACCCGCTTAGTGCGGGTCTCGGGGACGTCCGCCATAAAACGGTGTCGCAATTTGCCTACCGGCGGTAAAACGGAGATGGTACGACGAGGTTGAGAATTAACGAGGTAAAGGGACCGCGAACCTTTATTTTTATCACTAACATAGCTGCACCCCACGGTTTCACTCGCTTAAGTCTCGATGCTTCGGGAATATCGGGATAAAAAATAACCTATGTATTAATGTAGAGCTTCAGCTATCTGAGTACCAAGTTTAATTGCAATCGGTTCAGTAGTTTTTGCGGAAAAGTTACAAACATAGTCGTTAACTTACTTACGTCAGTGTATGGATTTTACGTAGGTAAATCAAATGTGAAAATAGCAATAAAACATGAGATGATTGATTGATTGATTAATTAATTCTTTATTGTACACACCACAAAAATTACAAAAAACTAACAGCATTAACACCTTAAAAAATAGGTGGAACAGAGGGCGGCTTTATCGCTTAAAGCGATCTCTTCCAGGCAACCTTTGGAGATGGTATCTTTGAAGAAAATAATTTTCCTACAATACTAGCTGTGTCCCTCGGTTTCACCCGCGTAAGTCCTGATGCCAAAAAAAACTTTCTTTTCGGTAACCTACATCGTGCATAGAATACACTTTCTAGCTCTCAGCGGTTAAAGCTGTGCGTTGATCTATTAGTCAGTCAAGAGAAATCACTTTATTAATATAGTTGAAGGTTTATCAAAAACACGTGTAGTTTCAAATAAACACCCAACACCCAATTCCAAGAATTCATATCACACTTACACAACAAAAGCCAACGAGGTATAAAAATGTACCTACCAATAAAATCATCCAGAAAATCTCACGTTCAAGATTCAAACAACAATAGATTCCCACAGGACTTAATTAGGTGCCAAAACGATGGTCAAACACGCGTGAACCATCAAATCACAGGCAATTAGACGATTAATTACAGAGATACGATAGCGTCAATACGATCAACCAAGCAACGAAACATCGGTGGGCAATAAAGAAATCAATCAGCGGATTAGCTATTTCAAATCAATAAAAATCAGAAAAGCAATAATATTTGTCGGGTTTACCAAGATTTAAAATGTACTGGATGTGTCTTGTTTTATTATTTTATTTTTTTACGTGCTCGATCGAAAGACACGCTAAACCGAGGTCCTGGAAGTCATAAACTGGGACAAGGGAAGGAAGAAGAAGGTATAATAAAAGTTATAAGTTACCTAACTTAATAATATAAATTTATTATTATAATTTAGTGAATAAATATATTTCACGTAATATGTTTGTCATTCTAATGCCTGGTGTTATATTATAATGACAAATAATAATAATTTAATACTCAAAACAACTGATAGATATATACAATTATATTCTACGATGAATCGCAGTGATAAAGGACTTTTCACTCGGCGATCAAGAACTATTTTATATTGTTCAGTCAGTAGAATAAGTAAAAACTAAAAATAATTAAAAATAGATAAGTACACAAATAAAATAAATAATATAAAATATTCATTTTTATTACGTAAGATTTGTTTAACTTCGAATAAATATCTACTTTGTCTTGATCTACAAAAAAAAACGAATTAGCGTGAGATGTAGCAATGCCAATAATAATAATTAAATAAATTCATTATTAAAATACCGGGTAATTAACGAGCAAGAGCAAACCAAAGCGAACGAGATAGTTTTTGAACAAGGTAAGGCCACTTCCAGTCGTGCTATATCATCTAATTTTTAAGTTCTCATGGAAGACGATGGTCTGTCGGCTCGTGTGATGCTGTGGAAGGGTAGACCCCGCGGCGTGTTTGAAGCACTGGCACAGGTGTGAGCCATGGATCGGATTCTACTAGT
Organism: Idaea biselata; assembly: GCA_958496205.1. Lineage (NCBI taxonomy): Eukaryota > Metazoa > Arthropoda > Insecta > Lepidoptera > Geometridae > Idaea > Idaea biselata. The sequence continues at coordinate 17,967,014 of OY292404.1, forward strand.
AAAATACGTAAATTCTTCCCAACTCTCGCTATGTCAATTTTAAATATTTCTTATTGGGTAAGGAAAAAGAAAATTATCCAGCTATTAAATATTTTTATTTACACTTGCAAAAAATATTTTTATAAATCTACGCAGAATACAAAATAATTAATCATAATATACACTACTAAATAAAATTCCGTCCAAATTAAACCCCTTCCTTAACACCTTGTCCATTAATTGGTTGCCTGGAAGAGATCGCACTAAGGCGATAAGGCCGACCATTGTGCCACGGAAGGTTTGATTGATTGATTGATTAATTCTTTATTGCAACACCAAAAACAAAAAATTACAAAAAAAGAAAAACATAAACAACTAGGTTTCAGTTGTTTATTTTATATTTTGGTACATTAAAGCGTTTTTCTACTTGTACTTCGTTTTTAGAATGTATAAAGAAAGATTTGACACATCTTTCTAAAGAATAAATGTCAAATACAAAAACGTCAGATCGTAATCTAGAATTAAAAAACGTAGGATTATGTATTATTTTTAATATTTTATGGAATCACAGTAAAAAAAATGTTTTTTTAATCTACTTTATTATATTTTTGAATCTGCCAATTAATTCGTATACTCGTACGTCTATTTAAGCAGAAGTTACATTTTCCCGGGTCTTAATCGCGTATTATTATTTCCCTTCCCACCTCGACGTTTCAACCATGTTTCAATATTCATGGTCGCGAGGGGGGGACACCCTCCTTTAAAAAGTTTATTTTAGCAGACTCTAGAATCAGGCCCCAACAAAGGCCGGCCCGTTGGACCGTGCGTCTCGCAATTGATTTACCACTGATTAGGGCCATACGGTGAAGCTGGTCAAGCAGGGTGATTTGGTGAGTCATTTCTGCTTTTCTAGACGATAAGGTAAACATTTTTTATTGTTGCACACTCTGTAATTAGAGAATAAAATTTCATATCGTTGCAATTATAGACAGATACGGCGACTAGATAGTTAATTTTCGGGTTCCGTATCCAAAGGGTAAAAACGAGACCCTATTACCACATGCTATATTAGAGTGCGTTTCATCTTTAAATTCCTATGCCGTCATGTTGGTAGCAAAACAAAAAAGTGCAAAATACAAAAAAAATAATGTGCTACCTTGAATTTAGGGACATTTGTATATAAAGAATGAATGAACGAAACTTCCTGTATTCAAGGTTTAGGGTAAAGCACATTCAAGATATTAAGGCAAGACTTTTTTGTTTTGCTACCAACATGATGGCATAGGTAATTAAAGATGAAACGCATTATACTGAGACTTCGCTGCCGCGCTGTCTGTCCGTCTGTCACCAGGCTGTATGTCATAAACCGTGATAGCTAAACAGTTGAAATATTCATAGAAGATTAGATTAGATTAATTAAACACCTTATTGTACCAAATTTTACATATTTAACAAATTACATTATTAAAATAAATAAACAAACGGGGCAAGTGCGACACTCGCGCATAAAGGGTTCCGTACCACTATCACAATTGGATACGGAACCCTAAAATGGTTTACAAGAACCAATTTTTAAATTTTATAGGAAAATATGAAATATTTATCTTCGATTCTTACTCCCATCAAACGACCGAATCACTCAAAAAAAAAAAAACCTTGGCACAAAGAAAATCTGAAACATAAGAGAAACTCTTTGGTAAGTAAGGCAGACTGGTATATTTGACAGATAGGGCAGCCATATTGAATTCCATGACCAACTCGATTGGTCCTCCTGTCCCTGTTCCTGTCCTGAATCCTTGTTGTTTTTGAAACACGTTTGTTGTATGGGAGCCCCTTTTAAATAATTGTTTTATTTGTTGTTGTAGCGGCAACCGAAATACATCTTCTGTGAAAATTTCAACCTTCTAGCTATTACGGTTCATGAGATACAGCCTGGTGACAGACGGACAGACGGACAGACAGCGAAGTCTCAGTAATAGGGTCCCGTTTTTACCTTTAGGTACGGAACCCTAAAAATGACTTAAAACTAATTACAGTAAAGGTAGGATTGGGGGGCCTTATCGCTAAAAGCGATCTCTTCCAGGCAACCTTTGGATGGACAAGAATTGAAGGAGGGGGTGGGTGGGTGAACAGAAGATGTATTTCTGTAGCCGCTATAACTACAAATACTTAAAAAAAAAACAAATATTTAAGGGGGCTCACACACAACAAACGTGATTCTTAACATACAACGCAAGGATACGCAATGTATTTTTACCATCAAATAAAATTTAACGTTAGCGTTGCGTGGTTCCGTACCCAATTGTTTTAATAACAACAATTGGGTAAAAGTTTGTGTTTTGTTTTGTTGTGTGCTTGTCAGAATAAATCAATTTTCTTTCATTCTTTCTTTAATATTGTGGCGTGGAAAAAGTTTTTCTTTTTGTATGGAGGAAGACTCACGTGACCAATACCCTTGACCTACAGAGTAGACGACATGAATTTAAACAAAAAGCTTTATAGATTCTTCTTCTGTTTTCGCGATGTTGTATTGAAATTAAAGACATAAGACGGTAGCCTCACTGTAACTTTTTAATACATTAGAATGACAAATCACATCTTGGTCTATCCTAAAGAAGAGACCTGGAAAGGTCTCGAAACGTTGAGCGTTGTAACAATGCTAAAAGTAATAAACACCACGCGATTCAAACCGAAAAATGTCTTTAATTTCAAAAAGTTTTATTTTCTACTTTTAACAGTCCACCATAGTTAATTTTGCTCCAATAAATATGTGAATAACTCGCTATCCATGGTACACACGTAATAAAAAATAAGAATGCATATGGCTTTATTTTATAAAGGGTGCTAATTAAACAGGCTTCTTTTTAATATCATATTTCGCCCCCAAAAATGTATGTTGCCTTCTAAATTACTAAGTCAGCCACAATTAACGAGCATCTAAATAATACTATCTTAGCCACTAGTTATCTTCTATGTAAACCACTCTAAATACAAATCAGCATAATGATTATTTTTTAGCATCTAAATTTGTAGCATGCATTCTAACAGTAAACTTCTAAAATACTATTAAATGACATCAAAAAAAAAAATTATTTAGCTTCTAACTTTTTAACTTAGTACGTTTAAAATTTAACTCATCCCATATTAATTGATCGTCAAAATTTTGCTAAAAATGTAATCAAATAGTCGGTTTATTGGCCACTAATATTATCAGAAGCTATTGAGGAGAGACAAAAAAAAAGGACTTTATTTTTGTAAAATCAATTTGTTTATTGAGGGTCCATATTGGCTCACATAAAATTTTAAGTCCTATTGTTCTATCCTTTTTGAAACGGAGTTAACTCATAATGTAATTATATTTTCTATTCTATTATTATATTTCTTCTTAGAAATTACTCTTTAGTTAATAATGTTGTAATAAAAACACTTATGATTAAGATATATCAGGTTTTTTTTATTTATAGTAATTAGGCGCTTTGGCGACCGCTGCCGCGGCACGCTCGCTACGCTCGCTCGCCAAAGCGCTGCGCGTAATCATGTTCTTACATTAACCTAACCTATCCGAGTCGGTGTGCTCCGTATATTTTACACGTGAACAACTCAACTCGTCGTCACATAAGTCGAATGGCGCTCTCTGATTGGTGCAAATGGCCGGTCGCTGTCGTCTCGCATACTCGCGCCAAATCATGCAGTGGTTATTTTCACGATAAAAGAATATGATGTATTATTTTAAATGCTAAGTTATAATAAATGATGCTTTCTGTAGAAGCTTGAATTATATTTTTTTGAGGACATTGCGTTGAAGCTGTAAAACGTACAATGGTGACGAGATGTAAAATCCGTGGCCGAGTTAGTAAATTAGGTGGCAATGCATAAATAAGAAGGACACTCACTACAATTGATGATCTTTACTTGACGCTTTCTATAGAATATTTAGTGGGCGTTGTAAAAAATACGAATAAGTTTATTAGAGGCTATGTCATTTTCCCGTTGCTTAGTTATAAAATTAGAAGTTTAATCACGTGTCCAATAAATAATTTTGTGGCTAGACTTATAATTTCCCTTTTATAAACATGATTGTTAAAAAAATTTATGAAGGAAAAAATATAAAAAAACTGGTGCTTTTGTACTGAATATTTTTAGAATCCTCTAGTTTTTAATAGTAATGGGGTGCCACACGCAAAGCTGTAAGTAGATGGCGCTGGCATCAGATGATCTTTTTTTTTTTCGATGATGGTCCTCCACCAATGGAAACGCCGAGTTTTTTTTTATTCTTTCGGTCTCAGACCGAAATGGCCAATTTGGCGCCGAGAGTTGTAAAAAACACCTGTTTGACAGTTCTTAATTCAAACCTAAGATTAGTCGACAAACGCCCTCTGCCGGGATAAAAAGTTAGTGTTCCTCCTCATTAATAATTATGTAAGTAATTAGGTAGGTTATAAATTTTTGAAGAATATGCTAAGAGAAGGTTTTTTGAAATTCCTTTTGAAAGATCGCAGGTGTAACCGCGGGACACTAATAGTTTATATAATAAATCTAAAACTAGACGAGTAAAACAGATTTCCAGACGCTCCTTTCTAGTGGATTACGTAAATAACATCTAAAATTGTGTGCAAATAGGTCACCTTTCCCCTTATCACATTAGGCTACCTACCTACCAATCTCTTAATATAAGAGTTCAAATGGCAACCCGGTTTATCAAAAAAGAAAATACACAACAATTGTAATCTTTATCATTATAATAAGTTGTTGTCATAACAGTTCACAAGGCGAAACAATATTATAATACCTATGTAATACGTGGAAATACCTAGACGATAGGATTGCGACAGCCACGCGACAGCTTAAGGGGATAGCCTACCTACTCTTTTCTCCATACAAACTTTACAAACGTAGTCGACTGTTTCCTCCCTGGATAAAGGTATTCGAAAATATAATTATGTTTATGCCATAAGTCTAAACCGCTGATAGTAGAGAGCTGAAATTTGAAGAGCGTGTTCTTTATATGATGTAGGCATCCGATAAGAAAGGATTTTTGAAAATTCCCACGGGATCGAGACTTATGCGGGTAAAACCGCAGGATACAGCTAGTATACCTATACAGCTCTCGTATCTTTATGGGAACTGAACACGAATCACTAAACTATAACATTCAGAGACGTTTAAAAACATCTATTGATGAGTTCCCGTTAATCTAATGGTGGACCGTAATGTGTGGCCGACACGACTCTCTTATAAAAACTCAATAGACAAGCCACTAAAAACTTCGTTTGAAACAAACTGATGAAGTAAGAAACATCTTAAAATTCCACAAATAAATAAATATTGGACGACGTTACACACAGCGCAATCTAGCCCTAAACTAAAAACTAGACTTGTACTATGGGTACTAGACAACGGATATTCTACATATTATACTTTTTTTTTTAAAGTAAATACATACAAATGATACCTATATATAAATAGTATTTGTATTTGCAAAAAGGCGCTGTGTGGGCGCAATAAGAATATTTTAGAAATTTCATGAGTTTCGTACAAAAGTTTCGTACTACGAACCTTGTGAAAAACAATACAAGAACATTCGTTAAAAATCACGAATTTATTAGTATTTTTATATTGAATCTTTTCTTAGGTATGCGCTAGCATTAGCAATAACAAAGTAGGTAATGAAATTAAAAAGACATTTTTCGGTTCTTCTTCAGTATATCCTGAAGAAGAGACCTGGAAAGGTCTCGAAACGTTGAGCGTTGTAACTATGCTAAAAGTAATAAACACCACGCGATTCATACCAAAAAATGTCTTTAATTTCAATACAACATCGCAAAAACAGAAGAAAACTCTAAAGTAGGTAATGTTCATAACCTCTGTTTTAACTTTAATTTCATACTATAATCTGACGTTTCAGTTCTTTGTATTTGTCATTTTTTCTTCGGAAAGATGTGTCAAATCATAGTCTACGATTAAAAAACAAAGCATAGTTTTAAAATGTACAACGAAACAATGCCATGCCAATAGTCATGCGTCAATCGAGGGAAGTAAATCGAGTGAAGCGATACTCTTGTCCCCAAACAAAGCTTAAAATCCCATTGTCTATTAGAATAAACATGAAAAAACTGTGAAGTGTCATGTTGACATACTAATTTATATACCACCCTCAAAGTCTATTGAAAAAGAAAGTGTTACAATGAACGATTTTGGATAATTCTCAGATAAGACCACCAATTGTGACGAAAATTGCCAAAATATTGTGTTAAGTTTGTTGACTCTAATCTCTGTATTTTTGAGAGGGTTAAGAGGATTATGATGCATTGTGTATGATCGCAAGACTTTGTCATCGCTTTAGGTGAGAGTACATCTTCAAAGAAATTAAAAGGGGTAGGAATAATAGTTTTGTTTTTGTTTTATTTGACTGGCATAAAATTATGTTAAAACAACGATTGCAAAATGGTGAAAAAGTAGGTACCTACCTAATTGTTAAGCTATTTTAAATATTATTTTATTTATAATAAAATATACTTCGAAAATTGTTTTCGAAGTTATCTGTGACGGATTTTTAAGCTATTGCGGAGCTTTTATCGCTAGCTTTGAGCGATGCGACCGAATCAAGAAATTCCGTGACGAAAATAAAACCTAACACTCCGCCTACCATGTAGCTCGGCCGAGCTTAGCGTGAAGTTGATTTGGATCCAAAACTAACGTTTTAACAATGACCAACTAAAAGGATTTAATATGAATTTATTATTAAAAGTGACGGATTATTTAGTTTTGTAGCGAAAGCAATAAGTTATCACTCAAACAACGGTTTTAGTGGATTTAATTAATTTTACTAACTTGTGTTAGTAAAGTTTTCGTAAACAGTAGGTACATACCTAATATTATTAATGAAATTGAAGTTACGTACGCTGGGATTCGTTTACCGTAATACGGTTCCTACGAAATAGTTAATTCTCTTTTCATTAGGGTTCTGTATTTTGAAGCTTTCAGCTTCGAAATACTTCTGAATTAATTCCATACGCTTGATTTTTCGTACGAGTATTAGAAACCAAATCCTTATTATTTTTTGTTGGTTGTATGTAATTAATGTTAAGATTGTAGTACCTAGTCTAAACTAAATAAAAGGACACCTTAAGGACAATGACCTCAAATTTTAAGAAACAGAACCTCATAATTTTCGAAAACTTCCTCTTATTTCTAAAAGTTATAGAACTCTAGAATAAACCCCTTTCGGCTCAAACTATATATCTTTGTTGTCATTTCATTTCTATTATAGATTATAAGGAATTATAATATAATTTTAAGTACGAAGAAATTAGTAAAAACAGATTTTTCAAAAAATTCTAAAACAATAGAATCATTTGTTATTCAAAAATTGAAGTAGCAGATTCTTGCCGCGGGCGTAGGATCTTTTTTTGCGCCCGTGCACCCAAATCAACCACCTTGAACAACAAATGTGTGGGCAATCCAGTAATTTATTTTTTAAGCCAATATATTACTCATATGTCAAAACTTTGGACATGGCCGGTCCCTCTTTCGGCATCCCACAAGTGATGTATTGGCCGATGAGATTTAAATCACAGTCGCTTAGAGAGAACAACTTTTCTTACTTACTAACCTTTGATTCTGATTCGAGTGCTTGCGTATCTATGACATTGACAATATCAATACAAGTTGTAGCATTTAAAGAACATCTATAATAATAATAATAGATGAATAAAGTTTTATTGTAGGTTTGAATAGACATGTTAATTACATAGGTGATATATAATTAATCATACATGGTTCATTATGTATGATTAATTCATTATACTCAAAAGTATTTCTGAAAAAAGGCAATATTTTTCTGTCTTGCGCGCAATATTGTCGATGGTCCTTAGTGCAGATTACATCTGTATCGTAAGGAAAAGGTTTAATAATATTAATTTGAAAACAATATTGCCGCGATACTAAAGTCGAAAGTCCATTAGACAATAATGACGGCATCAAAATTTTAATAACAAATTTTTCAATAGAAAATCTGATCATTAAAATGTTAATGCCGTAATTTAATGATAAATAAATTTAATGCCGCATCATAATTTAATGGACTTTCCTACAACTGAGTGTAAAACTAGTAAAACTAACGTTGAAATTGATTTGTGCTACACTGTATCTTCAGATGTTTTATACATTGCGCTGTAATATAAATCTCTTTGATTAGCCCTTGTCACAGTATTTATGTTTTATACCCGATTAATAAATTGCTCATTTGTATATAATAAAACAGTTCTACTAATGAGAGAACCTATGGGTATTTAATGATGAATATTAATCGAGATTATTTATGAATTTTGATAAATATTAGTAATTTTAATAGGTATATTTATTTGATTTCTTTCATTAATTTGTATTTATTATTAGTATTTTATACAATAATTCTTATTACTTTTAATTAAAACATAAAACATTTGAATATTTTGGATTAAGTAAATGCTCTAAAACTCTAATCATATCTAGTATAGGTGCCTACCTACCTACTAGAAATAGTTTGAGTAAAAATTCCATACCTCTGTGTATGGCATTTTTGAAGACGTATTTGTTCTTTGAAAAAATATTTCTATCATAAAATCTAACTATACTTTAATTATTCGATCCATCGAGTGTTGTGGAAGCTATGAGGGAACAGAGAATTTTAAAAACATACAAGATAGGTGCAAAAACCTTGCGTAAACCCTTTCCTGGCAGTCGGGTAATTCGTTATTTTTAATCATCAGCGCTAGGTAGGTGTTCAAAACTAACTAAATGAAATAATTACAAGAGATCCCAGAACAAATGTTTTGTGTCTCAATCTATTAGCTACTCATACAGTGAGAGAATACTACCAGAATTATTGGGATTCTCGGGAGTATTATCCTGGTGGTATACCGTTACAAATACCGTTAATAACCAACCAGGCTTTGTACCCTTGTAGATTTTATTAAATTAGTTTACTTAATCGATTTTTTTCCCTGACATATATTTTTATTCAGGTTAAACATGTTAATTTGTTGTTATTTTAGTCTGTTGTACCTTTTAGATTTATATTCTGTTTTCGCGATATTGGATTGAAATCGAACTTATTTTTTTGGTTTTATTCGCGTGGTGTTTATTACTTACTAGCATTGTTTCAATGCTCAACGTTTCGAGACCTTTACAGGTCTCTCAGGATTGACCTTTTTTTATGTCTCGTTAAATTACTATCAATCACTTTAGAGTAAGAAATTACCACGATGACCTTGATTCATGAATTCAACAAACGATTCAACGGCAACGTTGTTTAAATTATGAAAACACCATAAGCAATCTATTATCATACTTTATCACAATAAATGTTACAAACCTATACAATCGGCGTGTCTTTTCCATCACATTACTTCGTACAAATATTGAGGTAGGTCGTAACAATCTAAAACATTACAAAGGGCGACTTGTTTAGGACGCAGTTTAGACCAAACTAAATAGGTATGCCGTAGGAAAATTCAATCAACCCCAATGTTGACGACAGCGAAAGATACGGGCGCGCTATCGTCGAAAGCTGATCACAATGTGCCCTCATGTACTTTGTTTACATCTATCTATTGGTGCTCACTGCTCACTGTTTGACGGATAATATCACTGACCTCCATGGTACAAGTCGCTGGACAGGTCATAGCGCACTGAATTTTGTGCCTATTTGATCTGCGCCATGTTGCGCTGTTGTCGCGCATTTTCTATTGAAAGTGATGGTGACCGTCCACGGAACTATCAGTTCTACGGACGGCCATCATCGCTTTCAATAGAAAAATCGCGTCAACAGCGCAACATGAGAGCGGTGTTGGTATAGTGGTAGATACCCCGGCTTTCATTCCGAGAGTCGTGGGTTCGAATTCAGGCCGACCGCGCACCAATGTCTTTTTCTTTAAGAAAAAGTTATGTGCGCTAATAACATCGCTCTTACGGTGAAGGAAAACATCGTGAGGAAACCGACATGTCCTAGGACTCACCACGGTCCGAAGGCATGGGATATTCAGTGTTTTCTATGTATCATATGTATGTATTTACAAAAAAAAAGTATAATATGTAGTATATCCGTTGTCTAGTACCCATAGTACAAGCCTAGTGCTTAGTTTGGGGCTAGATTGCGCTGTGTGGAACGTCGTGCAATATTTATTTATTTATTTATTTATTTAACATGGTGCAGATTAAAGCGGCACAAACATCTAATGTCATTTTGTATGGTATACCAATTCCAGCTTACTTGTATAGTTTCATTTCAGTGACGGATATCTATCAACTCTACCATACATTGTTTTAATACAGTATCTGTCACCAATTAAAAAAATAATTTCAATACGCTGATGTAACAAGCTTGTGATAAGAAAATTATTATAATTATAAAGTGAAATTTTTAGAGTTCGTTGACTAGATTGTGGAACTTTTTTAGGTTTATTGTAGACTATTTTACCTACAATGTCATGTTAATAACATAATTAAAATAGAATGCCGCCTAAATGGTTTAGTACTTTGAGTGATATTAGAGTAGGTACATGGGAGGTGATGTCACCTCATTTCACCCTAAAATCACTGCATCAGCCTGATAAGACTCCATAACAGTGCCTAAAGGTACAAGGCTGTTATAATATTATTTAAATTTCATCACTTAGAATAATAAGGCACATCGTCCTATCTTTAAATTTACGTATAAATACGGAACCCAGTCAATAATATTAAAAGTTACATCCTCTTACAACAGTCTATCTATTATTCTTTATACTTCAGTGTTCGGTGATCTTTCCTAAATGAAATCTTTCTTAAGGGCAAATGATTATAAATAATATACTTTGAAAGTCACCCATAGTGATAATGATACGTCTGTTAATGCTTATCAGAATTTTTTGCATATAAATATGCTGTGCAGTTAATAGAATAGCACTGGAGAACATGGCTCGTCTTGTGCTGTGTGTCCTGGCCCTGTGCGCCATCGGCGCATATGCTGATCCCGTGCCCAACAATGTGGAGAAACGTAAGTATACTATGTATATAATTATCATCTTTAAATATAATGAGGTAGGTAATCCAATGAAAGATTTACTGCGATTTCAGTGGACATCAAAGTTCTGCAAGAACGCCAAGAAGAGTTGATGGAACTTTATTTCCACATTCATGAGCCGAATCACATCAAGAAATGCCAAGATATTGCCAGGTCCTGGTCAATTGAAGAGAATGTCAGCCAATATGCCGTAAGTAAACTTTACTATAAAATGTGTTGTGAAAGTGACAACTTATCTATGTAGGCAATTGCTTAAGTCATTTTTTTTGTTTTTGCAGAATACAACTGCAGCCAAGACTTATGTTGGTATGCTCAAAAACAAATGGTTCCTGCCACGAGCTGTACCATTTTCGGTGTACGAACCTGCTCATACATTTGAGGCTCTTACTCTGTTCAACGTTTTGTATTCAGCCAAAGATTACGAAACTTTCTACAAGACAGCGGTTTATTTGAGAGATATTATCAATGAAGGTCTTTTCGTATACGTCCTCAACACTGTCATTGTTCAACGTGCCGACACTCAGGGTATTACAATCCCGCTTATCTATGAGGTCTTCCCGTCATACTTCAACAGCGGTGAAATCATGACCACGGCCCAGAGGATTAACGTTCATGGTCACAAATTCATTGAAAAGTATCCATCTACTTACTTGTGGGACAACGATGTCGTCATTAGATGGAACGCTACTAAATGGCAGTACTACGGCAATGATTTCGTTATGAGTTATTTTACTCATGACTATGGACTGAACGCATACAACTATCATGTTAATTTGGCATATCCCTACTGGCTCGGAAGCAACGTTATTCCTGGCTTTATGAGAGCCAGACGTGGAGAACTTTGGTGGTTCTATCACAAACAGTTGCTCGCACGTTACTACTTGGAGAGACTATCAAACGGTCTCACCGAAATACCTGAAATTACTGAAGTGGTTGAAGATGGCTACAACTCCTTCCTCTTATACCACAACGGCATTCCATTCCCAGTTAGACCTGACTATTATAATCTTGCACAACCTCATCTCGCCAAGGAAATGGAAGCTGTTAATGAGTATGAACGTCGCTTTTGGGAATCTATTGACCAAGGCTACATCGTAAACGTACGTATGAAATATTAAATAACATTTCGAATAAAAAATATTACTTTCCTGTTAATTTTTACTCAAATTATTTTACTTATTAAAACATCGTTTTGTGTATTTCAGAGACAAGGTGAGCGAATAAATCTGTTGACTCCAGAAGGTATCGATATTCTTGGAAATTTGATGCAAGGTAATGCTGATTCACCAAATCCGTACTATTATAAGAACTTCATCACGCTATGGATGAAGATTCTTGGGAACTCGGTTCATCATCAGTACCAGTACTCTCATCAGTAAGTTCCTCAAAATGTAATTAATTAATGAATACTCTGGTAGAATATTTTTTGCCTATTCCCCTGTCTGATCTGCGTCCCAAATTAAGACTTTCTATTGTACCTACTTTTGTAAATAAATCACTAGACCGGTTAATACTCTGCTTTCTTTTTCAGATTCAGTCCCCTTGTTCTGCCTTCTGTTCTGGAGCACCCACAGAGTACGCTCCGTGACCCCGCTTTCTATATGATCTGGAAACGTGTTCTCCGACTATTCACTCAATGGCAGAAACAGATGCCTTTGTACAAAACTGAGGAGCTGTCTCTTCCTGGCGTCCAAATTGAACAGGTTGAGGTTACCAATCTGGTAACCTACTTTGAACAATCGTACATGAATGTTACTAATCACCTTCACATGGATGACCATGAAAGTATGTTGACTTTCGTCTAAGTTCTTGTTGTCAATGATTCAGAGTTTACATTAGTTTTAACCAACTTCTTTCTGTTTTAGTGAAAACTGTGTATGATGACGTCAGTGTACTAGTCCAGCGACCACGTCTGAATCACAAACCTTTTACCATCAAGGTCCATGTTAATAGCGATGCTGAAAAGCATGTCGTCGTGAAATTCTTTGTGGGTCCTAAATACGACAGCAAAGGCTACGAGATCCCACTTCATCTCAACACTGAAAACTTCTTCATGTTCGACCAGTTCGTTTACGAATGTGAGTGAGAAATAATATTATAATGTTAAATTATTAATTAATTTATCTTAAGTTTCTAATATTTTTTTGTCATTTCAGTGAAATCTGGTGAAAATGTGATCACACGCGATTCTACAGCCAATACCTTCGCAAGCAAAGACTGGCTCAGTACCTTTGATCTCTATAATAAGGTGATGAACAAACAATGGTCTCCAGTGGACACCACACCTCAAATCATGCGCTACCCTCGTCGTTTGCTGCTTCCTAAAGGTATATTTTTACCACTTTCACCAGACTGTACCTATATTATAAATTATAACAGTTTTACAGTACCCATTACCATAATTTTCTTTTGTAAACAGGTCGCGTTGGCGGTATGCCTTACTTGATTTATGTGTACATCGGCGAGTACAACGAGCCGAAGGTGCCGTATGGAAGCGGCTTCGACCCTCAAATGTCTTACGGCTTTGGATCAGGAGCGCGTTACATGCTTGACGAGCCTCTCGGCTTCCCCATGAACCGTCCTATACACTGGTGGCAAGTGGAGAACTTGAAGAACATGTGGTTCGAAAATGTGGTCATTACCCACAAGCATACCCCCGAAATCGATGTCCCTCACAACGAATAAACTTAGATATTTGATACCATCGCGTACTACAGAGTTCTTTACTGGTAATAGTTTGCTGACTAGTACAAAACTGATAAACGATCCACCGTTTCCTTGTTATTGAACAGTTTCATACTATCGACCAACATAAATTTTGCAGTGCACGTTAGTTAATATCTATTACGAGTTTTAACTACAAAAGTGATTTTGGAGTATTACAGCTGTCATTTATGTAGTTAACACATGCGTAGAGTTGTAACTGCCTATTTAGTATCTATTTTATTAGCGTATGTATTATGTAGTGTTGTTTAGAGTTAAATAATTTATTTATTTATTATTTGTTATAATTATTTAGTCAAATATATTTGGTATTTGTGTTCAAGTATATTTTTTATTAAATCTCCAGAATGGTAATGACCTAAATACCTAAATTATATTTTTAGATTATGTCTGTGGCCAATTTTCCAATAAATACTATAGAAGTGAATAATTTACCAGTGATCGGGAAACATCAATGGAATTTTCCATACCAACGTATAATCGTGCCTTTGGTAGAGCTTAATTATCTATTTGGCGGAAACCTTACATAAACACATAATTTAAATTAGTTTTTCTTACTCATCTAGTAGATCTCGAGGAAAGTTAATTTATTTCACTAGACAGTAACGCTAGTTATTTTATTTAAAAGGACAGTCTACCTACTCTTTCTCCATACAAACGTAGTCTGCCATGACTATGCCCCTACGTTTTGATTGTTTTCATTTTCTAATTAGAATTGAAATAAAGGCCAGAAAAATAAGAAAATGAAAAAAAAAACAAAACGTAGGGGCATGGTCATAGCTGATATAGGACTTATGGCATAAACATATTTTTTCTAATATCTTTATGCAGGGAGGAACATTCGACTACGTTTATAACGTTTGTGTGGAGAAAATAGTAGGTAGACTGTCCCCTTAATCAGGTGAGTTTCATCACTCTCGGTTAAAAAAGTAACTCCTTAAACCGGATTATAGCCATTTTGGAACGGGTCAGTTTGTATTTAGCAGAATTATTTGTGAACAGAAACGAAGGCAAAAAGGAAAGAAAGGAAGAAATTAAAAAAAACACTTGATTAATATTCCGGTTTTAATATTGTTTTTCGGCACGTTCTCTTTTTCAATCCAATTGAATAATCCATATTTCATACGAAATGCCCTCGAAATAAAATTAAGGTACTTCTAACCCTATTTCAGTCCGAATAAAAGTACTTTAGAAGATCTTCTTTAAAAGTTGCGGAACGTATACCGCCATCTGGCGGTTTATGAACAAAACGTTTAACGCCAACGCGCCCGCCATCCATGGTGTTAGTTGCTAGTAACTCCCTTCTCAGAAGTACCTGCTATTAGAAATAGATGACGCTGTTGGAAGAATCGCCTGCCGCTCGTAGTATGAAGTCTGAAGTCGTGTGTACCTACTAGTACCTACTTTTACTATTTATGTATTCTGTGGTACAGGTAATCTCTGAAACCATTCAACCGATTCCAAACTTATTTTACCAATAGAAAGCTACATTATCGAGGAGTAACATAGGCTACTGTTGATCCCGATATTCCCACGGGACCACGCGTGAAACCGCGTGACAGAACTAGTAATGTATATAAATGTACTTGACAGGTGCCAAATAATAGAAGTTTTAGTGGCAATTGTGAATAATTACATAGGTACACTGCTTTATCTAAACAAATATTAAAAAACAACAACAAAAAATTGCGACAATTCAAATGAAATGTTAACAAAATGGTGGAAGGATGAACTAGCTGCGCGGTTTCAACAGCGTAAGCCTCGATTCCAAGTTTTAACGCAATCGGTTCAGTAGTTTTTGCGCGAAGAAGTATCATACATACTCGTTTACTTATTTCTCTTCTGTCTATTGGTAAAGTTTAGCCCATTCGCCCATGCTCACTCGCTCGTTGTCGGCCACCTGCCTTTGCGTTGTCTATACTTCTATACTAACTTTATAAAGGGGTAACATTGGTAACAATTATGTATGTATGGATTTTCCGGGTAATCTCTGAAACTACTAAACCGATTTCAAATATTCTTTCACCAATAGAAAGCTATATTATCGAGAAGTAACATAGGCTACTTTTGATCCCGATATTCCCACGGGATCGGGACTTACGCGAGTGAAACGCGGGACTCTGCTTGTAAAAACACAGAGATAACGTTATTAGCGACTTGATGTGATAATACCTAAAAGCAGCTTTATCAGCGTAACCTTAAGTTTCTTAGTTCAAACGATAACTTTTACTCACTAACCTAGTACTTAATAAAATTATAAATAGGTAGGTACCTACCTATTATACAATCGTAATAGTCTGTTCATCTCTAACTTTGTTACCTTAGTAACCGTTTGTAATGGAATACTGTAATTAACCGACTTTAAACAAAGAGGAGGTTTTAAATTCGACCCGTATATTGTTTGTAGTATGTGGATATGTTTACGCCCGCGCCGTACCTCCGTCCGGCATATGAAGTCCGATTTCAAAAATTCTTTTTTACTTAGTAGGTGCAATTCCCGAGTTGGGGGTCTCTGCGTACGGGACGGGACGTGCTAATTCCTACATACAAAAATCCCGTCGCGGCGACGATGGAGTTGATGGCACGGGATTTTTGTATGTAGAAATTAGCACGTACCGAATGGGAAACGTTACGTAGGTATGCAGAGACCCTTCGTCCCATAAAATTTTGGTGAAAATCTGATGAGAACATTGAATGAATGAATGAATAAATTCTTTATTGTACACACCGCATATAAAATACGTGGCCAAATTACATTAAGTACATTATATTCGGAATGATAGGCAGAATAGCATCCAAGAATGCAGTAAATTAATTACAAACAAATATTATAAAGATAAGATAAAATCATTTATTTGGTAGAATACAATACATAAAGATCTTATGGTAAAGTACATAAAACATGTATTCAGAAATGAAATAACGGGGTATTAACAATGTTTAAATTTGTTTTTAACGGAGCTCGGCGTCAGCTTACATAACAGATAAGACTGTACGAGTACGTAGGAGAGGTTATTTTTGTCCTTTTTTTTTTAAAGACGGGTTTTATTTTTTTTTGCAATTTTAAAGTAAAGTCAAACGAGCCTTAATCGACAACAGTAGACAAGGGAACATACGTGTTCTTAAGAGGAGTATCAACGCCAACGACCTTGAAACTGAAAATCCCTGTCGGGCTCATCGAAAATTGTTGATCACATCAACACCGTCTAGGGATATTCAGAATTTCTCAATTTACTCAAAAATTGTGTTTACTAACAAACAACATGTATATATTTTTGTAAAGCCTACTTATCAGACTATGATTTAGAATACAACAAAATATTGTTTTATGCTTAAATATTTTTTTATTTTAAAAAACGCAAAAAGTGAAATAATTTTAAATTTAAGATAAAATGTCTATCTAAGGAAAAAAATAAAGTAAAACGAAATGATTAGGTTTTTTTATTTGAAGTTAAAATTAGTAGTCAGTGAAACCACCCATGACGTTAATCACGGCAATGGTTTTATATGCTTTGAATCAGGTTGTCAATATCTTGCTGCGGAATATTGTCCCAGGTCCTGCTAAGATGCAAAAAAAGTTGCTCTTCAGTCGCAACATTTGGAGGCAAATTCCTCAAAGCCCTTCTTTGAAGCATATCCCACGCGTGCTCTATGGGGTTTAGGTCTGGTGACTGCGCGGGCCAGTCTAAGACCGACACGTCGTGCTCCTCTAGCCAGCTGGTCACCACTCGCGCAGTGTGCGGACGGGCGTTGTTGTGCATGAGCGTGAAAACTTGGCCCATTTGCAGTCGATGGGGATAGATTATTGGTGCTAGCACCTGATTACGGTATTTTTCGGCAGTCATAGTGTTTCTGATCCAAACGAGGTCTGTTCTTCCACCAATACGAATTCCCGCCCAAACCATAATTGTTCCGCCATGGTATGGATGGACCTCCTGAGGGTGTTGCAGACGGTTGTCACGACCAGAAGCTCGCCATACGCGTACTCTACGTGAATCAGGATGAAATCCGAATCGGGACTCATCGATAAACAACACTACCGACCACTCGATATCTTCCCAAGGCAAATGTTCTCTAGCCCACTGTAATCTTCGTCCACGATTTCCTCTGCGTAGTGCTAGAGTACGAAGCGGCCTGCGAGAATGAAGGTTAGCCTCGTGCAGTCTTCTCCTCACAGTTTGGTCACTGACAAGCACCTGGTGGTCTGACTGGAGCGTTTGAACCAACTGCATGGCCGTAACATTTGGTTGTCTTCTCGCGGCCACTTGCAAAAATCGGTCTTGTCTTTGGGTAGTTATCCGCTTTCCGCCTGGATGCCTTTCAGCCACTTCACCAGTAGCACGATAACGTGACCACAATCTTGATATCACGTTTTGTCTTGTTCCAATCTCCTCGGCAATACTCCGTTGAGTAGCCCCAGCTTGGAGCATTCCTACTGCCCTTAACATTTCGTTTCTTGTTAAATGACGCCGCTGCATGATGCACACAGTTGTATTAAATTGTAATTAATCAAAAAAAAATATTAAAACTTCAATTTGTTTAAACAAAATGCTTAAAACTGCGTTAAGTAAATTTAAACCTTCGAACTCGCTACAATAATTGCCGCGCTAATCTTATGTTTTTAATTATTTTTTTAAAATTCAAATTTGGAATAATACAATAAGGCCTACACAATAAGGTTCCATTAAAATATTTTTAAATCGGCCAGTATTTTTTAAGTTTAAGAACTTTATATAAAATATCCCTAGACGATGTTGTTGTGTGTATTTCATGACGGAATTTCGTAGAACTTCTTTTTGTGCACAGATTGTAGGTGACATTGTTTCCTACATTTTGGTGTAGTTTTAAGACAAGAACCTCCTATTGGTGCCAAGCCTATCCAAATTTTAGACAAAAAATGTCTGATTTGGCTAAAATGTCGATAGGCTTCAATACGTTTCGACATATTTGTATGGAAACTACACTAAAATATAGGAAACAATGACGCCTACAATCTGTACACAAAAAAAAGTTCTACGACATTCCGTCATGAAATAATCAACAATTTTCGATGCGCCCTACGGATTTTCAGTTTTTCAGTATAGGGCCCTTAAATTCATCGCTCGAGGAGGAAACATGTGTGTGGTCTAGTTGGTATAGACGTTGGGGTACTGTACTGACCCTAAGACGCGAGTGAATTTTTGAAGAAGTATTTTTCTTTTTTTTACTAGTAGACCTGCCTAAAGCAATTAAAAACAAATTACGAAATATTTGTGTAATACTCTGTTTTAAAAAATTAAGTTATGTCATACTTAGGTACATAAGATATATAATAATTGTATTAATGTGTGTGTTGTTTCTAGTGCAAATAAACGTCTTATCTCTATATATCTATCTGTCTGTCTTTTATTATATTGATTATTAATTCATATTATTTTTTCGTAATAGTGATGAAATACAAAATAGAGGAACCGTTTTAAACAAACAATAATAATAAGATTAAATAATATGGCGAAGAGCCATAGCTAAAACAGACCGTCCATCGACCATAAGACTTACATAAAAGGTTATATATAATATAATATTAAAAATATTTTTCGAAAATTGTTGATTATTTTAATGACGGAGTGTTGTTTGTTTTTTTTTGTGTGCGGATTGTAGTGTAGGTGTCATTTTGTATATTTGACAGGGATTTTGAATTTAGCTCTATATACCACTTAACACGCCAGTTTTGCAAAAAAATGAGCTAGGTAATTTATAGGTACATATAGCCGATACAGTTTGCAGTGGACGCACATCTATAAAATCTCGAACAACTATATTATACGAAGTTAAGCTAAACTAACTTAGTTTAGTTCAAGGTGGTGGATCGGTTTAGTACGTTTACGAATATATCGTCCGGACCTAAGTATTTTCAAAGATGCTAGTCACCCTGACCTGACAATTTTAATAAGAGTATCAAGTAAATAGATGTTTACGTACTTGATATTTTTATGCTGTTGCGTGATAAAGGAAATATTATCTTAAAGTAACTTGAAAACAACATTTTTTTAATTTATCAAAGCTCTGAAACATGCCTCGTGTTAAAAAATATATTTCAAGCAAAAACAATCAACAGTAGGTAGGTAATAGGGTGGGTCAAAAAAAAAATTGTGGATTTTTTTTTCTAATAGCAAAATTATGTTGTATTAGGGTTTAAATAATACGTCTGCAAAAAAATTATTTTATTATTTTTAATTTAAGAGCCCGCGCAAAACCGTTGAATATTTGAAAAAAAGTTGTTAAACTGCCTGTTTTAAATTACATGTCAAATGTTGATAGTAAGTGAAAATTAACATAATTATTTTATTTCATAGAACGACAAGTTGGATTTTACTATTTTGATACTATTTTAATAAATACAATTAGTTCTGAGGTGAGTTAATTCAGAAAAAAATCATCAATTTAGCCTTATCCTTCGTCTGAATTATCGTTGAGCTATACTTTTGTTTTTAGACTATTGCTTTTGGATTTATCCATTATGGCGACTAGAAGGCAATCGTATAAGTGTCCTATATTTGGAAATGTAGAAGATATTAAAGATAATATGTTACCAACTTACCAAGAAGTCATGAAATGTTACGAATGGAACAGATTACAAGTAAAAATTCAAAATGGTAATAATAAAGAGCCAACATTTTCCGAAATTGCAGAAATAGTGTTACAAAAAGTTAAAGGAATATGGCAAAAAGCGTCAATTCCTGTAGTCTCGCACACCAGAGTACTGCAACTTCTAAAAGCGTATCATTCGAAGTGCAAAAACATTCTTAAATCACTGAAAAGAATGTCAGAAGAAAAAAAGGCTGAATTTTTACGACAAAGTGAAGTATTATTCGATATTTGTTCTTGTAAATGTACGATAATAAGTCAGTGCAGTTGTTCCAGAGAAAATAAAGTCCTTAAAGAAGAACACAGCTTTTTACTAGACCAAAGACAAGACAGAACAATGAGAATCGGTGGTGTTGATCGGATTCGTACAAAGAGTTTGCAAAAAAAGTTTGCTCGAAAACATTCTACCACAAAAACGTGTCAAGTAAGTGAGAGTGATAAGCGGCACCAAGATCCATTCGTCCCATCCAGAGGTAGTGATTTCGATACAAGTATTTTATCTCCTGAAAAATTAAATACAAACAACACATTAAACTATCTGCCTTCTACCTCAGGAACAATGAAAAGCAAGAAGTGTATTAATAGTTTACCAATATTGTCCCAAATATGTGACCGTTATGGGGTGTCTGATAGAGCCGGTGCTGCTATTGCTTCTGCGGTTTTGCACGAGATTTCTTCGGACATAGTAATTGATAAGTCGAAACTGCGAAGAGAAAGAAAGAAGACACGCAATGTATTTCTGCAAAATCAGTCTCATCTGGAGTTATCTGCTTTATATTTCGACGGCCGCAAAGATAAAACCCTGAAAATAATTGCAAAAGGAACCAAAAGATACAGGCAAGTAGTAATTGAAGAACATATCTCTATCATTAAAGAGCCGGATTCTATTTATTTAGGATATGTAACACCAACACAAGGTACAGCTAAGAATATCGAGATGTCAATACATGCTTTCCTTATTGCTAACAGAATTAGCACCGACGAACTACTGGCTGTTGGTTGCGATGGCACCGTAACTAATACGGGTAAATTTAGTGGAGTCATAAGGCAATTTGAAAAAAGGCTTCAGAGACCTTTGCAATAGATAATTTGTATGCTACATTTGAATGAATTGCCTTTAAGACATTTATTTGATCACATAGATGGTAAAACTTCTGGTCCATCTTCGTACAATGGTCCTATTGGTAAGATGCTGGATAAATGTGAAACAAGAGCTTTAGTTAAATACGAGCCAATACCGAGTCAATTACCAATGGTCAAAGCTGATGATTTAAGCACATATCAAAAATATCTGTACCAAATAACAACAGCGGTCATTACTGGAATGTGTTCTGATGACTTGGCAAATAAATCCCCCTGGAAGATGTCTCATGCCCGTTGGTTAACTAAAGCTAATAGAATTTTGCGTCTCTACATTTCTACATTAACACCATCCTGTAATTTAATTAATTTGGCGCATTATGTTGTCAAAGTATATGCTCCTGTGTGGTTTGAAATAAAGATGCATCCATCGTGCAAAGACGGTTCACGGCACTTTTGGAAGTTAGTTGAAAGTACGCGATATTTACAGTGTGAGTTAAAAGCAGTTATAGATCCTGTAATTCAAAGAAACGCATACTTCGCTCACCCAGAAAATATACTACTGGCGATGTTAACAGATGAAGAAAATCGAGTAAGAGAACTAGCTGCTAGAAGGATACTAAAGGCACGAAATTTCCCTGCCACTGGAAGGCAACCTCGTACATTTGAGGTGCCAAAAGTCAATTTTGATGCTAGATCTTGTATTGATTTAATAAATTGGCAAGAAGTTAACTTTGATCCTCCTATTCTAAGAAATTATACTAACGTAGAGCTTATTGAAATAATCGAAAAGAAAGGCGATGAAAATTTGACGTTTATTAGGCTACCTTGTCACACTCAAGCAGTAGGACGTTCTGTTAAGATAGTTACAGAAGCGGCGATGTCAGTATGTGACAAAAAATCAAGGGATGGTTTGATTCATGCCAAACTTGCTTCCAGAAAAGTTATGCCAAGATTTGATAGCAAGCAAGATTTTCTGCAAAATAAGAAATAGTTTTTAATTTAATTTTTATTTTAAATTACTGTAATTTTTTGTTTAGATTTAAGAAATGTGTCTTTTAACTTCATTTTTCTTTTGTTTATATAACTTTTACACAATTTTTAATAAAGCTATGTCACTTTTAGTACAACGTGTTTTTTCTAAAATTTCATAATTTTTGAAGCTCGTGCGCGGGCTGAAGACATGTCTTTTTTCCACTTTTTATTTCGTATTTCTATTTGTTATGTATGATACATTACAATATAATATTACTATTAGAATTTGATTTTTAAAAGAAAAAAAAATCCCATACTAGAGTGACCCACCCTAGTAGGTAAGCTAAAATATCCGATAACTTGGAAACACCTCTGGGGGGAAAATAAGTGAAATTAGGCATAATTTATATGAGCAGATGAATTTATATGATTTAAGTGTACTTTAAAATATTTTTATAAGGAGAAATGAAGCATCAAAAATTCTCCCGTAACGGGGTTGAATCCCGTGCCCCTAGCTTGCCGAGCTAGATTGTTGCTTTACTAATGACGAGAATTACTACTAATAACACGGGAACACGGGAACGGTGTGTATGAAAAATAATCAACAAAATCGGTTCATAAACGACGAAGTTATCCGCAAACAGACATAGGTCGAATTGAGAACCTCCTCCTTTTTTTGAAGCCGGTTAAAAATATTTTATTTTATGTATTCGGAAAACAAACAGACGGAATAATACAAACATGATTAGAAAAACAATTACACAAATACCTACACTATTTATACTTACGTTTTCGCAGTTAATATTTATACATTACTAGCTGACCCGGCAAACGTTGTTTTGCCTTATAAATTATAGATAGTAGCCGATTCTCAGACCTACTGAATACGTATACAAAATCTCACAAAAATCGGTCAAGCCGTTTCGGAGGAGTACGGTAACGAACACTGTGACATGGAAATTTTATATATTAGATTTATTACCACCGAGGAAACCGAAGAAGAATCTAAGTTAGATCAAGTCTAAGGTGTATTTTATTTGTAAGTTTAGTTTTTGTGATTTAATGTATTTATTTTAATGTAATTTGAATTCGACGAAATAAATGTTTTTTTTGATAAAAAAAAAAAAAGTCTAAGGTTAATGGTTAATAGACGTTGGGGTACTGACCCAAAGACGCGAGTTCAAGCCTCGCCGCAAGTGAAAATTTTTGAATGCTATATTTCCTTGAAAATAAATTTTCTAAATAAAATAGCCTTGAGCTACATACAAAAATTAAAAGAAATTTAATGGTTAAAATAACTATCAAATTTGTTCTTCACGGTCAAAAGAAAAAAGTTTGCTGAAAACATCTCGAGTGTGAAAGTTACAAAAAGTTATAGATAAAAACTATCTAAGTAAAGGTTTAATCATTATCATGTTTTATAACGCATGCGCTTTTTCACTCACGTAGGTATGCTGTAATCTGAAATACTTACCAACTAATTAGCTGCACATACGTCGTCGATTCGAAAACTCTATTTAAAAGCAATTAAAATGCATGATAAAAACCTAATTAAGCAGTTATCTATTATTGAAGTTGTGTCCTTCTCGGTCAAAGAGAAAGTTTACAGAAAACATAAAGATAATATCAATAAATTTAAAAATAGTTTTTGATAAGACATTATGTTCAAATTCTGCATTTTTACACTCATGTCAGCTGTTATCTGAAATAAGTACCTAATAATAAGATATCAAGATACTTATATTATGATAATAGCGGCTTTATATTGTCCCAGGTCGGAGCGCAGCAGGGAGACCCTTTGGGTCCGCTGGTTTTTAGCCTTTGCTTGCATAAAATTATCGCAGAACTAAGATCTCCGTTGAATGTCTGGTATCTGGACGACGGTACCTTGGGGGGAACTCCGGAACAGGTGCTGGAGGATTTGCGGTATCTTTCTCCTCGCCTGGCGGCGGAAATTGGACTAAGGGTGAATTCCGACAAATGTGAGTTTTTTCCTTGTAGCCCGGAGGCGCGTGAATCGTTCCCTCATTTTAATACTTTTCTTCCCGGGCTCAGGGAACTAACGCCAGAAACTTTTTTT
The DNA here is from genome assembly GCA_958496205.1 of Idaea biselata. Taxonomy (NCBI): domain Eukaryota; kingdom Metazoa; phylum Arthropoda; class Insecta; order Lepidoptera; family Geometridae; genus Idaea; species Idaea biselata. The sequence goes on from OY292404.1 coordinate 17,991,523, forward strand.
TTGTTAGGATCGCCTATTCTTCGGGATGCAGTGCCGATGGCATTGGACCAGCGTAGGATTCTTTTGCGGGGAGCGGTGGTGCGTTCGAGGGAGCTTTCAAGCCATGTGGCTTTGCTACTTCTTCGAATGTGTTTTTCCACCCCGAAAGTTATGTATCTGCTTCGTACTGCCCCCACTTGGTTGCATCCGGAGGGAGTCGATGCTTTTGACGCTACGTTGAAGGAGTCAGTCGAGGAGATCCTCAATGTCAGGCTTAGCCAGGGTCAATGGGATCAAACGTCACTCCCGATAAGGTTTGGAGGGTTGGGAGTTAGAAGAGTGGTGGATGTGGGCTTGCCGGCCTTTCTGGGGTCGGCACATGGGGTCGGGGGCCTGGTCGCTAGTATATTAACCTCAAATGGCGGTCGGGTTGACGTTCCCTTTGTGTCGGAGGCTGGTGAGGTGTGGCGAGCCTTGAATCCAGGGGTGGATCTCCCGGGTCATCCGGACGCTCAGCGTTCATGGGACGAGATTGGCGCCAAAAGAATTGTGGACGGTTTGTTGGAGTCAGCGGTGGGAGTTGATTTGGCTAGGCTAAGGGGCGTTTCTAGGGCTGAGGCAGGGGCGTGGTTGCATGCCTTGCCTTCTCCAAACTTGGGTACCCTACTGGACGATGACTCTCTTCGGGTTGCGGTGTCCCTTCGTTTGGGGTGTGATGTTGGAGAGGCCCATGCCTGCGTGTGTGGTTCTACGGTTTTTGCCAATGGCCATCACGCCTTGAGTTGCGGGCGGTGTGTGGGTCGTTTTCCGCGGCATCACGCCCTTAACGACACAATACGCAGGGCCCTAATCTCCGCAAACATCCCTTGTGTTTTGGAGCCGGCGGGCCTGTCCCGCACTGATGGTAAGAGACCAGATGGGCTTTCGCTGGTCCCTTGAGAGAGGGGCAGGTGCATGGTGTGGGACGCCACGTGTGTAAATACTTTTGCGGTGAGACACTTGTCGCGTACATCTAGGGAGGCAGGGGCCGCTGCAGAGGTGGCCGCGGCGTCCAAACACGTCAAGTATGCTCCTCTTCAGCAGCGTTACTTGTTTGTCCCTTTTGCTGTTGAGACTTGTGGGGCTTGGGGCAGTGAGGCCATCGGTTTCGTTCGGGAGATCGGGCGTCGGCTCAGGGCCCGGGGGTTGGACCAGCGTGCTGGTATGTTTTTGGTTCAGAGATTGGCTATAGCCGTTCAGCGGGGGAATGCGGCGTGTGTCCTGGGGTCTTTTGGGTCGGGTGCGTCGCGGGGTGGGCTCTTTGATTAGGTTCAGGTTCAGGGTACGGGATGGGTAGTTTAGTACTTAGTTATAGTTATTTTTAATGTATGTATGTATGTAATTGGTTCCTTGTTTATGTGGTTTTATTTGCTTAGTTTTAGTTTAGTTTTAGTTTTGTGTTTTTAATTTAGTTGAATTTTAAGTTGATAATTAAATATTTTTTTATTTAGGTACTAAAGAATGATTGAAGGAACATTATACTATTACCAACTTTTATATACTTATACACGTAAATTATAATAAGTAAAAAAAAGGATCGATATAGAAACAAAGATATCAAAAACACCTAATAAATAGTTTAGGTAAATCGCCCAGAAATCAGACAAATATTAAAATTATAACGAGGTCATAGGTAACTGCTGATAAAGCCCAGCATTGTTTTCATCTTCACGGGTTTGAAAATGTTATCAGTTATCTGTGTGAAGTAGTATAAATTAGGTGAAATTTTTTGAAGAGGTACAGTTGGTTTGTCGGCTGGGGACCATGAAGACTGTCTTTATTTTAGCGGCCCTTGTGGCCCTGACTTTGGGGGCCACAGTGCCTGCCAAGCAGCACTATGAAACAAAATCTGGTTAGTTTTCATTTATTTTATTTTTTCTTTGATTTCTGCTTTAGGTACCACTACCAGCATACTTAACCGATCCTTTTTTTCTATTTTTCATTTGTAGTTCCTTTTTTTTACTCATTAAACTAAATTTCATAATTTAATAACCTATCCTAGAACATACAAGTAAAAAAAAAACTAAGAATGCTTTTGTCAGTGTCCACATATTTCAACTTCATAGCCATTTATTCTGTTTTTTTTTTACTATTATTGGAGTGCATTTTTGAAAAAAAATTAATTAAGTATGTTGTTTTAGTGGACGGTGCTTTTGTTGAGCGTCAGAAGAAAATTTTGGAGCTCTTCTTCAACCCTTACCAAGTTGACCCTAAATATGAGTACTTCAAGCTAGGATCGAAATACGACATTGAAGCCAATGCGGAATACTATTCCGTAAGTTCACCGCCACTTTAAATTTTTTAAACGATATTTGTTGACACTTATTTAGTTATTGCAAACATTAATAAAGAACGAGATAATCGGGTCGAAATATTAAGCTCAGTTATAAAAATAATTTAAAACAAGATTATTATTATTATTATTATTCCGTTCTAAAAAAATTATTGTCAACATTAATAAGATCTTTGAAATAATTGCTAAAATATACACTGATTTTCTGTTTTTTCTTTTTAGGACAAAAAGGCCGTCGAAGACTTCTTGATTCTCTTTAGAACTGGATACCTTCAAAAGTACCATGAGTTCTCAATCTTCTACGAAAGGCAAAGGGACGAGGCTGTCGCCCTATTCAAGCTGTTCTACTTTGCTAAAGATTTTGAGACCTTCTACAAGACTGCTTCCTGGGCCAGAGTACACCTTAACGAAGGGCTTTTCATGTATTCTTACTACACTGCCTTGATTCAACGCCCAGACACGCAAGAATTCCTTGTCCCAGCTCCATATGAAGTGTACCCTGAGTTATTCATGAATAGGGGTATTGCTCACAATATGCTCCGTGTCAAAGAACAAGGTGAAATACAATTCCCTGAAATGGCAAAGAAGTACGGATTGGTCCAAGAAAATAACGACTATGTTTTCTACGCCAATTACTCTGATTCTTTGACTTACCCTAACCAGGAAGAACGTATCTCTTACTTCACCGAAGATATTGGTTGGAACTCTTTCTACTACTACTTCCACACCACCGTACCTTTCTGGTGGAACACTGACAGATATGGTTCTCTTAAAGAACGTCGTGGAGAAATCTATTTCTACTTCTACCAGAAGATCTTGGCTCGTTACTACATGGAGCGTCTCAGCAACGGATTAGGTGAAATTCCGTCGTTCTCATGGTACGCGCCCTTCAGAGTTGGTTACTACCCCAAGATTGGCTCATGGTACTATCCCTTCGCCCAGAGGAGCAACTATTACAATCTTCACAGCGAGAAGAACTACGAAGCTATTCGCTTCTTGGACATCTTTGAGAAAACTTTCTTCCAGTACTTGCAGAAGGGACACTTCAAGGCTGTAAGTATTATTAATAAATTATTCAATGAGATCGCTTGTACAGATGCAATATGTATTTGATGTGTGATATCTATTTATTTTTCAGTTCGAGCACCAGTATGATTTCCACGACCCTAAGGCTATGAACTTCGTGGGCAACTATTGGCAGACAAACGCTGACTTGTACGGCGAGGACTTCACTACTGGCTACCAGCGATCTTACGAAATGACCGCTCGTCATGTCCTTAGTGGTGCACCTACACCAATGAACAAGTAAGTTACTAAACGACTTCAGAAAGGTGGTTAAAAAATTAGAAACTAAACTTTCTAGTTAACGTAAAGCCTTACATAAAAGCTAATTGCGTACCAATGATAAAAAATATGAATCCTCTTAAATGACCTACTAACTTTTCAGCGGAGGTCTGAAACAGAGCAACGAATAATCTCGTTCCGTTGCCAAGTTTTGCGCTAATGACATTTAGCTGTGTTTTGAGCTTTTGAGAAGAAGAAAAATGGTAAAACAAACTTTAAGGCATAATGTTTTTTCAGGTACTCCTTCATGCCTAGTGCCCTCGACTTCTACCAAACCTCTCTTCGTGACCCAGCCTTCTACCAGCTGTACAACAAGATCTTCGACTACATGGTCCAGTACAAGCAATACCTGAAACCCTACAATCATGAAGATCTTCACTACACCGGTGTTAAGATTCAGGATGTCAAGGTTGAGAAACTTGTAACTTACTTCGAGCCATACGACTACACCGGCATCAACATGGTTGTCTTTGGTAAAGAGGAAGACAAGAAGAATTACAAATTCGACTACAAAGTACGTCAACCCCGTATTAACCACAAGGAATTCACCATCTCTTTCGATGTTAAATCTGACGATGCTACCGACGCTGTATTCAAGATCTGGATTGGTCCTAAATATGACAGCAATGGCTATCCTATTGACATCGAACATAACTGGATGAACTTCTACGAGCTAGATTGGTTTACTCACAAACTGACCAAGGGCGCGAACACGATTGAACGCAGCTCCAAGGAATTCTTCTTCTTCAAAGAAGACTCTATATCTGCTTCAAAGGTCTGGGAATTATTGGAACAAGGCAAGGTGCCCACATACATGGTTGAGAACTTCGACGATATGCCCAGGAGACTGATGTTGCCTAAGGGTACCAAGGGCGGTTTCCCCTACCAATTCTTCGTTTTCGCTTTCCCTCACACTTCTGCTGATAAGAAGCCAGAGAACAAGATCGAATTCTTCGACATTATGTTGGGTAACAAGCCTTTCGGTTATCCTTTGGACCGTCCTGCTAAGGAGCAATACTTCAAGCAACCGAATATGTTCTTCGAAGACGTCTTCATCTACCATGAAGGTGAAGATCAGCCCTACAAATACGCTAACCCTGAATACAAACACAAGGAACTTTAAGCTTTACGTAACTACTTTACGATAATGCCTACCTAGTATCTCAATCTTACTTGATAAAGTATATATATGTATGTAAATAATATGGTAAATTAAAAGAATTATATTATTTAATTAAAATCTTTGTGTACTTTTTTCCTTATCCTTTACAGATAGATAGGTATTCAATACAATATAATTCCATATAGTTTTCAAATGTTTCACGATTCTTGTGAAGCGGTAAATATAATATATTATTAAAATAACAAATTTATAAAAATAAATAAATATAAACAAAAACAAATTGATTGATATAAAATTTGAAACATCATTGAAATAAATAAATCATAAAAGTCAGAAATGAGATCGACACATTAAAATAAACTTTGAATTCTTAACTGCATCCCAAAGTTCAGTCTTTAACAGTCTCAAATGATAAAAATCGAAAATTAAACACATGCAGTTGACTGTATAACGTACCTATTATATATACGTTATACAGATATATAGGTATATATATATAGGTACTGTATAAGTAATAAACTACTTTTACTGCTATTTTTGGTAAGAAAGTACTTAGCTACTTTACCTTGACCAAACCTCGCCAAAGAAGGACAGACGCTAAATCGAGATCAATAGGCAATGAAGAAAAAATCTAGTCGTTGTAAATACATCATTTGAAAAGCTAACAGTTAAGAGGATAGTCTCCATTCTCTTTCTTCATACAAACGTAGTTTAAATTTTCCTCCCTAGATAAAGACATTAGTAGAGCAAATATGTTTATGCCATAAAACCTATATCTGTCATGACAATGCATCTACCTTTTTATTTTATTTTATTTTCTAATTAAAATAATAATAAAAAAAATATAATAATAATAAAATGAAAAAATAAAAAAGGTTAGATTAGATAATTAGAATAGTAATAAAATAAAAAAGAAATAGAAAATGAAAAAAATCAAAAGGTATGTCATGACAGATATAGGTTTTATGGCATAAACATATTTGTTCTAATGTCTTTATCCAGGGAGGAAAATGTAAACTACGTTTGTATGGAAAAAGAGAATGGAGACTGTCCTCTTAAGCATTTTCCATCTAAGTAGAATAATGAAGTGGATGATTTATTTATGATTCCTTGCACACTATGGAAATCGGTACCTACGGTGTGAATCAACTGCCTCGAATCAATTACCAATGAAACAGCCTAAAACCAAAGACTCACAGATATCGATAGAAATAGATTGAACAACAAAATAAAACTTGTGTTCAACCATTTTATACCTACTAACTCAGCTGGTCTTTATTTCTTTATCCATTGTGCTAGGTTAATGACGAAATGCCACATAAGTGACGCTACGACGCGACATATACAGCCGTACTTAGATGCCATGCAAGCATATGTGATTCACGTGACAATGTAGGCCACAATCACATCCAATGACTAACTATTTGATATTTTCACGTCGCATCACATCGTGTGGCGTTAGCATAAAGCCGTCATCAATAACTTGCATAGAATATGGTATGAAAATCGTTGTTGGCAATGTTATGATCAAGAACTATATATATATATTTAAAATTCAAAGTCCTGACTGATCTATATATCAACGCAGAACCCAAACCGCTGGTCCTAGAGACATGAAATTTAGAGAGTGTGTTTTGATATGTTTGTGATATGTAGGCATCCACTAAGAAAGGGTTTTTGGAAAGTCCCGCGGGATCGGGACTTACGCGGGTGATACCGCGGGAGCCTGCTAGTTTTGGTATATAAGACTGTACTTACCTAATTTAATCTAGAATGGGTAGGTAGGTGGGTACCTAAATTACAATTTTCCTAACACAGTCTATATGAACTGGCAGTTTGTTACTTTTTTTACAGCCTAAAGGGTAAGGCAAAGGGTTTACAGCCCAATACGTATAGTAAAGTGTATGTACTCGTATTTTATCTTTTCCTTATTGAGGGATAAACTATGGGTGGCTAGGACAGAACTAAAAACACAGATGAGGTAGATATTATGATTATGTAGAGTAGGGCATTTTTCTCTTCAAATGCTAATTCACTAAACTTTTTTAATAATTAGGTATAACTGGATATTTCATTTTCATGTGGTGCGGAAAGTCTATATTATCACAATCTATGCAAGCAATGTCTTGTTCATTATTGAAAAACAGTAATTTGATGAGGTTGATGAGGGTGATAATGTTTCACTGTGCTTGTGTCCGTAGGAATTAGGAATATAGCTGTAGGGGAACAGTCTACCTACTCTTTTCTCCATACAAACTTTACAAACGTAGTCGACTGTCCTCCCTGGCTATATTAGAAAAAATATGTTTATGCCTATAACAGCAATGACCATGCCCGTACGTTTGGATTTTTTATTTTCAATTGTATTGAATTTTGCTTAATAATTATTTATTAATTATCATTAATAATTATTATAATAATATATATAATTATATCTATTCTAATTCGAAAAAAAAACATAGGCTAAGATTAAGTTTGTATGGAGAAGGAGTAGGTAGACTGTCTTCTTAATATTGCCTTTTTTATACACGATAGATGGGTGTTTGACCATTATCTCACCTGATGGTAAGTGGTGATATAATCTAAGATGTTACACGCTCAACTAGAAGAAGGAAGACGGCAGTGGAACAAGAAGCGACCCGTCTTCCTATGTGGCTGCACCGGCCAACGTATCGGAACACGGACGAGCCCGCTTGGCGCTACGACTCAGACCGGTGGGTGGTAACAAGCCGCGGCCGTAGCCTCCCACCTTGAAACCCGGTCGCCTTTTACGACGGGCAGAGGATACCGTAGCCATATTCTTTTAGACCCGGGCTACAGGGCCCAACTTTTATATTATATTATTGGCCATTTCGCTTAACTTTAAGAGGACAGTCTACCTACTCTTTTCTACATAAGTACAAACTTTACAAACGAAGTCGACTGTTAACTCCTTGTATAAAGATATTAGAAAAAATATGTTTATGCCATAAGTCTTATGTCAGCCATGACCGACCATGCCCCTACGTTTTGATTTTGTCTTTTTCTAATTTTTCTATATTTTATTTCTATTCTAATTAGAAAATGAAATAAAAAAAAAATACGTAGGGGCCAGGGGTATAGTCATGGCAGATATAGGTTTTATGGCATAAACATAATTATTTGCTCTAATGTTTATCCAGAAAAGAAACAGTCCACTACCACAGAATATATAATAGTACTACCGTTTTTATGGAGAAAGAGTAGGTAGACTGTCCTCTTATCAGCAATTACATGAAAAGTATAGCATTGTTTAGTAATAAGCTTTCAAGTTTTATCTCACAATACCTATATATTTCATATCTTTTAGCCTTTTTAACCTCTTGTTTATTTATTTATTTTTAGTTGTTACGGTATTTCATTATGGTACGAAGGTAGGTCTAGAAAGTTTTTCATATTTGCATGTCATATGCATTGATAAAGTTATCTTAGGTGAGAGGTCTATAATAATTTTGCTTCATTCATATGTCATTTTTATTTTCGGACTCACCTTACCATACCCTTTATTTTTAAGTAGGTATCGACATATTTTATTTGAAAGAAAACCGATACGCAATGGCAATAACTAATTGGGTAAACTGTGGTATCGATACTATTTATTTTTAAACACGATCTGTACTCAAAGTAAAATGATTAGATCAGCACCCGTCCCTATTATCTATCTTATTGATAACTGAGTTTGACAAACAGATCTGTCCCGAAGGACAATCCCTCTCCGAGAGGCGCTAACACGCCACCGTCTCGAGGTCCCTAGACTCAGAGGTACGCCCCCAAGTTCACTACAAAGAGCCTATTAGATAGTGGTTGTGGCTGTAGTGGCCTCCTTGCGGAAAGGACCCCCACTGGCGCGGGCTTACGGTTGGCAACCGGGCCCTGCCAAATACCACGATGGCCCAGTACCCCCTCGTATTTTTTATACCTAATGGTTGCTTTCCACGCGGCCCCTCTTTGCGGAACAGAAGGCCTTTAATTATTTCAGGTGCTCCATCAATCTGTACCTAATTTTGTAGGGACCGATTCTATTGGTAGAATTAAAAAAAACAGTAAAATACTGCACTCTGGGTTGCTATTCTGCTCATCATTTACAGTTCGATTAGTATAGTCATAACTTTTTTTATATAGAACATCGCTATATAGCTACACATATTTTTATCATAACTTTTGTTATGGCTACCCATAATTAGGTTATTTGTCTACATTTTTGATTTGTCTAAGTTACTTATCTATATTAGTCACTGTGAGGAGAGGATTACCAATTAGCACGAAGACCAGAGTAGTTCAAGCACCGAGGCACTAAAGCACTGTCTTATGTAAAGGGCGTCAATTGAATCCAGAACATAACAAAGGACTATATAGTTAACTCCCGAGTGTTGCGAGGGTGTTACAAATTTAACTTCTGAGCCAAGCGAGGGAGTTATGTTCCTATAGCCTTATTAATAAACGTGGAGTAGGGTCGGAACTTTATTCCACTTTTATTAATAAGGCTACTAGAGTCCTGAGTGAACCGTGGTACTTAGGCCCCCTAAGACTAAGATACGATTAATTACCGAAGTGAATACTCTATATAGATACTGCGAGACAATTAAAAGGCTACAAAAGTACCTAAGCATTTAATAAACAACAAAACAGTAAATTCGAGTTTTATTAAAGGTTCTAACTAACTTTAGGCTCTGCGGCAATTGAAACGAAATTGTAATGATACGAAAATAAAATTTTAGAAAATTCCAATACAGGAATTGGGGCACAGAACAGTGAATTATTGGATTTTTTACGTATAAATTAATTTATTTACGTAACCATTTAGCTATTTCGAATCATCTAAACAAAATACCTTTAATGGTTTTAAGATTTTGAAAATTATACTTCGAATTCAAGACGTTTGTGAAATCAAAGGTGAACAGGTTACAGTTAAAATTATTAAATAAATTACTGTACCTATTTTTGTTTTGAAATACAATGTATGTATTTTGTAGGTACATTTGTAAACGCAGATAAAGTACGCAAAATATACGCAGATGAAGGCAATTTAAATCCTAGAATAATTAATTAACTCCAAATGTTAATGTTTTAATATTACATAACAAATTGTATTTTTAGTTATTATAGTAAACAAAAAAATAAAATAATTCTCTATTATAGTAAACATTATTTATCACTAAGAAAATATTTATTATTGATTATAGTATTACCTGAGTACTATTCTGTACAAAGTAACACTATCAATACATATTGTTCGTCTTCTTTTCATATTGTAGTGTTGCTCACCTTATGCTAGGTTCAAGTTTTCAGCTAATGTTAAAGTTTTAGGACGCTCTAAGAAATTTAACCTGATCTAACGACTGTTATCAGAGATAACATACGCGAAAGCAACTGCTAAGATGAAAGTCTACCTACTCTTTCTCTATACAAACGTACTCGACTGTTTCCTCCCAGTTTACATTAGAGCAAATATGCTTATGCCATAAAACCGATATCTCCCATGGCCATACTTCGAATAGAAATAAATAAGAATATGACAAAAATCAAAACGTAGGAACATAGTCATGGCTCAAAGTTTTATGACAAAACCATAATTACTTTATTATCTTTATCCAGGGAGGAAGCAGTCGACTAACGTTTGTAAAGTATGTATGGAGAAAAGAGTTGGTAGACTTTTCCAGATCTTTAAATAACCTAATCTGACGACTGCCACGGATAACAAGCGAGACCAACTGCTTAACGTGCTCCAATGCACGGAAGAGCTCGAAAAAATATTTTCAGGTTACACACAATATTATCGGTTACCCATCCATGGAATCACCGCACCAGGCGTTGCTTAACCCACATAACCATACAAGATCGACGGGCGCAGCAAGGCCAATAAGCTTCGCACATATACATATCGTTGAGGAGCTCATTGGCCTAGTTGTACCAGCCGATCTTGAATGGTAGTGCGGGATAAGCGACGCTTGGCGCAGTCATTACTTGGAACCCATCCAAGTAATGACTGCGCCAAGCGTTGCTTGACCGATAAAATTTGTGTGGCAAAAATTCACTTTCTCGAGCTCCTCCGTGCTTCGGAAAGCACGTTAAGCAGTTGGTCCCGGTTGTTATCGCCGGTTAGGTCAAGTTAAACCTTAGGGTGACTTGAATAACTCTAAACACTAGTACCCTTATTAATAAACGTGGAGTAAGGTCGGAATAATTTTACCACGTTTTGTTTCTGTCTGTCAACTTTGAAAGTTCTTGTCACGGAAAAAGACAGAGCATATTCTCACTATTCTAACCTTACTCCACGTTTATTAATAAGGCTACAAGTGAGCCACACTACTATACGAAAAGAAGAAGAAGACTGAATGTCGTAGTAACAACGAATAATTAAGAATTAGTTTTATTAAGTTGCTTTCTATCTATTAGGTGGCTGTCTCCCTAACTATATTTTGTTTTCGAGACAAAACAACAATTAAAACCTATCAAAACATGGTTCGATAGCTTATCGTCGTATCATAGTGATAGGGTAACTTTTCTGTTTTTGTTTTTTTTTTATTGATTGACACGTACCTATTTAATGAGAGGAGAGGTCACGCTGAAAAGATTAACGATAACAATATGAAAAGAAAATATTTGTCACTAAGGTAGGTAAGTAACGTATGTTTAATAATTTTGATGATAAACTTTATCTCCGGTCTGGTAGTATAAATATTAGTTGTAAACTTGGATTTGGTACAGTTGGTTAGTAGGCTGGCCACTATGAAGACTGTCGTCGTTTTACTGGGCCTTGTTGCCCTAGCTCTTTGCAACCGGCACGAATATGAAACCGTAAAGGGTAAGAATTACCAGTTATCTGCACTTATAAAATATTGTATAGGATTTTACCTAAGTTCTCGCAATGAATTAAAATAAAATAATCATTATTATTAATAATAATAATTCTTAATAAATATTATTCTAATTATTTTAGGATTTTGTAACAGTCGTAATTTTAATAGAGAATGAGTTCCTTCTACTAATTGCTAGCTTGAACCTTACTTTTGTATTTATTAAGATATTTTTACATTTTGTCTGTTGTTCTTAAAATCTTACTAGTCATAGTATCAGTGACCCATGGTTTCACCCGCGTAAGCCACGGCTCCATGAAATTTTTTAAAACTCTTTCTTAATAGATATCTTTAATTTACAAGGAACACTCCCTCTAAATTTCTTGTCTTTAGGACTCTTTTCTTGTTCATAATAATAAATATTGCAGTCAGTCAGAACTTTGTAACTTCGATCTTAATGTATAATTAATTATTGAAATATAATTATTAAAAAGGGTGTTTTCAATTTGAAGAGAATGTCTATCTCCTGCATGGCATCGTAGTTCCCGAAAAGATAAACTCAACTAAAAGTATTTTTGAAAGAGAGAAGGATTTTATTGTATTTTATACTTTTTTATCATTTTTCAGTTGACGATACCTTTGTTGCTAAACAAAAGAAGGTACTGTCTCTCCTCGAACATGTATACCAGGTCTATCCTGAGGCTGACTACTACAAGGTTGGAAATGACTACAAAATCGAAGAACATGTTGAAGACTACACGGTAACTTTAACCAATCAATATTAAGTCAAATTAATCGTCTTATAATATCTTAGAAGTTATTGTACCTATTTTATCTATGTACTATTTTCAATCGAGTTATTTTTTTTTTCAGAATCAACAAGTTGTCAAAGAATTCCTGTCCTTATGGAAGACAGGGTTCATCCCTAAAGACAAGGTGTTCTCTGTCTTCTATCCTAAAATGAGGCAAGAAGCCATCGCTCTCTTCCACATGTTTTTCTATGCCAAAGACTTCGAAACCTTCTACAAAACAGCCGCCTTCGCAAGGGTTCACATGAACGCTGGACAATTCCTTTACTCTTTCTACATCGCTATTATTCAGAGGCCTGACACTTTGGGCATCGTTTTACCTGCCCCTTACGAAATCTACCCTGAATACTTCAACAACTTGAACACGCTCTCGAAACTTAGATATACTAAGGAACAAGGTGGCTTTAACTTCCCCAAGCTTGCTCAGCAGTATGGCATCAAGCAAGAAGAAAACAAGTTCGTCTTCTACTCGAACTATTCCAGCTCTTATGTTTTCAACAATGACGAACAGAGGCTTGCTTATTTCACTGAGGATGTTGGCTTGAATGCTTACTACTATTGGTTCCACGCTCAACTGCCCTTCTGGTGGAACGGCGACAAGTGGGGACCTTTCAAGGAACGTCGCGGAGAAGTTTACTATTTCTTCTACAAACAACTTCTTAACCGTTTCTACCTTGAACGTTTGAGCAATGGATTGGATGAGATTCCTGAATTCTCTTGGTTCAGCCCCATTGAGACTGGCTACTATCCTCTCATGTACGTACAGAATGTTCCGTTCGCCCAACGTCCGGACAACTACAATCCTAACCTCATCGAAGAAAACTTCGAGAACATTATGTACTTGGATAGCTTCGAAAAATCTTTCCTCCAGTTCCTCGAGAGCGGTCACTTTAAGGCGGTAAGTTTCTAAAAATATTTGAATTTCCCATAAGTGAAATAAAAATAATTTCAATTATAAATGTTTTTGACAAGGTTAAGAATCTCAAATGTGCCTTATTTTCAGTTCGATCAAGAAGTTGACTTCCACGACCCTAAGGCGCTGAACTTCGTTGGAAACTACTGGCAATTCAATGCTGATCTCTTCCACGAGAACTTCACTCAAACTTATCAACGCTCTTATGAGGTTACAGCTCGCCATATTCTCGATGCTGCTCCTTACCCAGTCAATAAGTAAGTTTTTTTATAACTTTGATTAATAATCCCATAGAAATTAAAGACATTTTCGTAGCGGGCACCACGCGATTAAAACTGAAAAATGTCTTTAATTTCTATCCAACATCGCGCAAACAGATGAAAAATCTATAATAATCCCTTGTATGTTTTTTTATTTTTTTTAACGCTTATTTCATACATTTAAAATAGGCTTTGATAAACGGTCTCGGAATTTATCTCGATAGCTGAATAAAATAAATGTGAATGTTAGTTTATTTCAAAATTAAATCACTAGACAGTCAGTTACCTCCCTGCATTCCTTTTAAATTTATAGCACGCCGTTCAATTAATAATTTCGAAATTGTCACTTTTTTACAGATACGACTTCTTGCCGAGTTCTTTGGACTTCTACCAGACTTCACTTCGTGACCCAGCCTTCTACCAGCTCTACAACAGAATCATCAAGAACATCATTCAGTTCAAGAAATACTTGACCCCGTACACTCCCGAACAGCTGTCCTTCAAGGGTGTGAAGATTGAAGATGTACAGGTTGACAAACTGATCACCTACTTTGATCACTACGAGTACAATATCGACAATGGTGTATTCTACACTAAGGAACAGCTTAAATCTAACCCAACCTCTTACTGGGTGCGTGAACCTCGCCTCAATCACAAACACTTCTCCATGTCCTTTAACGTCGAATCTGAGAAGGCTACTAAGGCTGTATTCAGAGTGTTCTTGGGACCTAAATACGATAGCAAGGGCTTCCCTGTCCCGATTGAAGAGAACTGGACTAAGTTTATGCTGTTGGACTATTTCCCTTACGATCTTGCTGCTGGCAAGAATGAGGTTAAGCGTAGCTGCGATGACTTCTACTTCTACAGAGACGACTCCGTCCCAATGCGTGAGCTCTGGAAACTGCTTGACACAGGTGTTGTGCCTAAGGATATGTCTATGTTCTATGACGCTATGCCGAAGAGGATGATGCTTCCCAAGGGTACCAGGGACGGTTATCCGTTCCAACTATACATCTTCGCTTATCCTTATGAGGAGATTCCCAAGGAATACGAGCCTTTCAAGGAATACGCGTTCGACACCAAACCCTTCAGCTATCCATTCGACAGGCCTGCTCAATTCGGTTTCTACAACCAACCCAACATGTACTTCAAAGATATTGGTATCTACCATGAGGGAGAGATGTTCCCTTACCAGCTTAACCAACCCCAGTACTATGAACATGAACACAATGTCGTCCCCAAGTAATTTAAGGAGAGAGAAAGAATAGTAGTACCAAATATTAATTTAATGTGAATAAATAACTAATGATTGTTCTAAAATATCTTTATTTACTATTTTAATATAAATCCTATTTCCCTGTTTACTAAACTCAATCAATCTTGAATCGTTTAAATTGGTGCTTTTTGAAAAAATGCTTACAAAACTCTAGGACACGGCGGGATTCGAACCCGCGACTACTGGTAATCCGAACCAACGCGCTGAGTTTTGAAAACATTTATTAAAAAAAAAAACAGTATTTCCGTAGTGTATTTTAACACTACGAAACAATGTTTACTCGTTTCAATTGGTTTAGGTTTTGCACATTATTATGGCATTTGTAAACTTGCAAAAAAAGGGACAAAATATATAGTTCAGTTTAACTATAGACCGATTAAATATTCTGAGACAGTCGTCGAGTTTTTGATCAGCTAAAAGTGTAGTGAGCGTGCCATAGCCGCAGACAATAAGTTTAGTCGTTCACCACGAAGCATAATAGATAGTTTCCTTTGATCGTTCCCACAAAAAAAATACTAAAACTAAACCAATTCCAACTGAAAAACGAAAAACACACGAGGACTGCACCCTTTGAGTCAGTCAGTACCTATTGGCCTTAAGCATGATAAGGGTAGATGGATTTTTCAATCTATAGGAAAAATCCTTCTGTATGTTTTTTTTTTAATTTATAGAAAGCTATCAAAGTTCGATTTATTTTTAAAAGATTGTGATGTTTTATTCGTTGGTGTTACATTTTTTTGGACAGACAAAACGGCTCAGTCGAATAAGTAAACCAAATTAAATGCATAATCAACTATACGCGTACTTTACACGTAGAGTTTGTACATAGCGAGAAGTGTCCGTCAGGATACAAAAAGGATATAAAGTACAAGTTCAAATCTCATTTCTACTGCAAATTTACCTAAATGCTTTTTTTCTTGGTATTATTTATTACCAAAAAAAAAGCATTTAGGTAAATTTTTAGGTTAAAATAATAATTTAAAAAGATTGTATTTAATACAAATGGGGTGAAAAATAACCCTTACCTCGAACCCTTATCTTTTTATGATAAATGGTGATATTGTAAAAACGATAATTAGATGCATTAACATTAAACTCCTTAGCTTGTCTATGAAAAGGAAAACCTAGAGGTTTACTATCAAACTGCGGTAATATTTCATTATAACGGCACGGCTCTAATGAAATTGAAGAATCATCCTCTGGCGTTATTATAATGAATAACGTCATGTTTAAACCTTCATCAAGACCTCTAGGAATTAATAAAGTGTCTGGAAAATTGAAAATGTTAAAGAAATCTGTTTCAGGCTCGTAAAATGGCGTAAAAGCTTTAGACTGTTTATTCTCCAATGATTGAGGCGACCAGTCAATACTATTGTTGCCGTTTTCTAAAGTGTATTCGAATGTATCTAGTTCGAAGAATTTTGAATATTCTGACGAACAGTTGTCACCGCATTCAGGCCCCAGATATAATCTTATGACCACGTTCGTTGGGTCAGAACTTTTACTTTTAATATTGAAATTAAAACTGAAAGAATTATGTCTAATTTTTCTCTGCGTTACGGATATATGAGCAAGGAGTTCAGAACTCATGTCTAAGGGTTTTATATTACGTTTAAGATAAGTAGCTTCGTCGATTGAAAAAGAGTGGTATGCGAAGTAAGTGAAAATTTCTTTAAAGTCAGAGTGTTCAATTACTATGTTTTCGTCTTCATATTGACTTAAGTCATAGGGTTCCATTGTTTGCACATACTCAGAAAAGTACTTGAGCATGTATTGAATCAGGTACCAATATGCTGGATCCCGTAAAGTAGTTTCAGGGTGGTGGAGCAATGATGGTGCTGGGTTGTACCTGTTCCAAAAAAATATATCTACATTACCTACTTACTCATAGTTCGTATTATATTATTCCATATAGATTTTCCATCAAAAAATACCAAAAATTAAAAGACTTTGCAATCTCCTAATCTGTTGTTAAATTGATTTACTTGACTTAATTAAAATACTTACTCATTTTCCGGAAATTTATTTCCACCGTATCCAAAAATATTTCGAATTATTTTGCTACTTTTTATGCTATCCAAGTTAGCCCGAATCAGTCGTGCCAATACATCGATATAATTGTCCTCTGTCATGTTAATCATTGTTCCATTTTCCTGAAACGATACAGAATTAGAAAATCTATAAGACAATTTTAATTGTAATTAGGTTTTAATTTGGGTTTTTTAGTTTTTATTTTTAAGTATATGTATTTAAAAATATGTAATTGTATTGCATTGCTCTTTGTGAATAAAATGTGTCTAAACTATGTATACCTAATAGAGTAATTTTAACTAATATAATAATTTGTATTAAATATTAAATTTACCATAAAAATAACTCCTCTTGAAATACATTCTCTTAGAGCTATATCAATTTTTTTGAGAAAAGCTTGTTCCTCGTCCCAGTCTCTTTTAATACACGACCTTATTGGAAAAGGAAGTCCGTTTTTATAGCTTAGATAGGGAATATAGTCACTCTCAACTTTTTCGGTACAATTTTCATTTTTTAAATGTAGTTTTTCCAACTGGTATCTATTCATAAGTCGTTTGTGAGCATAATAATAATATTCAGCATGTCTAGGATTAATTTGATCCAGTTCATCGTTTGACATCCAAAATGGATGAAGTAAATGAAGTCCTAAGTAGTAACTGTTTAAAAACACATCTTCCCTGAAATAATTTAGTTTATCTTCTATTGACTTTTTAGGTAAATTCCAACCAGAATAATTAGCGTTTATAGCTATTACATTCATAAAGTCCGGACTTGCGTAGTAGTAGTGGTAAGCTAAAGAAAACTCCGATCTAAGTTTTCCAATAGTCCAAAAGTCATCGTATATTTGTGGAATTTTAGCTATAGCTTCCGAAATCACAAAGTAATGTGGATTTGAGTTGAATGGTGGTGACATCGAGTTCTTGGCATTAAATTCCTGGCCATAAAGTGAATCTAGGCGAAGTGCGTATTCAACCATTTCCTTGTTTAAATGTGTTCTGGCCCAATTACGTAATTTTTTATTATCATCTTCATCAGCTCTCTGAAGCAGCCTAAATAATGCCACAGCTGCTTCTCGCATTCTGTCATCGTAGACATTAAACGTTAAGCCATTTGTACAGACTTGTTCATGCCATGAATTATTCAAAATTTGGTAGTGTACATTGCTCTGAAATAAATCAAAGGATAAAATTACTTTGAAGTTCTGTTATTTTTTACAACTCTTGCATTTTCTATATTATTAGATGAACGATGGATCAAAGTTGGTCTTAGATGTACCACGGTGTTCTAGAAGGTATTACGACGGTAGGTGAGCAAATTCCGGTCTAAGTAGACTTCAAGAAAGAAAGAAAGAAAGAAACATTTATTTACAACAAGACAGCGTACTTATGGACTAAATAAAAATAAAAAACAAACACTTCCTTTTGCAAATAGGTCTTCAACTCAGCATATTGATAGCCGAAAAACTAGCGCTTCAGATAAAGATTCTTCACTGACCTATGCGACAGTTAACGGATTGCCCAACATCATAATAGTAAATCAGCAACTCACCTCGTCTATGTTCTTTAATTTGGGCACATTTAAATAAAGTTCCCTTGTATCTATATTCGTCGTTTTATGTACAGAGAATCGTGATGGCACAATATTCATAAGTTTATTCCAGTTTTCTGAAATTTAAAATAAATCGTAGCGTTTTAGAAAAATGGTATATCTACTTTACTTATGGACATTTATACCGTTAACTGAGTTAGTTCAGCTTAGCTCCACATTAGCACACAGTCAGGTTTTTAAAAATGTGCGTCAAGCTATGCTTGTTTGAAAAACTGTAAAACAAAAAAAAAACTTGTTTGAAAAACTGACAAGCTGAGCCAAACTAACTTAGTTGTAGGAGACGGCCGGCTCTATTGCAAGAATTTGAATGCAAATTTTGTTGCTAAGTCTAGCGGTATTAGATAAATGCAATATAATATTGTTACAACTAATAATATATCAGATTCCATGAAATGCTTACCTTCAGTATTCAGAATTAAATCCCCAAATTCATTAGTCGAAGCACTAAGCACACCACCAAGAATGGCAAGAAATAATAACATTTTTCCTTCTTCACCTCCAACAACATTCAAAGACTAGCGTTTGTAAATAGTAAAATATCGCTTATATGGACACAGGCACGTCATATCATAACCACATCTATATTTCTCCAGGTCCAATTGAGACCCTCAAGATGAGCTAATAGGAATAATTTCCAAGGTACAGTGACGTTCAACAGTAAGTATTATGTAATATTGTTAGGTAACATACTACTACTCGGTGATTTATTTTGATCATCTATCATCGACTATATTTCTTTGTTAACGTTTTTATCTATTTTCAACATACTGCATGTCTCTTTCTAATGATGAGAGTCATCACTGAAAAATGTTATATTCGTAAATAGAGTTTTAGTCAGTAGGTAAGGGGTATTCTGTAAATCTATGTTTTCAATAGCAAAAATTTTAACAAGTTGGGAACCTGCCAATTCGCATGTTCTGTGACACCTCAGAAAATCATTGTAAAATAAAATTACTATCGTTTTGACAATAAAACAGAAACTGAACATTTAAACAATGCTACAAAACTAACACATAAAAATGTTGACATTGCTGAAAAAAAATCATAGCTCGTTTTTACATTTGTTTTACAATATAATTGTCTAACAAAACACACATTATTAGTGATAACTTCATTTATAACGAAATAATTTAACGTCGTAGCTATTTTGGCAGAAAATAATTAGATATTGTACACATGACTGTACGTATCACAGGAAACAAAATGCAATTGGACAATTTTCCAATTGCTAGTCTCGGAATACGACTTACTTTGGTCAACAAGCAATTCACCGCTTTCAAACGGTGTGGGTCTATAAAAATAAACGGAAATTTTCTTATTAGGCTTATTTTTCAATTATGTAACTTACGAGGTAGGTATTCATTTATGCCTAACTAGGGAGTTATTTTTGTTTAATGTCATTAAACGAGTCGACAGTTATTATCCACCTGACGTAAACTATTCTCTACCTTACATTCTTTACCACTATGGAGCGACTAACAAGGTATGCAATGTTAGCGTCATTCTGTATACTTAAGTTACTAGATTATTTTACTGGCGAAAAAATATCAAGAAAGTTATTATTACCTAGAACCAGTAAAGTTATCTTAAATTAGAAAAATATTTGATTAGGTAGGAATCGAATCAGCAATTTTTGTCTTGCGAGCGGCATATTTTCTAACGTGGTACAAACGTCGTCATATTCTATTTTATTACATAAAACCTGAGACATATCCAAAAAACGTGTGAAGTTTCGTACAAGGATAAATACACTATCGTTGAAGACCTGCATTTTTTATGTGAACTATTCTAAAGGAAATTTTCAAATAAATGAAACAACAAAATGGTAAACTATTACGTATATAAATATGTGTATTTAGATCATACCGATTTACCAAATATGAGAAATGCGTTATAAATATTAGCATAATAATTTGTTGGAATCCGTTTCGTGTGAATTATTCGGGTAATAATTCTTTGGAACTGATTCAAAGACCTTGGCCTACTTCAGTAACAAAACAATAATCCTATCAATAAGATGGTCAATAAATTTATTTTAATTTAACAAAAACATTTTAACTATGGGTACATTATGGGCAATATGGTGATTTGTTACGGACGCCCAAATCGATGATCAAGCTAAATAAATTAAATCGAATCAGGCGCCTGAAGAAAATGTACTATTGAACTTGCTCTATGCTAACACCGCAATCGGTTTTGTACTAATCTTAATTTATAATACAATTATTATATCTAAATAATACTAGAATGTGCGTATAGTTTTTTTTTATAAATTAGTCTCCAGTCATCATCTCCATGAATTCTGTAACAAAGAACAAATTTATTAAGCTTCACATTATTCTCTGCTAGTAGTAATTTAGATTGTGTTGTTTGATCTCTATCCAAGATATCACGAATGAGTAAAATAGTGTAATGAACGTTACCGAATAAATTCCGGATGTCACATTACGTGCGGTGGCATGTTTCGGTATTCGTATTGGTTTAATGTTTATATAAGCTTGTCCGTATGTGAGTTTTTATGAGATTTAAGACTTTTTCAATATTCAAAATAACAGCTGTGTAATCATCGTTTTCTTTTATAGTTATTAATCTAATCAACGTTTATGATCTCACGATGGTGGTTTTCTAACGTTATATTGAGCTCTGGATGTAATTTCATGGACCTATTTGTTTTGGTGAATCATTTAGAAACTATGAGTTTTGCTAAGATAAATATCCATTCGCCTTTTTTATTTATTCACCAACTTCTATAAATAAAACAAAAGGCAGGTATACTTTAGCAATAGATTTACTGATTCTTCTAGTGAAAACTAGACAAGGTAGGTAATCAATACCTTAACTACCTTCTCTAGAATCGTGACTTCTAAACTTTATACAAAATCATAAAAACAGACAATAAACCCTTTACTCACAGACGGACAACGCTAGTACCGAAGAAATTCAGACTCTGCTTCATATAATGTTCAACTAATTTGATAAAATTGATGCAGGTGAAGTATAAGGTAATTTTTATATTTGATATTGCCGGTAGCGCAGTATTTCCCCTAGTCCATGTTCCTAACTAATATTTGATAACTGTTTATAAACCATTGCTATAAAAGTAGTAACACAAAATATAGGTATAGATTACGACAAATCTACTTCACAGTCAAAATAATGTTGAATTTTGGTAGTCAGTTCTACTTTCTTTAATTTTGTGGAACTACCTAGTTCAGTTGACTGCAACTTGTCATTCAAATACTCAATCTAATTACCATCAAAGTCAACGGTCCCGGAGCCGTCGGTGTCAATCTCAGCGATGATGCCGTCGAGGTCAGCGTTGCTCAGTTTATCATCAAGGGCAGCTAGGATTTCCTTGAGTGTGGAAGTAGTGATGTAGCCATTACCTTCGCGATCGTATAATCTGAAATGGAAGGACAATAATGCATTTGTGTGCAAGTTTGATTGAGAACTGCGAGTCTGTAACGTTTGAAATTTGTGTGATTGTGATTTGGAGTTGATATAGTAGAAAAGTGCAATTCATGTCCCACTGAGGCGGGCTTGCGCTAGAGAAGAATTTATTTCTCACAAATTAAAACAAAATCACATCAAGTGTCAAAATTTATGGAAGAGTTGGGCTGGTTCTCCCACTGACAGAAGGAATCGTCAATCGAGATCTATTAGGTAGGTATCTAAGTATATAACTACCATTACTTAATTTACTTAAGGGCCCTATTCTGAAAAACTGAAAATCCATGTCGGGCGCATCGAAAATTGTTGATTATTTATTTAACTTTTTTTTGTGTACAGATTGTAGGCGACATTGTTTCCGATATTTTAGTGCAGTTTCCATACAAATATGTCTAAACGTATTGAAGCCTATCGACATTTTAGCCAAATCAGACATTTTTTGTCTAAAATTTTGATAGGCTTTGCACCAATAGGAGGTTCTTGTCTTAAAACTACACCAAAATGTAGGAAACAATGTCACCTACAATCTGTGCACAAAAAAAAGTTCTACAACATTCCGTCATCAAATAATCAACAATTTTCGATGAGCCCGACAGGGATTTTTAGTTTCAAGGTCGTTGGCGTATATACTCCTCTTAACTTAATTTAATAAACTTTGACATAGTTATTTCAAAATTTACTGAAAGGTGCAGGTTTCTTTAACAACTGTTGCAACATAATTGAAGAGTATAATGTATATATTACCAAGTATTTACCTGAAGGCTTCTTTCAATTCCTGCTGCATGGCTTCCGCATCCTCCTCTTCTAAAAAGTGGGATGCAATATTGCAAAATCCATCGAAATTGATTTTGCCAGAATCTAAACAAAAACACAAGTGATAAAAATTAGAATAAAATACTTTATTCGTTTATTTAAAAGTATTAGTACCGACTTTCTAAAATTGTACCTAAATAGTTATCAAAGCTTATCTTTACTGTATTACATTTACAAATTATTTTAAAAT
Source organism: Idaea biselata (assembly GCA_958496205.1). Classification (NCBI taxonomy): domain Eukaryota; kingdom Metazoa; phylum Arthropoda; class Insecta; order Lepidoptera; family Geometridae; genus Idaea; species Idaea biselata. The sequence goes on from OY292404.1 coordinate 18,014,466, forward strand.
TAATAAAAAAAACTAAATCTAAAAACAGTAAAAGCCGTCGTCGACGACACCCTCCCCAGACATCGTCCCCAACGTGGCATTCCCTATCTGAATAGCGAGACTAACTCGCTGAGACAGGAACCCATAAAACTAATAATTTTAAAAGTTGATTAAAGGTACTAATAAGCAAAATTGACTAAAATAATACCATGTACGTCGATTTTCATCAAAGAATCTATTAATAAAATTGAAGAATACGAACTCTACGAAAGAGCTTCTGTGTCTACGGATATATAGCTCGGGCGGCGTTTGAAAATATTCCGTTATTTTTGAAAAGGTGTCGTAGCCTCGACACGTGTGAACGTATAACGATGATTGATTGCCTTCGGCTGTGTAGCTGTTTACTGTTTACAGCATTGTATGCGGACTGGAGCTAGATAGGTAGAGCTTCGAATTCCTGATCTATTTTAAGACAACAAGGTTCTTATTATAGTGGGTTGTTAGTCTAGCCCTAAGTTGCGTTGATTGTTTTGTTTTTAATAGACTTGAAATAAAGAAGTAGACATTAATGGCGACTTCATAATATCTTTTGCATATTATAAATGTAATTTATAGTACATACACAAAAGTCTTTTACATTAATATTGTATACGGACATTTTAATGATTATTTATATCGATTGAGTAGAACCATTTTTTTTTTATTTTGTTACAAATCAGCGATCAACAGAATTTAAAGAGTGTTTTTTTATGTTTGACCATTATTTTCATAAAATTATATTATTTCACATGGAACCATGTAGATTTCCGATAAATTATAGGAGTAGAATCTATCTTTTTTTCGTTCTTTAATCATTACGTAAAATTTAACTATTATTTGAAAGAACAACAACCAATAGAATAAGGGAGGGATATAATTTAAACCTCAATTTTGATGTTTCACATAACACTATTTGTATGTATCCGTAGTTGCACTTGCATTAGCACTAAACTCCTATTGATCCACCACAACATCGTATACGTGAAGCTTTGCCAATATCCATTAGTTTTGTCAGTCATTTGTTATGTAATATTCTTATTTTCGTATACCTAGTGTGATCTGGCTCACCTACTCTTAGAGTTTTCAGGTCTCTAAGGCCTCTAACTTGACCTGTCTGCTATCTATATCTTCTATACTATAATATTATAAAGAGGTAACGTTGGTAACATGTATGTATGTATATTGGGGGTAATCTCCGAAACTACTGGCCCGATTTCAAAATTTTTTTCACCATTAGAAAGCTACATTCACCCTGAGTAACATAGGCTACTTTTGATCCCGATATTCCCACGGGATCGGGACTTACGCGGGTGAAACCGCGGGAATCGGCTAGTCAGAGATAACAACCGGGACGAACTGCTAACGTGCTTTCTGAAGGACGAAGGAGCTCGAGATGTTTTGCCACACATTTTATTATTGGTCACCCACTTAAGTAATGACAGTGCCAGGCGTTGCTTAACTCGCCCGGCTGTAGCTCTCTTTGGTCTAGCTGTACTTGCCGATCTTGTATGATCGTGCTGGTTAAGCAACGCTCGGTGGGGTCATTACTTGGATGGGTGACCGATAATTTGTGCGGCAAAAAAATCATTTTCTCGAGCTCTTCCGTGCTTCGGAAGGCACGTTAAGTAGTTGGTTCCGGTTGTTATCTCAGATAGCAGTCGTTAGCTCAAGTTAGAGACCTTAGGGCGACCTGAAAACTCTTAACATCAGATGAGCCACACCACTAAACGAAAGAAAGAAAGTTCTATTTATTTGTTTCGGGCATGATACTTATTTGTGATATTTCAATATTGAATGTGGTTTAATTACTTATTGTACAATGTGCTTCGGTAACGGGAATGTAAACCTGAATAGGGTTGATTCTGAAAATAGTTAGGTATACAAAGTTTTTCGTCTAAAAACGTCTAGAACTACCCCTTTTCGGCTTATATTACGGACTCCGAACCACATTGTGTTGTCGTAAATGTATGAATACTCACTTTCAGGGTCATTTTCTCCAATCAAAGCCTGAAGTTCAGAGTCGTCGAACAATTGACCCATTGTGTTGAGAATAGTAGCTATTTTGAGAACTTCAATATAACCAGACTTGGTGGTGTCGAACATTTGGAATGCCTTACGAAGCATTGCCATTTTCTGTTCGTCGTCTGAATTCTAAAAATAAGGGTTGAATTTGTATAACATATTTTTAAACAATGAGTTATTTAACCAAAACTTTGTTAATAATATAAAGTAACTAAGATTTTTCTTCTGTTTTAATGATGTTTATTTGAAATTTAACTTACATTTCGGTTTTAATTGCGTGGTGTTTATTAGTTTTAGCAATGTTTCAATGCTCATCGTTTCGAGACCTTTACAGGTCTCTTCTTCAGGATTGACCTAAAGGATCAGCATTGTATTATCAATCCTGAAGAAGAGACCTGTTAAGGTCTTGAAATGTTAAGCATTAGAGCAATGCTAAATATAAAAAAAACACCACACGATTATAACCGAAAAAAAAAGTTTAATTTTGAGTAACTAATTCAAAAGAAACACTGATTCAATTAAGTTACTCATACTTGAAATATACGTCATATTCAAATACGTATGTCTAAACATAAGTAATCGTTTTACACTGATCTCCAAACTTTACACAATCACTTTCACAATTAAATCACAACACTAGGTACATAGCTAGTAGATCCTCACCATGGTGTCTCTTTAGGGTTGGCAGTAGTAACCAGAACTGAATCCGAGTGCGAGTGATGTTACACTAGATTTTACATCCGTTTGGCACCCTTATTTATAGCATTCCCGACAGATTGTGGAATACAAAAATAAGTGAAAACCTGTCTGTTTCGTTCTAACACGTGGTCCGGTGACGTGGCGTGCCGTCAGATACAGGATACGTAAGCCGAAGGGATTGCATGCATAGGTATCTTGGAAACCCTAGATTTTGCACAGAAATGACAAACAGTCACATATATTTATAGCCATTGACATACCGAATTAATGAAGCGCCAATAACGAGAAATGTTTATTTAAGAACGGAAATTGAGTTATAGGTAACATATTGTGAAAATGTTGTCGTATGATATTGCGACTTTTTTATTGATATGATGATTTTATTTAATGTTTACGATTTACAACTCGTTGAAAACGTCGGCAATGAAAAAGTTCTATAGGAGGGCGTGGTTGATTTTACAAATTCTTTTAAACCTACCTATTTTATTACAGTGTTTACAAGAAAATGTTTTATTCATTATTCGGGTTGTTATACATACTTTGTTAATCGACATTTTGAATAAATTTGAATTTAATGTGCTGCTGACATAGGAAGAAAACGAATTTTATCATAAAACTTCTAAGTTTTTGTTAGACGCATCATAATACCTGAGATTTTAGGTTTGTATAAATATCTAGGTAGAGTCGCAAAATTCTGAAATTCCATCTGACAAAGCCGGAACTCGGCTTTGACGCAGAGGATTTCGGAATTTTGGAATCTAGTCCGTCGAATCAGAAACATAAGGCAACTTACATCTGAATACTGAAACGCAACTTAAAACAATTAACCAGCTCTTAAACTCATAAATTCCCCTATTAATTTTGAATTTAGAAGCTGCAACTGAACTGAGCTGAACTCAAGATTTGAGCTTATAATAATGTAATTGATATAAGTTGCGCTCAAATGCTGATTAGCGTTTCAGTATTTTACCATTAATGACGTTAATTACATTCAAACTAAGTAATTTTGACTTTATTCCCAAATTAAAGCAAAATCTCATTGAGTCATGAACAACTATGCCTACCCGAATTGTCACAATAGTTTAAATTATTCGCTTAACAATAATATTTGTACCTCCAACAGTGAATGATAAATTTTGATTCACAAAAAACAGGATGACGATGATGTCATTACAATATCTCACGTGAAAGATGACGTAAATTTTTTCAACTTCTGAAAAACATCGCATTTATGTGTCGTAGCTTGAGTTTGTTAAATGTTTAACATCAGAATTAAAATGCAAAAACTGCATTCGTTCTATTTATATAAATCGATGCATCTGGTCAACACCAAAAGGGAGTGTTACAGTAATAACACAGCGTTTACATATCGTCTGAATTCCTGTTACCAACAGGTGAAGTTGAACACAGTATCAACTTGAAAGCAGAACTCACTTGTGCTTATAAAGTGCTTGGTTGATGAAGCGCAGAAAATTCCTTTGAAGCCGTCAATTTATAACAATCCCAATGAAAATATAACGTAACGACTTCACTTTCAGAAGTTGAGAGCATTTTGTTGGTTTTTATTTAAAACTGTACTTGGAAAAATAATACGGCTCTGCGGTCTGCATCTGCGTTTGCTAATATACACTTTCTGATATAGACATCTCTTTTAGTTTAGAGAAGAATACTGAAATAAGTACTGCTTTATTTGTAAAACATTTTATAACAGAAAAAGGTACAACAGAAGGTTCATAGAAGAATATAGAAGACTAAAAGAAAATACCGTATTTCATATACTTAGGCATGTTTTTTGTATTCAGAGAATATGCTGTATCTATTTATGAAATATTTATTAAAGAGGATAGCTATTTGACTAATGTAGGTATAGAAAACAATTAGATCCTCTCGGTCCTAGAAATTTGGTGAACCTAAATATAGCCATCTTAAAAATATAGTCGGTAATTCACCACGTCATGTGAGTTCCCGTGTGGCGCAGTAGTAGCGCTCGGCTAGCGAGAGACACAGGTTCAAACCCTGTCATGGGACAATTTTTGTTGATGCATTTTTCTTTGTAAAATATTTCTAGTAAAAATGCCTTGAGCAATAAAAAGAATAAGAAATATTAAATATTATTATATCTTAAACATTATTTCTTAGTGTTAATCCACACTTAGAAAACACTGCCTTTTTGAAAAAATGCTTTCAAAAACTTTAGTACCCGGCGGGATTCAAAGCATGCCTGCATTTTGTCAAAAAGCAGGAAATATGTCTAAATTAAATATTATTGTTAAGTTAGAGGAAACCTCGTCCATAAAAACTGTTTCCTACCACTGACGCGTGAAACGAGTTATACACAGTCGCTCTCCGATATAGACCGTCGGGTGATCGGCTATAATTTTTGTATTCTACTCTAAACGCCACAATAGAGCAGTGAAACGAAAGAACGCTTTTTTTTTGTTGGCGTTTCAGGTGTGTTATTAAGATTTTGAACACAGTTTATTTTAAATTTATTTTTTGGTCTTTTAATAATATTTTTAATACTTAGTTGCGTTTTTATTAGAGAAGCTGTAAAAATTAACAACATATTTTTTTAGGTAACTCAAAACTGAACATTCAATAAAACTAAAACGCTATTTGTAATCGAAATAACAATTAATAATATTAAACTAAATGACTAAAACTAAATTAAAATTATTAAATGAGTTTAAGCTCATGTTAAACGTATTAATTGGCTGATTTATGTAGATAATATAACACAACAACATTATAATATTAGAATTTTGAGTTAGGTGGCGAATGGGCCCCTTCAAAACTGGGACCGGGGCCCAGTCGCCACTCCAAAATTTTGGTGGCGTCGACTGGGCCCACATCCTAAATAAACGTGGGCCCAGTCGACGCCACCAAAAATTTTGCAGTGGCGACTGGGCCCACATCTAAAGTAAATAAAAAAATCGAAAGACGATCGTTTACCCTAGATGTATTTAAGCGCAACTCGAAAATGTAAAAAAAAAAATATATCCCGACGAATTGAGAACCTCCTCCTTTTTTTGGAAGTCGGTTAAAAAGAAAACACAATACCTATTAATTACAAACAAGTAAGTTTTTTTATTTATATTTTGCCTAACTAGTACCACTAGTACCTATCCTATTTCAGAAACTTAGATAAAAAATGTAAATATCCCATAAGTATAAATTTATTTGAAAGTTACCTTTAACATTAACAGTTCTTTGTTTACATTTTTGATATAATTTTCTGAAATATACCTATACGGTACATTATATTTATTTCGTACTTATAACTTTCCTTTATTACTTTGACTAGGTAAAATTTAAAATTCCAAAGAAAATGTTCTTACAAGATATAAGATACACCTGATTCCGGTACGTTAAAGCAAACATTCATTAATTTAGCAAACCTGTTAAAAAGAACGCAGACTTAAACAAGCAGGTAAATTAATTACAATATAAACAGTAATAAATAAGCTATCTAATAATCCTATGATATTCACTAGTTTCATACGCATTTCCTGGAGCTTGTTAAATTTATTAGTCGATCCGTAACCGAACGACGTATAAATAATTTATAACCATCTTGCATTCCATAATGAAAATAATTGGCAATCACCAGCCAACTGCAATGTTTTCATAGTTCTTGAATCATCGGTGTCAATGAGGGAGTATATCTTCATTTTGGCACGATATTCAGTATTTAACATGTGATGCCTTGACGCCAAATGCAAACTCCTTAAAGCAGGTAGAAGATTTTATAAGCTTAGTTTATGCTGGAATATATGGGTTGCAAAAACGATTTGCGGATTCTTGATCTACGGGTTAGGTGTCTGCTCCCGGTCAAGGTTGATATGTTTTAATATAGATGATTTTGTTGTCGGTATCTAGTTTATTGCATAGAGCGTTTTACACTATAGAAATTAATCTTATAGTAATACTTGAGTTCAAATATCTGAAGTCCTTGGAAATAGGTACTGCCGCATGCCGTTTTGTCTTGTCTATCTTATAACTAACAATTACAGATAGAGGAGAAATTAAATGTAGAATAGAAAGTTTAGTTAATGTAGATTAATCTACATTGTAAAAGTCTATTCTCCAACCGTCAGTTACGTCGAGTGTAAAATTTGCCTATTCCGTCACTTGTTTTCATTGGTTAGTCACCATTAAAACGCTTTAAATATAATTACCCATCTGTTTATTGAAAACAGATCGCCAACAGTTTTTAGGTTTTGATTAACGATTCTACTATTTATTTTCGGGTCATAAAGCTTTATTTATGAATCCTGACCGCATACGAAAATTTTATGTGCAATAAAACAGAACTATGCAATTAATGTTCGATTAGCGGCATACCTAATAACTGGTTAAAATGTACACAGTCTATTAATAACTACTTTGTAGTTGAAGTGATTTAACTATTTTCTATATGATAAGCTTTTAAATCTATATAAAAAAATAGTTCAGTGTTTCAGTTCATTATAATTTAGAATTATTGACAGACACACACAACCTTTAAACGAATATATGTATTTTAAAATGGTTTAGCAAATAATATTCTGTCGACGTAAAACATTCCTTTTTTAAAGTAATTTATGGGAAAAGTATTTGGTATTAATATAAAATACGTACATACTGAAAGTTATTAATTTTATTGTCTTTGTTAGTAAAAAAAGTAAGTAACATTAAAGAGCTAATCTATTTCTATGTAAGAGGGCTTTCCGTCGTTTTTACACAACACAATAAGGGACCATATGATATTTCAACAAAACATTTGTAATCAACTATAAAAATATGTGCTGTTTGTATTCTAGTTGTTGTTTTTGTGACCGATGGATTTTAAATTTTCCGCGATGAAAATAGGGAAAGCGTAACGTTCGTTGTAAAATTTTTGGAATGTTTCCAAAAATAATGATAAATCTTGTGAAATAGTAATATTGTGGTGCATTGTGATTATTTATTGAACGAAACAATCACGGTAATTGTATTGTATTTTTTTTTATTACAATAGCATAACAACTTAATAATTGTTAATAGAATCTTTTATAAATCCGAGTCTTCTATAACTTCGTCATTCATCCTATCTACTTCTGTCTTAGAGTTTTTGAAGCCAAGATCTGGGGGACGGAGTTACCCCAGATCTTGGCTCATCAGTTTGGGCCTACCGATCTTATTAATTTCTAACTTTACTTACAATATAACGAACCTAAATATTATCTAAATAATTTTATTCATGTCTTAAAGGTATTCTCATCATACTTATTTAAAACACTTCGAATAGTATCAGACACATAAACAGACTCACTATCTTGACTTAGTTTTGAAAGGGGTATTACCTCTAAAATTTTATTACTAAAATCATTTTTCTTTTGTTCCCCTAGTATGTTCTCCTCTTTATCTTCATCATATTCATCTAAAACGTTTTTAATAGTATCATAAAATGCTTTTGTTTCCCATTGTTGGTTTTCTTCTTTACTGGCATCATAACCATCTAAAGCGCTTCGAATAGTATCATAAAAGGACTTGGTATCTAATTGATTAAGTTTTGAAAGCGGTATAATGTCTAATTGCTTTTCTTTAAAATCATTTTTCTTCATATCCCATAATATGTCGTCTTTTTGATCCTTTACATTTTCATCGTCTTTAACATCTAAACTGTAATCAACATGTTTACTATTTTTATTTTCAAATTCTACTTCTGGTAGTTCAGTCGTTGTAATACGTTTATTATTATACAAAGTTTTATAGTCTATTTTATTGTACTGGGGTTTCGCTGGACGTTTTGATTTATAGTCGAAAGTAGGTTTTTGATAATTGGGGTTGGATAGATAAAGTTGTGGTTTTACTTTAGAAGAGCTGGAATTTTCTATACCGTCATTATTTTGTTCGACAACTTTACTATCTTCAATTGATGGACTAAAAGAATTTATTTTGTTAAAAACATCCATATCAGGGACGCTTTCCTTGTTAAATGATTCTTCGGGAGATTCAGGAGATTGTGTAGTATGAGTATTTTTGTATAAATTCTTGTAGTCTGGGCGTTTCGATTTATAGTCAAAAGACTTTTCGTTAGCTTCACCAGATTTTGATCCGTATAGCTTTGGTTTTATTCCATATGCGACATCTTCATTTGGTTCTTCGTACGAAAAATCTAAGTTTTGACTGTCAAAGCGTGGAGCAATAAAATCGAATGGCACAAATTGGAGATTTTGGTTCTTATTTTCATTAGGTTTGTAGTCATTATTAAATTTCTCATTACTATAGTTTGGCTGAGAAGATGGATTATAGCTTTTATAACTTTTTTGTTCGCCTCCTGCTTCACTACTTGGTTTACTAGTACTAGACCCTTTGTGAGTAATGCTTATATCCCTCATCAAAACGTTAGGCAGATCAAGTAACATATTGTCTTCGAAAGTTAAGTCCATTGGATACAGTTTAGATAGCACAGCATCATTGAATTCTATATTTGAAATAGAATACATACCACTGACCTTGGCTTTCATGTAAGGCGCTACAAATACCAGCAATTGTAATGGTAACCCTTCAGGAGTACCTTTTGGTATTATCATCCTGTCTGGGAATTTAGTTTGCCTATCCACAGAGTTAAGGGGCAACGAATCCAGACCAAATTCTGCATCTTCTATCTTTTTAACTATGGTTCTATAAGACATGAAATCTTGAGAATATTCAATGTTATCACTAGACGACCGGGTTATTACATTGGAACCTCTTTTTAGATTAACTTCAAAATAATCTAATAAACCAAATAGATTTTTCTTTTTTGAAAATTCACCAGGCATGATTTTGGGTCCCAAGTAGATTTTGACTAAACCTTTCTGCGTTACCAGAGACGAAATATTAACCTTTATCGAAAACGGTTTGTGATTTAATCTAGTTTGACCGATTTTAACTTGAAATGTGGTATCCCCATTTCCTATTTTCAAGGCGTCAGTGATGTCGAACTGGAAATAATCAAAATTGGTCATAATTTTCTTAGCTTCAATGCTAACTACTTCTACACCAGGGAAATACAACTCGTTTTTGCTGTATGGAGGTAATTTTTTGAGTGAATTATCCACTAAATCGACAATTTTCTTATTAAGTTTCCAAAACAAAGGATCTCTCGCCGACGTCAAGTAGTGTTCTAAAACGGATGGATTTCTGTAAAGCAAATATAAATATTAGTTTACAGTTTTTTAAATACCTACTAAAAATATGAAACTAGGTGTTAAGATATCAATTTTGTTAAATTACCCGTTGTTGCTGAGATTTTTGCCAAGTACACGTCGTGCCAAGGAATCGTAACTTTTCGAACTCGTTACTAGGATTTCCATTAAATGATTCAGTATTTGTGTTTTATTGTATCCACTCTCTCTCTGAAAATAATTCAACTGGTGGTTCATGGTTTTTACTAAACAAAAAATAACCTTACTAAATACGAGTAAATACTTAAACTTACCATGTGTACTACCACCGTAGATAAATTTTCTTGAATAGTTTTTAGAAGTGATTTATCATCGATATTATCAGAATTCATGCTGGATGTTCTATGAATGAATTCATTTCCATTTGAGTAGACTAGCATTGGATCGTAAGCAGAGTTTGAAAAAGTATCCCAATTTAATTCATCTTCCTCAACTATACCATTTGAATATCTCTCCATGTTGTATCTCGCCATCCACTGTTTCATAACATGATACAAATTTTCGCCATACTGGCTATTAATGTCAATGTCTCTCTTAAACCATGGAGAAAATTTCAACATTCTCAAAAAGTAATGAGAATTAACACCGACATCTTCGCGGAAATAAGCTAGTTTTGATTCATCGTCATTCTCATAGAAGTTGGCAGTGTAATTGGCGTGGAGTGTGTATGCGTTACCTTCATCACGGACGCCTTCAGATGGATTTATATCTTGACCAGCCAATAACGATGATCCTTGGATAATAACGTCTTTCCTAATAAAATAATTAGGCAGTAACTCATAGGGAGGGGGCAATGTTAGTTTTTCCGTATCTCTCCTATTTTCGAAAGCTAAATACAGGGCGTCTACGTAGAGTCCACAGTTAATATTCTGTCGAGCCCATGCTGCAGCTTTGAGAAAAGTGTCAAAAGTCTTAGCTTCGTACAAAACGTCAAATATAATTTTTAGTTCGTCTAAATGTTCGGGATTGTATTCTGAGAAAATTTCCCCTTTTTGTAAGAAACCTTTTCCTGTTTTTAAGTTTTGAAGACTGGTCAACACATTTGAATCCTGTAATAATTAATCAAATAATTAAAATCACTTTAAACTTAAAGTACTTGCTAAACGTTAAGTAACTATAAAGTAAGTAAGTACTTACTCGGTAGGTACCTATAAATATCACTTACCCAAAATTCTCCTGGAGTTTGTAGAAATTCGTGCGATAATCGCACTATCATGGCATCTGTGCTTTCTTCACAGACATTTTCGAACAATGGAAGTACAACTTTTTGTAAATGTATCCATCCTGATGGGGCTGTAATGAACAAAAAAATGAATTTAAGTCACCCATGTTATCGTTTGTCTAGGAGTAGGTAAAAACCACAAACTATTCACATTTAAAGTTTATTTCTCAAACTTAATGAATGTACCTAAGTACCTATTATAAAATTACACTACCTAGTTCGAACACAAACTTTGTAGCAAAAAATATTTAATATTTCGTAATTATTTTGTTATTGCTCTAAGCAGTTCTACTAGAAATATTTTAAAGGAAGCCGAGGGTTCAAATAATCATCGCTTGAAGTGTGATCTCGTGTGGTCTGGAATAAAAGTTGGGGTGCCGACTCAAAGACTTCGAGTTCAAGCCTCGCCGCGAGTAAATATTTTGAAGCCGTATTTTACCTTTCAAATATTTTTAGCAAAAATTACTTACGTAAATTAGGTCGAAGAACGGGCAAATCTGCAACTTTAATAACGTACCCCGAGGTACTAAACGCAAACAATATAAAAATACTGAACACCTTCATCGTTTCCACCAAATTGCACTGTGTCAACGAAGGGCCTAGTATTTATACTAAAAACTGCACCAACGTAGATAATAAAATAGTTCAACGCACTAATGTAATTGAAAAATTGATAGAGATTCGTAAATAGTGTCAATGTATTACATGTTCGGTGACTAATAATGTGCCCTAGGACGTTTTGTAGAAGGTTCAAGATCGTAGTATTATTAAATTTTGTACGTAAGTTAGGTTATATTTTATTACTTGTTTCACCCGGGTAAGTCCAGATCCCGTGACTTACGCGGGATCGGGATATCGGGATAAAAAGTAGCCAATGTATAATAGACACATACCTAGTTTCATAGCAATCGGTTCAGAGGTTTTGCTTGAAGGGGCATTAAGCATACAGCACCTAACAAGGATAAAACACAACACCCGCCCGAATAGCAAGGCTTATCCGCTGGGACAAGAAACCGCCAGCCCTTCACCAGATGTATCACCAGATGCCTCTACAAGACGTGCCGACAACTCCTTTAGAAATACCTTAGTAGGTACAGGACCCCTAACGCCCGATGGGCTCAAAACCTAACGTCTTAAACAGATAGATAGGTAGGTACCTAACTAAATTTGAAAATCTCATGAGTTCAATAAATGGAATACCTACCAACACAAATACTTACCTATTTTTAGTTAGCTACGCTTCCTGCTAAAACTGCTTTGATATCTAATTTTCGTATCACAGTTATGGAATGCTAAAAGCTTCCGAATACTTTAATCTTCAAAGTCAAGGTTAATAAACAGGGCAAATCAATATTAGTTCGTCGAACTAATTACTCAACAGTAATTTTATCAATATTTTGCTAAAGACATAACATCAGACGTTATTTACCTATAATCGTATTGTAATTATTATGAATTCGCTAAACTATTGGTACTTTGAATTTATATTTAACAGTTCTTTTCTTACCCGAGCGATGTTCCCGGTTGCATCCCTCTCGGGAGCCCGGGGGGGTCCTCTAAACGCCAAATTGCGCAGTTTATTTGGGGTTGAGGCAGTAGGCAAGTCATCATAGACCATACCTTACGCAAATATATTCGGCAATATTTTATCAAACAGTTTTTCCGCCATCGCGCGGGGAGATCTCAAGGTTTGCTAATATACTTCAGATCCTTTAGTCGCATTTTACGATACCCACGGGAAGATATATGGGGTAATACGGCTTTTTTGATAACAATTGCTCGTCTTTTTCTGGCTCCATCATTCATTACTATCATTAGACCCTAAGTATTATCCTATCATGACGACCTCAGTGGCGCGTCGTGCGAAAGCACGGCTGCAATGCAGAAGGTTGCGGGTTCGATTCCCGCCGGGTGCAAGTATTTATGCTTCAAAATATTCAAAAGAAAAATAAATATATATAGTATATCCGTTGTCTAGGCACCGTAACACAAGCTTAGTCGCTTACCACGGGGCTAGATGGCGCTGTGTGTTGTTGACAAAATTTATTATTATTTATAATTTTATTTTTATTAAAAAAATTATTATAATAATAAATTTTGAAAAATATTCTTTATAAATAATAATAATTTATTATCTTATCAAGATTAGTCTACTTACCTATATTATACAAACATGCTTTCCAAAATTCTGAACCTGCTACGTGCCTCAATCGAAAACACGAATGAATGCAGTCCTTGTAAGGGTTGTAGGTTCAAGTCCTGTCGGCTTTTTAGAAGTATTTTGGAAAGCTATTTTTCAAAAACTGAAGGAAATATCTTTACTATTTTATAAAGAGACTTGTTTAAAAAAAAGAAGCCTACTTTGACCTTCAAACTAATTCCTTATCGATAAGCTAAAAATATAAAGGTAATTTTCTCGCCGATTCATTCTAGTCCCAAAAAGTAAACTGTGTTCTATAAGATACTGTAAGCGCGCCATCTAACGATGTAGTAATGAACAATTTAGCAGTATGAAAACATACAGTTCTCTCTCCACTACTGGGGTTGGTTTTTAATTAAGCGCTTGATCAATAGATGACGCTAGTTGTAACAAAACTGAGTAATTCCTGTCGCGAAGCTTTTTTGTCTGTTGAGTTCCCAATCTGAATTTTTTTATGGTTGAAAGCTGAAATTCCAGCTTCAACGTTTTTAAACTAAACTTCTTCTCATCTGAGCGATGTTCCCGGTTGCATCCATCTCGGGAGCCCGGGGTCCGCTAAACCCCAAATAGTTTTTTTTTTAATTTGGGGTCGGCGCAGTCGGTAAGTCATCATTGACCGTACCTGCTGCAATTAGATTAGGCAATGTTTTTACGGCCGGCCGCCTGCCTGACACCAACCCTCTTAGGGATCAAGCAGTTTATCCGCCACCGCGCGGGGAGTACTTAAGGTTAGCTAATCTCCCTCAGATCCCTTAGTCGCCTTTACGACACCCACGGGATGAGATGGGGTAACCCTATTCTATGCCGGGGCTACACAGCTAAGCTTTTTAAACTAAACTAAACTAAACTAAACTTTTATTTATTTGCCTAGTCTAGCTTTTATTGTTTACAACCTGAAATATGTCGATTTCGTTACTCGGTGATGAATCACTCATCTATCAATTTTTTTCAGAATCAAAAAGGGTGCAGAGTTCCTAGAGCATTCAAATTTGGAATACAGACTAGAAATAACTCACAATAATCAACATCTAAATCAATAAACTTACAGGTTTCCTCCTTCCTTCTCCTTTTCGTATAGTGGTGTGGCACACCGGGTATTAGAGGTTTCGGGTCGCCCTAAGGCCTCTAACTTGACCTAACGACTGCTATCTGAGATAACAACCGGTAGGAACTGCTTAACGTGCCTTCCGAAGCACGGTTTTCGATTTTGACCCCCTTTTATGAGATAGAGCAAATTGGGAGAGTCAAAGGAAAGTCACTTCACAGTATATTTGGCATAATAACTGATCTGATAATTAAGTCGAAAGGGAAACATGGAAAGTCCAAGATCTCTGTATGAAAATAACGTAACCATGTCGTGTTTAGGCTCATTTAATTTACCTTGAGAAGGATACTCTAACTTCACAAAAATGAATGATATCCCAACAAAATATCCGACGACTTCAGTGGCGGGAAAGTCAGTCGGGGAAAGGCCCGACTGCAATACTGATGGTTGCGGGTTCGATTCCCGCGGGGTGCAAGTACGTATGCTTAAAAAATATTTTTTTGTTTCTTGCCTGGGTGTTTTCTTTGTATCATATGTATGTATTTACAATAAAAAGTTTGCTTAGATTGGGGCTAGATTGTTCTGTGTGTGTGTGTGGGGGTGTGTGTGTCGCTAAGAACAGCCACACTAAATAATTGTTCCATACTTTTTTTATATGACACATCCACTGATAAGAGCAAACTTTTTAAAAAATCACGGTTTTGTACAGTGGGGTGGGGTGCCATTAATTATTGTTTTACGAAGCGGCTAAGTATGATTTTTGATAGAATTGGTTCTTATTGAACGATTATTATTTAGTTTGGCTCTTCTTAGCATCTAGTAACTGTTTTTCAGTAAAAGTAGAGCACGCGCGCCATTGCTTTTTTTAAAGAAGTATGTTTTTGTTGGGATATTATTTTGGGGGCCCAAAATAAGATGTTTCACTCATATGTTAAACTTAGGTATGTAATTTGAAATACATTCAAATCATGTTTATTCAATAATTAAAAGTTACAATAGAAAACAATTAAATACATACACTAAAACTACACAATACACACATACATACATAAAAATTAATTCAAAAATTGTAACACAAAATAAGTTCCATATAAATAAATAAATACACATTCAAATTTTCCATTATACCCTGCGCTATAAATAAAAAATATCGTCTAGGGGGTCCGCACGAGGCATCGTCCCCAAAAGGCTGGCAACATTCCTTCTCTGTATAGCCAAGCTGACCCTCTGTGCGAGAAAGCTACCAGCCCTTAAGCTGGGTATCCACTTGCGCAGCCTCGTCACGAGCTGCCTCATCCTGCGCATGCCGCGGGCTGCGGAAATCTCATGCATCTCCACTTGAGCTCACATAATATCGTATAAAGCGGCAAGCCTCAACCCGAGCCACGATACCGAGCACAGCACAAACGTCTCCACTCAACGCACGGCTCACACTGAGGCGTCTTTGAGCATGGCCATTTACCGACACGATTTGGCTCGCTGCGCGGCCGCCTCATTTGGTTCAAGTCGCGGCAAGCCTCGACTCGCGGCACGGTCTCCACTAGATCTGCCTCGGGTCGAGACAGCCGCTCGGCCCGAATGGATATCCAGCTTTTTTGAAGCCAGCATTTGAAATTAGGTACTGTATTCAATTAAAGTAAAATAAAGCTAATCACATTATGGAGGTGCTTTATTAAAAACTCCTGACTTTTTTAAAGGGGTACCTATACTATCAAACTAAACCTGGATGTGTTTGTTATTTGATTAAGGGTTCTTTTTTCAATCTTTAGATAAATTTTAATATAGGTAACTGTCCAATAAAATGTCCGAATAAACACGTCACAATCTTTTACAAAGAAATGAAACTTTCCATTTCTTAATTCGACAGATATCTTTTATCTATAGAATAAAAAAATAACCTAACTAGGGTTTGATTTTACCAAACTGGAATAAGCCAATTCTACGCATAAATCGTCTTTTGTGCGAGAGACTGTCGAGCTGTTCAATGACAAAAAACTACGATTTATGTGAAGAATTGCTTATTCTAGTTTGTTCGACTCAAGCCTAAACCGTAAGTATTTATCTAACAGCTTAACACCCGTATTTATAGATGGGTCTAAGTGATTACTTTGGCTAAGAAATGCCCTGTCTCGCTCTTATTAGTGACTTTTAACATCAACGAAAACGTGACAGACATATTACTTAGACAAGTAAGTAATTACTTAGAATTGACTATAAATACGAGTGTATTTGGCTGGCTGCTACTTTGGCCAACATTTTTTTTTAATTTTGTTGGAAACTGATCATGGTATCAGTGGCTACAATTTGACGGAATCAATTTCTAATATTATCGGATCCCGGTATCAGCGGAGACAAACCCACAAATATGTATTGTAGGCCAAACAGTCATTTGCAGCCCATTGAGTTATTGTATTGTACATGTACATTGTACAAGTACTGCAGCCAGCCTTTTAAGTACTAAAAGGAAAATAAAATAATCTTCGAATGAATTTGTAAAAGCTAAAATTAACAGGCTTGTCATGAAAATCAATAGATTCTGGTTAATTTCACAAAGTTACCTAGGTATTGAGTTCATTAGTTTTACGAGAACGAATAGAAATTAGTTAAAAGTAAGTTTTTTGAGTAGATATAGTTAATAGAATAAATAAGTATCTACTCAAAAAACTTATTTTTAAGTTAATTCTTCAAAAGCGTATGTATAGCGTCAATACTATATCTACTCAAAAAACTTCTTTTTAAATATTCATATCTCATAGTTTACCCAAAAGTTTCTGCTCCAGTTCCCCTACGCTTTTAGTTCCCCTACCCATATTACTATACCACTACGTCAATTATTGACGCCATACATATTGACAAAAAAGCGTATGTATGGCGTCAATACTATATCTACTCAAAAAACTTCTTTTTAAATATTCATATCTCATAGTTTACCCAAAAGTTTCTGCTCCAGTTCCCCTATGAGAAGATACTTGTAGGTTCAGCATTAGTTTTCCGGTCAGTTTTGTGTATCATCATTGCAACTGAAAAAGTATGCAGAATTTCGAAGTCCTAAGTCTAAACCTAAAGAAAGGTCTAACTTTCTCTAAAGAAAGTGATTTTTAAAAATAACTTGAAATATTTTCCCCTCAAACAAAGAAACAGATTTTAAAGAGGAAAGATTTGTATTTTTGTGTGTGTGTCCGTTTGTATGTTTGTAATAAATTAATTTAAAAAACTACTGTGCAGATTTCAAAAACTCTTTCACTATTTTCTTTCACCATGAGAAAGCTACATTCACCCTGAGTAACATAGGCTACTTTTATTCCCGATACCTATTCTCACAAGATGGTATCACAAGAATTAGGTAGGACTTACGTAGGTAAAACCTGCGTACCTAAGTCCTACCTAATTTTATTATTGCAGTCAAAAAACAATATTCGCCATTTTTCGATAAAATATCCTTTGGCGAATACCCTTAAAATGCATACTTTTGAGTTAAATTCGCTTGCAGTTCAGTTGGAAGTTATAGTTATTAAGACGTACTATTTGCAAGTGCAATTATGTTGATATGAAAGTTTGGACAATTCTCATACAGAAATAACCACAAAGCATGTTCAATAAATGATCAATCGACACATCTGTTATTATTAACCAGCTGACCTGGCGAACTTTGTTCCGCCTTAGATACAAAAAAAAGCACCCGGGAAACAGACATATCTTCTGTAATAGGTTCTAAGCTATCACCTCAATAATTTTCAGCCAAATCGGTTAAGCCGTTTTCTTGAGTAATAAATAGTGTTACTAACACAACTTTTGAACGTTATTTCTTAGTGTTTACCACACTTAGGAAATATTGATTTTACACAACTTTCTTTTATATAGATAGATATTATATAAATTTAGAGTTAACTTGTATGTTTTTATTGTTTCCCACAGAGTTAAAAAGTTGGAATTTCTGATATCTATTAGAATAAGGGTAAAATTACATATATACCTACCTAGTAAACAACTACCTACTACTTAATTATATGATAATAAACAACATTTTTCCGGATTAAACTCACATAATTTTATTTTAAAATTAGTTTAACTCGATGTTTCGACTACCTAAGTAGGTATGTGAATAATGCCAGTTATAAATATATTTAAACACTTTCAGCATAATAATATTTTGATTTCATAAGAAATAGGTAGCTATTCTTTTTGGGAAATGTCTACGAATAGAAAGAAAAAGATATAAGTGAAATTCTTAATAATTTATTAGCAATGGCATCTGGGTGAAATTCAACATAATGACTATGTGTTGTCTATGAATGATTGTGGCTTTACAAGTCCCTGTAGGTGCGGCTCTGGTCGAAGGTGTGACCCTGGTCGTAGGTGTGACCCTGGTCGACTTTCACGTCCAAGTTCATGTGTACGTTATCATACATCACTGTATTGTCAACGTTGTTGTAGAAGTTGTAGTCCTTAAGCACGTATCGGTTCCATCTGTTCCTCATGTAGCATACTTGTTCCTTGTGGAAGATGGTTGCGTCAACGAACTTCATGTTGGGCGTGAAGAACCTGGTGACATCGATGTGTCTGTCAAGAGGGAATCCAAGAGGCATTTTGTCCAGAAGAGTGGTTGACCTGAAGTCAACAACGAAGTCTTTACGGTCTACGTCAAGAATGTTCATGTCGACGTTGTCGACCAACTTCAGAGGAGTGACAATAACGTAGAACATCGTTTTGAAGCCTCCAATGCGACCCTTAGGCAACAGCAGCCTCATCGGGAATCCAGTGTTGAAGTTTCTCAGATCTTTCATGAACAAGTCCTTGAAGTCTGTGACGGTGTCAATCTTCTTCCAGAAGTCACGGGTCCACATGCGGTCACGGACGAGGTTGTGCATGTCATAGGAGTTTCTGACAATGGTATTCTTTCCATTTGTAAGTTTGTACACGAAGGAGTCAAGTTCAACGAAGTTCATACGGTTCTTATTAATGTCAATGTATCTGCCAAGATGGTCTTCTTTAGGTCCCAGGAAGATCCTTACAACACAGTCCACTGTCTTGTCTGAGAGAACGTCAAATGTAACCTTGAAGGGCTGGTGATTAAGGCGACGCTTGCGTACCATAAAGACCATGTCGGATTTAGTCTTCTTGAATTCGTCATCGGTCATGGTAACAGCATTGGTCATGTCCATGAAGTAATCATCAAAGTAGGTTACTAGCTTGTCAATAGCAACGTTGTCGATTTTGACGCCTGGGAACAGAAGTTCTTCCTTAGTGTAACAAGGCAGACGTGTTTTGAAGAGCAACACCATGTCGACAAGACGTTTCTGCAGTTGGTAAAAAACGGGGTCACGAAGAGCAGTCTGGTAGGTGTCCAAAACAGTTGGCACGACGAAGTAGCTGCAACAAATTGCATGGTTTAATAAACTATTATTTGAAGTAAATGAAAAATAAGTAATTGAAATTGAAAAATAATTTACAAAAATCACTGATAGGTGATTTGTTCTAAAAAAAATTTGATAAGTAAAATACTTACTTGTCAGAGTGGAAAGTGTTAAGACCCAGAACAGACTTCATGATTATCATCAGGTATCTGTATGCCTCTACACGGTTGGTATCCAGCATGGTCTTCTCAATTTTACCGTAGATCAGTTTACCGAGAACCTCAATATCATCTGTTTTGGTGAGCTCGAATCTTTTACCGTTAATCTGTAAGAGAGTAAAAACGATTTATATAACGTGTTCCCTTAAAATAATAAAGCAAAAATTAGAAAATGGCAATATATTGTATTTACTTCGATGTATCCCTTAACGATGGCTTCTCTGATGATGTATTCGTATGTCTTAACTAGTTGCATGATCTTGACATCCTTTTCTTGAACAATCAGTTGGTTGTTGAATCTCATCGGGAACTGTACACCGTTCTGATGGAACATCCATGGCCAGTAACCCTTCCTGATGGGTTTCTCCCAAGACAGTTCAATAATGTTACCGAGACCATTGGACAAACGTTCCAGGTAGTACCTAGCCAGGATTTGCTGGTAGAAGTAAGTGGTCAGCTCGAATCGCCTGTACTTGAACTTGTCCAGGTTCTGATCCTTCATCCAGAAGGGATAGTCAACGTGGAAGTAGTAGTAGTAAGTGTTGAGATCAATATCTTCAGTAAAGTATCGGAGCCTGTCCTCATCATTCAGGTAATGACGCTTGTCATAAACGTTTTCGTCGATTACGTAGTATCCTTTGTCGGTTTTCGTGATGCCGTAGAAGTCGCACAGTTTCCTGTCTAGCAAGCCCTTCTTCATTTTGATTAAGTACGCTTTTTGGATGACATCGGCGCGAACGAAGTAGTAGGGGTAAATTTCGTACGGGGGTGGGAGAATGATGCCCTTGCAGTCCTCCCTATGTCTGACTGCTACGGTGAGAGCGTACACGAACATGCCTTCGTTGCAGTGTAGACGCATCCAGAATGCTGTCTGAAGGAAGGTAGTGAAATCCTTGGCGTAGTAAAGCATGTGGAACATGTTAACTACTTCCTTCATCTGGCGATCGACATGGAGAGTGAAGATTTCGCCACGCGGCAGCATACCGAATTTGTACATGTCAACGAACTTCCTGACTACATCAGATTTCTGAAAGTAAAAACCGATAATATAAATACATGTACAGAGATCAGTAGTCTCGCCAAATAGTTACAATATTTTGTCGAAATGTTACCGTGTATAGGTGGAAATTGTCCTCAAATTTGAAGTTGAAGCCGATTTCTTCGATTTCCTTGTATGCGCATGGTTCTGTGATGTGATTCAGCAGCTTCAGGATCATGATCTGCTTTTGTTTTAAATCTACAACATAGACACATATCTTATGTAGAAAACTGGTAAAATGGTGAACAAAAAATCGCTCAGCAAAACACTTTATGAATAAAATGAAAGTACATCATATTATTATCGTATTAATTGTTCGCCTTTATTTTGAAAATTACTACCATTTTTTTTTACTTTACCTACCACGAGACACAACTATCCCATTTCTTTTAGCAAACAAAAAAAAACGTACACTATTGGAAGTCGGTAAAAATGGAATTTTACTAATTCATTATTTCAATTTCTCAAGTGCATAAGCTAGCAAATGGCAGAGCAAGTTTGATCCTTGCCGTATATTTTACAATTTTGAAAAACGCAAATCCTTAAAAATATTTCTATAAAAATACAAAATAAAAGTAATAGTTACCCATATTGCTGAACGTATCCAAGACCATGGGGTTAGCCGTGGCCATGGCGGCCAGGCCCAACAAAACCAGTGCGATCGCCCTCATCGTGCAGCAAACCTGGTTAGAGTTCAACTGTGCATCTCCGAACTAATGCAGCTCTTTTTATACAAAACTTCACCTAGTGATAGCGAAAAGATATTTTTATTTTCTTTAGGAAAGGGCATCTTGAAACATTGTAGCGACTCGATAAGAATAAGTTATCGGTTTCGTTAAATTACCTATTATTGTTGCGATTTCATTTATTTGCAATAACAGTTGCTTGGTGCAAACAAGTTCAAAAAATCGGTCTAAATATTCCTATTCTACGTCAGACATAGGTCAGTTATAAATAAGATTACGTATTACATAACGTTTTAAGTATTACTAACTCTACTTATAAGGTTGTGTTTTTTACAAACAATTATGTACCTATTGGCCACGAAGTCTGAAATATATATATATTTTTTTTATAACATCGGAACAAGGTTCTTATAAGATTTCGATAAGTCCGACTGATGGGTAAAATTAATAAAGTTAGTTACACGTTGGCAACGGGCGACATGAGGCGGCAGCGGACGACGTGTCGCGGCGACACTATGGTTTCTATGTATTTCTATGAAACTCCCTACGCTCGCTCGACGACGCGTCGCTAGCTTCTTGTCGCTGACTACCTACGTAGGGAGTTTCATAGAAATACATAGAAACCAGTAGTGTCGCCGCGACACGCCGTCCGCTGCCGCCTCATGTCGTCCGTTGCCAACTCGTACCTCTAATATTTATAAATAAACGTTTGTGTAAGTAAGCAAGCATGTAACCGAGTATGTTTTTTAGTCTTTCAAGCTAAAACTACTGAATACATTGCGATGTAACTTAGAATACAGATAGCTACAGATCTGGATTAACATATAGGCTACTTGTTATCCTGATACTTCCACGACATTGGAAGTTACGTCAAGTCTGACAAAATTTGCTTTCGTCTGGCAGTCTGTATGTTGGAACTTCTCTATAGATCTTAAGAGGATAGTCTCCATTCTCTTTCTCCATACAAACGTAGTTTAAATTTTCCTCCCTGGATAAAGACATTAGAGCAAATATGTTTATGCCATAAAACTTATATCTGTCATGACTATGCATCTACCTTTTTATTTTTTTCATTTTATTATTTTTTTGTTTTTTATTATTATTTTAATTAGAAAATAAAAAAAAATAAAAAGGTAGATGCATTGTCATGACAGATATAGGTTTTATGGCATATAGGCCAAGCTGCAGGGAAATCACATTACAAAAGGTGGTGTAACAAATGTTATGATTTTATGTTATTTAGCTAAGTTAGCTTGATATAAATTCAATTTCTTGACCTTGGGGCACGACGGGGTATATCCGATATTTTGAGTTTAATATTCTTTTTGCACATAGTGTCTCGATAATAAGTCGTATGACAAAAGTGTCTAAGAACAGTATGTAGAAGTCAAAAACTTTTACATTCTGTCCATACATGTCAATTCTGTAAGTCTTACAGGTAAAAAGTTACAATCAAAAGAACAAAAATGTTAAATGCGCCATATAAGACACCGTGTCGTACTACTAGCGCATGACATGATGACATATAGTCATGACAGATATAAGTTTTATAGCATAAACATATTTGCTCTAATGTCTCTAATAGGAAATTTTAAACTACGTTTGTATGGAGAAAGAGAATGGAGACTATCCTCATAATGAAACTTAGTATATAGGTTCTATATGCTTTTTTATCGTCGTATGGGGTTTTTGTTGAGTGGGCTATTCTCACAAAGCGAAGGTTTGATACTTCCGCCACATGAGGTCTGATATCTAAACATATTTCGTATTTAAGAGCCCTATAGCCGCTAAACTCAAAATCCATGTCGGGCTCATCGAAAATTGTTGATTATTTCATGACGGAATATTGTTGAACTTTTTTTTGTGTTTGTAATCGACATTTTTTTCGACATTTGAGTGCAGTTTCTAGACAAATATGTCGAAACGTATTGAAGCCTATCGATATTTTAGCCAAAACAGACATTTTTTGTCTAAAATTAGGATAGGCTTTGCACCATTAGGAGGTTTTTGTCTTAAAACTACACCGAATTGTAGGAAACAATGTCACCATTCATACACAAAAAAAAGTTCTACGACATTTCGTCATGAAATAATCAACAATTTTTAGATGAACCCGACAAGGATTTTAAGTTTAGCGGCTATAGGGCCCTTAAAATATAATAGATTAAACCTAAATATTGTTTATTAGTACTTACCACACTTAGGAAATACTGCTTTTTTGAAAAAATGTAAGTGAGTAGGCTTCGTAGTCTCTTCACTAAGAGGCCTTACTCGCAAGAACAAGATAAAATAAAATAAAATAAATAAATAAATTCTGTAAACAACACACAGCGCCATCTAGCCCCGTGGTAAGCGCTTGTGTTACGGTGACTAGACAACGGATATAATACTTATATATATTTTTTTGTAAATACACACATATGATGAGGTGAGGAGGTGAGGAGGTGTAAAGATGAGGTGCTATTGTAATTTTGGCTTGGCGGGGAAGCTTATATTTTAAAACTAAAGTTAAGATTTTGTGTATGTAGTCTTTAAAACAATAATCTAGTACAAGTACTTACTTCTGGAACCTCTGTTCATTCATTACGACCTCGACGACCTCTGTGGCGCGTCGTGCGAAAGCGCGACTGCAATGCAGGAGGTTGCGGGTTCGATTCCCGCCGGGTGCAAGTATTTATGCTTATAAAATAAATATTTGTGTCTGGTCTGGGTGTCCCTCTATGTATAATATGTATGTATTTACAAAAGAAAAATAAATATAAGTATTATATCCGTTGTCTAGTCATCGTAACACAAGCTTAGTCGCTTACCACGGGGCTAGATAGCGCTGTGTGTTGTTCGCAGAATTTATTTATTTATTTATTATTTATTTTATTAGGTAAAGCGGGGTTTACGTTACGAAACTAGTAGCATGCAATTTAAACTCAAACATATTGACAAAAAAGTTGCGTAGACAGCGGTAACTGTCTATGCCTACCTATTTGATAAAGTTGCTTCCAGTAACTGTAGCGAGACTACTTTTGCAAAATTGACTCTATAATGCATGCCGCTAGTTTTGTATTGGAATTCTGGATATAATATCAAATTTTCATTTTTATGCTGACGACTTCAAAAGTTTTAAAATCTTTTGAAACTTTTGAAGTGTCCAGAATCAACTTTAAAATCTACCATACAGTAATCAAGCTATAGACTAAAGTAAAAAACCGGCCAAGTGCGTGTCGGACTCGAAGGGTTCCGTACCACCATCACAATTGGGTACGGAACCTCAAAATGAACACTAGACCACCTAATCTGTGAACGCAGCACGAATGTTAAGTCTATCACTCCATCACTAGATGGCGCTAGTAGTCAAAATACGTTGCCTTTTTCTGTCCCTATATAGCCTGGTGACAGACGGACATACAGACAGACAGCAAAGTCTTAGTAAAGTTACCCTTTAGGTACGGAACTCTAAAAATACGGAGAAAGGTAAATAAATTGACTTAATTTACTAATAGGTATTTAAAAAAATGATACATTTATTCTGTACTAATTTATTTATTCGATCATAGTCAAGAAACTCTTTGGTGGTGTAGACTGATGTAGGTATTTAGTAGTGAAGCGAATATAATAATAATATAATGATTTGTTTTATAAAACAAATCGTCTGGAATGTAATCGAAACTTTATTGACTCAAAAATGTATGAACAGTATTCTCCAAAGAAAAATGTTACCGAAAAATATCAAATGTCCTTTGACAAACTTCAAATTAAAATTAAAAGATCGCTTTTAATGGTATTGAAGGTATGTTGGAATGATATTTTTATTTGTGCCATGTGGTAAAATCGTGCAATATTCGAAAATTCTAAAAATGTGAATTTCGCTTCTGAGTCTATATGTAAGTCAATGATATATGTTAGATCTTAAATCTTTTGGTGGTCGATTATTCTTGGTCCAAGTAAGTCCCAGTCTTTTTGAGTAAGATTACTTGATTATTCAGTTAGATAATTATTAATTTAGGTCAGGATGGTTCTTTAATTAGTTGTATTTAATTTCTTTCTTGTGGTTGGGTAGGTACTTCTTATTTGTAAGGATCTACCAAATTAAACTTCAAGTTGATGTTGACTCGTCGACGATAATTTTCACACTGCTCTCCAGTCTTGTTCACACCCCTTTTTATACCGGGGCGTAAACAACTTGGCAAAGTGACGTAAAATTAACTTCAACAACTTTTTATTTTTAAATATTCAAATCTCAATTATTATTATTATTTTTAAATGATTAAAAAAACGAGTTACAGCTAGTTATGAAGTGTAGTTTCGGAACGCGCCCTCTGATGAGAAGAAACTACAAGAAACTCATGAGGGTTTACTTTTTTGTGATTATGTTTTGTATTCAACTGATAAATTACAAATAGTCACATCAAACATTAGTTTAAGAAATTAGAAGTTGTCTAAACATAAAACAATATTTAAAACAATTAATTTAAAACAATATTACAATAAAGAAAGTTAATTTACCATCATTCGATCATCCGATCATGTTTTGATTTTGAAGGTAGTATTCAAAATCAAAACATGCCACTGAGTTTGTCTTTAAAACGTTTTACGTAATCTGTTAATTGTTGAAGTGAACATTTCAGTGCTAAGTGGAATAATTCGACATGGTGATTAACAACACAGACGATATTCTGAGATCAATAAATCAATCTAGTGAGTTTCCTCTCCAATTGAAATATGGATCCAACACGGCCATTCTGCGTATACGCACGTGCTCTGGGCGTATATATTTTTTTTTTTTTACCTGAAAAAAAATTTTTTTGGTGCTTTAACTACACTCTTTTCTTTGATGCTTCAACTACACTCTTTTCTTTGGTGCTTCAACTACACTCTTTTCTTTGGTGCTTCAACTACACTCTTTTCTTTGGTGCTTTAACTACACTCTTTTCTTTGGTGCTTCAACTACACTCTTTTCTTTGGTGCTTTAACTACACTCTTTTCTTTGGTGCTTCAACTACACTCTTTTCTTTGGTGCTTTATATATTATTTATGACATTGTTTATATTCATTTATATTTGATTTTCCTTTTTTTTTGTGTATGTTTTTTTTTTTCTATTGGTATATAAATTATTTATATGATGTTAGATACCATATTATTTGTGAAATATATAGATAAATAAATAAATATATAATATATAAATATTATAATATGATGAAGAAGCACCTGGACCACCCTGAGGAGGCCACGGTATTGGCTTTCATACTCTCCGTTGATTGAGCCTAATGGGGCGGTCGGGTCAGCTACCACTGCAGCCCGTGACTGCAGCTAATGATTTTGTTTTCTTCTTTTGTCTCTGCACAAAACAAAAAAAACAGCACAGAATCACGTCCAAATTTAAAAAAACAGAGTCTTAGAAATTTCAAAGCCAAGATTGTTGTGTATGCATCGTGTAGACAGAAAAAAATTGTTTAGTTGAATTGGATTATGGAGTATATATTTTAAAATCATATAGTTTTTTTTTTTAATATTTATTTATTTATTTTAAGCTCGCTCGGCTATTCTGACGATAGTCTCGTCTCAGAGTTCATCTTAAGAGCCCATATAACTCCAATTGCGTGACAGTAATATCGCTAGCAAATTTTAGATGTGGTAATGAAGGACGTAGGATGCTTGTACGCAAAATTTTAGAGCGTAAAATCAAACATTTGGGAATTACAAGTTAAAAAAACATTAATTTTGAATTTCAAATCATGGATGTCCTGCACAGAACTAAGATCAGTTCATCTACAACGTTATATTAGTATTAGTATAAGTAATGTATTGACTAACTAAACTGATATTTCAAATAAATTTTATAGTTAACTGTCCGAGAAAAATCAGTTCTGGCCCACTACAGAGGCTTAATTTGTTAAAAAAAAAATATCAGTGTCATTTGTTCAGTTGTTGACTTTACTAACTAGTTTTCGGCCCACTTCAAATGATGAACTTCAATTGAAAAGTATGGGTGGCTAACAGTTAATTTCGGAATTTTGTTTCATTTCAATCACCATAAATCGAAACCACAAAATTAGGGAAAAAAAAATTCAATTGTACCGTCAGGAAAGTAAGAAATTGTTTTACATTACCATTATTGTTGTCTCGAGGAAGATATCAAAGAATTTTGGTCCGATGTCAGGGTCGGGTTCGACAATGGGCTTCGTCTCCAGCACTTCTGATGTTAGATCTTAAATCTTTTGGTGGTCGATTATTCTTGGTCCAAGTAAGTCCCAGTCTTTTTGAGTAAGATTACTTGATTATTCAGTTAGATAATTATTAATTTAGGTCAGGATGGTTCTTTAATTAGTTGTATTTAATTTCTTTCTTGTGGTTGGGTAGGTACTTCTTATTTGTAAGGATCTACCAAATTAAACTTCAAGTTGATGTTGACTCGTCGACGATAATTTTCACACTGCTCTCCAGTCTTGTTCACACCCCTTTTTATACCGGGGCGTAAACAACTTGGCAAAGTGACGTAAAATTAACTTCAACAACTTTTTATTTTTAAATATTCAAATCTCAATTATTATTATTATTTTTAAATGATTAAAAAAACGAGTTACAGCTAGTTATGAAGTGTAGTTTCGGAACGCGCCCTCTGATGAGAAGAAACTACAAGAAACTCATGAGGGTTTACTTTTTTGTGATTATGTTTTGTATTCAACTGATAAATTACAAATAGTCACATCAAACATTAGTTTAAGAAATTAGAAGTTGTCTAAACATAAAACAATATTTAAAACAATTAATTTAAAACAATATTACAATAAAGAAAGTTAATTTACCATCATTCGATCATCCGATCATGTTTTGATTTTGAAGGTAGTATTCAAAATCAAAACATGCCACTGAGTTTGTCTTTAAAACGTTTTACGTAATCTGTTAATTGTTGAAGTGAACATTTCAGTGCTAAGTGGAATAATTCGACATGGTGATTAACAACACAGACGATATTCTGAGATCAATAAATCAATCTAGTGAGTTTCCTCTCCAA
The DNA here is from genome assembly GCA_958496205.1 of Idaea biselata. Taxonomy (NCBI): domain Eukaryota; kingdom Metazoa; phylum Arthropoda; class Insecta; order Lepidoptera; family Geometridae; genus Idaea; species Idaea biselata. The sequence goes on from OY292404.1 coordinate 18,043,172, forward strand.
TTGAAATATGGATCCAACATATATTTTAGGTTCAATTCCAGCAAACTAGAATAAGCAGCGAAATTCTACGCATAAGTCGTCTTTATACTAGAGAAGCTGTACAATCTAAAAAAATACATTTTTTTTAGAATTGGTATTCATATTCAACGCTTATTCTAGACTAGCTGTGCCCGCGACTTCGTCAGCGTTTTTCGAACATCTAGCCATCGCTGCGCAAAGGTCTACACTTAAACGAACGACCAGGAAAGTACTGAGCAGAAGAGAATCATGGCAGAGTTTGTTTAAGTGTGATTTTTGCACATCGGTATGTAACTTGTTGCTTGCTTATTCACATTATTATAAGAAGAAGTGTCGAAAATCTATAAAAGTTAAAACCCGACTTTGAAAAAAAGGATAAAATAATAATAATAAGCTTGTACAAAGCAACCGACTTATTTGTTATATAATCTAAAGTCTGCCAGCTTTACTAAATGCAATATTTTTTTACGTGGGTGATGCCCCTTGTGTACCGTCAGGCCACTCTCGGGGCAAATGACTCGGTTTGTTGGGCTCACTACAACAGTTTGTCAACTAAACCCCAAAGGCGTCCATCGCTCCACAAGTGTCGAGGCCAGTGGGAATTCCTCATGAACTACATCCGTCAACCCCGACAACGGCGGCCTTTCCAAGCCTCATCTCTGCCCGAAAGACAATCCCTCTCCGTCCCCTTCCCTCGGCACGGTCACACTACCGTCTCGTGGCCCCCAAAACCGGTGATAAGCCCCCCCGAGTCCACCGCCACCACCAGAGACTAAGCGATTTTTTACAGTGGTTGTCTTCAACGCGGCCCTTTTCTTGCGAAAAGGACCTCCGAGCCCGCTGACGCGGGCTTACGGGACATCTGGAGGGTAAAACGTAACGTCGTGCCCGGGACTCGGGACTCGAACGCGGTACCCTCGACTCGGAATCCACACTTTGCCGCAGCTGCCATCGTGCTTGTAAACTACATGCAATCTGCATCTACCCCGTAAATCTGCCCGATTTCAGCTATATTTTTTTCTCGTTTAGGTGCATTTTCGACTGCCACTAAAAATATCAAAATTGTAACCGTAACTTTAATCATTGAGGAGTTTTCTGATGAGAAGGTAGTTTCAGGTGGTCCATCAATTCGTATCGAGTTCTTTATAAGCTGATTATATTGATGGAAGTCCAAAAATTAGTAATTTACTGCATTGTGGGATGCTATTCTGCTCATCATTCCAAAGGTTCTCATCAGATCTTCACCAACGATTTGTGGGACCAATTCGAGACTCTCACTTTCCAAATCTAAAAAGAATATTCATATGCTGGAGTCCGGCGTGAACATATCCCCATACAAACAATATGCGGGTACAATTGAGAAGCTCCTCTTTTTTTAGAGTCGGTTAAAAACAACCATTATTAATTTCCGTATGTCCGAAGGATCCGAATATATGGAGAGACATAGGTATACGGTATTTTAGGAATTACCGGATATCCGGCTTTTTTAATAACGTGCCGGATATCCGACTTTTTAATTACCTACCGGATACCCGGTTAATCATGTGTACACAACATACTTCTTCAATACAACATTCAAACTAATTAGGTAAAAGTAGAAATAACACTTTATCCGGATAACCGGACTAAATAGCCGGATAAAAAATAGCCTATATGTTAATCGGGGTATAAAGCTATCTGAATACCAAATTTGGTTAAAATCGGTTAAGCCGTTTCTGAGATTAGCGGGCACAAAGGCACACACAAACAGACAAACAGATAAACAGACAAACAGACAAACAGACAAACAGACAAACAGACAACCAGAAAAACAGAAAAATAGGTTCTACTGCGTTAATAGATACCCATACAATTTATATTTTTTTTATATCTTCCAAAAACAGACACCGCTGAGTTACGATTTTATTATATGTATAGATTGGTTAAATTAAGCTTTAATCGAGTTTAGTTACTCGTATTTGTTTTCGCCGAATAGTAGATTTGATATTTGTATCTATTCGATAAAGTACCTACTATTCGTTGTTCCACTCACTAGTCCTTAGCTTATATAAATTCTTGTTCTACCTACTGCGTATCCTAAGCGACATAGACTAAATTTAGTCCTTAATGTTTATTATGTTTTATAGCCGGTTTACATTATTCCAGTCCAGTAATCCAGTAGCGCTGGACTGGAATAAACTTGGACTGGTGATTCCAGTCCAGTGCATTCCAGTAAGAGTTTACATCTTTCCAGTAGCAATCCAGCGCTGAATTCGACTGCTGGACTGGAATAATGTAAACCGTCTATTAAAATATAATAATAATATTTATTTATATTTATTAAATAAGTTAAGTTTGGTTTCAATAAAATATAATATTTTTTCTACATCATTACATACTTTTGTCCTCTCTTTCTTTATTATAAGTATAGAAATAGCTCTACTTATGTGGCAAAAATACTAATAACAACCTTTATTCTTTTTTCTAAATGGGTGTACCACCCAGGGTCGAAACAGAGTTAGGTCGGCGCAGACAAGTGTTTGAGGAGCTAGAAAGATGATCGCCACATTTCTGCTATATGCACAAAATTGTGTCAATCTTCCTATAGTTCAATCTAAGTGAGTGCTTATGCATGTTTTGATATGTTTTGTCAGTAGTCAAGTTCTACTACATTGTGACTTTGTGAGAAATTCTGTAAACCAAAGCCATTACAATCCACTCAATATAGTCCTGATTATATAATACTAAAGGTCTTAAAGGATTTAAAGTCCTTTAGTCATGAAGAGCCGACTACAGCTGAGAGAGAAAGAAAAAAATGAAATACCTACCTAGATTACCTAAGACCCCACTTATCTATCCTACTCGCTGGACGCTTAATTTGGATTAAGGATTAAAGAAAAGTGGAAAAGTTTTTTTACAAATGCTTTTGTAATGTTATTTATTTCACAATCATTATATATATACTACAAGGGCCGACATCATAAGTACCTATCTATGAAAGTCATAGTTTGTTACTTTACAGATCTACAAAGCGGTCACGGTTGTGGTCGAAGTTAACATTTGCGCTGTGATCAAAATTGACTTTGATGTTAGTATCATAAAATACAGTTTCAGTGTCGATATTATGACTTTCGAAATCGTAGCTGTAGTTATAGTCTCTGAGGACGTACTTAGTAAACCTCGTCTTCATGTCACACTGTAGTTCCTTGTGGAAGATCTTAACATCGACGAACTTCATGTTGGGAGTGAAGAACTTGGTCACATCAATGTATCTGTCCAGAGGGAAACCAAGAGGCATCTTGTCCAGTAGAGTAGTCGATCTGAAATCAACGACGAAGTCCTTGCGATCCTTGTCTAGGATGTTTTGGTCTACGTTGTCAACCAATTTCAGTGGTGTAACAATGACGTACAACATTGTTTTGAATCCTCCAACACGACCCTTAGGCAGGAGCAGCCTCATCGGGAAACCAGTGTGATAATTTCTGAGGTCCTTGAGTAACATGTCTTTGAAGTCAGTGATAGTGTCAATCTTCTTCCATAGATCTGTAGTCATTAGACGGTCGCGGACAAGGTTGTGCATGTCGTATGAGTTTCTTACAATGGTGTTCCTTCCATCTTTAAGCTTGTAGATGAAAGAGTCTAGCTCGACGAAGTTGTGACGGTTCTTGTTGATATCAAAGTACCTGCCGAGATGGTCTTCTTTAGGCCCTAAGAATATTCTGACAACACTGTCGACGACCTTGTCTGATGTAACATCAAAAGTAACCTTGAAAGGTTGGTGATTAAGACGGCGTTTACGTGCCCAGAATTTCATGTCAGGTGTTGTTTTCCTGAACTCGTCTTCGGTGAGGGTGACAGCATTAGTTATATCCATGAAGTAGTCATCGAAATAAGTGATTAGCTGGTCAACTACAACGTTGTCAATCTTGACTCCGGTGAATAAAAGTTCTTCCCTGGTGTAGGAAGGTAAACGCCTCTTGAACAAGCGAACCAAGTCCACAAGACGTTTCTGCAACTGGTAGAAGACTGGGTCACGGAGAGCAGTCTGGTAGGAGTCCAGAACAGATGGAACCACGAAGTATCTGAAAATAAGAAAATATAATTAAATACAGATATTCTCGTAACAATGCCTTTTATGTAATAAATACTTGTTATTTACTGAACACTCACTTGTCAGAGTGAAGGGTATTAAGGCCGAGTACAGACTTCATAATGACCAACAGGTAGCGGTAAGCATCAACACGTTTGTCGTCATAGTTGGTATTGCCTACATCAGTCTTCACAAATCTTCCATAGATGAGCTTGCCAAGACGCTCAATATCTTCTGGTTTCGTGAGTTCAAACCTCAGGCCATGGATCTAAAAATGTAATGATTAATGTTATCGACCTTTTAATATCTTTTTTTTAATATTTTTGATCGTAATGGTGATGTTTACTTACTTCAATGTATCCCTTGATGATTGCCTCTCTGATGATATGTTCGTAAGTCTCGACTAGGTTGACGACGTCGATGTCCTTGTCCTGTACGATAACTTCGTTGTCTAATCTCAATGGGAACTCGACTCCATTATGATGACGCAACCATGGCCAGTATCCCTTCCTAATGGGTTTGTACCATGACAGTTCAACAATATTACCTAGGCCATTGGAAAGACGTTCCAAGTAGTATCTGGCCAGGATTTGCTGGTAGAAGTAAGTAGTTAGTTCAAAACGTCTGAACTTAAACTTGTCAAGGGTCTGATCTCTCATCCAGAATGGATAGTCAACGTGGAAGTAGTAGTAATATGTATTGAGATCAATATCTTCGGTGAAGTATCTAAGCCTGTCTTCGTCGTTTAACCAGACGCGTTTGTCATACACATTCTCATCGATGATATATATCCCTTTGTCAGTCTTTCTGATGCCATAGAAGTCACACAGTTTCCTGTCGATAAGACCTCGCTTCATTTTTGTCAAGTACGCCTTTTGGATGACATCGGCGCGAACGAAGTAGTAGGGGTAGATTTCATACGGAGGCGGAAGGATTATGCCCTTGCAGTCCTCCCTGTGCCTGACTGCAACGGTGAGAGCGTACACGAACATGCCTTCGTTGCTGTAGAGACGCAGCCAGCACGCCGTTTGGATGAAAGAGGCAAAGTCCTTGGCATAGTACAGCAAGTGGAACATGCTGACGACTTCTTTTAGTTGACGGTCTACGTGTAAAGTAAAGATTTCCCCACGAGGTAAGGTTCCGAACTTGTGAATGTTAACGTAGTTTTTGACGACATCCATTTTCTATAAATAACACATAGATATCAATATTTATGTAAGCTAACTTATAAATTTTATTTTATTTTCAGTGTTTTAGTTTCTATCTTACGGTGTAAAGGTGGACGTTGTCTTCAAGTTTGAAGTTCAGGCATATGTCCTCAATTTCTTTGTACATATTTTGTTCCGTCACATGGTTCAGCAACTTCAGAATGAATATTTGCTTCTGCTTCAGACCTGAAAGAAATTAGGAAAATACTAATGAAAATAGCATTAGCTAGACAGTAACAAAAGCAATGGGCTTCAGCTGTAGGCCTGGAATCTAAGTGGTTTTCAATATTATCATTGAAAACCACTTACATGGTTATTGTAAAATGAGTTTTAAGGTCAGACTTGGTTTAAACCTTGATTCAGGCATAGTAAATCATGGTTTTGACCAGGTCTGGCAGTTAAAACTCCTTTTTTAATAGCATGGTTAGAGTCCACTTACATTTTCGACGTAGTTTTTGAAATAAAAAATATATTAAGAGGCTTACTCATGTCAGTTAGCTGATCCAAGACAGGTGTAGCCGTGGCCATGGCGGCCAGGCCCAACACAACCAGTGCGATTGCCCTCATCGTGCAGCAAACCCTCCGAGAGTTCAACTGTAAAGTTCTCTACTTACTTTCCTCTTTTATACTTAAACTTAACTTGGCGATAAAAACTACCTGATAGTGCAAAGAAAGGGTAATGCAACAATTGTTTTGATAACTACAATATTGCAAGATTATTTATATTTTACTTTCCCATTTATCTTGTTGCATCTTTGTATACGAATTAATTTCTTATCTACTTATGCTTTTTAAACTTATTTTACTTATAAGTTGTCATGTCCATCCTATAAGGACAGACATCCTAGAAATTGATAGGGACTGATTAGAGACAGCACGAGGGGGAAAGATATCATAGGTATAGAGGATACCTAACGAATATGAAGAGACAATTATAATATTATAATATAAAATATATAAATATTGCAAGAAACTAACCAACTAGTCTTGTACTATGTGTACTAGTATAGTACAACGGATATACTACCTATAAGTACAACAGAGATATCCAACCTACATATTTTAACTAAAGTAGCTGTGCCGACCCCCATATAGAGGCATAAGAAAGAAGAAGAGACAACAATTATTATATATTAAATTAAAAATTTAAAAAACCCCCGACTTAAAAAATCTTTCAAGGTAAAACAAAACTTAACTTTAAAAAGGTAAAAATAATAAGCCGAAAACATGAAATTTGAAAACAAATTTCATGTCTCTGGGTAGGTATGTGGTACCTTACGTTCCCGCGTCGGGGGCCGCGGGCATGTGTCATAGAAGTTGATGGTAACCTACCCGTGCTTTTAGTATCTAACGTTTCCGCGTCCCCCGACGCGGGAACGTAAGGTACCTACTCAGAGACATGAAATTTGTTTTCGGCTTATTATTTTTACCTTTTTAAAGTTAGTTTTGTTTTAACTTGGAAGATTTATTAAGTCAGAGGTTTTTTTAAATTTTTAATTTAATTTTGCTATTTAACCCTTTTTGTAAGAGCGATTTTAATTAAACATGTATATTGTTGTCACAAAAGTTATGTCCTTTCATTTGATACCACACTCATGTATATTAGAAACAATCATGTTTTATTTCCGAGTTTGACCCTATATATACTTTGAACGGCTAAGCCGATTTTGATTGAACATGCATATTCTTGTCACAAAAGTTATGTTCTTTTATTTGATACACCACTCGGCCATATTTGAAAACATTCGGTTTTATTGCCGAGCTTTAACCCACATATGTATGTATATTATGAACGGCTGAGCCGGTTTTTATCAAACACTCGCGCAAAAGTCACCTATCAACAACAATCGTAGCTCACAAACGGATGAAATCGGTTCATCCGTTTGTGAGCTACGATGCCACAGACAGATACACACACAGACAGACAGACAGACACGTCAAACTTATACCACCCCTCTTTTTCCGTCGGGGGTTAAAAATAAATAAATATTGCAGGACTTTACACACGGCAAAATCTTGCCCCAAACTAAGCAACTAGGCTTGTACTATGGGTACTACGGACATACTACATACACAACAGATTTATCCTACATATTTGAACTAAAGTAGCTTTAAGAAACGTTTATGAATAAAGGCGTTACTTATCAGTTATTTTTTCTCTTAGGGTTCACATTTTCTTTTTTCAATGTAAAGGATTGGATAAATGCGTTGATATATAGGTATAGGAATAGTATATAGGTATATATACCGGCCCCATCGGCCGGTCCTGTCCAATCGAAATCAATCAGTAATGCATTGCAAATTGCAATCAATCATCAGTGCAAGTGAAGCTTTATGACATTGATGAGAGCAATACAAATCCCTAAAATATTAATGTGACAAGCAGAAGACAGAACGTAAGATCTGGAAGTATTTTTTAGACACGATAGATGACAATTTGATCACTATCTCACCTGATAGAAAGTGACGATATGGTTTAAGATGTAGCTCATTTAGAGGAAAGAAGATGGCAGTGGAACAAGATCCGACCCGTCTTCCTTAGTGGCTGCACCGGTCTACGTATCGGAACACGGACGAGTCTGCTTAGCGCTACGACTAAGGCCTGTGGGTGACGAACCGCCAAGAAACCCCTTTTGGTCGCCTTTTACGACCGATATATACACCGTAGCCATATTCTTTTAGACCCGGGCCACAGGGCCTATTTGCTTAGGCAAACAAAAAAGTACAGATGCCAGAATATATAAGTAAATATAGGATTGCTGGACAAAAATGTGTTTATGCATTGCTGTCTAGCACCATACTAAGCAACTAGGCTTGCACTATGGGTACCAGACAACAGATACAACTACATTATAAGTATATTTTTAATACATACATAATATGATACATACACACCCAGAAACAGAAACAAGCATTTATGGTTAGCTTAAATACTTTTCCTCGGCGGGAATCAAACCCGCAACCTTCGAAAAATCGAGACCGTCAAACGTATATCCTGTAAATATTTCTTTTGATGCCAGACTACGCTGAATACCTGTAAATGACTTTTCCATCTGTTTTGTGCTAGCTTGTGACGAGTTTTCCTATGATTTAATAATGATAATACTACTTTATGAAAAAATGCTTTCAAAAACTTAAGTAGGTACCCGGCGGGACTCGAACCCACGACTACTGGTATTCCGTTCCAGTACCCGATTGGTACCCGGCGGGACTCAAACCTGCGACTACTGGTACTGGAACGGAATACCAGTAGTCGTGGGTTCGAGTCCCGCCGGGTACTAAAGTTTTTGAAAGCACTTTTTCAAAAAGCATCATTACCTAGTGTGTTTAACATTAAGAAATAACGTTTTTATGATAATACTATTTGACGACCTTTGTGGCGCCTTGTGCAAAAGCCCGACTGCAATGCAGAAGGTTGCAGGTTCGATTCCCACCGTGTGCAGATATTTATGCTTAAAAATAAATATTAGTTTCTAATCTGGGTGTTTTCTATGTATCATGTGTATGTATTTACAAAATAAAGTTTAAAATTTAGTTGGTATATCCGTTGTCTAGTACCCATAGTACAAGCTTAGTGCTTAGTTTGGGGCTAGATTTCGCTGTGTGTAACTTTGTGCATTATATTTTTTATATTATTTAAATTTTATCTGTATACCTACTAACTTTCTTATAATTCCATTAAAAGTTGTTTTTTAGACTAGACAAATGATATCCATAGTGCTAAGTTTGGGGCTGGATTTTGTGTGTAACGTCGTTCTGTATATACATATATTTTTATATATATTATTTAAACTTTATCTGTAACTAACTTTCTTATAATTGCATTAAAAAGTTGTTTTTTAGACTAGACAAATGATATCCATAGTGCTAAGTTTGGGGCTGGATTTTGTGTGTAACGTCGTTCTGTATATACATATATTTTTATATATATTATTTAAACTTTATCTGTAACTAACTTTCTTATAATTACATTAAAAAGTTGTTTTTTTCTTAAGTGCAGATTCCGATAAATTATAATGAGTCCAATGATACTTAGCCGAGAGTTCATAGATCTACCATTATGTCGATAAGGTTTAATTAAAAATCGTGCGATTCATCATTATTGCATCAATTAAAATTTAGTAATTTACCCCCTTACTTATAAAAGACTAGCTGCGTCCCGCGGTTTCACCCGCGTAAGTCCCGATCTCAAGAAAATATCAGGATCAAAAGTAGCCTATATTAATGTGAATGTAGCTTTCTAATGGTGAAAGAATTTTTGAAATCGGTCCAGTCGTTTTTGAGTTTATTCATAACAAACATACACACACACACAAAAAAAATATTTCCTCTTTATAATATAAGTGTAGGTAGATGTAGACTAGCTGCGCCCCGCGGTTTCACCCGCGTAAGTCCCGATCCCTGGGGAATATTGGGATAGAAAGTAGCCTTTGTGCTATTCCAGGTCTCCAGCTATCTACATACAGAGCTTCATGGTAATCGGTTCAGCGGTTTTTACTTGATTGAGTAACAAACATAAATACACACATACATACTCACAAACTTTCAGCTTTATAAAATTAGTAGGATGTAAAAGTTTGTGTAAGTAAACGAGTAAGTTTTGCAAAACTACTGAAAATTGGGATTAACACATAGACTACTTTTTACCCCGATATTCTCTCAGAATCGGGACTTATGCGAGTGAAACCGCGGGGTGCAGCTAGTAATAGATAAATTATTCCAGTCTCAGAGTTTCGTTTTGTGTTTGACAATCATGTCCAATAACAACGTGACTTCGGCTCACGTTTTTGGTTCTATTTATATTAGAGCTGAAAGAAATGTTGAACGAAATAGCTGTAGTTTACATCTCTTCCCGTGGGTGTCGTATAAGGCGACTAACGGGTCTTAGAGGGACTAGCAAACCTTAATGTTTCCCCACGCGGTGGCGGATAAACTTTTTCGTCCCCAGAAGGGTTGGTCTGACCTAAACCCACCCAGAAGGGTGTGTTAGGTCAGGCACGTATTTTTACGGCCGGTCGTAAAAATATTGCCAAATGCCTTTGCAGAAGATATTGTTAATAGTGAGTTGCCTATTACGCCGACCCCAAATAAAAAAAATAATTTAGGGTTTAGCGAACCGCGGGCTTCTGAGAGGGATGCAACCGGGATCATCGCTCGGATAAGAAGAAACGTAGCGTAACAGCCTAACTAACATTGAATGTTACTGATAGGATCAGTGAGACATATAAAATTCCTTAGCTACGATTACCTACATAAGCTTCGCGCAAGCCCTACTTAGCCAGGTGCCAACATATTTGAACCGATGTACAATTAGGTACTTTGGTTAAACTTTTTAAACTATCCAGCTCCAGATTGGGACTCATTTTCCCGGGTCTTAATCGTGTGATTTTTAGTTTTTAAGTCTCTTACCTCGACGTTTCGGCCATGTTACAGTGGTCTTGTGAGGGGACTGGAGCTACGGCGGGCGTCACGCGATTAAGACTCGGAAAAATATAAAATTATGAAGTACTTAGGCTATATCATAATTTAATTACCTATGTTTCGCTTATCACCTCGAATGTCTAGGTAGATATTATGTCACAGAAACATAGAAGTCAATACCTTCAACTTGCAACTTTGTGACCTATTTAAGCATGTTAATGTTCTGGTGGTATAAGTTCTTAGAATATTGCCTCCAACTTGTTACAAACTTGTGACCTGTTCAGGCATTTCAATGTTGAATATATTATGTTGGAAGGAGAGCTATATTCATCGATAGCCTTATTAATAAACGTGGAGTAAGGTTGGAGAAGGTAGAACATGCTTGATCTTTTCCCGAGACAAGACAGACAGAAACAAAAAGTGGTAAACTTACTCCGACCTTACTCCGAGTTTATTAATAAGGCTACGAATGTTTGAGTAGGATGTTCAGGATTGACAGTAATAGACAGCATCGATAAGGTTTCAGGTGGGTTTCAGTTCAAATTGGTTTGGAAATGTACTTTCTTATTTTGTAGATAAACTGATTTGTGTTTTGAACTTCAATAATGAAAATGTATGGATTTGGTATTTTTGAAATAGAATGAAAACATTTTAAGGAACAAATTTGGTATATGGAAATTAAAATTAAAGTCATTTTTCGGTTTTAATCGCGTGGTCTATATTACTTTGGTATTGTTTGAACGCTCAAGACCGAGACCGTTACAGATCCCTTGTAGAAGTGAAGAAGGCACCGAAAAATGTCTTTAATTTCAATACAACAACGCGAAAACAGAAGGATAATCTAAAAAATTACATCTTTAAAAATTTACTTATGGCGGTCTAAAATAGAAGATAAGGAAAGATACATACTTAAGGCGACCACTGGAAAGTGATTCCTGTAGATGCATTCAAACAAATCACAGTCTAAAACGGAAGACTTTCCTTGTCTTGTTTTGAATGCATCTACAGGAATCACTTTCCAGTGGTCGCCTTAAGTAAATTTTTAAAGATGTAATAATATTCATAAATGCATAGCTTGGGGTGGGAACTCGCGTGGTTCCTTAAGCCGCTGGGGCACAGAACCAGACACAAGTTTGAGGCTCGCCGCGATTGAATTTGTGAAGAAGTATTTCTTAAAAATATTTCTAGATATGCCTAGAGCTTATACCTATATACCTTATACCAAATACCTAACGAAATTTAAAATTGAATCTAAATGATGACAGATCGAAATTTTTAGAACCGATGAAATTCCCGCCGGGAACAAGTATTTATGATACCCATAAAGCTTGTTTCTGGTTCCGGGTGTTTTTTATAAGTGTGTATTTGCAAAAAAAAAAGGCAAGTGCACCTACTTATCTATTACTATTATAAAGCGGAAGAGTTTGTTTGTTTTTTTGTTTGAACGCGCTAATCTCAGGAACCACTGCACTGGTCCGATTTGAAAAATTCTTTCGTTTGTTTGTTTGTTTGTTTGAACGCGCTAATCTCAGGAACTACTGGTCCGATTTGAAAAATTCTTTCGGGGTTGGATAGTCCATTTATTGAGGAAGGCTATAGGCTATAGGCTTTTGATCCCGATATTCCCACGGGATCGGGACTAATGCGGGTGAAACCGCGGGGAGCTGCTATATAGTATATCCGTGGTCAAGCACCCATACTACAAACCTAGTTGCTATGTTTAGGGCATTATTTATTAACTTATAAATATAATTAAAAGATTTTACATAAAGTTTGGGTTCTTTGTTATGAAATTTTAATTTAGAAAGATGCGTGAAATCGTGGTCTACAAATTAAAAAACGAAGTGTAGGTATACGTTTTGAAAAAATTAAAACATAATAATATACAATATTCAACTAGATTAGAAAACTTCTCAAACAGACAGCTTATTTATTACAAACGAAATCATTTTCAGAAACACAACCGTGTGTTGTTGAAACGGTATTAAAATATGGAATCATAACAACGAGTCATTTGTGGGGTTTATTACTCGTAAATGTTTTATAAGCCAGTAAATTTCCAACAGAATTGAAATATGATAAGACGTTTAAAAAGTACCTATAATATGGTACCTACGTTAATATTATTATCTCGTAAACGCCAGTGCGTTTCTGTGTTGGAACCTAGGTTAACCTGATTTACTTTGTTATGAGAAATTTGAGGAATATGATTACATGATCGAGACTATATAGGTACAACCCTATATGTACCTATAGTACAAGTCACATGCTTAGTTTTTGGGGCTAGATTGCGCCGTGTGTAACGTCGAACAATAACATTATTATTAGACACGGGTCTAGATCTCGTTATAGATAATCATTGTTATTAATTACCTCGACGTTTCGGCAAACGGGTTATACCAGCCGTGGTCCCGAGTGTGTCTTCTCGGGACCACGGCCGGTATAACCCGTGTCTAATAAAAATAATGGACGGAAATCGTGTAAGTTTAAAAGTGTGTCGAACAAAATATTATTATTTTATTAATATGAGTAGTACCAAGTCGATGTAAAATTTAATCCAGCATGAATTCGCATTTAACATGTATGTGTTTTTTTTTGGTTTGGACACGACGCACCATAAATTGACACAAACGCTCGCTTCGCTTAGTATTTTCTTAATACTTAGGTATAACACAACGCATGTTTTACAGATAAAGCAACGATCCAAAATACAACAACAACAAAAAAGTATTACAATCGCAACAAAACAAATAAAAACCCATTACAAAATATAAGTAAAAACGATAAAAAAAACTCTCCTTTTTCCGTAGTCGCGTAATAAAATGAAACAAAAGGATGTTTTCAGTACCGACCTCCTGAGGCATAGTGCCCAAGCTGCTGGCGGCGTTGTTGTTAAATAACAATATTGGACTTATACATAACTAGCTGTGCCCCGCGGTTTCACCCGCGTAAATCCAGATTCCTTAGGACTATCTAAAATCCATTGTCTCCAAATTTCAGCTCTGTACCATCAGCGATTTAGGCTGTGATTCATCCATCAGTTAGTCAGTCAGCCAGGAAAAAGCATTTAATAGATGTAGATAGGTAGATAAAAGTGTTTTTATTTTATTTTGTAAGTCTATTGTAATACACATGGACCATGTTGCCTGAAATAATTTTAGTATTTTTTTAATTTTTAATTTTCTATTTTTTATAGCCAGACTAATCCGCTGGTACAATAAGCCGGCAGCTCTACAATAAAAATACACCCCAACCATATGCACCGACAACTCAATCAGAAAAACAACCTGAAGTCACGTAGACAATGTTATAATCTTTTGTTAAATACCATTTAATTAATCTAAATAGACCTCAGTGTCGATAAAATAGTTTGACCCCACCCGAAATACTTTGTTGCCAAAACAAGCCGTAGGTAATCAGGTGAGTGCATATTATCTTGTTTTCAACTGGCTCAAATTGGGGGTACATCTAAAGTATGTTTACGAAAACATACAGATTAATTAACAAAAATAAAGGTTACCTTGCTGTGTTTCGTAAGTTAAAGGTCATTTGAAACTGCAGGAGAATTCGATATCATAGGTACTAAACCACGATTTGACAATGCAGCCCTAAACCTGCTTTCGTATTAACTTTCTCGTTGTTCTCTGCACTATGATGAATATATATTATATATTGCACGACGTTGCACACAGCGCAATCTAGTCCTTAAGAGGAGTATATACGCCAACGACCTTGAAACTGAAAATCCCTGTCGGGCTCATCGAAAATTGTTGATTATTTCATGACGGAATGTCGTAGAACTTTTTTTTGTGCACAGATTGTAGGTGACATTGTTTCCTACATTTTAGTGTAGTTTTAAGACAAGAACCTCCTATTGGTGCAAAGCCTATCCAAATTTTAGACAAAAAATGTCTGATTTGGCTAAAATGTCGATAGGCTTCAATACGTTTCGACATATTTGTATGGAAACTGCACTAAAATATCGGAAACAATGTCGCCTACAATCTGTACACAAAAAAAAGTTCTACGACATTCCGTCATGAAATAATCAACAATTTTCGATGCGCCCGACATGGATTTTCAGTTTTTCAGAATAGGGCCCTTAAATAGGCTTGTGGGTACTATAATATGTTACACTACATGGTATACTTTATTTTTTTTAATACATATGATACAATCATAGAAGACACCCAGACCACTGGTCTAGGTGTCTTCTACGACCAGATGCAAATATTTATTTTTAAGCATAAATACCTGCACACGGAGGGAATCGAACCCGCAACCTTCTGCATTGTAGTCGCCTCAAAAGGCCGTCAATACACTACATTACTCTCTCTAACTTGACCTAACGACTGCTATCACTCACGTCTGTGTCGCTGGCTTTGTGTGTGTTCCAAGTTTTCCTTGAGGCCACTTGTAGGTAGAGTCGATACTAAAAAACAACTTAGCCTGTAGGTACATAAACTTCAGTATTTTCAGAAGCTCTGAAGTTGCCATATTAATTACTAACCGAGTCCCGCGGTGTCACCCGCGTAAGTCCTGATCCCGTGGGAATATCGGAATCAAAAGTAGCCTATAGCCTTCCTCAATAAATAGACTATCCAACACTGAAAGAATTTTTCAAATCGGACCAGGCAGCGGTTCCTGAGATTAGCGCGTTCAAACAAACAAACTCTTCAGCTTTATAATATTATAGATAGATATAGATATAGATAGATTGGAACTGTTAAATAGATTTTTACCTATGTTATACATTTAAAGCAGAAAAAGTAAACCTATCCAAATCTCGCAACCCATTCACCTGCCAAAGTAACTTGTATGCATATTCTAACTCCCAAAGCACTCCTATTTGAGAATTGTAACCAAATTGACATTTATTATTCGGTGTAGAGTATAGTCAGGTAAGATCGGATGCGGGGAAAACCGTATGATTCAAATGTCTCCCAAAATAGGTGATATTTTGATGTGAAACATCTAAAGGCGGGGGTGAACCTAAAAATTCGCGTGGCTATACAGGCCATGGCGACGCCTCGCCACGCTATAAGTATATATACCTACCTCCTACCTATACGATGGAATATAATATGTATTATTATATCCGTAGCGAGTCGATGTTTCACATCTGCCAGGCGTCCCGTGACGACTCACATTTTTGTTGTGAAACATCTATAGGCGCAGGTAAACCTAAATATTCGCGTGGCGATACAGGCCATGGCGACGCCTCGCCATGCTATATATATGTCATGCCTACACATATTGCTATTTTTAGTGTTAGATACGGTATTCACAAGAGCAATTTACCCCGCACCGATCTGTGGCACCCGGCAGTTGCAATGTCACCTATTTTGGGAAATATTTGAGTCATACGGTCTTCCTCCATATCCGATCTTGCCTGACTATACTCTATTTCACAAAGCTTTTACTGCTAGGTACATTAGGTACACTAGGTACCCTCTACTTTCCATTTGCATAACAGAAACAACAAATGTAAGACTCCTTCTACGTTTCAAAATTGAAAGACAAATATAAATTTAAATCAAAATTGGTACACGCGAAAATCAAACTTTTTGTTTTTACAAAGTTTATGTTACAATGTTAAAATAATATTGTACGCCCACAAGCCTCAACGCTTGCCGCGAGTCGTTGTCTCGTCTCGTCTCGAACAGGAACGCTTTTTTCGCTAAATATATAGAGTACTAGCTGCGTCCCGCGGTTTTACCCGTATAAGTCCCGATCTCGTTAGAATTTTCAAAAATCCTATCTTATCGAATGTCTACATTACATAGAGAACACACTCTCCAAATTTCAGCCCTCTACTATCAGCGGTTTAGGCTGTGCGTTGATCAGTCATTCAGTCAGTCAATCAGTCAGGACAAAACGTTTTATAGATTGTTTAACCTGTCAAGTTATATATGTAAAATCCTAGAACATAAGGAAATCCAAAGTAGACCGCTATACAAACAGTTTAGTAGTTTCAAATCAATATTCAACAGAAAAACAGATAGACAAAATAAACACATACAGCATGGTACAAAATGGTAAATATTAATTTATACATTTTGACACATCTTTTTTAAAATAAGCTATAAAATGTTTTGTCTTGATTGACTGACTGACTAGTGGATCAACGCACCACAGCCTAAACCGCTATATAAAAGAGAGTTAACGATTTCATAACCCACATTATTATATTATCCATCACTGTGACATTCAGAACCTACTCAATAAATCCCTGTAGTAAGTAGTTATGTGAACGTGTGATTTCGACACCCAAAAATAATCAAGCTTCCATCATTATCATTAACAAGTCGTTTTGTAGGGTTAATTTTTATACTACTAGCACAAGTGGACACTATTTGTATTGCATAAAAATAATGCTGTTCAGTATCCTGTGGAGTTCTTAAATAAACTTAACCTTTCTCATCCAGTAATGCTTATGGGAAATCTAAATCCACCGAAGTTATGCAAAATGCCTTACATAAATACGTAGTAGAGGCAACTATTCTAACTCGAGGCTGTAGGTACTCGATATGAATCAGTGTTAATTTCATGAAAATCTCTTATACTATACCATGGGTTATCTTTTCGAGTTTAGAAGACTCCACTCCAGTTTTTTCATTAGATCCACTTTGTGGTGACAATACATAAGATGCAGGGCCAGACATTTGAAATTGCAGAAGGAGGGGGCTGCTATTCGCCCACGGCCAGTTTTGTGCAGCTTGATACAGAGCAACTACTTCTAGAAGATGATATTAAGAATATAGTTTATTATACTACGAACTCCACAGCATGGGCGAAGCCACGGGCAAAGGTTAGTCACATTATAAATCCTATACACTCGATTGTCTAGACTTCCCTTCGTGCAGACTACTTGTCCTGTCTTCCCTTATTCATCTAGTATCCCATATTCATCTAGTACTTAATGCGTATTGAGAGGTAGGTAATAGGTAATAGTGGGCGTAGAAACTAATCAGCAGCTATTTTAGTATAACACCGACAAAACCTTTGTCCGCAATCACCTCTCACAAGCCATTTAAACGGGTACAAATGTAGGTATCTTGTAGCACAAAAAACCTAGTTTCGCCTCCCACATTCAACAGGCTCGGCAAAAGAACATGTAATGTGGTCACGACAATACCAAACACAATTCGACAAACATAAAACACGAGGCAATGTTGTGTGAAATTTCACAGCCCTCTTTTATCGCTCGTGACGATTTTTCGACAAAACGATTAGACGATTTTATTTTGTAACTTTTCGTTTGTTGTTATGTTTACTTTAAATTTTATGCTTTATGCTAGGTTGCCGAGATAGCTTTTAGCGATAAGGCCGCTCATTGTACCTATTCTAAAATTAGCTTTAAGTTTTTGTTTTTGTAATGAGTTTTGTAAATTTTTGGTGCCATAAAGTTTTTATCTATGTATGCTTGACGGTTTCACCCGTGTAAGTCCCGATCCCGAAGGAATATCGGGATAAAAAGTAGACTATGTGTTATTCTAGGTCTCCAGCTATCTATTTACCAAGTTTCATCGCAATCGGTTGAGCGGTTTTTACGTGATTGAGTAACAAACACACACACACACATACATACATACTCACAAACTTTCAGCTTTATAATATTACCTAGTAGGATTTGAAATTGTTGTGATTCTCGACCTCGACCTCTATGGCGCGTCGTGCGAAAGCGCGACTGCAATGCAGGAGGTTGCGGGTTCGATTCCCGCCGGGTGCAAGTATTTATGCTTATACTTAGAATAAATATTTGTGTCTGGTATGGGTGTCCCTCTATGTAATATGTATGTATTTACAAAAGAAAAATAAATATAAGTATTATATCCGTTGTCTAGTCACCGTAACACAAGCTTAGTCGCTTACCACGGGGCTAGATGGCGCTGTGTGTTGTTCACAGAATTTATTTATTTATTTATTCTCGTGTGGTTATATTTGTTTTATACTTAAGACCCCTCGCCCACGGCGACTTTTTGTAGCGATACTAACGCGATTCTGCATCGATACAGTCGCAAAGCGGTCGCTAGCTGTGTGCCCTCGCCCACGGGGCGCTCAGATTCAGTAGCGATGCAAACGCGA
Organism: Idaea biselata; assembly: GCA_958496205.1. Classification (NCBI taxonomy): domain Eukaryota; kingdom Metazoa; phylum Arthropoda; class Insecta; order Lepidoptera; family Geometridae; genus Idaea; species Idaea biselata. Next base: position 18,061,976 of record OY292404.1, read on the forward strand.
TACCATCGCGCTTCAGTCGCGATGCAAGCGCAATTCAATCCCCTCCCTCCGTTTTTTCCCCGATGTCGTCCGACACGATCGATTTAGTCGCGCTGCAGTAGCGCGTTGGTAGTGCGTTAGCATCGCTACTGTAGCGCGTTACAAATGCGACAACCACGCGTTAGTCGCCCGTATGCTAAACGCGCGACTGCATCGCTACAAAAAGTCGCCGTGGGCGAGCGCCCTAAAGCGTGTGTTTGCCTGTGACAATATCGCTATTAATGGAATTTTTCAATCTCCAAAGTGATTTATTGGTAAATCACATACGCCATGGTAAAAGCTGGGTAAATAATAGGTATCTACAGTAAACAGTCTATGCTGATGTCCAGCTCTGTTCGAAATTTATCATTCGATGCATATTCTATTAGACTCTATAGACTGATGGTCAATTTGACTGACCTACATTACATCTAAGTCAACGTCTTGATTAAGTAGATACCTATGTGAATTTGGTAAACAACCTAGGTAAACCTAAATCTAGGTACTTGAAATTAGGATTACGCATAAATATTACATCTGTTGATTTTAATAATGGAACTTTGAATAAAACAAAGAAAATTTGTAGTAAATTCTTAATGAAGTTAAAACAAACCATTAAACAAAACAAAACTTTCACCTTTGGTTGGAGGCCTCGGCCGCGGCTTGTTACCACCCATCAGTCTTAGTCGTAGCACCAAGCGGACTCGACCATGTTCCGATACGTTGGCAGGTGCAGCCAACAAGGAAGACGGATCTTGTTTCACTGCCGTTTTCCTTCGTCTAGATGAGCGTGTTACATCTTAGACCATATCATCACTTATACCATCAGGAGAGATAGTGGTCAAACGCTCATCTAAACGTGTCTAAAATAAACAATTAATTGTAAGTACCTATTGTTTTACGCCGCTTTAAAGCTATTAAATCAGCTATTCAAGCGGATAGTATACCTACAAAAACATGAAATGCATTAAACTATGAAAATCGCAGTTTTCCTCAGGTATCAAAAGCTTTTCTGATGCAACTAAAACTGAAATATTAAATGCAAAACCGCAAATCACTTTGTTTACTACTAACAAATGAATGAAGCTGATAAACAAACAAACAGCGGCTATTAGCCTCATTTAACAGCCCTCGTCCTTCGAATTGGTAACCCCGATTTATCACTGCTACCTTGAAACCAAACCGATTTCGTTTGTAAAGAAATCGGCCATCAATCTTCATAACTGATGGTGATGAGGCTTAAACAGTGTAAATTGACGAGGCCACCTCAAGGTCTAAAAGGATATTAAAACTTTTCTGAATTTTCTCAAATATTTTTATCTTTTATATTAATAAATGCTAGGAACTCGATATTTTTAACAGATTTTTCCGTTTTGTACGTGTTGCTTTATTTTAGTTTTAAGATTTTCACTATGAATTATCAAACCTTGGTATTTCGAGGTCTTTGCAGACCTCCTGTTTACGGGTGGAGTGTTCAGTCTTACCGTTAATACAACGTTGAAAAATAAAAGATACGCGATTATAACCGAAAAATGAATTTAATTTCATCATCGCGAAATCCGTAGAAAAATCTAAGTAGATACTTACTTACACATTTAAAAAATAAATATTTATCGGAGCCCCGGTATATAATATCGGTTACCCCATCGAATCCCCAACGTCACCGTTTAATAACAATATTTACCAACATTAAAATATTTGTACATTGAAAATTCGATGCAAAAGCATAATTTTTTTATTCAATAAGCGATGAGAAAGGTTTATGGCTCTTTGCACGCAGTTTTGTGGCAATAGTCTGGAAACGTGTCTAAAATCTAAACATTATAATAAAACATAGTACCTAGTAGTTTAGTAGTTTGAAAATTCAGTTTAGATTTTCTTTCATTGAACACGTGGGACAATAAACCTGACTAAAAAGCTCTTCGCTTCCCTCCAAAGTACAGTTAAAGACAACTTTGTTTCTATTTCTTCACACATTGCTACTGTGGTTGTCTTTATGACTTAAGTTTTGCGACTTCGGTTTACGACTGGGGGACTTCTATATTTTTACGAACGAACGAAAGATCGAAAGTTTTAGACGACCGATATCGATAAAATATTCTATTTTTTTAAGTGCCTGCACTGAGCTTTCATAGAAATATTTTAAACATGACTAAGTTGTGATAGATGGAATAATACTGATGCAAAAATCACCGACGCCGATAGACTAATTGGTCAAGTCATATTGAGTGAAGATGCGTTCTTGGTTCGAATCCCGCCCTGCGACTATCGTGCGTTGTGTTTTTGTAGAAGTATTATTTCTTTAAAATATTTCTATCCTTATCAATGTTTCTATTATGACTTTTCTAAAAATTTTTTCGGATCGGATCACTAACCTTGAATTAATAGCCAATTATCGTGAATGAACTGTTTAGGTCTTTATCCAGGTAATAACTTCGAATCCATAGACAAATACACTTTTTAAAACACTACACTACACTTAACAATACACCTTTTTCAGTCTTCTTGCGACCACGGCCGGTGTGACCTGTTTGCCGAAAAGTAAGGTGGTAATTAATAACAACGATTATCTACAATCCGATCCAGACCCGTGTTTTTAATAATAACCATTGACAAATTTTCTTCTGTCACTTGTGAATTATAGTAGGCTTTGAAAACTTTTAATGGCATACAAGCAGAGTCCCGCGTTTCACTCGTGTATGTCCCGATCCCGTGGGAATATCGGGACCAAAAGTAGCCTACGTTGCTCCTCGATAATGTAGCTTTCTATTGGTGAATCATTTTTTGAAATCGGGTCAGTAGTTTCAGAGATTACCCGGAAAATACATACATAATTGTTACCAACGTTACCTCTTTATAATATTAGTATAGACAATTTTTGTTCATCTGCAATTACGGAAAGAAGTAGAACCATAGTAGGAATACGAGTAAACGAACGAAAAATCAATTTTCGTCAATACATAGTAGAACCCCAGTAGTTGTCGAAGCTACTTACTCTGAGTAAGTAATTACTTTAAGTGGTAGGAAATATATTTTGTTAGTAATGTATTTTCCAGCAGTTTCTTTGAATAGGTATATTTTCTAAATCATCTTCGAATAATGCTTCGGATGATAATCAAATATAGGTACTTTGTTTGTACCAATGTCTTTGGTTCTGGTAGCTAGGACCCTCGAAATCTCTCGAAGTGACACGACCGATTCAGGAATAAGACATTTTATACTTATAAATGCTTGTACTATTTATGTGTTCTGTGCTAACATAATAACTTTCTCTACTCTTTGCCTTTCACTTAGGCCAAATATACAAATCAAAAGAATTCCAGCACATATTTTGCCTATGTACAACACGTAGATACCTATATCAATAGGATCTAACCAGTTCCTGGCTTTCTTACATCTTCACATGATTGCAGAAATTGAATTCCACAGCTATGTTACCTAACCCCTGTATTGGTCTCGGATAAGTTTTGAAACTGAATTTGTAGTTTCCATCAACTCGGTTTCTTGTAAATTGAATTGAAACTTAGAAATAGGTAAATCAACTTAAAGGCGTGGATGAAATAAATTGGTACATTGATTAGAATCTCTAACAATATAGTACGGGTCGAATTGAGAACCGGGTCCATGTTGGCTCACATAAAATTTTAAGTCCTATTGTTTGTCTTACTACCGATTTGAATTCATAATAATCACTCTTCATAATTTTATCACTCATACTTTTTTTATTCAGACATTTTTATTACTACCATCGGAGCTCATAATAGTTAATGATCATAATTTTTTTATTAATACTGTTACTACCAAGAACAGTTTAAAATCATTTTTTTTTTCTTCATAACATTTAATGATCATATTGCTTTAGTTTATAATTATTGTTACTAAGAACATATTTCAACTCATAATATCGTTGTTCAGAATAGCTTACTTTATAACAGACATTTATCATAATTTTTGTATTAATAACGGCAACTTTAACAAAACTTTTTATGAACTACCCCAATCAAACTCTTTGTGAAATTATAAATGGTTTTTGACTTGTGTTCTGGCGATCTTCTTTTTGAAACGGAGTTAACTCATAATGTAATTATATTTTCTATTCTATTATTATATTTCTTCTTAGAAATTACTCTTTAGTTAATAATGTTGTAATAAAAACACTTATGATTAAGATATATCAGGTTTTTTTTATTTATAGTAATTAGGCGCTTTGGCGACCGCTGCCGCGGCACGCTCGCTACGCTCGCTCGCCAAAGCGCTGCGCGTAATCATGTTCTTACATTAACCTAACCTATCCGAGTCGGTGTGCTCCGTATATTTAATTTCAAAATTCAAGTAAGATGACAATAGTAGTTTTATGACAGTAATAGTTTTTATTTATAGTAATTAGGCGCTTTGGCGACCGCTGCCGCGGCACGCTCGCTACGCTCGCTCGCCAAAGCGCTGCGCGTAATCATGTTCTTACATTAACCTAACCTATCCGAGTCGGTGTGCTCCGTATATTTTATTTCAAAATTCAAGTAAGATGACAATAGTAGGTGAAACAAATGTATGAATAAAGATATTATGATTTTCAATAATTATGCATAAAACACTTATGATTAAGAAATTTATAAAAATGAATATTAGAATAAAACACATGTATGAATATCAAAGTTATTTATTGGAATGATTATGAGTTTCGAGCATTATGATAAACAAATATATTAAAACAAATATTAGTAAAATGAAGTGTATGAATAGTGATATTATGAATTTCAATTATTATATATTTTAATATTTAGTTTTTAAATTTTTTATGAAGAATGATCATTATGATTATAAATGGTATGTGAAACATTTTCGGACCTCCGATGATAGGAGTTAAAATTTTATGTAAGACGATCCGCCCCCTTGAGAACCTCCTCCTTTTTTAAAGTCGGCTAAAATGGATAATATTGCAGTATTTACAGCCTTACCATTTGAAAGTTTTTACAATAACTTAATTCAAAAATATGTTTATTCAATAAGATATTCACATGATCGTTTTGAATCGTCACTAATCTAGTGTGTCTTTGGAACGCGACCTCCAATAAGAAGAAGACACAAGAAACTTGTGTCTTGAAACTATCTTCACCGCGATCTTTGTATACCTATCAAGTCCTTAGAGACTTGAAAGAAAAGATATATGATACACACACTTATAGTTTCGGTTATGTAATAAAATAGGCTTATGCACAAACGGGCCACTCCTTCAATTGTTTCACTGTTTTGCTTCCATACATTGAGTTCCAATATTGTTTCATTTCGTGACGTGACTTAAATAATGGCACTAGAAATATTTTTAAAAGAAGAAATACATCATCAGAAATTCGATAATTGAGAAACAAGAACAAGAAAAAGATATTTCTTTTTCTTATAAAAACATTTCTAGTAAAAATGCCTTGAGCTATAAAACATACAATAAGAAATATCACATTTACCTCGTCAAAAAAAAAGCTTTATTTTTAGTTACTCGAAAATTGTATAAGTTAATCTAGATAAGAAAATTGTATAAGTTAATCAAGTTAAATTTTAGGGTGATGTATTTTCATCTAAAATCATCTCATCTCAATTTAATATTCATCAAAAGCTTCCAATTGGATTTTGAAGCCATTTTCGAGGGACCTCTCGTAATTGATTGTAAGAGCGACTAATTAGGGCTGACATAGGCGAACGACAGGGAAGGGCGACAACTACACGACGCCGGCATGGGACTATGATGTCGTCACAAAAGGTACCATTTGACTCAGAAACGATTGAACCATTTACTACTATGCATTACTATACATTCTTTGCAGAAAAAAATAATTTAAATAAATATTGCCCGACATTACCCACAGCGCAATTTAGCCCCAAACTAAGCACTAGGCTTGTACTATGGTACTAGACAACGGATATACTACATATTATAGGTACCTTTTTTTTGTAAATACATAAAAATAAAATACATAGAAAACACCCAGACCGGAAGCAAATTTTTATTTTAAAGCATAAATTCGTGCACCCTTCAGCTCTTCCAGATCTTCATTTTAGATGACAGCTGTCAAACTGCTACTTTGTTTCTTCTTCAATCGTCTTTTGTTTCTGTTTAGATGGCATCAGACGATTGCCTGCCACTCGGAATATAGTTGAAATGGCTGCAAACACGATACTGGCTGTGCTACGAGTATGAATCGGTTACGTTCTGTTCTGTAATCGGCGATGCATGTGACTCGGTATTGTTGGAATTTACCTACATAATGCATGGCATGCTTCGGTTTCTTTCAGGGTATTCAGTATATGAATCTTGTATTGTCGTGCGTGTTTAGCAATGCCTAGCGATGCCATTCTTCGGTTGGGTGACTGATAATGTGTGTGCCAAAAAACCATATTCTCGAAGTCCTACGTACTTCGGTAGGCACGTTAAGCAGTTGGTCTCGGTTGTTATCTTTGATAGCAGTCGTTATGGGTAAGAAACCTTTGGGGCTATGGGAAAGAAACCTTTTGGGTAACCTGAAAACTCCTAAGACTAAACCAGGCACACCACTATTAATACGTAGTTCAGAGTAAACCAATTCTTTGTAACCAATTATTACAATATGTGAATGTCGTATTGCCGTTTAAGCTGTCGTCCGTATGAGAGCTCCCACCTTTAGCTACATGAAAATGTTAATGACATTAAAATTTTAACATAATTTTAAGTGTAGGCTATTTTTATTTTGACATTTAAGCGTTTAATTTAAGAGTGAAAATAAAACTACAGCATTCTCTTAGCATTGTTAAGTAAAAGTTTCTTCGCTGACTACAGTCACATTATTGCAATTTCGCAACGTTCGGTATTTTCGTATCGAATTCCAAATTGAGTAAACAAAACGAGTTTCGAAATTAGCGTTTGTTATAATTATACGTTCAGAAAAATCTAAATATTTACTTTATTTCAATTGATTAGAACTTTTAACGATGAAAAACTTGAATTCAGACATTTTCTTCTAATGAGCTGACAATGTATTTGGGTTCTTTTTTTTAAACAAAACTAGAATAAATAATGGCAAATAAACAATTTGTAAGGCAGAAAAAGCGGAGTGTTTCCTGTGAAAATGCTGATCCCGGAGTAATACAGCGGAGATTGATAGTATCCCAGTAAAACTCATTTGTTGAAGGTAAGCGGTCTACATCTCAGCTCAATCGTCACTTAATTACCTACCATCTGGTGCTAACCTACCGAATAAAAATAATACCGAATAGTACCTCTAAGTAGGTACATATAGTTGGGAAACATTTTTGGCTTTTGTAATCTACTTTGTAATACTAGGCATGCCTTTTAAGTTCTGTCGTTTGTATATTTGCCGCCAATTTTAAAATTAGAACTTTTCAAAATTCAAATTTGTTAGAATTTCGAATATCAAAACAATTGAAAGCATTAGGATTAATGCAATTGTTTAGTCACAGCGTTGGTTTGAATCTGTCAGGTCACGTACGAAAATGAATCTTACTAAGGAAAATACTGGTCTGTCTGATCTGGTCTGTGTACTGGTCTGATCACTTACCGTTACTAATAGAGTGTAATTTGGAGTGTGTTATCTCTAAACATAAATTAAATTGTACGCAGTCTAATAACATTCTGTGGGGAGAGAGAAGCATACCACAAGTAGAGTCGTATAAACAACTTTGTAATAAGGAACTGAGATTGCTGGATTTTCCTGATGAACTACAAAAATGTGCTGACTCTTTCTGTGATAACCCTAGTCGATGTATTTTGGATGAGTTTTATTGTAAAATAATTTCCACACTGACTAATGCTTCTGTGGAAAGTCGTCAGATAAGGGAGACACGCAGAGGTAATTGTGTAGTAGGATGGAATAAGTTTGTCAAGGATTCTCACCGGGAGGCTAGACTTCGTTTTCAGACTTGGGTTATGAACGACAAACCGCGCGCGGGTCAAATTTATGACGAAATGGTAGAAAGTAGAAAGTGTTTTAAGAAAAATCTCAAATTTTGTCAAAACAATGAAGAACAAATGCGTTTGGACAGTCTGGCCTCTAAGCACGATTCTAAAAATTTCAAACAGTTCTGGAAACAGTGTAAAAAGATGAATCCTAGGTCGAGTATCCCGGTGAGTGTTCAGGGTAGGGTTGATCCAGCTGATATAGCTAATTTGTTTGGTAAGCACTTTAAAGTTAAGTCACCTCTGCAAGCGCGGAGTGGGATGCTCCACAAGCCTAATATGACGTGTGAAAAACCGATCGTGGTCTCTGCTAAAGATGTTTTATCAGTACTAAAAAGTATGAGTGGCGGTAAATCCCCAGGTCATGATGGGCTAAGTGTGGAGCATCTGAGAAACGCTGGTCCTCATCTATGTTGAGTGTTAGCGTTATTTCTTTCTCTTTGTTGTAGCCATAGTTACTTGCCGAGCGAACTTGTGAGGACGGTTGTGGTTCCCATTGCTAAAAATAAAACTGGCGATCTCAGCAACATAAATAATTATAGACCAATTGCGTTGGCAACCACAATAGCCAAGGTATTTGATAGTGTGTTGAATAGCCAATTGTTAAAGTTTGTGTCTCTAGACGATGCTCAATTCGGTTTCCGACCCGGGCTGTCTACAGAGAGTGCAATTTTGGTTATGAAACACACTGTTAAGTACTACACAGATCGTAGGACCCCAGTCTATGCAGCGTTTTTGGACCTTTCCAAAGCGTTTGACTTGGTGTCATACGACAGGCTTTGGACTAAGCTTAGGGAGACAGGTGTACCTGAAGGCGTCATCACAATGCTGACATATTGGTATGATAACCAGCTTAACCAGGTGAAATGGGCGGGCTCCTTATCTGAGGCTTTTAAACTGGAGTGTGGAGTAAGGCAGGGAGGTCTGACGTCGTGTACTTTATTTAATTTGTACATGGATCAGCTGATCCGTGAGCTCGGCAACACCAATATAGGCTGTTCCATAGATAAACAAATTGTTAATAACATTAGTTACGCTGATGATATGGTGTTGCTGAGCCCATCAGCCGGCGCCCTGAGAAAATTGTTAGGAATTTGTGAATCGTATGCTGAGGTGCATGGGCTGAGATACAATGTTCAAAAGAGTGAACTATTAGTTTTTCGGGCTGGGCGAAAGTGCCCCGATCATATACCGGCTATAACATTAAATGGAGTCGCTCTAAGTCGTGTCACTCAGTTCAGGTACCTTGGTCATGTGATTGACGAAAACCTATCGGACGTCTTGGATGTCGAGCGGGAACGCAGGGCCTTAGTGGTCCGCTGCAATATGTTGGCTCGTAGGTTTGGCAAATGTTCGATGGCAGTTAAAATAAGCTTATTTAAAGCCTACTGCCAATCGTTCTACACCTGCTCGCTATGGACCAACTACACGCGGCGAGCTATGGAGACCCTGCGGGTTCAGTATAACAATGCCTTCAGGTTGCTGTTAGGGCTGCCTCGCTTCTGCAGTGCCTCATGGATGTTTGCGGAGGCTAATGTTGACAGCTTCAGTGCCATTATTAGAAAGAGAGCAGCATCCATGATGGGTCGCGTGAGAGCCAGCACCAACAGATTCCTGAGGGCAATTGCTGAAAAAGTTGATAGCCATATATGGGGGAAATGGATAAAAATCCATATTATTAAATAATTATAATTATTAGAATATAAGAATAGAATATAAGTACACTAACATAGTCGCTAAGCTCACTTTACTAACGATTCGATGGACACTTAGTCTGAAATAAAGTTATTATTATTATTGTTTGTAACGTTACCGTTTCACGGGGCTATGGAGCCCCGGACCTTTGGTAGGCGTGCGTGGGGCCGAAGCCAACACGTAGAGGCCTGTTTTAGTTACAATTTTAATTGCAAAGTATGAAATGGACACCAAACCGGCGATTATCCCTGTCTACACTATAAAATGCAGGCAAGGACAACCCCCGGTTTGGATAGAACTATTGTGTAAACTACTTGGCCTATGAAAATGGGTTGGTAGTGGATTGGATACTGGGGGGAACTATGGGGACTCACACAACCCGTTCCAAGACTTCTACGCATATATGTTATAGCGTCCCAAGCTATAACCAGCTAGGGTATGAAGAGATGGGTCCGCTGTTCTGTCCGGCCACCCCGGAGGGCAACCGTGCGGGATCAGTTATAGACAGATCGTGTCCCCAAAACGCTAGTTTCGGTTCTCTGATAAGGGAGAGCTTCCCCGTACCCAAAACGGCACTACCAGATTTTCCAGACTGGTACCGGAGCAATGAAGCCGCTCACCACTCGTTCCTCGGAAGAGGAGCTAACGACAACCTCGCAACCTCGAACTATGGGGACTATGGCGCCTGCCGTAACAATGTTCAACAAACACGTAAAATGGCAGGCGGAGACTCGCCAACTCACAAACTGGGCCACCCTAATTAAGCCGAGCAAATTACAGCCAGGGGGCAACAGGGGCGTGAGTGGCTGAAGGATGGAGCAACCTCACCGGATTTTAAACCATCCTAGGTAATCCTGTGGAGCGGGCCAACTCATCACTGACGTGAGGTGTCCATCCTCCGAGCATTTCTGCTCTCGCGACTCCACTCTGACCGGCCGGTGAAGGCAAGCCAGAGGCGGGGGACCGCTTCCTCGTCAGTGTTCACTCCGACCAGCCAACTGAGGCAAGCCGGAGGTGAGGAACGGTGATTTCCTCCTGAAGCACTCGGGTAGCCGCGGGGTCGCTACTCCCCGACACCTCGCCTCAAGGTGCCCTGCGGGCTTATTATTATTATTATTATAAAATGTTCGTGCAATAATTTTCTATAACTTTCGAAGAGGCCTCACGCGACTTTAGTGTTTCGAAGAGTTAACATCTGTATTCCATGATGAAGTCCCATGTCTGCGGACCATCGAACGCTGGTATTTGGAATTTGAGCGTGGACATACCACACTTAGTGACAAATCTCGTGAAGGACGTCCAAAATCCGCCTTCACTGAAGATAACATCGTTGCTGTGAGACAACTAATCGGCGAAGATCGTTATGTGACATATCGAGAGATAGAGGCGTTATTAGGCATCTCAGGGACAACCATTCAAAAGATATTGCATGAGGCGCTTGGTGTGAGAAAACTAGTTTGCCGTTGGATCCCGCATTTGCTTTCCGACGATCATAAGGCGGCCCGCGTCAGATGGTGTAAGAAAACTCTTCAGAGGTTCAACCGAGGAGAGTCAAATCACGTCTACGACATCATCAGTGGTGACGAATCTTGGATCTATGCCTACGATCCTGATTCCAAACAACAATCTACAGTCTGGGTTTTCGAGCCAAAGCCGACGAAAGTTGTTCGCTCTCGAAGCACTTCAAAGAAGATGGTGGCTACGTTCGTGGCGAAAACCGGTCATGTTGCGACGATTGCACTTGAAGATCGTAGAACGGTTAATGCGGAGTGGTATACCACAGTTTGTTTACCACAAGTCATCGCCAAACTTCGGAAATCTAGCCCAAAGCGACGCATCATCCTGCACCATGACAACGCAAGCTCACACACCGCTCGTCAAACGATTGAGTATTTGAAGCAGGAAAACGTAGAAATTCTTGACCATCCTCCATACAGTCCTGACCTAAGCCCTAACGATTTCTTTACATTTCCTAAAATTAAGAAAACTCTTCGTGGTCAAAGGTTCCAGTGCAGTGAAGAAGCGGTCGACGCTTTCAAGTCAGCCATTTTGAGCACCCCCACTTTGGAGTGGAATAAATGTTATAATAACTGGTTCGAGCGAATGGAAAAGTGTATTAAACTTCGTGGTGAATACTTTGAAAAACAATAAAAGGTACTATAAGGTTATATAGTTTTTTTTTCTTCAAACGACAGAACTTAAAAGGCATGCCTCGTATGGTCCTCGGTGTTACACTTTTCGAGTTAAGGTAACGCACAAAATGAAATTCATCATCGAAAATTTTCCCGTGACAGGATTTTAACCTGTGCCACTAGCTTGCCGGGCAAGTGCGCTAACCAAACGAAATCTTAACGAAATCTTGGTTATAAATTATATGTGGCTACGCCACATATAATTTATTTATTAATTTAATTTATTAATTTTCATTTATTAATTTATATGTGGCTACGCCACATATAATTTATTTCGAGTTCCGAAACAAAACTTGTTTTGAAAGAAACTTATGTCAGTCATTGTATTCAAGCCAGAAGCCATTGTCCAAGGAAGGTACAATCAACAACAAAAGTGGCTACCCACCGTAAGGTCTAATTTCCCTTGCAAGGTAAATTTAGGTTCACTTAGTAAAGATACCTACGACTTTATTGTTACTAATATTAGTATGGATTGTTATCTACCTACTACCCATCGTCTGCTTGCTAAATAAATTTAGATACACAATAATTGTCACACATTTGATATTTATAGATATACCTATATCAATGTGTATATTCTATGCTTATTTTTACGCTCGGCGCTCGGTGCAAACGAATATTTCGGCTAACTGGGTAGCCACTTTTGTTGTTGTTAGTACAATTCTATTTGCTAACACAAAAGAAAATAAATACATCAATTAGACTCCAATTAAGGATTTTCCTTGATGTCTTTAAATAAATATACGCTAACTTGTTCCAGTCCAGTGGATCGAATCCTCGGAGCCTTTTCTTTTATCTTAAATCGTATAAAGGAAAATAAATGTTTTTCTTAAAAAATTTTGGCTTTGCAGTTATAAAGTGAAATGCTACAATTAATTTAAAATTAAATAATAACCGCTGTTTGAAGAAAAACAGACTTAAGGAATTAATTAAGTGGATTAGAAAATGAAGAAAAACATTTTTTTTATTTGAAATAAACACTGGACCATGTAAAATCCGCGTACGCAACGACGACGCACGTGTCGATTGCGTTTATCTTTACCACTGACGCCAGTATCAATGTGTGTATTCTATGCTTATTCTTACGCTCGGCGCTCGGTTCAAAAACGAATCTTTTGGCTGTCTGGGTAGCCACTTTTGTTGCTGATAGTACAATCCTATTTGCTAACACAAAAGAAAATAAATACATCAATTAGACTCGCATTAAGGATTTTCCCTGAGGTCTTTAAATAAATAAACGCTAACTTGTTCCAGTCCAGTGGATCGAATCCTCGGAGCCTTTTCTTTTATCTTAAATCGTATAACGGAAAAATGTTTTTCTTAAGTTTTCTTTGCTTTGCAGTTTTTTAAGTGAAATGCTACAATAATTTTAAAATTAAATAATAACCGCAGTTTGAAGAAAAACAGACTTAAGGAATTAATTAAAAATTACCATTCATCCTTGGTTCTTTTGCGCCGGGTACGATCAGGGGTGGTTTATTTGATTGACTACGTGTGTGTTCGTAATGTTGTTTATGTGAAATTTTATGAATTCAAATAGAAAATCAAGAAAAACATTTTTTTTTATTTAAAATAAACCGGCCAAGTGCAAGTCCGACACAATTGGGCAAGGAAACCTAAAATAAACACTGGACCATGCGAAATCCGTGTACGCAACAGAAATAGGCTACAGAAATACATCTCCTGTGAAAATTTAAACTGTCTAGCTATCATGGTTCATGAGATACAGCCTGGCGAAGACGGACAGACGAACAAACAGCGAAATCTCAGTAACAGGGTCCCGTTTTTACCCTTTTGGTGCGGAACCCTAAAACTACATAAATTGAATGGCTAATAGAATATCATAGATGAATTTAGTCCATGGTAAAATCAATATCGCCTGAAATACAGGATTAACCTAGTTCTGGCATATGTATTTTTTATTGTTTTCTTGAATATGTTTAGTTTTATAGTTTACTTTGTAAAAAGATTTATTGAATAAATTTTATTTATTTATTGAATGAATGAATAAAATCTTTATTGTACACACCAAATAAATTACATCACTACTTAAAACTGGGTGGCACAATGGGCGGCCCTATCGCTTATAACGATCTCTTCCAGGAAACCTTTGGATTGATTTATTGAATAAATTTTATTTATTTATTTATTTATTACATTTAATAAATGTAGAAATTGATTTAAACTTATTCTTAACTCAGACTAAAAATATTGTAAATAGGTTTGAGTTAAATGGCTACTCCCAAACCTCTGAGCAATTACATTTTAAATGATTTTGTATTTATTTTAATGTATCTCATTTGAAATTGGTAGATTAAAAAAGAATTGGATAACAGCTTCATATGTGCTTCTGAAACTCAATTTTACACTAGTATTTATTTGTACCTACCTCTACTCGTTTGTACTTTATAAAAAGTTTCTTATCTGTAGGTACGGTCAGCATCAAAATTCGATGCCCACATTTAAAGATCATCCCTCAAAAGATCCCTTAGTCTTATACGTTCGAAACCTTGATCAGGGTATGCCTCATAATTTTTCATAAATGGATAAAATACTATAATGTAATAGACACTTTAGAAATCTGAGAACAAATAGGATATATTTTACTACATTTCACAATAGTATTTGACGCCATTTTTCCACAGAGTATAGGACAACTTAACAGCTGATCTACTTTCTTGGGAATAAGATTTGGCGGGAACAAACACAACTATAACGTGATTAAACTCATTGTATCTAATCAATAATTACTTACGTACATACCTATACTTGTAATACATTCCGAATATAGTAAGTTATATAGGCTGCATGGTCTTGGCAAATAATGTAATATTAGTCGCGAATTAATCTATCCAATATTCAAACAGGACTCGTCGATTCAAAACACTGAACCGTGCATATTAAAAAATCGTATAAATTTTTCTACGGTCAATTGGCGGTCGGTGTCTTATTTCACACATAATTATTTGTATGTTTAAAGGTACCTATATGTACCTGTTAAACTTGTCATTTATTTAACCATGGAATGGAGGTGTAATAAAAAAAGATATGATGACTTTCATGCTTCACTTCAAACATAATCTGTCTGGGTCGTTGATCATTTAACAATAATGGTCGTGTCAGTGTTGCAAACTTAAATACATTTAAGCCATTTCGGCTATTTATTTCGGTTACTTGTAAAAAAAAAATTGGTCAAGAAACATGTTTGCTTTAAGTATAAAATTATTATTAATGATGAATTATTATAAGGAAAAGCGGAAGCGAGCTGTCAATTCTCTGTTAATTAAACAATTTCACAATCTGTCCTGTCAAAAACGCAACTTTACGCTCGGCCGTGTCCTGTGAGAACTTGTTGCGTTTTTAACCTCAAAATTCGATTTAACTTTCATTTTTATGACTAAACATAAAGTGTCTATAATTTGAATATGCCGTAGATCGATTTAGTGTATTGTTTAGCACTCAGAAAGCAGCCCCTTGTTCGTATAAGACAAAGGGAAACCAATGTATGGGGATTGAGGGATGTCCTTTCAAAATCGCTATAGGTACATCATAATTATGGTTTCTAAACATAATTTTGAAATGTTTTACTGGAATAATAATAATTTATTATTGTTAAATTATATAGACAAAAACTAAATTAAAAAAAAATACTAATTTAAATCTATCAAAGGAAACACAATAAATATAAAGTAACATTTCTGTTGACTAAATCCTTTCGGCCAAAAGTGCAGCATATTTTTTTTTTGCTCTAAAATTTCGCATAGTCGCATCGTACGTTCTTCTTTCACACATCTGAAATTCGCTAGCGCTATCCCAGTCATACTATTGTGTTATGATACGGTCATTAGGTATGATGTGTAGCGATGTTAAGAATCTGAATGTTGTCATCGACTTTTGACGCTCACCGTACAAAGTAAGATCACTTTCAATTCACAGAATTTATTGTGTTACGTAATTCACTTGATTTAAAGGTAATAAAACCGATATATTTACTCCCTCATAAAGTTACGCAATACGTTGTGTATCGTAAAATGTTTCCTGAATCCGATTAATTCCTTTGAATTACAGTTGGAAATTGGAAGGTTTATTTTTGTATTTATTCTGCGATTTATTTATTATTTTATTTTGTTTTGGCCACACTGACGGGAAATGCCGTTAATTATTGCGATGATCGTCGTTCAACGTTGGTGTAGCTACTCCATTAACACGTTAAAATTATTGTAACAATTATTGCAATAATTATCGCGATGGTAGGCATTGACGTTTCCCGTCTGTGTCCCGACCATGGCGCGATGATGGTCGTTGAACGTTGGTGTAGCCATTCCATCAACGCGTTCAAATTATTGCAATAATTATCGCGATGGTAGGCTTGACATTTCCCGTTAATGTGAACAGAACATTATCCCCTTTACTTATAAACGATGATTAACAGATAACTTCACATAACTAAGTTATGTAACGTTATTATCTCTGTATGTCAACTTTGAATATCATTCTCATGTCACAGTAAAAGGCAAACGATACATAATAATGATACATTGAGCAGCTGTCAATCAGCGTTTATAAGTAAATAGGCCAAGCTGCAGGGAAATCACCTCTTAACTGTAACTTTTTACCTGTAAGACTTACAGAATTGACATGTATGGACAGAATGTAAAAGTTTTTGACTTCTACATACTGTTCTTAGACACTTTTGTCATACGACTTATTATCGAGACACGATGTGCAAAAAGAATATTAAACTCAAAATATCGGATATACCCCGTCGTGTCCCAAGGTCAAGAAATTGAATTTATATCAAGCTAACTTAGCTAAATAACATAAAATCATAAAATTTGTTACACCACCTTTTGTAATGTGATTTCCCTGCAGCTTGGCCTAAAAGGGTTGTAAGTATGGATTAAACTGGTTTTGAGTTATGGTATAAATCTTTTTACGATTGTCAAAATACACAGCAAAATTATATTAATTCGAAAAATCCTAGGCTTTGTCCACAGCGACTATGGCAAGTAAATTGATCGAAATATCAAACAAAACAATCTATTTAAGAGGATAGTCTCCATTCTCTTTCTCCATACAAACGTAGTTTACATTTTCCTCCCTGGATAAAGACTTTAGAGCAAATATGTTTATGCCATAAAACTTGTAGGTATCTGTCATGACTATGCATTTTTATTTTTTATTTTTTATTGTAATTAGAAAATAAAAATAATTTAAAGGTAGATGCATTGTCATGACAGATATAGGTTTTATGGCATATACATATTTGCTCTAATGTCTTTATCCAGGGAGGAAAATGTAAACTACGTTTGTATGGAGAAAGAGAATGGAGACTGTCCTCTTAACACGGTTCTCCACAACCCACAATTTTCGACAGGCCCTTGTATTTAACTTTGTCAACTCGATTCAAAGTTTATTACAGTTTTGTCAAGTAAAATCGCAACCAGAGTTACAACTTTTGCATTTACATTCGGAAATAGAATTTTCTCTTTGATATTTGACCTTAACGGTGAACATTGTTTTGGGGTTGTATCCGATGTTTTGATCCATCCATTTTGTTGCGACCTTTTGTTCTTTATATCGGTTTACAAGGTTTTAGTATCAAAAATAGTCGTTGCTTTTGGTTTGGATTTTTTTGTGTTCATATTATCAGAAATAATCGTGGCCTTTTGGTTCAGGATCTGACGGAACAACTTTATGCTATTTTTCTTAGTCCGTTATTTTAAGGGTCTCCTCTTATAAAGGTAGCTAGAAAGTAAAATGCCACGGAAGCCTAATCCGATATCTACCTACTATAATTATCAATTGATGACCATTCTCCGCTAAAATCGTCATTTTTTCGATATAACAGCTCGAGAGTCTCTCGAACAATTCTCAATCTCGATATATGCAGAGAGTTGTTATTCATTGCTTGCTTATCCTAGTTTGGTCGAATAAAGCCTTAGGTAGATAAGATAGTCGACTTACGGGGTGTTTTTTATTAAGTCTAATAAATATCGCTACTCTCATAGGAGCAGCGTTTTACGTAGGTGTAAACGTCGTAAAGTTTCATCGAACAGTTTCAATTCCACTTTGTCACATCTACGATGATCGTATAAAAGTTTTCTATCTGACCATAATGTCTATTAGAAGCCTCATTTCGCTCGGTCACGTAGTCACGTACTTTTAGAAACGGTCACGTTTGTTTTGACATCATCCTGTGTATTACTTTATTAATTGAAAACTGTTAACTGTTTATAGACTTCTGTTTTTCTTTTATTTAATATTATAGTGGTATGGGTCACCTATTTTTAGTGGCCTGGATGGGTGACCGAAAATTACTTCCTCTAGCTTCTCCGTGCTTCGGAAGGCACGCTAAGCAGTTGGTCTTGGTTGTTTTCTTTGATTGCAGTCGTTAGGTCAAGTTAAAAGCCTTAGGGCGACACGAAAACTAAGTGAGCCACAACACTAAACGACAAGAAAAAGTGGCCCAAAGCGTTTAATTTGACCTAATATAGTGACTGATATTAGAGATAACAACCGACTGCTTAACATGCTTTTCGAAGAAAGGAGGATCTCGAAAAAGCGTTTTTGTCACACACAATATAGGTCACCCTCCTAGAAATGACAGTGCCGGGTGTTGTTTACTCGTGCAACTGTAAAGATATGATTTCTACGATACCTACTGTAAAATCAAAAACTAAAGGCATATCACCTATTAATTTTGAAGGCGAATTTAGTTGTTTTCGTGGGTGTATTTCACAGAAATAAATTCTCTATGATGTTGAAAACTTTATTTAAATTCATTCCGTGGTTAGCGGGCTATTAATTATGAAACTAGTGGCATGCACAAATATATATTGCACAACGTTACACACAGCTCAATCTAGCCCCAAACTAAGCACTAAGCTTGTACTATGGGTACTAGACAAAGGATATACTACATATTGTACTTTTTTTTTGTAAATACATACATATACCTAATACATAGAAAACACCCAGACCGGAAACAAATATTTTAAGCATAAATACTTGCACCCGGCGGGAATCGAACCCGCAACCTCCTGGATTGCAGTCCGGCCTTCCCCCTACGCGCCACTGAGGTCGTCTGCATTTTAGAATTATTCTCACAAAATTATTTTGATTTGATTTGATTTGAAAAATGAGCTAGATTAAAAACATTTGTCTTTAAGAATGATTCAGGCTTTGTAAATAAGCAAAACGGCATTCTTATGGATGCCGTTTTGCTTCAAAAAGAGTGACAGCACGTGCTCACGCGGCAACGGTTCGACATACGACTGAGGCTAGTGCGTCAGCTAGACGCAGTTATATCGTCGCATTTTCCGAGACTAGGTACCGTATCTTTAGTTTTTTGTTTTAATCTAAGATTGACTCTAAAAAGCTTCCCACCATCCCTACTCTATTTCAAAAACAAAAATCTGATACATTCATTTGAAAGTGACAGCTCTTTATTTACTTTTATCTTTGTTTACATTTTTGATCTAAGTTTCTAAAATATGGTATAGTTTCGTAAAATAAATATCGCTTCATAATAGAAGAACTTAGCAGTGAACTAAACATAATAAGTTGAGTTTTTAATACTGTTTCTTTAAATAAATCGTGTATTAATATAATACAATATTAAACTGAGACGTTTACTAAATATTTTCCTCATTATTCAAAATAAAATGTTCAACGAAGTGAAGTCTTAAGTTATTAAAACTTTAAACGATCCATCGCCCGTCTCTCTGATTTGTAAAGTTAAGTTTTACATGTATTTTTTATGTCTTTTTCAAGCTCGTTACACTTACTACACTGTTGCTGAGCTCTTTGATATAATATTCTAAGTAAGCTATTCTAAGTAATATTCTGAGTATAAGTAGGTAGGTACCTTGCATTTGTTGTTTTTAATTAACTTTTGTGTTCTTTTCTGTTTGTTTATTTGTATGGTGAATTTGTTATCTTGTTGCTTCTTTTCCTGTTTAAGAGGAGTAACAACGTCAACGACCTTGAAACTGAAAAATCCCTGTCGGGCTCATCGAAAATTGTTGATTATTTCATGACAGAATTACTGTGTACATGCACGTGCACAGCTTGTAGGTGACATTGTTTCCTACATTTTGGTGTAGTTTTAAGACACGAACCTCCTATTGGTGCAAAGCCTATCCAAATTTTAGACAAAAAATGTCTGATTTGGCTAAAATGTCGATAGGCTTCAATACGTTTCGACATATTTGTATGGAAACTGCACTAAAATATCGGAAACAATGTCGCCTACAATCTGTACACAAAAAAAAAATCTACGACATTCCGTCATGAAATAATCAACAATTTTCGATGCGCCCGACATGGATTTTCAGTTTTTCAGAATAGGGCCCTTAAGATACTGGGTATAAAGTTTTTTTTAGTTTCTACTCTGTGTTTACGCAACAAGGCCTATAACGGGACCTTTTTGCGTGACTTTAAGCAGTATGTTTCCTCACGATGTTTTTTCTTTACCGTAAGAGCGATACAATGTAGGAATGAGGAATAAGCACCCAAGACATACTAATGAAATCGTAGGTGTTTTAATGTTTTATAAGAATTTCTTTTGTGATAATAAATTGAAAAACTACGACTAACGTATTTTTTCTTGAAGAAAAAGACGTTGGTTGGCCGAGATTCGAAACTATGACCTTCGGAATGAAAGTCGGAGTATCTACCGCTAGACCAACACCATTCTGTAAAAGATGGATAGGTAGGTACTGGCTAATAAATACTACGAGACCTTTCGTTAAACTTCTTTACCCGAGAGAAAACCAATAAATAACTACCTAGGCAGAAACCTATCCATTCGAAACATTTCAAATTCGAAATCGGAAACATATTTCCGTAGACCGGAGCAGCCGGATACTAACCTCTCATGCGGAAAGCCATTCCGAGGTAATCACCCGCAAATGACCGACCCACGGGACTGACAGTGACATCTCTGTGGGGACAGTTACAAGCTAGGAAATGTGCATACGGGTTATTTCATTAACGACGCTTTTTATTGAATATATTCAATAAACTTTTTATTCTCGCTGTATTTTTGTTTTGTCATTTTTTAAGGGCGTCATTAATTTATTATTTATATTATTGGAAGCGCGTATTTCTCGGTAGGTACCTATCTAAATCCCACTTGCAGTAGTCAGAGTTAGTTTTAACACTGTTGCGCCGAGGTGCACAAATATGTCTTTACTTTTGATTAGAGACAAATTATAATCTAAATAACATTTGTAAAGTCGACTAATAGTCTGCCCATATCTTAGATCAAAACAAACAAGAGTAGATACGGTATATTCTAACATTGCGTATTCGAAAAATTAGCTAAACACACCTACATAAACATCCATTTTCATAAAATTATTGTATTTAAACACATTTGTCTTTAAAAATAGATTTTAATATAGGTATTTTTATTGTTTGAGTAAATACACGTGAAATGTTTTTTTTTGTTTCCCTGAATGATTCAGGCATTTGTAAAATGACAAGAACGCATTCTGATGGATTTAAAAAAGATAATCGCAGTGAGACAGCACGTGCTCACGCGGCAACGGTTCGACATACAACTGAGGCTAGTGCGTCAGCTAGACGCAGTTTTATCGTCTCATTTGCCCTGACTAGGTACCGTATCTTTAGTTTTTTGTTTTAATCTAAGGCCCATATCCAGTCACAACCGAATTGAGAGCCTCATTTAGGTTTTAAAACAAACAAAATATTCCGACGAAAAATGAACCTCAATATCTTAGAAAATACCAACCACTAACTCAGATAAAATAAACAGTGTTGAAACACTATTTACTATTTGATATTTTCTTTTCTATTGAAGAAGAAATTGAGCTATAAAACTGTAATTCAATATTTGATGAATTGTTTTATAAAAGAAAATTTGATTAACTTGAGCGAGAAACTTTAAATTATGGTGTCTGAAATACTTTGATTAACTTTTTTTTTATAAACAAGCAAATTTATATTTTGTTGTCTAGATTCATTGAGTTACATAACAATACCTATAGAGCCAGAATCTAACTGACAACACTCAAAAAATGTCCGAGCGCCCCGCGCCGTTCTACATACCTTTTAAAATGACATTTGCTCGAATTTAGACTTTATTCTACTTGCATAACGTTCAAAGTCACTCGAACGAAGTAAACAAAAACTGAGTTTTGGCACCGACATTTTTTTTCTCAGTTTGTGACTCTATAGGTATTGTAACTCAATATCTAGATTAGTTTATTTAGTGAACGTTGGAACTCTGTCAGACAAAATACACATTTTTATGAATTGATATTCGATTTCTAATACTCGAACTGTTGTTATGCCTGTGTAACCCCGGCATAGAATAGAGTTACCCTATCTCTTCCCGTGTGTGTCATGAAAGGCGACTAAGGGATCTAGGGTAGACTACCTAACCTCGAGTTCTCCCCGCGTGGTAGCGGATACACTTCTTAGTCCCTAAAAGGGTTGGTGTCAAACAGGCGGCCGGGCGGACATATACCTGACCTACACAGTTAGTACATTGAAATGTTACATTTGAGTGTGCATTTGTCAGAGGACGCAATTTTATTTTTTAGATATCAAGGGGGGGTTAGTTTAAACTTAAATAATAGTTTGTGGGGCTGTGGCTCTTGTCCCACGGCCGCCATCTTGGAAAAACGGGTTCAAATGGTTTTTATGGTTTATTTGACGAACTATAGGTCTCACAAAAAAAATAATTACCATTTTGTATTGCAAATAAGATTAGTAGTAAATTACTATTAGTAGTAAATTACTTACTTTTGGACTTTTACCAGTAGAATCAGACCTTGTACTACTAGTTAGGGATTGATGAAGCACCTGGAACCACCTTATCATCAGAGAACTCCTCAATGATTAAAGTTATGGTTAAAATTCTAATGGTTTTTAGTGGTAGATGAAAGTAGGTACTCAAAAAAGGATGAAATAAAAAAACCGACTTCAAAAAAACAATATAACCTCACCTACATACAGTAATTGAGGAGTTTTCTGATGAGAAGGTGGTTACAGGTGCTTCATCAATCCCTAACCAGTAGCACACGGTCTGATTCTACTGGTAAAAGTCCAAAAGTTAGTAATTAATAATAATAATAATAATAAAAATGTTTATTTGCCATTAAAAAGTACAGTTGAGTATACATTTTATGTTATGCGCTATAAGTAGGTACATTAAGGCTTAATGTCTTAAATTTAGGTCTAAGCTGAGCCCTAGCTAGGTTATTTCAAAATAACCTGTGTTAAGGGCTACAGTCCCTTTCCTTGTCGGTCCTTAAATTATAGGTTTACATATAGGGTATAGATACGTACAGATGGCAATAATCTAAGTAGGTATAACTAAAAACAATCTTACAAACATATAAAAAATAAAGAAATAAGAAAGATTTCACACTGTAGTTTAAGCTTTATCGGACGTTTTATAACAATAATATAAATATAATAAATCATAAAAGTATAATATAGGTACAGTACATATTATATGATATAAATTATGGACAAATAAAGTGGTCATAAATTTATTTGTATATGATTCAAGTGTTATAATTAGATATCGGTATAATTGTATAATTGGTGTTGATTATGTGGGTATAAAGATACATGTATATTATATAAGTAGACATATATAATAAAGAGGAGTAATTAGGTGAGAATAGACAATAGTTCTTCAGTCTCCTCATATGATTTTTGCATAAGCCAATTGGTTAGTTGGATTTTACACCGCGAATGAGGCAAAGAGTGATGGGACAAAACTTTGTTTATGTTGTTGTAGAGGTATGGGCCGAGGAAATATTGAAAATGTTGGGTAAAGGACAACTTACATTTTGTCAGCTTACATACGTTGTACTTTTTGCGTCTCTGATCTGGTATGAAAGGGGTTATGGAATGTGTTTGGAGAACGGAATATAGGATATAAAGTTGACGTACGGTGAGCACCTTACAGTCTTGGTATAGCCGCTGTGTTGGAAACAATCTGGGTTTGAAAGTGCTGACCTTGAGGAGTGCTCTCTGAGCCCTTTCAAGATTTAAGAAGAAGGTTTTTGGAGTACCTCCCCAGGAGGTAATGCAATAGGAAATTATCGATTGACATAGCGCAAAGTATGTACTCTTGACTATTCGTGTAGGAGCCACATGTCTTAGAGTCTTGAAAATGAATATCAATTTCCGAACTCTCGAGCACAGATAGTTTATGTGTTGTTTGAAATTTAAGTTCTGGTCTACGATAACTCCTAAGTATTTTATTGATGGGGTAGGTTCAATAGGTGGACAAGAATGATCGCAAAGACTAGGGTTGTAACAAGAATGAGCTATTAAGGTAAAAGGAGAAGGTTGGGTATTGTTACGTATGGAGAAGGATATAAATTTTGTTTTAGAGGCATTCAGTGTCAGTGAGTGAGCCCCCAACCACGCAGTAGCTCTATCAAAGCCCGATTGCGCCAGTTTCTGTGCTTTTGGCCAGGATTTAGCTGTAAAGGTTAGGACAGTATCGTCGGCGAAAGATATAAGTTTACCACCGTCTAGATCGATTTTAGTAAGATCATTTATAAACACTAAAAAGAGCGTTGGGCCGATTACACTGCCCTGTGGTACTCCATGGGTCACAGGGAGGTCGTCGCTAAGAGTACTTTTCAGCTTAACCCTCTGTTTTCTCCCTACTAGGTAACTGCTAAAGAGCTTAAGTTGTGTGCCACGTATACCCAGTGCCTCCAGTTTGTTTAAAAGGGCCGGAATAGGAACCGTATCAAAGGCTTTGGCCAGGTCGAGGAAAATCGAGATTACTTTATGTCCATTGTCAAGTTGAGCAACTATTTGATGTGTTAGTTCTAAAACTGCGTCAGATGTAGATTTTCCTCGACGGAAACCAAACTGTTTGTCGGATAGTAAGCTGTTGGATTCTAAGTATTTAATGAGGCGTTTGTTTAATAGTCGTTCCATAATTTTAGAAAGAGCCGTGAGTATCGCTATGGGTCTATAGTTTCCAACTTGATTCCTATCCCCACCCTTAAAAACAGGGTGCACTAAGGCCTTCTTGAAAGCTTCAGGAAAAATACCATGTTCAAAACAAGTGTTAAAGATATAGCAAAGAGGGTGAGAAAGTAAATTTGAGTATCTCTTTAGGAAGTTAGAGCTAATGCCATCCCAACCGACAGCTGTGTCACTTTTAAGTGAGGCTATGGTAGAAATTACCTCAGTGGGATCTGTTTTTTCAAGGAAAAATGATTTTATTGTGTGCTGAGAACAATTTTCGTCTGGCTTGATGTTTGTTTTAATTTTGTCTGCTAATTTCTTCCCAATAGATGCAAAAAAGAGGTTAATTTCATTTGCTGATTTTTCAGGTGAGTCACACAACGTTAATAATTCGTTAGGAAATTCTTTGGGTTTAAAAGTATTTGTTACTCTTTTTATATTTTCCCAAACTGCTTTGATGTTATTACCTGCCTTAACAAATTGATCCCTATCATACTGGCGTTTTACTTTTTTTAATACTTTATTGCAAAAATTGCGGTATCTGTTGTAGGAAATTTTTAACATGACATCATGTGGAGAATTTATCAATTTACGATGCATAGCATCTCTGAGTCTCATACACCGAAGCAAACCGGGAGTTATCCACGGCTTGTAAATACGTCCCCGATTTGATGTCCGAACAGACTTGGAGTTACCCGCAATAGCCAGGGAGAGTGATTTAATTAATGATTCAGTAGCCTGATTTGGATCAGATATATCATATAAGAATGAGAGATCCAGCTCACACATAGTAGTATCTAGGGTTTCATAGTTAGTTTTGGTTATGATATTAGTTGCACATTTTTGAGTAAAGTTCAGACTTATAGATAAAAGTGTGGCATAGTGATCGGTCACAGATGTTTCCACAATGAGTGTTGTCGAGGGTAAGTTCGTTTTTAGGAATACGTGATCCAAAGCACTTGACTGCCTAGTTGGTAACGTGTGTCCTGGCCAAAACCCATGAAACGCCAAGAAGGTGAGATAATCAGGGGCCCTGGCATCATCAGTATTGTGCATAATATTTATGTTAATATCTCCGACAATGACTACATGTTTTTTATTCGTCAGAGTAAGTAAAACATCATTTAGTGAGCTCAGAAAGTCTGTAATGGATCTGATCGAAGGCGTACGGTATATACACAGTAGTGATGTGTGAGAACCAATATTTATGATGAGTCCTGAAGCATTAGTGAGTTGTAGTTCGTCTACTGCTACTTCAGCTAAGTCGGACTTCACGTATCCCACCACACCATCGCTGTGATTAATGTGATTTGTGGTGCGATACGTTTTGTAGTTAGTTATATTAGGAATATTTTGATTTGTTGAAGAAGATAACCAAGCCTCAGTCAGTATAATAATTTCAGGCTCAATAGGTAGTCTATGCAATAAAGTATGAAAATTCAGCATGTTAGCGTGCATTGACCGTATGTTTTGCGTAAGTATATTTAGGCATTTACCATTGTTATTAATATATTTTAGGCAGTTTTCCGGTATACAGGTATGGGAGTCAGTTAAAGTCAAGTCATCAATATTAGAAATAGTATTTAATAGAGAATCCACTGGTAAAATGTGTAAAGTGAGGTATTTTGGGAATGGGGTAGGAGGGAAAGATAGTTGGGGGTGGGGTTTGTAATTCGTTTGTAGAGCGATAATAATGTGTGAATATTTGTACTTAGGTAATTTATTGGTTTAGGTAATACATAAGGAGAAATAATAATTCTAGGTAAAATAAAATATTTTAGGTAGTAGGTAATATGCCAACAATAATAATATTTGTCTAAATATAATATTATTTGGAAGGTAGAATAAAAATATATTTTGAAATACAATATATCATACAGTATAGGTAAAATGTAATTTATTGGTTTAGGTAATACATAAGGAATAATAATAATTATAGGTAAAATATAATATTTTAGGTAGCAGGTAATATGCCCACAATAGTAATATTTTTTTAAATATAATAATATATGGATGATAGAATAATAATATCCTATGAAATATAACATAATATACAGTAAAGGTAAAACATAATGTCCATTAGTGTGCAATAATAATACGGTATTGATTTTACTCTTAGTGTCACTCATATCAGCAAATCTTAACCAAAACAAAACGTCTGTTTTTCTACAACATAGTAAAATAATAAACAAAAAATAAAATCGATTGATGCTGAGGCCACGAATATTATTTAAAGGAAGTAGTAGTCATTTTTTTGGGCAAAATTCTTCGAGTTGTGTTTCCGTTTTTATTTGAATAACTGGAGTAGTATCCGATATCCTAACTAGAACACGTCTGTCGGCTGTCCAGCAATGTTTTATACCTCCTTGTAGCTTAAGTTTTCGCGCCAAGTAATACAGGCGGGCCGCCTGCTGTGTTAAATGCTCTGCAATATAGATAGGTCCAGTGCCGGCGGGCCCGTCGATCCCCGCTAGACTCGCGCTTATTTTGGAGTCCTTGTGTATTTTGTTGTATGATTTAGCTCTCTGTATAAATTGGTTTTTTGTTGAAGAACATGACATTTCGACAATGATTGGTCTATTTAAGTCTTTCTTTCCAGGCAGTCGATAAATGTCTTTTATATCCGTCTGCTTCAAATCAATATTCATCGAAGTTATGAGTTTTTGTAGGTAGGTAGTAAGGTTTAATCTAGTTTCCTTGTCGTTGCCAGGTAAGTTGCGAATTTCGACCTTATGAGACCTTGCGTTACGTTCTAAAATTTCAATTTTGTCCTGTAGAACGGTAATGAGAAGCCGACTACTCTTACACTCTTCGTCTAGTATTTTAACTTTGGATTGGATCGAATCATATTGTTTCGACAGGTAGTCGATGGATTGCACAATATCTGTGTTTGTTTTTTGTATATCCGCTAGGGATTTTTCTATGGAACTTAGTTTTGTGGACTGTTGCAAGGTGAAGGACGTTATCAGCTGTTTGATTTCATCCTTGAACGTACTAAATTCATCCTTTAGCAGCTCGTCAAAGTGTCGTTTTTGGCCGCGCAGGAAAGTCGAGTGTAGTGTTGCATCCGCGGCGGTCCGAGCCGGTATGTTCGGCTCAGAGCCGGCGCGCTCGCGCAGATCGCTCGGTGACTTCGGCGAGTGAGACATTGCCTCGGCTGCGTTCGCTTTGAATTATGAGTGAGATAGGAATAGATGTTGACTCACGTTCGTTGCGCCGCACTACTTCGATGCGCTGCACTCCTGGTACTTTCGCCTATTATTTTTTTGTAATTAGTTTCGAATTTTATAAATATAAAATTATACGGGGGACACGTCTGTTCGCAACTGCGGTCCGGAGGGAAGGGGATTTACTACTCCCTGAGGAACTATTCTGCTCATGACTCCGAAGATCCTCGTCCGATCCATGTTTTTTTTTATGGAGCCACCTTGGGACTTCTACCTTCCGAATAAAAAAATAATCATCAAAATCGGTTCATAAATGACCAATAGAATTTGTTTCTCAAATTTCCATGGATTATCGCTTATAACTTTTTATTTTTAGTTCTACGACTAAAAGTTACTTAACAAAAATTGTAGATAATCTTATTTGCAAAACAAAATGTTAATTATTTTTTATGTGAGATCTATAGTTCGTCAAATAAACCATAAAAACCATTTGAACCCGTTTTTCCAAGATGGCGGCCGTGGGATAAGAGCCACAACCCCACAAACTATTATTTAACTTTAAACGAACCCCCTCTTGATATCTAAAAAATAAAATTGCGTCCTCTGACAAATGCACGCGGAGCCCAAAAAATTGAATATTTCAATGTACTAAGTAAGCATTAGGGAAACTACGAGTTGCGTTTGCTGTTCAAAATATACAGACAGATATAATGTATTGCACTTTAACTCAAAATTATCTACCTCTCATTCGAGCGATGTTTCCGGTTGCATCCCTCTCGGGAGCCCGGGGTCCGCTAAAACCCCAAATTAATTTGAGGTTCGCTAAACCCCAAATTAGTTTGGGGTCGGCGCAGTAAGTAAGTCGTCATTGACCATCCCTTCTGGAAATAGATTTGGCAATATTTTTACGGCCGGTCGCCTGCCTGACACCAACCCTCCTAGGGACCAAGCTGTTTATCCGCCACCGCGCGGAGAAAACTTAAGGTTTGCTAGTCTCCTTCAAATACCTTTGTCGCCTTTTACGACACCCACGGGATGAGATGAGGTAGCCCCATTCTATGCCGGGGCTACACGGCTCAAAATTACCTACCTACGTATTGTAAAAGTCAAAAAAAAAAATCAAAAAATCAAAGCACGTTTATTCATTCGGATATTAGCAAGATATCTCTTTGACATGTCATTTTTTTTTTTTATTTAATTTACTTTACTATTGAAGAAAAGTGGAACTGGAGCAATAATCTATACTATAATAATCCTTACTAGCATTACAAGAGCGAAAGTAACTCTGTCTGTCTGTCTATGGCTTAGTGGCAACCGTACTTCGACACGGGCCTTTTCTGATTAGCTGCCTTAGACCCAACTCGTGCGTCTGCTTAGATTTGCCCAGCGGACATATAACTAACTCAGATCCGGTCCTTTCGTGTATGATGGGAAAAAACATACCTACTCTAATAAAAGCAATTACAGTAGGTAGGTACGCAAGGTTTTTGATTTATTATTTTTTTATTTTTTTCATGACGTTACACACAGCGCAATCTAGCCCCAAACTAAGCACTAGGCTTGTACTATGGGACAAGACAACGGATATACTACATATTAACCTTTTTATTACATACATAATATGATAGGTACATAGAAAACACCCAGACCAGATACAAATATTTATTTTTAACCATAATTACTTGAACCCGCAACCTCCTGCATTGCAGTCGGGCCTTCCCCCGACGCGCCACTGAGGTCGTCAAGGTTCAACTTACTTGTCCGCTAGACAAATCCATCTGGTCTGTAGGGAGCTTTTATTCCACGCATATACAATTAGGTACCTACATGGAAGACAGTAAAACAAAATCAATTC
The DNA here is from genome assembly GCA_958496205.1 of Idaea biselata. Taxonomy (NCBI): domain Eukaryota; kingdom Metazoa; phylum Arthropoda; class Insecta; order Lepidoptera; family Geometridae; genus Idaea; species Idaea biselata. Next base: position 18,091,823 of record OY292404.1, read on the forward strand.
AATTGATCACCATTTATTTTTCAATTTTTAATTTGCACGATATGGAAATAATACTTACTATCCGTACAATTTATAATAATTTGTAGTATTATTATTTAAGTGTATATAATATTGTTTTTATATAATAATAAATATATTTTCTTTAAAGTATTTGTTAATCTACATACTAATATGATTTAAGGTGTTCGCACATCATACCACAGCGGGGTTCAATTTTAAATGGTCAAAAAACAAACAAATAAATAAAAATAAGACGTTTTGAACATCTTTAAGCTTAGGTATAGTAGGCGAAGACCTTAACTCAAATATTCCATTAAATTATTTAGGTATTTCGAATATGAGCAAATAGAAATTTGAAGTAAACATACCTAAAGACAATCTTCATTATATATCAATCATAAAATGTTTTGTCCTGACTGAGTACTGACTGACTGATAGATTAACGCACAGGCTAAAGTTGAAATTTGGGGAGTATGTTCTTAAGAACGTGGCGACTGTTACCATTTCCATACAAACTTAAAACCAAAATAAATTATGAAAAATTTTCACATTCAAATAAAACGGAGAAACATTTTTTATTTTGGAAAACCTTGCTGGGACCTTTAAAAGTAAAATCTTAATCTGAATAATATCGATATTAAGGTAGAAAACTAAATTTTTCATAATTTATTTTGGTTAATACCAACAATACCATGGTTTGTATGGAAATGGTAACAGTCGCCACGTTCTTAACATGATGTAGTAAATAATGTAGTCCCACGTGACTTATTTTTGCGGGTGAACACGCGGTACCCAGCTAGTTTGACATCAAGATATCTATAGTATTAGTTACGATACGATAGTTCATATAGTTTTAAGTAGGTAGCTCAAGTAGCTATAACCCCCTTAATTTTAAACGATGACTAAGTTTATGTAACTATTGTCACTGTTAACTTCGAAACTTCATGTCACAGTACCTTTCTAAAAGACAAACGTTACATAAAGTTAGACATCGTTTATAAGTAAGGGGATTAATGACTAAATCATCAAAGAACTGGGTTCTTGATAACAGTGCGCGCTTTCTGTGAAAAATTTAATCAAAATCGGTAAAGCCGTTTTGATATAAGAAGATAATAGAGCAAGTGACTTCCAAGTTGGATCCTTAGCCGAAAAAGAAAATTAGACTCTAATTTAACCTAGCTCCGTACAATTAAGCCAACTTATCATAAATGAGCGTCCACCGCAAACTATGCCAGCTAAGCTCACTTGTTTCATAAACTGGCGAGCTAAGCTAACTTATTTTAGTTGGCGGTGGACGTTTAGCTTTATGTTTACGTACAATCGACTTTGACCTTATCTCACCTGATGAAAACCTTCTAGGGTCGCAATTTTATATCCACTTCAGTCAGTATAAAAATAAGTAAAGTCTATTCCAAAACTAGAAACAAATTGTGGTATAACTTTCACTAGTTTATTTTAGCCACTTTACTTGATCATAGTGTAATTCAATGTTTACAATACAAAAAAAAACTATTTAGGTGTATGAATATAAAAAAGACTAACTGCCGAATACAGAAACACAACTCAAAATTCGAGTTCTACTTAAACAATTAAGCAGCTCTCATATGCAAAAATTGCCATACAATTTTTAAATTTAGAAGCTGCTCAATTATTTTAGTACGCCTCAAATTTTAAGTAGCGTTTCTGTATTCGGCTGTAATTTTAATAAATAAACATTAATTAACTTATACATAAAATAGGCCCTGTATTTAGCCCTTAGTAGGTATGGTAGATAAAAGAAGTGTTCTCAAAATATGGAAAGGTCACACTTTTCGACGCAAAACCTTCGAAAAACGAACATTTTCAGTAGCACTATCTATAGCCAGCTAGGAAAAACTGTTCACCAATAAGAAATTTAAATTTAATTTTTTTTTTGTTTCATACTTGTTGATACCAAAGTCGTAGGTACCAATCCAATTTCTTTCTGGTTTTGGAATAGGCTACAATATATATTGATTAAACATTTACTTTTACAAAATTATTGCGGTAGCACGTAACTGTATCCCTACAATGAGTTAATACGCGCACTGCAACGTTACCTAACAGTTTGACACTATAAATAAATAAAAATTAAATTCTGTGAACATTACACAGCGCCATATATCCCCGTGGTAAGCTACTAAGCTCAGTTGCAGGAAAGTCCATTAAATAATGATAACGGCGTTAACATTTTAATAATCAGATTTTCTGTTAAATAATCAGATATTAAAGTTTTGATGCCGTTATTATTGTCTAATGGACTTTCATGCAACCAAGTGAGAGAGACACCCAGACCGGAAACAAAAATATGTGTTTTTAAGCATAAACACTTGTTCCCGGCAGTAATCAAACCCGTAACTTTCTGCATTGCAGTCTTGCATTCGCCCTAAGCACTATGGAGGTGGTTATGCACACTAGAGCGGATAGTGCCTAAATCACAATGTGTCCGCTCTGGACTTTCCCAAACCGTTAACGTTACAGTGCACGTATTTACAAACCAAATTATGGTAGGGGTACTGAGCAGATTCCTTTGTCGAGATATTTTACGGTAGCTGCCGAAGGCTGAACGAAGTTTCACACCTAATAACATGATGTTAATACGTCACATACAGCGGCCATATTATGAACTCAATATAGCAATGCAGGCTAAAAAACGACCTGTGCTATGACCTGTCCAGCGACTGTAGAAAATCGTTTATAAGTTTTCCATTCATTCAGTCATTTTTCAGTCACTCAGCTACAGAAAAAGGAGTACTGTCTTGCTAGAAAAAGGAGTACTGTCTTGCTATATGCGCTCCTGGTAAGGTTTTTGTTATCTATCTTTATTCTGGTAAAGTACGTGCTACCAACAAAATAAGATGACAACGATATTAGATTACATCAAATTCCCAAAGTAAAATATGTTTCAATATTAATAATTATGAATAATTAATTTAACATTCATGAATTCCAACATTCAGTGTAAATATTGTACGATAAAACTATTTACATTCTAAATTAAATTAATTTTGATGTTTTAATGTAGATTAGAGTTAAAGTAATTAAATTTGGCGATTGGCACAAAGTTAAGGCCATATTTTTTATGATTACCGAATAAATAAATTATTTGTCAATGTTGTTTTTAATAAACTTTCACACAATTTGTTAATAGTTACATTTTACCGTGAGTATCGCTTAATCGCGTATTAATATATATTTTCTTTACCCTCGCGCCCGCGTAATAATAAGACGAAAAAGTCGCCTTTTTGTAGCGATACTAACGCGATTCTGCATCGATACAGTCGCAAAGCGGTCGCTAGCTGTGTGCCCTCGCCCACGGTGCGCTCAGATTCAGTAGCGATGCAAACGCGATACCATCGCGCTTCAGTCGCGATGCAAGCGCAATTCAGTCCCCTCCCTCCGTTTTTTCCCCGATGTCGTCCGACACGATCGATTTAGTCGCGCTGCAGTAGCGCGTTGGTAGTGCGTTAGCATCGCTACTGTAGCGCGTTACAAATGCGACTACCACGCGTTAGTCGCGCGTATGCTAAACGCGCGACTGCATCGCTACAAAAAGTCGTCGTGGGCGAGCGCCCTAAGACCCGGGAAAATGTAACGTTGTTGTTATTTAAGTTTTGGATAATACATAAATAAAGGAAAAAATATTGAGTACCTTTTATAAAGCTTAGTGTCTTGTAACAGAAAGAGTTTTCAGTATCTATCGAGTTTCAAATTAGATTTCCACTTTTGTTAAATTGCAAGACTGCCAGTTTTACAAAAAAATGAAGACTTTTTTTATTACAAAACTATTGTTATGTAAGTACCTAAAACCTTGTTCCAGAAACTTAGATCAAAATTGTAAACAAAAATTCAATAGGTATATTATTTGAAAGTGAAAGCTCTTTATTTACTTTTTCCTTTAAAATTGACAGTTCATTGTTTTAATTTTTGATCCAGATTTCTGAAATAGAGTAATAGTACTTATATCCGATGTCCAGGAGGGTTACTGCGGTTCTTTTCGATACGACATCGATACGATAATACGATGATTCTACTGTCACATTCTGATAGTAGGGTGACAGTAGAACCATCGTATTATCGCATCGTTGTCATATCGAAACGAACCGAAGTAACCCTCCAGTACTCATAGAACAAGCCTAGTTACTTAGTATGGGGCTATATTTACGTTATGTGCAACGTCTTGCAATATTCATTTATTATTATTATTCCAAAACCAAAATAATCCAATAATTAACTAAATGAAACTGAATTGGCATAAAACTGATTGGAATCGGCGAAGTCCATAATACATTCGAGGTCGTTTAATGAGTGAGCGAGTGCCATTGTTTGACTTGTTCCATTGGAGATGCAAGGGCTGCGTTCCAATGCTGGAGGGCTTTCCCTCGAGCAAACATGTACGACCCGAGCACGAACTTACCGAGCAAGCGATCTGGAACAAATAAATGGAATTAATTGAATAATATAGGTAAGTGGGTAGATTAATAATACGATTTTAAACTAATATGGTTGTTTTGTACAGAGATCTTTCGTGAGACGATCATGGGATAGTCTCGTAAACAATCCAGTTGAAATTACTGGTGAAATATCGAGCTCCGTAAAAAAAACAAGTTAAAACATGGTAAATACTCCGGTTTTCAATAATTGTAGTTTATTGATGATGCAGCGAGTGAAAAACTGTACTACTAGGTAGGTACTATATTACAGTTTTTCAACCGTAACATGTACTTACTTAGTTCATAATTTGTACCATCTATTTAAGTATAAGACAACCTAATAAAATCCAGAGAGAAGTAGACATCTTTCATACATCTGACCATACATCCATCTAGACAAAAAAAACCTAATGAGTACATAATGCGACATCTGTCATACATCTGACCATACATCTGTCTAGACAAAAAAACCTAATGCGTAACTAACAGGATCAAGATCTTTTTACAAATTTGCATTGCCTTTGCATTGAAATTTATTTAAGGATATTTTCTTCGCATTAAAATTCAAAACAACACAGACTTGAAAACAATAATATTATCTTCATGGAAACTTGGTCAAAAACTACTCAGAACTTTAATCTAATTCCACCGCAATGTGAACAATATGAAGTTCCTTTTCAGTGGTCTTTGAGCACGATCTTGATAAGAACAATGCTTTCCGTAAAGACAACCGTTTCAACAACTTTCAGTTTACCTACAGCTATTTAATATCAGTTTAGTTAGAAATAGAAAAGCAAGACAAACCTACTAATATCATAAAGCTAAAAGTTTGTAGTATGTGTGTGTGTTTGTTACTCAATCATGTAAAGACCGCTGAACCGATTACCATGAAACTCGGTACGTAGATAGCTGGAGGCCTGGAACAACACATAGGCTACTTTTTATTCCGATATTTCCGCGGGACTTACGCAGGTGAAATCGCGTGGAGCAGCTAGTTCTTAATATTAGCTACGCGATTAAAAAAAGGAAAATGAGTTGGAAAACCAAATTTTTCACTAACCTTTGGCATAAACCGAGTGAGGCTGCAAAGCTTGCACAGTAACACTGGTCGTGTGCAGCTCATCAGCTTTGAGTCGGAAGTGGAAACACTCAGAGACGAGAGCTGCTCCGTCATCAGTGACGTCAACGGCAGCTGTTCTTCTAGCTCGGACTCCTCGGCAGGCTCGTTCTTGAGTCACTCGCACTACCATCTCACGTCTGCTTGATGATGGGTCCATCTAGGTGATAGTTGGTAAAGAAATCATGATTTAAAATATGATGAGAATTGCAAATGTTATTTAAGAGGTATTATACCGAAAATTTTATTGTTGACTATTTCATGACGGAATATTGTTGATTTCAAAATACGAGTAGTTGATACAGCAAATTATTTAATTTTAGTTCGATTCTTAGACTTTCCCAAAAAACGTAACGACGAGGTTCTCAAATGCTTTACTATATATTTTTTTTAATGTACCTATGTTCACCGATTACGATACGGGTTGAAGTTTTGAGAATATGCAAAATTTTGAATTTGTTTTACTGAAAAAACAGCTGTTTTTGTTAATAAAGGCTATTAATGTTCAGATTGTAGTGGTCCAAAATAAATATAAGGACGTCTTATACCTACTTACGCTAATGACCTCAAACTTTAAGAAACAGCTGATTTTCACCTAAACTTTAATTTTTTCGAAAAGCAGTATTCCTAAGTGTGGATTAACACTAAGAAATAATGTTTTTAAACATTTTTTTTTGAAAACTACTTTGAATTTCCATAAGTTATAGAGCAAAAGTTGTTTACCTCGACATCTAGAATAACCCCCTTTCGTTACGTTACGGTTTCGTTTACGCTTTTACTTTTAAGCTTTCCGTGTATCTGTCTTACTTTGATGTATACTTAATTGTATTTGTTTTGTTGTGCAAATAAATTATTAATCTATCTATCTATCTAGCTTTCGGCTTAATACCCTGGGAACTCCCTGTATAGGACTAATACCTATTTGACAGAAATAAGCTCAAGCTAATAAATTTCAGATTTTATATCGATTCTCAGTTTAATAAAACCTTTTGTCGGAATTTGATAATAACGTATTTGGAATCTTTTTGTTAACAGTCGTGTTTGAACTTTGGATGAAAGGGAAATGAAAAAATCACAATATAAGAGTAGCTACCATTTTACAAAATTCGGGTTGTAGAGATTAAATTGTTACTTTGTACAGAGAAGTAATAAAAACGAATGAATTTTATACAAAGCTTTACCGTAAAAAAAGATACAAGTACTTTTTTGCACTTAGCAAAAATGCCAGTGGTTTTTTATATACCTACCAACCTACTAATACTATATTTCAGAATCTTAGATCAAAAATGTAAACAAAAAACTAATAAGTACATGTATTTGAAAGAAACAGCGTTATATTTGCTTTTTCTCTAAAAATATCAGTTCTTTGTTTACGTTTTTGATCTAAGTTTCTGAAATAGGGTATAGTATGAGTACATTCTGCGTTATATCACCAATTTTTCTTCAAACACAGAAACTTCTTTTAAAGTCAATTAAAAGAAACAAAAGGCGACACCGGAAGACGAGACAAACTTAGTACAAAATAATATTTTGACACTGGCTTCATTAACGAATCTCCTGAAGCCATTACAGAAGAAAAAAAAACACTTACCTTCATTCCTCGAGCTTCAATAACAGTCACAGTGAGACGGTGCATATTTTCATTGTAGAGTAGGGACACCAAAATTTCACCCAAGTCAGAAGTCGGGTCTTGACAATCCTGGAGAATAAATATTCATTAACCTTATTACAAAAGGAATGATTTCGTTCCAGAATATTTAAGCCAATATCGCCTCGAATTTTCCCTTAAATAAGATTAATAAAATTTGTAGTTTTCGTAATTTTGTCTCGAAATTTCGTGTTCGGAATTTTATAGGTTTTGTTTAATTTTTATAGTTCCTTTGTATCATGTTCAGGAAATTTTTTTTGGCTTTCTTTCTTCCAAACACACGCTTGAACGTATGTAAATATAATGTATGACCTACATACATTTATGTATATTATGTGTATAGGTATTGCAAAACTCGTCAACATATACAACTCATTTAAAACCGGCCAAGTGCAAGTCGGACTTGTATACGAAGGGTTTCATACCATTATTACAAAAACGTTTGTTTTATAGGAACCGAACTTAAATGTTTATTTATTCTATTCAATAGATAAACATCATCTGTGAATATTTCTATTGTCTGTGACTATCACGGTTCATGAGACAAAGCCTAGATACAGACAGATGGACAGCGAAGTCACGATTTTACCATTTTGGTTCGGAACCAAAAGCAAATACAAGAAAATCAATTTCAAGCTCCGAACTCACCTTCTCAACGTCTAATTTATACAGTTGAGGTTCTTCATCAGGCGCGACGCCTTCCAATTCAGTCAAAGGCAGTATGATGTGACCAATCAACTGCTTCCCTTTCCCCACTCGTCCGATATCTACTACTGAAAGCTTTAGTGTAATACCTTCTATTTTGCCTGGCGGAATCTGCGAATAAACGGAAAAATAATTCAAGGACCTCTTTCACGGTCCTCAAGTAATGAACCGAGTAGGCTCATTTAAGCTCCAATTAAATTTTGGCTACATTTCACTTTTAAGTAGCACTACTTGTTGCTTAAACTGACTTGTATGCGTTTTATCTATCTAGTAGTATTCTTTGACGCAACTGCATCACCAGTGATTACCCCGAAAGCAACATTTTACTGCAAAGAAAGTGACTTATCAACTCCATAGATAATACGCTGCTGTAAACTACTGGAACATTATCTGCAAATTAACGCGTTTACTTGATGAGTAAACTATTGCCACAGCTATTGTTTGACATTTGAAGAGCAAATGATTTGTCGATTTATTCGCTACTATTTCACCAACAAAATTCAACCTCTCAACTCACAGGGTTGAGAGGTTGAATTTTGTTGGTGAAACTTATAAAAATAAATAAATAAAATAAATAATCATTTATTTCAGGCTACTAAGGCCCATAGATACATAACTTATAAACTAACATACATATTTTATAAAAAGAGAAATGTGTTATTAATAATAGCTTAAAATGCTTATGATTGGTAGTACTCGTTTAACGTTACTTATTAAGTAACTAATCAACACTTTATTTATTTGAGGATGGTGAACGAAGTCCTAAACTAAATAATAAAACAGAAGAGTAGTCCTATCTTTATTTCGTTTTTTAATTGTAGACTATGATTTGGCACATCTTCCTAAACAAAAAAAAAATACAAATACAAAGAACCAAAACGTCAGATCTTAGTCTGAAATTTAAAAAAAACGAAGTACAGATAAAAAATTAGTATAGGTATGCGTAACGTTATACCTACATCGTAACATGAGAAAGAAAAATGTCATCGACCGCAAATAATAACTTAAATTAAATCTGTATTATGTACTTATGTCCATTAGCTTTGTAATATACTCCTAATGCTATTGAAGTCTAGTTTTCTAATGGATAGCTTTTAGACAGGTAAGGGCTTACTTTTCAATAAAGTGTAACAAGTAAATAAATAATTCTGTGAACATCACACAGCGCCATCAAGCTCCGTGGTAAGCTACTAAGCTTGTGTTACAGTGACTAGACAACAGATATACATATAGGTACATTAGATATAGTTATTTTCCTTTTGTAAATACATAACATCATAACACGAGAGCGGTGTTGGTCTAGTGGTAGATACCCCGACTTTTATTTCGAGGGTCGTGGGTTCGAATCCAGGCCGACCGCGTACCAATGTCTTTTTCTTTAAGAAAAAGTTATGTACGCTAATAACATCGCTCTTACGGTGAAGGAAAACATCGTGAGGAAACCGACATGTCCTAGGACTCAACACGGTCCGAAGGCATGGGACATTCGCCAATCCGGAGTAGGCACCCGTGGCATCTTACTGCCTAACCCCTCTAAGAGGAGGCCCTTGCCCTGCAGTGGGACAAATTAACGGGCTAATTATTATTTATTAAATACATAACATTTATGGAAAGAGAGACACCCAGACCAGAAACACATATAAATTTTTAAGCATAAATACATGCTCCCGGTGGGAATCGAACCCGCAATCTTCTGCATTCCAGTCGTTCATACGCCCGTCGCGTCATAGGTCGTCAAAGTAGAACCTAAGTACCTAATCAACGAAAAACTGCTCCTGTTCATCATCTCAGTCGATACGTATCGCAACGTGGATTTCGGGTTAAGCCTTATCATAATTCTTAGAACTACCTACCTACTTAAGAGGATAGTCTCCATTCTCTTTCTCCATACAAACGTAGCTTACATTTTCCTCCCTGGATAAAGACATTGGAGCAAATATGTTTATGCCATAAAACCTATATCTGTCATGACAATGCATCAACCTTTTTATTTTTTTTAATTTTCTAATTAAAATAATAATAAAATATATAAAAACTAGCTGACCCGGCAAACGTTGTTTTGCCTTATAAATTATAGATAGTAGCCGATTCTCAGACCTACTGAATACGTATACAAAATCTTATAAAAATCGGTTAAGCCGTTTCGGAGGAGTACGGTAACTAACACTGTGACATGGAAATTTTATATATTAGATAATAAAATGAAAAAAATAAAAAGGTAGGTGATGATGATGATAGATAGATAGATGATAGATGCATAGTCATGACAGATATAAGTTTTATGGCACAAACATATTTGCTCTAATTTCTTTATCCAGGGAGGAAAATGTAAACTACGTTTGTATGGAGAAAGAGAATGGAGACTATAAACCGATTTCACATTATGCTATCATATTTAAAAAAAACGGGGCAAGTGCGACACTCGCGCATAAAGGGTTCCGTACCACTATCACAATTGGATACGGAACCCTAAAATGGTTTACAACAACCAATTTTTAAATTTTATAGGAAAATATGAAATATTTATCTTCGATTCTTACTCCCATCAAACGACCGAATCACTGAAAAAAAAAAAACATTGGCACAAAGAAAATCTGAAACATAAAATAAACTCTTTGGTAAGTAAGGCAGACTATTATATTTGACAGATAGGGCAGCCATTTTGAATTCCATGACCAACTCGATTTGTCCTCCTGTCCTTCCTGTCCTGACTCGACTCCTTGTTATTTTTGAAACACGTTTGTTGTATGAGAGCCCCTTTTAAATAATTGTTTTATTTCGTTTTTAGTATTTGTTGTTGTAGCGGCAACCGAAATACATCTTCTGTGAAAATTTCAACCTTCTAGCTATTACGGTTCATGAGATACAGCCTGGTGACAGACGGACGGACGGACGGACGGACGGACGGACAGACAGACAGACAGACAGACAGCGAAGTCTCAGTAATAGGGTCCCGTTTTTACCTTTAGGTACGGAACCCTAAAAATGGATGTTGTAAACCACGGAACCGGGTGGAATGGAGCTATCTTAGGCCCGACGGGCTTCGGGTTCCCATCTTGTATATCTATAAAATACTTTGTCCTAACGACTGACTGATTAACGCACAGCCTGAACCGCTGATAGCAGAGAAAAAAGAAAGGATTTTGTGAAATTTGAATAGGACCGGTCCTTATGCGAGTGAAACCGCGGGATCTAGCTAGTTTTTTTCATATTATTGAGCCTAATTTGGATGAAATCGTAGTGATATTACATCAAACTTTAAACGAAATAAGAAAGTTTAGATCAAAAATGTAGATAGATTAGCTTAGACATATTTTAATACAAATTGGCTACTTATCTAAAGGCGAAATGAAACTTTCATAAAGTTCTTTTAAGAAATTAGATTCAAATAACCCAAAATTTGTTTGGTATTACGTGACTTCTATGAAAAATGTTAAATTTAAGCAACAAATTGCTGGGGATTAATTATTGTCGAGAAAGCTACGATTTATCAAAATAAGTCGGTGATAATTTTTGAGAGTTTCAGGCTGGTTTTTCAGATTAATAGTCAGATTCTTATCTAATCAGAATACGTTATTTTTACAGGCGAATGCATGTTTATGCGATTGCCAAGTTAATCTATTTATATAAAACATTTTTTTAATAACTTAAGACAGTAGGTCCCCCCGACTTGGAACTCCATGGATCTCATAACTTTTTACGGTAGAAGAACTGAGTTGCGAAACTTGCTTTTTACAAGCATGTTTTTGATGGGATTTGTTTATTTGAAAGATAGTAGTTTATTAATCACATAAAAGTTTAGTGAGTGCTGATCAGTATCTTCGGAGTGATGAATAGACAAAATCATGTAAATTGCTCATTTTTAGCTTCATTTAACAACAAGGTACATAATGTTGGCGCTTCTGGAACATTTTCATCACGTTCTTTTCAATGTGTAGGTAATTGTAGTAGTTGTTTAAATACTTTGTTTGTACTTAGCAATAATATCGGGCCGCGGGTTCACGATGGATGCAGGCCACTTATGACCGAAGCATCTGGAAATCTATGAGGGAGGCTTATGTCCAGCAGTGGACTTCCTACAGCTGAAATGATGATGATGATGATGAATAATATCGTGCCGTCTAATATTCGCAGAACTACTAGTCAGTTTTGTTGACAAGCAAAACTAAGTCAGTTACTTAGCTCGTGTAGATTTAGCCACAGGATATAACTAGTACCTAATAATGGTCTGGATCAGGGCTTCCCAAAGTGGGCGATAACGCGCTCTTGTTTGCGCTGCAACCCTAAAGAGGGGTAGGAGACTCAGAAAGAAAATGAGGGCGTTACGTAATTTCATCTAGGAGGCCTCTTACAAATATGTTGTCCAGGAGATAACAGACAAGTAATAAGGCAAGCACACTTTCGCATTTTAATGGTTATTAGAATTCCTAGATATGTCATTTTTGTAGGTAGATAATTGACCGCCGGCAATCATGTTTTAACAAGTTTTTTTAAATAACCCGATTTTGTGCATTCCTGTATCAAACGTGTTAGGGTTTTCAAGTACCTAGATGAAAAATGGGAGGCGTTGAAAAATTATTTATTTGCAAAGTGTGCAGTAGACAAAATAAGTTTGGGAACCCCTGGTCTAGATCCTAAAGTTACTTGCATAGTTAGAACCTCAAAGGTACCTACAGAATAGATTTATACACTCAAGCTACGAAGCTGTGAGAATTACTCTACAGGAAAAAGCACTCTAGCGCTTCGTAATAAAGCTCGTGTAGCACGCAAATGGTTTACGTGCTAATTTAGGTCTTGAATTTTGAGAAATAAATGTACAATATACAAAAAGAAGCTTTTTCCTAATAAAAAAACAGGGTTATAAACATTTTGTTAGCATCTAGTTAAGGGTTTTTTCTGTGCATCTTAAGCGTTTAGTCTCTAAGTACCTAAAACGCAGCCTGTCAATTTCGCGTTGTGCCATACTGTCATTTAAAATCAGCGTTTGGTCTAAGTCGCAATAGGTCTACTTCTTGTAGTGCCTATTTAGCGGTATGGCTATGTTGCAATAGGTCTACTTCTCGTAGTGCCCATTTAGCGATGGACAAAATATGTGGCTTGGCCGTTTTATTATCGCAAGAACTATTGTTCAACAAAATACACATGCAAGTAATGAAACGGCCAGCTACATATTTTGGCTAAGATGTTGAGTTAGTAAGGTGCTTGTGGAGTTGGGGCTTGTAACTCTACACTCATTAAAGTTTGGCTTTACATGAGATCTGATAAATTTTTGACAGTGCATATGTGGTCTCGTTCTCGTCTTGGCTATGTTTTACATGTTGATGTTTTTGGGGGATTAATTACTTTCGGAATACTTTAAGAAACAACTGCCAAAAGCTATTTGTTTGGATACAAGAATGTAGATGTAGGAACAATCCTTCTTTAAATATCTTTTCTTGACAGAACAATGCAGAATGCAATGCAGATGTTGACATAGCAGTCCTTAGCTAGGTATATTCCTATAATACTGAATTAAATAAATAACTTGAACCAGTAAATAACCTGCTACGATATAATAACATTATAGTGTTAAATGTCAACGATCCATTTAATCAATATGATGCCAATAAATCATTTTGAAAGCCTATCCGTAAAGCTCGGTGTGGTGGGATACAGTCTCCATTACAGTAATGAAATTCAATGCAGCCCTGGGTAATTATGGACGTTTATTTTTGTACACAATTTGTTACGTTTAAATACGGTTTACGTTTTTTTTATTTGATACGCGTTTTTAAATATATCAAACACTAGCACCCTTACTTATAAACGATGATTAACGGCTGCATGAACTATGTATCGTTTATCTTTCACTGTGACATTTACCCCCTTACCTATAAAAGATGACTAACTTTATGTAACGTTTGTCTTTTAGTGACATGAAGTTTCAAAGTTAACAGACAGTGATATAAAAGTTACATAAACTTAGTCATCGTTTATAAGTAACGGGGTAAGTTTCAAAGTTGACATACAAAGACGTTATACAACTTATGATAGTCATCGTTTATAAATAAGGGGCCTTTAATTAATAATATTTGTTAAAGAAATTAATTTGTTATGTTAACAATAATTTAACGACTGACATTTAACAAATTGGGTTCCTGTCTATTTGTAGCTTCCTACAGAGCACAGTTTAATCTTTGTTGATCTAATAGACAACACATTATATCACGTACATAACAAATTACTAGTTATTTAGTTAGTTACAAACAGTTTGACTTACCTGGTAAACGAAAGTTTCATCGAAGAATGGGTTGCATGTTTTCTTTTTCTGTTTAGTTTGGAGTGCTCGTCGCTCGTCTGGCATTAATTGTATCCTGCGAGAAAATTATGTTAGTCTCGGGACTCAGACAAAATACTAAATCACCAATTTTATTTTGTTTAGGGCAAATAAAAACGTGCCTCTCTCATAATACTATAGTCTAAGTGTATGTCTTTTTTCGCAATACAAATTCGGATGCCGCGAACCATTTGCTGTTTTTAACCTTCATATTTAAGCCTTGATATTTTCCTTAGCCCACGCAATTACCGAAGCTCTCTTCCCTAATAGGAAAATTACAATATCACAAGATTTTGTTCAATTCGGATAAAGATATGAAATATTTTTTGCACAGTTAAAGCCCTCGTTAGCATTCAGGCCTACCCCGTATACAATTTCCATATTAGAAGCTCTTGAAACTTGCATATCGTGGGTAGAAGCGTGACTAATTTAATTATTTATGCCGACATTATGTGTAACGTGTAATATCCCATTTAATTCTACTATTAAGTGCACAATACCCTACAATTATAATATAAGGTGAAATGGAAATGTTTTGTCAAGTAATGGAAGCTTTGCGTAAGTAGATACCGTGTAACTATCCCTTAATTTTTTTGTTTTACTTTGGTTTGACTAGAAAGGAAAATACAATTGTCCGTGTATCCCCGGTATAGAATAGGGTTACAACATCTCTTCCTGTGGGTGTCGTAACAGGCGACTAAGGGGTCTGAGGGAGACTAGCAAACCTTGAGTTCTCTCCATGCGGTGGCAGGTAAACTGCTCTGTCCCTAGATGGGTTGGTGTCAGGCAGGCGGCCGACCGTAAAAATATTGCCAAATCTATTTTCAGTAGGTATAGTCAATCATGATTCATCTAATGCCGACCCCAAATTATTTGGGGTTTTAGCGGACCCCGGGCTCCCATCAAGGATGCAACCGGGAACATTGCTCAGATGAGAAGAAGAAAGGAAATACAAAGTCGACAGATGTGACAGGCCAGTAAGCCAATAAAAAGCACGAACTGAACTATGTGAACTATGAAGTGACGATTATTATGTACCAGTTTATAAGCTTGTCATATTTGCAGCCATTTTGCATTGGCTTAGAAAGTGATAAAACGGAAATCTTGAAAAATAGCACTACGTGAGTATAGTCTATACGACCTGCTTAAGTACTTGTACTATATATACTTATATTTATTTTTCTTTTGTAAATACATACATATTATACATAGAGGGACACCCAGACCAGACACAAATATTTATTCTATAAGCATAAATACTTGCACCCGGCGGGAATCGAACCCGCAACCTCCTGCATTGCAGTCGCGCTTTCGCACGACGCGCCACAGAGGTCGTCATAGGCGTGGGATAAGTTGTCACGTTTACGTTAACAATGAAGGTGTTAGCACGTCCAAAGTTGGTAATTTAACTTACTCGGTGCAACCAGGTAGGTATATAGTTACACTAAACTTCACATAACTTATAGTAAGTTATGCAGACTTGACGTAAATTTCAATAGTATTATAGGATTAGTACAGTATCAATATACCTACCGTTGATTGGTTGAAGGGTTACTGCGGTTCATTTCGATACGACATCGATACTGTCATACGATGATTCTACTGTCACATTCTGATAGTAGGGTGACAGTAGAACCATCGTTATGACAGTATCGTTGTCGTATCGAAACGAACCGAAGTAACCCTCCTGATTGATGAGGATGTCAATGATTATTACATTATGTTATTATGACTCTCTTACTTATAAACGATGATTAAGTTATGTAACGTTTGTCTCTGTCTGTCAACTTTGAAACCTAGTCATAGTGAAAGATAAACGATACATAGTTTATGCAGTCGTTAATCATCGTTTATAAGTAAGGGGTTGAATAAGCAGCCTCGGAATATTGTATTTATCTATTGAGTGTAATGCACAAGAACCATGTTCAGAATGGCAGGAGCAGCACATGGTAAAGTGATATTACGTGCTTGATGGTTAATTCCAATGGTTGCCCGTGTACCAGCCGCCACAGAAAATCAAACAAAATCGTACTCGTATATAGCTTAAAAAAACTATCACTTACTTGATGTACGGATCGCATGCGTTAGCTAAGGCCGGGGTGCGTGACGGCAGGTGTTTCGCCTTTATGATATGCACTTGAAGCCTTTCTGTAATCGCCTCGTATTTCAGTGTGAACCATACTCGACCCTGGGGAAATTAAATTGAGAGTTAGGACGATTTCGTAGTGAATTTGGGCCCGATGTTTTATACGCGTAATATCTGAAAGTCGGTGTTTTCAAGTAGCGAGTATCTTTTAAATATTATATAGGTCACATGTTGACCACTATCACATCAAAAGTGGGTGATCGACGTACGAGCCTATACCGCGGTTACCTATAGAACGCAAAACCGCGAGCCAGCTTTACCGACGAGCCATAAGACCGCGGTTTTACTCGATCATGTCGATCATGACATTATTGAACGATGATTGCATCATTTATTATCATTTGATGTCATAGTAGTGCACACTTCCCCAGTAAAAACTGGTTTTCATACTAATTGAAAGCACTCACCCTTAACTTAACTTTTTACAGACATAGGCAAATTATTTCATTCTCTTTGCAGGGCGAAACAAAACGCTAAGTGTGGGTCTCGCAGACCTACACTATAAACCGGTGTCTCAATTTGTTTGGTTGTACGAAGGTTGAATGGTCTTATTCGATTATGCACACTGCCGGAAATGTGCCTACATAAATAGGGCTAAGTGCTAGCCCAAGTGCTGCTAGGGCTATATAAAAGCACATTATCACTGTACTGTCATGTGACATTATGTTTGAGTGCTTGATGACCTCAGAGGCGCGGTGACTAAAATACCAACATATACACTGTTGTGATCATATAATTAAGAACGCTGATATAAAGGGCAGATTTTATGAAACTCAGACGCAAAACTAATTGCATGCATTCTTTTTAATTCTCGAAACGTATTTACATTCAAGAATTCATTTTTTACAGATTGTGGTTAAACTGTAAAATATACATTAATATCCTTTGCAACCTACAATATTGCAATAAATGTATTTGAATCTTTGAATCTCCACCGTAGATTAGTCGTCAGGTCACCTGCCCGGTAAACAGGAGGCCAAGGGTTCGAATCTGATATCAGCATATCACACAGCGTCATCTAGCCCCAAAACCTAAGTAATTAGGCTTGTATTATGGTGACCAGATAATTAATAGCTACACATAAAACTTTTTTTGTAAATGCATACCCAACGGTAAGTACAGAAACACCCTAGAACTAGGAACAAAGAAAGGTTGCATAAATACGGGAATCGAACCCGCAACCCTATCATAGGCGGGTACTCGATCACCCGTCGCGCCACAAGAGGTCGTTAAGGGTCTAATATTATACCGTTTTTAATGTTCCTCATAATAATTAGCAAAAAAATTACCAGGTTTGGAATGTTGCCTACGAATGTAGCCGTTGGGTGTGACAACATTAGTCCGATTTCATTCGCAGGCTTAATTAAATGTAATGGGTTGATTTTACGGAAGGTTTCACTTGGACGTTGTGTTGTTTTATATAAATTGAGGTAAACCCAACCTGTTCCTTTGTGAAACCTAATAAAACGGGATTTTTAATAGGTTTTTGTCCTATTTTCATTAGGAAAAATAACATCCTTTCTCGGTGAAGAAAAACGTCGTCGTGAGAAAACCGTGGCCTCTTACTCCTTTAGTTACCCTCTTACCTTTAAACGACTAGCTGCGCCCCGCAGTTTCACCCGCGTAAGTCCCGATCCACCGGGATTAAGAGGAGTATATACGCCAACGACCTTGAAACTGAAAATCCCTGTCGGGCTCATCGAAAATTGTTGATTATTTCATGGCGGAATGTCGTAGAACTTTTTTTTGTGCATAGATTGTAGGTGACATTTATTATTTATTTATATTTGTATGGAAACTGCACTAAAATATCGGAAACAATGTCGCCTACAATCTGTACCAATAAAATATCAATTTTATTTATTTTATTTTTATTTAATTTAATATCAAAAAAAAGTTCTACGACATTCCGTCATGATATAATCAACAATTTTCGATGCGCCCGACATGGATTTTCAGTTTTTCAGAATAGGGCCCTTAAAAGTAGCCTATGTCCTTCTCCAATGTCCTATTTATCTCTGTACTACAATTCATCAATATCGGTTCCGCGGTTTAGGCGTGAAAGCGTAATAGACGGACAGATAGACAGACAGACAGATAAACAGAGTTACTTTCGCATTTATATAATTAGTGAGATAAGATAAGATAAGATCATCATCATCCGAGCGTTGTTCCCGGTTGCATCTCTCTCGAGAGCCCGGGGTCCGCTTTCCTACTTTTATGTCTCCACTTCGCACGATCTTCGGCATCCCGTGTAGTGAGGCCATTTGCACGCATATCCGATCTCACAACGTCAAGCCAGCACTTCTTGGGTCTTCCCAATCTGCCGCGGCCGGGCGGGGGCGCCATAGCAAGACATTTGTTTCCCACGTAACTAGCCGGTTTCCGTAGAACGTGGCCGTACCACCGTAAGCGGCATTCTTGTAGTTTGTCTGCAATGTCTCGGACATGAAGGCCGCCCCTGATGCGGGAGTTTCTGACGCGGTCTTTTCGCGTCACTCCACACATCCAGCGCAGCATCTTCATCTCCGTGACACGCAGCTCCTGCTTATGTCGCTCAAGCAATGGCCACGCCTCACTACCATACAAAAGGACAGGTCTAATGATCG
This sequence comes from Idaea biselata, assembly GCA_958496205.1. Lineage (NCBI taxonomy): Eukaryota > Metazoa > Arthropoda > Insecta > Lepidoptera > Geometridae > Idaea > Idaea biselata. The sequence continues at coordinate 18,110,815 of OY292404.1, forward strand.
TTTTATAGACCTGTCCCTTCAGTTTAACCGGCATTTTCGGGTCACAGATGACACCAGTTACCTCTCGCCACTTGGCCCAAGCTGTCCGAGTCCGCTAGCGCAATATCATCAGCATACATGAGCATCCACGGGGGCTGCTCGTGTGCGTCTCGGATGATTACGGACAGTGCGTCCAGTATTACGCCAAACAGAAACGGACTTAGGACGGATCCTTGGTGGACTCCGACTGTAATGGGGAAAGATTTAGTGTCACCAACAGCAGTTCGCACCACTGAATCGGAATTTCGGTACATGTCCCTGATGGATTCAATATAAGTTTCAGGCACCCCTTTGGACCGCAGCGCCCACCAGATCATCACGCGAGGAACACAGTCGAAGGCCTTCCGCAAGTCCAGGAACAGAAAATGCAGAGGCGTATTCTTCGTTCTGTATTTCTCCATAACGATCCTTAGGGCGAAAACAGGGTCCATGGTACCATGACCGGGGCGGAAACCATACTGGCCCTCCGAGACAGTGCACTCCTGCCGGATCCGAGAGTCAACTATACGCTCGTAGAGCTTCATGGTGTGGGACATGACCTTTATACCACGATAACACTCCTGCACAGATCCCTTGCCCTTGAACACTGGAGTGATAACACTCAGTCTCCATTGGGCGGGGATTCTGCCGGTCTCGATTATGCGGTTAAAAAGGTTGGTTAAGATGCCCACACCACGAGAACCCATAGCTTTCCATACTTCGATGGGGACTCCATCGGCGCCGACAGCTTTCTGATTCTTCATGCAGCGAAGGGCCTTGCGCACCTCCTCAGGCGTTATCAGTGGCACAAGTCCTAGATTCGGAGGGAGTTCCGGTGGCTACACCTCTTTATACTGCTTATTGAGCAGCTCGTGGAAATAAGAGCGCCACCTCTCCTTCACCGCGAGGTCCTCGCATAGCAGGTTACCATTAGGATCTTTTACACAGCGGCACTTGGATATATAAGATAAGATAAGATAGGATGACTAAATTCTATGTAACGTTTGTCACTGTCTGTTAACTTTGAAACTTCACCTAATCTATCTAGTTGATAATAAATTGCTATGTAAGACCCAGAGGACTCTTACGGCAATTTCAAAAATGCAAATACTACTGGTCCAATTTTTCAGTTCTCGGTTAGTTTGTTTGTATTCTAGGCATAAAATAGATATCTGTGGTTCGTATGTTAAGTTGAGTATCCGATGAGAAGCTGGTCATGGCCATAAAACGCAACGATAGCGCGTCCTAATTTTATGTGTGGCGCCATCTAGTGCCTTAATAAAAGCAAAGGTTAGATAAAGTTATCTAACTTTATCTAACCTTTGCTTCTATACTTCTTTACTAATATTGTAAGGAGGAAAGATTTGTATTTGTGTGTGTGTGCGTCTGTCTGTATGTTTGTATGATTAAAAAAACTCAAAAACTACTGGGCCGATTTCAAAAAATCTTTCACCATTAGAAAGCTACATTCACCCTGAGTAACATAGGCATTTAGAGTAGAGTAACATTTTTTAATCTTCAGCAGTTCAGGCATGATACACACTTGATTCATTGGATTGTTTAGTTTAGCTTTAACAACTAACCCCCTTACTTATAAAAGATTACTAAGTTTACGTAACGTCTTTGTCTGTTAACTTTGAAACTTCATGCCACAGCAGAAGACAAACGTTATATAAAGTTAGTCATCATTTATAAGTAAGGGGGTTAGATTTTTTGTAGCAAACACTTGAAGTCAGATTATTTTGGTAGGGGTTAATTCTACATGTCCTCATGCTTAAATAGGTAAGTATAGATATTCAAAGGATTATGTAATACTTATCCGACAACCGTACTTTTATCATGTCCAAATCTCAATGGCCATTAAAGCTTCCACCATTCACACCCTCTCAATGAATGAGTTCCACGATTTCACGGGTTAAATTTAGATCCTTAAGGGTAAAATTACACGACAGACTTTATTGGCAATAGCAGATGCGATTTTTTCCCCAAAAAAGGCCTAGATTAGCGGTGGAGCTTTAAACAATGGTTAAACCAAGTATCCAAACATTTGGAGATGAGTCTTAGCACGGTTCTTCATTAGAAGTGGAGTGTCATGGAAGTGCTACTAACATAGTTTTAAGATATCAATTAACACATTAGTTTTATAAAATACTAGCTGCATCCCGCGGTATCTACCGCGTAAGTACCGATCCCATGGGAATATCGGAATTAAAAACTAGCCTTTGTTACTCAGGGTGATGTAGCTTTCTAATGGTGAAATAATTTTAGTAGTTTTTGAGATTATTCATTACAAACATAGACACACACACACAAACAAATACAAATCTTTCCTCTTTATAATATTAGTGTAGATGTATGTTAGTAGATAAGGTATGTATTTATGGGCTTTAGTAGCCTAAAATATTTTATGGTTTTATTATTTACTAGGCCAACGAGAGAGATCACTGGAGGAAGACGCTTGCCAGATTGCATACCAGTGGTCATGATCCTCATCAATGAGGGAACGACGGAGGAGGAGGAGATTAGTAAAAGTTACTTACATCGAGTGCCTTTACATCGACTTCACGACAGTACCGCTACTTGTATAGTTACAGTTTACTTAGTGGTTGGCGCTTTGCGGCAGGCAGCCATCTTGATATTTTCAATCTCTTGTTTACACAATAGGGCTTATCTATACAGAATGTAAATAGAAATGATCCTATCACAGCTTGGCCTAGTGTCACGTATCGAAGATATGAGACAATAAAGTTTAAAAAGAAATTGTGTACTTTGTGAACGCAGTCGTGTCAATCTTAATTTTGTATCAAGATTTTAATTAAGATTCTATTTAGAAAATTTATTTTAAAGGAAAAATAGCATTCAAAATTTTCAAAGACGCGAGTTGAAGCCTCACCGCAAGTGTCAAAAATTTTTGAATGCTATTTAACCATTAAAATAAATTTTCTAAATAAAATAGCCCTGAGCTACATACAAAAATTAAAAAGAAATTTCAGATTCTATTTTTAAAACATCTTTTTTCGAATTTAGCCAATAACTATTTAAGAGCGAATGTTTTTCAACGTCTTTTTAATATCATAGTATTTATCTATTAGGTACTCGATTCCTACGCTTGTAATTTTACCTACTTTTTCTTTTTTTACAGCTCGAAAGCGATACAAACATCTTTAATCTATTCTTACCCTAAAGTACTAGCTGTAGAAGGTAAATAGCTATGTCAGAACGTTAATTTTCCTGAATATGACGTGTTTTTACGACCGACGAACAACGGTTTTGTAGGCTTTTATTAAATGCGTGGGTTTTGAAACTCGTTTGTTCTGGGATATAGGTAAAGTGGGTTTACGTTAGCAGCTACATATAGGTAAAGGGTTTGGTTCCATTGCAGGACTATAATATACACGGTGTTAAGAGAAGGGGGTATTAAGCCGAAAGGGGTTTGTCGGAACACCGTGTATATTATCTTTAGATTTCGGATTCGGGTGGCCTGTTCGACTGATTTATTGTTTGACGGGGTGTTTGTAATTTTGCTTACTTTAGTTTTAAGTTTCATTATAATGTAAATTTTTGGATTATTTAATAATACTTTTATTATTAAAAAAATGTAGTGAGAATTGTTCTAAAATGAAAAAAGAAATCTTCTTTAGATTTTGATTTGGTATTATAATATTATAATAATTTTATAATAATGTTACCTACATTATTATAAAATTTGAATTTTTAACTGAGAAAATTATACTATTATTTTAGGCGCACATAATACGAAAATCCGAAAATTCCACAAACGTCGAGTTTTATATTTAAAACGTCTCAGACAAAGCCAACAGCCGTAAATTATAAATGCTTCGCGGCAAAAATAAATTCATTGAAACCAGTCGGCGTGTAACATAAATATTCATCAGTGTTCCAATGAAAACTCAGCCTTTACTGACGAACGGAAGGACACCGAGTATTAATCCTACAGAGCAACAGCTTCATACAAGCCCGTGGCAGTAGGTACTCCACTACATGCGCAGCTATATGTGCGTGACTTCTCACCGCTTCCCACTCGGGTTTGCCGAGGCCACCCGAAGAGCCTACTCGGCTCCCGAGAACCCGTCAGCACACTGTCGGTGAGAGAGGACACCCACACATAGCTGCGCATGTAGTTAATTACCTACGCCCGCGGTTTTATATGAAGCTGTTTCTCTGTAGGATAAATACTCGGTGGTAAGGGCGGCACGTCAAAGTTTCGGCCCGACCATCAATGGATAGCGATGTCAATCGAATAGTTGCCGCTGTATATTGCGAGACTTCATTTATAACTATTCAAATAAGTAAAAGCGTGAACAAAATTGGCTTCAAATCACTGACCTGAATTATATGGACAGGAGGTCTCACATTGAACTTTGTGCCTATTTGATCTGCGCCATGTTGCACTGTTGTCGCGCGTTTTCTATTGAAAGTGGTGACCGTCCACGGAACTAATAGTTCCGGAGACGGTCACCATCACTTGCAACATGGACAACAGTGCAACATGGCGCAGATCAAATCGGCACGAAGATCTAATGTCATTTTGTATGGTAGGTATAGCAATTCCAGTGTATAGTTTCATTTCAGTGCTTCAAATCGATTTTGTTTAAGAGTTTTATGTAGACATTTTAATACAAAATTCCGTGTTTAATATTTCAGTATCTAGTTCTAGGGTATAAGTTTAATTAAAAATAAACTAGAAATGATTTGACGTTGATAAAGTTTAATTGGATTAACAAAAGAATAAGTGCCTACAGGAAAATCATAACTTTTGGTTTTATGAGGTACATTTTAGTAGGTTCTTCATTAGAAGTGGAGTGTCATGGAAGTGCTACTAACATAGTTTTAAGATATCAATTAACACATTAGTTTTATAAAATACTAGCTGCATCCCGCGGTATCTACCGCGTAAGTACCGATCCCATGGGAATATCGGAATTAAAAACTAGCCTTTGTTACTCAGGGTGATGTAGCTTTCTAATGGTGAAATAATTTTAGTAGTTTTTGAGATTATTCATTACAAACATAGACACACACACACAAACAAATACAAATCTTTCCTCTTTATAATATTAGTGTAGATGTATGTTAGTAGATAAGGTATGTATTTATGGGCTTTAGTAGCCTAAAATATTTTATGGTTTTATTATTTACTAGGCCAACGAGAGAGATCACTGGAGGAAGACGCTTGCCAGATTGCATACCAGTGGTCATGATCCTCATCAATGAGGGAACGACGGAGGAGGAGGAGATTAGTAAAAGTTACTTACATCGAGTGCCTTTACATCGACTTCACGACAGTACCGCTACTTGTATAGTTACAGTTTACTTAGTGGTTGGCGCTTTGCGGCAGGCAGCCATCTTGATATTTTCAATCTCTTGTTTACACAATAGGGCTTATCTATACAGAATGTAAATAGAAATGATCCTATCACAGCTTGGCCTAGTGTCACGTATCGAAGATATGAGACAATAAAGTTTAAAAAGAAATTGTGTACTTTGTGAACGCAGTCGTGTCAATCTTAATTTTGTATCAAGATTTTAATTAAGATTCTATTTAGAAAATTTATTTTAAAGGAAAAATAGCATTCAAAATTTTCAAAGACGCGAGTTGAAGCCTCACCGCAAGTGTCAAAAATTTTTGAATGCTATTTAACCATTAAAATAAATTTTCTAAATAAAATAGCCCTGAGCTACATACAAAAATTAAAAAGAAATTTCAGATTCTATTTTTAAAACATCTTTTTTCGAATTTAGCCAATAACTATTTAAGAGCGAATGTTTTTCAACGTCTTTTTAATATCATAGTATTTATCTATTAGGTACTCGATTCCTACGCTTGTAATTTTACCTACTTTTTCTTTTTTTACAGCTCGAAAGCGATACAAACATCTTTAATCTATTCTTACCCTAAAGTACTAGCTGTAGAAGGTAAATAGCTATGTCAGAACGTTAATTTTCCTGAATATGACGTGTTTTTACGACCGACGAACAACGGTTTTGTAGGCTTTTATTAAATGCGTGGGTTTTGAAACTCGTTTGTTCTGGGATATAGGTAAAGTGGGTTTACGTTAGCAGCTACATATAGGTAAAGGGTTTGGTTCCATTGCAGGACTATAATATACACGGTGTTAAGAGAAGGGGGTATTAAGCCGAAAGGGGTTTGTCGGAACACCGTGTATATTATCTTTAGATTTCGGATTCGGGTGGCCTGTTCGACTGATTTATTGTTTGACGGGGTGTTTGTAATTTTGCTTACTTTAGTTTTAAGTTTCATTATAATGTAAATTTTTGGATTATTTAATAATACTTTTATTATTAAAAAAATGTAGTGAGAATTGTTCTAAAATGAAAAAAGAAATCTTCTTTAGATTTTGATTTGGTATTATAATATTATAATAATTTTATAATAATGTTACCTACATTATTATAAAATTTGAATTTTTAACTGAGAAAATTATACTATTATTTTAGGCGCACATAATACGAAAATCCGAAAATTCCACAAACGTCGAGTTTTATATTTAAAACGTCTCAGACAAAGCCAACAGCCGTAAATTATAAATGCTTCGCGGCAAAAATAAATTCATTGAAACCAGTCGGCGTGTAACATAAATATTCATCAGTGTTCCAATGAAAACTCAGCCTTTACTGACGAACGGAAGGACACCGAGTATTAATCCTACAGAGCAACAGCTTCATACAAGCCCGTGGCAGTAGGTACTCCACTACATGCGCAGCTATATGTGCGTGACTTCTCACCGCTTCCCACTCGGGTTTGCCGAGGCCACCCGAAGAGCCTACTCGGCTCCCGAGAACCCGTCAGCACACTGTCGGTGAGAGAGGACACCCACACATAGCTGCGCATGTAGTTAATTACCTACGCCCGCGGTTTTATATGAAGCTGTTTCTCTGTAGGATAAATACTCGGTGGTAAGGGCGGCACGTCAAAGTTTCGGCCCGACCATCAATGGATAGCGATGTCAATCGAATAGTTGCCGCTGTATATTGCGAGACTTCATTTATAACTATTCAAATAAGTAAAAGCGTGAACAAAATTGGCTTCAAATCACTGACCTGAATTATATGGACAGGAGGTCTCACATTGAACTTTGTGCCTATTTGATCTGCGCCATGTTGCACTGTTGTCGCGCGTTTTCTATTGAAAGTGGTGACCGTCCACGGAACTAATAGTTCCGGAGACGGTCACCATCACTTGCAACATGGACAACAGTGCAACATGGCGCAGATCAAATCGGCACGAAGATCTAATGTCATTTTGTATGGTAGGTATAGCAATTCCAGTGTATAGTTTCATTTCAGTGCTTCAAATCGATTTTGTTTAAGAGTTTTATGTAGACATTTTAATACAAAATTCCGTGTTTAATATTTCAGTATCTAGTTCTAGGGTATAAGTTTAATTAAAAATAAACTAGAAATGATTTGACGTTGATAAAGTTTAATTGGATTAACAAAAGAATAAGTGCCTACAGGAAAATCATAACTTTTGGTTTTATGAGGTACATTTTAGTAGGTACAGTTGGGCTAAATGATATTGAAACCATGTATATTGTATTGTCTAAGGTTGCCATTTGGATATACACATAACTCTTTGAATCGTCAGTAATCTAATGTATCTTCGGAACGCGACCTCCAATGAGAAGAAGATACAAGAAACTCATGGGATTTTTTTTTTCAAAAAATCATTCACCAAAAGAAAGCTATAAGCTTTCAGAAAGCTACTTTCACCCTGAGAAACATAGGTTCTTCTCCTTTTATTCCTGATATTTCCACGGGATCGGGACTTACGAGGGTGAAACCGCGGGACGCAATTAGTGTTTTATATGACCCCTGTGTAGAGTCTAGCTACTGCCGTACAAGTAGCTGTCTATTGTATGGGCTAGCCTAGCTTACAATAGTAGTAGCTGTCTACTGATAGCCTTCGTCATACAAGTGACTACTTGCACGCTAGCTTGTACTGTGCAAATGAGCTATTAATAATTCGTGAGATAGCACTTAAAATTAATTTCACTTAAAGCGTAGGTAACTGAAGCGATCACTCATTGAACGTAGCATGCCGACGTTCCACTTATAACCAAAATCAATTTCGTAACCGATGAAATTCGACGTGAGTACAGTGGAAAGGTACAAAGGAGTCAAATGTAGTTTGCAGCAACATTGCGCTGAAATATATAGGAAAATGGAAAATGTTGCCTTTCGTCAAATGTCGCTTTTGGAACAAGATCCGAAATTCACTTTATCTATTCCTTTTACTGTCTACTGCGCTCTCGGAGGCGATTTTTTACCTTTAAACTTCTACTTATTTGTACCTTACCGATTTACTTTTCGGGTGCAACATTTTGGAAATCAATATTCTTTCCAAAAAATTTCAAGTCCTACTACCGCACTCAGAGACGTTTAATGGTTACTGTAACGAATACTAAGTAACGATTTAAAAATAAAATCTTTTCTTAGTGATAATTTAAGTAGATAACAATTAAACGTCTCTGAGTGTGGTAGTTAGAAACACTTTAAGAGGTATATATGAGCTACACCAAAATGTCAGAAACAATGCCACCAACAATAATCCATACACAAAATCAATAATTTGTAAGGAGTGGACAATATGTATTCAAATTTCAAAAGGGGGCAAATGCCGAACAGATCATCACAACATGAGCCCGACAGGGATTTCGAGTTTAGCTCGTATAAAATAGTCTTCAAATTGAAGTGTGCGTATAACCCAGGTGAGTCGATTTTATTTTACATTTGTTTTAAACACTCCGAAAATGTAGTAAAAAAAACAATGATTTCCAAACTTTTGCAGTCTTTAATTGGATTTTTTTTTGATTAAGGCACATAGCCTATTATTCAATACTTTGAACTAATTCACTTAAAATGTAGGTAGGTATATCATGAATATTAATCAAAAGGGAATCCACCACAGTCATTAAGTTACCGCTACATTAACGTAATTTTACCAAGTTTCTAGTTTCAAACTTTGCTTTGTGTTAGCTTTCATAATTTAATTGATACAGGACGCAGCGGTTTATAAACTAAGTTCCCACCATAAACAGATTAGATTTAGTTTAATTCCATTTACATTGATATTATTAGAAAACTATATGTGAAGTAACTAAAGACATTAGGCTCGGTACCCACTACCAAGTAATCAGAGCGAAACGATGTGGTGAAGTGTTGTAATGAACCAACAGGGTTTCTCTATTGAATTAACATTCTGTAGTACCTACAGTAGGCAGCAACACTAGATGAAACAAAACTATACTCTATTTCAAAATCTTAGTTTGTTTGTTTGTTTACATCAAAAATGTAAACAAAGAACTGTTAAATATCAAAGGAAAATGTAAATAAAGAGCTGTCATTTTCAAATAAATGTATGAGTTTTAGATTCTTCTTCTATTTTCGCGATGTTGTATTGAAATTAAAGACATTTTTCGGTTTGAATCGCGTGGTTTTTATTACTTTTAGCATTGTTACAACGCTCAACGTTTCGAGACCTTTTCAGGTCTCTTCTTCAGGATAGACGAGGAATGTATGAGTTTTGGTTTATATTTTTGATAGAGGGTTCTGAAATATTGTAGGTATAGATGGCAGACACTTTCAAAAAATACCAAATTTATACGTATTCAAAACGAGCGACTTTTAGGATAGGTATAGACTTCTCTTCTCTCTGACTATTATGACGATAATATTTTAAGTACCATGTTTATACAAACATGGTACTTAAAATATTATCGTCCTACCACTACCCTACCACTTGGTGGTAGGGTAGTGGTAGTGGTAGGGTAGTGGCCACCAAGTGGCTACCTACCACTACCCTACCACTTACCACGTGGTTAGTCCTACCACTTGGGCATACGCCCAAGTGGTAGGACTATGTAGAGTTAATTTTTTTTATTATAATAACGCATCTTCTTGTACCTAGATCTACAATCAATAAATCGTTTCATTTCATTTCAAAACATCGTGAGAAAACCCACGGTTTAGTTAGCTTCAGATGTATTGACCCTTTCTTTCCTCTCTAGACATATGACTAGGCTGGGAGGGTTTATGCTGGGCAAACCTTATTTCATCTAAGTTGATAATATATAAATATCATGGATTAATAGTTGCGCTGTAAAAATGATCTAAAATTAGAAGTAGAAAAGGCCAATTATACTTATGTATTTGGTACTATTTTGATAGGTTTTATGAATCAGATTTTCTAAATTGACAATTTTATAATTATTTACTGGATATTCACCAGTGTTGCCAAATGATATACCTATGTGCTGTTTAGACACTGCACTGTACCGTAGAAACTAATAAAAATGTTTGTTATTAAATTATAGATGTACGATCTAAGAAAACCTTCTATATTACTAGGCCAGATGGCCCAAATTACACTAGTTTCTTCAAAGTCTGAATGGGACATGTTCTGGTCATACTTAAGAAAATATTAGCAAAGTTTATACGAGCATATGTATGTAATGTAAGTTTGAAGTACTTTTAATATTTCGCAGTACATTTCGTAATCCCACGGCGAGAGAGCAGAATAGTTTCCTAAATCTCTTTCTCCTGACTAAATGGTAACTGCTGTTATCGTCTAGGTAGCGTGCTCTATGTTAGGCCTTTTTGTGAATGCTTTATTATTTAATACTAGTTGTATCCCACGAATCCACCCACGTTATTTACGTGAACATTGGGATGAAAAGAAAGTATTGATTCCACGTTGATGCTGAACTCTGGCTGTTAACTTTCACTCTTCTCTTAACGTTTTATCGCAATCGGTTTAGTATAGTTTATACGTAAAAGAGTAACAAACGCATTCACATACTCACCAACTTTCACGTTTATAATAAAATTATTAGTAGGGTAAAAAAAGTTATATAGTAATTATTATAAGTATTTAGAAAAAAATACTTACCACATGTCCTTCAGGCCACATAAGATCTTCGTCCAAGCAGTCAGACTTGTACAGTGCGGGATCGAGGACTCCGAGATCCGCCGTGTTTGCTGCAACAAAAATTATATTTTAGGTCTCTGATCACGCGAATATTGGCAACAGCTTGACCAAATTCTTACAATCAATGTAAGAACTATTCACAGTTTCACGTAATTTAAAATTACTCCTTTGTCCTAGTTGAATAACAAAAGCGACAACCCAACGGGATGCAACGCGACGCGAAATTAGAAAATTAGTCGTTTTATTAAAATTAAAGACATTTTTCGGTTTTAATCGCGTTATTACTTTTAGCATTGTTTCCACGCTCAACGTTTCCAGACCTGTACACCTTCAGGATTGACTGCAGTCAGTCTTCTAGTAGTTTTATGATTATGATCGTTAATTCGTCACCAACGTTGTCGCGTAAATCTGTCTGTCAAATGAATAGTCGCCGTTATGTCACGTCGCTACATGTCGCGTTCCGTGGTTCACCAACCCAACAGGGGTAGGTAACAAGCTAACAAGGGTACAAGGGGTTACAAGGTAACAAGAGGTTAGAGGAAAAACTTTAGAGACAACAGGAGAAAATATTAGGTAAAAAAAAATCAACTAAACTTAAAATTAAACATATTTTTCGGGTTCTTCTTCTGTTTTCTAAAATACTAAATTATTCTGTCTCTCTATTTCATCACTTTGGTCGAACCATGTGACTATATCTTTACGTAGGCAGGCATTCCCGAAGGAAAATACTAAGATATTTTGCCGTTTTCGTGTTTCTAGACACTTTCTGTATTATCACTACAATTTGCCAACATTAGGCTGGCAGTTCGGGGAAAAGGAGAGCGTAGGCGTAAATGAAATTCTCTTTACCACCTTTTCTTATTTTCATTGAGAAAAATGCTAAAATTTTGTAGTGAAACCAACGTTTTATTCTGATTTATGACAAAATAATAATTTTGTTTTCACCTTCTTTATGGCACGTTGTTTTAAGGGTTCCGTAGCCAAATGGCAAAAAACGGAACCCTTATAGATTCGTCATGTCTGTCTGTCCGTCTGTCCGTCCGTCCGTATGTCACAGCCTCTTTTCTCCGAAACCATAAGAGATATACTGTTGAAACTTGGTAAGTAGATGAATTTTTTGAACCACATTAAGATTTTCACACAAAAATATAAAAAAAATGAATTTTTGGGGTTCCGCATACTAAGAACAGAAACTTAAAAAAAATATTTTTTCATCAAACCTATACATGTGGGGTATCTATGGATAGGTCTTCAAAAATGATTTTGAGGTTTCTAAAATCATTTTTTTCTAAACTGAATAGTTTGCGAGAGAGACACTTCCAAATTAGTAAAATGTTGGTCTAAACTAAAAAAAGTATATGATGTACATTACTATGCAAACTTCCAACTAAAATCGGTTTGAACGACATCTAGTAAGTAGTTTTTTTTAAACGTCATAAATCGTAAACCGCAATTTACCTTTCAAAACAAAATCTGTTGTATAGATAATGGTACGGAACCCTTCGTGCGCGAGTCCGACTCGCACTAACGTAACGGATAGATGGGCGTCTGCTTATTATCTCGTCTGATGTTAAGTGATGATATGGTCTAAGATATAGCACGTCGACTTAGATGATAGGAAGGTCCGGTCTATGTCTTAGAACACGAATGAATTATCTATTAACAAGAAGTGGCCAAGGCTACCTATTAAGAAAACCGTGTTGGTCGCCGTTTACGACACGGGATATCGTAGCCATGCCCTTTTGGACCTACTCTCTTACTTATAAACAAGGACTATGTTTATTTAACTTTTGTCTCTGTCTGTTAACTTTGGAACTTCCAGTCCAAAGTTAACAGTAAGTAAGGGGGTTAAGCTAACAGCGAATTTTGCGCGAGCGAATTTTTTTGTTTTGTTTTTTAATATTGTTTTATATTATGCGACGAATGTTGTTTTTACATTAAAAAGCAATAATTTAAAATTTATGAATATTCATAAAACTAATGTACCCTACCCACTAGAAGCACCCTTCGATTTCAATATTCAAAGTAAGCGTACTACTTGAAAGACCACATCGCCAATTGAGTTGATACCATCAGATTGGGAGCGACAACGTATTATTCAAATAGAGTAAGTAACCCGAATCTTGATGTGGGTGGCTAAATTGAAAATTAAAATTTCAGTCAGTCAGTTTCAGAATAGAGTTAACAAAGTAAAAAATCTTTAGAGAAAGTCAAAGTCAAATATATTTATTCATTAAGAACGATGTAAGTTACATGAACGTTTAAAAATGTCGAGATTTTACTGTGGTTTCGGAACGCGCCCTCCGATGAGAAGAAACCACAAGAAACTCAGAAACTCAAAAAGAAGTTTTTTTTTTGTGATCCTGTGTTAAATTACAATCGTCATAATACAGATATCTGTAATTTGAACAGGAGCACTTAACAATCTTGTCCATGGATCCTTTTCATTGAATATAATGACGTGCTATAGTACACGCCTTATTACTGTTTAACAGTTTAATATATAGTAACACGGTCTTGACTACTGCTCGGGATCGTACTAGGTGCAAAGGTTGGCCATTGCCATACAGAGAGGCAATGCTGCTAGCGTCCTCGACTCCTTTGCGCCGATCAAGGGCGGTTTATTTGATTGACTTTTTTATTTATTTATTTGCCATTTGTTTGTGTTTATTTTAATTGTAACGAAATGTGTTAGGCATATTATAAAGTAAAATAATTAAGTTACACGGTTATTTCAAAATTTAGATATAGATTGTATTTCAGTGAAAGATGAATGATGATCGATAAGTGAATTAATAAATCAAAAGCGTTTCAATTTGAGTTGTTTATTTTTTATCAATATAAAATTACTTCCACTTATTTGTTTCATCAATCCATACATACTTACTTTGGCACTGACATTTCGAATACTTTTTACAGTGTAAACAGGTGTAAAAATATTATACCTCCCTTTTACCTATATGAAAAAGAGAGGGTTCTGATTTATGTCAATTTAGGGGTTTGGTATTCAACAAGAAGTAGGTTTAGGTTTTAAAACAAAAAAAAAACATTAAAAACCTTTAATCAAAATTCTTTATAATTAATAAAGTTAAATTTACAAGTAATTTTAATAAACTTTTGTAAGTTATTATAAAAACCTAAACCTAGACCTCCGTCGCCAACATGACAGGGCCCAGGAGGGTTACTTCGGTTCGTTTCGATACGACAACGATACGATAATACGATGGTTCTACTGTCACCCTACTATCAGAATGTGACAGTAGAATCATCGTATTATCGTATCGAAACGAACCGCAGTAACCCTCCAGGCTACCGATAGCCGTAGCCGCACAGAGATAAACTCTATTATAGCTGTTTCTTGATACAACTTCTTATAACATTTTAGATCTGTATTTCTTCCAAAAAACCCGGATTTTATTCAATAAAATTATAGTATTTCAGCCATAAAATGATCGCACATCCTCAGATTACACGCATGAATCACTCCCAAGACGCGTCGTTAAATCTAAAAGCAAAACGTATGACTTGTAAGTACTGTCATAAGCGAAAATATGAGTTTGGTCTCATTTTTCCGTGTAATAAACGCTGTATTACAAAATAAGAAGATTGATTTACTTTTTTACATTAAAATAGCACAACAAATAATAATCGTAGGGTGTGTGTTAAAGAATGTACCTAAATCAGTTATTTTGTAAAGAATGGGAATCAGTTAATGGTTAGGTACAGTAAGTTTTGTGTAATGGAATTATAAGATGGACTCCTAAGTGCTGTAGCTTCTGTAATTAACAAATAATAAAATGAGCTAGGTGTAGGAGCTTTGGATGGCCATTGATAAGTCTAACTTGCAAACAGTAGGCATTTTTTCCTGAAATAACCTGAAAAAAAATGCCTGATATTTTGAAATATACTTACCTATTCTTTCAATCTTTTTATAAGTGCGTTCTCGGTGGAATTTGAACTAGCGAACGCTGGTTATCCGAGTTAGCGCCCCGCTCACCAGTTAAGCCAAAGTTAAGAAAGGAGTCTACTCAGCACTAAAGCATTTTCTCGATCAGGTAACCTATTCTTTACCTTATATTTGTTTATTATTTACCCTCGTAAGGCTGTTGACGTTTATTCAGACCGGCCTTTTCATAGCTAACTGAATACTTTATAGTTAAAGACGCTTATCAGTTCAGCAGTTGTTGAGTTGACTCAGCACCTTCAATTATATTTACAATAATATTTTCAAACGATTAAGCTGAACGTCGACTGTCAACTAAACTAATCTAGCTTAGCTCTCCAGTTTTTTAAACTATGCCAACTTTGCCAGCTTTAAACTTTAAAGTAAACGAATAATAATATTATGTACTAGCTGTTGCTCGAAACCCGTCGGGTTTCGGCTAGTTCCAATTCCACCCAGTTGCGTGGTGCATTAAATTCAATTGTCATATTGTTATTCAATATCGCTATGAGTTATTCAGCTATCTAAATACATCAGATAGCTGAAATAGCTCTAATAGAGAGGTAGAGGCCTTCGACCTGGTAGTTAAATATTGCGAAAGTCCTCAAGCAAGCCAAATTGGCAATAACGATAATCCGAGACAGATCAACTTGCAGCTGTTAAGTTAGGAGACCCGCCCTTAAATAACGGCGGAATAAAGGGAAGGAAAAATAATTAGATTCAGCTATCTAAATACATAATCGTAATCGGTCCAGCTGTTCTGTAATTTAAATTATAATATACCTATCTACAACATGCCCAACTTAATTTTGTGGATATCTGTATATCGCCAACTTTCAGCCAACGACGGTCCATATCCAAACTTTTGGCCTCTCTCTTCCAACACGTTATCTCCCACTGTGCAAAATTCCACACTTAAACGGTGGCCCATTGAAGTACTGACCGCGCAAGGCGCTGCCGCGCCTTCCACGGTCAGTACTTCCCTGGGCGACCATTAAAGTGTGGAATTTTGCACAGTGGTAGGAAACGTGTGGAGGTAACCTGCGCTGCTCATCTACTGGTACCTACTAATATTATAAAAAGGTAAAGTTTGGATATATGGAAGGACGTTGGTATGACGGAAACGTATGGTGATCTTCGTAAATAATAAACTGATTTTGATGATTCTTGCACAAATATACCTATATTGCATTATCCAAAAGCATATTATGCGCCTAATCCTGAGTAATGTCATTGTAAATAACAAAAACTAATTAAGCAAAAGCAGTAAAAATCATTAAAATTGTAACAATAACTTTAATCATTTAGGAGTCTTGTAATGAGAAGGTGGTTTCGGGTTGTCTATCTATTTCTACCTAGTTCTTTATAAGCCGATTCTATCGATAAAAGTCCAAAAAAATGTGATTTACTGCATTGTGGGATGCTATTCTGCTCATCATTCCGAAGGTTTTCATTAGATTTTCACCAAGATTTTATGGAACTACAATCTGGCACTCCTCTCACCATCTCTCACCGTAAAAAAGAATTATCGAAATCGGACTTCATATACGGAGTACGGCGGGAACATATTCACATACATACCTACATACAAACAATATACTGGTCGAATGGAGAAATTCCTCCTTTTTTGAAGTCGGTTAAAAACAGCCATTATAAAGAATTTTCGTGCGTTCAGACAGATCTGGACATATGGAGACACATAGGTATACGGTATTTTAAGAATTTCCTGCTATCCGGTTTCGTTTTCCAAATGACCGGATATCCGGATAGCATGTGTTAATTCCACACAACACACTTCTTCAATAAAACAATCAAACTAATTAAGTAAAATTTCCGGAAATCCGGCTTTTTTTAAATTGCCGGATATCCGGCTTTTTTTTCATTGCCGGATATCCGGACATACCGTGTTAATTCCACACAACACACTTCTTCAATAAAACATTCAAACTAATTAAGTAAAAGCAGAAATAACACTATTGCCGGATAACCTGACCGGATATCCGGACAAAAAGTAGCCTATATGTTAATCCGGGTCTATAGCTACCTGCCATACCAAATTTGGTTAAAATCGGATTAGCCGTTTCTGAGATTAGCGGGAACAAACAGACAAACAAACAGACAAAGTCTCTAAAAACATTTAATTCGTGTTTAGCTACCGATTTTGAGGCGATCTGCATTTTTTTTTTCTGGATATAATTCAATTACAGTTTTTTTATGTCTACAGATTTATAATATGTAGATTAAAACCATCGATCTAAACCTAAATAATGGCTTCTGTAAAACATTTTTTGTAATACTGTGGTACAATAAAGCATTAATAATTTATCTATCAGGACACGACTATGCGGAGCTAAGTTATTAACTTAGTTCGCGGTGCATGATTTGCTTTTTGGATAGTCCAAATAGATCAAATCAAAAGATCAAAGGGATCAAATCAAAATAACTGACGCAATACGTAGGTATGTATGAATTTATTGATTGTATGTAGTGTAGCTATTTTGCCAATAATACAATCAAGTATTATTATTACTATTCTATACTGAACTCTTCTTTTGTGGTCACTTCATTTTCACTTCACTTCACTTCATTACGCCTACTCAACTATTGTGAGATCATTTGGCTAGAATTCTGAGTCATTTAGATGGATTTCCATAATGAATTGCACATCCGTTTAGTATCCTGATTTTTTATTTTCTTTTGTCTGATTATATCTCTAACATGCTGTGTCCCACAGTTTCACCCGAATAAGTCCCGATCCTGTGGGAATATCGGGATCAAAAGTAGCCTATGTTACTCAGGGTGAAATATTTTTTGAAATCGCATAGTAGTTTGTGAGTTTATTCATTACAAACATACAGACACACACACACACACTCACACACACACACACACACAAAAACACAAATCTTTCCTCTTTATAATATTAGTGTAGATACTGATGAACGCATTGATATCCACTAATATACATGCCACGGTCTATTTATTTATAATCATGTTGTGTTTATTTGGAATTTGTTACTTATTCTCGATTAAACGATTTGATAGACCTTTTGCGACACATCCGAATCAGCTACATAGATTTTTTGTGGTCCGTAAATTCCCCTTAGGGGACTAGGGTGGCAGGCCTTTGCCCTGCGGTGGGATATTATAGGCTCACAATAATAATATGCGTATCTTAAATACCGGCCAAGTGCGAGTTGGACTCGCGCACGAAGAGGCACGAACACGCACTGGTTCCATACTACTATCACAATTGGGTTCGGAACCCTAAAATGAAGACTGGACTAATTAATCCGGGAACGCAACGCGTGCGTTAAAATTTTACCACTGGCGCCAGTTCAACATTCGACGTCAATGTTAGAAATACATCGCGGTGTCGTTTCGTTTATACGTTACAAATTACGTTAGTTATTGCCCCCCTTAAATATTGGTTTTTTTTTAGTATTTGTTGTTATAGCGGCTACAGAAATACATCATCTCTGAAAATTTCACCTGTCTAGCTACCACGGCTCAAGAGATATAGCCTGGTTATAGACGGACAACCAGACGGACAGACAGACGGACAGACAGACGGACGGACAGACAGCAGAGTATCTGTAGTAGGTCCTGTTTTTCCCTTTGGATACGGAACCCTAAAAAGGGTGGATATGTAAATGAAGGGACAACCAGAAGAAAGTGTTTACACTTGCTCTTTCAACGTACAAATTCAGTTTGTACTTAAATAACTTACTGTCGGCGTATTTGGTTGGAGAGAAGTGACTACAGAAACGTGAATTTCCGTGACAAGACACGTTTCAAGAAATCTTGTTATAAAGGTTGTGTAAATGAAAAGGTAAGTAAGTATATTATGCATAGTGTACTTCATGTCACAAACGATACAATTTTAGTATTGTTCTCTACGTTTTTACATAAGTAAAGTACAAACAAAAAAACAAAGACGCTTTCCGCCACATAAGGTAAGTCAATTAAGGTTAATTTCCCGCAGTTGAGTTTTTCTTACATTTGCGGCCAACGCAAACTGCGCTAGCTATGCTTACTTGCACGGACTGAACTGAACGAACGAAACTGGTAAGCTAAGCTAATCTAACTTAGGTTAGATAGTGGAAAATTCCATTGTATAAGAAAGTTCCATTTTCAAACATAAGTAAGCGGGCATACATTTTTTTTCAGTTTGTAACGAGGCGCGAGGGCATTGTAATGCTGCCATTGTCAAGTTTTTTTTGAGGGCAATATGAAGTGGCGTCGGGTCAGCTATTATGATGACAAATAGGTACCAAAAGGTTAATGTACACTAAAATCGTAGGTATAGCCTTATATAGGAGTAAAGTCGATGTAGTCAGAAAATATTTTGTCTTTTACCGTGACAAGAACTTTCAGAGTAGTAAAATTACTCCGACCTTACTCTACGTTTATTAATAAGGCTTTTAAAAGTTCTTGTCACATAATAAGACAAAGCATATTCTCACTACCCAACCCACCTTACTCCACGTTTATTAATAAGGCCTCCTCCTAATTAATTACCTCTGTGGCGCGTCGTGCGAAAGCGCGACTGCAATGCAGGAGGTTGCGGGTTCGATTCCCGCCGGGTGCAAGTATTTATGCTTATAAAATAAATATTTGTGTCTGGTCTGGGTGTCCTTCTATGTATAATATGTATGTATTTACAAAAGAAAAATAAATATAAGTATTATATCCGTTGTCTAGTCACCGTAACACAAGCTTAGTCGCTTACCACGGGGCTAGATGGCGCTGTGTGTTGTTCACAGAATTTATTTATTTATTAAACCATTTAATAAAATCGTTATTCTATTTCGGTATATTACAGTAGGTACCTTTACTACCTAGCACCTGACCTCATATCTCTCTGGTTTTAGAATAGACTGTACCTAAGTAGGTTCCTGGGTAGAGGCTCTTCATGTAAGGGGTTAACTAACATGTCCGTCTGAATCGTGCTTAGTACAAAGTACAAACACGTAGGTGCACGTATTCACATCACACAGCATTTGTGTGTCTTTCTCAAAAATATCAGAGTGATGTGAGAGTGAAATTTCACACGTTTCCCGTGTGAAGCACTGGCTGAATTCAGTTGGCATTTCAAAACGTTTTCTGGAGCGAAAGATTTAAATTGGGAATTTGGAAAATACTTTATGAGGACTTTAGAAATATAGGTACATAATTTCGTGATTTTCAGGGTTCCGTGTTATTAAACGGGACCAAATTACTAAGACTCCGCTGTCTGTCAGTCACCAGGTTGTATCTCTGGAACTGTGACAGCTAAACAGTTGAAATTTTCACAGATGATGAACAAATTTCTGGTGCAACACTATAACAACAAATAGATACTAAAAGGATGAATTAAATATTTAAGTAGGACTGCCCAAGTAATGTGATTTTTTATGATAATGATAAATAATTTATGAGTTTTTTTATTCTTCTCTTTTTTTGCTTAGGTATATGTACAATATACTATGGCAAGATAGTAGCACTTCATTGCCGATAAGGCAGTTTCTGTAGCTAAAAAAACGATAGGAAATTGGAAATTAATCAAAAGGAAACACTTTAATAAATTACTAAGTGCTTCCCCTTCCTGTTGTCTGTAAAATACTAAAAGGTCTCGATATTTAAAGCCAGTATTAAAATCACTCAGTTAACTTTGTAATATTATCTTCAAAGACAAGTAGAGTCGACACGATGTATCAATTATCACAAATTTTGGATTGGAATTGCCTACAACCTGAACATCCCATTCAAAATATCTTTTCGAAATCAGAAGCCTACTCTACTAACTAGGTAACCATTCTGTAATGCTATTAAAACACTGATATTATCTACACTAGTCTACATCTACACTAATCTACATCTACACTAATATTATAAAGACGAAAGATTTGTATGTTTCTGTGTATGTGTGTTTGTATGTTTGTAATGTATAAACTCAAAAACTACTGGACAGATTTTAAAAATTCTTTCACTATTAGAAAGCTACATTCACCCTGAGTAACATAGGCTACCTCTGATCCCGATATTCCCACGGGATCGGGACTTACGCGGGTTAAACCCTGGGACGCAGCTAGTACCTAATATTATGAAAACGTCGTAATGTTACCTAAATGATTATTAAATTTTCATTGTGGCCACGCATTGCTTGGGTCCCAACAAATGTTAGACTAATCCACCCTTTGGTTAAACTAATTTATGCGGGTGTGTTGGTCGTTGAACCGCTTAGTAATGGACTAAATAACTGCCGGTATTTAAGTGAGCTGGTCTCGTAATTCCTAAAATAACGTGTATTTAAAAAAATACCTAACAATATGTACCCATATGTAATAACCTAACCGTGTAGCTTAGGCATAGAATAGGGCGACAACATCTCTTCCCGTCGCGTGGGTAACGTAAAAGACTACAGTTACTCTTTTATTCAGATTTGCGAGACTCCCCCAGAAAGGTTTCTAAGGGAGACTTGTAAATCTGGGAGGGTTGGTTCAGGCCGTAAAAATATTGCCAAAAAAAAATCTTGCAAAAAATATATTAAAAAAAATGCTATACCTAATCTATTTGTAGTAGGTACGGTCAATGAAGACTTACCGTCTGTGCCTCAAACAATTTGGGTTGAGAGAAGAAGAAGAAGATATGTAATAAACCCTTTAAAATATTTCCTTACAGTAGAACTCTGAACATTTTGAAAGATAAATAATTGTTAAACTGACCTTTGCCTTGAAAGCCTTACGCCTACGTCATAATGACGCCATACACCTACCTTTAAGTGCTGAAAGTTGCAGGAATTACTATTTATATTCTTTGCTGAGACATAACTACTTTAACATTTTACACAAAAGAATTTGATTTATTATACCGTAGACTTTTTTGATAAAATATTTATAAATTAACCCCTACTTCCATCGGCGAAAACTGCTTAATTTTATGAGTGAAATACAGTGTAAAACTACACTTATATTATTCTTATCATAATTCTTAATCACTTCATTATTATTAAATGTTAGACATTTTTGTTAGAACCTAGATTGTACGTAGTTCATTTTAATTAATCATCGTGATTATTATGGTAATGCGAATAAATACTGTCCACTTTGAAACCCTTAATTTAAATGGAGTAAACTATTTTATTAAACGAATTCTATTGTTACCGCTGTAGTCCACAAACAATTTCTTATTAACAATTAACCACTTCTATACTTCTATTTGTATTTGTGTGTTTGTGTGTGTGTCTGAATGTTTGTTATGAATAAATAGAAAACGAATAGGCCGATTCCAAAAATTCTTTCACCATTAGAAAGCTACATTCACCCTGAGTAACATAGGCTACTTTTAATCCCGATATTCTCACGGGGTCGGGACTTACGCGGGTGAAGACGCAGCTAGTCTTAAATAAACAAGTGGTATATAAACTTCAACGGCTATGAGTAGGTAGATACGTATCAGCTCTGAGATATTTCTAATAAAGGCTGAACTGAGGAATGCTTTGTGTCTTCTAGTAAATTGCATTCAACGGTAGAGAAAATGCGTTGAAGAATCCTTGGCTGTTTTCTTTAAGTGTGGTTGTGATATCTATAACTCCATTAAAAAGAATTTCTACCTACTCTTTTACTCCATATAAACGTAGTCGAGTGTTTCCTCCCGGATAAGACATTTTAGAGCTAATATGTTTATGCCATAAAACCTTTATCTGCCATGCCCATGCCCCTACGTTTTGTAATTTTCTAATTAGATTAGAAATAAATAGTTATTGGAAAATTAGAATATTAAAAAATCAAATCAAAACGAAGGAGCATGGTAATAAGAAAATAATAGAATAGAAAAAAATTTACTAGCTTAAAGCTGATCTATGATTTATGGCAGAAACATATTTTTTCTTAAGTCTTTATCCAGGGATGAAACAGTCGACTACGTTTGTAAAGTTTGTATGGAGAAAAGAGAGAGCGATGTTGGTCTAATGGTAGAAACCGCGACTTTCATTCCAATGGTCGTGGTTTCGAATTCTGGCCAACCGCGCACCAATGTCTTTTTCTTCAAGAAAAAATTAAGTGCGCTATTAACATCGCTCCTACGGCAAAGAAAAACATCGTGAGGAAACATACGGCTGAAAGTGACGCAAAAAGGCCCAGTTATAGAACAAGAAAAAAAGTTAAAGTATGGAGAAAAGATCAGGTGGACTTACTCTTTAAAAACAATATCAAAGATTTTTCTAGACAACTGTAATCGATTACAATTATTTTTAAACGAGTTTAGGTACTTAATTGTCTGTGGGTGTAGTGTTGTTGCGACCTTCCGATCCTCGGTTCAAGGTTCACGTATTGTGTAATTAACCCACACCTGTTTTCCGTGGTTGTTTATGGTCTGAAATACGACTGTATAATTTGATGTACACGTAGCCACTGTGTGTCATAATGTGTGATTTGAAGTAATGGAGTGGATATGCAGCTTTATATCATGATTTAACGTTAGTCTGTTTTAATTTTTTTATTTCAAATTTCTGATTCAAAGACTCAAAGGTTAACTTTTAATAAATATCTTTGTTGTATGGGAACCCCTCTTAAATTTGTTTATTTATTATGTATTTATTTATAGTCAAATAACACGATTATAAAACCAATTACATTCATCGACTAGGAAAACAATTTCATTCACTTCTCAATTTCTTGCTTCTCTTTCTCTTTCTTTCAAATATTTGTTTTATTTTGTTTTTAGGACTTGTTGTTATAGCGGCTAGAGAATTACATCATCTGTGAAAATGTCAACTGTCTAGCTATCACGGTTCATGAGATACAGCCTGTTGACAGACTTACAGACAGCGGAGTCTCAGTAATAGATTCCCGTTTTTACACTTTGGGTACGGAACCCTAAAAAAACATTCAAGAGTTTGATTTCCAACTTGTAATTGTGACGTTTTATTCGGGGTTGTTACATTTTATTGGACTGATATCTCTAGAGATTTAAATAAAACCCTAAAAATCAACCCATAAAATAAAATATGTGTGCCCAAAGGTTTTAGGCAAATAAATCTGTGCGCCCTTGACGGTTGATAGGATGTACACCTGTACATTCTATTCGAAATAGATAAAACAGGATTTATCCCTTTTTTTCTAAGAACAAAACTCTAAGCTTATCGATAGATAAAAACAATTTCACGAGAAAAGCTTAACGTTTCCTTTTTAACACCTTTTTATGAAAGAAACGATTGCTTTAGTCAATTTTTCACCCGGAAAAGCTCTCATAAAGTTACCTAAAACCTTTATATTTTTACTTAAGTCTTTTATAAGGTGAATGAGGATACGAGTCACCCCTAAAAAGGTGTTAGTCGGTCGGTAGATAATATTATAATAATATTCGTTGAAAGTTTGAAATTGTTTGGGTTTACTGTTTTCCTAGTACCTATTTAAAAATACAAAAACTAAACTGCTAATTAACATTTTGTTATTTATATTTCCGTGTTCAATACTAGTATAGAGAAGTATACCGCCAAAGTGTAACTTGTAAGTGCCAGACATTCTCACCTAGCACTATCGTTTTTATGCATCAATGCTTGACATACTTTGAAATTGTGTTCCGTAAAATGTAAAAATAAATGACTCCCGAAAAAACGGCGATTTATTCTTTGAATATGAGTTATCCAAGTTTGGTCGAATCCGCCCGTAATATAACTATGTATGTAAAATATTGACTCAGTTACATACATACATTTAGAAATAACTTCAAGCAGAGTAAAGTCCCTACTCTAATTCTACGAACAATAAAACAATCTATAATTTCAGAAGAAAATCTGTCATCCATCTGAAAACAACATTTTTTTGAAAGACGGATGACATATTTTCTTTATTTCGTTTGTATGTTCGTAGAATTTAAGTACCCCTCCAGTAGCAGACCTTCCTCATTGTTTCCTCTACCTACTTTTACACGCAATATAAAGCGACCCCGGAACAAACACTTGCGTACTTTTTTATTGTCCCAAAAAGCTAATAAAATAGATTACAAGACAAAACACAAGTGATTTCCTGTATAAAGACGATATAAATCACAGTCCTTTGTAATTTGGGTTCAATTAAAAAGAAATCGTGAGACGGATTCGTAAATCACTAGAGTGGTGTAGTCGTAAGTAAGGTTTCTCTTTCAATTAAGTTCTTAGAAAACTGCGAATTTGATTAATTTGTTGGTTTTCTTTTGTTATGTTTTTTTAAATAATTGCATTGCTAAGTTTTCATGAAAAATGACTTTTATACGTCCTACTGGGCTATGGAGCTCCGGACCTTTTTAAGGCGTGCGTGGAGCCGAAGCAAACACGTAGAAGCCTTTTTCAATAACAATTTTACTCGCAAACTAGTGAACACCAAGCCGGCGATTATGCCTGTCTGCACTATAAAATGCAGCCAAGGACAACCAGTGGATCGGGTAGAACTATTAAAAATTTACGGATGAAAACAAAATGAGCTATATGGTGATGTGATGGTAGTGGATTGGCTACTTGGGGAACTATGGTGACTATGGCTCCTGCCGTAACATTGTCCAATAAACACGTAAAAATGGCAGACGGAGACGCGCCAACTGGGCTACCCTAATCAGCTGAGCAAATTACTATAAGGCAGCAACAGGCACGTGAGAGGCTGAATGATGGAGAGACCTCCCTGGATTCTAAGAAACATGATTTTCATTATTAGTGTACTTCAGAAATAAAATTTACAAGTAAAATTGCGTTATAATAAATCCTTCCCTGATGGAATTTTACACACTGAGTGTGTGTAAAATTCCGGTCACACGGAAATGAGTAGAATATGCCTTCAGCAATAACTCGATAAGATATATAATATTAAAATATTATACAAGTTTTTAAGCTATTGCATAGCTTTTATCGCGGGCTTTGTTTGAGCTTTGAATGAAAAAATAACGAAAAAAGCCTAACACGGGGGGTGTTAGGTTTTTTTCGTCCGCCTACCATGTTGTATATGTAACTTTTTTTATACCATTGTTTTGTACCATATTTTTTATTTTGTAACAGAATAAAAAAATATTATAATTGCATAAGTTGATAAAAAATGCTATGCAATAGCTTAGCCGCGGCAGTCACCGAGTGCCACATGTTTTTTTTTAGTTAAAAACTAAGCAGGTATAAAAATCAAGTACACTAATTGTGCACTTGGTAGTCAAGTTGAGATTAATTCAAATTCTTCATTCCATTGTTCTTAGTAAGCCCGTGTCAAGTGTTTCAACTACTTAACTATTTCTACTTCAACTATTTAGTTGAAGTGTTTATTAAATTAGAAAGAAGAGATTGAATTAATCCAAAATTCTGGCTATTTTTCTTAGTAAGCCCTACTAGTTAAATTAGTAGAGCTTAAAATTAATAAATTATTCCAGAAAATGTTTTCTTTTATACCTAATTTGTAACGGAAAACCTGCAACTACACCTCAAATAAGTGAACGTAAAAGCTAAAAAATACTTTTTAAAATTGTAATGAATTTTTCGCGGTTTAACAAATAAGCCGCTACCTAATCTTACGGCTAAGAAATTAATCTCAGAGAAAAATGGAAACTGTCTTAATTGATATCGTACACCAGTAAATTAGCTTCATGAAAATATTTAAGCGGTTCCTTATTTTCCTTAAAAAATGTTCAGCTTTTATTAACTGTGAATTTTGTCTCCCTAGAGCAAATTCCTAAAATATCTGTTGGCTCTAAAAAGGAATTCTTGATGTTGAAATCCAGTTTTGCTAGCGTATGGAAATTTGTAGAAGCCTTTGTAGATTTACAAATGTTAGTGCAAAACCTAGGTGTATGATAAATATGAGTCAGATAAAGGACAATACATTGAACTGTGTGCTTTGGTATTATAACAGGCGGACCAAAATAGCGACGTTGCCATTTTGATCTTAACCTGAACAGTACCTAGATATGACATCAGGAGGCAGAGAGTTGTACAAACAGACACTGCTATTGCAGTCGTGCTATTGTGGTTGTGTCACTTGGCCACGAGGCAGCTCTGCTTTATAGAGAACCGAACATACGATATACATGTTTGGGCATACGAACTCTGGTGGTGGGTCCCGGGGCGGGTTGGGCGGTATTGGGCGGGTTGTGTGTTTGTGGATGAGATAGTGTTTTAAGTTTTTTTTATTATTTTGTATATTATAACTTATTTGAAAAGACAGTCAGACAGACAGAGTTACTTTCGCTCTTGTAATGATAGTAAGGATTATTATGGTATAGATTATTGCTCCATTTCCACTTTTGTTCAATAATATATATGCGACAATGTAAATCACATGATTACTGCAAAAAAAAATATACAAAAAAAACCCCATGAGTTTCTTGTGTCTTCTTCTCATTGGAGGTCACGTTCCGAAGACACAGTAGATTAAACAAAAAAACTGACATTTCAAAGAGATATCTTGCTAATATCCGAATGAATAAACGTACTTTGATTTTTGATTTTGATTTTTGTTTAGAACTGATCCCGCCTGAAAGTCAAACTGTGGGCCGCTGGGGCCAAATGGGGACGCTATCTATATCTATATCTATACATATAATAAAATCGTAATTCAGCGGTGTCTGTTTTTGGAAGATATAAAAAAAATATAAATTGTATCGGTATCTATGAACGCAGTAGAACCTATTTTTCTGTTTTTCTGTTTGTCTGTTTATCTGTTTGTCTGTTTGTCTGTTTGTCTGTTTGTCTGTTTGTCTGTTTATCTGTTTGTCTGTTTGTGTGTGCCTTTGTGCCCGCTAATCTCAGAAACGGCTTATCCGATTTTAACCAAATTTGGTATGCAGATAGCTTTATACCCCGATTAACATATAGGCTACTTTTTATCCGGCTATTTAGTCCGGTTATCCGGATAAAGTGTTATTTCCACTTTAACCTAATTAGTTTGAATGTTGTATTGAAGAAGTATGTTATGTGGAATCAACACATGATTAACCGGATATCCGGTAGGTAAATAAAAAGCCGGATATCCGGCACGTAATTCAAAAGCCGGATATCCGGTAATTCCTAAAATACCGTATACCTATGTCTCTCCATATATTCGGATCCTTCGGACATACGGAAATTTATAATGGTTGTTTTTAACCGACTTTAAAAAAAGTGGAGCTTCTCAATTCGACCCGCATATTGTTTGTATGGGGATATGTTCACGCCGGACACCAGCATAAGAATATTCTTTTTAGATTTGGAAAGTGAGAGTCTCGAATTGGTCCCACAAATTGTTGGTGAAGATCTGATGAGAACCTTTGGAATGATGAGCAGAATAGCATCCCACAATGCAGTAAATTACTAATTTTTGGACTTCCATCAATAGAATCAGCTTATAAAGAACTCGGTACGAATTGATGGACCACCTGAAACTACCTTCTCATCAGAAAACTCCTCAATGATTAAAGTTACTGTTACAATTTTGATATTTTTTAGTGGCAGTCGAAAATGCACGAAAAAGGGGAAAAAATATACCTGAAATCGGGCAGTTTTACTGGGTAGATGCAGATTGCATTTAGTTTACGAGGCACGATGGCAGCTGCGGCAGAGTGTGGATTCCGAGTCGAGGGTACCGCGTTCGAGTCTCGAGTCCCGGGCACGACGTTACGTTTTACCCTCCAGATGTCCCGTAAACCCGCGTCAGCGGGCTCGGGGGTCCTTTCCGCAAGAAAAGGGCCGCGTGCATGACAACCACTGTGAAAAATCACCTCAGAGGCTGAGGCTGAGGTGATTTTTCACAGTGGTGGTGGCGGTGAACTCGGGGGAGTTTATCACCGGTTTTGGGGGCCACGAGACGGTAGTGTGATCATGCCGAGGGAGGGGGACGGAGAGGGATTGTCTTCCGGGCAGAGATGAGGCTTAGAAAGGCCGCCGTTGTCGGGGTTGACGGATGTAGTCCATGAGGAATTCCCACTGGCCTCGACACTTGTGGAGCGAGGGACGCCGTTGGGGTTTAGTTGACAAACTGTGGTACCCAGGGAGCCCAACAAACCGAGTCATTTGCCCCGAGAGTGGCCTGACGGTACATAAGGGGCATCACCCACGTAAAAAAAAATATTGCATTTAGTTAAGATGCCCGACTTCAGATTACATAACAAATAAGTCGGTTGCTTTGTACATATATAAACAAGCTTATTATTATTATTTTATCCTTTTTTTCGAAGTCGAGTTTCAACTTTTATAGATTTTCGACACTTATAATAATGTGAATAAGCATGCAACAAGTTACATACCGATGTACAAAAATCACACTTAAACAAACTCAGTCATGATTCTCTTCTGCTCAGTACTTTTCTGGTCGTTCGTTTAAGTGTAGACCTTTGCACAGCGATGGGTAGATGTTCGAAAAACGCTGACGAAGTCGCGGGCACAGCTAGTAACATAATATATTGACAGTTCAGTTGTATCAGGGTAGGAGGTAAGGTAGAAAACTAAATTTTTCATAATTTATTTTGGTATTAAGTTTGTATGGAAATGGTAACAGTCGCCACGTTCTTAACTCAATGCATTTGACATTTTAATCGATAATGCATCGACTGCATCTTAGCGCCCGTAACGATGCTCATTTTATTTTCACGATATTCGACTCATCCGAGCGATTATCCCGGTTGCATCCCTCTTGGGAGCCCGGGGTCCCCTAAATCCCAAATTGTTTTTTTATATGGGGGCGGCGCAGTAGGTTACTGCACCTGCTACTGCAAACAATATTTTTACGACCGACCGCCTGCCTGACACCAACCCTCCTAGGAACCAAGCAGTTTATCCACCACCGCGCGGGGAGTGAGGATTTTATTTTTACGATAGATAGAACAATATTGTTAACGCTGCACCGTCTTTTTATATTTTTTCCTGCTATACAACAGGGTTATTGGGAACGAATTATGAAAACGGGTCAGGGCTACCTCCTGACATCCCAGGGAAAAAAAAAAGGAAAAGAAAAACTAAATTTCAAAAGTCGTAGAAGTTTTTGTTGTGTTGTTGTTGTGTTGTGTTGTTGTTGTGTTGTAGTTGTAGGTATAGCGTAAAACCGGATTTGTATATTAAAATTAAGAAAGGACATACAAGGTATAAATTATCATGGAGTTCAGTAACCCGTCAAAGGAAGGGAACCGATTACCGTCACGTTATGTCCAGCAAATGGACATGTCTACGTCATTCAGTAAAAGGGAACCGAAATAGAACGGTACAAATGTAAAATGTTTTTCCAGATACTTCGCAAAGGTTAAAGGAACACTTCATTAAATTAAAGTGGAGCATTGGGAAATTGGAGATATGCCGGGTGGCTTTGCTATATTTATCAGTAATTATAAGGCATATGGAAATTATATTTATAATAATAATAAGCTTCGGCCCCACGCACGCCTTCCAAAGGTCCGGGTGCTCCATAGCCCGAGTATCAGAAATGGGAACAACAAATTATAATAAAGCCCACAGAGCATCTTGAGGCGAGGTGTCGGGGAATAGCGACCACGCGGCTTCCCGAGTGCTCCAGGGGGAAATTACCGTTCCTCATCTCCGGTTAGCCTTCACCGGCCGGTCAGAGTGGAGTCGCCAGAGCAGGAATGCTCGGAGCCCGTGACCTGAGTATAAAATCCAGGGAGGCCTCTCCATCCTTTAGCCACTCACGCCTCTGTTGCCCCCTGGCTGTAATTTGGCTTCATTTAGGGTGGCCCAGTTTGTGAGTTGGCGAGTCTCCGTCTGCCATTTTACGTGTTTGTTGAACATTGATACGTCGAACAAATGAAAACATTATCTACTACCTGCTCTGTGATCCCACTAACAAATTTTTATGCGAAAATGATGTTTGTTTGTATGTCAATAACGTAATAACTGCTAAACAAATTTAGCTGATTATTGGGATAACAAAGGAATTTTGATACCGATATTCTCACGGGAACGGGAGCAACGTGGGTAAACCTGCGTTGTTGTTTATACAAGTTTTTCTATAATTTTCAAATAGGTAGAAAATAAAAAAATCTGCTATTCTGCAGCGAAGTTGAATAGTGGATACTCATGCTCTATTGATGAGGCTCACTTGGAATGTATACAGCGATCCTGTTTTTAAATTATACCTATTGTTCTTCATAAATAAAGAACAATATACTATCATCCAATTGGAAAGTTGGATAAATGCTGCGTTGTAATCTTCTTAATCATGCCTAATTATTTTAACGAAAGTAAAACACATCGTTTATGGTCAGACCATGGTCGGACTTGGTTAGTATTGACCATTTATTGGTTGCCTGGAATAATTATTTGTTATTGTATAAGTACGTATTGAAATAAGAGTCATGATGTCAAGCGATGACCTTGAAAATAACTTGATAATAAACAATAAATTTTGCGACCCAATATACCCCTTCATCAAATCCCAACTAAACGTACCTACGTTTACGCTGACTCTCGTGTGCAGTCAGCGCGTTTCCGAGAAAGATAAAATTAAGTTATTTTTATATGAACAATAGATAAGCATTTGACCACTATCTCATCCGATGGTAAGTGATGATATGATCTAAGATGTAGCACGCTCATCTAGAAGAAGGAAGACTGCAGTGGAACAAGATCCCACCCGTCTTCTTTAGTAACTGCGCCATGTTCGTGTTCCTTAGTGGCTGTTCGTGTTGTTTCACTAGAGTTCTGTTACCATCCGTAGGCTGCTACGGTTTATTGCTACGAAATTGTAGCGTAGCAGCCTGTCGTAGCAGCGATAGAGCCAACCGATTAAAAAACTTACATTTTCTAAGCAATCCATTGCTTTGTTTATTGACCTGCCTCATTTTGGCTCCACAAACTTGTAGAAAATGTTGTGCAGTGACAATAGGGTCTATAAGATATAGCACTTAGACAATGCTTGTTATACTTCGTTCAATACCTGCCTAAGTAAAACTTTTCTTACGAATATTTTCATTGGTACCAAATTTATATTAAACTTTTGTTATTCGAGAGTAAAATGTCATAGTTCAAAAAAATATTCCATTTTTAAGGTTCTGCAACCAAAGGGTAAAATCGGGGCCCATTTACTACAAGTTGTAAAAAATTGTTCCGATTTTACCCTTTGTTGGGAGTTGTAGTCACTACAACTTCGCTGTTCATCTGTCTGTATGTCACCAGGATGTACCAGGATGAGCCGTAGTAGCTAGATACCTACTTGAAATAAAATTGTCACAGATGATTTTCGTGCCCCATATTGCCAACACAAATATATAACAGTATATACATACATACTGTTATACTGATATATTGTTATAGTTATAGCTCCAAAGCTATAACAAGAAATACTAAAAACAGAATAAAATAAATATATTTAAGTGGGGCTCCTATACAACAAACGTGATTTAATGATAATGACACGGAACCCTCCGAGCGCAAGTCCAACTCGCACTTGACCGTTTTTTAATCACCAACTGAACGAAAGGTAATTTAACAAAAGAAATTAAGAATTCATTCAGTATTGGAATTTACGTCACAAAGTTTGGCTCTTTGGAGACTGACGTCAACGATAATCACGTCGAAAATACGGTTCAGAATTCGTCAATCATCTCATAATAAGCGGCTGTTTTGTCAGTCTGTTTTCCCCTCACATACGTACTGTACAGCTATGCGTACCTACACCTAACTAACGTATGCAGGTATTTAGTTAACTGATCGGTGATCTACTCTGCCGCAACACGGTAAGTAATTAAACTAGTGCGGAGGGTAGTTTTTGCTATTCTGTTACTCCGCAACTAAAATACTAAATGTAATATACCTAACAATATATCGTTAATTTACTAGTGTCTCATGTAACAATCGTGTACCTAAGTTAGACAAATAAAGAATATTTTATTTATTTATTTATTTATACGCTCCGTATTCTTAAACGATTCTATGGCCTTAGCTTTTGTCACATTTTTAGTGACGTTGATTGTCGCTCATCCTAGACTAGGAGCAAGGCAAAGCATAAAGCTAAGCGTCGGCATCGTACGCATCGGATGCATCGGACGGATCGCGTCAAACGGATTGAATATTTCTGTACAGAAAGTAGCAGATTCGAGCGATCCGTACGACGTGGAGTGGTGGACGCACTTCTGTGACTTTCAATACAAATAATATTACAATCCGTTTGACGCGATGCGTCCGGTGCGTACAATGCCGAAAGGTCGCTTAGCTTAGTCATGCAAAGAGTCGTTTGTGAATACAGGTATTACATTTTACTGTTACTTAGGTAATTTCTTCTGGGAGTTTATATATATCTAAATCGTCTTTTGTTTTCGTTTCGATTATCTAATGTTTTCCTTTACGTTACGCTTTATTATGCTCAACAAAAATAACAATTAATAAAAATAGAGAAACCAAAATATAAAGTGGCTCAATACAGCCTTACCGCTGAGAGCGGTCTCTTCCGGTCGAAAAGTTGGGTTTGAAATTTTAAATATAATAAGGTTTCGTACATTTAATATTTCGGACATTCTGTAGGTATAATACACTAATAATTGAGTGACACCATGCGACATGACTAGTTAACACATAAATAACCCTTTCATTAAGAAGTTAAAAGATCGATTTCGATTCATTATTCCGAATTATCTCGAAAGTCAAGTATTGAATTCCTAATAAAACAAATTTCGCCTGAAACTGTTCATGTGGGGATAATTGTGAAGTTTCACTTTTGCCCTTAAACGACTTTCTGGGGTCTTGTTTTAATTAAGGACTTGTCTGACTAACCTCATGCTAAGTTTGATGTTACAAATGCCAATATTAGGCGAGATAAAGGGCAGTCATTTTATACATTATATATGATATATTATGTGGTTATCTATCTACACATGTAAAATTTAATGTCCTGACTGACTAACTGAACTACATACCAACGCATAGCCTAAACCGACACATGAAATTTGGATGTGTTCTTTGTGATGTGAAGACATTCACTAAGGAAGGCCAAGAATTGCCAATAAACAATCAACAGAGACACTAACCCTCTAACTTATAAACGATGACTAAGTTTATGTAACGTTTGGCTCTGACTTTATGACACAGTAAAAGACAAACGTTACATAAAGTTAGTCATTGTTTATAAGTAAGGGGGTAGATCGATAGACATAACAATTGGTACACATATAGTAGGGAGCGTGATAATCCTGATACTATCCCAATCTTGTTCCTGTTAGGCACGTTTGCAAAGCCGCGGGCAAAATCTAGTTCGTTTGTAAAATATCGAGCAGTAAACAGGGTAGATCCAGTTCGTAGTTGACTTTTTTGTTTGAAGTCGGTTAACAATCTCAATTCACTCAACATTTTTCCCATATTTTCCCACTTGTAAGCTCGTTTTTATGATTCACAATACAAAGACAAACGAATGAGGTTTATCGGCGATGAAAGTGGATAGAATCAAGTCCGTTTGTTTGTAACGAGCTTTTATTCTATTTTGTGGCGCTTTGTTATGATCGTGTAATGCTTGTGGCGCTTTATTCTGATGTTTCAGCTGGATTCCTGTAGACTATTCTGTGGTGGGAATATTTTATAGTGCAATAAAAAGTATAATATCGGTCGTGTATTAGTTGAGTTCCACGGTTTCACCGTGTTAAGTTCAGTGCTCTGACTGAAGTGTTCTAGGAAACTATAAAATAACACTAGTTTAGATTTGCTGCATGGAAGAGATTTTAGCGATAAGGGCGCCCATTGTACCTTTCTTATAATAAGCTATAAGTTTTTGTTTCTGTACATTTTTGGTACTATAAAGCTATTTAGCTAGCTAGATAGATAGATAAACTATCTATTTGTTTTCAAGTTTACATTAAAAATATTGCAACGCCTGATTTTTGTTTTCCGAACTTCAAAGATTTCATTTTTTAGTGTTACCTACATAGATAGGTACACACTAGGTAAGGGGAAAATTAAAAATGTTGTATGTATTAAAAAAACCCTGATGTCCCACACTTCAACAATAACAAGAAATCTTTATGAATGTTGTGTTAAACAAGCCAGATCAATTTTTTACAAGTTTTTATGCTGTCCATAAATGGTTCCTACTCCAAGTATTTTCATTAAACTTGGCAATATATGTTATACCGAGGTTCATCACAGCGGTTCGGTTATTTTACTGTGAAGAACTAACAAAATATTCAAACATACTTACACACACACTTTCATATTTATATCAGTAGGGTGGTTTATGCAAAGTAGTACCTACACTTCTGGTGTGTAAACATTTTTCATTTTCTCCTAACTCAAAAAGCCTTTATATCCTTTTCTCTTTAAAGTACCCTATTTTGCTCAGAAAATTACCTTTTTAACCTCCGACGGAAAAATAAGAGTTATAAGTTTGATTCATTGCCATATTGCCTTGGTTTAGCGATAAAAATGTAGACATGTTGCCAAAGTGGAAATATATGCTTACGGAGGTTATAGATTTTGTATTATATATAAGCCGCAAATCATCTGTTTATAGATATCGATTCTTCTCAGTAAAAAAAACATATTATGTTTGGATTACAAACAATAAAAAATATAGGCAAAGTTACGTCTAACTATAGGTAAACTCTTTTTTTTTTAAATATTTATGCGTGTAATTTAGTCAATATTTTACCAGACTGCATATGACAGTCTGGTACTATACCTGTAAGTATATAGTGGTGGTCATATAATTAAGAACGCTGATTTAAAGGGAAGATTTTTTCCAACTAAGATGCAAAACTAATTGTATGCATTTGTTTTTATTTCTCTCGGTATCGTAAAACATTTCCATATTACCACTGTATTCATTGATACACATGATTGGCTAAAAATCAATAGGCAAACTTTTTACACTACTTTTAAACAAAGTATTCCTTATTACTGACTGGTCACGTAATTAAGAACGCTAAATAGTTTATACCTTTATTTAAATTTAAATAGAGAACACTAAGTCGATTTGTTACTGTTTGTATAATTTTGGCGCCATTACGTGCTGTAAAAGATTAAAGGTGATTGCTTCTTTAGAAAAAACAATGGGAAAAAATAAAAGTTGTGATAAATCTACAAGGGAAGTAATAATAAAACTTCGCCGGAAGAATTGGTCTTATAAAAAGATAGCCGACCATCTGCAATGTTCAAAAACGATGGTTTTCCACGCTGTAAAGCATTTTGCTACGTATCAAACTACTTCGAATGTTCCACGTGTACCTAAACAGAGAAAAACAAACTTGCATTTGCGAGAAAGTATGAAAACTGGACTGTGCAACAGTGGAAAAATGTACTTTTTTCTGACGAGACGAAAATAAACAGAGTATGTTCTGATGGAAAACGATATGTACGACGTCCCCCGAATACAGCATTCGACCCAAAGTACACGAAAGTTACATTAAAGCACGATGGTGGAAATGTGAAAATTTGGGGTTGTTTTTCTGGACATGGTGTAGGACCTGTAAAGTTGATAGAAGGTAACATGGATCAGTTCCAATACAAAAATATACTGGAAGAAACAATGTTACCATACGCTGAAGACGTTCTACCGGTCATTTGGACATTCCAGCATGACAATGATCCAAAGCACACTGCACACACCGTAAAGGAATTTCTTACAGCGCAATTAGTTTCTGTCTTAAACCCAATAGAGAATCTGTGGTTTGAAGTAAAGAAAAAGGTTTCAAATACAAAGTGTGGAAATTTAAGAGAGCTGTATGACGTTTTTTTAGAAGAATGGAACTCTATTTCTCTTGCGAAATGTCAAAAATTAATAGAGTCAATGCCTCGCCGGTGTAAAGCTGTAATTAAAAGCCGTGGATATACTATTAACTATTAATTTTAGTTAAATATTTATTAAATTTCTTTTTATGTTTTCTGTGCTACATAATATTGTGATTTTTTAAATCTAAGTGTCATACAAAACAATTCCCGAGCAGTTAAATGAATCGTTCTTAATTATTTGTCCAGTTTCAGTACTATTTGAATGTGTTACTTTGATAAAATCAATTAAATGTGCAAAAAATAGTTAGCGATTTCATACTTTATTCTTAAGTCAGGTTGCTCTATTAATGTGACTATTATATAACATAACTAGTTCCTTCTCAGAAGGTACACATCTCTGTGTATGATACGATTTAAATAAAAAACTTCTAGAACTTCAAATTGTTCTTAATTATATGACCACAACTGTATATACATATATATATATCTTAGTACTTTGATGAAACAATATACATTTCATCGTTTTTTCATGCAATTCCATTTCGCTTATTTCTAATGCAACCGGGTAATCACAGTCTTAAAATAAATCACTTTTTCTTCTTCTTCTTTTCCTGATGGTGTGGCTCATCTGGTGTTAGAGTTTTTAGGTTGCCCCTAAGGCCTCTTAGGGCAACCTTCACCTAACGACGCTTCAACCAACTTCACCTAACGACGCTTTCTGAGATAACAAACGGGACAAACGTGCCTTCCGAAGCGCGGAGGAGCTAGAGAAAGTGCATTACTGATATTGTTAACAAATCACTTACTGAAGGAGTTGGAGCGCAGCTGCGGCGGCACCGGCGGAGACAGTACATCACTGCCTAGACTGTTGACACTGATGACGTCACGTAACTCGTTGAGTGACGACGAGCGAAGCGTGGGCAGTGAGAAGTTCACTTCTTTCGTCCTGTAGCAATATTTTATCAGTTAAGGTTTAGAGTGAAGTGGCTAGCTACAATTAAGCACCTATACAGTAAGGGATTATTGTATATAAAACTATTTTTTTTATTAATGCCGTAAAACGGGCAAATTTTTATTTTATTTATTTACTATTTCAAAAGAAATTCTAATAAAATAGAAAAATCCACCAAACCTCATTGGTTTGTCTTGGGAACCAATTTCTCATTTGTACATTCATTTTGGACAACCTATAGTATCGTAAAACGGGCCTATTCTGCATTGATTTACCTACAGTTACTTATGACGTTAAATCACAGTAAATCAACAGTAAATCAATGCAGTACATCGCTGCCTAGACTGTTGACACTGATGACGTCACGTAACTCGTTGAGTGACGACGAGCGAAGCGTGGGCAGCGAGAAGTTTACTTTTTTCGTCTTGTAGCAATGTTTTATCAGTTAGTTTTAAGGTTCCGAGTAGAGTGGCTAGAATAGTAGCGATATTATAGTGAGATTTTGAGGAAAAATGTACGGTAAAACGGGGCTGTTCACGATTTTTGTAATATTTGGGATGACCCCAAATATCGCAGAAATCACACTTTTTAGTAGAGTATATTCGGGAGGAATATCTTCTATACATATAATAAAATCGTAACTCAGCGGTGTCTGTTTTTGAAAGATATAAAAAATATATAAATTGGAGGCGTACCTACTAACGCAGTAGAACCCATTTCTCTGTTTTTCTGGTTGTCTGTTTGTCCGTTTGTCTGTTTGTCTGTTTTTGTCTGTGCCTTTGTGCCCGCTAATCTCAGAAACGGCTTAACCGATTTTGACCAAATTTACAATGCAGGTAGCTTTAGACCCCGATTGACATATAGGCTATTTTTTATCCGGATATTTAGTCCGGTTATCCGGATAAAGTGTTTTTTTGCTATTACTTAATTAGTTTGAATGTTGTATTGAAGAAATATGTTGTGTGGAATCAACACGATGATTAACCGGATATCCGGTCGAAAATAAAAAAACCGGATATCCGGTTTTTTCAGGAAATTCCTCAAATACCGTATACCTATGTCTGTCCATATATCCGGATCCTTTGGACATACGGAAATTCTTTATAATGGCTGTTTTTAACCGACTTTAAAAAAAATAGGAGCTGCTCAATTCTACCCGCATATTATTTGTATGTGAATATGTTCATGCCGTACTCCGGCATATAAAGTCCGATTTCGATCATTCTTTTTTAATTTGGAAAGTGAGAGTCCCGAGTTGGTCCCATAAATTGTTGGTGAAAATCTGATGAGAAGCTTCGGAATGATGAGCAGAATAGCATCTCACAATGATGTTATTTACTAATTTTTGGACTTCCATCAATAGAATCGGCTTATAAAGAACTAGGTACAAATTAATGAACCACCTGAAACTACCTTCTCAAAAATTCCTCAGTGATTAAAGTTACGGTTACAATCTTGAAAATGCAATAAAATGGATTAAAAAAATATATCTGTAATCGGGCAGTTTTACTGGGTAGATGCAGATTGCATGTAGTTTATGTGACAGCTATGGATTCCGAGTCGAGGGTTCCGCGTTCGAATCACAGACCGGTGCATTCCCTTTTTAAGGAACGGTGGCCTACCGAGCCGAGTGATGGCTTCCACGCAACGGTATAGTAATAATAATAATAAGCCCGCAGGGCACCTTGAGGCGAGGTGTCGGGGAGTAGCGACCCCGCGGCTACCCGAGTGCTCCAGGGGGAAATCACCGTTTCTCACCTCCGGCTTGCCTTAGTTGGCTGGTCGGAGTGAACACTGACGAGGAAGTGGTCCCCCGCCTCTGGCTTGCCTTCACCGGCCGGTCGGAGTGGGGTCGCGAGAGCAGAGCTCCCACTCTGCTCGTAGGATGGATGCCAATCGTAAGTGGTGAGTGGGCCAGGTAGGCTGGACCCTCAGGGAGCCCGTGACTTGAGTATAAAATCCAGGGAGGCCTCTCCATCCTTCAGCCACTCACGCCCCTGTTGCCCCCTGGCTGTAATTTGCTGGGCTTCATTTAGGGTGGCCCAGTTTGTGAGTTGGCGAGTCTCCGTCTGCCATTTTTACTTGTTTGTTGAACAATGTTACGGCAGGCGCCATAGTCCCCATAGTTCCCCCCAGTACCCAATCCACTACCAACCCATTTCCATAGCCCAAGTAGTTTTCATCCATAGTTTACATAATAGTTCTATCCAAACCGGGGGTTGTCCTTGGTTGCATTTTATAGTGTGGACAGGGATAATCGCCGGTTTGGTGTCCATTTCATACTTTGCGATTAAAATTGTAACTAAAACGGGCCTCTACGTGTTGGCTTCGGCCCCACGCACGCCTTCCAAAGGTCCGGGGCTCCATAGCCCCGTGAAACGGAAACGTTACAAACAATAATAATAATAATAATAAAACGTTTATTTCTTCCCACATAGTACATAAATCAGTTACAGTAGGGTAGTAAAAGAAAATGTGCAAAAACGACAGTGGGAAGCAGGTGTCTGTGAAAGGCTATAGGCCTGTGTTACAGAACGCCTGGACCCACCCCCGGAATGATGGTACAAAATTTTAGGGATAGTAATCCCTAGGTTCATAATAATTAGTAAGACTTAAATAATAATAACATATAATTATAGTTTAACTTAAGATTTATGAGTTTTAGTAGAGTAAATGGAAGGATATAGGAAGATGAGAATGATTTTATTTTTAGATGCGACTGTGATGTAGGAGAACCAAGCTTGATGTGTGTGTGACAGATGACCTCCCTCGCGACCAGACTCTTAAGAGTTGACCATCAGGAACCACCGGTCAAACACACAGTTATGCTAAATTTACTGGTTTATTTATGTGATAATTTGTAAGAAGTTCTCGGTTTCGTCGTAGGTTAAGATTCCGATTCGACGGCTGCGCGTTCGAGTCACGAGTCCCGGACACGACGTTACGTTTTACCCTCCAGATGGTCGTCCACCTTGCCGTTGTGAGGGGACTCAGTAGCTAAAAGCTAAGAGCGCACGAGGTGGGAAACCGGGCTTGCCTGGCTTCTAACCCGTAATCTCGCGTCAGCGGGCTCGGGGGTGGGTCCTTTCCGCAAGAAAAGGCCCGCGTGGTAGACAACCACTATAAAAATCACCTCAGCCTCTGGCGGTGAATTGGGGGGGGGAGGTTATCACCGGCTTTGGGAACCTCGAGACGGTGGCGTGACCGTGCCGAGGGAGGGGAGACGGAGAGGGGTTGTCTATCGGGCAGATGCAGAGATGAAGCTTGGAAAGGCCGTCGTTGTCGGGTTGTAGTCCATGAGGAATTTCCACTAGCTTTGACACTTGTGGAGCGAGGGACACCATGGGGGTTTACATTATAAGCCTATGGTAGGGAGCCCAACGAGATTGGCCAGACGGTGACGGACATTAGCCACGTAAAAAAAAGATATCATGTAGTTAAGCTGCCCGACTTCAGCTTACATAACAGATAAGTCGGTTGCACTGTATTTAGGAGAGCTCAATATTATTGTTTTGTCCTTTTGTTCGAAGTCGGGTTTCGATTTTTTTTATTTTTTTCGATAAAGGCTACTTCTTATAAGCACGCAACACGTTACCCACCGCTGCGCTGTGCTAAATCTACACTTAAATAGACTCTGCCATGATTATCTTCTGCTCAGCAACATACTTCCCTGGTCGTCCGTTCAAGCACAGCGATGGGTAGGTAGTCCGAAAAACGCTGACGAAGTCGCGGGCACAGCTAGTTTATTAATAAAATATGTAGGCCGCTCTATTTTTAAAAGCTTTTATTAAATAAGGCCTTTATATTGACCTAACGACTAGGTATTATAAGGGACCCCCTTTCTTAACGTGCCTTCCGAAGCACGACGGAGCTCCAGAAATTAATACATTATCGGTCACCCATTCAAGTAATGACAACGCCCTGCGTTGCTTAACCCATTGAGCTTCATTAATTAGTGTTGATGGTCGGTTGTCACTGGATTATGTCGTTCTAGCGTCGAGGGGCCAGTTCTTAATTTGTCTTTTTCTTTCTTAAGAGTGTTCTGGATTATGTTACGTTGTATTTTCTAAAGAGACTACAAGTAAGGTTTTTGATTCTATTTAACTTTGTACGCCACCTGTTGCCTTTTCAACTTCGATCTGAAAAAAGTTAAGCAAAAAGCAATTGTATTTGCTAACTTTTACTTTAACTGAATGACATTTGAGAGTTAAAAATAGGATTTTATTATTTTATTGCAACACCTACCCTTTTTCATCACCTTCTCTAGCGATAAAAAGATATGTAAATGAAAATTGAAATATTTTACTAAGAAAAATGCATCATCCACAATTCTCTCATGACAGGATTCGAACCTGTGCCCTTCGCTTGCCGGGCGAGTGCGCTACCACTGCGCCACACGGGAACCCACGTGACATGGTGAATTATTATGCTTTCGCCCTGTTTTGTTTAGCCTTAGCCCCTGACTAAGGCTCGGTTTGAACGCTATCTACCAGAACAGTATCTG
The DNA here is from genome assembly GCA_958496205.1 of Idaea biselata. Classification (NCBI taxonomy): domain Eukaryota; kingdom Metazoa; phylum Arthropoda; class Insecta; order Lepidoptera; family Geometridae; genus Idaea; species Idaea biselata. Next base: position 18,152,832 of record OY292404.1, read on the forward strand.
ATATAATATACTTCCTTGTGAAAAATTCCTACAAGGTAATACTGCGGTCGACGTTGAAAAATATAAATTGTGCCAAGGTTCTTTTGAAAGAGGCCACAGTAAGGTGCAGTAGGTGAATTAAATCATATTTTATGGTGATTCTTTGAAATACGTGTGCAAAGTTCAAAGTTAATACAAAACTAAGTCGCAATTGCAATCGCTGCAAAAGCACTTGTATTTCTAAAATCAAAATATGTTTATTCATATTCACAGAATACTTGGCATTGGGACCTAAAGGACTTAGGACGAGGGCCCGCGACACCAAATAATGGGTCTTTACCTATAAAATTGCCGTTCTTAGGTACTGGTCATTAGAAATAAAAAATCGTCAGTAATCTAATGTGTCTTCGGAACGCGACCTCAAATGAAAAGAGGAAACAAGAAACTCATGGGGGTTTGTATGCAGTGATCATGTGATTCACATTGTCGCATATACTATTGAAAAACAGTGGAACTGGAGCAATAATCCATACTATAATAATCCTTACTAACATTACTAGTGCGAAAGTAACTCTGTCTGTCTGTTAAAATAAGTTTGGTTCTGTTAAGAGGAGTATCAACGCCAACTACCTTGAAACTGAAAATCCCTGTCGGGCTCATCGAAAATTGTTGATTATTTCATGGCGGAATGTCGTAGAACTTTTTTTTGTGCACAGATTGTAGGTGACATTGTTTCCTACATTTTGGTGTAGTTTTAAGACAAGAACCTCGTATTGGTGCAAAGCCTATCCAAATTTTAGACAAAATATGTCTGATTTGGCTAAAATGTCGATAGGCTTCAATACGTTTCGACATATTTGTATGGAAACTGCACTAAAATATCGGAAACAATGTCGCCTACAATCTGTACACAAAAAAAAGTTCTACGACATTCCGTCATGAAATAATCAACAATTTTCGATGCGCCCGACATGGATTTTCAGTTTTTCAGAATAGGACCCTTAAGTTGTAAGGAACTTGGTAAAGAAATCGCCCCAGCCGCACGCCAAGGTGCTGTGAATTATAAAATGTAGGGCACCTAAAGGACTAAAGGAGGAGGGCCCGCGACATTAAATATATTTAGTTTGTTAGGCGCTATACATTTTATCTTCTCAGCGACTTGGCTGTGCGCTTAAGAGGATAGTCTCCATTTTCTTTCTCCATAGAGCAAAAATGTTTATGCCATAAAACCTATATCTGTCATGACATTACATCTTTTATTTTTTTAAATTTTCTAATTAAAATAATAATAAAAAATAATAAAATGAAAAAAATTAAAAGGTATATGCATAGTCATGACAGATATAAGTTTTATGGCATAAACATATTTGCTCTAATGTCTTTATCCAGGGAGGAAAATTTAAACTACGTTTGTATGGAGAAAGCGAATGGAGACTATCCTCTTAAGGCGTTTATAATCACGTCCCTCAGAAAAGTTACTATGAAGGTACATATTTATACACATGTGTGTTGAATAGCTTTATTAAGACCATGCATGCCGTGAAGGTTATTTTGATCGTCACGGTGAGTTCCATGACTACTGCTAACATAAAGTTATAACATGAGCAGGGCCTCTACTTAGATTCTACTAACGATAATTTCAGAAGAAAATCTGTTACTCATCCGTCCGATTTTTTTTTGTTTTTGGATGTTTTATGGACGAATGACAGATTTTCTTTCTTTCGTTCGTAGAAATAGAGTAGAGGCTCAGATAGGATAGGTTTTACTGCCAAAAAAGCGGATTGGAATATGGAGTAAGTGTTGATATTATGTTTTAAAACAATAGAAACTACAAAGGCACACCTTTCACACGTTATAAGTCCCTTGCGAGATATAATTTTAAACGATCGGCTTCATGTTCAAAAACTTTCATATTAAATTTAATTTAATTTCCTGTAGGCATTAAAACATGCTACCTTTAATATTTACAAATTACCGTAATTTGTAAGTTGAAAACCGACGTGGGTTCGAAAGGTTTTTGCGTCACCATCATAACCCTTGTCAATCAGACTGTCGTGTCACTACAAATCTACAGTTATTGCGTAGGTTTACTTTTTATCATTTACTGATACTTGTATGATATAATTTATTTCGAGCTCACTAAGACACCAGTGGCTCAACCAGTGTTTTACTTTTTTAATTGTAGACTATGATTTGACACATCTTCTTGTTCTTTGTATTCGACATCAAAAAATGTCAAATAAAAAGAACCAACGTCAGATCATAGTCTGCAATTAAAAAACAAAGTATGTATAAGGAGTGTGTTTGGATATCCGATATTATATTGAATACGCAGCGATTTGTAGATTGTGCTAATTATACGAATATAATAATTGCAGTGATTACGCTAAGTTATAAAGCAGTAGTATTCGCAGTAGATCGCCTCCATCCATAACGAATTAATAGCAATAGTGGGAATAGTTATTACTATTTTTACTTTTCTAGTCGTTCAATCTTGGTATGTAAATGTCCACTGTGCACTGGTGCACAGTTACAACACAGTAGGTAGGTTCTGTGCAGTGTGAGTTAACAATTTAATTACTATTCGATCTTTGAAACCTCATAGGAACAAGCATTTGCCTTTAAATCAAGTGGCTGAACACTGAACAGCATTTTCCAGGTAAATCTTTGAGATAAAATACTCATGAGTATGTACAATACAAAAAAAAATTAGCAATAATACAATTTTGTTCAGCAGTTAGTAGTAAGTTAAAGAAAACTACATAAATAAAATTATTTAAGATTTCTAGTCCTGTCGTCCACATAAACAGCATTTTATAATTTAAGTTAAAAAAATATACAAACTAGACTGGACACCGGTTGTTGAATGAAAAATGAAAACAAAATTGTTCAAGTTTCTGCAACACGAGAAAATTAGAAGCAAACATAAAATGAAGAAGCGAGGCTAGGAGCGGGAGAGGAAAAATAATAAGCATTACATGCAACTCTGTAAGTTTCTTGAGAACCGTGAATAGGTCAGTCCTATTTTAGTCCGAAGATATCGTAGGGTCCCTTACGTCAATACTTATTATAGTCAGACGACCTACGTAGCGCATTGGGTGAATAATTAATTGCAATGCAGAAGGTTTCGGGTTAAATTCCCGTATGCTTAAAAATAAATATTTGTTTCTTGTCTGGCTGTGTCGCTATGTATAATATCTACCTATGTATTAAAGAGTACAAAAGAAAAATTAGTAAAAGTATTATAGATATACGTTGTCTAGTCACCATAACACAAGCTTAGTAGCTTATTATAATGGTAGATGGCGCTGTGTGATGTTCACAGAATTTATTTATTTATAATAATTATAAAGGTAACGAACAGCACAGGGGAGGGATGTTTGAATTCCTCGTCAAAGCACCCCCTCAATAAATAAGTAAGCAACTTTAAACACTATTGCAAAATAGCTTTTAATCTATTACTCTATTTCAGAAACCTAGATTAAAAATGTAAACAAATAACTGTCAATTTGAAAGGAAAAAGTAAATAGAGAACTGTCACTTTCAAATAAATGTATGAGTTTTTTTGCTTACATTTTTGATCTAAGATTCTGATAGAGAGTATAGGTACGTAAACGAGGAATATCTTAGACCGAGTTATAACTTTAAAAACGGTCAAACATACCTACCTATCATTTATTTAAAAAATTAGACTAAAAAGAGCAAAACTTTTGAATCAGAGCAATCAATGTTTAATCGGCATAATCTTGTGTATTTTTGAAATTGGAAAGCTTTTTTCTACACTCGCTTTCACCCGCTTTGACCCAGAGCTTTGGATTTTGTAAAGCACTGGGTTTTCATTTCATTAATAAATGATTATTGTATACTAGCTGACCCGGCGAACTTCGTACCGCCTTTCTGAGTCTTTCTGAGAGATTTTCTTAATATTTTTTCCGTAAGAACCTTGTACAGAGTATTAAAAAACTACAAATAAAAATCAGCCAAATCGGTCAAGCCGTTTTCATGCTATGTCGTGACAACGGAAAACGGGTTTCATTTTTATATATATATAGATGATTTTTACAATAGATGCACTAATCTAGCTTAATAAGCTGTTCAATAAACAGCCTACCCTTTTTTGCAATACAATCAAAAAACTAGGCAATTACTTGCATTGACTAGTTTTAGTTCTAGGTATAGCCCGCCTGGCAGGAGCTTATTATTACGGGTGCGACTGTTTTTGCTGAGCAAAAATTTTACCGAAAAACAAATCCAGGCAAACCACAGATCTGGGCCTCTACTTTATTTCTACGAACGATAAAACGAAACGATAATTCCAGAAGAAAATCTGTCATCCATCCGTCCGAAAATTTTATTTTTTTGTTTTGAAGGACGGATAACAGATTTTCTTTCTTTCGTTCGTTCGTAGAATTAAGTACCCCTCGATCCAACGCTGTATCCGCTTGATAATCCGTATAACGTGTAGGCAGCGAATAAAACCTAACCGTGTCATTTCTGTGATATCTGTCAAGTGCATGTTCCACTCCACGTCCGTACTCGTTACTTACTACGAGAGCCGCAATCAGGGCTTATTTGTTTATTATTTTACACTATCTGCGCCCCGATGTTTCACCCACGTAAGTCCCGATCCATGGAGATCAGGAATAACAGGATCCGATCCTGTTATTCCAGATCTCCAGCTATCTACATACCCAGTTTCATGGTTATCGGTTCAGCGGTTTTTACGTGATTGAGTAACAAACACACACATATTATGACATACATTCATACTCAACAACTTTCAGCTTTATTATAGCTATATTATAGTAGGATGAGATGAGACTTGCATTTGACCTCATCTTACCTGATGGGAAATGATGATGAGGTCGGCGGTGTAATATGTTGGCCAAGGGGAAACCTATTCACACTAGATTTAAATATCCTAAGGGGGAGGAATATCGACCCGAGCAGTGAGTTTCATTTCTTCCAACGAAAAATATAACATAATTAATTTTTCGTCATTATGTATGTATGTATTAGGTATTCATCTTCCTTTTTAGGGTTTCGTAGTCAACAAGAAACCCTTATAGATTCGACATGTCCGTCTGTTTGTCCGCGGCTTAGCTCAGAGACGCCTTGTGTTTTAAGAAACTGTTACTCTGCATGAGTATTTATTTTCAAGATGAAAGGTCTTATCAATGCTAGTAATCATAATTATTATGCCGGTTTGAAATTCATTCAGTTTCATTAATCACAAAGTATACCTAACTATCCACGAATATGTAATGTAGGTTATTAAATTATTAGCAAAGGGGTAATTTGTCAATGCTAACTTGTTATTCAGTAGGTACCTACTAATTGTCGTATCCAAATATTACGTCACGTTTCATTACTATGTACCTAACTATGAAGTTTGATGTGGCATTGTACCTACTATGTCTGCACAAACATACAGAACTTGGTTCTCTATTTGACATATAATATTGATATTCTACTTGGTTCTGGGTTTTGTAAGATTTAATAAATAATTATTCTCTTTGTGTCTTGATCATCTTTTAGCATTCCGGGCGGCTGACATTCAAGTTTTCTTAAATATTAGAGACTATAGCTGTGTCTCGCGGTAACGTTTCACCCAAGTCCCGATCCCGTGGGAATATCAGGTTCAAAAGCAGTTTTTGTTACTCCTTGATAATGTAGCTTTCAACAAACAAAATATTCTATGTTTTGACAATCCCTACGGGATGCTAAGATGAAGTCGCTTAAGCGCTTGAATTGTCAAAAGTATCATTACATTTTAAAAAATAACTTCAGTAGCTCGTTTTAACTATCTTCCTTCTAATGCCATATCTACTGTTAAGATTAAGGTCAATTCAAACTACCCTAGTTATGGCCTTACACCAAATAATGCTTTGTAACATTTCCGCTGAATTAGTTTTAAATACCAAGGTGTAGTATTTAGTGAAATACTTAAGCAACTCATGCAAGCTTTTCCCTAGAACTTTACTTCTCAGTATTTTAAAGACTATGTGTTCGTGTAACCTTCTAACTTCGTAAATTATTTATTGTTTTATATTATGCCTGAATCCCAATTATCTATCTTTGACGTCCTTTGTAGTGCATCGGGCTAACACATGGCTATGCGACGCTGAAGAACTTATATTATATTTAATACTGCTCTTGGCTCTAGCCAATCTAGTTAAATATACACTTTTAAGATAATACTAAACCATACATATAACACTAAAACAAACGGAAGTTTCCAGGTGCCCCGTCAATCCCCACCTTTTGTGGAGTAAAAATTACTTCAACATTTTCAAAAGAAAAGTTCTGATTACCAAAAGATGTAGAACAAAAGTTGTCTATAAAGACGTGTAGAAACAACCCCTTGTTAGGCCGGGAATACATTCTCAATAACCTTGTATATTAATAACAACGATTTGAGAACCTTCGGTTATTGGAAAGTCGGTCAAAAATTAAGAAGACAGTCTACCTAATCTTTCTCCATACAAACGTAGTCGACTGTTTCCTCCCTGGATAAAGACATTAGAGCAAATATGTTTATGCCATAAAACCTATATCTGCCATGACCATGTACTACGTCTTCGTTTAGAATAGAAATAAAATTTAGAAAAAATTGAAAATGAATAAAATCAAAACGTAGGGGCATGGTCATATAGGACTTATGGCTGATATAGGACTTATGCTATAAACATATTTTTTCTAAAATATTTATCCAGAGAGGAAACAGTCGACTACGTTTGTAAAGTTTGTATGGAGAAAAGAGTAGGTAGCCTGTCTCCTTAAAAATATAAGAAAATACCAAACCAAACATATAATAATACTAGAAAAAAAGGAAACTTCTACTAGGTGCTCTATCAGTCTTCACCTATTTTGGAGTAAAAATTACCTCAACATTTTCGGAAGAAAAGTTTTTATTTCCAAAAGTCGTAGTAGAACCTTGTACTATTTATGTATTCTGTGGTAGAACAAAGATGTTCACAAAGACGTGCAGAAACAATGAAACAACCCCTTGACTGGCTGGGAATATATTCCCAATAACCTTGTATATTAATAACAACGATTTGAGAACCTTCGGTTATTGCAAAGTCGGTCAGTTAGAAATGAAATACAAAAGTTTAAAAGTCAACCCAAAATTGGAATTCCAAACTTAGATTGTTTCGTATCAGAGCGTCGATGTAACCTAGATTCGAAATGAAAGGCTGAAAGTCTGAATTTATATTTTAGCAATCAATCGATTTGGTGCTTTTCATTCATTGGAAAGAAAGTGAGGCTTTAGAATTTTACTAGGTTGTGTGATTGAAAACGTAACCAGTATTTTTTATTGTTTTGAAAATGATCTATGACGGCTGAAAATTAGTGTTTTCTTTCAAGCAAACCCAACAGTGTTACTGCCCGTTTGCATCTCTCTGTTGTTTTCTGATCACTTTTTTCACATGTACAAATATAAATTTCTATTTATATTGTATGTAGCTCAAAGCTATTATTTAAGAAAAAATACGCATTCAAAAATGTTCACTTACGGCGAGGCTTGAACTCGCGTCTTTGGGTCGGTACCCCAACGTCTATACCAACTAGACTACGCAAGTCCCTAATGTATAAATATGTAGAAATATGTTTTGTTTCTAATAGGTTATTTTGATTTACTTTCTTATTATTCTTAAATTTTGTTTTAAGATTATGTTAAGTACTATTTATATTGATTATTTTTATTATGTGTGTAAAAATTAAAGAAGTGATGTTTTAAGCACACTGAATGTTGATCTGGATTAACACATACGCGGACAAGTCTATGGGGCATTTCCAAATACATAAAATAATAAATCTATATTTGGGTGAAAGCAGAATCTGAAATTTCTGAGTAATGTTCTGTCCACCCAAAGTAAGGAGAAACGTCAATACCTATCATCGCGATAATTATGACAATAATTGTTGCAATAATTTTAACGCGTTAGTGGAATGGCAACGAGATGGACGGACGACTTAGTTAAGGCCGCGGGTTCACGATGGATGCAGGCCACTTATGACCGAAGCATCTGGAAATCTATGAGGGAGGCTTATGTCCAGCAGTGGACTTCTTACAGCTGAAATGATGATGATGATGAGTGGAATGGCTACACCAACGTTCAGGGACCATAATCGCGAAAATTAACGGCATTTCCCGGCAGTGTGGCCAAGACATAATACGAAATTAGAATAGGTAAATTAAAAGACAACAAATAATTACAATAAACCCAAAGTAAACAAACTGTACCCCGCTAATCTTTCTAGCTTAACATTAATTAATTAATATTGAAATTAGTTTACTCTCATTTAAACTCGAACTTCAAACTTTTGAGTCGTTCCATAAATTATTGTATTCTAAAAATTGGTTTATTATCTTTTAGGTAAGCGAAACGAAGACAAATGGGTGACCTTTACCGAGTTTAGAAAAAGTTTTCCTAACTGTCAGTAAGTAGGTAAGTAAAAGGAAAAAGATGTAATATTAGGAAATTAAATCTCATTCTGTTAAATTAAGTTAAAGTCGAAAAAGTGGTTTTATTTTGTCAAGTAAATTATTTTTCGTCACAACTTGTGTTTGTAATTTGAGTTTACAAACCTAATATTTTAGATGTAAAAAGTAAGATAAATGTGGTAAGATAAAAAGTGTCTTATTTAAAAACTCTCAAAAAAGATTTTGACGAATCTGTTTTTATAATTATATTCCCAAAAAAAATTATGTTTTCAGTGCTTTTCAGTATCAACAAAAGGTTTCAATTTAGAAAACCCTATTATTTTTATTAATATTTCATGAGTAAGCACCAGACAGTTTTTAGCTAAGAGTGTACCTATGTCGGTCATGGACCACCTCCCCATGGAATTATTCGCATAAGTCCCAATTCTGTGGGAATATCGAAATATAAGTAGGTAGCCTATGTGTTATTTCAGGTCTTTAGCGACCTACATACCGAATTCCATCGGTTCAGCGGTTCACGGCACCGGACGGTTAACCGTCCGGTGCCTTGAAGCGTCTTCAAGGATCAGCAATATTAGTTGATTTGGTTATATTATGGTATTTTTTTACATATTTATAAAAATAAAACTTATCTAGATTAGTTCAAGTCCTCGACACTTGGCAGCGAGCCAAAAATACTAGCCACATTGCCACGCTGAATGGCAATAGGTACTTATTCTTTGCGCGAAATACAGACTAGCATTTCAGGGCTACTACGTTTCTTTCGACCGCTAATTTCTGACGTTCGAAATTCAAATTAGTTATAAACTGCTGATTTTTTTTTATCCTAAATGACGAAATAAAGTAGGGCCTGTCTCTCTGTCCACCAGGCGTTCATACAATAACCGGTATAGTATTGTATGTATTATGATTAGAAACTTTAAAATCATGGGGTGGAATGTGGTCTAGTCTACTTTAGGAACCACAGGTTCAGATTACCATAAAAAAGTGTGAAAACTCACATATAACACGGTCCGGAGATATCATGCGGGGGGTAGACGAGTATCGGCGGCGAGGGGGCAGGGGAGGGGCTGTTCTTACGCCTGCGTGCTACGAACACACCAGCCATCACGATTAGCAGGACTAACGCTGCGCTTGCGCCGCCCAATGCAACCAATGCCGCTTCTGTAAAGAAATATTATTTTAGATACTCCGGTTAAATTGATAGCGCTCAGATGACAGCAATTACACTGAGCTATAGCTGAAAACGCAGAACCGCGGTATCAACTAAAAAATCTGTCACTTGATTTTTCAAAAATGCGTGGACTTGTATAAAAAGCTATGTGTTGCATTTTTTGCGGTTTCAGACCTACGGAAAAACGCAGGCGTTTAATCGCAGTGCGTTCTAAGTCAACACACTTTTTTAAAATAGCATTTTTCTGTCTTTTTAAGTCTGCTCGCGACCATGGCCGGTGTTGTCCATTGCCGAAGTAATTAATTATCTACAACGCGATCCGAATTTCAAATCATATTCACACAAAACGTAGCTTATGTATTATTCTTAGAACTCCAGTCTATTTAAACACCGGTAACAAGTTTTGGCGCAACCAACTAAATATGGAATAACGACATTCGTCGCTTTATCATACAGATTATTAAAGTAACTATCGGTACTAAGTTTAATTTAAGATCAATTAAGATCGCCTTTGATTTGGGTTTCCTATTATACCGAGTTTTATTGTATGAGTTTGAATGTTCCTATTATATCTAGATTTACATTTATAACGTGCCTATTGCCGTAGTAGCCGTGTAGCTCCGACATAGACACCACCTTTTCCCGTGGGTGTCGTAAAACGCGACTAAGGAATATGGGGGAGACTAACGAACCAGGAGTTTTTCCCGTGCAGTGGCGAGTAAACTGTTTTATCTCAACGACACTAGATGATAGTTTACCGGCCACCGGGTTGATGTGTGAGGTAGGCCAGCCAAAAATTGCCAAATATATTTACAGTAAGTATGGTAAATAAGAGTTACAAATACCTACTGTGTTTATCCTGACTTCCGAGAGCAATGCAACCGGGTACATCGCTCGGACGAGCAGGAATGTTCCTATTTCTAAATCTAGCTGCACCCCGCGGTTTTACCCGCGTAAGTCCCGATCCCGCGGAAATATTGCGATCAAAAGTAATATCTTCGCCAAAATCCCTTCTATATTTGTACCAAATTTTATCAAAATCACAAATATTATTATAAAACGGGGTATTTACTATGTTTAAACTTGTTTTTTCACGGAGCTCGATATTTCGCCAGTAATTTCAACTGGCTCAAAATCACAACTGTATCAAATAACGGGCTTTATTTCATCAAAATCGGTTCAGCGGCTTACTCGTACATAGGTTTTAAAGCGTAGCGGAGTTACTTTTACATTTTTATAGGTAAAATATTAGTAAGCATAGAGTATACTGTATGTATATCATTTTCTCTACATGTTTTTAGATTACGACACAACGTTAATGGTGTCGGAAAATATGAAACCATGCCATCAACTTCTTTATGGGTTCATTAAAAGTGAATATTACTGCCCTGGTCTGGCGGGCCTTATTTAATGTAATGTATTTTTTAATATTTTTACCTACGCAAAGGTTACTTAGGCTTTAATGGCTTAAATAATGCGTCCTAACTCGGAAAACTCGGACTCGTAAGTCAATATCTTTTTTAGGGCTATGGCATTGTTTCAAATGTTCACGAGATAAAAGGGATAAAAATTGTGTTAATGGCGAAAAAACACCATTCTAGTCCAATAATTTCTCTATCTACTTTTGATTGTACCTACAGTTTCGGATTACCTATTAAATCATCCAATTTACTTCCTTTTTCTAATTGTAGACTATGATTTGACACATCTTCCAGTAGAAAAAAACGTGATACACAAAGAACCAAAACTTCAGTTCGTAGACTGAAATTAAAAAACCAAGTATTTTGGTACTGAAGTAGTAATTTCTGATTGTAACAGAGACAGAGTTATGGTTATACAATATTTCGTATATATTTGACACATTTGAAAGAAAGAAAGAAGAAAGAAAAAATATTTATTCAGACAAACACACAACTACATAACAAGAAAAAAAACCACATTGACCACATTTCACACAAATACAAGTCATATATGACAATGATTATTCTATCAACATTCTATTCAGACAAGTCCATGATTCAGACTCGATTTGATTGTTAGAGTAGATTAAGGATGGGACTTTCTTATTAAATATTCAATTTAGGATGGTTTTTTTTTTTTATTTAGTTTTACGTTCGATTTAATATACCTTAGAAAAAGTCGCAAGTGTCATTTTTAATTGCGTATTTTTTTTAAAATCCTAGTTAAAACAAAATATTTAATTCCCAGGTGTACCTATTTTATTTAGCTTTTAGCCGTACTGGAGTGTAAAGATTGAATTGACTGTTTTAATGTCCCAGTTTTATTAGTCACGTCTACTCTAGTTGAATTAAGATGTTACCTAGCTCTCTGCGTGTTTTATTACGTACGTATTATGTTGTGTGTCTTTCTAGTAAATGTTCTTAAAAATATTATATTCAGACCTTATCCTCACCAAAATAATGACCATGAACTTAAAATAAAATCTTTATTTTGGTATGCACGACAAATCAATAGATCTACATATTTTTAAAAAAGTCTGACTGACTAACTGAGTGATGGATCAACGAACAACCTAACCGCTAATAGTAAAGGGCTAAAATTTGTGCTGCTCTTTATATTATGTAGGTTTCCGATAAGAAAAGGTTTTCTGAAAAGTAAGGGTAACTGGCTGAGAAGCGGGAATTTATCCTTTAGGTAAGGCGTAAAACATACGTTAAACTATATCGATCTTAATAACTCGCTGACAGGTTAGTTGTGGTTCTTTCCGACTATGACAATGGTCACAAAGGTGTTTCCCTGAGCCTTCAGTTTCGCCAGGACGATAGTTCCCATTTGTTCTATAGAACTGAAGACACCGGGACAAAAAAAACCATTCTCAATTGTTCTATAGAACATTTACTATCTATTTTTCTCAAATTATTGTATGGAACAAGATAACAAGACTCCTTGAAGATAACATGACGTTCAAAAATTGACAAAAAATCGTGACAAACATTGTTTGAAACCGTTTTGGAAAAAATGACTCCAATTTATATTAATGAGTAAGCCCGGAGGGAAAGTACGTAGTTTTATGGGAATTAAAAATAATAGAAAAAAGGCAATTTTGCCTTTTTTTGTCCGGTTGAGTTCTATAGAACAAACGGGAACTTTTGTGCCATGGTTCTTATGTAAGCAAGTCCCATTAGGGCCTTAAAACCGTCCTAAGGCTTTGAAACTAAACTCAGCACTCTTACCTCTCAAATTGACAGCATTCGCAATCGAAAATTCAGAAACGGAGCTTGTTGTAGGCGACTGCTCGTATCTATAATTCGGTGTCGTGTCCAGGCTGTCTATGTGTCGTGACGTCACTGGGTCTTCGTATTCCTGATGCTGGTCATAATATTCTTCTTGTTTATGCTGAGATTCTGTACCGCCGTACTCTGATTCGTAATCTGTTGCGAAGGTAAAAGTATTTTAGGATGATGAATATAGCGAAATCTTGCTGTAAGTAACTTAAAATTAAAGACATTTTTCGATCGGGACAGTTTTTGAAACATTACTTTTAGCATTGTTTCATCAGCGTTTCGAGACCTTTACAGATCTCTTCTTCAGGATTGGCAGAAGAAAAATCTATGTAACTTATCATATTAGGTATGTGTGTGTTAGATAACGTAGATACTTATAATGTGTTTTGTAAAGTTATCACGTTGTCTAAACTTAAGCCAGAAAATGAAATACCATGTATATTTTAGTAATGAATGATTACTTTATGTTTTGATCTCTATAGAACAACATACGCCCGCGACGCACGAGGTTGGTTAACTATCCCAACCAAACGATTCTTTCTGTTAACCAACCCATACTGGGACTGGCCCGGTTGCTGGGCAAACGTCTCCAAATTTTACTCCATTGGTCTCGATGTTGGGCTATCTCCCACCAGCCTGGCTCAAAGAGGTCTCGCCAACGGCTGAACATCGTCGCCAAGAATCCAAAAGAGTCAGCTTTGTTGTTAGCACGATAAAATATCTACTATTATGCTATGCATTTATTTTCGTGCATCAAAAGCAAATATCAAGGTATCTTTGCTTGTTGTAGGTATTCAATTTTCTTCCTCTGATAGTCCGTTAGGTAGGTAAGAATAGTCACTACACAAACTGCACGTGCATAGAATTTCAATTTATATTCAATATCATATTATACCCACATCGTATATTTCATCTTAAGATGTAAATATGCAAGTATTATGTAAAAATATGTTAACATTTTACATTTTCAATATTTCATCGGCAAAAGTTACCTACAGTTGGAAATGAGAATTCTCGACAAAATTAATTTTACGAATATCTACATCTACTCGTATAAAGTACCTACTTTGTCCTGACTGACAGATAGAGAGCTGAAATATGGAGTGTGTGCTTCATATGTTGTAGCGGTTTTCGATATCCGATAACAAAGGTTTTTTTGTAATTCCTACGGGATCGGGATTTAGTGCGTATACAGAAATAACGCTGGTTTCCAGTGCCGATCTACAAACGCTTATTGGAACCGTGTAAGAAGTCGGCGCAGGCAATCTCTACACTTTGTCACCAATCAGCGCCGATATGCGCCGACGTTGCCGACAAGTTTCGATCTTTCCCTACAAGCGCTGGCATAGGCCGCCATCTGTTGTTTAATTTTCAAGGGAATAACATTGGCGTTAAAGATGGATAATGACATATATAGCCTTATTAATAAACGTGGAGCAAGGTCGGAGTAGTGACAACATGTATTGTCTTTTTCCGGGACATGAACTTTTAAACTTGGCAGACAGTGACAAAAATTGGAAAAATTATTCCAACTTTACTCCAAGTTTACTAATAAGGCTATTAGAGACTATGCCAGCCAGCTTCTGCTTTTCTTCTGCTGCCCGGTTTCTTTGTGTAGGTGTTATCTGCGCCGACCGTCACTGAAAAGCGTTGGTAGATCGGCACTGAAAACTAGTTTTCTTTCTATATACGCACTTACGCCGGTGAAAGCGCTGGACACAACTAGTAATATTACATTCATAATTACCTGTATTGTACTGTTCCTGTTCTCTCAACACTTCAGCCGGATCAACAGGAAGTGCATACCACGGCCTCCTGGAGTAAACCTTCTTCGTATTCACCGTTCGAACGCCGACGTCAACGTTTCGATAACTTGACGGAGACAAGTTTAACATCTCTAAACATCTGTTTGTTCCTGTAACAAGAGATTTTCACTTTTATTATCCAGGCACGATCTGTATAAAAACTCGAACATCATCCAGCGGCTTAGATGAAAACAAATTAGTAGATACGGTATATTCTAACATTGCGTATTCGAAAAATGAGCTAGAAACTCACAGTGTGACAGTGCGCTGGTGACCCGCGCAGGAAAATGTATGAACCCGCGCCGATAAGCACCTGATCGGTGCCGACAAGTTCCGACAAGCTTCAACACGCGCTGGTCAGCGCTGGGCTGCTGACGTCAAAT
Organism: Idaea biselata; assembly: GCA_958496205.1. Taxonomy (NCBI): domain Eukaryota; kingdom Metazoa; phylum Arthropoda; class Insecta; order Lepidoptera; family Geometridae; genus Idaea; species Idaea biselata. The sequence continues at coordinate 18,167,870 of OY292404.1, forward strand.
CATCGTCCGATTAGTCCGACATTTTGCTTGGTCTGCCTCAACCTGCTTCCTTTGTGTAGAACGAACCAGCACTGTCAAGCGCTGGTAAGCGCTTATAAGTTTCCAGCTTTCTTTCTGAATACGCCCTAAGGCTAGTGCGTCAGCTGACGCAGTTTTATCGTCTCATTTACCGTAGTAAGGTACCGTATCTGCCCTAATTTGTTTTTGTTAAAGTCCAGCTGAGATATTCACACCCCCGATCCGAAACTGATGATGGAAATGACTGTTTCTGTCACTGTCATATTGATTCGCGCTGAGCAAGACAGAGATACGTTTCCTATCTTCGGTATCGGACCGAAGCTCTCTGAATAAAAACAAAAACCCCTCAGGTCAATAAAATAAACAGACTATCTTGGGTTGGCCTGTTCATCGATTGGTATCAGACAGGGTACCGAAACGTTTGCTTGAGTCCTGACGGTAAATGCAGGATCGGGAAGGCCCTAACTTGGATGGGTGGATGGAGTTACTCAAGACCTTAAAACTCTTGGCTTTGAGAACTGGAAGGGCCCTCTCTTGTATGTGGGTTAGGAAAGGATGAAAGAAAGCGTTGAAGGTGGTTATATCCCACAAAAGGTTGTAGGTGCAGCCATTGATGATGATAAAGATCCTGTCATTGTCAAGCTAATGCCTAGATTTTCTTGAAGTTCGCGATGTTGATTTAGAATTAAACTATTTTTTTTTTGGTTTTAATCGCGTTGCGTTTGTGTGTCTACCCAAGCTTGTGTGAGCGGGAGCCTAACAACAACAAACACGCATTAAACATAAAGGCCGGCCGAAGCTGTGACGGGTTCGACAAGTATTTATGCAAACCATAAATTTTGCATTGTATTGCATTGCAAATTGTGATTTCTACATGGATCACATGTGATGTATTTACAAAGAAGTATAATATGTAATATATCCGTTATCTAGTGCCAATAGTACAAACCTAGTTTCTAAGTTAGGGCTAGATTGCGCTATTTGTTTGCGCCTGCAATATTTATTTATATTAAATAACAAAACTTAACTCTTTTCATATAAACTTTTCAGAACATTTTATCTAACATGTCCAAAGAACCTTGGATTTATTAAGAACTCGTAGGTCCTTCAATCTCAATTATGAACATAACTTTTGTCTTCCAAACTCTGTGGGCGTGAAAGAAATTACGGGGTCCCAACAATATCATTTCTTGAATTACTCGTAGATAGGCTACTATATCTCAAGCACGTACGTGAGATAACACATATACCTACTGCCTGCTTAGTTTATACGTTCTTCGCAAACTTTATAACTTCTGTTTTGTTTCAAACAAATTTATGTTGAATTTCAAAGTTAATTGAACCGTATTTTCATGTAAACATTGTTTATTAGTATTTTTAACCGACTATAAAAAAGCAGGAGGTTCTCAATTCGGCTGTATTTTTTTAATGTTTGTTACCTCCGCCGTTTGAGGTCCGATCGCAATAATTATTTTATTAACTACACTTAGGAAATATTGCTCTTGAAAAAATTCTTACAAAGATTGGTAAGTGCCCAGCGGGATTCGAACTCGCGACTATTAGAATTCTGTCCCAGCGCGATAACCGCTACAAAAAAACATGCATTTTTTCAAAAACCGTATTTTTATTGTAAACACTAGCAGCGCCCCGCGTAAGTCCCGATTTCCCAAGAATATTGGGATAAAAAGTCATCTTTTCGTTAATCCAAATCTACAGCTATCTGAAAACCATGCTTCATTGCAATCGGTTCAGTGGTTTTTGCCTGAAAGGTTAACAAGGCACACACATACATGCAAACTTTCGCGTTTATAATAATATTACCCAATAAGAAGTAGGATTGTGTATGTGTATGTTGTAGTCAAAACTAAAAAGCGATTCAAACAAAAATCTATGCGCTAGCTACGCTCGTAAGAGCGTAGCAAGCGGGCACAATATTAACCTAACCTATCGGCGTTGGTTTTCATGACAAAAGGTTTTTGTGCTATACAGACCTAGGTCTACCCTGATCTCTTATTCGCTTTTACGACACTTACGGATAGAGATTAGATAGCCCTATTCCATGCAAAGGCTATACGGCCCCATTTTTTAAAATTATTTGAAGTTTCATTAAATTATTGTATCAACGACTTGAAGGCTCAGACTTCGTAGGCAATTCGTAGGCATTGCCTACGAATTGTCTACGAGGTGCACGGTTTGAATATTGCCGCTTCAGATTGAGTTTTTCTTTGATCTTACTCAAAGGTAAATATTTTTCTGGTTTGATGTAGAAATGTTTCATCTGGTCTTGTCTTTACCAGTTCGAAATATGAGAAGGTTTTTTCATCGAGCCGACAATAGATTGCCTGCTTCAGCTTGAACTATTTACACTTTGTACCATCTGAAGCGGTAAATAACTGGCTTCTGAACTCAAGGCAAGGATTTATATTAAAACTTTACAAAGAATAAAAACAGTTCAGATATTTGCTTTACAACACGGTTCTAACTTACTAATAGACGTCGAACGTTGGTCTTTTATTACGTCCGCTTATTTCTACTAATATTTACAAAGATACTTTGACATCCGACGACTTTGGCCTTACTTTGTTTTATTTGAACATTCCATGAACTCAAAACATCATCAGATAACATTTTTTAACGTAAAACTTGCCCATACTATAATATTTGGTAAAACATCGGGATCACTGAGATAATGCCAGCTTCACAGCCAACCCTATGAGTGCACTCAACTTTTGCCACATTATAGCTGACGTTGATTATCACTCACTAGAAAAAGACAAAGCATTAAGCCACCCATAGGGTCGTTTGTGAATACAGCTGTTAGTGACAGGCACCGGTCGCGGTTACTAGCGACAAGCCGTTCGCTTTTCCCACATTTTTGTGTGGCAGGTGGCAGGCACTGAAAATGTTTGTCGCTGGTCACCGGTAGCTGAGATCGGTAGTTAGTTTTCGCTGAACTTTGTATTGCGACAATCTGACTGAATAAGGTTTTACCATCATCATCATCATCATCCGAGCGTTGTTCCCGGTTGCATCTCTCTCGAGAGCCCGGGGTCCGCTTTCCTACTTTTACGTCTCCACTTCGCACGATCTTCGGCATCCCGTGTGGTGAGGCCATTAATAAGGTTTTACCATATATACTGCTTTTAATGCTCTATGTAGGTTATATCTACTAGATACTTTACATTTTAAAATAAATATAAGTATTCTATCCGTTGTCTAGTTAAGTGGCCGTAACACAAGCTTAGTAGCTTACCACGGGGCTAGATGGCGCTGTGTGTTGTTCACAGAATTTATTTATTTTCAGCGGTAAAAAATAATTTGTTGGCGGGCGCAAATCTTGCACATGTGTTTTTCCTACATATTTTCCACCTTTTCAATATTGTTGTCTCAATTTAATATCAAAACTAGTTTTTATAATGAAATACAGATAAAGGAATAGAGAAAGAAGAAAAAAAAAAACAAGAAGTTCAACAGAACAGTTTCAATTTTGTATTAACCTATTTCAAATTGAATAAGAATATCTATTAACATTTTATACTGGCAATTTCTTGAGTAAAATGAAGCTAATGATATTAGCTTCGGTATAGAATTCAGATAATTAATTTAATAAATGCTTTCACAGGAGTCTTTAGTGGTTTTTTATGGTACATTTAACTAATAATTGCCTCGGAAAGATGGTTTTAAATAAGATATTCAGAACCTCGTTTATCTATTTTACAACAGTTTAGATTCAACGTTTTTAAATACCTAAACTTTTATGTCTAATTATCGCGCTCATAATTCTGGGATTAAGATAAAAAGGCTCTCTATAATGTCTCTATTTAGAATTGTGGTTTAGAATTTGTCGCTTATACCGATTTTGATTTGTATTAACAAAATCGGTTAAAAGGACTAACAGTCTTCCTACTCTTTCTTCATACAAACGTAGTCGAATGTTTCCTCCCCGGATAAACATATTACAGCAAATAATTTTTTGCCATTAAACCTATATCTGCCCTGCGTTTTGTTTTTTTTTTCATTTTCTAATCAGAATAGAAATAAAATTAGAAAATAGCCATGGCTGATAAAGGACTTATGGCATAAACATATTTTTTCTAATATCATCATTATCTAGGAAGGAAACAGTCGACTACGTTTGTAAGTTTGAATGAAGAAAAGAGTAGGTAGGTAGACTGGTTTGCATAAAAACATAAGACCAAGTAGCTTTTGCGTTTAGAAGGTAGTTCATTAAGATAAAATATTGTTAAGCAGTATTTAACACAGAATCACTAGGTGAAACGACTTAGAACGATGGGACAACCCACGGCTAAATCTGTACTCTACTTCTTATGCACCTTGTTCCCCCTCGCTGAGATTTCATAAAATGGCACCCCGGTACGTAGGTTACCTACAGAATATAGTTTGTCGTTTAAATATATGAGAGCACCGCCACCTTACATTTTGATTAAAATTCATTTCGAATACTAAGGTTAATGTCAACATAAGCTTCTAAGCTGTGCTCATATAAGGATTTGTGGGGAGCGGTTTAAGCTGTCAGCATCCTAAATTCCAATGTAGGTGTATGAAACACGTGTAAAATCTATACCTAGTGTTTTAGATAATATGACAATAGATACACAGAGGTGAGTTTTGATAGTCATGCATCACGTTTACGTTAATATTAGTAGGATTAGTTGACAGGTGAATATGCTTTTAAATGAAGATGAATACACTGAATTAAATTGCCGAAATTATAAATGAAATAAAAATTAAGTACAATTTTGAACAAAATTAAATAAATGAATGAATTAAGATAGATTTACGTATGAATAATTTATTTTTGTAACCAAATATTATAATGATAGCCACAAGAGAATAGATAAATTTTCTTCCTTTTTGATGTCAATATTTTTTTTTTTAGATTTTTTTTTTTTTGGTTTATTTTGCAAATAATTTACTAATTTTTTTGTCTCTCTAGTAGGTATTGCCCATCGTCACAGATTGACTAACATAATAGTCGCCTCTACATTAAATATGATTTTTTCAGCGCAATCTACTTATATCTATACCATTTATGGCTTTACTTCACTCTCTTAGCTTAGACCCTGCCCAGATATGAGTAAGATCTATCACTACGTCTTAAGCCGACTAAGCCGCGAGTTTTTTACGACGTTTTCTTGTTAACTAATAGGGAAATAAAGTCTATATTCTTTCTTAAACAATTGCAAAGCTTTCCTTAGTTAAATAAAAAAATAGCCTGACATTTATCTGTTTTCTCAAGGTGATATGCGCTTCTACCAAGTTAACTGGTCAATTGGTAGAAGCGCTAGCGTCTATGTTATAACGTAAATTGTTGATTTAAAATAATAGTGTCAATTTCATCCGCCTGCACAGACAGAGATGGTAGTACATTTTTCATTTGTTTCCGCGATGTTAAATTAAAATAAAACTTATTTATACCGAGTTTACCTACTTTAATATTTTTGGTGTTTTATCAATGCCCAACGTTTCAAGGGGACATAGGGTCATACATAGGGACAGACAGCAGGACGCGACTTTGTTTTATAATAATACTAGCTGAGCCCAGCGGTTTCACCCGCGTAAGTCCCGATCCTGTAGGAATATCTGGATCAAAAGTAGCATATGTTACTCAGGGTGAATTGTGATAATACTCACTTTCTAATGGTGAAAGAATTTTTGAAATCAGTCCAGTAGTTTTTGAGTTTATTCATTACAAACATACAGACACACACACACACACAAGAATACAAATCTTTCCTTTTTTTTAATATAAGTGTAGATGTATAGTGAACCAACGCGATTAAAACCGGAAAATGGTTTAGAGTTGGTAGTGTTAAATACATTCCGGTGGAAGGAGATGGTATTAATTACATAGACTTACTGTTCGTCTAAGGAGATAGAACATTAATCCAATAATCCGGTAGATTAAGTAAGTGATCTCAAGTAATTAGGAACTAAGTAGATAGATCTTTGACTAGCATTCTGACCCGTATTATAGAATGTAAATATTGTACTGCCAGAAATGGATTGATAATTAAGAGGATAGTCTCCATTCTCTTTCTCCATACAAACGTAGTTTACATTTTCCTCCCTGGATAAAGACATTAGAGCAGATATGTTTATGTTATAAAACCTATATCTGTCATGACAATGCATCTACCTTTTTATTTTATTTTTTTATTTTCTAATTAAAATAATAATAAAAAATATAAAAATAATAAAATCTAAAAAAGTCGTCCCTAAATCCGACACCCACGGGTAGAGATGGGGTACCCCATTCTATGCCGGGGCTACACGGTAACGAAGGGACATTTCTATAAAATAGTTAGGCCTGCATAAGACTATTTAAAAATATATTTAGCTGAACAAATTTAAAAATAATTTACGGAATCTTGAACATTGGAATATTATTTTCATAATAAGAATATAATAGTCGTCATACATAAAAAAAGTTATGTGCGCTAATAACATATCGCAAGAGCAATATAATGTTTTCCTTCACCGTAAGAACGGTGAAGGAAAACATTGTGAGGAATAGACATGTCCTAGGGCTCACTACGGTCGGAAGGCATGGGACATTCGCCAATCCGGAGTAGGAGCCCGTGGCGTCTTACTTAACCCCTCTAAGAAATCACGTACAATTGCCCAATTGTGAGGCTAAGTCCGGAAAAGGCCAAGCGAAACTAGCTGACTAGGTATGAAAAGATGTGTGCGCAGTATTTGCTAGAAGAAACATCAGCATTGAAAGTCTTTGAGTGTTTACTAGTGATGGGCCGACTAGTCATCAACTAACAAATATGCAATAAAACCAGAATTAATAATAATAATATACATTTAGAAGATGACTATTTAGAAAAACGCAATCAAAACTCGTTATCACCTAGGTAAACATACATCACCTAAACAGCATACATCTAAAATGTCACAACTATGCCTCAGCTCGATTCTATTTTTTTTCGAACTTTTATTTTTATTTCAACCATTTTTGGAAGTTTCGCTACAGCTTTCGAAGTGCGAATTTATCCAAAAATACTGACAATCGCCAAATGATCATAATTAACCCAAATATCTCGGAATTATAATGATCTGCATTGCCGACTAGTCGGCCGACTAGTCGGCTAGTCTGCTAGTCGGCTGAACCCCTAGTCGGCTCATCTCTATTGTTTACCTTTTATTGTAGCTGTCTATCAAATTCTCAGTACTTTTTGGTATTCCTTTGATCATTATAATAAACAAGCTTGTAAAAATAACTATAAGACTGTTCATTTTGTCGAATAAATATTTACTAACATAAACATAAAAAAAAATAGCTTCGTTAAGCCTTCTTTTACAACAACTAAAACATTATTTATTCTTGAATAAAATTACCTTAAGACTGAAGTATACATACCTAAGTACTTAGATATTATTTTGTTGCAGATAAACTTGATTAAAAAAACAAACAAAGTTATAATAAACGTGATGTGCCTCTGACATCGAATTATCTTGGTAGAATTAAATAATAAAATAAAGCTTGTTTTTCTTCTCTTTAATAATACCTTTTTAAGATTGAAGAATGCTCCTTGAGAATGTAAAAGCATCCCTTAAGTATCATTATTGCAAATGGTATGCTAAATGGTTGCCGTGAATTCGTTCCTTGATTTAACTACCAAAGTTCTCTCTCTGAGCTCTTTTTAGGGTTCCGTACCCAAAAATGAAAACGGGACCCTATTACTGAGACTCCGCTTTCTGCCTGTCTGCTCGTCTGTCTCATAAACTGTGATTGCTAGAAAGTTGAAATTTTCACCGAAGATGTATTCCTATAGTTGCTACAATAACAAAATAAAACAAATATTCAAGGGATGCTCCCATACAACGAACTTGATTTTCACGGTGAAAAGCAACGTAAGCGCGATTTATTTTTAAAACTGGCGTGCTCTAGTGATAGATTAGCGCCAGTGGTAAAAACAAAAGGGCGTCCTTGCATACACGGATTACATACACGGTCCAGTGTTTTAGGGTTCCGTACCTACCCAATTGTGATAATGGTACGGAACCTTCCGTGCAAGAGTCCGACTCGCACTTGGCCGATTTTTTTTTAAGTTTTGCGTTCACTAAAATCGCCTGTTTTTTATCTAAGAGTTATAAAAGGCTTATAAATGACGGAAAAGTTGCCGACGACGCAATCATTTTGGAGCAGACTAACCTTTAAGTTAATCCTAGTACATAGTTACGATCACTTAATCAAGGGATTAAGTTACCGATTCCCTATCTAAAGGAGAAACGTGATAGAGTTTTCTAATACGTATATAATTGATGATATATTAGCGTGACCCAGTTTTTGTTATATTCTTGGAAATCTAAGGTAGGTAACATTCTACTTTTATTTTAAGTTCTTAAGCCTGCACTGGAGGTTCGTAGAAATATTATAAAGGAAAAATTGAGATGAGATGAAGAATTTATGTGTTGTTGGTTCGAATCCCGCTCAGCGTCGATCATGCGTTATGTTTCTGTAAAAGTATTTTTTAATATTCTATTTAAAGTGCTTAAGCCTGCACTGGGCTTGCCTAAGTTGTAAAAGATGAAGCAATACTTGCAAAAATACAGCGTATGAGTCATCGACGCCGGTAGACTAATTGGTCAAGTTGTGCTCCAAAATATTTCTAATCTAAGGTAAGTTAAATATAATATGGCAATCTCTGTGGCACGTCGACGAATATCCGGCTGCAATGAAGAAGGTTGTGGGTTTGATTACCGCCGGAGACAAGAACTTAAGCTAGTATTGTATTTGTATTGTACGTGTATCCGTTGTCTAGTACCCATAGTAGGGTACAAGTCTATGTAGATTCTTAGATTAAAACAAAAATCTAAAGATACGGTACCTAGTCTCGGAAAATGAGACGATAAAACTGCGTCTAGCTGACGCACTAGCCTCAGTCGTATGTCGAACCGTTGCCACGTGAGCACGTGCTGTCACACTGCGATTATTTTTTTGACATCCATTAGAATGCCATTTTGCTTATTTACAAAGCCTGAATCATTCTTAAAGACACATGTTTTTAAATACATTTTTTTTATGAAAACCCATGTAGGTGTTTCTAGCTCATTTTTCGAATACGCAATGTTAGAATACACCGTATCTAACTATTTTTGTTTTCATCTAAGGGTAGATTGCACTTTGTGCAAAGTCCTAATATTTACTCATTTTTGATCTGTAGAACTACTTCTATTTGGAAATCAAACCTAAGCTACTTCACTTGAGCGATATGAAGATATAAAAGAGCGACGAAAGATACATAATGTCTTGTAATTTAATCGACATTCTTTCCCCTTACTATCGTTTCGGAAAATTTTGTAGGTAAAAACAGGACATGTCAATTTCCGTCAGACATTTTCCTTTACTAAAAGTGAACAATTTGACCTCCTAAAAGGACTAGGAAGCGATGTGACCCACTTTTGTGTAAGTAAGTAATAATTTTAAGCCAATTGGGAGTATTTGGCGGCCACAAACAGCGGCGTATTAAGCGAAGTAACTCGCCCGGAATTATTCGATTGTGTAACCCTTGTACAGAGTTCTAACGGTGGGTAAATAGTAAACCTAATTTGTGTTGACAGGGTGCAAGTGGCTCGGCCTTCCAACATAAAGATTAACCCCTTACTTGTAAACTATGATAAAGAGGACAGTCTACCTACTCTTTCTCCATACAAACGTAGTCGACTGTTTCCGACCTCGATAAAGACATTAGAGTTCAGAGCAAATATGTTTATGCCATAAAACCTATATCTGCCATAACTATGCCCCTACGTTTTGGTTTTTTTCATTTTCTAATTAGAATAGAAATAAACGAAAAAAATCAAAACGTAGGGGCAAGGTCATGGCTGATATGGGATTTATGGCATATACATATTTTATCTAATATCTTTATCCAGGGAGGAATCATTCGAATATGTTTGTAAAGTTTGTATGGAGAAAAGAGTAGGTAAACTGTCCTCTTAACACATGACTATCTCTATTTCAGAAACTTTGATCAAATATGATGTCAAAAATCCCATACAATTATTTGAAAGTGACAGCTCTTTATTAACTTTTTCCTTTAAAATTGACAATTCTTGTTTACGTTTTTGATCTAACTTTCTGAAATTGGCTATCAGTTATATAACGTTTGTCTATGTCTGTCAACTTTGAAATTTCAAGTCACTATAAAAGACAAACGATACCTACATAGTTTATGCGGCTACTAATCATAGTTTAAAAATAAGAGAGGGGATTTGGTTAGTGTTTAACTCAAGATAAGCTCGATGGTCTAGCTTAGCTGTTCTTGTACATTCTAGTCGTACGAGTTAAGCAACGCCTGGCGCGGTCATTACTTGGATGGGTGACCGATAATGCAACAACTTTTTCTCGACCTTCTCCGTGCATCGGAAGGCAAGTTAAGCAATTTGTTCCGGTTATTATCTCTGATAGCGGTCTGTAGGTCGACTTAAAGGCCTTGGGGCGACCTGAAAACTCTATCAGTAGGTGAGCCACACCACTATACGACATAGACATAGACATAGACAGACATTTATTCGCTATAACAACACTATGTGTGTTGTTATAGCAGAGAAATTACAAAAAATGGTTATAAAAAGACAGTTGTAATATAATAGGTACATTGTGTTAATGTGTGTTACAACAGCAAAAAGGCCTCGACTAAGCATTTGCCCAACCACGGTAGACCACGGTTGAACGCTGTTTTTCTGCCGAAACCTTCAGTCGATCATTGTTGATCTATTTTAAATAGATCGAAGAATAAAATAAAAAATACATAGTAGACGTGCAGATATTATATAGGTATATGTAACCGAATACAAGATAGTACTTATATAAATGTATGTTTTATACAGTAGATATATAAGAGCTTATGTACACATAATGAAATTAGGATAAGTAATAATATAATACATCACAACAATAATATAATACACAATATTAAATAATAAATAATATAAAAACACAAGTAAGGTCAACCGGTGTAGGCAATGATGACGGATGAAACAAATTGACAACATATTATAAAAGAAAAGGCAGATCGAGAGCAAAGGTACCAGTGAGACCAGACTTTTGTGTTTTCAATAAATATTCTCTGAAACGCTTCTTAAACCCATATTTAGACTTTAGCTGACGAAGTGGAGGCGGTATATTGTTCCAGCACTTGGTCGACTGATACCTGAAGCTTCCCTCAAATGCCACGGATCTATGTTTGTGATAGCTAAGCAAGTTTTTTGTAGGTCTGGAGCTGTACTTGGTTTGGTAGTCATTCAATTTATTGTATAGGTACTGCGGCTTATGTCAAAGCATCAGACTATGCACCAGAACACCCAAGTGTAAGTTTCTACGAGAGTCCATGTTGAGAGTAGAACTGCTATTGAGGTACGGAGTAATATGAGTCCGCCCTGGTATATCGTAGCAAAATCTGCAGCATGCATTCTGTATCCGTTGTACGATACGGGAGGTTTGGGCCGTCATACGTGGACCATAAACCACATCCCCGTAGTTGAGTTTTGACAGCACAAGCGACTCGCACACTTTGATTCTGACCTGCTGGGACAGATAAGGTCATATCTTATAGAGTACTTTAAGACGGAAGAAACAGGTACCAACCAAATCAGTCACGTGTTTCTCGAATCTCAGCGTGCTGTCAACCACGATACCCAAATTTCTCGCTTCCGAAACCTGATCTATGCTCCGGCCCTGTATGTTGACATTCAGCGCCAGCGCGCCCATCATAATCATCTGGTGTCTAGACCCAAGGACCATGAACTTGGATTTATCAGGGTTCAAGACTAAACCATTATTCTGAGACCAAGTGGCTATGGGATCAAGGTCTTTATTAATCCTGACAACATATTCATCAGGATTTTTCGGGTGGACTGGTAAGTACAATTGTACGTCATCTGCGGAAAGATGGTAATTGCAGTGTTTGATCTCTCGGCAAATGTCGGCACTGTAAATAATAAAAAGTAAAGGGCCCAGAATCGAACCCTGTGGCACTCCTCGCTCGAGAATTGGGGAACGGTTCCTCAAAAAACTGTCAAACCATACGGAAAGAATAATACTTTAGAAATTAACACATTTTTCTTTAAAGAGTTTGATAGGCGAACTAGGCGTCACTGTACCTACCTACCTAGCTAGTTCAAATGCCTGTGATGACAAATGACTTCGGTTATTTTTTTTTGTTGGCCTATCATTGTCTCACAGCTAGGCAATATTTTAGACACAATATTTGCCTCTCTGACATCTATACAGTCAGGTCCTGGACTAGGTTTTGCTAATCGGTTTTATTTAACGGCGTGTTCTAAAAACGAATACAAACTTTATTTTTGTAAAGCCTGTGGATAAAAATTGATCGGTTCTCCTAACACTGTAGATAAATTCGGATATATCGAAACAAGTAGGTCAGGAACGTCCGTAAACTCTCATTTCATATTCCATATGGAGTATATATAGAACAAAGATATCTAGGCTTTCAGAGGAATTGAGAATTAAACTGTACGGATTCTTAAAAACGATTCAAGGGTTAAATTTAGATTAATCTTATAACATAGGCACAATAAGAGAAGTCGCAGTCGTACTGACTGATGTTGCTGAGCCCTACCTAAATAATTTACTGGTATTGCGCGCGAACACACAGCTGTTCATTTGACCATACTAGAAACGCAATAGTTTTCGAAAAACTAATCATCGCAATTTAGTCGAGGCACACTAAGATGCCAGACCGTTATATAATAATTGAGGTTCCCGAGACTCGCTTTTTCGTTTTGCCATTCCTCATTCACACTGCGAGAGATCAGAATCAGCTGTATGGCTGTATTTCCTGGTGAGTACAATTTCTGTTCTTAAAATAGCGAGTGAATAGGTATACACACTACGGTGAAATTGTCCCACTTTACGGCAAGGGCCTCCTCTTAGAGAGATTAGGCAGTAAGGGAAGGAGTAGGTTTCAGTGGGAGCCTACTCCGGATTGGCGAATGTCCTGTGCTTTCGGACCAAGGTGAGTTTGACTTGTAGCTTTCCTTTACCGTAACAGAGATGTTATTTCGTCAAAGTACCAAAAAAATAAGTACCTATAAGTTATTTAACTACACTTAAATGACATCACCGAAATGTTTCTGGAAGTTTAAAGTTTTGCGGATCTAGATAGATACAAATACCATACATCTATTTGTACCTAGACCTACAAACAATAAATCATTTCATTTCAATTTTATTTGTTAAGAATACATAATAAAAATATATTCTCTCTAATACATTGTTCTTTAATAAACCTCTTTGGACTAGACTAGATATTCCAGTGCTGTAAAACATAGCAAACAATCGAGTCCTTAAACCCACTAGGGCATTAAGCTTGGATTAGATTCAGATAATGTTTCGCTTTTGGCGTTTTGGTAGGTTTATTTTTCATGTTTGATGTAGGTATTGGACTATTGGTTAGGTATATATAACAGTAATCTATATATTAAAATATTTATCTAAAATAAAAACTTCTTTTATTTTACTATTTGTTTTAAAAAAAAAGCGAAATAGGTATTTGCTTTATAGGTAGGTATTCTGTTAAAACTAGGGGACTTACTTTGTTTGAAGCAAAACGTTTTTAGGGTTCCGTAGCCAAATGGCAAAAAACGGAACCCTTATAGATTCGTCATGTCTGTCTGTCCGTCCGTCTGTCTGTCCGTATGTCACAGCCAATTCTCTCAGAAACTATTAGAGCTATACAGTTGAAACTCAGTAAGTAGATGTATTCGGTAAACCGCATTAAGATTTTCACACAAAATTAAAAAAAAACAATAAATTTATGGGGTTCCCCATACTTACAACTGAAACTCAAACATTTTTTTTTCATCAAACCTATACGTGTGGGGTATCTATGGATAGGTCTTCAAAAATGATGTTGAGGTATCTAATATCATTTCTAATCTGAATAGTTTGCCCGAGAGACACTTCCAAAGTGGTAAAATGTGCCCCCCCCCCCCCTTGTAACATCCAAAATAAGATAATGATAAAACTAAAAAAAATATATGATGTGCAATACCATGCAAACTTGCAACGAAAATTGGTTTGAACGAGATCTAGCTAGTAGTTTTTTTTAATACGTCATAAACCGTAAATCGCAATTTTCCTTTCTTTTAATTCAAAAATGTACGGAACCCTTCCCTCGTGCGCGAGTCCCACTAGCACTTGTTTCTTTCATTCGGAGTAGGTATTTCCTACAAATTTTATTGTCCAAATTTAGTTATCTTTTAGTTAGGAAGAGGCGCATCTCCATCCTATGGTTACAATTCTCTGGGTTAAAATAGCGATTTGATTGGGCCTTACAAACGCATACAAATACAGCTACGCAACCTCACGCATTTCTTGTAGAAACACATCCTAACTTTAGAGACTAGTTCTTACTATCATTAGGAAAGGTGAAAAATGACTTCAAATATTTACCTATATAAATTATGGCAAAAAGAAAACGCTGGCAATATAAATATACAAATTGCACGCTATTCTTTGAACTTTAACCTTTGTGTAAAATGCATTCTCAGACAGTCGGTGAGGGCATTAAATTATTATGAGCTCATTACGTTTTACTGAAGCATGAAATTATATCAAGAATAAATAGAATTTCCAGTGGAGAATAGAGCATGATAAAAGAGCGTTTGTAGTGATTTTAAGTTCTGTACAAACCTTTAGGTATATTATATTTTAGTATTATTAATCATGGAAAATTGCAAAATTAACACTCGCATCACATAGGGTTCCGTAGCCAAATGGCAAAAAAGCTAAACCCTTGTGGATTCGTCATACCTATCTGTCTGTCCGTCTGTCTGTCTCTGGGCTACTTTTCATCTCTGTATTCCACAGGATCGAACCCGGGCGCTGCTGTTTATAAACGAAGGTTGTATGTCCACATATTGTCTTATGTATCTTTTCAATGTCATACATAGCTAGAATAAACAATAAAACACCATCTGCATGTTGAGTGTTGACAAACAATCCTTCAGAAATAAAGTATTTGTTAACATTATTCATCAAAGGATCAAAACTTGAATAAATAATACAAATTACAAGGAAAACGGAAAAGGTTTCCGGCACGTTATTGTGAAAAACGATTCCTATTTGATTTACTTTTTCAACCTACGTAGATACAGATCCCAATATTCGAGAAAAAATGTTGAAATTCACGATTTTATTTGCTCAGCCAGAAATTGTTTTAGATAAAATGTACACAGATTTAGAATCACTGCGAGAATCATTTGATGTAATACGATGATGTGTGAAACGATGTTTACATTTATCCTGGGTCTTAATCGTGTATTGTAATTTTTAAATTCTCAATCTGGGAAAATGTTAATATGTGTAAGTGTGATACGATGATCTTGATGTATAGGATGTAACTGTGACAGTGATGATATCCGATTAAAATGCATCCTACTTCGACTAATCCTATCCTTCCTACTAATATTATACATGTGAAAGTTTGTATGGATGTTTGGATGTTTGTTACTCTTTCACGCAAAAACTACTGAACCGATTGCGATGAAACTTGGAATATACTTTTTATCCCGTAATTCCCGCGGGATCGGGACTTACGCAGCTGAAACCGCGGGGCGCAGCTAATTATTAATAAACACAAATAAGTCAAGTATAGGTTAGGAAATATTACGATAACGTTTTTTATTAGGAATTCAACATTTTGGCACTAATAGGTTTTAAGGCTTACAGGTCAATAACATTTTCGGACATTATTATTTGTTGTGTGAATGCCAATCATGGACGAATCCAGAGTACAAATACGTACGATTTAAACTTTATTATTGAAATACCTACATAAATTAAAAGTCAAATAGTATAACTGATAAATAAATTTATAATAACTTTCATTATAAGCTGCGTTAAGAGCCTCCAACCAACATAATAGCGTACTAACAATAACGACGGTTTGCAATGGTCGATTTAATTAGTTTCGGGACTGCAAGAAGGTCGCTTCTCATTATTGCCCTCTGTCACAGCCTTTGTTTTATTACCGCCTCAAAAGACTGATTTTACTAATGAAATAAAAGCAGAAACAGAGTAGGTAAGTGGCTGTCTAAGATAGGCTTTAGAAATAAACGTTGTAAGCAACTTTTAACATTAAACTTTATGAAGTGTCTTATTTATCTTGGAAGTTAAAGTTAGATTGGAGCATTGAAGTACTAATGACACAAGGACCGCCTACTTTGTATTAGAGGTACCTACATAATAAAAATGAAGAAAACTACATATTTATAATATAGTAGGTACCTAAGGTTTAGAATGCACTGCGATTAAACGCAAGCGGTTTACGAGTAGCTGAAAACGCAGCACCGCGTATCAACACGAAAAATCAGTCATTGAAAAAAACGCTAATGCGTGGGTTTGAATAGAAAGCTATGTGTTGCATTAATTTGGAGTTTCAGATCTACGGTAAAACGCAGGCGTTTAACTGAAGTCAATTCAAATGCAGAGGGATTTTGTTCACATTATCGTGTGCTAAAGATGCATGCGTACAAAAAGTTTAATAAAATATTTAGAACCAGCTGCGTCCCGCGGTTTCATCCGCGTAAGTCCCGATCCCGTGAAAATATCGGGATCAAAAGTAGCCTGTGTTACTTCTCGATCATCATCATCATCCGAGCGTTGTTCCTGGTTGCATCTCTCTCGAGAGCCCGGGGTCCGCTTTCCTTACTTTTACGTCTCCACTTCGCACGATCTTCGGCATCCCGTGTAGTGAGGCCATTAGCACGCATATCCGATCTTACAACGTCAAGCCAGCACTTCTTGGGTCTTCCCAATCTGCCGCGGCCGGGCGGAGGCGCCATAGCAAGACATTTGTTTCCCACGTAACTAGCCGGTTTCCGTAGAACGTGGCCGTACCACCGTAAGCGGCATTCTTGCAGTTTGTCTGCAATGTCTCGGACATGAAGGCTGCCCCTGATGCGGGAGTTTCTGACGCGGTCTTTTCGCGTCACTCCACACATCCAGCGCAGCATCTTCATCTCCGTGACACGCAGCTCCTGCTTATGTCGCTCAAGCAATGGCCACGCCTCACTACCATACAAAAGGACAGGTCTAATGATCGTTTTATAGACCTGTCCCTTCAGTTTAACCGGCATTTTCGGGTCACAGATGACACCAGTTACCTCTCGCCACTTGGCCCAAGCTGCCGAAATGCGGGACTTGACGTCACAATCGATGTCGCCGGACTCGTGAAGTACAGATCCCAAGTACTTAAACTGGTCTGTCCGCTCGACCATGTGACCGTCTACGCAGACAGGTGTGGGATCTGTGGTATTGCTAGCCAAGTATTCGGTCTTCGCTACGTTGAGTTGCAAACCGCCGTTCTCAAGTGACTCTTTCCACGCATTTACACGCCTTCCAAGCCGCCCCTTATCCGAGTCCGCTAGCGCAATATCATCAGCATACATGAGCATCCACGGGGGCTGCTCGTGTGCGTCTCGGATGATTACGGACAGTGCGTCCAGTATTACGCTAAACAGAAACGGACTTAGAACGGATCCTTGGTGGACTCCGACTGTAATGGGGAAAGATTTAGTGTCACCAACAGCAGTTCGCACCACTGAATCGGAATTTCGGTACATGTCCCTGATGGTTTCAATATAAGTTTCAGGCACCCCTTTGGACCGCAGCGCCCACCAGATCATCACGCGAGGAACACAGTCGAAGGCCTTCTGCAAGTCCAGGAACAGAAAATGCAGAGGCGTATTCTTCGATCTGTATTTCTCCATAACGATCCTTAGGGCGAAAACAGGGTCCATGGTACCATGACCGGGGCGGAAACCATACTGCCCCTCCGAGACAGTGCACTCCTGCCGGATCCGAGAGTCAACTATACGCTCGTAGAGCTTCATGGTGTGGGACATGACCTTTATACCACGATAACTTCCACACTCCTGCACAGATCCCTTGCCCTTGAACACTGGAGTGATAACACTCAGTCTCCATTGGGCGGGGATTCTGCCGGTCTCGAGTATACGGTTAAAAAGGTTGGTTAAGATGCCCACACCACGAGAACCCATAGCCTTCCATACTTCGATGGGGACTCCATCGGCGCCGACAGCTTTCCGATTCTTCATGCAGCGAAGAGCCTTGCGCACCTCCTCAGGCGTTATCAGTGGCACAAGTCCTAGATTCGGAGGGAGTTCCGGTGGCTACACCTCTTTATACTGCTTATTGAGCAGCTCGTGGAAATAAGAGCGCCACCTCTCCTTCACCGCGAGGTCCTCGCATAGCAGGTTACCATTAGGATCTTTTACACAGCGGCACTTGGATATATCCTGTGCCGCTTTGATCCTAGAACGTGCCAACTTATAAATAAGCTTCTGCCCCTCAGACGTTTCCAACTTATCGTACAATGGCTGTAAGTGGTCCCGTCTGGCTCTGGCTACTGCTCTCTTTGTGGCACGTTTGGCAGACCTGTACGCGTCGCGATCTTCAGGAGAGTTGGACGCTTGCCACTTTTTAAAGAGGGCTTTCTTCACCCTAGTCTCCCTCTGGACTGTGTCGTTCCACCACCAAGTTTCCTTGTCACACTTGCGTCCTCCCTTAGACATACCGAGGACCGACCGCGCCGAATCAGCGATAGACACCTGAATCCGGTCCCAGTGTTCCTGTACCGATTCGCCTTCAGCATTGGCACATTTGTCCCCGATTGCTGAGGCGAGCATCTGGGACTTGACTTCATCGAGCATCCACCATCCGATTCGGCGCTGACATGGTTCCGGTCGTTTGTCTTTGGTCTTTACACAGAGATCCATGACAAGGATACGGTGTTGGGCAGTGAGACTCTCACCGGGTATGACTTTGCAGTTGGCCACGTTGCCGATATGATGTCTCCTAGTGATTAGAAAATCGATTTGGGTAGCGCGCCCCCCGCTCCTGTAGGTGATCAAGTGGTCGGGCTTCTTTTTGAAATATGTGTTCACGAGTGCCAGGTCGGCAGTGGCACACGTACGCAGAATTTCTTCTCCTTCCGCATTCCGACTGCCATACCCGTAGCCTCCATGAACACGTTCAAATTCCGCCCCCATCTCACCCACATGACCGTTCAGATCACCACCCAAAACGATTCCCTGTGACAACGGGATAGCCCCAAGGACCTCGCCGAGTTTATCCCAAAACGACCTCTTATCAGCGTCGCTACAACCGACCTGTGGCGCGTAAGCACTTACTAAGTGGGTAGGAACCCCCCCAATAAGCACCTTCACGCACATAAGTCGGTCGCTAAAGCGATTCACCTCCAAGATATCGTCATGCAACCTCTCAGCGAGTACCACAGCCACCCCGTTCTCTCCACCAGGTGCACCCGTGTAGATCAGCTTGTAGCCATTCCCAATAAGCCGGGATCTGCTGCCTTTCCATCGAGTCTCCTGCAGGAACGCCACGGCCACCTTCCGCCTGGAAAGTACGTCGGCTAGCTCCCTCGCGCGTCCGGTTAGCGTGCCAATGTTCCACGTTGCGAAGCGGAGTTTCACATCGTGTTTAGGGGCTAACGTCTTTGGCCGTGCCCGCCCGTGGCACGGTAGCCCTCGTCCACTTACCACAAGAGTCAGGCGAAGCTCCTGCGCGCCGTTATGCGGCGGCGCCCTATCCCTGTGGCGATCTCTTCTATTAGTGCTTTCCATTTAGATTTGGCTGATTTTGACTTTTACGGGAGCGACTGCCGTCTGACCTCCCAACCCCGAAGGGAAAGTCTGCGCCAGAGCCTCGTCCGTTCATCAGCAGGTGCACCAAGCTAGCAGGTGAGGTTGGCTTGGGCCCAAAGATCTTAATGGACCCCATACACACCCAACTTGTTACTTCTCGATAATGAAGCTTTCTATTGGTGAAAGAGTTTTCGAAATAGGTCTAGTAATTTCGGAGCCAATTCGTTAAAAACAAATAAATAATTCCTTTTTATAGACAAAATATAACAAATAAGGCCTTACTACATGTACATAACTCCGTGCTTTAAATATTAAGTCCCAGACGTGGTGGTTATTTCTGGTAGCAGTTGTTAGGTCAAGTTTGGAAGGTCTTAGGGTGACCTGAAAACTCTAAAATTAGGCAAGTCGCGCTAGTGGTCGCCGCTAGTCGCCTATCTAATCTAATATTAAAACGAAAAGAAGAAGGTGTTAACATTTCGATCAAACTTTACGTTTGTTCTCTATCTCATACATTTTAACACTAGCGCCTCAATTGCGTACAGATGACAGTAGTGTGAAATGTATAAGATTTACATCAAAATGCGACCGTCCATGTAACGTTTTCAAATCATTTCCATACAAAAAGTCATCGGTCGCATCGCACATAGATCCCGCGCCGAAGATTGGTCCACATTATTATTGATGAGTTGCTACATAGCCGAGTTACTTTAAAAAGCCTAGGTGCAAATTGCACTATATGATTTTAAGTCAAATTGACACATAAGACCACTTGCGTTTTCAGCCATATGAAACTAACCCGTTGCTTTTTCGTTGCGTTAAAGATATTATCCGACCTTTCAATTTTTGTCAAATAAAAATATAGCAATCGCATAATTTTATGATTTATACTTTGACTTATAACAGGCTAATGCGATTTGTATGGCGCTTAATTTTATCGTGAACATCTAGTGCTTTATATAGCACAGTAGATAATCAAATTACTTGTCATAATACTCTTTATATTCCGAAGCGAGATTCTTATGTAAATTTAATTCTAAAATAAATCACCAGTGGCAACATTGTACGGTGATGTCGTGAATATTAATAAGGGATCTCCTTAATCATGGTTTGTACTTGCGTTAAGTAAATCTATGTTTAGTTTGCTATATCAAAGTTTACCTTTGATCAAAGGAAATAATGTATGGGAAGGTAATGTTAGTTGGTATTTATACATACTATCAGTATAACCTAATGTACAACAACCTTACCTGTAAGTAAAGTTCTATCACAATTACACTCGCGGCTAATCCGAAGAGATTATACCTACCTAATTATACTTATTTACATTGTTTATCTAATTATATGGTTAGAGGACTAAATACTATACAGTGTGTTTCGGCGCCGGATTTTTAGCCGAAAAGGGATTGTTCTAGAGACTATTTTAGTGAAATTTAAACCCAAAATTTAAAAAAAAAGAGGTACGTACCTACCGAAAGTCGTAGGCTTGCACCATAATGTTTCTTTAAATTGCTTTAATTTGGTCGTAAAACCTTGTATAGTTGGCTTTCCTTTTTTTAATGATTTGGTGTTTTTTTTTGTTTTGAATGTAATTAGATTTCCAAATAAATATAAGTACAACAACTCCATAGAAATACCTACGTTGTATTATAGAGGTATAGAACCTTAACCGTCGTCTATAGCTTGAAGACAATATTTTAATGAATACGTACCTACACAAAAAGACATTTAAAAATTACCCATAAATTATATTAATTATGAAAATGGGAAATGAATATAAAATAAGGAAGGAGCTGCGGCTATTGGTTATAATAAGAAACAATACCTAAGACAATCACTTGCAAAGTCCAATACTACAACTAAAAATTTAAATCTGATGTTAGCGTCCTACAAAATATTATCGAGATTTTTCTTCTGTTTTCGCAATTATGGATTGAAATTAAACTCATTTCTCAGTTTTAATTGCGTAGTGTTTATTATTTCAAGCATCGTTTCAATGCTCAACGTTTCGAGACCTCTAAAGGTTGAGTAGGAGAAATAGGTCTTTCACTTCTATAACATTTATAAAAGAGGATATTAACGAATCCAAGTTCTCAGAAAAGAAAATATGTCACTATTTGACCTTAAAATGTTCAACAAAGTCTGGATTAAATTACTTTGTTGGATGCCTGGCCCAATATTCCTGGCAACTGACCCAGATTGATAACACGAACGAAAGTGCCGAACAAAAAGTTTATTCCCAACGGTGACTGTGTATTGAGTTGTAGGTACTATAGGGATGTTTTGTAACGAAATGCAATAGTTTGCCTAATATTGTCTACGAAAACCAGCAGCATCTAGCATTTGGAGACACGATCGGTCTAAAACTGATCCCTGACGGTTGCCCTTCGGGGTGGCCTGACGGTACAGCGGACCCCTCTCTTTATACTCTTGCTGGTCATAGCTGGGGACGCTATAACATATATGCGTAGGTATTAGAGAACTGGGTTTGCGTTGTCCACGAAAACCGCACAATGCGGGCTACCGTCAATTGACGATTGCATCTGTGTGTGTCGACGGAGCGGTGCGCACCGCATGACGAACACAAACCGTCTTCAAGCAATTATCAATTGACGATAGCCTGTGTATGACGTGCGGTTTACGTGAACAATGGATCTTAAATTATCTCATACTAGCTGCACTCGAATCCCGATCTACACCGACCCGTTAGATCGGGAATCAATCCCGATGTAACGGGAGTATCGGAATGAACATGTGTTAATCCAAATATATAGCTGCACCACGTTTCATCGCAATCGGTTCACTAATGGTTTTTGCGAGAAGAAATACCAAAATTACTTCCACACATTTTTTTACATTTATACTATTATATAAGTATTTAGTAGAATTCATATTGACACAAAAACCTGGGATAAACAGTCGGAAGATCGAAACCATTGGAGGGTGACTCTCTGGGACGGAGTGGTTGCTCACAATAACAACTGGTTTAAGCATTTGGGTAACAAGCTCAATATTACGCGCTAGGCCAATGATGATGATGAAAGCCTACTCATAATATTCGATAGTATCTACCTATCTACGAGTAAAAATAACGATATTAATTTGTCGATAAGAATGTTGAGAGTGTAAATTAAAAAAAACAAGTCTTTAATATATTAGCTTTTACCGAAGGTTTTATTACAAGAAAGAAAAATCTTTTTATGAAAAAATTCTAGCCAAAAAATCTGTTGGCTTTGCAAAAAAGATGAGCAAACATAACTTTTGTTGAAATTGTGTGACATTTGCCCATCTGGGTTAGGCACGTGACGAATTTAATACACTTACCTACCGAATAGAGAAGCTTATAATATTTGAGTGCGATGTACACATAATTAAATGTACAACGTGTTTTGAGAATGATAATTTTACCCCGAAATGAGGTTGTGCTAAACTGTTCAACGAGTTTTTAGGAATAAGAACTATTTTTTTTGAAAATGTAGAGTTTAGTCTAGTAAATCTACACTAATATTAATATAATGAGGAAATAATTGTATTTTTGCATGTTTGTGAGTATGTATGTTTATAATGAATTAACTCAAAAACTACTGAACCGATTTTAAAAATTCTTTCACCATGTAGTAGCCTATGTAGTAATAGTCTGAGTAGCAAAGGCTACTTTTGATCCCGATATTCCTACGGGATCGGGAATTACGCGGGTGAATACAATATATTAGCAATAAAAAAGCATCATTAACAATAAATTTTATCTCAACATAAATTGCCTGAAATAACCTGAAAATAAACGCTAAATAGTTTGAATTTCGAAAAGTCATAAAACAAAATAATAAATCCCCATTCCGGTTTATATTACCGTACTTGAAATATACTGTATTTATTGACCTAATTATCGAAAAGACATATTGCTATTGGTACCATAGAATGAAGTACGAGTAGGTAATTTTATTTTGTCCATGAAAAGATTCTATTTCTGTAATTTTGTTTGAGTATTTTTGATTCAATGACGATGTAATAATATAATTTCTACAGTAAAATGACCTACTTGAAAGAAGAATAAAATGAAAACAAATAAATAAATAAAGAAATTCTGTGAACAACACACAGCGCCATCTAGCCCCGTGGTAAGCTACTAAGCTTGTGTTTCGGTGACTAGACAACGGATATAATACTTAAACTTATTTTTTTTTTGTAAATACATACATATTATTATACAAAGCTATCTTCATACAAATTAGCTCACTCCGTCACGGTCCGGTCCCGGCCCAGTCCAGTATAAATAATCCCCTAATGTAAGTAAAAATACGTAGGTAAGCACTTATTGAAAAAACATCGATTTACGATAAAACCAAATAGCTAAAGCATTTTATATTCGAGCCCAAATATTATCGTTAAATTATCGAAAGTGACCCACTGTTTGGTTTTCCCGTAAATTCATGGACAAACTCGTAAAATGGTTGACCTTTCCAGGGGATAGGAATTTATTATTTTCATCGACAAAAATAATAACACATTCTTGTTATATCTTCATAGAGTTCAAAAGAATATTGGTAATAAAAAGGAACATGAAGATTATCTATTTTTTATTATCTATAAGAAAGTATAGGTAATAATCTTATTTAGTAAATTTAAACATTTGAATGAATGTACGACGTTCCACACAGCGCAATCTAGCCCCAAACTAAGCACTAGGCTTGTACTATGGGTACTAGACAACGGATATACTACATATTATACTTTTTTTTTGTAAATACATACATATGATACATAGAAAACACTGAATATCCCATGTCTTCGGACCGTGGTGAGTCCTAGGACATGTCGGTTTCCTTACGATGTTTTCCTTCACCGTAAGAGCGATGTTATTAGCGCACATAACTTTTTCTTAAAGAAAAAGACATTGGTGCGCGGTCGGCCTGGACCCACGACTCTCGGAATGAAAGCCGGGTTATCCCATCTACCACTAGACCAACACCGCTCTTATAATGTATATCCAGTTTCTTATTTTAAGTACTTTTAATTTACGTTTGTCGTTCTGTCTGTTTATCTTTCAAGACTCATTTTGTCAGGGAGGGAGAGAAAAAGACATTTGAAAATACTGAAGTCACAAGTCCCTATAATATAGTATAAGAACAAGTGTCTAAATCAAAGCGATTAAAAGAAACGGTCGAAGTTTATTTTGTAACTTTATGTTTAACTTTACTATGAGTATAAGTAATGAGACGTACTTTTAATACGTTTTTTTATAAATGTTTATTTATAGGGAGGTATATGTTATAGTTTTTGATGGTGGTAAGACAGAACAAAACAAATTATTTAAGTGGAGTTAACGATACAACAAATATTATTTTTTTATGACGGCATAATGGGTAGGAATGGAACCCTCGCCGCGTGTTTTCGAGGCGCACTTGACCGGTTTTTTTTGTTTTAGCACCGCCGATTGCCTTTGATCTTTGTATGAACCTTTTCGAATTAAAAATGCAGGACGAATTAAGGATGAAGAGTTACTTATGTTATGTCCCAACCCTACCTTATTTAACGTATTTAGAAGGATTAACGAACATTAAGGATTGTACAGATTTTAATGTAAGTAGGTATAGGTATAGGTAATTGAATTATTTAAACTGAAAACTTTTGTATTTGTTAGCTGCGCTTCGCCGATGACCAACCGGTGAATTTTGGATTTTTTATGTCATGAACAAAGCCGATATATTATGCCTGGAGAGTCTTAGAAATTCATTGTCTTCTGATCAAGATTGAGTTAGTAGTTTTATTACAATTGCGCTTTGTATTTAAAACTGTACCTGATACGTTGCCGTTCATGACGATGTGGCTCGATTTACCCATCGACACAAAAATTTGAAGTCTAACAATTACCGACCTGTTTCCTGCTTGCTTCCTTACGACCTAAGTAAGGAAAAATTGTTGACAGATTCGGCAATATAATTGGTCCAAAAAAGATTACCTACTTACACAAAACAATATCAATTAACGTCGAGTTCCTTCCCCGATAGTAAAAGTCAAAGTAACAATCAGGCTTTTTAAAAACTGTTTTGATGTCCACCAGTGGTGGCCGTTACCTATGTTTAAAAAATTCGTGCCATGGTCCGCCAGTGTCCGGCAACAGTACGGATAATTAAAAGTCGTTTAACTGTCCACCAGTGATCATCATTTGATTAAATAGGTGATGGATATCGGGAAATATCGGCTAAAAGTAAAACCACAAAGTTGTTTTCGGATTTATTTCTTGATATAGTCACTTTAGCTGTTACTTTTGGTTGAAGGAATTCGCAGTTAGTAGGTAAGTATACCTAATTTGACATCAAATTTACATATAAATAGGTATGTTTATATAGGGACATGCAGGTAACATCAAATCCATTAAAACGTGTGACCGTTGAAAATTATGTAGGTAAGTAACCTAACTTGTTGCTCAAGCAACAATTTGTTTGGCAAAACTTACCTTTAAAAAAGATAGCACGGACACCTAAGTGTTTTAGACTTTGTTTAAACTTTCTAAACACATATCATGCGACTACAATGCTTACTTAAAACACTCGGTGGTTTTAAAAGACGAACTTCAACACGAGTTGAGAGGAACGTTTGTAGAGGGAAAAGACCGCCAAACGACTAGCGACTGGTTGATCCAACCACCTCTCTGATACCTAAAGCTTTAGCACTGCGCATGTGTTGTGAACATATTTCAGGCAATTTACAGAGCAGGGTAACTTTGTACTTACATGAATATTTTGCACAGAAAAGCGAAAGCTTTCCAGAATCTAATATCTATATCTATCTAATCTATCTATCTAATCTCCAGACTACAATCAAGACCAGCAAAGCTTTCGCTTTTCTGGTCTTGATTGTAGTCTGGAATAAGGTACAACTGGTCATGTTTTTGTGAGGGAATGGGTGATTATTTTTGTTATATACGCAATGTTGTAAAATGTTTTATAAATTATTGGCTGATTTTTAGTTTTGTTTCAATTAAGTTTTAAACTCATTTTTCGGTTTAATTCCCGTGGTATTTATTAGGTACTTATAGCATTGTTTCAATTTTCAACATTTCGAGACTTTTACAAGTCTTTTCTTAAGGATTATCAATCCAACTGACGCGATTAAAACCGAAAAATGAGTTTAATTTCTATCCCACATCGCGAAAATAGAAAAAAATCTAATTAAAGTTTTGGTAGAAACTGTTCTAAAATGTTTTAAAACTTAACGGTACGTTCACACGGCGTCGAGTGTTTCTTGAACCGAATAGGTTTTTTGCAGGATTCGGTTTAGTGGCAACAGTATTTCAATGAATGAGTTCACACATACATTCGGTTTCAAGACACGGCAAAAAACCGAATCTTGCTGAAGTTGACATCCGAATACCGCAAAACGTGGCTCCTTGTGAACGTACTGAAAATTGCTTATAGAGTAAGATCCCAGATCCGGCAGACATCATGTGTTTCTTACGAACGAAATGCGGTCGATTGAGTAGTGTTAGTATGTACTAAGAACACATACCTACTTGCTAACCTGCTGTGACGGCCAATTCTCAGATATCAGGTCATCAAGGTACACATAAAAATATTCTTAAAAATAAGTCGCCAATACTCCCAGACACTTTCCGTCAGCCGTATTGTTATGCAGTCGCTTTAAAGCTCCCAAAATAATTACTTAACTTCACGTCCGATGGGATCTATTTATTCACGTAAATTACTTCACATTTATTCATATTTACTTCACGTAAATTCTGATGCTCCATTTTTATATACATATGTCCACCAGACAACAATTTTAAAACCTTTTACAAGAAGACAAACCGATCCAAGTGGCCAATCATACCCTGAACTATTAGTTTCGGGCTAGATGACTGTGTGCCTTGTAAAATAACTATTTATTTACTTTTGCTGTGTGTGCGACCATTTGGGCCCGTCTACCGACGTCGCCCGGGATGTAACAGAATTATTCAATTAGGTATAGTTCATTAGACCTTAACCTTACTAAAGATCGTCCTTTGTTATTCCCGAAACTCGGAAAATATGGTCGGACTGAAGGAGTAATTGGCAAACTTCAGTAATTTTCCTATTAAGGTCAAAGTTATTAAGGGAATCCTCTGTAAACTCATTATTTAAACCTTATCCAGACATTTGCTAATTAAACAAGTAGTACATAAATGTGAAAAATATTTTCAAAGTTTTAAGGAAAATCTTTTAATGAAATCACTTCATATTTTTCTTTTTCAGTTGGCCGCCGTCTTAGGGATAGGGGTCTTCACTACCGCTCGGGGTCGTACTTGGTGCAAAGGTTGGCAATTGCCATACAAAGAGGCAATGCTGCTAGCATCCTCGGCTCCTTTGTGCCGGGTACGATCAAGGGCGGCTTATTTAATTAACTTTTTTTTATGTTTTATTTGTTTGTGTTATGTATGTAATATGTTAATGTAAGCATTAACATATTACATACATAACAATGGTAATGTAAGCATTACCTTAATTAATAAAAACACTGTTATCTTTTTCTTACTAAATCTAATCTTAAAATCTATAAAATTTTCATGTCACGATGTTAGTTACCGTACTCCTCCGAAACGGCGCGCCACCGATTTTTACCAAATTTAATATGCGTATTCAGTAGGTCTGAGAATCGACTACTATCTATTATTTATAAGGCAAAACAATGTTTGCCGGGTCAGCTAGTATTATATAATATTATCAATAATCTAGTCTAAAACTAAAAAAAAGCTTGCAGTAGGTACAGGTATCTGGTACCTGTCAACGTATGGAATACTGGTAGGGTCAGTTGTACTTCGATGGTGATTGCTTATTTGTGGAATTTGCACAGAGGTAGGTAAGGTATTGAATGATAGGGCCGAGACTTACATACTTGTACTCTTGTACGATGTGGATAGTTTAAATGTATTAAAAAATGGCAAATCCACGTGAATAAACACAATAATCCATATTTATCGAGTTCCATTCATTATGTTTATGCGAGTGTCACCGCGAGGCTCATCTAGTAACTATAACCTAATATTTTTTATTTACTCGAGTAAAACATATTCAATAGTGGGCGGGCGGAAAAATATGTTTGAGAAAATATGTACATGTGTATACTTTGTTTACCTACTATGTGGATTACAATCTGGCTAACAAACAGCATCTGATAAGTGAGATCAAATATTACGAACTATACTCTATTTCAGAATCTTTGATCATAAATGTAAACAAAAAACTCATCTATTTAAAAAATAAATAAAAATCTATTCTAAAAGTGGCAGCTCTTTACTTACTTTTTCCTTTGATATTGACAGTTCTTTCTTTACATTTTTGATCTAAGAATCTGAAATAGAGTATAACTATAACTAACTAGCAACAGTTTTATGCTGAGTCTGCCTATTCCGGCAGCGCACATCTATTATTTGTTTGTTTATTTTTATTAGTTCTTTTTAAGAAATTAAACTCGTTTTTCGATTTGAATCGCGTGGTTTTTATTACTCTTATAATCGTTTGAATGCTCAACGTATCGAGAGAAAAATCTAAGTTCTTTTATTTTTCTTAGTGAGTTGTTGTGTTCTGGTCCGAATAAACGTATTTTCTCTCTTCTTTCTGTTGACTGTTGTTATTATTCTGTATCTATGTCGTGAAATCCTTTAAATTTCAATCTATTGTTATCCTAATTTTGTCTAGTTTAAAGGATTAGCTGTTGGTTTTTCAAATAAATAAATAAAATCCTTCTCATCCGAGCGATGGACATTGGACATCCCTCTCGAGACACCGTGGTCTGCTTAAACACAGTATGTAAGTCTTACTGACGTTACCTGACCTACCTTCTGCAAGCAGATAGATTTGGCAATGTTTTTATAGCCGGCCGACAAAACCGAACAACGTACAACAAAACAATAAAACTAAGTCTATCTTGATGATGAGACATGTAAAGGTCTAGAAACGTGGAGCTTTGTGATGGCTTTCGTGAAGCTAAAAAGTAATAAACACCACGCGATTGAAACCGAAAAGGAGTTTAATTTTAATCCAACATCGAGAAAACAGAAAAAGAAAAATGTACAATAAAACTAATCAAGAAATCAATGTTTCTTTTCTCCTAATCCAGCAATTCCATCAAGTTCATTCACGGAGTGGTAGAATAACTGTTTTATAGCAATTAAACTCAATTTGCTAGAGTTCGCAGACAAGAAACACTAAATGTGAACAGCCACCAGCGTAGTAAAGACTGACAAGGGTATTGAAGAAGGTGAGTGACGGTGCTTGTATCATATCCAACAATCATCCGTCGAAACTTATCTATCATGCTTACGATGATCCCCGCTTACCTACCTTGCTGCATTATGGCGGAGGCCGGTGAACGTCAGGTGCTCGGCAGATAGCCGTCTGGGATCACTTTTAGACTGATCGAGCCCCCAAGCACTAGTATTTGATAAACTTTTTAGGCACGATTTGTACTCATATTTATATTTTTCGAAACGTAAATATGAGTTTAGATACGGTTAAAATTTTGAAAACTTACTTATCATACCTATCATCCACCTATTGTCGATTCATAAGAATTTTTAGTGACAGGCGAAAGTGCGCTATAAAAATTATGAAATTAGTTGGGCAGTTTTACTTGGGAGATTTGGCTTAGATTTTTCTTCTGTTTTCGCGATGTTGGATTGATATGAATTTTTTTTTCGGTTTTAATCTGGTGTTGTTTATAGTTTGGCTGCTCTACTTCAGATAATACTACAGATAAGTCGGTGGCACTGTCGGTTTAATTTGTTAAATGAATTTTTCTATACGAATATTATTGTCAACAAACTTTAAGGTTCATTTTTATTATCCACGTTCATTAAGATCCTTTTCGGTCTGGTGGGTGGTACATAATTTAATTTAAGCGTAACGACTTTGTCATTTGCTCTGTGAACAGTGAACAAATAGAGCCAGTTTTATCTGTTGTAGGCTCGGAAATTCTCCAACTAGGTACGTTGCTGACCAACTCGATTACCTAAACAATGCCTACATATTAGTGGAATTAGTGCCCTTCATGACGTCTCATGTAATGAAGGAGGAGCTCATTGGACTAGCTGCGCCCACTGAAGATTTAGTACTCGACTCGTCAAGTGCAAAAACAGTTCTGATTGGTCAAGCGTGTTTTGACCTGACATTTTGGTTCTCATTCGTCAAGCAATGCATAAGTTCTAATTCGTCAAGTCATAATTTTGTCTTAATTTGTCAAGCCTTATTTTTGTTTTAACTGGTCAAGTCAGTAAAAAGTTCTGATTCGTCAAATACTGAAATAATAATGTAAGTAAGTAAAAGACACAATAACTGGCAATCATTATATTTGCGGTGTAATATTGCATATTAATATTTCCATTAAAATAATGGTAAGTCTATTTCACATTAGTGTCATGATTTATTTACATGTGGATAAGTTTGATTTTCCTTGTTGTGGTTGAAAGTGTTCAATTATTTGAAAATAAAATTACTAAGTGGGTAGGAAATAAACAAGTACGTTTGATAGTTGTTACGAAAAAAGTACAAGTTCTTTAGCAAATATTGATTAATTTATTGGAAAATAATGAATGATCAGTTTTTTTTTGTGGAAAGTGAAAGATATAAGAGAATTCTGCTTTATGATGGTTACAAGTTTACATTAAACATAAAGAACAAAAATCTTACAACAAAGTGGAGGTGTACACAACGACAAATTTGTAATGGTTCCGTGACAATTTGTCCAAATGAAAGCCAAATTTTAAGAAAATCTGTTCATAAATGCCTACGACAAAATAATGAGATTGACAAGTGTATGCAAATGTGGAAAAACAAAGTGAAAAAATCGTTTAAACCCGTGCAGCAAATATATGAAGATACGATTGCACCTCTTCTTGACCAAGGCATTGATTTAGTCGGCAATGTACCTGAATTTAAAAACTTTAAACCAAAACTGTACCGATGGCGTTACAAAAAGCATAATATAAGTAAATCATCATCTTATACGTAAAACTGATACGTAAAAGAACGAGGGTCACCGACATAGCCAAACGGATTAGCTCTTTGAAGTGGCAGTGGGCAGGACATATAGCACGGAGAGCAGATGGTCGTTGGGGCCGAAAAGTTCTCGAATGGAGACCGCGGATCGGAAAGCGCAGCGTTGGACGTCCACCAACGAGATGGACGGACGACTTAGTTAAGGCCGCGGGTTCACGATGGATGCAGGCCACTTATGACCGAAGCATCTGGAAATCTATGAGGGAGGCTTATGTCCAGCAGTGGACTTCTTACAGCTGAAATGATGATGATGAAGTAAATCAAAGTTTTTATCATTGGACGAAGTGCAGATCCCGGAGAGCTTGAAACGCAATTTGCTTAGTAAAGATGGTACTGAAAAAACATTTTGATTTTTGTAAGTGATAAGGCTAGGGCCGTCGTGCGAAAATATATAAAATATTTTGGGGATGGCACGTTCAAAAGTGCACCTAAACCTTTTACGCAACTATATAGTCTCCATGCTGATGTTGGCGAATCAGTAACTTCCACAAATGTGATTCCTTTGATATTTGCGCTCCTGCCCGACAAAACTGAACATTCATATACACGATTTCTAATGCTTTTAAAAACACACTTGCCAGAACTTCATCCTGCGTCATTCAAAATTGATTACGAACTTGCTATGTTCAACGCAATTAAAACAGTTTTTCCTGATGCTTACACGACAGGATGTTACTTCCACTACACAAAGGGGCTCATGAAAAAAGCTAAAGAATTGAAATTAAGGGAATCTTCTATAAACAAGAAGTTTTTATATTTATGTCTTCAATTACCTCATCTTCCCCAAGAGTGTGTTTGGCAAGGTTGGAGAGAAATTTCTGAATCAGTACCCAATGGATTAAATATCACGAAATTTAAAAAGTATTTTATTCGTCAGTGGCTTTCATCAAAATCCATACCCATTAGTTGCTACCTTCAGAAGCATAAAACTACAAACCCCGTCGAAGGGTGGCACTGCCGTCTTAACAAAAAAATTTGTAAGAAGCCTAACCTATTTCATTTTATAGATACCATGAATACGGAATTATGCATTCAAGACTTTAAAATTAAAAAACTGAATTTAAACAAGCTTCAAAGAAAGAAAAGATTACAAAAATATTTAACTAAAGAAGGCAAAATAAGAAAGATAGTTACAAAATTTTTAAATGGAAACAAATCCGCTTACGAATGTTTAAATTCATTAAGAAAACTGTGTTTTAGTAAGACATGATTTTTTTAACTTAATATAGGCCACTATAGGTGCGTACATTAATAAACCTAATCATATTACACCTCATTTGCACTGTATTGAACTCCGGTTAATATTGATTTATATGATTTTGAAATATTTTTGTCTGATTTGGTATACTTAATTCTTGATTTTGTTTTTTTTTTTAAATTTCATTTTCACCTACTTACATCTTATATAAATAAATAGTTTGCCAGTTATTATGTCTTTTACTTACATTATTATTTCAGCATTTGACGAATCAGAACTTTTTACTGACTTGACCAGTTAAAACAAAAATAAGGCTTGACAAATTAAAACAAAATTATGACTTGACGAATTAGAACTTATGCATTGCTTGACGAATGAGAACCAAAATGTCAGGTCAAAACACGCTTGACCAATCAGAACTGTTTTTGCACTTGACGAGTCGAGTACTAAATCGTGGCAAAAAATCATTTCCTCGAGCACCCCCGTGCCGTACCCAAAGCGTAAAAACGGGACCTATTATTACTATTACTAAGGCTGTCTGACTATCCGTCAGCCACCAGGCAGTATCTCATGAACCGTGATAGCTAAACAGTTGAAATTTTCACAGATGATGTATTTTGGTAGCGTTTGATTTTATACGACAGATCTATCTTTGAAAAATCCCTTTCGTGCCAAAATGTTGAACTTCCTCAACCCAGACATTTTTACGTCTATTTGAAAGTCGCAATTCAGTTTCCAAAATATTAGTAACAATTTAACGATAATTGAAAACAGCGCCATCTGTTGGATAGTTTTAGAACCTTTTCGCTATTTCAGGTTCAACTACTTTCTTATCTTTAAAATTTTGGATGAGACCATTCTAGATGTCACTTTAACAAACTTGATTAAACCTTTTTTTCACCGTATATTGTTTGTATGTACCTATGCAGTTTTACTTGTTAGATCCAGATTGCATGTATTTTAGCTGCTTACATAACAGATAAGTCGGTTGCATTGTATGTAGGAGACGTTATTTTATGCTGTACTCTAGAGTGAATAGGCTACTTTTAGGCTACATCGTACACCACCTCATCACAACCTACCTTCAACACCTTCTCTAAGATCTTTTATGAGTAAATAAAATAAATGTGTATTTCTTGCAAGCAATAAAACAACAATAAATTATTTTAGAATTAACTATTTATATATTTCAATATACTTAGTATCTCTTACGAATAATCTATAATTACCTAACGCTCCGCGCTCAATATTTGGTTTATGTCTATGTAGACGAATTAACAGTTAGTAACAACAAAATATCTTACTACATTTTACGTGATAAGAACATTAAATTAAATCGAAGTTCTAATGCCATTGGAAGAGTCTGCAAACTAAGTTTACACTTGTCTAGCAAAGATGTCACAGGGCCATGTATAAAATCCTTTAGTGCCAAAAAGGTTGACCATCCTAAATTGTTAAACTTCCCAAAATGTCGAATCTCAAATTGTTGAAAGCACTAAGAAAAATATCGTGTTAAAACACTTAGAAAATAAACAAATTGTAAAGACTTCATAAATG
Source organism: Idaea biselata (assembly GCA_958496205.1). Taxonomy (NCBI): domain Eukaryota; kingdom Metazoa; phylum Arthropoda; class Insecta; order Lepidoptera; family Geometridae; genus Idaea; species Idaea biselata. The sequence goes on from OY292404.1 coordinate 18,202,361, forward strand.
TGCATGGCCCAGTGACGTTCCTGGCAAAAAACAAGTCCTCAGCCGACCCTAATGAACAAATTCACAATATTTTGATGTTTACAACGTCAGAAATCAACGAAAATTACCAATTTCTTTCAAGCGAAGCTTTGAAACTAAACAAAACCAAAAATGTTTTTACGAAATGTTCTCAGATTCAATCAGTAACCAACTTAACACAAAAATGTAAATGAAAATAAATGTTGTATGAAACATCTAACTCATCGTGCTATTTTACATTCATTATAAAAAAAAAAACTACACTATTAGTGGGGAATGTTAACTTTGGTATAAAATATTAATTAACAACAAAACATTATCAAATCAAGACACTCATAAACAACTTAAAATCGATATATAAATTAAGAAAAATACTGATTAATCAATAGCCTATATAGATCCAGTCGAGGTATATTTACAGTTTCTGGAAATGCTTATTAAATTAACTTAAAGAACTTACTTAAAAGAGGAATATGATAAATGTATTTTTAAACTGAAATCTTGTAACTAAAGTATACTCAGGTAGGTAGTTACGGCAAGAGCAGATGAAACAAACAAACTTTTGAATACTGCGCCAAGTTAAACTTTGTATAATTGACCTTCAAGTTACTTGGCGATACATTGTGATGTTCTTGGAAAAAGAATCGAACGAATTCTGCACTGGCCTTTAGTGCAGCCTAAATAAGATAGGCTTAGAGAAAACCCCCCATATAAACGATGATTAACATCTGCATAAACTATATATCGTTTGTCTTTCACTGTTTGTATTTCAAAGTTGACAGACAGAAAGAAACGTTACATAACTTAGTCATTTGCTTCGTCGTTTATAAGTAGAGGAAAAATGTTCACATTTTGAAGTTCTTATTAATTATACCTTCTTAATATTGTAGAGGTGAAAGTTTGCACTGTGTTGCTAAAACTATTGGACCAATCGGGATGCCATTTGCCTAAGATTGGTTGATGATTTATGGACAAGATGGTTGCTTTTTATTCCAATTTAAAGAGATAGGGAGTTTTTAGAGAGTTTGGAGCCAGATACTGGAAACATAATCTCCGGCTCGCTTATTGCGACGCAATATGACAGTACATAGTAATTTCAAACATCGGTTTGGGATAGTAGGCTGTGAATACCTAGATTAAACCGAGGGTTGCAATTTTGATAATAAAAGATCGTTCCAAAAACATACTGGGCCAATGAACAGTTGTGTCTACATAAGATTTAAAAGTTGGCGTATTTTTTTCGTAATTATAAGAAAAAACTGGTACAAAAAAGTTACGCGTTATGATTATGAATATCACGTAGCAAACCTAATGAGGAAATGATGCAACTTAGAGCAAGCGAATTATTTCTTCTAGATATAACGCACCACAATAAAATTCCAGACTTTAATAGAGTTTTAGGCATAAAAGTCGTAATTCACCTAAATATATCTAACATTTAAAATTTTCCATAGATTTTAATGATTCTTTGCTAACGATAGATACTTATTTACGCAATTATCTACATGATTTAGAAATAAGAAACTAAAACTTTTGCTCTGAAAGTTTCAGTTTCAAAGTCAGTGACAGAACATCTACCACGGATACAGTTTCTACGAAGAACTAAATTTCTAATGCTAATTCGTTTGCGAGCAAGAAATAATTTTCACTTGTAGTGGCGCCATTCATAGATAGCGGAAGTTTACGAAACTAATCCACACTAAGTTCTATACAATATGCCATAACTCACTCTAAAGCAGTGGCGAAAGCTATCGAAGGCTCTAAAGAATAGTTCCCAGAGCCAAAAGTACTTTGACCTTTCGTGCGTAAGATGGAAAAAGCCACTACTTGAATAAGACCTCTTGCACAAATATAGATGGCAAAATTCAGCCTACATATAACAATTTAGTTATTTTTAACAACATATAAAAGATCTGAGTAGTATTATCTATAAATAGTATATCTATTTCTTTAGAAATCGTTATATATCTATACCTATCGAAATTTCTGCTCTTCTTTCTATCAGTCAAGCTTCAGAAGTTACAATCATTCTTACATTTGAGAAATATTACATATAGGTACAATATAGTTAAGTATATGTATATAATTTACTTGTATCTTACAATATATAAATAAGGATTTATAGGGCTTCTAGTTAAGAAAATACCAACCACAAAGGTACACATATTGCAATATCAATTGTTTAAAAACAAATCGATTATAATTTGAATGATTATAAAAGAACGTTTTTGAACAATCTAAAGAAATTATTGCACATAATTACTTCTAACTATATATGGAAATATAGTGAGAGAGCAAAACAATATAGTCATGTAATATTTGTAAATTCCAGACTCATTATTCTGAAACTACATCTACCGGATGCCTAAAACGACAATAAAAAGTCATTCTACATTTTACATCAGATCTATGTTCTATTTCCATATATAAAGATTAAAATATGTTTATGGACTAAATTGTTACTCATCATAGAACTGCTAAGTCAATTACATTCAATACAATTTCAATACACTACTAAATTAAAGTAATGCAGAGTACAAAACAGAATATAGATAATGAAGGCTATCAAATTGTAATTAATGTAGAATACAAAAATAATACAAGCGTTGAATTTAGACTGTAAGTAATAATTACAGACTAAAAAAATATTGCGAATGAAGACAATGAAGAATGTAAAACAAAGTTTTAATGTAGGTGATGTAATTAGGCTGTGGAATCGTGTGTCGATGGGTTAGGAATGATTGTTCCAGTCGATTGGTCTCGCAGTCTTCGTACTTCTCTTGCGGCGGCAGCTAATTCAGCTTGTAGCGCCATCTCTCTTTCTCGCAGGCATTTTATTTCATTTTGCCAAGTCTGTAAAACAAATAAAAAAAACATTTACAATAATTCACACAGCGAGCAAAGCGTCTCTGCTTCAAGTCTGGTAAAATTGAAGAAGAAAAGAACAGAGAAAAAGCAAAAAAAATAATATTTGTATTGCTTCTTATCTGAAGACAAAACATGGTAAGTTTTAGCATATAGATTATGTTTATAGAACCTATTTACTCGATATATGCGCGCGCCATATTAAGTTAAAATATTTGATATAATATGTCGCATATCTGCCACACTCCGTTAATTACATTTGGTATATTCGCCATATTATGTCGTATATCCGCCATATATATGAATATATATGATATATCCGCTATATTATATCGTATATCTGCCATATTCCGTTAATTATATTTAATAAATCCGCCATATTATGTCGTATAAGCCATTATTCCGATAATATATTTGATATAATCGCCATATTATTGGGTCTTTCCACCATATTCCGTTAATATATTTGATATATCCGCCATATTATGTCGTTTAGTAAGTCTTATCGTCTAATTTTCTACTCAAACTCATACATCATTATAATACTTACAATATTCTGTTTAAGCAGATCTAATTTGTCATTCTTGAGTCTGCAAACTTCTTGTCTGAGTTGGTCTGCATCATTTCTAGGCGCGGCCGCTTCGCCGCGTGCGCCGGCTTCGGCAGACGACATCGATTCCAGACCTGTATCGCTGTCTACGTATACTACACCTGGAATATTAGGGTTTAAAGTTAGTTTGGTTTAATTATTTTTATCTACTTGTATTATGGAGGGATCTTTACAATTGGTAGGTTCAATGCTTGGTCTATGTTTGTGCAATATTTATACATTATCTTATTTTTAAAAGCCATTAAAATTACCATTCCATTATATCCTGTGTTTTTAATGAAAATTACAATGTGGATAAGTTGAACTTTAACTTTCGGTGAACACTATATTTTAATAATTATTTAACGCACGATATTTCACAGATTTTTAACGACCGATAACTTTATCAATGGTTAAACCACAGTTGAACTTTCACTTTTTTGTATAGATTCTAAAATTATTGATGTATGATTATTAAGTTTTCCAATTCAATAGGTCGTGAATTGGACTAACTACGTGTTTGTAACATAATTATTTAGAGCATGCCAATCAAGAACAGATCGCCTTTTACGTCACAGCGTCATTATCGTTTGAAAGTTTGCATGGCGTGGTGACGTTGTCAGCAAATAAAATAACGTGTAGTGCGAGGACCTAAGAGCATTTCACCTTAGTGTTAAATAAAATCAAAGGCTAGGACGGAATTAAAACAAAAAATTAACCCCTATACTTATAAACGATGACTAAGTATAGGTTACGTTTGTCTCTGTCTGTTAACTTTGAAACTTCACGTCACAGTAAAAGAAACGTTACATAAAGTTAGTCATCACATCATATAAATAAGGGGGTTAGCTACCAAATCAAATTTACTATAAAATGTGCTAATAGACTAGATATTTCAACTAAAGAAAGAAAAACATCTAGACATTAAAAAAAAGTATAACAACAAACATCACTAGAGACTACTAACATCGAAATTTAAAAATATCTCGAATATGAAACTGACCTGCAGCATTTTTGCCACAATTCAACCATTCCTTGTCATCTAATTGAGAAAATGACGATGAATGGAAAATAGAACAAAATTAGGTAGACACAGAACTCATGATCATTAAATTAAATTATTTTTAAACCGATTCAATATCAGAAGTGGGATCTCATAAGTCATAACATAAATATTTATTAAAAAATAATTTGAACTAATGGATATGGATTATAAATTTATAATAAAGACTGTATGTACCACGTAGAAGTAGGACTATTAAAGGTATTGCCTACCAAGAATATCACAAAAGTCACCTACACCTGGAACATTATTTCAGACGAAAAAATGTCTCTCATCTGCGCAAGCGATGGTAAACGAACTCTAAATGGTAATTGCATTTTCGTGAACACTTTTAACATAATATTAAGGCTTACCAAGTGGATCCAAATCGACGGAATTCAAACTAGAATCGTCGCTGTGATCGTTCATCGGTGGACGAGGTGGCGCAGCTCGTGACGTCACATCTGGACTCGACTCTCCCGACCCACCAGCTGAGCGCACGGATACAGCAGAAGCAGATGACGAAGCAATGGACGACTTTGATCGTCCGCTCTGTAATAAACGTCCTAGAATCAGAATGGTTTGGACGTCTACCGATGACTATTGCAAAGTCTACCACTGCGCCACAGGACCTTAATTTCGACCGAGAGGAACCAGAGGCCATTTTTTTAAGGTCTGGATAATGCATTTAGTTGCATCCCTACCGTCTCCGGAGGGCAGCGATAGGGTACATACCGCATATAGGGCACTAAAAACCAGACCGGTTCCTCTCTCGCCATGTTGTCATAACTATTGGTATACTTTCAGAGGAACCAGAGGCCCTACTTTATTTCGTCATTTAGGAATTGTCGGTCGATCCGACCGATAATTTTCTTCAGCAGTTTCAAACAAGTTTGAATTTTGAACATCGGAAATTAACGGTCAAAAGAAACGCAGTAGCCCATCAAGTTGAAAATAATATCTTGTTTACTTACGTTGGGGGTGTGAGTTTCATTTGGTGTAAATTTGTTCTTATTGAGATGATTCTTGTTACTGTCCCCTGATAGATTCGTGTCCACGCTTGGTGACCTACAAATGTAGAAAATTAAGATTTTTAATTCAAAGTATTTACACTACACAATTTCAGGAAGATCATGTTAGTTTTTACTTTATTGCCAGTTGAGCCACCTATTCACTAAATCTAAGATTGTCATAACTAAACATAGATTTAGTAAATAAGTGTCAATCGTACATTCAGGCATATACAATACGCATATGATCGTTTGTGAATACGGCTTCACCATGTATTTTCTGGTTTATTGCATCAGATTGTCGTTCTAGGTTTTTAAACTCCTACAGCGGCATTAGCAGAAGTTCGCTAGAATGTAGGCACAGAAACAAACTTAATAATTAAAATTAGAAGACAGATGCTTACCTCACTTTATAAATAAGTGCTTTCTTCACTGTATCAATAAACCTTGCCCCCGCACCTTCTTGCTTCGGCGTTCCTTCAGGTTGCGGCGACACTGCACCTGCATCCACTCTCGCCCCCGTACCAAGAAACTCGACCGTTTTACTCTTCAAATCATCAGCTAAGTTCTGAAGCAAACTGGCCCGAGTTCTCAGTTCTAATTGGGCGAATTTATCGGCTTTATAACAAGCGTTCTCTGCGTTGATTAACTTGGTGAGGAGGAATTCTTTGAACTCTTTCCCTTTACGGAATATGGGTGGCTGCGGGAGAGTCGGCCCGAAGAATGGTACGTCAACACGTGCTGTGACGGCCACTTTGTACCTGAGAGAGAAAATTAAAATTAGATCTAGAACTCGTAGATGCTATAGTAGTCATAAATGTATCACTTATATAAACATCGTTCCTTACAATCATTGTGAAACTTGTAGATATCCTAGTACTCATACTTGGCGTAAATTTTGTCGTAGATTAACTGCCATAGCCATCTTGGCTCTAGCAATCATGCTATCTTTAGGCTCAAGGCAGACAGGCTGCATTTGACGGTAAATTTCTGTTCTAAGACAAAAAGGTGAAGTAACTGCATTGCTACAACCAGGCTGAACTGTTAGTTTGCATTTTTATTGCAGTCGTATAGCCATATTCAAACTGCAAATTGCAGTTATTTCGTTTAGTGGTTAGACTCATCTAGTGTCACAGTTTTCAGGTAGCCCTAAGGCCTCTAACATGACTAACGAATGCTATCAGAGATAACAACCGGGTTTAAAGACTGAACTTCAAATTGCAGTTGAAATGCAGCCTTAGCGCTCTTGTTCCACTAGAACAATTTCATATTTGTTCTTTAATAGAAATAATAATCATACAGTCGAGATTCGTTTGCATATAAATTACTACAATTTACATTTCCACTTCGCTACATTTTCTTTAGTTCTCAATGCAAATATCTCTGTACAAACTTTGTGTTCAGGATCTTTCAGACTCGGAACTTCCGGATAACTAAGGTACCAAAGAGTATCACAATATTTGGCTTTTTAGTTTAATTTTACGATTTATGCAGCGCTAGCCACTTTTAATCCATCCATGCTAGTAATGGCCCTGTAGTGCACGGGACATCAATAGGTTAGCTTACCTATTACCTATACACCCTCCCAGTCTAGTCAGCCATGACCAAGGAGAAGTGGTCCAAACGTCTAGAGCTAACTAAGCCGTGGGTTTTCTCACGTTGTTTTACTTTACCGTAAGAGCGATATCAAAAGTGCAAATAACTTTTTCGCAAGCAAAAAGACATTGATGCGGAGTCGGCCGGGTTTGAACGCATGATCTTCGGAATGAAAGACCAATCAATTAGGTAACCATTGAGTTATTATTACTTTTTTAATAGATAACAAACTATCGGTGTATACAAAGTTTGTAGCTTGTAGGAGCCCAACTTACTCGACAACTTGTAATAAAAGTTTTTAGGTGCAGTACTCGTATAAAAGAATGCACAATTATAGCAAGATAAAGTTGAAATTAAACTCATTTTTAGGGTTCCGTACCCTGTAAAGACAAGACATTTAAGACACCTGTAGAGGTCTCGAAACGTTGAGCATGGAAACAATGCTAAAAGTAATAAACACCACGAGATTGAAACCGAAAAATGAGTTTAGTTTCAATCCAACACCGCGAAAACAGAAAAAAATCTAAAATATAGTTGTTAAGACTTTGATACTGTTTGCACTAGATGTTTGCCTAAAGATGTGTAGTCTTTATCGACGTAAGTATGGATATTTACCTGGTCTCCCCGCCAGCTGCTTCCAAAGGCGTGACAACAATGAAAGCGTGAAGGAAATGCGATGCAATCATATCAGGTGTGAATGGGGTTGCTTTTTCCTGAAAAAATAAAAGAACGATATTTAATAAAACTTTTCGAAGGATTTTTTTTGTGTGCGTAAGAAGAGGTTAAGAAAAGTTATTTATCAGTAGTAAATTAAACAGCTTTTTAATGGCTTCATATAAATAATGTCTCACCGATCGTATAGCTCGGAATACCTACAGTTAAAAAAACTATTTACTTACAATAAAATAAGTTTCTACTGTTAAAATTGAAAAACCCTTACCTTTTAAGGGGTCAGAGGAGAGGTAAAACCAATCATTTTATTATAGAAAAAGTTGTAAACCTCATTGAAAACGTTACCAAGAGGGTTGGAAGTCGTACATTATTGACCGTCTGACCACTTTTCATATTATATGGAAAAATAACTTATAAATCGAGTTTTTACGTAAAAAAATACCCAAGGTTATGATGGACGGTTATGTAAATTATTTGTTTCCCAAAGGAAAAATATTTCAAGTGTATAGATGGGTTTGACCTTTGGGCTTGACAGGTACATACTTCGTTAATTTTTAATAGTAAACTACGTTTGGTCTAAGTAAATAGGTACTGAGTATACTGTTAGGCACTTGTTTTAAATATGTATGTGCTACAAAACACGTAGGTCAAAACCATGGCAGTTATAGAGACAATTATCACTAAATACCTATTTGTTTAATGATAGAGAATTTAGTACAAATGTCATGGTCGTATTATACAATATACCACTAGTAGGTCCGTTTTATATGTTGACTAGCTGACCCGGCAAACGTTGTTTTGCCTTATAAATTATAGATAATTAATTTTTTCCTGAATTTTCTTTTCTAGAAACCTTACGGAGCCCGAGACCTTTCCAACGAATGCAAAACCGTGGAAATCGGTTCGTGCGTTCTGGAGTTATAGCGTCAGGAAGGAAAACCCGACTTATTTTTATATAGTAGACTACCAGCGCCGCGCTGCTTCGTCCACGTAAGATCCGATCCCGTTGAAATATCAGGATAAAAACTCCTATGTCCAAGCCTACAATATCTACACACTAACCCCCTTACTTAGAAACGATGACAAACTTTATGTAACTTGTGTCTTTTACTGACATGAAGTTTCAAAGTTAACAGACAGGAGATAAAGTTCCATAAACTTAGTCATCGTTTATAAGTAAAGGGGTTAGTGTGTAGATATTATAGGCTTGGACTTGGAATAACCCATAGGCGTTTATATCCCGATATTTCCACGGGATCGCATCTTACGTGGGTGAAACAACGCGTACCAATAAATGTACTAAGGAGTAGGGGGTGTGGGGTGTAAGTTTGTATGGCAGGTACAAATAAATATTTTAAAGAAACAAGCCCAGTGCAGGCTTAAGCACTCAAAATAGAATATTAGGTACAAATAAAGACCCCTTACCTGAAAGACAATAGCGACAATGTCGTTTCCAACATGCCGTTTCCTCTGCAACTGCTGCGCGTCACCCGCCGTGTGCGGTAGAAGAGGGGCCACATGGAACATGATCTCTCTATTGTAGAACTGCTCGTAAACCGCCTCCGTGCCAGTGTGCCCGTTCATTATGTCTAGCCCGCCTCTGTAGCCTGGAATTAGGAGTAAGAAAAGGTATTTTAAAGTCTGTAATGGAGGAGAAGCCGACAATAAACGACTTCAATGTAAACCTAGAAAGGTGGTGTGATGGTTGTGATGCATTTGGCAGTGGCGAGACATGGAGATGCATTTAAGACACTAGGGTAGACCTTGCCAAGCAGTTGAGAATAGTAGCCTAATTTAAAAAAAATAGACTTTGAGTACGACGTCTTTTACACATTATTATTTTAAAAATAAGGATCTGGTTAGGGATCTACTGGCCCTTCAATTGGAGAGATTTTAAAATCGGCCATCATGCCAGCTTGAATCGTTGATAAATACATGATAGTAAGCCTAATTTGAAGATATATAAAAAACAAATAGTCCTTGTAATGTAAAAATAAAGTAGGTAATAAGCTATCGTTAAACTTAACAGTTTCATTGCCACTGACGCTCTATTGTTTACAAAGGTTTAGGTACCCAGTTACGGTGACCCTTACAGCTCGTTCCCACTTGTCGGGTGTCGGATCCGTATATTAAACGGAGGTTATAGTGGCAGAACATTACATATGAAGCTATTCACACTTATCGGAAACCGATTTTGTGTCGGTTCCGACAAGAAATGTCGGGTGTTTTGCCAGCCCTCTACGCCCGGAAAAAAATCGTGTCGGATCTCGCTCGCCTATGATAAAGAATGGCGCTGTTCACATTCGTCTGATGTCGGTCTCTAAATCTTGTATTTTGGTAGTTTATGCTCACTGATATTTTAGCCAATAGATGGTTGAATGTAGTTATCGACATTCTAAAATAATTAAAAAACTTAATTTCGTCACTCCTCAATTCTGTTATTAAATTCTGAAATGTTCCCAAACTAAATCTTTTTCTCAGGATTGGGTGCACCCAATATTTTCTTTCCTTGACTGTCTTTCTTCTTTTTCTTCTTAAATAATAACACAACAATAAATTCGTCGTCGTCCATCGTGCACAATCGCTTCGCGTAGAATGCATAAAATTGACACTAGCTTCGACCGTGGCCGACAACCGATTATTAATCGTGTGTGTGAACAAAGGCGCCGACAAAGGAACGAGCTCCGAGAGCTCGTTCCCACTTGTCGGGTGTCGGATCCGTATATTAATCGGATGTCGGCAGAAAATATTGGGTGCACCCAATCCTGAGAAAAAGATTAAGTTTGGGAACATTTCAGAATTTAATAACAGAATTGAGGAGTGACGAAATTAAGTTTTTCAATTATTTTAGAATGTCGATAACTACATTCAACCATCTATTGGCTAAAATATCAGTGAGCATAAACTACCAAAATACAAGATTTAGAGACCGACATCAGACGAATGTGAACAGCGCCATTCTTTATCATAGGCGAGCGAGATCCGACACGATTTTTTTCCGGGCGTAGAGGGCTGGCAAAACACCCGACATTTCTTGTCGGAACCGACACAAAATCGGTTTCCGATAAGTGTGAATAGCTTCATATGTAATGTTCTGCCACTATAACCTCCGTTTAATATACGGATCCGACACCCGACAAGTGGGAACGAGCTGTTACGTTAACAGGATAGTTACTATTAACACATTTTTTTATTTAACCGATATTTATTGCTTACAAATGATAAAAGCTTCACTGACGTGAAACTTAATGTGATAGTCACATTCATTCAAAGTTCAACATCGGATTCCGAATAGGTTGACATACAGGCACTTTGCCAAACTATGCAATTTCTGGCAACTGCGATCTGCAGTGCCAGCCGGGCCTTAATTCAGGCCCCGAATGTGGGGTACAGCTGTTGCAAGCAGATAATAAATTCAGATGTTTTGTTGCAAGAGATAAGAAGTTGTGTTGGGCCGCTTTGTTTGGAGTTTTTTGCTCATTTCGGATAAACTAATAGAGTCGTAGAAAAACCTTTTTAGTGGTTAAACCGATGTTAACTCTAGCGTGACTTAAATGTAAATATTAACAAGTATTTTTTGTACTTCTGTCTGTGTTAACGCTGAAAACTTTCACAACTTTGGCTTGCGACAAAGCCGTAAATTATACGTCATGTAACACAAGTACAAAATTACTAGAATTTTGCTATTCTTACCTTGCCTTATCAATAAACGTGGAGTAAGCTCTTAGTAATTTTACCACCTTTTGTTTCTGTCTGTCAACTTTGAAAGTTTTTATCTATTCTACACTACTCCGGCCTCACGTTTATTAATAAGGCTAATTGAGTTTATTAACCATTTACACATATTGCTAAGTACCGAGCGATTAGCCCTACAATGACGCCACGTCAATTCATTAAAAAAAATTATGTTAGTTTTTAGGTACTATTTCGGTCAGATTTCAATCAAAATATATAAAAGTGATTTATTAAGAAACTAAACATTATAATTTAACAAACCTTTATGATCCTTAAGTTTAATTTTCTGGCCGAGCATTTCAAGAAACTCGTCAAAAACAGGCGAGGTTTCATTGTTCCCGAACAACTCTTCTTCCGTGGTCTGTCCGTACTTCTGGTATAGCACTCCGAACTTGAAGCTGTTCACGAGGACATGCTCGTCGTAGGCTGAGATTAGGGAGGAGGCGTTGAGACACATGACCGCCATGAAATTGTCCACGTTAATTTGCTCGTTCAGCATTTTTGTCATTTTCAATGGGGATGGCATTATGCCTGATCCTGGAAAAGAAGATTTTTTAAGATATTTTATTTAAGAGGAGTACCTATATACGCCAACGACCTTGAAACTGAAAATCCCTGTCGGGCTCATCGAAAATTGTTGATTATTTCATGACGGAATGTCGTTGAACTTTTTTTTGTGCACAGATTGTAGGTGACATTGTTTCCTACATTTTGGTGTAGTTTTAAGACCAGAACCTCCTATTGGTGCAAAGCCTATCCAAATTTTAGACAAAAATTGTCTGATTTGGCTTAAATGTCGATAGGCTTCAATACGTTTCGACATATTTGTATGGAAACTGCACTTAAATATCGGAAACAATGTCGCCTACAATCTGTACACAAAAAAAAGTTCTACGACATTCCGTCATGAAATAATCAACAATTTTCGATGCGCCCGACATGGATTTTCAGTTTTTCAGAATAGGGCCCTTAAATGTACCGGATGTTTCGAGGAGGAGGTATTAAGCCGAAGAAGGAATGTTCTTTAGGTCTAGGCGAACAACTTTTGTTCTACAACTTTTGGAAATAGGTATATTTTCAGTATAAAGTTTAGGTACGTGAAAATCAGCTGTTTCTTAAAGTTTGAGGGCATTGGCCTTAAGGTGTCCTTTCTTTAGTTTGGACCACTACAATCTTAAGATTAGGTACTTGCTTTTAATTTTAAAAACAGCTGTTTTTTTTTTCAGTAAAACAGATTCAAAATTATCAAAAAAAAACGAATTGCCAAAAGTTGTAGAACAAAAGCAGCCCCCTCGGCTTAATACCCTTTCCTCGGAGCACATTGTATAATAATAAAGTTTTTATAGATACCTACCTAGTCAGTTTAGTTTTAAATAGGTTTGATTAATTTACGTTTCTGTTGTTTTATGTTGTTATTCTTTCGTCAATGATTATGATATCATTGTACGGTATGACGACAGCACGTGTAAAAATATTGTCTAACTTTATGACGAGGAATTAATGACTCATTCAAGTGGATTAACACAAGGTGGGTTGCTTAAAAACAAACCGACACGCTTAGATGCGCGAGCGCACGTCCTACGTTTTGAAATATCTCACGTCACAAGAGGTCTTACGTCAATTACTATAGGTTCTTTCGGCCCTTTGGAATTACTTACAGGTCCTAAGACCTGCTTGCTGAATCTCTCAATCTTCATTTGCTTCATTTGCTTGAAATGTAACACAATTACTTTCTCGAGCTCCTCCGTGCTTCAGAAGGCACGTTAAGCAGGTGGTCCTAGTTGTTATCTCAGATAGCAATATATCGTTAGGTCAAGTTAGAGGCTTAAGAGCGTCCTGAAGACACGAAAATAAAGAAAGAACACATAGAAGTTTTAGCGCTACCGTTACGTATGATTGCATAAATTTATGCGATTAATGTAGCACTACTATAAAAGTCATTCCAGTTTGTCTAATGTTAAAGTTAATATTAGCGCATTTTTACGTACTTGTGGTGGGTATAAGTCCATGCATGGTCTCTGTACGAAGTCGTAGTAGTATCCTAGTGTGGTCTTGTCCAGCCATGTGTTCGTTCTTCAACGACAGCACCACTGGACCAAGGTTCTCATCATAGCCGACGAGATTGATGTGCTCCTGCGGACAAAAAGAAAAGGTTGTGAACTAAACGTTAGGAAAGTACAGTTACTAAGAAACTCGAGTTGTTGTGACAATGTCTTAAACACAAGACACTCGATCACAATTGAAGGTGCTATAGTATCCTTAATAATCAAACAATTTAAATTCAATTTCTGTCGACGGTTTTGCACCTTAGCATATTACTATTTAATGAAAATAGTATGCGCACCTCTAAGAAACATATTATACCTACTACCTATTTTTTACATGAGATAGGCATTTGACCTCATCTCATCTGATGCTTGCCAAGAAGAAACCTATTTGTTCTAGACTTGAAGATTACAAGGTTGTACTTAAGGAGGACTATCGACGCGGGCAGTGAGTACCACTTCTTAGTTGTACATACGAGTAACGTGAATGCGAGGCGTTTTTGGTAATAATACGAGTAGCTAAGTCTGTTGTTTTGTAATAACATAATATGTAAATATAAGTGTGTTTCGCACGTTTATTGCCTCTCTCCAAACAATGAATATTACATTGTTTAATTACTTATATCACCTTACTTATAAACGATGACTAAGTTTATGTAAAGCAGAGTTTATACGAAGTCAGTAATGCTGGTTTGATCCTGCAGACAACCCAGCGTTGGCCTGGCCCCTGTTAAATAGACGGACTGTCTATTCTCGCCAGTGCGAGAGAGCGCTAGTGCGAGCTTGGCTTGGCAGCCACCGCTGGCTTGGCTTGTAAAACTGTTTACACATGGCAAATACCAAGCCAGTGCTGGCTTCCATTTTTATTGGCAGCCAGTGTTAACTTTGTGTAAACTATGCTTAACGTTTGTCTGTTAATTTTTGAAACTTCATGTCACAGTAAAAGACAAACGATACATAGTTTATGCAGCTGTTTATAAGTAAGGAAGTTAATGTATTTACAACTAATTAGACTAAAATAATAAAGGTTAACAGTTTAAATTATAACCTACTTAGGAGTACCAACATAAACCGATAAACGGTGCGGAAAATACTCTGTAATGGGGGCCGGCAGTAAATATTTACTTACTGTAAATTGATTATAAACTAGGCAACAGGAAAAGTTACTCTAATTAGCAACAATAACCAATATTGAAAGGCAAAACAACGTTAAAATACAAATACAAAGAGGTTTTAATATTCCATTAGAATATGGACAACTATCTAGGATCTAGGTAAACAATTTCAAGACTATTTGTTTAAGTTAGGGCTAGATGGCCCTATGTTTATTTTACCTTGCGAGAGATTGGACTCGGTTACCTGAGACTGTGTGTTTCCTACCACGCCCACGCACAATCTTCAACCACTGTGCAAAATTCCACACTTAAGCGGTGGCCCAATGAAGCACTAACCATGAAAGGCGCTGCATATTTTATCCTGTTTTCGCAAAACTTTACGATCCGAGTAATTTAGGACGATTTGACAGTTTTAAAGTCCTGAGACATGAGACAAAACATAAACCAAAAAACTTAATTAAGGATATTTATATTAGGCATAACTTTAGGCCTAAGTATAGAAAGCTTTGTTCAAAGTGACTATGTTAAATGAAATCCATATAATCTATATTATAAAAGAAAATCGTGTTAGTTACACTATTTATAACTCAAGAGTGGCTGAACCGATTTAGCTGAAAATTGGTGGGAAGGTAGCTTAAAACCAGGAGAAGGACATAGGATACTTTTGATACCGTGAATCCCGCGGGATCGGGGTTACGCGGGTGAAACCGCGGGGCGCAGCTATAGTTGATTATAAAATCATACATGTTTAATATAACTAACAGTTAAATGCTAACAGTGTCCGTGGTATGGTAGTGACAAATTTCGACATTAATATTTATGAAGCAAGTTGTTACTTCACGTTACTGAAAAAGATTGATGCATTCTCTGTATTACACTGCATTAAATCTCTTTACAAAATGCCTATTAGTCGCGCCCATCGGCCATAAACTTGGAATATGATGGATACCGTATTTACGACAGCCAACATCAACCAAGGTTATTTAGGGATAGTAATTGCTTAATAATGTGATTTTTATAGTGAACGGGCAGAAAATTTTGGTGGTCAATAATAAAAACGCCTATTTGTACACGTAAGCTGACTATAGTAAACTTTTTTATTAATGGTAACGTGCTTATTTTATGATGCGGTGCTGGAAAGTATCTTAGCTTAGCTGACCCGGCGAACTTCGTTTCGCCCTAAACGAAAAAAAAGTACCTATCTAAATAAAAAAAATGTCGCCTGGTTCTAAGCTACCTACCAATTTTTCACCAATTTTCAGCATAATCGGGTTATTAAGTAAAAAGACAGATTTTAATACAAAGAAAACGTAACTGACTGTTCTGTCAAGGCATACATCACAGGTCGCAGAAATTTAAAACAATTTATAGGTATAACAAATATCTGAAGGTATACAAATCAATCGCTTATTTTCAAGCCTCATTTCTCATCACAAATGAGAAAAATAAAGTACTTACTAGATATTTTTCCAACCGCAATAAATGATCTCATTGATTTTCCTAAATGTATACCAGACTATTGTTTTATCTGAAGCAATCAAGTGCTGAATCAGAGCAAACCTGTTTACAATGACATCATTAATCGCGAAGACGGTTAAAAGGTAAAGGTTTTGTTATTATTATTAAGGGGACAGTCTACTTACTCTTTTCTCCATACAAACTTTACAAACGTAGTCGACTGTTTCCTCCCTGGATAAAGACATTAGAGCAAATATGTATATGCTAGAAAAACTAAGAAAAAAACAGCCTTTAAAATTAAAGAAATAAACATTATAATATTTAATTTCGTACACAAAGGCTATTTTTTCTTATAAAAATTTTCGTTAAAAACAAGTATTTATTGCATGTTGAAGACGTCTCACAAAGAAGCAAATTGATAGCTAAAGATGGTAATTGAAAGGCCGTTGGGTTGATGCCCCTTCGAGGGTTCCCGTCATTTCAGATAAAATCTTACATTTTTTTCATTTTTATAATAAAAAGCTCTTTATCGATGCTCATTTGAGAAAATGTATGAAGCGATGAGTGAAAACGAATGTTACAATTTTCACGTAAAGCGAAATATTTGTTTGAGATTTTGAAAATAAATCGATTATCGTCTTTTGTTTCTATTTCGATCGTCATTTGTCGCTACTTCGATCGTCATTTATCTCTACTTTGATCGTCTTTTGTTTCCACTTCGATCGCCTTTAATTTTCCGTTAATAATAAAAATAGATAGATAGATAGATTAATACTTTATTGGCACAACAAACAAATACAATAAGTAGGTATACCTACATCAAAAGTAAGACAGATACACGAAAAGCTTAAAAGTTAGTGAATATTAATAATTTAAAACTAATCTTGTATTTTTCTGGAAACCGCGGTGTTGTTGACTGTATTTTTAATGGTTTTTGATACAACTTTATAACATAATTAATATTATAAACTAAATTAAAACTAACTA
Organism: Idaea biselata; assembly: GCA_958496205.1. Lineage (NCBI taxonomy): Eukaryota > Metazoa > Arthropoda > Insecta > Lepidoptera > Geometridae > Idaea > Idaea biselata. The sequence continues at coordinate 18,219,493 of OY292404.1, forward strand.
AAAACTAAACTAAATCTAAATCAGCTAAATTCTCGGTGAAGGGAAAAGTGCCCAGAACACCGGCTGCATTGCCCCGTTGTATGCAAATACTCATTTTCTTTCTTTCATGTTTTTTGATTGGTTTGGAATAAATCGGCCGGAGAACCGATATTTTAATCAATTTTATCTAAATAAATCAAACCTTGAACTTTAAAATGCCAGCAGTGTCTAATTGAACAATCATATCTTGCCTTTACCAGATGAAAGCAAAAATAGTAGATACGGTATATTCTAACTTTGCTTATTCGAAAAATGAGCTAGAAACACCTTCATGCATTTTCATAAAATTGTATTTAAAAACATTTGTCTTTAAGAATGATTCAGTCATTTATAAAGCAAAAAGGCATTCTGATGGATTTCAAAAAGATAATCGCATTGTGACAGCACGTGTTCACGCGGCAACGGTTCAACATACAACTGAGGATAGTGCGTCAGCTCGACGCAGTTTTATCGGCTCATTTTCCGAGACTAGGTAACGTATCTGCTGTTTTTTTGTTTTTATCTAAGCCTTTACCATTCAATTAGTTAAGATTACTCATCTCTAGCTTATTTCGGTAAATAAACCCATAAAAACTTTACACTTCTTGATTAGACCATTAGGTAAAATCATTCTCTACAAACCCATTTTTGTTCCATCGTTAGTAACTCTTCTTACAATGAAGAATGAACTCGATCATTTAGCATTAATCTTCGGAAAGGCCGTCGCTTCATGGAAACGAAAGGTCCTGAATCAATTTCGCGTTATGAAAGAAGACATTTGCTTATTGCTTCCACTTTTCTTTGTCAGGAACATCCGTCATCATTTCTGATTTGAATTAATGGTTTTTTATTATCGGTTTTAAATGGTTTTTGGCGACGCCTGAGACGAAATTACTTATTGAGGTGTTGGGTGCTTTCAGTATTACGTTTAGGACTACGCACAAACGTGTTCATCATTTTATTTGCAGCATTATTTTTTATTATTTTGTAGCCTTTTTCTTCTATATTTTATGGTCTAACCTCCATTGCTACCAGGCCCCACAAGGGGCCTACTTTTGAGCAAACGAATTTTTTTAACAACCAAAATTTTAAACGAAGTTCTTTTACGGACCACTAACTTCGAATCCAAATTCAAATTTTATATTCGTCTGACAGTTTTACGTCAAACAATTTTCGTTCGTCTGCGTCCGTAGTAGAAATAAGTTTATTTATTTATTTATTTCAAATGCCGCCCAGACTTACAGTTTAGACACTAAAACGTCTGGACAGCTAAATTGCATATACATAGGAACTTTCTAATTATAACTAAAATTAAAAGGACATCAAGTTTATATTATATCGCTGCTATAGCTTAGCCAGTTTATACATGCAGTATTTAGTAGAATCATAGTAGGAATTACACGACCGAAACAAAGAAAAATGATTTTCCGTCAAAACAAAGTAGGACCAAAAAAACCAGCATTAATTTATCTACGAAAACAAAAGAAAACGTCTAAAAATTGCAACAAAACGGCGCACTAAACACAACATACAGCTCGATTACCCAGAGAATAATTCTTTATCCGCTTCCGAGATTTAACCAAAGACAAATGGGAGTTCTCAGCGTTCAATGGGCCATGCCAAAGCGTATTTGCATGTGTGACAACCTTCAGTATCAGTGTAACCATCGCAGAGCATCCATCTAGCTACGAGCTACCCCTGCGGGTCAAAACGACCCATTTGCTTGACGTGTAAACGATGGTAATAATTTAACGTGTGTAGATTGTTCATCGAGCTAAAATAGATATATAAGCGCTATTTTGGACAGAAATTTAGACTCTAGACTGACAAGACTGCATTTCAACTGCAATTTGGAGTTTGAATGTAGTTAGTTGACTGCATTAAAGCTGTAACTTTCAAACCGACTGCATTCGGGCTGCATGTCTGTAAACATCGACTACTAACCGACTGTACCTTACTGCATGTTTGTAAACATGCAGTCCGAATGCAGTCGATGTGCAGGTTATGCACTGTACAGACTGTAATCGGGCCGTATTGTGTGTTTATGTCAAAGGCATTCGCAACTCTACGGCGACGCATCTCTGCTGCGACTTATCAGCGCGCGTATAGCCTTAGGTACCAAATGACTATCTAAGGCTATGGCATATATCTAAGGTATACATATCTAAGGCTTAGAACGCGTTTTTTGCGTGTTGATACGCGGTTCTGCGTTTTCAGCGATTCGTAAACCGCTTGCGTTTAATCGCAGTGCGTTCTAAGCCTAAGCTCAAACTGTTACTATAATCCCATAGAAAACCTACTTTTCATTCTGAGCATTGTCTGTTATAAGTCCAGTATCACAGGGCTATGGAGCCCCATTCTAATTATCATTATAATAACAATTATTTCTCTGTAAAAATAGGCAACAAAGGGCATCGGGTTTTAGAATTGTTTTAAGCGACTAATCTACCTTTCCATTTACAGGTTTATTCGGGTTATTAAAATTGAATATTTTTCTTTTGTATGTTATGAAATATTTCCTGGAAAGGATTAAATCGGATTAGGGGAGGGAGTAAAATATGTAGGTATTTACATTGAATTCATTGATTTTTTTTTCATTTGTGCACATTTTGATAAAATAATATGGGTCTATAGATGACGTAACTGGACAGAATAGCTTCGTTGAGGCACAGAATACATAAATAGTACAGGGTTGAAATAAAAACAGCAAGTTAGAAACATATGACATGGAATACTACTTTGTAGGTACCTTAGGTAGTAGAGATACAGGAAGAAATAGAGTTTAAATTTCCATGCATATTTACTTGTAGTGGCCGTTTGCCGTCGAATGAATGCTTAGTATAACTTAACCACACTTAACTCTTCCATTTCACAACATTTGTCACTTGGGAACCAACGGGACAAAGATAATGAAGTTTTGGTAACACCGATTATACACAACCTTTACCTAGTTGTGTCGAGAGATAACATATTACTGACATGCTAGTCTAACGTAGCGTGAGAAAGGTATATTTGAATATTTCAAAATTTTAAACTTTGTAGGTTAAAAGTAGGTATAATACAACTTGCAGACGAATACACAAACGCCACTTAAAATTTGAGGCGTACTCAAATAATTGAGCAGCTTCTAAATTTAAAAATAGTATAAGAATTTTTGAATTTGAGAGGTGCTTAGTTGTTTAAGTAGAACTCAAATTTTGAGTTGCGTTTCTGTATTCGACCGTTAGTTTAGTAAACGGAAACAAAAAAGGGGTTTGATGGCTTCGGCCGCGGCATGTTACCACCTACTCATGCCGGCTCGATCGTGTCCTGCTGGTACGTAGGCCGGTGCACCCACTAAGGACGGGTCGGATTTTGTTCCACTGCCGTTTTCCTATCTTGTAAATGAGCGTACATCAGTACGCCAGTATCAGTACCAGATCAATAGGTACATCAATAGTAGGTACGCGTGAAATAGTAGTCATACGATCTATTGTTTTTATAAAAAAAAAACGCTCAGCCGAGCTACATAGTAACCTGAGTAGGCCGAGTGGGGGTGTTAAGTTTTTTGGTTACGAAATTTCTTTATTCAAAGCTCAAATCCCGCGATAAAAGCTATTCAATAACTAAAAAATACTATTGCCCAGTAACATGTTGTTTTAGTTATAGTTTTGCTAATAGATAATTATAAATTCTCACAATTCATCCACCTAATCGTATCAAATTCTGATAACGAGCTTTCTATCTAAGATTATTTCAATCTGACTAATAATAAATATTTTAGCCATGTGATTATAAAACAAACAGACTCACTTTGTAGAGTTTGAATTCAGTTTTAATTATTTAATAAAAACGTCAAAATAAAAAAAGGTAACAAAATTTATGATCAAACCTGAAACCCTAATTATTCTATAATTTGGTAACGACCCCTGTTTAGATCGGTAGCAACGATAAAGAAGCGCGCACACTAGCAAAGAGCTCAAAATGCTGTAATCAAGCAATCTACATGTAACTGAGGGTCTCTTCGAGCGTGAAGTTACGCGTTGCTGACTCCAGACGTTTTTCCCACTATCGCTTGTCTTTTTAACGTCCAACGATAATAATTGTTGAATTAGACGTTTGGAATTTTTTAATATTATTATTTTAATAGTGTTTTTTTTTTCGTTCATTCATGGTGGACTAGTTCCTAATAAAATTACGTCGGAAATTATTACGTTTTTTTCTTCTTATTTATTGGACATAAATTATAAATTTTATGTAGTAATAAACAAAGGAATTAAAAAAAATAACTTTTAAATTACATTATTTTTTTAAAGTAGTGTAGGTATATACCTACCTAACAAGGTTTAATATTAAACGAGAACTTCACAGGAAATCACACATTTAATCTGCCTAAGCATGACAGATGTATTTCGAACTCGATGTAGGTACTAGAACTACAAGTTTATAGGTAAAGTTAATTTGCCTGTTATTGGTTTAGTCAGCAGACTGAGTAGAGAGATTCTACGCCTCTCCCACCATACTTATCAGATGCGGTTCCCGAGTTTAGCTACTAAAATTATTACTTGTAAATTGAACGGCATTACGCATCGTTGCAAGCGTACATACGGTATACGCTTATACGCCCATGTGCAGTGTGCATACTCCTTTATTAGGCCTATTTTGATTAGCAATTATTAGACATGGTTTGGTCTTGCTTTGAAGAACATTTTAATAATTAGGTATGTATTTGGAAGTAAGTGCCTACTTAAATAATTTGAAAGGTATTGTAAAACAAAAATTGATCATAGAAAACTCGTAGGTGTTATAAAGAGTTATTTATACCTTCACGAAATTTTCAGATATTAATAAGTATTATAAAATTATTTTAACCTATACACCTACGCTGAACTAGAAATAACCTAAAGATAGCGAAATATTCATAAATAAATCCCTCTTCACAACAGATTTTCATGGGAACTTATACAGGTGTAGAATCTTGGTTTAAAAATTGCTATACATAACTTTTATATGAGTGAAACCGTGGGGCATTGCTAGTTTGTAATTAAAAGGTCCCTAAATTTCTAAGGTAGGTATCTTTCATTTTCACTCAAAAAAGATATTCAACTAAAGCAATTTTCTGGAATAAAACAATGGTACCATAAATATCAAAATGTGAAACACATTTATATTGGACAATTATGAAGATTCAAATGAAAAAAGTAGAAAAAGCACGCGTGGGTATGGGAAAGTTCACACGTGCTTTAACTGTAGCGTAGTACAAGCATCGTAAGGACGGTGTTATACAAGTGAGAGAAGCGAGTTTACAAATCGCTCGTGGCCACTCTTTATCAAATAAGCGTTTGATCTTTTTTGTTAATTGGTCAATTCATAGTCATACTAAACTATAACCCCCTTACTCATAAACGATGACTAACTTTTATATAACGTTTGTCTTTTACTGTGACATGAAGTTTCAAAGTTAACAGACAGAGACAAACGTTACATAAACTTAGTCATCGTTTATAAGTAAGGGAGTGACAGTTTAGTAGGTATGACTATGAATTGACCAATTAACAAAAAATAACGTTTATTTTGTTTACAAGAAAGGAAGAATTTACAAAGAAATCGACAAATTGTGAAAATAGCAAAAAGCTGAAGGTTAAAAAGTGGTCACTAAAATTAAATTGATATCAGTATTAGATAATTGATTTAAAAAAAAAATGATAACAAACCGTTAAAGTCACTCGTGCGTTTAGGTAAATTTAGCTCTCACAGTTTATCGTGAAAAATCAGTTTAATCAACTGTAAAATTAATTTCAAATTATTACTATAATTTTCTAATTTTTTCGAGAACTGTTGTAACAGTAATTTCGAAAAATTATCTAAGAACACGTTATTTGCAAAAACACGAGGAAATGCTTTCTAATTTTTTGCTTGAGTAGGATAGAAAGGGATACGGGAAGTCGCGGGTTCGAGTCCCATCGAGATTCAGAGAAATATTTTTTCAAAGACAATATTTCCTAAGTGTAGGTTAACATTTTTGGAAATAAGGTTTATTTAGTTTCCGCTTACCGCTTCGCTTATAAATGTATAACGATCTCAATGTGGTTGCTTACTGGGTTCTAAGTGGTGTTGATCTAAGATATCATAGACTATCCCATTAGTATGTAAACACTGATGCCGTAAAGATAACATGAATAATGATATAATTAGCTTAATCTACTGATAAGTTTGTAAACATAACAATTTTATTATGATTTAACAACCTAAAACAGAAATAAAAAAAAAACATAGACCATACATAAAAATTTGTTACACGGCAGGAGTCGAACCCGCAATTCGCCAATGTTGCAGTGGCTCAAATTATACAGGCATTGGATTTTGATAACAACTAAAAAACTTTTTAAATTCACACGATTTGTTAACATAGTAACATTTTCCCGGGTCTTAGTCGCGTATTATTATTTTTATTCTTACCTCGACGTTTCAATTTCAACCATGTTACAATGGTCTTGGTCACGAGAATCCCCTCGCGATCAAGACCATTGTAATGTATTAGACCCGGGAAAATGTAACTTTGATAACAACTACTGGATAAACTGTGGTAGTAATAAATAACGCATGAAACTATATTATGGACCTTCCCCAGAAGGTCAATGTATAAAAGGACTAGCGTATCCACATGATGTCAAGGGAAACGTGATCAAGTGGACGTTTCAATACTATTTTTATACGAGGGCTTTTCAATACTTGCAATGTCGTCTAAAAATGTTGTATATTTTTTATTATTTCATGGTTATTTGTGACGTTTTTTATTTAATGTAAATTTTATATTCTGAACAACATTAAATTGTGACATTTCTTTGGCGTCATTTACGTGTCATTTTATATCTTGTGTGACATGCCAGACGTAAGACGATTTTCTTTAAACGAAAAGTTTGAACCCAATTGAAGGTCATCCTAGATGACACTGACTAAATAGACACCTATTTATGAAAAACATTTGTATATGTGTAGAATCTGTTTTAAAATTAATACAAATTCAAGCACGATTTTTGTCAGTTTGTTTTGATTTGATCGCGTCTAAACCCAGCAAATCAAATAAATCAAATCAAGCCAAACCATATAACAAAGTGTTGGGGAGACCACAAAAATCTATTTTTAAAAGAAACATTGAAACAGAACTATAAAAAAGATGCAACTAAAGAAAGTAAGTACACGTTGAGTAGGTACAAAATTCTTCGCCAATAAAAATCGAAAAACAAAAAAGTGACACCAGTTGGCAACATTCTGCAACGCAGTTTTATTTTACATCCGCAGACAGCGCGGCGCGAATGGCGGTTACCACATGAAGCGTATTTGTAACATGGTATCTATAGTATTATTGAGTGCTTGAATGTTTATTGCTTTACGATCCTGAGTCTGTCTGGAAAATTTGAATGACTCATTTATGAATGATGCTTTTATTTTAATGTTCTGAGTTTCAGCTTTGGTTAAGAGATTTCATCTTCATAGTCGTTTTGTTAGACGTGTTAACCGATATTTTTATTTTCTTGTAAGTATAAAATATTAAAAAGTGTTTTTTTTTTCTAATATTCATTTATTCCGAACGCCTTTTTTTCGGATATTTTATATAGGATACACTTGTCTTTCCACTTATTTGGTTTGTGAATGGTATTAAAATATTGACAATATGCAGGATAAGTCTAGGTTTTTTGTGGTGTCTAAGCTTTTTTAATTCACACGATTTGTTAACATTTACCCTGTATAATACGTAATAATTAAGACCCGGGAAAATGGTAAACGTTAAGAGTTATATTACCCACACTCACGAAGTTAATCCATCGTGATCAGTTCTTTTTTGAATTGCAACATTTCGTCATGCTTATAGTATGAAGGTCCTTCAAAACGTGACTTTGTGCACGATGATGGTACGCTCTTTTGCTTGTTTTTATTAATAGCATTTCATTTTCGAAAATATATTGGAGCTTATATTTTGATTTATTACGACCAGTTTAAACTACCAGTCAAAAATGCTAGGTTAAAACATCTTCATACAAGAATTACAAATAAATCTAATGTAAAAACTTGGCACCTTTGGATCGGGAATTTTGAGAGATCGATTGTTTGGCTGACTTTTGCTATTTTTTTCCTATTTAATAGTAAAATTGTTGTTAATTTTAAATTTAGTTTTCATCATTGTAATTTTAATTTATTTAATAAATTGTTAATAATCACGTGTAGAATACCAGCACAACATGTAAAAACTCAAGTAGGTGTTCCCTAAAGACGGATAAGGTGGGCACCATAAAGATAATTTGAAAATCTCTTATTTTCTAGTACTATGTTTTTAAAAATTGGACACAACACTTACCTTGCCAAAGAAGAATCGTCTGTAGTATTTAGCCGTGTCATCCGCGTCAATGTTATGTCTCCTTGAGGCCTGCCGTGGTGTTCCGGGCTGGCCTCTGGTTTCCACTTCGTCGGAGTCAGGGGGTGCGTCGTCTACCCCATCGACCCAGTAGCCTCCGTTTGGAGGTTGCACGATCGCTGGGGGTGTTCCTGGAGGACAATCAAACATGCAAAATTTTAATCACTTATACGATTTTAAACTTACATGGTTGTTATCAATACAAATATTATTAAATAACGATGTATTTACTAAGGTTAAATTTGTTTACGCAAGCCAGTCTTGTGAACAAGCCAGTTGAAATTACTGCTTAAATATCGAGCTCCGTTATAAAACAAATTTAAAAATGGTAAGTACCCCGTTATTTAATAATACCTATTTGTATTTTAATGAGTGTTGCGCTTTTTAAACAGCCTTTGGAGAGTTTTAAACCATGGATAAGGATGGATGAATGGTAAGAATGTATCGAGTACCTACCCTATAGTTGACAGTTGCATGTCTCAATGTATTTAATTAGTCTTTGTCTGAATGAATTATTATTTATTATGAATGAATGAATATAATGAATAACATCAGCACGTTTTAATTGTTTGTTTTTAATTTACGAGACATTATTATGTCGAAAGAAAAAAATGAGGATTTGATGTGAATGAACGGCTAATATTGCGACAAACTTCGAGAAAATCATTATATTTCTTGCCTTCTAGTTTAGGCGTAAAAAGCAAATAATTTGACTCTTTATACCGCCTTATATCACTATATTTATACAATCATTAGAAAGTTTAGGAAGGTATTGGTACACCTATATGTGAATCTTTATCTGCTAAAGTACACCATTACATGGGACCATGCCACTTACTAACAGATCCTGACTTTTTGACGTGTCTACCTCAAATTCCACTTTATCATCTTTTAGCTAGACGACAAAATACATTTATTTTTCTTAAGTATCTTTGTTTTTTTTTTATGTTTATATAGGAAGTCACGGTGGTTTTTTTTTGTATTTTGTTTGCAAGGTCTAAAGTTTATCCGTGATCAATTATTATAATATGTTTTTAGGTATAACTAATAGGCTAATATAACTAATAATAATTCGTAATGATGAATAGGTTTTTTGGAACCAAAAGAATCGTTTCTACCATTTAATACTTTAAGTAATGATATGATAACTCAATTCTAAAAAATAAACCTAACTTATCATAACTTAAAGTATTTTACCAAATCTGTCGATCATATTAGTTCTAGTTAAATTTTCCCGGGTCTTAATCGCGTATTATTATTTATTTTCGCGCGATTATTATTTATTTTGGTCTTGGTCTTGGTCAATGGTCTTGATCAAGACCAAGACCAAAATAAATAATACATTATAACACGATTGAAACGTCGAGGTAAGAAAATAAATAATAATACGCGATTAAGACCCGGTAACATGTAACTATGTTAACAAATCGTGTGAATTTAAAAAGTTTACATATTACTTCTAAAAAATCTATTCCTCGCTACTCATTCAAACAGAGTTCTATTTGCAACACTCTGTCATAGAAGCGATATGAATAAAGCACTTGAACAATGAGGCTAGAATCTATTGAAAGCTGTGTAAAAATATGGACAAAGCTTGTCTAGGTTGTTGGTTGTCCGCCATATTGAATAGAGCTTTTAGTCACTTAGGTATTGTATACTAGTTGCAACCCGCTTTTTCACCTGCATAAGTCCCGATACCGTGAGATTTATTAAAATATATTTAAATATATATATAACGCGGTTTCACACGCGTAAGTCCCGATCCCGTAAGAATATCGGGATCAAAAGTAGCCTTTATTACTCAGGGTGAATGTAGCTTTCTAATGGTGAGTTTCGGAGATTACCCCCAATATACATACATACATACATGTTACCAACGTTACCTCTTTATAATATTAGTATAGACAGGCCTCCATCACTCCATGTACTTGCGCGCTATAATTACCTACCGCCTCTCGGACCGCCGGCGATCCAAGTTCAGTGCGGTTGTCGCAAGCGAAGCGCGCGCACGTTGTACGTTACGTAAAATTGTTTGTTCGATTTCGAATTTTTGCAACATTAAAGTTTAATAATGGGTACTTTAGAGATGGTAAGAAATACATACAACACTATATTAAAGTTAAACAATTGTAAATACAATAAATGATTTTCTTAAAATGGTGTTGTTATTTATTTTACTTTACTTAATGTACAACTATTATATTATTATAGCTGACCCGGCAAACGTTGTTTTGCCTTATAAATAATAGATAGTAGCCGATTATCAGACCTACTGAATGCGTATGTGGAGTTTGGTGGAGATCGGTTCGTCCGTTTCGGAAGAGTACGGTAACTAACACTGTGACATGGAAATTTTATATATTAGAAGAAGAAGAAGAAGATACCTACACTCTATGGTACAACCCTAACGCTTAAACTGTGGCGTAGGTAAATTCTGAACACAAAGGAATTGCGCTCTTATGAGCTAAGTAGTAAGGCGCGATTTCGAATGAACCAGGTGCGTCGGAAATTTTGTAGGCTATTAAAATGGCGGCTTTCTTCAAGATCAAAGCGGTGCAGCTTCTGTACGTAGTACTATTATTTATTCTGTGGTATAGATTAGTATAGATGTATTTATATTTTTAAAATATTTTCTCATCTTTTTTCATCACATAAAGAACACACTCTCCGAATTTCATCTCGAGTGCGATGATCAGTCAGTCAGTCAGGACAAAGAATTTTATAGATTTAGATGTTTATATAAGTATAAATCTGATTTAAAATGTCTTAAATACTTGTTAGGTGTGTCTAATTTTAATAAAGGATTATATTTATAGGTTATAGGGTATAGGTAGTACCTTACCTATAATGTAAAAAACGTAAATAGATGTGTCTTTGTTCTTTTACAATAATCTGGTTTTTAAATTAAGCAAACACTACCCAAAATTTCCTAAAAAACTGTAAACAAATAAAATACGAAACATAATTCGTTTGTATTGATTTGAAAAATTTATTAGATTTTTTACTCTAGCTATTTCCGGCATCGTACACACAATAATTATTTTCAAAAATACCTAAAAAGTTGTTGTTATTTTGTTAAATATAATTTACGTAGACTTTGCTTATCCCTTATTAATCTTTTAATCAATAAACAAGGAAAGCTTAAGGATGTGGACGGGGCAAGTTCGATAAGCCGGAGTAACCGCAAATAACTAAATTCAGAGAGATGTAGGAACGTTGGCAGCAACTAATTTAATTAATGTTTTAATCAACTAACTGGCTTGGGAGCAGGGGTGTTTCTTTGAGATCCTTCAGACAAGAGTTTTTCTTGCTTAAATTATGTTTTTAGTTTTAAGATTAAGGGCCCTATACTGAAAAACTGAAAATCCATGTCGGGCGCATCGAAAATTGTTGATTATTTCATGACGGAATGTCGTAGAACTTTTTTTGTGTACAGATTGTAGGCGACATTGTTTCCCATATTTTAGTGCAGTTTCCATACAAATATGTCAAAACGTATTGAAGCCTATCGACATTTTAGCCAAATCAGACATTTTTTGTCTAAAATTTGGATAGGCTTTGCACCAATAGGAGGTTCTTGTCTTAAAACTACACCAAAATGTAGGAAACAATGTCACCTACAATCTGTGCACAAAAAAAAGTTCTACGACATTCCGTCATGAAATAATCAACAATTTTCGATAAGCCCGACAGGGATTTTCAGTTTCAAGGTCGTTGGCGTTGATACTCCTCTTAATTAAATTAAGTCTTCATTCGTCCATCAACATTAAAACTTTACTTTACAGTAAAAACCCGGTCTCGGTCCTTAGAATAAAGAAATAAACAAAACCGGTCGAGTGCGAGTCGGACTCGCGCATGAAAGGTTCCGTGCCACTATCACAATTGGGTACGGAACCCTATAATGAACACTGGACCTAACAATTTTGGTTTTAGTACTTAACTCGTTGTTTAGCGGCTACAGAAATACATTTTCTGCAAAAATTTCGCATAGCTATTACGGTTCATGAAATACAGCCTGGCGACAGACAGACAGTGGAATATTAGGAATCCTGTGGGTCCTGTTTTTACCCTTTGGGTAAGGAACCATAAAAACGAACACTGTGTACTTACGTAAAAATCAGTACTTACGCGTGCGAAACCACAGAGCAATGCTAGTTTAGATTATTGGTGCAAAGGTATCATGGATCTTTGAAACGACGCGATGATTCTTATTTGCTTATCTTACGCAACAAAAACCTTTATGAACCAAAATTATGCATTATCCCCCATAATGCCAAGTTCGTGATCATCAAAAACAGATTGGTTCATCTAATACACTTTCACAGAATCGTTCCCAACATTTCTAATACTTTCACCAACAATTGACTTCTGTATACCTTCAGACTAGGTACTACAAAAAGCAATTACATTCAATTTATTTCGTTGCAGATATTCACACAACATTATTCAGAGGGGCTTAATTGCTTTCTGTGTTAGAACAAGTATTCGTAACACGCTATTCTATACCATTATGAACTTCTGTATTGCAGGTTAGTTTTTAAGCTATTGCATAGCTTTTATCGCGGGCTTTGAGCGCGGCCACCGAATCAAGAAATTCCGTAACGAAAATAAAACCTAATACCTCTCACTCCGCCTACCATGGCAACATGGTTACGAGCCTTAATCGTAAACAATCAAAGGAGAATATAAGTATTGGAAGTTTTCACGGCACGAAACAGGGACTTGCATAGTCTAGTTGGCATAGACGTTGGGGTACTGACCCAAAGACCCAAAGACGCGAGTTCAAGCCTCGCCGCAAGTGAAAATTTTTGAATGCTATTTTTCCTTGAAAATAAATTTTCTAAACATGGTACAAAATAAATAAATAATTGCATAATGTAATTGTTGATAAAAAATGCTATGCAATAGCTTTACCGCGGCAGTCCTCGAGTGCCACACATTTTTTTTTGTTTAGGCGATAGATAGATAGCTCTATTTAGACAATATGTACATAAGAAACAGGCACAACGCTTTGTATACAGAGTAAATAATACCCTCTTACTTATAAACGATGACACTAATTTTATGTAACGTTTGTCTTTTACTGTGACATGAAGTTTTAAAGTTAAGAGACAGTGCCAAACATGACATAAACTTAGTCATCGTTTATAAGTAAGGGGGTAAAAGTTAAAATAAGGGTAGGTATTTATTTAGGTAAATATTTTGTTGCACGATAAATAGGTAGAGCTTTTTAATTCCATAAATTAGTACTCAGCGGAATTCAAACCCGCGACTACTGGTAATCCGAACCAGAATAAAATTACTAACTATATTCTAGAGATTATAGTTACTCTAATGTGATTTTGCAGTACAGATTCAAAAGATTGACGGGGCCAGAATAATGTACAACAAATTTGAATTTTAATGCTTTTAACTGAACAGCTTTCTAAAGCTCCAGAGTAGGTATTCTGACTTAAATGGTAAACTAAATCAACGAAAAAGGAAACACTGGGTTATAACATTAACATAACATTCACTATAAACCCAAGAGTTGAGTAACTGAAACCTTAGAAATACGGATAGGAAATAGTATCGACTTGTCGGTCGGTGATCAGATTACAAATAATTTTATTATTATCATGTTATATTAAACAACATAACTAAATAAGGCCCATCATGTTGAATCTAGTTATTTTTACCATCATTTCCTCGCAAAATATACAATCAGAAAAGAAATGAAAAAATTCATAGCGAAAACCTGAAATACCTACCTATCGATAGTGTCCGATTCAAAACACGTCCGTTTCATTGCGGATTCCCCCTACCTACCTAACTACTTATACCTATCAGTATCTATGTTTGCCCCTTAGTAATTAGAACTGTCAACTAATAGAATCTACTTGTGCAAAGCTGTGTCTCAACAGATTAATGTCATCCAATTGGGATGATTAGTGGTTAGATGATGGACACTATAATATGCTGGCTAATTTGAGGTTTAAGATCTACTGAAGTTTGAGATTTGATTGGTTTTGGGTTGGTTTCTGGAAGATTTTTAGTAGGTAATATAAAATATCGCATTTAACAAGTTCATTGTAACTAAGAAAAAGATCAATTTGAAGTGTTTGAGTGTTTTCTATGTATCATTTTGTATGTATTTACAAAAAAAGTAAAATATTTAGTATATCCGTTGTTTGATACCCATAGCCTAGTGCTTAGTTTGGGGCTAGATTGCGCTGGCTTTATGTAACGTATTTTTTTAAGTGTTAACCAATTTTTTTTCAATACTTAGGTAGGTACTAGTAATTTTTTACTTATTTTATTAACATTAGTTAACACTTTAACAACAAAAAAAAAACAAAACTACATTAGTTACATTAGTTAACACACACCTATTTTGGTGTCGATTAAAACATTTTTAATCGACACCAAAATAGGATTACTAACTGGTGTTAACTACTGCCTGTTATGTTTGTGTTAATTTAGTATGTGTAGAATAAAACTTACCAGGTTTAGCTAGGGTTTCCTCCAGCAGCCGTCTACTGGCCTGACAAGCCGCTGCCACTCGCCTCTGAGGGGCTGGACCCCCTGGAGACGGCGGCGGTCCATGAGGTGCAGGAACCCGACCCTCGGCGTATGAGTGGCGGTCGGCTACCGTCACCGTACCGCTTACCGACACTGATCGTCGATTTTCAGTCCTAGACACCTGGAAAAGAGAGTTTGGTTTAAAACATTTGTCTATAATCATGATTAGAAAACTATGAGTAGGTTTCTACTAGTAAAAAACTACGCATGACTACCGTTACGGACTGTCCGGTCAGGTCAGTAAGATTATTCATTTATTTATTTCAGATACCCAAATAAACGTATGTTTATTTATAATGCAATATGGCAGTAGGTACGTAATGGCGTTCATAACGAGAGCTTTTCCGCCCAACCCTAATGTTGAAGTTTTCCAAGGGTTTACTCACTGCGAACTACTCGTCTAAAGGGCTTGACCTGTATTTGACGCAAACATCAACTATAAGTCCTTCGGTATTTTTTTTAATTTCAGACTACGATCTGATGTTTTGTTTCACTGTATTTCACGTTTTTTCTTCAGGAAGATTTGTCAAATCATAGTCTAATACAATTAATTAACGTAGTATTGTTAGTAAATAGTCAAAGTAATGTAGGCACTGTAAGCATAGTCTTACAGCCATGTAAATGTGTAATTCTATGGGTGTTTTCTATGTATCATCTTCTTTCTTTCTTATATATAAAATTGCCATGTCACAATGTTAGTTACCGTACTCCTCCGAAACGGCTTTACCGATTTTTACCAAATTTTATATACGTATTCAGTAGGTCTGAGAATCGGCTACTATCTATAATTTATAAGGCAAAACAACGTTTGCCGGGTCAGCTAGTATTACATATTTACAAAAAAAAATGTGTAAATGATATTATGTAGTATATCCGTTGTCTAGTACCTATTATATAGTACAAGCTTAGTGCTTAGTTTGAGGCTAGATTGCGCTGTGTTTAATGTCGTGCAATATTTATTTTTAATTAATTGTTTAAGTAATGTCTCTGTCTTATTCTTACTAATGTTGAAATTCACTCACAAGAGCGAGACGACGACAACGCAAAGCTTATAAATACGGCTGTCATAGATACTTACAAAAACTAACTAACAAAATAACACAGTCATTCATACAAAAATGTTTAGTTATCTGGCACAGGCCTATTGTGAGATTACGGTATCGTAATTCAAGAGATTGGCCACGGTTTTTGCGTAGCGAAGGTATTTCTACGGTAGCGATCTAGAGATTTATTAACAGTTAGGTCACAGTGGGAATGAATAAATGTAATTGGTTATAGCATTTTTTACTACTGTATATTATGTGCAAGGTGAAATACCTATCGTGAACCTATTGGTAGAACTCTCTTTCTATTTCTTGTGTGGTTTTTTTAAGTTATCATGGCTATCAGATCTTCATTTTAGTTTTTTCCAACCACCATTATTATTAGAGACACGGGTCTAGATCGCGCTGTAGATAATCATTGTTATTAATTACCTCGACGTTTCAGCAAACGGGTCACACCGGCCGTGGTCGCGAGAATACACGGACGGAATCGTGTAAGTTTAAAAAATGTGATTTCCAACCACTTCAGTTTTTGGACTGAAATGTTTAACATATATTTATTGTATCATACTATCTGTCTATTTTTCATACATATCGAAAATTTACTTTAGATGTGGGCCCAGTCGCCACTACAAATTTTTGGTCCCAGTTTTAAAGGGGCCCTTTCGCCACCTGACTCTCGAAATAGAAGTCTAGCCAAAACTCCTGGTGACAAAACAGTGTTAATTTTCAAACAAATTAGGTTAGTAATTTGGTTTCCGATTCAACCCTCCGTAGATATTTTTGGTGTGTACCTAGCAATAACAGTTTACTGTCCACATAAAGAGTTCAAAGGCGCGAGTAATTGACATGTTTATCAAGAAGCGTTAATTTAACTGTTTCGTGAATAGCTAGGAATAAAGTGCGGTCGTCTATACAATCTTAACAAGTAACCGTGACGAATCGATCATTGAACTCGCACCGTGGGATTCCAAGACAAACCATTTTCACTGCAGCTGTACTGAACAGAAAATAATTTGCGGTGAAGGTAATAGACGATTAGGGAGAATCGACGAAATTTAATCGAGTAAATTCACTGAAATGAAAACTATACCAGTACGCTGGAATTGGTATACCATACAAAATGACATTAGATCTTTGTGCCGATTTGATTAGCACCATGTTGCGCTGTTGTCGCGCGTTTTCTGTTAAAAGTGATGGTGCCCGTCTCCGGAACTATTAGTTTCACAGACTTTCAATAGAAAATGCGCGACAACAGCGCAACATGGTGCAGATCAAATAGGTACAAAATTCCGTGCGCGACTGTGACCTGTCCAGCGACTTGTACCATGGAGGTCAGTGAGTAAATCACATTCGATCCGAAGACGTTTCGTTTATAAATCGATGTTCAAATAATCGAATGCCCCATAAATTGTGGCACGGCTATAAACACCATCAGAAGTTTAAAATTGGAAGCCGACGGAAGCATTAGCGGGACCGTTGACAGCAAGTCGTGAAGTAGCGTGGAAAACTCGGGCCATTTCCACTTTGATCAAATTAATCTGACGTCATAGGCGCCATGTTTGTTTATGGGAATCGTAAAATGGAAAGGAAATATGGAACATTTTCAAACTTCCGCCATAAATTATTCAATCACATGCAAAAAGTATTCCTTCCAATCTAAGACTTAAATTTTTTTAGTAACTAGCTGACCCGACAGACGTTGTCCTAACCCTACCCCAGTTAGTACTACTGTCCACATGTCCACATACACGTCCACACACAGTAGGGTAGAGTAGGGTTACCCTACCCTACTACTACCCTACTAACTACCCTACTAATACGACTTTCTAATAGATATCTATCTCCATACAAACATTCATCAACATCGGTTCAGCATTTTTTTCTATCCTAAGAACCTTCTCCTGACAATAGCAAACACGACAAAAAAGAATTAGCGAAATCGGTTCAGCTGCTCTCGAGATTTGCGCTTAGCAACAGATTCAGCGATTCATTTTTTTTATTATGGAGATAGTAAACCTACCAACTAAAGTAGTCATGATGTAATCTAGAAACCTAAAACGTTGATTAGGTCATGAGTACAAGAATAAACAGTGATTTTGACAAAAATAACTTTTAAAACGTAATAAAACTTAATGACTTATTAGATGAATGCTTACCATTTCTATGGGTAATACAGTAAATTTCAGTGGGTGAAAGTATCAAATAAAAAATAAACGACACAAATAATTCTTCCCCGCAGCTAATTAGGAAGAAAGGACAAATTTGGTAGCGCACTATTTAAGGAAACTCTTAAATTAGGGAAAGGAAGCGAAAGAACGTTAGCTATTTCTAAATAAAAGACAAGTTTGTGAGAATATCAATTAGGTGATGATAAAGTTTAAATAAATAAATATTGTACGTAAGTCGTGCAGCGCAATGATGACTTCCCTGTGCCGACCCTTAAGAGGCTAGTCTCCATTCTCTTTCTCCATACAAACGTAGTTTACATTTTCCTCCCTGGATAAAGACATTAGAGCAAATATGTTTATGCCATAAAACTTATATCTGTCATGATGACTATGCATCTACCTTTTTATTTTTTTCATTTTATTATAATTTATAAAAAATAAATATCTAAGTCATCTAAGCATCTACCTTTTTATTTTTTTCATTTTATTATAATTTATAAAAAATAAAATGAAAAAAATAAAAAGGTAGATGCATAGTCATGACAGATATAAGTTTTATGGCATAAACATATTTGCTCTAATGTCTTTATCCAGGGAGGAAAATGTAAACTATACGTTTGTATGGAGAAAGAGAATGGAGACTATCCTCTTAATAATTTAGAGTTTTAGCGGATTCTAGACTCCCAAGAGAGATGCAACCGGGAACATCGCCTGATAATGTAACTTTGTTGCTAACAAATATCGATAGAATCAATTGCAATTGTTGATAATACGTCAGTTTTCACGTCATTCGGTCGCTAACAAATTGCCATTGCAGTTATAACTAGAGACTGTAACTATCAAATTGTATATCCGAAAACGCAAAAATCAACAATTTCAATCCAGATTTGTTAGCAACAGAGTTACGTGATCGAAGAGAGATAACACAGTTTTCCAGTCACGAGACTCCTATTTCTATTAAAAATAACTGCAATAAACACTCAAACGGAAAACCAGCGGGTTATTCTTTTTATAAATAAACTTTAGAACCCGATTCTAATTTTAGTTTTCAGAGAGTTAGCTGCAGTTCTGGGCCGAGACGAGTTCAGAACTATTTTGGTGAATCAATCGGTTTTAGAATGTCAAATGGGGATAGTCCATATTTTCCTGTCTGATCTTATTTTCTTACTGACATTTAACAATATACAGCTGGTTCTATATGTTATCTGATTTTATTCGTCTACTATTCCTGATATTTATCGATAGATATAAATTGCAGTTACATTATGAAAGACGCTGCATTGCAGTAAGTAGGTTTCGTATCCTGGATAACATTAGGAACTGGAACTAAATTAGTATGTCGTAAGCCTCTGTCGTACCTACCCTGAAACTGATTTTTCTCGGTTAGCTATAACATTTATTTAAAACAACAGTTTTGAAAACAATACTTATTAAAGTTAAGGAGCTTTACAAGGTCAGGGACTACTGTGTTACCAATCTTGAGGTACCTTCCTGCTATTTCTTAGATACTTAAGCTCGAACACTAAAACGCTACTCAAAATTTGAAAACTACTTTAATAGCAGCTCCTAAAATCAAATGCTCCCAAACTTACATTAACTTAAGAAACTGCTCAATTATTATTAGGTGCAAGATTTTATTATTTTGCCGTTAGTGGCTTCATATTAGGCTTGGTTAGAACAAAACTACCACGTTTTGCTAAACCATGTGTTCAACCTTAGGATTAAAATCTAACTCTTGTTGTCGCAAGTGTGGATTACAGATACTGTTACTGTTATATTACAGTTAAGACAACAAAATGATACACTCAAATTCAAGAATAAACTATAAAAATATCTAACTATTGCTTCACGATTTTAAACTTTATGCGGTCTCAATAAGAGGTAATAATTAAAAGTGCCTTAACCTTTGTTTTGGAAGGCAATCACCGAAGAATTGTGTTCAACGAGCCAGGTGTAAAACATTTGGCTTTAAAAGGACAGTCTACCTACTCTTTTTCCATACAAACTTAACGAACGTATTCGACTGTTTCCTCCCTGGATAAAGATATTAGAAAAAATATGTTTATGCCATAAGTCCTATATCAGCCATGCATGACCATGCCCCTACGTTTTGATTTTTTTTTCTTTTTCTATATTTTATTTCTACTCTAATAAGAAAATGAAAAAAAAAAAAACGTAGGGGCATGGTCATGGCAAAAATAGGTTTTATGGCATAAACATATTTGCTCTAATGTCTTTATCTAGGGAGGAAACAGTCGACTACGTTTGTATGGACAGATTGTAGGTAGACTGTCCTCTTAAGATAGCTCTGAGTAATGTGGCCAAATTCAAGTAATAAATTGGTCTTATATTACCTCTTCTAGGGCGACAGCCGACTGTTTGTTTTAGAAGAGGTCGGCCGATGAACAGTTGACGAAGTTTAAAATGTCGTCTTGGTATATTATTGAATGACGAAATATGGGGTGATAGAAAAATACAGAATTGTTTGTTATTTTTGGTCGTGTTAAGTGACATTTTTTGTTGGTAATGTTGTATTTTCACTACCTAGAGGCAAATCTGCATTTAAACGTGTTTAATGTTTATATAAAGCTATCGGTTTGTCCTTTATTTAGGGCACGAAATTAATTAAATGTTAAGGGGGCAGTCTCGTTTGTTCTCCGTTGGGTAGTTTATAATTAGTTAGTTTAGAAAAAAAAAAATTAATAAACCCTAATAAAAACATTTACCTACCTATATATTTTATACGTGTGTGTAAATAAACATACAAACTACGAATTTAGAAATCAGGAATAATTCTACTATACTAAAAATATAAAGCAGTACAAAATGGAAAAGACAAAAAGTAATAGTGAGAGAACATTGTGTTTAAGTATACAGCCGCTACAACAATTCAAACATTGTCTCATAGTCATAGTGCATTTCATTTAGCAAATGCAGTTTCCATTTCAGTTATTGGGAAAGTCGATACGTAGCAGCGAAGGGTAAAATATTTTATTTCTAGCTAGAGCGGACTGAAATAGAATTTGTTTGACGTCATTTGATACTAAATATATAGCTATACAAAATAGGTATGTACTCTATAAATATATAACCCTGTAAGTAAAAATAATTATACCAAGTTATTTTTATTACCTATCTGAATATTTTGATCGTAGGTACTGAAAAATAAATACCAAATATTTGTTGTGCTGGTTTTAAATATCAGATATAAATACTCAGATTTAACTTAAGTATTAATATAATTTTATACCTACTACATTAGTGTATGCTTGAAACGAGTAGACTGTGCACTAATAGAGTGGGAACATAATATTACCTACACAGTTAGAACAATAAATGATTGTGTTTCTTATTTTTAATTTCTACGAAGATACCCTTGCCCTAACAGTGGGATTGACCGGTCTAAAGTTACGTTGCCGTCTAAAAATAGAAATAATAATATAATTATAATTACAAAACTAAAAATTTCCCAAAGAAAAGTTCAGACTTAAAAATAAAATTTTAATACCTATACCTATACCTAATTGGTTTTACGCTGCAGAGCGATTTGAACTCTTGACCTCTTGCAAAGAGAAAATAAAAAATACCTGTGCAACTTTAGTTTTAACAAAAAAAAAACTAAGAAAGGTTAATATTTTCAATTTCAAAGAAAACACCTTCTACAAGCAATTTCAAGAATCGCTGACGTCCTGCAATATAAAAAGGTACAAAATTTTCACCTAAGCTCTCTGCAGACTAGGCAATATTTATCCTATCGTTTCCTTAGAGATAAAACACATTTCCCCCTTAAAGGGTAACTTAATCAGGTTACCTGGAGAAGACCGCTCTCAGTGGTAAGGCCGCCTAAGATTTAAGTTTGTGCCCCTTTAGATTTAACTTTCTCTATTTATTTTTATTTGATTGTAATTGTTATTTTTGGTTAGCATAATAAAAAGCTTTCAATCTATCTATCTATAATGATAAAAATCAACCTGTAAAACAATTCGTAAGAGGATATTTTGAAGTACTTTTTCACACGATAGAGTAAAAAGAATAATCCTTTTCCACTCCATTATCTGATGCCCGTGTTTTTTTGTGTAATTAATTACGTCATAGAGTACCTATGTATGATTAAGCCGTCCTGATGTCCTGATGACTACTCTATAGTGATATAGACATTTTACATCTACGATTGTATCGGTACACGACAGTCAATAGCACGGTGTTTGCTAGGTAGTAGGTATTTGTCGCCCGTCATACCAACACCGGCAATGATTGGTTTGTGATAGAAAGTAAATTGCGATACCGATGGCGTCAGCACATACATCGACGGCAAAGTGCGAAGCTAGCAACATTTCCACGGTAGCAACTCGGTAATGTGACGCGAATATTTCGAAATTATTGCTAAATGAAAATCGAAATTGATTTTCGTGAATAGGCTAGACTGGCCAATGTCCACGTATGGATACAAGTACGTACAATATACTTTTCCGTGATAATTGTAGCAGATAAGTATTAAAATCGGGTTAAATAGGAATAAGTACAAACATTGAGGAATCCATATATCTATGCTAATATTATAAAGAGGTAACGTTGGTAACAATTATGTATGTAAGTATGTATTTTCCGGGTAATCTCTAAAACTACAGAACCGATTCTTCTCTAAAAGTATTATGATTCTCTGACTCACAAATCAATTAAAAACAGCGGTTTTAACCTACTTTTGATAGCCGCTGCACTTAATAAGATTGACAGATTACATATTACATCTAATAATAGTCACATCCATGTAAAAATAGAAGTGTATTACGGTTAAATAGCATTATCAAATCACAAACACACGAGTGTGTGTGAAAAAGAGGAAAGTCTACCTACTCTTTTCTCCACACAAACTTTGCAAACGTAGTCGACTGTTTCCTCTCTGGATTACCTACATATATTAGAGATGTTAATGCCATAAGTCCTATATCAGCCATGACCAAGTCCCTACGTTTTGATTTTATTCACTTTCTTTTAATTTCTATTCATGGTCTTGGCAGATATAGCTTTTATAGCATAAACATATTTGCTCTAATGTCTTGATCCAGGTAGGAAATAGCCGACTACGTTTGTATGGAGAAAGAGTATTTAAACAGTCCCCTTAAGTGCTCTCTATGCAAGTATACAGTTAAGTTTGAGCACGTGTCGCGGTTAAATAGCATTATCTAATAACAAACACTAGGTAAGATAAGAGATAAGCCGTATAAGCGCACACTCACAATAGGTAACTGTAGAGATTAACTGAAACGGTTACCTGACTCACCGTCATATTGTACTGTCACACTGCTGTGACGGCGAGGAAGTTGTTTTCCTAACTGACTCTGCTACATTCACGCTTGGGTTATCAAGTTATCAACGATAAAGTTGGCAGAGTCGTGGTAATAAGAAAATTATAGCAAACGCATGTTGTATTGAGTAGGAAGAAAATAAACAAAAAGGTAATCATAAGCGACATAACTAAACGAAATATAAACAAGAGGCAAATATTTACGCCATCCCCAAGGTTTATGTTTTCGAATTGTAATTTAATTTCAATTGTCTTTTGTTCTCGTTCCTATCGTCTTTCGTTTCTCTTACTTTTATCAATATGCTGTGTGAGCGTTAGGAAATTTTAATAGATTTTTAAACAATTGATAAATGATAACTTTACAGTGTAGTAGTTATAATTTTTTAAACATAATTATTATATTGTTATTAACAAAATGTTTCTACAAAATTGTACTATATTTTGATGTGTTTTTTGTACCTAGTTGTATTATTTGTGGTAGCATTTTGTCAAAAACAATTTTTGTTTTGTGTATTTGATCTTGTATTTTTAAAATTTGTGTTTGTTAGCACTTATAGAAATGATGTTTCGACCGTTAGTGAGACAAAACACTGTGACGGTGAGTCGGCACCACTACTGAATTTCCAGCACTTTCAACGTAATACGAATGCGCTTACATAATTTACAGTACTCCAAAGTACTTCAAGCCGATCCAACGAGTCGGTAAAAACACAGACGTTTAATTACAACCAGTATTGCTAATTGCAGTTATGCGTTTGTTGAATATTAATATCTACTGATTGACACGAATGTTAGTATGAAAAATCACTGACCGAAAACAGAAATCTACAATCAGCAAATTAGACGACTATTGGCCCTTTTTCGACGACAAAAAACGAAAGGAATTTGAATTTTTTTCTTCTGTTTTCGGGATGTTAGATAGAAATTAAACTCATCTTGATTGAGAAATTGATTAGGTAATTCTTTATTGCACATACCACAGAAATTACGAAAAAAAAAAGATGAACATCTTAAAACTAGGCGGAACAACGAGCGGCCTTATCGCTTAACGATCTCTTTCAGGCAACCTTTAGATCGACAAGAAATCTTCAGGAAGGCACATTCAGGACCTAGGCTGTAAAGGTCTCGAAACATGCTAACAATGCTTCTTCTTCTTATCGTATAGTGGTGTGGCTCACCTGGTGTTAGAGTTTTCAGGTCGCCCTAAGGCCTCTAACTTGACCCAACGACTGCTATCCGAGATAACAACCGGGACCAACTGTTTAACGTGCCTTCCGAAGCACGGAGGAGCTCGAGAAAATTATTTGTCAATACTAACAGTAATAAACACCACGCGATTACAACCGAAAAATGAGCTTAATATATCTACAAAATAAATTGTTAAAGAATACGACATCGTTTGGGTTAAATTTAAATTCCATCTCAGAAAATTATCTTGTAGGCATGATCATTTCCTCGTTCGATATAGAGAAGGGGTTCGAGTTTTCCATTGTTCGAGCCAACATAATAATGATATTGCTGTACCATTTCGTTTCACAGATAAAGGGCGCTTCACACGGCTTCAACTGTATCTGATTATAGTATTATTTCGCACCGTCTCTCTCACAACTAACGTGAATCCTATCCCTGTAGGATTGAAATGGACCACGGATTTTTAGTTGACCGATTGCTTTTAGGTATCAAATTTAAAAAAATATATTCTAATGTTAGAACACCTTTTCTGTGAACCTTGAGGTTGCTGGAAGAAATTTTTTTTTAGGGTAAAGCTCGCCTATATACTTAGGTACATGTTATCTCGATTAAAATGTTCCTGTGTTTATGGCGTGTACCTACATTAAAGAATAAAGAAAATAATTAAAAGCAAGAACACGATGACGTGCTTTTCTAAATTTGGCTTGGCCGTGTTACGCTAGCCGTGGCGTAGCGGCTATCGCGCTAGAACGTAATACCAGTAGTCGATGGTTCAAGTCCCGCCGGGTACTAAAGTTTTAAAAAGCATTTTTTTTAAAGCAGTGTTTTCTTAGTGTGGTAAATACAAAGAAATAATGTTCGAATTATTTCAATTGAAAGATCGGGGCTTGGACTGCCGCTCGGGTTCTTTTCTGGTGCAGAGGATGGCCGTTGCTATCCAACGAGGAAATGCTGCGTGCGTTTTAGGGTCCTTTGCGCCGGCAACGAATTCGGGTGGCCTGTTCGACTTGTTTGTTTAGAACATCTTTATTTAACATAATAATTACAAACTCATACAATACAGACACAGTCAGTAAAATAGATATACAAATATTTAATGTAACTAACAGGCTAAAAACACCTCTAAAAGTCTCTTTATAACTAAATAGTTTGAACGATTGTTTACGTTTTTGACCATGATTTTATAGTGTACAAAGTCATCACTTAGATTAATACTACTTAATATTTATACGTGATAATGAGTCTTTCGTACCAGGAGGCCTGTTCGACTGACTTTGTTGTTTTGGTAAATTTGTAGTTTTTAAGTTTAATTGTAATTAGGTTTTAATTTGGGTTTTTTTAGTTTTTATTTTTAAGTTGATTGTAATTTCAATGTATGCATTAATGAATAAATGGTTTTTATTGAAATATTTAGAATGGGATTCAGTTATTTATCGTTGATATAAAAAATACTTCGTATGTGTTTTTGACAGTCTATCTGTTTTCAAATATGATCACTTCGAAATAATATGTAACTACTTACATGTACCCCTTTTGAGTCAATAGATTTCTAAAGGCTGTAGGTACCTACTCAGAAAAGTTCATTCGTAGAGTGGAAAGGGTGTTTTCTGAGTGAAAATTAACTTCAATTAAAATATGGTAGGGATATGGGAAAAAGTTCACATACTTACCAAAAAGGGTGAAATAATTGTCAACAGATACAAAGTATCTTGTCTGTTTTACCTGTAGGTACCTACCTATATTAAAGTCGACTCAACATTGCGTATTGTTAAGTAAGTTCAGTTACCTACGCGTTTTCGGTTTTCCGATTCGCTAAGTATGTTTCCTTTGTAATAGACTCAAGTCACAAAAAACAATACAAACCCTTATCAAATAAGACGTTTGGCGTTCAATGGCGACCCATTTTAGGGTTCCGTACCCAAATGGTAAAAATGGGACCATATTACTGAGACTTCGCTGTCTGTCTGTCCGTCTGTCACCAGGCTGTATCTCATGAATAGTAATAGCTAGACGGTTAAAATTTTCGCAGATGATGTATTTCTGTTGTCGCTAAAATAACAAATACCAAGTAAAACAGATATTTAAGTGGGGCTGGAATATAACAAACGTAATTATTGACATAAAAACGTAACAATACCGCGATGTATTTTTACCACTAGCGCCATCTAGTGATTGGAGTGATAGACTTAACCTTCGCGTTTCGTCCACGGATTGGTTGGTCTAGTGTTCATTTTAGGGTTCCGTACCCAATTGTGATAGTGGTAAGGAACCCTTCGTGCGCAAGTTCGACTCGCACTTGGCCGGTTTTATTGTGTTATGTAGATAGGCAATGTGTTCCAGATAACTTATAGAACCCTTATATTATAAAGGTATAATTTGGTGTCGATGTTATCGAATACATTTTATTGGAGCCGAATCGTTGGGGATCGATTTTGTGTCGCCATTACGTTATACTTCCATAATGTAACCGAAAATATTTTCGAGATAAAAAGCTTGTTTTCCTACCACCATTTCTTTGGAAAAAACTAGATACCAACGAGTACTTTAGAAGTAAAGAAGTGGGTTTTGTTTCGGAGTGCAAAATAGGATGATAAAGTACCTGAGATAATTTCGCAATGAGCTTCAAGAATCAAGGTACGGAGGATTTGGTGGGCTTGTTGATTGCAGACTTTTTATCGGGCGATAGTTTAACACAAGGTTTTGCTCGTTATGAAATCTGAATGTTTTTTTTAATATCTATTATTTAAAGAGCTTTACTAAAAGAACGGTTATGTCGCTCTGTTAGGCCAAAAAAACAAATTGGTAGAGCGCGAAAGCTTCCTCTGACAGAGAGCAAGCCAGAGCGCCCACTATACCTCCGACCAGATACATTTTAAAACTAAATCTAGATAACATTGCAAATCGCTGATCCTCATTCCGAACACATTCTATCATAATGTGAGTAGTGTCTTCTACAATTCCACTCTCCGAACAATACGGAGAGGGAACTTTTCCCATAAGAAAAATGTGAATCTTCATCTTCTATTTTTATAAAGCTGAAGAGTTTGTTTGTTTGTTTGAACGCGCAAATCTAAGGAACCGCTAGTCCGATTTGAAAAATTATTTCAGTGTTGGATTGTCCATTTATTAAGGAAGGCTATAGACTACTTTTGATCCCGATATTCCAACAGGATCGAGACTTACGCGGGTGAATCGCGGGACGCAGCTAGAGTTGTAATATCAGCCGATGTAAAGTTTGTAGCGTAAAGGAGACTTAAGAGTTAGGTAGTTTCAAAAACGTGAATGAGTTCAGAGTGCTCTTCCTAGATCCCCGGCGAGTAATTGCGTCTATCGGGCCGTTAAATGAGCATTGCAATCTTTAATCAAGTTTTTTTTAGTAAGGAGCGTTTTAGGGTTCCGTACTTCAACTTTTGCAAATATAGATTTTTGGGTTATCTTGTAAGTTGTAAGTAGGTAAAACTTACTAAAACGAATCTCAACTTTTAACTTAATATAAAATACTTCTATTTTTTTTATCACGCATTGTTTTTTAATTAATGATTTTACTTTTATAACTTAAAAGTTCAGTATATGAACCCTATGCCAATCAATACCTGTACATCTGTAAATAATCTTAACTCGGCCCTATTGGCATAGTTTTAGGCAGATTAAAATATTATTAGCTAAATACTGAAACGCAAACCATTACCCTTCCGCTTACCCCTTTTCCCTTACCCCCTTTTAGTTTCTTCGTTGTCGGGTAAAACAAGACGTTTCAAACAACATTTTCATTTAACTTTGATTTTTCATTAGGTACATTTAACGCTGAATATTTTCTACAGCTACTACTCAGAAACCAAAAACAAATATTTCTAATTATTAAGTTTCTTCAGATTTACATTAAATTGAATTGAACAAAGCGAAATTACAAGTCTATTTGCTATAGTTTACCCTGTAATTGCCTTTCAACGATACCTCATTGTCTTAAATCCAGGCTAATAAGTACTCTGCTGTTAGATTGTTCATTGTTTTCAACGTCTGACATCGAAGAATAATGTTCTATTCTAACAAGAGGTGAATGCGAATTGAATCTTCGTTAGATATAGCTAAGAAATCTTTCTGCGGGATTGTTTATTTTAATGCGTGTAAGAAAATTTTACACCATTATTGGTCTTTATTAAAAATCTTTATATTATCTGAGCGATGTTCACGATGGCATACCTCTTGGAAGCCCAGAGTCGGCTAAAACTCAAAATTATTCGAGATCTGCACTGATTTGCATTAATTTGGCATTTTTTTTTTCACAGGACCATGTAGTTTATCCGTCACCGCGCGGGGAGAAATCCAGGTTCGCTAGTCTCCCCCAGATTCCTTAGTCGCCTTTTACAACACTCACGAGAAGGTAGCCATATTCTATGCCGGGGTTACACGACGCTCGGAATCATCATTAAAAATAATACAATAAAAAATAAATCTAACAAAGCAATTAAAACTGACATTCTAATTTTAAAAATTCGTTTCTATATTCAAATTAATTTTTCAAACTTTAGTGCTCGTTTTCGATGAGTGCTCGTTATTAGAATCTTTAAAATTTGAATAGCAATTCTAGTGACGTTGACAAATTGATATTCTAATTTTTTAAATTTTTAATTAATGCCATTTTTACTTTAAACAGGCTAAATTTACTTAAAGGATATTAGGATTCAGAACGCAGTTGGTCCCGATTGTAATATCAGATAGAAATCGTTGGGCCAAGTTTAGTATTGTATGTAATTCACACCTCTATACGAAAAGAATTAACAATTGACTAGCATGCTATAGATTAAACTTCTGTTTTCGCGATGTTAAATTGAAAATAAACTCATTTTTGGGTTTTATTCGAGTGGTGTTTAATACTTATAGCATTGTTTCAATGTCCAACGTTTTGAGACCTTTACAGGTCTAGTCTTCAGGATTGACGGACCGAGATTTTATTTCAGTTTTATATGTTTAAAGAAGTCTTATAAAAAGAAAAATAAAGCATTAAAGATCAAACTCGGCGTCTGAAGTCTGAAGTCAAAAGTAATAAAAAGAACAATATGAAAATATGTTCCAATGATCGGGGATTCACTCATTATTATTTATGTCGCAATATGCAACTGCACCGAGTATGTTATTGCATTGTATTACTTCTTAAGCAAGCTGAATATCGGCCTCGATTAAACATACTGAGGTTCACTCGAAATACGTGTGTTGAATTTGAAATGAACCAGTTAGTGTTTAACTAAGTTTAGTTAGACAGCTAGACACTAATGAAATGTTTAATTTATTTCAAGCATACATTTTGTAGAACATCTTCTAAAAATAGTCATTTGTTTCTAGTTTGTGTGTGGCTTTATGTTATGTTTATGTCTCTATGTATAATATGTACCTACCTTTGTATTTTAAAAGAAAAATAAGTATAGGTATCCGTTGTCTCGTTACCATAACACAAGCTTAGTAGTGCCATGGGGCTAGGCGGCGCTGGGTAATGTTCATAGAATGTATTTATCTTCTTTTAACATATAAAACTATTATTGTATTATAGTTACTTAGATTTTTCTTCTGTTTTCGCGATGTTGTATTGACACCACACGATTAAAACAGAAAAATGTCCTTAATTTTATAGTTATTTTTTTAAGTTCTCGTTTATTTTCTTTTTCTATTACATTATCTGTTTTTCTTTTAATTATTTCCTTCTAAATAAATTATTGAACAAATAAAATTCAAAGTTTTGACTGACATATACCAACGCACTGCCAAAACCGCCGCCTTGTCCCAAAAACATGGGATTAAGAGATGTGTGATTTTTGAGCAGTGTGGATAACCTCTCAGATTATTTTTTTTTTGGAAATTCCTACAAAATGAAGACTTACATAGCTGACACAGCTAGTTAAAATAACAAAGAGCCATCTGGCCTGAAAGTTCAGTAAGCTATGTCGATTAGAATCATTATAAGAAAAAATGGCAACTTTTTTTAAAGAGAAAATAGAGTAAAGTTAAGCGCTCACTAAACGATCATTAGCCGGGAGTAAGTCATTAAATGCTCATCAGTGAACGAAAATCCCTTGAACTTCAGAAAAACTTGACCTTCGACTTTAGGCCAATCATAATAAGGAAGTAAACAGTTTCTTTTTTATGTTCCGTCATTAGTTTACGTAAAAACTAAATTTTCTGTAGGACGGTACTCTTCGGTCCGAGTGTGCAGTATGGAAATTAAAAAAAAAATTTAATATCATCAACATTCAACATTCACATGATTCTAAATCTTCTTCTTTTTCAAGGCCCTATCTTTCTGTTTGAATTTACTAATTTTAATAATAATCAGATTTGCCATTCAGGTAAGAATTGAAATTAAAATCATTCAATCTCTTAATTTACAGGTAAACCTAAACCTTTACAGGTCTTCCCTTACAGTCAATCCTGAAGAAGAGACTTTACACGTCTTTTCTACAGGATTAGAAAGAAAGAAGAAACCGTTGAGCATTAAAACAATGCTAGAAGTAATAAAAACCACGCGATTAAAACCGAAAAATTTAATTTAATTTCAATCCAACATCGCGAAAACTGAAGAAAAATCTATGTTCAGTTAAGGTTTTTTGTAGTATCTTTTACATTGTTATATGAAAGTCAAGAAAGTCAAAATGGAATCAAAAAGTTCATATTTTTATTCAGCTTCGCCGTGGCTCTTAAAGATAAAGCCAGTTATTCAACTCTAGGCATCAAACACCTACTTCCCTACTAATAACCCAGTTCGTAGCTTTTGACTGTAAGAATATAATTAGCCTTTATCTCAGCACTTCCATAACTCATTACTAGATCCTAGAGTTTACTCGTAAACTCAACAGCATTCATCAAAAGCGCTGTGCATGCGAAATTAGTACTACTGCAGGATTTTTGTTGAACACAATGATGCAATCCGGGCCTCGTCGCTTTGTGGGGATTCGCATTCATCATTGTGAATGTGAATGAAGGCAGATTTGGTTTATATATTACCTACTGGCTGTTTATCAGTAATATTTTATCAGGCGATGTAAGGTAAATAAGCGTTTGACTAGTGTCCGACCGAAAGTTCGGTTTCGGTTGAGGCCGAATTTCAGCCAGAAATCAAGTTTCGGCGGCAGTTTCGGTTTCGTCCAAAATTGGTCGAAACTTTTCCCTAAACCGAAACTGATTTCGGTAGATGTCGTGCACGGTCGCCTGCGTTTGTTTCTCGCGGCAACGTCATTGAAAACTGATAAACATTTTGCAATGGGAACTTGTTTTTTTTTTATATTTTATTAAATAAATGATTACAACAAACTTAATACACTGTGTTTCCATTTCATGTCCTTATTAATGTAGAATAATGGGCAAAATGCACTACATTTCAGTACGTATTTTAAAAAAATATACTTGACCACGTGAGTTTCGGTTTCGGTTTCGACCGAATTTGAAGCCGTTGGGTGTTTATTACATTTCCTACCTAAGCATTGCCTAAAAATTGATAGACAATTAAAATAGTGCGGTCCGTTTGCAAACAAGCGAGCCGAAACGTGTGCACCATCAATCTGCAGTGAATTCTCTAAATCCAATCTAACGCCATGTGGGAAATAGAAAAAATGGGATTTGCACCTCTGTGGTTGCACCACAACTTGCAACGTAAATGGAAAAATGTCCGTGTAGCCCTGGCATAGAATAGAGTTACCTTATATTTTCCCGTGGGTGTCATAAGAGGCGACCAAGCAATCTAGGGGATACTAGTAAATCTGGAGTTCTCTAGCAAACTGTTGGTCCCAAGCAGGGTTCGTATCAGGCAGTCGACCGGCCGTTAAAACATTGCCAAATCTAAGTCGGTGGTGACACACAGACAGACGGACAAGCTATTGATATTATAAGAGTTCCTTGTTTACCTATTGAGGTACCCTAAAAAACATTCATTTAAATTATGAACCCATGTTCGTTCAACGATAATTTAACAAACTAGAGCCAATTTCTACTTCACGCTTCCAAATTGAACGAACCTACGATTAGGTATAATCGAACAACTTTCAAGAGAAACATTTCTTATTCAAAATGTGAAAATAGCTCACATTTGCTTAATTTATTTGCATGCCAAATGCACGTATGCAGTGGAGTTTTCTTCGAAGTTGGCTTTTTGTTTCAAATATGTAGTTAATACCTGGCTAATATTATTTCTATAAATGCTTCTGACACCTATGTTTAATAGACAAAACCTACCCAATTTTCTGTATCTATATGCTGCTAAAATATTATTGCAATTAATTATACCTTGAAGTTGGTGGTTAACCGTTCTTGTAAAGTGCAATCAACTCTAGTACTGTTAAGAGAACTTAGAACTTAAGTAAGGCTACGTACTACGTAAGCGCCTCAACGCGAACGCGATTGCGAAGCAATCCGATGCGATTTCAATGCGGTGCGGTGTGACGCGGCGACTCTGTCCTACGTGCGCGCGCAAATATCAAGTCAACTGATCGCGTTCGCATCAATTCGTGCCGCGCCGCACGCAGCACACCTTACGGGCGTTTGGTCACGTAGGCTACTTCAATAGATATCGACTGTTACTTGTTTCCGCGTCGCACCGCGTCGCTTCGCGTTCGCATCCGATCGCCTACGTCGGGCGCTGCGTAAGCGAAGTATTTAAGCGCCAAACAACTTCGCATTAAAATATAACTGAGTTTCCACATTAACTAGGTAATTCCTTTATCGAAACATCGACATCTACTAATTCTGATTATTGCAAAGTAGTACCACCGAGTATTATTCCTACAGAGCAACAGCTTCATACAAGCCCGCGGCGGCGGTAGATACTCCACTAAATGCGCAGCTATGTGACTTCTCACTGCTTTCCGCTCGGGTTTTCCGAGGCCGCCCGAAGAGCGTACTCGGCTCACGTACGTAAACCGTCAGCACACTGTCGGTGAGAGAGGTCACGCATACATAGCAGCGCATGTTGTGAAGTACCTACGCCGCGGGCTTGTATGAAGCTGTTTCTCTGTAGGATTAATACTCGGTAGTACCTTCAAGATGAGTACATTCAACTATTTTGAAAGTTAACGAAAATATCCTCTTTATTCCAAAGATTTAATAGCCAATTTTGTCTGATAGTTCTAAAGTTGGTACAGTCAAGATGAAAATTTCAAGAGCTATAAAATAGATTTAAAGTTTCAATCGCTGGGAAATAAAATAGTCATACAGAATGCAACGTCTGAAGCAAAATTGAACGTCTTTTTGTGACTGTACTGCTTTTTCCAATATTGGTATTTTAATAATAAGACCTTGATTTGTGTTTTAAGCGATGAAACCGCATTCGGGGACTTAGAGAGAGTTACAACGCGTGACTTATGTGGAGTTAGTTATGTGTGTTTAGAAAAAAATGATTACTCACTGATTTTTTTAAAATTTATTTAGGTACTCATTTCTATACTCTTGAAATCAAAGAAGAGAGGATAAAAACTGTGTACTTTTTATACATAAAAAAGTATAATGTAGTAGGTATATTCGTTGTCTAGTACCCATAGTACAAGGTACATAGTGCTTATATAGTTTGTGGCTAGATTTCGCTGTGTGCAACGTCGTGCAATATTTATTTATTTATTTACATCTAAAAAGAGTCTAGGTCACTTAGGATATGTAGTAGAATTAGAATTTATAGTTTTTAATAATAAAACATATTATAAGTAATTATATATTATTTTAATCTTCTTCTTTATCTTTCTTATATATAAAAATGAAACGTTTTCCGTTGTCACGACATCACGCGTGAACGGCTGGACCGATTTCGATAATTCTTTTTTTGTTGTGTTTGCTATTGTCAGGAGAAGGTTCTTATGAAAGAAAAAATGCTGAACCGATTTTGATGAATTTTATTTTTTTATACTAAACGACAGGACAACGTCTGTCGGGTCAGCTACTATCTTAATAAAGTTGTAAAGTTTTATTAAACTTATTGTACCTACTTCGAAAGATATGTATGGACGTTGGATAAAATTATTTACATTTGGTTTTCACATCATTATTTTTAATGACCATGCATTTGCCATGCATATTTTTGCATATTTTGCCTTCATAATGACACACTGAAAATAAGACACTTTGCGAGAAATGTGAACCACTAAACATTTCGAAAATCGAATGAAATTCCCGATAAGATTTTCAAATAGGTTAGTACAAAAGTGTACCTCGTAATCTGCATTGCAATGCCCGAGGCTGGAGTATTGGGAACCGTATTGCTCGGATCTAGGTCGTGAGACAGAATAAAGTCTACCCTACAAACGTACAATAGGTTCAGTCAATCGCTCCATTCATTGCAGCTGGTTTGATTTGGTATCGTAGTAGGTACCTTTTTTAATCATTTTAGAGTAGCTGTGCTGAGTGTTTCCGCGTAAAGACAAGGCAAGCGAAATCTAAATTGTCTTAGGATATATTTTTCTTCTGTTTTCGCCATGTTGGATTGAAATACCTTTATTATTAGAGACGGTAGTTTACCTTTTATTTTTTAATACAATAGAATGACAAAAATCACATCTCAGTCAATTGTGAAGAGACCTGTAAAACGTTTAGCATTGAAACAATGCTAAAAGTAATAAACACCACGAGATTAAAACCAAATAATGAGTTAAATTTCTTGTTTCAAGATCTTTATTTATTTATGTATCGAAACAATGTTTTACTATTTTATTTATTCATGCCCAAACTGAGGTAAAACTTATTGTAAAAGACGGCTTTAAGGTTTAATACGGACCTTATTATAACTGTATAAGGTTTAAATTAAATCCGTGTGCAACTAACCAGAAACTTTCTTCGCACCCCCGCGAACCGCACGATAAAATGCCACACAATATCGAGTTTCAACGTAATCAGTCCAGTAGCTTCCTCGTCAAAAGGTTGTCTCTAATCAGATGCTTCAAACGCCAAGATTTGCTTGACAACTCATTCGTTTTGTTAGTAGATATATTCAGATCACTGGCACGTACAATCACACAACACGGTACTTATATCACGTACGCTCATCCAAATATTTGTATAACATTAACGTATCAATTGATAGGTACGAGTACTTGGCTACTTTAAATAGTGACTGGTGACTGAGATGTCTTTTCAAATGTGAAAAGACATCCCTGTCTCTAGTTCTCCTTCCTGTCTTTTACAATGGTGAAAGACAGGACGCACGTGTAATATGATAAGGCGTTATAGTGTAGGTAAGCTTTTAATAAATACTATCTCCAGATGGTAAATGCGATGCGATTTAAGATGTAGCACGTTCACATAGAAGATTCTTCTTTACTTCGCAAGCCGTCTAAAACGGCAAGGTATTTATATAAAGGACAAAGAATATACTTAAACAAACTCGGGACTCTCACCTTCCAAAAAAAAAAGAATGATTGAAATCTGACTTCATATGCCGAAGTACCTACAGCGTGACCATTTACACATATGTAGATATATAGATAGAACGCTTTATTGTTCTCATCAAAAATAAATTACAACAAAATAAAGTACGAAAAAATCGTAATCTAGAGTGGCACAATAGGCGGCATTACCACTGAGAGTGGTCTCTTCCAGGCAACCTCGATATGGAGAGAATCATACGAATGATTAAGAGTGAGGCTTTATACGTATCTACATATAAACAATATACGTGTCGAATTGAGAACTTGGTATTTAACCGACTTTAAAAAAGGAGGAGGCTCATTTTTTAAAGTCGGTTAAATACCAGCTTCACTCAAAAGCAAATGACACCTACAGAGTATCTCGTAAATTCGCGCAGACGGTAATTTAGCCAACCCAAGCGTTTAACATTCATCACTCCTATTAAAAGAGTACCTATAAAACTTCTTTGTCATCCAAAGTCTAGGCTAACGACTACCCCGTTCCCAGGTAAGCGGAAGTTATTAGGAAGGTCTTTGAACCCGCCCGCCTATGACGGCGCCGCCGCCGCCCGCCCAAACAACGCCGATCGCGTAGTAGGGTTTTCGCATCATAATTTAATATTTTTATTGTTTTTTTTATAGCGTAATAAACGTCTGATCACGTGAGGATAAAGCTCTATCGAGCTCGTGAATTGAAATTTGAAATCGCTACCGACTTTTTCTTTAAACTTTTATTAACCGACTTCGAAAAAGAAAGAGGTTCTCGATTCGACCGTATATTTTTTGTAGATCCCGTCGGAATATCGGGATTCAAATGTAGCAAACAGACAGTTACAGACAGAGTTACTTTCGCATTTATAATTTTAGAAAGGATGTTTTGGAATGAGGCTTTATTCTGTGACTAAGGTAGGCTTAACCTTAGTTATGTAGTTTGCTTACGAACTGATTTTTACATGTTTTAAAGCGTTATACTAGACTTTAAACATAAAAGTAATTACATCCACTTTGCTTCCTTAATTTTGCAACTTAATTTGCAGCCTAATTTCGCAAGAACCTGCATCTCGACTAACGTTAAGTTAAGTTTGGAACCGAGCATAACTAGCTGTAGCTACAAAATCGGGTTCCGTACCTACTTCGCACTAATTGATGACGTTATCGAGCACTAAAAGTTTTCACAAACTCCGGCATGGAAACTCCTATTTTAAACGAGAAATGAGCACGGTAGCAACGTCTTAAACTTCATAATAGCTTCAGGAATAGCTTGAAGTATTATTTAATTTTGCTTTGACTAGTATTTTATTAAACTACTACTACTACATCCCCATTTTAACCCACTTAAGGGTTGAATTTTTAAAAAATCCGTTTTTAGTGCTCACTGTCGAACCCTAAGGAACCTAATTTTCAAATTTTAAAGCTTTACCATCAGTGAGTGAGTGAGTCAGTCAGTTACACTTGTGTTTTATTAAGTAAATATTAGTAAAGTCGAAATCAAAAAGTAGCCCATGTTACTTCCAAGAATTCAATGTATAAATATTAAGTTTCATCAAAATCGGTTTATTACAACAAACATTCATCTAACCTACTTGTCTTTATAATATTAATAGCTATTGTTATTTGGTCAAATAAACTCGTATAAATTACAAATTATAAAAAATCCCATTACCTGGAGAAAAATGTGGTAAAAAAATCACAATTAATAGATTTAACACATATTAGTTTGTAATGAATTTCAGTTCAATCTACGTTGCAGTGTCGAGGTAAATTATTTACATTTTAATCATGTGGCACACAATATATCAAAATGTACCGCCAATAGGTAAATAACGACTCTAAAAGGATTAGCCTGTCATTTTAGAACCGACAGCAAAATTCCATATTATATTGCTAAATTACATTTTACAATAATTAATTCAGAGTAATGTTTGAAATTGGAATTTTGAATATTCGTGTTAACAAATAATGTGGTAGCGTCCAATGTCAGCTAAACGAACTTAAGTCAAGTCAATTTTGATTTTAAAGTTAAGTCAATTTTTAGAGTTCTGTACCTACCCAAAGGGAAAAAACGGGACTCTATTACTGATTTATACATGTGCGTTACCGTAAACTATGACAGCTATGCTCATATGTATAAAAACCTGGCGGGCTAACTTAGTTTAGTTAACGGTAGACGTTCGGATTTATAGCGAAGGCATTTTTGCAAAGTCGGAGTATTCTTTTTATAGAGCTTGACCCTTACAAAAAAAAGAAATTAGCTAAAATGTCAAGTTTCAAGGATAGGTCAATAGGTAAGGGGTATAAGTGGTGACATTAAAAATTAGGTACCTACCTACTATCCCGCGGAGAAAGGTTGCCCTAAGACGCCTGTTCTACTAGCCTCGATATTTTAAACTCTACTAAGAAAATGTCACAGTCATAGGTCACTAAAACTGGGTCATTTTATATAGAAAATAATTGAGAACCTACCATGACCTAAATCCTATACATCTACGGCCTAACTACGGTCTAACAGCGAACGTAGTAGGTACCTACCTATTTGACCATTATTGGCTATTTGTGTAATCTAGAGGAAATAACTTGGCAGTTAGTATGTTACGCCCCATTACGTTAAGTCAATGAAGACTTGAAAAGGATAAGCGAAGGCAGTAACCAGAAATTATACAGTGTAAGGTTGCAACTTTCTACTACGCACTTAAAGATTCTGTTTATTAAAAGATAGTTTAGATGTTTCTTCTGTTCTTGCGATTTTTGATAGAAATTAAACTCAAGAAGAAGGGAGACCCTGAAGAAGAAACTTGTAAAGGTCTCTAAACGTTGAACGTTGAAACAAAGCTCAAAGTAATAAACACCACGCGATTAAAACCGAAAAATGAGATTTTTCTTCTGTTTTCGCGATGTTGTATTGAAATTAAAGACATTTTTCGGTTTGAATCGCGTGGTGTTTATTACTTTTAGCATTGATGTGCATTGATTGAAAAATGTCTTTAATTTCACAGAAACATAAGTTTAATTTCTAAAAGATAGTTTAATAATATTGAGTGTGACGCACATTCAATCGGACGCTTAAGTCTTGTTTACCTTAAAAAAATAACTTCAAGCATGCTCACTGCTTTGTATGCGCTACGGAGTATAAAAATGGTGTGAATGTGTGGTACAGATTGCAGGTTTCAAATAAAAAATGCAACTCGGTGCGAACCCGGTGAAAAGAAGGCACGTGAAAAAAAAATACACGCAGTTGATAGAAACTAGTTTTTTAGAGGAACGTTTTATTTTAAACTGAAGGTTTATTAAACTTTAGGTATATCTGTACTTTTTGTAGAATATAGATGATGTTTTAATAAAGTTTTATTTAGCTTACTTTGATTGTTTTAAATTCCGATCTCCTAACTCGATGAGATCATTCATTTACTTTATGTATTAGCTAACTTAACTTTTAATTTTGTAAAAAAAAGAATGTGAAAGAAAACGTCATTTGTATTTTACGAATAACGTTTGTTTTACAAGGGGTTGACTAGATTTAACGAAAAATACATTGTATAAATAAAATATACAAACTTTAAATACTACAGTAGACTATTTGAAATTAAATAAGGAGAGTAGGTAGGTAGGTAGGTACAGACTGTACGTACTGTACTAAAGTGGAGTAGTAAGTAGTACTGTAGTTATACATGATCACATAGTTAGTAATAAATAATGGAATCAATTAATGCAGATGTCGTACGAAGCTTACAAACAAAATTTTAAATTCGGCCATGTTTGTCAACTATTGGAATTTCCAACGGGTGTTTGAAATTCAATGAGGTTTACGTTAAACCGATTGTGCGATTTACCCCGCCCTCCCTTACCGGTATTTGATGGTCCCAAAATACCTGTAACAAAATCAAAATGAATGGTTAGATAATTGGTAAATACAATTACTATTACAATGTTTAAAACAATAAATGAAGTAGGGATTATTTGCATAATCATAAAGTTCAATATCCCCTAATTTTTTTAAAGTAAAATGAGAGGGAGGTACGAATTAGAACAATGCCTAATATCAGAGCTCCAGTCTTTCTTCTTCTACACAAGCGTATCAGGTTAGATAGTGGTCAATCGCTCATTTATCATCAAAAAAAGATATTGTGTTCGTTTGCCTCTAGTAAATTTTAATTATATTATTGAACTAGCTGCGCCCTGCGGTTTCAGCCGCGTAAGTCCCGATCCTGCGGGAATATCGAGATAAAAAGCCTAGCCTATGTGTTATTCTAGGTCTCCGACTATGTATATTCCAAGTTTCATCGCAATCGGTTCAGTAGTTTTTGCGTGAAAGAGTAACAAAGTCACATACATACAAACTTTCGCGTTTATAATATTAGTAGGATATTGGTTAAAATTGAAAAGACGTATGAAGAAAAGTTAAGAAGGTATATGTATAAAATGTCTGTACAACATCAAACATGAGATGCCAACATATCTTTGTATTTACATCAAATGTATGCGGGAACATGAATAAATCGGAGATATAAAGGTAACGTAGGTAGCTTATCGAAAGATATCGGCTACATAAAACTTGTAAAGTGCGATACTTGGAAGCTTCTGTATGAATGGACTCGTGTTTTCGTGAATTTCTATTTTATATTGAAACATTATTATTTCAAATTTAAGACATTTTTTTTCGGTTCCACCAGTTTTAATCGCGTGGTGGATACCTGAAGAAGACCTGTAGAGCTCTCGAAACGTTGAGCGTTGAAACAATGCTAAAAGTTATAAACACCACGCGATTAAACCGAAACATGTCTTTAATTTCAATACAACATTGCGAAAACAGAAGAAAAATCTACATTATTATTTAATACACATTATGTAGAAATCAATATTTTTAATCATTGTTCGGTCTTACTTAATCTCATTACCAGACTGATGTATGAAAAAAGAGTATAAGTAAGAAATTTTAGTATTAAATCTTCATTTTAATGGCAACATGATATTACCTAGGCAGCTAGGCTATTAATAAATGGATTTATACTGATCTGGTACAAAGTTTAATTAATGCACGTCGAAGCGAACGAATTCTATCAGAAAAAGTGCATCCCAATTCGTAAACGAATTTTCTCAATAGTTCTACAAAATAAAAATCATTAACCAATTCCGAAAAAAGGATATAACCAATACTCAAGGCACGAACAATACAAATTCTTGAACATAAAATACAACACGCTAACTCTCAAAGCGGTGTTAAAAACAGAATA
This sequence comes from Idaea biselata, assembly GCA_958496205.1. Taxonomy (NCBI): domain Eukaryota; kingdom Metazoa; phylum Arthropoda; class Insecta; order Lepidoptera; family Geometridae; genus Idaea; species Idaea biselata. Next base: position 18,260,771 of record OY292404.1, read on the forward strand.
TACTGTTATGTAAGTATTAAATGGAACAATAAATATTGAAACAAAATAGGGTGTATTTGGAACTCACTCAAACCTATAATACCGGTGAAATAGATTTTAAGTGTGTGATGGGAAAATTCGGAACTCAGGTGCGGTGCGAGTTACGAAAAGCAATTTTCGTGGTGAAATTGAATATTGTTTTATGTACATTTGCGTCATTGTATGTACTTAAACAAAGGATATAACATGTATATTTATGTACAAGGGTTTTAAGAGCACTTTATAGTCCGGTCCATCTACATCATAATATTATAAAGAGGAAAGATTTGTATTTTTGTGTGTGTTTGTCGTATGTGTGTAACGAATAAAATCAAAAACTACTGGAACGATTTCAAAAGTTCTTTTACTTAAAGAAAGCTACAGTATTGAGGAGTAACATAGACTACTTGATCCCGATATTCGCACGGGATCGGGACTTCAGCGGGTGAAACCGCGGGACGCAGATAGTAATAAGTAAGGAGGAACATCATTAAATTACACATTGTTTAATTTCCATCAGAAATACTAATAATCAACCAATAAATAACAAAACTAGGTTATTCATAGATACACAAACAATAGTTCCCACAAAGTTTACAAACAAAACGGAGAAATTATCAAACATTACGAAAAGACACCGACTTCGATATTATGACATAATAGATAATGAGCTGATGACAGCCAAAACTACGTTTATTTTTATGCTTGGAGCTGACACTTCCATGTCTTTCTTCTCGGATGATTATTTGTGGCATTCACTTATGTTTCATAATTTATGAATCATGTTTTCTTTTATCATAAAACATGTTTCTCCGGATATATAGCGATTATTATGTTTTATTGTAATAAACTGTCATTTCAAAGATTTTTTAGTGCCTAAAAGTCACATGTTCACCTTACATTTTTGTTTTATGATTACATGATTGATTCACTGTAATCATGGTAAGTAAAATACACACAATTTCAAATTATAAGCTCCACATTATTTGCACAATTAAGCGTTTAGTCTTTTAAATTAGTCTAATAATAATACATTATTATTCTGGATATCAAGATTACCAATTGAACAATAATTATGGAATAAAATATAACACTTTCATTACGAATATGTTTACTATTGATTATGTCAAGGTCAATAATTAAAACATTTATCGTTTTAATTAGTTATAATTAATTAGTTAAAAGTAACAGTAGCAATAGTAAATTCTACACTAATTCCACATAACATAAGAACCATTTCCACGTGCTCCCCGTCTCTAATCTAAATTTACTTTCGTTTCTACGTTAACATTGATAAATTTCTAGTATTCCTCGTGTAGGTAACGTTATTTAATTCTGTGATAACAGATCGAGTCCATTATTGTCGAATGACACTCGCTATCAGGGTTGTATAGAGTTCCACAGTTTGTTCGTCAGGAATTTATGATGGTTCCTTTGTCACGTTAGTGTCATTATTTTAACTAATGGTGTTGGGATTTGTCTTAATTAGGTTATTCGACGTATTTTATAGAAAGGGTGTAGTAATTTATCTTTGATGATGATTAATTAAAAAGAACATGAAAAATGACGTACTTACCTATTTTAGAAACTAAGATCAAAAAAATGTAAAACATGGTCAAAATTAAGAATTAAAAAGTAAAAATCACGCGATTAAACCCCGGGAAAATATAAAATTATAATTGCATAAGTAGGTAGTAAACGCTAAAGACTGTTTTTGTGTTAAACATACGTACGAAAATAAAAAGAAACGAAGCCATAACCAATTTAAAAAGTATACAGAATTACGAGTACAAAACAAGCTTAAAAGTGTCTTAAATCTTGAAACTTGAGCAGTATTTCAAACGATACATGCCTGGGTAAAAAAATAAACTGTAATTTTCCCATTTGAGTTTTTCTTTCGAATTTTTAAAATATAAATGTAGGATTTATGTTCCAGATTTGTTAATCTAGATTCTATATGCATTAGCTTATCGAAACTAATGACTTTTTGGAAAACCGCTTATAACTTATTTGTTTGAAAGCAGATAAGTAATGTTATATCAAATTCCTAAAATCACATAAAAAAATGAACGGCAAATAGGTACTACTGTCTTAACGTATTTATACTTACTACTTGAGAATGAAAAAGTACGATTTCAAAAGTAGAGAGCCGATAAATTAATGTAGTCATATCTTCTTATGTATAAAATTTCCATGTCACAATGTTAGTTACCGTACTCCTCCGAAACGGCGCGACCGATTTTTACCAAATTTTATATGCGTATTCAGTAGGTCTCAGAATCGGCTACTATCTATAATTTATAAGGAAAAACAACGTTTGCCGGGTCAGCTAGTAAATTTATAAAAACACATAAAAAATGAACGGCAAATGCTATAATTACACTACTTGAGAATTAAAAAGTTCGACTTTAAAAGTAGCAAAATTTTAAATCTTTTGATCACCAGAAGGGATGCGTAATAATCATAACATAAGTACCTACATCTAATATCCCCACAAAATGCCTAGATAGGTACCTAACTATAAGTACTAGCTATTGCAATCAAAGTAGGTAGGTACCTACGCAAAGGTAGAAGTTAAAAGCCCATAAACTTGAACGGTTTCTAGGCACACGAGAGCCTTCATTAGGGCCACGCGAAACTAAACGTGTGTTTGCAAAAACTGCCTGAAAAAATCCACCACAGCAATATAAACTTTATTCGTCAGGAAAGAATTTTCATTGGAAAAGTTTACCGGTTATTTTGAATGTTCATGTAAACTTACTGCATATATAGGTTTGTAGTATTTGTGTAAGCAGGGAGTTTTTGTAATTGTTAACCCCCTTACTTATAAACGCTGATTAACAGCTGCATAAACTATGTATTGTTTTTCTTTTACTGTGACATGAAGTTTCAAACTTGACTGACATAGACAAACGTTATATAACTTGCAGCCGAATACAGAAACGCCACTTAAAATTTGAGGCGTACCTACTTAAATAATTGAGCAGCTTCTAAATTTAAAAATAGTATGGGAATTATTGAATTTGAGAGGTGCTTAGTTGTTTAAGTAGAACTCAAATTTTGATTTGCTTTTTAGGGTTCCGTAGCCAAATGGCAAAAACGGAACCCTTATAGATTCGTCGTCTGTCTGTCTGTCCATCTGTCCGTCTGTCCGTCCGTATGTCACAGCCACTTTTTTCTGAAACTATAAGAGCTATACTTTTGAAACATGGGAAGTAGATGTATTCGGTGAACCGCATTAAGATTTTCACACAAAAATAGAAAAAAAAAAACAATAAATTTTTGGGGTTCCCCATACTTAAAGCTGAAACCCAAAAAAATTTTTTTCATCAAACCTATACGTGTGGGGTATCTATGGATAGGTCTTTAAAAATGATCTTGAGGTTTCTAATATCATTTTTTTCTAATCTGAATAGTTTGCCCGAGAGACACTTCCAAAGTGGTAAAATGTGTGTCCCCCCCCCCTTTAACTTCTAAAATAAGAGAATGATAAAACTAAAAAAAATATATGATGTAATTACCATGCAAACTTTCAACGAAAATTGGTTTGAACGAGATCTAGCTAGTAGTTTTTTTTTAATACGTCATAAACCATAAATCGCAATTTTCCTTTCATTCAATTCAAAAATGTACGGAACCCTTCGTGCGCGGGTCCCACTCGCACTTGGCCGGTTTTTATAGCTTTTTAATGCCACAGGGATTCACTTTTATTGTCGTTATTATTAGTCCCTCTATTAGATATAAAGCAAGGCTTCGTTTCACCAAAGATAAGCGAGGATGCTTAGTTTTGGATTTGTTTATTAGGGACTGATAAAACTGGTCATTTACCTAGCTTCGCTCCGCTAAACCGTGGAGCTGCATAAGCGAGGTCAGGAAATGGATTCTACTGGTTCTAAAACACATCAATAGCTACGCATCTCGGCACATCTCTGGTGGAAACAAAGCCAAAATAAGGGCCTTCATAACGAGGTATTATTACTTGTCTTTTCTTTACGACGCACTAGGTATAAGACGGTGATGAATAATACTGGAGAAACGCGTATAAAGAAAGTAGGTAACAAAATATTGTAGGAAGAAAATATGGTATGATAAAATTAAAGACTTTTTCGGTCTTCCTTCTTCAGGATTGACAATCCTAATGAAGGGACCTGAAAAGGTCTCGAAACGGTAATAATGCTAAAGGTTCATACAAAATAATGTCTTTAATTTCAATACAACATCGCAAAAACAGAAGAAAAATCTATGGTATGATAACATGAAAAGAAAATTGACGAAGTAGGGCGACATATTCTTTCCGGTTTCGCATTAATGTAATGGAGCACTTGAAACTCACGTATACATGAATACATCGATTTGAAAACATCAATTAATCGCCTAAGCAAAATAGGCATTAATCGAGTTAGTAACTACATACTCCATTCTAACGTTCTCCATTCTAACGTTCCTGAATACACTATTTAGAATTAACTCTATTTAACTTCGATCCGAATCGAATTGAATGAATGAGCGATCTGATGGAGTGTCATTCATGTTCATTCGACCGGTTTTTTGATTTACAGTATTAAATCTTGTTTAAATTTACATGCGAATGCTGTTATTTTGAATTGGCGTAACAATGTGCTTTTGAAGTTTAAATATAAAGCATTTGTTGAAGGTTTTTTTAAGCATTTCGTTCACGATCAAGCATCAAGCCTCAAGTACAAAGTTGAGCAAGCAGTAATTTATAAAAAAAAATGCACCCGGGGACTGCCGCGGTAAAGCTATTGCATAGCATTTTGTTTTCTTAGGCTACATGTTAGGCGGAGTGGGAGGTGTTAGGTTTTATTTTCGTTACGGAATTTCTTGATTCGGTCGCCGCGCTCAAAGCCCGCGATAAAAACTATGCAATAGCTTAATAATGTACGATTTAGATCCTACTATCTAACTTCAGAATTAGATTTTTAAATATAGTCAGACCGAACGCGAACGCGAACGGTTAGAATACAAATACTTACTTTTCTTTTGACAACTAACAATCTACATTTGTACAACTTAATTTGAAGTTTATTTTTATGTACTTTGTGTCTGTTGTGTTTCCTATAATATGTACCTATTGTTGAACAAATAAAGATTTTTTTCTTCAGTTTTTGCGATGCTGATATGAAATTAAATGAAACTTAAAGCACCGCGAGTCACTATACACGACTGTAGACTCAATTAAGACCAACGCAAATACATTTTGTAACCTACTCAGGCTAATTTTCAACAGTCGTGCTTCATTAAAAAATATTTAAAAAACGTATAAAAAAACTTAGAATAATGTAATTACAAAACACGTACTCAAACCTATTGCATCGTACTCATTATTTGTATTACCCACAAATATTTAACGTCTCATTTATTTCACACGCATTCTAGAACAACATGAACTAGCAACATTTTGTGTAACTGCGCAAGAAACAAGAGCATTTTTAAATTGATATTCTCAACGATAACGTAATTTTTAACTCTTTCAATTAACTTACGTAATGTTCTAAATTATTCAACGACATCAAACGAAAACCACTTGTTTTTAGAAAAACAGTAATTAGTTAGTTTAATCGAATGTTTGCTTCAGTGATCTCGGGTTGCATGATGTCAGTCGTTGCCCAGAGGTAGTGCGAAGACATCTGAATTGAGTGCAGTAAACGAAGAAGACACGCAAGTAGTTACATAGTAAAGCAACGCTTGGTGCGGTCGTTACTTGGATGGATGACCGATTGTGTGAGAAAAAAAGCATTTTCTCGAGCTGCTCCGTGCTTCGAAAGGCACAGTTCCCAGTTGCATCCCTTTCGAGAAAGGCACTTTAAGCAAGTGGTTGTTATCTCGGATAGCAGTCTTTAGATCAAGTTATCCGGCTCAGGGCCAACTGAAAACTCTAACACTAGTCGAGCCACACTGCTCTAGGAAAATTAGAAGAAGAATTACATGGCAATGAACTCGTAAATATAGTAAGTAAATTCTTATTTTTCTATAAACCACTGCTGACCTGCAAAATTGGATTTTAATTGTTTCAGATTGATTTAAGTAAATATATTTTAAATTAATACAAGGCTACTACGTCGTCTCATAGCTGCACCTAAACTGCTCTGTTTAATTTGTACCATGAACAACATTTGATAAGGCAAACAATTCAAAGGCGGGCTGTTTAGAAATGCACATTGTATGGGTAGTTTTCTAAATGTAGAGACTGGTAACTGAACCTATAAACCCAATTTCTACTATCAATGAAACTAAGTTAATTTAGCTCAATTTATATTTATTCCGACGCGATTTCGATTATTTTCTTATGTAAAATTCTTTTGCGACTATCGCCTTGTCACTGCGCGTTGCGCCTTAGTATTATTTTCTCTATTAATTCACTAGCAGCGTCCCGCGGTTTTACCTGCGTAAGTCCCGATTCCGTAGGAATATCAGACCCAAAAGTCTGTGTTACTCAAGGTGAATGTAGCTTTCCAATGGTGAAAGAATTTTTGAAATCGGTCCAGTAGTTTTTGAGTTTATTCATAACAAACATACAGACAAACACACACACACACAGAGAAATACTTCCTCCTTATAATATTAAGTATAGATTGAGTCATTTGAAATTAGTAACCGTTTAGTCTCTAAGTACCTAAACCGCAGTCTGTCACTTTCGCGTTGTGCCTAGACCTAACGAGAAATGGGCATATTGATGTATAGACTTATTGCGTATTAGTTCATGAGCGAAGTAGGTAAATTGAGGTTTAGTCATTAACTAGTTTTACGGTAAAGAACATTGTAAGCTATATTATCGTAAAATTTGCAACTAAAACCTGTGAATTACGATGGTATTACGTCAGCCATTAAATCACACAGACCAATAGAATTACAAAGAAGTAGAATAGAAAGTTTTATTGCTCGAAAGAAAGTGAATTGCTAGAATAATAGTCGTCAAATCATGTGTCATGTATTGGCCATTATTGAAGATCGTAACTTATTCCGTAAAAGGAGAAGAAATTGAATGCTAACAGACGAAATACTCGTTTGAGAGCCGATAGTTAGAATATAAACGTTTGAATATTCGCCTCTTTTACATAAAACTATCGACTGATTAAAAGTATCGAGTCTATGGAGCTGTATCCGTATCCTATGTATCCGTAGACTTGACTTCAAAATAAAGATAGTAGGTAGTAACAAAGCATACAATTGTTACTATTTTTTTTCACTTTAATCACAACATGCAAATATTAGAACAGAATACATAACAAAACTTGAGAGGTCTTAAGGTAGACCCGGATGGAACGAAGTTCCTTACAACTATAGCAAAAAGTGTCGTTAAAACTTTTGGTCTTATTTTTTTCCGTCTAGCCCCCTTTCGTAACGCGCGATAAGGAACTTCGTTCCAAAAGTAAACAAACATACAGCGAAATTTTACTTTAGTTATTAATATTAAAATACATTTTATTTCTAACTTACATTAACGTATAAAACTTCTTGATTATCCATTGCACTCACACGTTCGATTATTTCAACAAACAACACATTCTGAGAATTTATCAGGAAACGCCAAAATATACGAACCGTGCGAAGCCTTAACATTATCGAGTTTACGTCATAATAAGTTAAGCTATACGCCCATTGCACTGCAACTGCATGCATATCATGATTAAAACATACTTAGTGCGAGAAAACAAATCCTATGTTTTCCAAATAACGAATGTTTAGTTTAGGTTTTCATTGGGTATAGCGGTTTCTAAATAAAGGTTCCTAAATACCTACCCAACACCTTACCATGCTTCGAAGGCATATTAAGGGTCGAATCCGCTAATCTGGAGAAGGTAACCTAACCTTTTGCAAACTAACTAACCTCTCTAAAGTGAACCATGACATCGGTGCGGAAAATTGCATACCTACCTACAGAGGATACTGGTTTACTACAACTGATAACTGCGATTGTTTTATGGACGCATCAGATAACGACACTTAGAAAAGAGCTTTTCGTTTGCAAATAAGATATCTACTGGCACCCCTCAAATATTCATCAATATCTGTGTATTTTTTCAAAGATGGAAATAATACACGCATCTAATATTTAACTCCAGCAGTGGTGCTCATTGGCTTAGCCATATAATGCGGATCTTAAAAGGTCTTACATAAGATACCTGGCGTGGTCATTGCTTGGATTGGTGACCGATAATTTGTGTGGCAAAAAAAAGCATTTTCTCGACACTCCTCCGTGCTTCGGAAGCCACGTTAAGCAGGTCCCGGTTGTTATCCCTGATATTAATCGTTAGGTCAAGTTAGAGGTTTTGGGCGTCTTCACAAATCTAACACCAGATAAAAAAAAGAACTAAAAACCCACTAAAAAAACCTAGTGAAAAAAGAAAAAAGTGGTTGTTATTACAAGGCCGTATAGATGCAACTTCAGTAATTTACATCTTATAGAGTAGGCGTTTCTTCTAACAGTACCTACGCACACACTTAACTCTGTAGTGGACACGTAATAACAGATGTTACTAGGCTCGGTTAAGACCGTGTTCTGGAACCGATTCTTTACAAAGTTAAATTATAAGGTTACGTTTGTAAAAGCAATACGTCGTCGTACTGTGTTATAGATTGTTGCGATTACTGAGGAACGTGGAAATGAAATAAATTGGTTAGGTTTAATGCAGAATGTCCAAGTTGCAAAATGGCCAGTGTGTGCAAAATGTCCAGGTTGCAGAATATCCAGCTTGCAAAATGTCTAGATCGCAGAATGTCCAGTACCTAACTGGACGAATTCCGCGCTTTTACTAAGTCCCGATAAAGTGCGATTTTTTTAAATGTATAATATGTATGTGTATATAATAAAATGTAATCGTGAAAGTTGACAAACGAGTTCAAGTCTACTTTTTATGACCTTTTTTAACCCTCCGAGCTCTTTTCAATGTTCTTAATGTTATTTGAGAATAGACTCAGCTTCTTTTTACTTATATTCCTTTTCCGTCCGTTACTTGGGTAGGTATATAAATCTATTAAGGGGTATAAAGCCAAAGTAGTAATTTTTTTTGTCTAAAAATGGATAGGTTCACCATTCGACATATTTGTCTGGAAACTGCACTCAAATGTGGGAAACAATGTCACCTACAATCCAAACACAAAAAAAAATCAACATCATTCCTTCATTAGATAATCAACAATTTTCGACAGGGATTTTAAGTTTAGCTGGTGCGTTTTAGTAACTTTTTTGGATGTGCGACTACTACGTAAACTGTAGTTTTGGTCTCACAGTTTACGTAGTAGTTTGTACAGACAATAATAAATAACTATTTCCTTTTCAAATTTTTAACCCTTTTATATCTTTGACATTTTTTTATACTTAAGGCAAAGTTATTATTTATTTTATTTTATTCGATTGGTGCAACGATTTTGTTCACTAAATTTTAGTATAATAAACTTGTATAACAATAGGCACTAATTTGCTGATTTTTTTATCGCCGTAAAGGTCCTTTTAAGGACTTTAATACTGCTTTCTCTAAGTGTAGTCAATTATGGAACATTATCAACCTACGTAAATACCTACCTACATAGAATGGCGCTTAAATGCAGCGATATTCACTCAGGTACAGGTATTTCACTCGGATAAAAATAAATATCCTAAAATCATTTATATTTATGAAACAAAGAAAAAGGATACAAGAACGACATAAAATAAAAATATTTATGGCTTAATATTTGCATACAATGCAACATGTAATGTAAAAATATATTAGTAACGTTATAAATAAGTTAAATAATAATATATGTATTGTAAATTGTAATTTCTGTTTGCAATAATGTACCTATGTGTATTTATCACTATTGCGTCCCCCGGTTTTACCCGCGAAAGTCCTGACCCCGTGGGAATGTCGGGACCAAAAGTAGTTTATGTCACTCCTAGATAATGTAGTTTCTACTGTTGAAAGAATTTAAGAAAAAGGTCCACTAGTGTCAGAGCCTATTCGTCACATTAACAAATAAACAGTAGTATACAGATAAAAAAGTATTCACCTCATACTAAATAGCCAAAACTTTTGCATTTAATGATCTTAAGGAGCGTAAAAGGGTTAAAAAAAACTTTGACAATAAAACCAAATCAAAGATGGCTATTCAATTGGCATCAAGTGATAGAGTCACTGGTTCGAAATTCTAAATTCAAAAATCCTTTGATTGCACATTGCATATTCTATTTGCACACAAAGTTACAGCATCGTGCCTATTATTCAAATTGCAAGACTATTACATGGTCTGCGAAAGGTTAAGCCCGTTTGACCAAGGGAAAACAAACCCTATTTCTTTGTGATACGTTTTATATTGTAGCCGCAGTAAAAGAAAACTGAGGTGTTACTAGTACCTATCGAATAAACTGTGGCAGCCTATCTGCATGGGTCAATTGAAAATATCTTTTATCTCTTAGTGATAAGATTGATAATATATTGGATCGAGTGAAGGTTCTACGGTTGGTTAGTAAATGATACAACCTATGAGTCAGCCGCAAACTTTATTATACCTGAAAGAGCCTCTAATAAGATATTTGTTATTGTTACGCTATGGTTTTAAAAAAATACCAAAAACAAGAAGGAACTGTATCAAAAACTAATTTCCGTGTATTTTTTTTATATAATAAAGACGATAATTTTGGACACTTATACAGTAATTTGGTATTTACTCTACATAATTATTTTTATGTGTCTACACTATAATTACTTAATTAAGTCAAAATTACTCATTGTGTAATTTTATCTCAAATTAATGAAATTATTATTTTTGAAGGAACATTAAAATGAGGCCCAAGTAGAACAGGTTATATCTCAAACCGCAAGATGACGATGATTGCGTCACAATCAGAGATGATCGACTCAATCGAGGGAAACTCTGTGACTCATGCGTTGATGACTCATTTACAAACTTGATCTTTTGGGTGCCGCTACCACTATAGGGTTAAAGTTGAAGGGTAACCATTATGTTTGTAATGCGATATGTTGTAGTTCCCCAAGGAGTGATCCGATTTTAATGCAACCTTTAGTTTGAAAGTTAAGGGTTGTAAATAAAGGTACCCTATATTATATAGCCATACCAATAAACGGGGTTTCCGTATGGATATACGACGTTTATGAAGATCGTAATTAAACACATGCTCCCTTACTTATAAACGATGACGAATTTTATGGAATGTTTGTCTTTTACTGAATGAATGCATGAAGTTTCAAAGTTAACACACGACAAACGTTAAACTAACTTAGTCATCGTTTATAAGCAAGAGAAATGTGTTTAATTACAATCTTTATAAACGTCATATTACTTTTTTATGAACGTCAGATCATAAAAAAGGAATCCCCCATGAGTTTGTTGTGGTTTTTTCTCTTCGGAGGGCGCGTTCCGAAACCACACTAAAATCATTATTCTTAGGTCGGCGTTTCAACAAGATCATGTATTTGTTTATATTGCTCTTAGTGATATGAATGACTTTTGACTTTGTATTTACAGCAGCTTTGAGCAATGAGCATCGAGAAAACCGAAAAAAAAGTCTAAGATAAACTGATTAAAAAAAATGTGTAAAGGTTCAAGTTAATCAATTTCTTACAACACGCAATTCTTACCAAATTTTAATAGGCACCTACCCTCTTTGTTGTACCTCCCAAAAAACCTACTTCAAAGAAAATCTAACAAAATTAATTAGTGAACAAAATTGGTGAACAATTACTTCGAATCTAACGTTTTAATTGACGCTGAGCACAGTTTAAAGATTTGCAGTTGAACAATCGTTCGTTACTAAATAAACCACAGTGCTGTAATTATAGCAGTAGAAAAACTACGCGCTTGTTAATTTGTAAATCACTTGTTATTACAAATTGCAGAACTGAGGCGTTATTAGAAAATTACTGGCATGCAGATAGATTGTAGTTCATTGACACAGATCTATTGTATTTTATTATATTATGTGGTTAAGTAGGTACATTACCTATAATTTTAAGACGTATTCGTAGGTATCTAAAATTGACGAACTCGTAACAAGGCTATAGGAATATCTAAGCAAGTTTAAATTGTTTTTCCAATGTTAGTTTAGAAATTAAAGACATTTTTCGGTTTTAATCGCTTGGTGTTTTTTAATACATTAGAATGACAAATCACATCTCAGTCAACTCTAAGAAGGGACCTGTAAATAAAGGTCTCGAAACGTTGAAACAATGCTAAAAGTATTAAACACCATGCGATTAAAACCGAAAAATGTCTGTAATTTCAATACAACATCGCGAAAACAGAAGAAAAATCTATTTTATTTTATTTTAAATAATCACCTAATAATAAATAAATTAACTAACTTACTCCCTTACTTATGTAAACAATGACTAAGTTTATGTAACGTCTGTTCACTTTGAAACTTCATGTCACTGTAAGTGACAAACGTGACAAAAACTTAGTCATCTTTTATAAGTAAGGGGGTTAATATCTACCTATTATCGACAGGTCGTAAATAAGTCAGTGCCAAAATCTGCAAATAGCTGCTGTTCTAAATGTTGTTTTTATTATTACAAAAGAAAATGTTAATCAACCTACCTATTTTTCTTCTCGCTGGTTTTACCAATATTCGCATTACGATAGTAACCCCACAGCGCAATTTTCGAACCCGCAAATTAAACATTTTAATTAGTTTTAAAACATTCGAGCAGACATCACCGTACTTAATAGTTCTGTTAACCCATCGACGTAATTAATTCATTGGAAAAACGACCTTGTACCCTACAAAATAAAGACTCTATGGGTTGTTTACAAGAAAGTATTGGTACCTACTTATATGCATGTCATCACTTAAATTGGTGTTGCATACGTAGAATTTAAGCCCAAGTTATGTAAACAGAGATTAAAGTACCTACATACTGAGAAATTGTGATTTTCAGCAGCTTTGGGCGCGGCCACCGAATCAAGAAATTCCGTAACGAAAATAAAACCTAGCACCAGCTACCATATTGACATGGTTACCATGTAGCTTGGCCGAGCTACATGGTAACCATGGCAACGTGGTACAAAATAAAAAAATCATTATAATTGCATAAGTTGATAAAAAATGGTATGGAATAGCTTTTTTATTTAACAGCTCAGCTTTTTTTAGCTTTTACCTTGACTTTTATTGAAACTGTGTGTAAGTGAGCTGTGACAATCGCTTTACTCTACTGAATAAACTGACGTGTGACAAGAAGACATCCTGTAGGAAAATAACTATCGGCGGAAATAGAATTTCCTTGACAACTATTGAAAAGTTTTAGCAAAAATGTCGTAACATTTTCATACCTATTACTAAGTATTTAGACTATTCGTGGTTGCGAAAAAGCAAAATTTACATTTTTTTAACAGGTATTTTTAATCAAATGAAACGAATGTTTTCGGTATTAATCGCGTTACTTTTATAATATTAAGCATTTTTCAACGCCTGAAACCGAAAAAAAATGTTTTTTTAATTACATAAATATACGTACCTACCTACCTGTTAAACATCTGAATTGTATCTTCTCATAACCACGAACAGTCCTGACTATTCATTGCGATAAAACCGAAGAAAAATCTAAGTATCTTTTAGGTAAGAGAGCATAAAAGCCCCTTTACAGATTTTCATTTAAAAACCCGCGCGGGCGCTATCAAAGATGTTTCCTACAATAATACTCAATAAGACCCACAGCCATATATCTAGATATGTCTGCCTACTCCTATGTATCCTAGCATCGAGCTTAGAGTTATTCAGCTGCCTCGAAAGGCACGGAGCGTACAGAGAAAATCGACTTTCATTTTCTCAATGCCAGGATTTACGCCAATTCTACATTCATTCTTTAAAAATGAAAAATAAAATTGTTCGAATTGGTAGACGAAGATGCAGCGTTGTATCCTACTAATATTAGAAATATGAAACGTCCGTTTCGTTTATTTGTTTATTCGTTAAGACGACAGTCTACCTACTCTTTCTCCATACAAACATAGTCGACTGTTTCCTCCCTGGATAAAGACATTAGTGCAAATTTGTTAATGCCATAAAACCTATATCTGCCATGACTATACCTCTACGTTTTGATTAGAAAGTTTACGTTAGAATTAGAAAATGAAAACAATCAAAACGCATGGTCATGGCTGATATAGGACTTGTGGCATAAACATATTTTTTCTATCTTTATCCAGGGAGGAAACAGTCGACTACGTTTGTAAAGTTAGACTGTCCTCTTAAGGTAAGTTAGTTAAATATAGCCTGACAAAATCAAAACCGTTTAAATTATTTCGTTTATTTATTTAAGGACTAGGAAAACCGCGGTTCAGATCAATGATCATTCTACGACGACCTCTGTGGCGCGTCGTGCGAAAGCGCGACTGCAATGCAGGAGGTTGCGGGTTCGATTCCCGCCGGGTGCAAGTATTTATGCTTAAAAAATAAATATTTGTGTCTGGTCTGGGTGTCCCTCTATGTATAATATGTATGTATTTACAAAAGAAAAATAAATATAAGTATTATATCCGTTGTCTAGTCACCGTAACACAAGCTTAGTCGCTTACCACGGGGCTAGATGGCTCTGTGTGTTGTTCACAGAATTTATTTATTTTATTTATTTATTTATATACAGACAGAATAATGAATAATTTGTAGTGATGATAATGTATCTAATGATGTTGTTTTTTATTTTTTTTTGCAATACTTGTAATTAAGTTATTTTAACTGTTTAATAATAATATTATTGTATGCCCTGTGTGGTAACTATTGAGACTAACTTATAGCACTATTATCTGCTGATGTACATAGTTATGAACAATAAATGATTTCTATTCTATTCTAATGAGAATGACCAATACATTGTTGTGACATTAATAATAATGGCCATTCTTATGCTATAGGTAAGGACAAATATGTGAAATAGAATTGGGTTCTTCCCATTATTTATAAATATAATTTAGGTAGGTAGTTTCCCCTACACATATTATATTTATTTTAATTCACGAAAAATGCTACTTTATTTTTTCTTATTTTTTTGTTTATAGCTCAAGGCTTATTTATCTAGAAGTTTTAATTTTTTTATTAAAAATTTTAAAAGGAAAAATACGCATAGGTACAAAACGTTTCAAAAAAAATCATTTGCGGCAAGGCAAAACCCAAAGACCCAAAGACGCGAGTTCATGCCTCGCCGCATGTGAAAATTTATGAATCCGTATTTTTCTTTTCTTTTTTTTTCTAGAATGCTACTTTAATTAATTTATCATCTATAACTAATAAAATTCCACCGGAAAAGTTTAAAATTAGAACACATTTCTAACACATCAAACGTTGGATAGATGGCAAATGACAGCTGTGGCCACACCTGCGCGCACGCAACTGTCGTTATAGCAACCGAATACAAAACATAGCAACCATATGGCTAATGTTGTCGGTTGACCAGAGGATTTAAGTAACGATACTTTAGTGGTTAAACTTTGATGTTCTAATTGAGGAATGTTATAGGGATATTGTTACCACTATATCACCACTAACATGGAAGTGACATATATATCCCTTAATAGCCTATTATAGGACGGAATATAAAACATTGTTTGGCAACAAAAGAACGACACATAAAATAAAAACATTTTAAAAAAGAGATTAAAAAAACAAGAAATTTGTTTTCACCAAGGAGCCGTGTACCTGCTTGCTGCCAACAAGGATATCTGTCTGTCTTCTGAAAACGCCGGTTTTCCCCGTTATTCCTATAAGGACTTATAGCAAGCGAATTCAGAATACCAGCGCTGCAGCGGCGTTTTTAGCTTTTTTTTTCAAGAAACATGGAACATCACCTCTAGTAGGTAGGTACTAGTACTTAATATCTCAATGGCTAAATCCAAAACTATATTCGTTTGCATATCACACATCATAAGGCACGCTCCGCGACTATCTATTACTATTATAAAGCGGAAGAGTTTGTTTTTTTGTTTGTTTGAACGCGCTAATCTCAGGAACCACTGGTCCGATTTGAAAAATTCTTTCGGTGTTGGATAGTCCATTTATTGAGGAAGGCTATAGGCTACTTTTGATCCCGATATTCCCACGGGATCAGGACTTATGCGGGTGAAACCGCGGGGAGCTGCTAGTGTCTATATAAGAAACTTTGTTGTATAGACTCCCGAGATACAGGACTCGATCCTAGTTCGGGGTCTGATGGTGATCCTTCTTTTTACTTATAATTTTAATTACCTACTGATTAGAATTATTAAAAATAATCCCGCTCCAAGTTTTTTACGACGTTATCTCCTACTTATAAAACTCAAACGTAAGACACTTATCGTGCATCCTTTCGCATATTTTCCTCGCTCAAGGTGTGCAAGACCACTTACTAAATGATGTCATTGTAACTGTTCAACTGTTGACAGAACCAATAGTCATGTAAACGTAAGGATTAGAAGCACCCTTTGATAACAACGGGACCTTGTAATACATCAGTGTGCAGTTGCGAGCAATGTAAACGAATACGCAACGTCTTTTTGTAAAGTGAGTTGATATTTGTTTCAAATTGTTTTAAACAGGCAGTAATTAGGCCGGGAAAAACCCTATTTGATTATATTATACTGACTACTGAGCCTCCAATAAATGTTGGTCATCAGTATTTTTTTAGTATTAAACTACGCTAATGCCTACTAAATGCACCCCATTGTATTAACCCAGGTAACTGAATTCAAATAATCATGATGACCGATTGATGATGGATGATCAATAGGATCTATTTTTTCTAGGATATACTTATTCACATAAAACCTCATGGTTAGATATTACCATCAGATGTGATAGTAGTCAAGTGTTGACCGATTGCATATTTTATAGAGTAAGTATTTATTTACCGCTTGGGATTTTGTAGTGTTCCGAATTAATTGTCCGCACGATTATACGTTAGCACTTTTGTTTTACGTACCTATACCGTGCCGATGAACTCAACTTGGGCAATATCGATCGTATGTGTGGTTTGTAATCCGATAACGAATGAATAGTTAATTTAAAAATCGATATTTTTCAAATTATTATCCGGCTATTCGTTCGATTTGAATAATGGATTTTGATTGAGTCTTCGTACGTTTACCTCTATAACAATTTTAATTTTTTTATCGCATTTGGACAAAGTTATTAAGGCTAGCTTGCGCCAAGCGGATTTGCTAAACTGTATATCGAAAATTACAGCCAAAAACTAACTCTGGCTGACGCAAGTCAACCAAATGATAGGAGGTATTTAGGTACCTGGTAATATAGAGCACTATTTTCATCCAATATAAAAACACTACATCTCTGTATAGATGTACCTAGATAAAAACTAGATCGAAATTAAAAAAAGGGTTCTTGACACTATTTGATCATCAAACATCAGTGACGCATTTTCACGATGCGGGCCACGAGCCACGAGGAAGGAATTTGCGTAACAAGTTCCAAATAAGCAGTAAATATTAGTGCTTTAGTGCTAAATAAAATAGTTAGTAATACTTAATTTAAGTGGAGGCACCTTAGGAACGTAACCTGGCGCGGCAGATTGGGAAGACCTAAGAAATGTTGGCTTGATGTCGTAAGGTCTGATATTATGCGTGCAAATGGACTTACTACGCAGGATGCCGAAGATGGAGGCGAAGTGGAGACGTAAAAGTAGGAAAGCGGACCCCGGGCTCCCGAGAGTGATGCAACCGGGAACATCCCTCGGATGATGATGATGATGATGATGACCTTACTTAGAAACATTCCCAAGGGAAGACATAGCTAAAGAATACCTATACTCTCGCTCGTGAGTGATATTTAACGTCTGCGAAAAGCATTCTTTAGCAGAGGCATTTCTTATTATATGACATAAGATTAGGTATATGATACAAAAAGCAACAATTTCAAATTCGGCATATTTTTCAGGTCAAATTCTCTGATTAAAGTTTTACATCAGAATGTTTTAACGAGAGGTGAATATAGGAGCACGATAAGCGCCGGAATTCTTACAATTTCTTGTAAATGTCGTTTCTTTTACACGCGTGTAAAGATATTCTTCTTGATCGATCGATAAAATTAACGATTATTTTTCAGTTTCTCATATAAAGAAGCTCTGCGTTGATTTATAATTTATTCAGGACATTTAATTATATAAATAAAATAAATAAATAAATAAACAAATATTGCATGACGTTACACACAGCGCAATCTAGCCCCAAACTAAGCACTAGGCTTGTACTATGGGTACTAGACAACGGATATACTACATATTATACTTTTTTTTTGTAAATACATACATATGATACATAGAAAACACTGAATATCCCATGTCATCGGACCGTGTTGAGTCCTAGGACATGTTGGTTTTCCTCACGATGTTTTCCTTCACCGTAAGAGCGATGTTATTAGCGCACATACCTTTTTCTTAAAGAAAAAGACATTGGTGCGATGTCGGTCTGGATTCGAACCCACGACTCTCAGAATGAAAGCCGGGGTATCTACCACTAGACCAACACCGCACTAAACAAACTAGCTGCGTCCTGCGATTTTACCCGCGTAAGTCCCGATCCCGTGGGAATATCGGCCTACTCAGGGTGAATAGAGCTTTCTAATGGTGAAACAGTTTTTGAAATAGCTCCAGTAGTTTTTGAGTTTATTCATAACAAACATACAGACGCACACACACACAAAAATACAAATATTTTCTCTTTATTACATTAGTATAGATATATAGATAGGTCGTAGTTGTCGGTTTTCAAAAGTATTTTGAATTACATTTTTGAATTTAGGATACCCATCTAAATCCTTTGCAGAGGATTGTACACAATTTCAGACAGAACACAAAAGTTAAGGGTCAAAACCGATTTGGACCAACAAAAAAGTTAGAACATCGCTCTCGTAAAATTAAAAGACAGATAAACAAATAAATAAATTTAATGAACGGAAAACAAATAAATGCGGTCTCGAAATTTCCGAAAATGTACTGTTTACCAACATGGATTCGTGATTATGTTTTACAAACTCGATAGACCAAAAAATATCCACGTAACACTCATGACGAAGAAACAGGTGGTACGAACGACTGCCAAGGCGAGCTATTAGTATATCAATGTCCCTTATATTAATGATTCTATTGACCGATTTCTAAAACAATACTCAATACTAACTCTAGATAATTAATAGACTATTGAGATGTTTGATCGAAATTGGACTAGCTGAAGAATAATTTGAAAAATATAACACCCGAGAATAGACCTATTTTATGGGTGTTTAAGTTTATTTCGGTAGGTTTTTAACGTTGTCTAAAAAACTTGAATAGCATGCAAATAAAAAACTGCGCAAAAGCTCATCATGAGGCCCATGCATGAATTTGAAATATTAGAAAGCACAATATTAGAACTAAATAATGTAGGGTTGCCATAAAGTCTGGGACATTTTGGTTAACTTTAACAGACAAATATGTATGTACAAGTATGTATGGATCACGAATTATTCAATTTTATATTTTAATAAATGTTAAATAATCAGATTGGTTCAACTGCCATACCATAACATAAGCTAAGCTGCGTGCGCCAGTGTTTACAATGACTCATAAAAGGTACTCCTGGGTAATACAAATAATTTCATAGATTCACACTTTTTAAACATACCTACAAGAATTCCGCCCATCATTATTATAACACGGGTCTAGATCGCGCGATGTAGATAATCATTCGGATTCGTTTCATAATAATGATGAATTTAATAGATTATCAAGACAAATGGCAACCCTAAAGTAATCTAAACCAACCGAAGGGTTCACTATCGTAGTGAGTACATAATATGATACAACCGAAATCATTTTTTTTTCTAATCAGTAACCGATAACATTGGCACAATTTCAAGGGCGCCACTACTCTTTCTACGCATCATTTACGTCTGGTGTTAAAGAACTCTATTGTGGGGTTTCTTTATTAAAACACGATTCGTTTTAGACTATAGTATCATTTAGTCTATGGTTTTAGCATAGATTATGGATCATATAGTTAATGATTTTAGCATAGATTAAAAGTCATATAGTCTATGGTTTTAGCATAGATTAAGGATCATTTGGTCTATGGTTTTAGTAACGGATAGTAGGTAGGGTATATTGTAGTACTTTCTATAAGATGAATCTCAAATCTTTAAAAAATTTGCCAACGGTTATGTTATGAAACCCTCTATAACTATTAATTTTACGTTTTTTAACGATTTGTACCTTCTCATAATTAGGTACTTATTGTGCATAAATTACGGAAATAAGACCAAGGAAGAATGTAATTTTATTCAATAGATTCTGTAAAAAAACACACTAAGGGATTCTTGGATAAGTTGCAATTTAAGTTTCAGTCTCCAGTTCAATTTTAGTAAAGCAAGTTGTAAAGCATTTTGTGTGAAATGCTTTTTGACTGCAATAATTATTATTCATTTTTATTATAGACGTTATTTTTCATTTATTTCAAAATTAGCTCGAACGCCATTTGTTCAAGTGCAGTCCCGTGTAACAGTCGTTAGGTCAAGTTAAAGCCGAAACTGAAAACCGAAATGAAGCTGTGAAACCGGGTAGTTCAGTTTGTAAACATTATCACATCGTTTAACTAATATTATAGAGTTTCATATATACCTATCTGAATTAATAATATTATTTTTTGCGTTTTAGTTTATGTCTTTATATTATTTGAAGAAAAAAACGTTAATAATATTACGTAGTTTGCTAAAATGAAATAGAAAATGTTAATTATTTATTTTATGTCATTCATAAGTAGATAGGCTACTTTAGTTTTAAATTTAATGGGTTTTCTACAATAATGTTTTAAATCGTTTTACCTATAAAAAAAGATTCATTTGTCCAATCTTGTCTTAAATACACCCCAACCACCACCTTCCTTTAAATCTTGTCCATTCGTTAGTTGCCAGAAAGAAACCGCCCTCTTAGGCGACAAGTCCGCCAATTGTGCCAGACTAGATATACCTAAGTGTTTCTTAATATTTGTGTATACTTAATTTTTCTTTTTGTACAATGAAGCATGATTATGATTATGAAAATGATTAAAACAAATAGGTACCTACATCGTCGGACAATGGCGATCCAATCGGCGAATCTTTCGAACCTCGCCGTGTCGCCTTCGCTATCCACAAATTCAAAGACCTTCTGCGATGCGGATTAAACATTTTCACAACACTTCACTTCTTCACAAAACGAAACTATCACATCACTAAATATTCAAAAAATTAATACTGAATTTTAATTAAATTTGTTTTCGTACAATATAGGTGCGCTCGCCGCGAATTGACAAGGGAAAATGGCACGAAAAACTGTAGGTATGATGTACCTACTGTAATACAGTACGACCGATAAGTCGCACCAGGAAAATAGGTGTGATAACAGGAACATTTACATTATTTTACATATGAACTAGTTATGTTGCACGACGAACTATTGGCTCTGGCACTAAACTGATATGATCAGTCGTGCGACTCAAACTACACGTGAGGGTATTAAAACCAAAATCAAAGTACGTTTATTCATTCGGATATTAGCAAGATATCTCTTAGAAATGTCAGTTATTATATCTAATCTACTGTGTCTTCGGAACGCGACCTCCAATGAGAAGAAGACACAAGAAACTCATAGGGTTTTTTTTTGATTAAGTATTTTTTTGCAGTAATCTTGTGATTTACATTGTCGCAATTAATGAAGAAACTTGCCGCGGATGTTGACGTTTCTATATACACACGTAAAATACATACATACACATGATGACACATAGAAAACACCCATGCCAGAAACTAATATTTATTTTAAGCATAAATACTTGCACCAGGTGGGAATCGAACCCCCAACCTTTTGCATGGAGTCGAGCATTCGCCCGACGCGCTACAGAGGCAGTAGCCTAACGTTTTATTCACCTCAAGAACAAAAATAGAAATATTTAAATTATTCAATGGGGGATTCCAGTTCCATTGGACATTACCTCCTTCCCAGATTTCCTTACCTACTCAATACGGAAAATATCGTTAAAAGCAAAGTCCCTACAACTATAAATTTATCGAATTCGATTGGAATTCCGATTTTCCGGTATATTTCCTAATGATTTACTTACAAAACTATTTTTAGAACATAGAGTTAGATTTAGTTTACTTTCAGATTTAATCTAATATATAAAATTTCCATGTCACAGTGTTAGTTACCGTCCTCCTCCGAAACGGCTTGACCGATTTTTATGAGATTTTGTATACGTATTCAGTAGGTCTGAGAATCGGCTACTATCTATAATTTATAAGGCAAAACAACGTTTGCCGGGTCAGCTAGTATACCTATAATATTATTTTTATTTTAACCGCATAATAAGGTTAAATACCTAGTCTGAAACAGGAAACATACATAATAACTATGGAATAATTATAATATGGGCAAAATAATATCTGGTTCATAATGTGCTAAACAATAAAAGCCTACGGATACCAAATATAGTTATTTTAAGGTACCAAGTAGGTGTGGCATACATATTTCTAGGTTGCTATTGAATTAAGGTCATTCACAATAAAGCGTTCTATCTATCTATCTATCTATCATATTCCTAACCATTAACAATACTTAGGTTCTATATAAAACATTAGTGTATTAAAAGTAAGTGAGTAGGTAATTGCTCAGTCTGTCTTTATGAAATAATTTCAGGGGGTATTTCGTAAACAACATACAGTGTTAGGAGTGAGTCTAACCTAGTGTTAAGAGTTTTCAGGTCGTCCTAATGTCTTGCCCACACTGCCGGCAAATGCCGTTAATTATCCGTGAGGTTCTGTAATTGGCTTCCTATTGTTACAAATATAGTTTTTAATTTTATGTATAGCTGTTGGACTTCGAAATAAATTATAGCGATGATCATCGCGATAATCAAGGGTATTTCCTGTAGTTCCGGTCACAAGGCCTCTAACTTGACCTAACGCCTGCTATCAGAGATAACAACAGAAACGAAAAATTGAGAAAATGTTTTGCCACACACATTATCTCGGTCACCTATCAAAGTAATACCCAAGCCAGGCGTTGCTTAACTCGTGGCCAGATAAAAACTCTTTATTGCTATGCTAAATACATGATTTAAAATACGAGATCCGAGCTCTTCCTTTTCATCTATTGGAGGTACAAGGAAATAAAGCGAATAAAAGCATGTACCTACCTAGTTGGATAATTTAGATTGCCCCAGTTTGTTCAACTTTACAGCCCTGACCACAAATACCTTATTTTCTAACAAAACGTATTTCGAACATAGTTCCACATCGTAAAAGAAACTCTCATTATCTTTTCAATCTAAACAGTCCAGCCATCATTGAAAAAAAATGACATGCCAAAACACACCTCAGTTCTAATGCACTAAAGTCGAATTTGAGTTGTCGACGCGTGTTAAGAGTGTAAACTAAAGGGTACATACGGTTTTCCACTCGTACACGAAAGAAAAGTTAATGAATGGAGTCTAAACGAGGTTGAAACAAAGGGTGGGTAATGTCCACTACAAAAAAGAATCTACAATACCGTGCAACTACGTATTATTATGCAGTTCGAACTAAACATTATATTTGCATGAACCAGGCTGATCAAACCACGACTGGGTACCCGCCCAATATCAAAAACTAAATTATTATATAGTTAAAACGAATCATAATTTATGCATGAGCCAAGCTGATCAAACCACCCGACCAAAGCGACCACTGACAAAAAGTAAATCAGTGTTTTATGAATTAACGAGACTATCTATGCCTCAACACTGCCAAAACGCGAAACAATGTTATTATAAATATATCCACATTGTAGATACAATATAAACATATCTACAATGTAGATATTTTATGTCTAGGTCTACAATGTATCTATGTTTTATATGCAGATTGTATATTACAAAATCTACACTAATATTATCAAGATGAAAGATTTGTATTTTTGTGTGTATGTGTGTTTGTGTGTCTGTATGTTTGTAATGAATAAACTCAAAAACCACTGGACCGATTTTAAAAATTCTTTCACTATTTGAAAGCTACATTCATCCTGAGTATCATAAGCTACTTTCGATCCCAATATTTCCACGGGATCGGGACTTACGCGGGTGAAACCGCGGGACGCAGCTAGTCTTAAATAAAGTTGTGTTAGTTCGAAATGCAATTACGAGAAAACAGATTTTTATCTTGATATTCCCGCGGGATCGAGACTTCCACGAGTGAAACCACAGGGCGCTGCTAGTTAAATATATATAAAATTTTCGATTTCGCAAAAAGCTGTGCTGACAACTTTAGGTAAAGTACTTATCTCAATTTAAAAGGCAATCATTAATCTATGTCTGTTTTGTGGAAGGCTGCTTAAAACGAAATCCCTCAAGGAAATGAAGTCGGCTGTCGACTGAGACTCAGACTCGAGGGTTTTTTTTAACATAAATTGGTATACTATACATACCTACCTACGCACGTAAGTACCTACTTACGTGCGTTTCTTTTATTAGAAGCGGTGAAAAACACAACGCACTTGTACCTACAAGTGCGTTGTGTTTTTCACCGCTTCTTATTAGTAGATTATGAGAATTATTTGTAATGACAATTATGAACAGTTGCTGCATACACTGCTTTATCGCATTAAATATGTTTATAAGCAACAACAAAAAATGCGACGATATTATTAGTTTATTTATTTTTTATTTCATTGAAATTCAACAAAATGGCTGAAAAAAAAACCTTTCCACGCAAGCATTTTATGCAAGCGTAGTCTGTTTTTCCGAGATGTAGGCAGCTCGAATATCATTATAACATCGAATTCTTTCCTTTAATTTAATAAACATTCAATAGCCACAGATAAAAAAAACCAAACGGTTCAGTTTTATGCAGGTCATAAATTGCGATTATGGGACCTATTTTTAAATAGGTAAGTATATAACAATAATTTAGATTAAAATAATAATGATAAAGGTATATTTTTTACACTTCAATTTAGACTTATGACGGGGTCTTAGATTTATTCCGGTTCAATTTTCAAACACACATAGACGCCACGTTTTTGCCGACTGACCTAATTTGCTGACGTGGGTCAGGATGTGTTTATCGCGTGAATTTTCTACAAAACGTGGATTTTCATACATATTGATGAGAAGATACTGAAGGAATTGCTTCGCTAGATCACGAGATTGCAGTGTAGAGATGTTAGACCATTTATTTGAGCGATAAAATGAAATGAGCACGTCTAGGCACGAGTAGAAATTTAAAATGGAACAATATCAGATATGAAACAACTACTGTTTAAGGTTATGTTTGCTGGTAGAGGTAGTTTTACAAAATTGGACGAAGGTATTGCTTTTTGAGTTCAGTTACAGTAATAACATGCCCTTACCCTAATTCCATTAAACATTTTATGAAAATAAATAATACGTTGCATACTTGCACTGTTATCTAGCCCCAAACTAAGCAATAAGGCTTGTACTTAGGGTACTTACTAGATTACGGATATACTGGTTCATAGGTAAAATAGGCATACGTAGCTAAGTATGCGTGAACAAAAAAAAAAATACATACGCGACGAATTGAGAACCTCCTTCTTTTATTGGAAGTCGGTTAAAAAATAAAACGAACGGAATAGACATATTTTTTGCCCTTTTGCAGACGATTCAAAATATTTCTTTTCGGTATTTATTACCTACTAGCTGACCCGACAGACGTTGTCCTGTCGTTTAGTATAAAAAAATAAAATTCATCAAAATCGGTTTAGCATTTTTTCTTTCATAAGAACCTTCTCCTGACGATAGCAAATACAACAAAAAAAGAATTATCGAAATCGGTCCAGCCGTTCACGCGTGATGTCGTGACAACGGAAAGGGTTTCATTTTTATATATATAGATATACCAATATCAAGTGAATACATTGTACCTATCTACCAGGCACCCGATAGTTAAGCCGAGGGTCCACTCCTAACTTAACTAAGTTATCTTGTCAGTTTTTCAAGCGAGTGAGTATGCGAACTTAGTTAGTTTAGTCTGCGGAATTAAAAATAAAAAAACTTAATTGCCATGCTAAATATATGGGTTAAAAATAAAACAATGATAATCTAATGTGGCAACAGGAACATAATTAGCACTAGCTGCGTCCCGCGGTTTCACCCGCGTAAGTCCCGATCCCGTGGGAATATCGGGATCAAAAGTAGCCTTCCTCAATAAATGGACTATCTAACATTGAAAGAATTTTTTAAATTGGACCAGGGGTTCCTGAGATTAGCGCGTTCAAACAAACAAACAAAAAAACAAACTCTTCCGCTTTATAATATTAGTATAGATAAGCAGTGAGGCGGACGCACTCACAAGAATTAAGCAATAAAAATTAGGTTTGAGGTAATTTAAAGCTTAGACGGAAGGCAAGACCTAGTCTTCCTGTAATTACTAAAACAAAATGTACTGCTCAGTGTATTTTAATCGTACAAGCCGGTCACGTGCAACGGTCCAATATTTCAACGGGTGGGATGTAAACATTTCTAGTTATTGGACGAGGTTGAAATCGTGCCAAGTTATCGCGTGGTCCCGGAGCTTCCTTCAGAACAGCATTAATCGAAAATTTAACGAGATCACGTGTGGAGTGCCTTGTATCATTAAAAGTTGACGATGTTTGCACGTTACATAATATTTCATACAGAGCTTATTCATTCGTAAGCCGCTATAATACTAAAAAGTTACTTTTTTGTTAATCCTGGATTTCAGCTGCTCAATTGTTGAGTTTCATGGCAATGGGTTAAGTAGAGTTTGCGTTTTTTTTTTAAATATTATGTGTGTGAGGCAAAAAAAAAACATTTTCTCGAGCGCCTTCGTGTGTCGGAATGCACGTTCGGAAGCAATAAAATTGGTTCCGGTTGTTACCTCTGCTAGCAATCTTTGGATTTTGAGGTGAACTGAAAACTCTAACACTAGATGATCACCATTACACTAGAGGAAGAGAGAAGAAGATTATGTAAACGTATGTCTGCACACTATAACCATAGCGATTTGTTTAAATCCAACACTTCAACCGTAAGCAAGTTTAACGTCCTTTAATACAAACCTCTTCAAAGAAAACTATACTGTTAGTGTAAAAATAAAAAGGTAAACTGCATTGAAACACTTTGTTTCAAGAGTTAGATAAGTTTTCAATCGGTTCCACCCCCGTCTAAGGACCGAGTTTATTCTTTAAACTTGTTTGTCTACCATTTTGTTTAACAAATATAAAGGGGTTTATGAGTAAAGCTTTTAATGGTGGTTGGAGCGGAAATAAAAAGCTCACCCGAGAGAAGCAGTTGGATAGGTGAGCTTCTAATAAGGCGCTCTTTCTTGCGGAATTGATTTTATTGTGTTAATAAGAATAACTCCAAAAGGGGACAGTCTTTTTTTCGTTTTTCCATTAGGATTTTTTTTAGTTATCAATGGACTTAGTAAATTTGTTTTTTTTGGGCATTCCCAAAAAACATCTCGATTCAAAAAGCACACTTCGGATACTTCGAAATGCTTCGCCTAGAACGCCAACATATGCTTGGCATGTTAGTTACAGTTTTAATATTTAAAACAGACTTTGGTTTTAAACATCGCAACTGTACCTAGCGTCCTTGTACTAGATGGGAAGACTAGCCGAATATTAAATACTAGCCGACCCGGCAAACTTTGTTCCACCGGTTCGAGGCCCTACCGATTTTCAGGCAAATCGGTTTAGCCGTTCTTGAGTTCTAAATAGTGAAACTAACACGACTTTCTTTTATTTACATATCTAGACATGGATTCAAAGACGCATTCGTCTAGACCTATTGCAAACTCTGCTATTTCAAAACTAGATAATTAGGTACGTCATTTTTTTTGGGTAATAAATATTTGAATTATATTTTTATGTCGTTGTCACGGCTGTCATTATCTGGCTTTATTTGCTTGCACTTTACACGTCATATTTACTCTTGTACTTTCTACAGTAAATTGCACTTTCGCTGTAGGTACAGACACTTTATGAAAAGAGAAAAGTTGTAAGTAAATTATATAATTTACTTACAACTTTTCTCTTTTACAACAACAACAAAAAGCGATATCGCTTTTTGTAGAGATCGTAACCGCAATGATGTTGTTTTGTATATTTCATGTTCGGACCACAGTTACGGGAAACGTCAATGCCTATTATCGCGATAATTTTTGCAATCATTTTAACGCGCTGATGGAGAAGCTACACCAACGTTCAACGATCATCATTTCGTCATGTTTGGGCCACAGTAACGGAAAACGTCAAAGCCTATTGCCGCGATAATTATGGCAATAATTGTTGCAATCATTTTAAAGCGCTGATGGAGTAGCTACACCAACGTTAAACGACCATTATCCCGTGATGTTCGGGCCACAGTAACGGAAAACGTTAATGCCTATTATCGCGATAATTATGGCAATAATTGTTGCAATCATTTTAACGCGCTGATGGAGTGGCTAAACCAACGTTCAACAACCATTATCGCGATATTTAACGGTATTTCCCGGCAGTGTGGCACAGACATAATATCAAAGACGTCAATTCAAGTGTCACCTACTTATCTACAGGCAATATTAAAATCATTAGGTAAACTAACGCTTACTTTGAAGTTCTCATGTCTGATACATTTTCTGTCTATACTAATATGATAAAAAGGAAAGATTTATTTCTGTTTGTTTGTAACAAATAGCTATTGAACTACAACAGCAATATCCAATTCAAAAGGAACACTTTAGGACTAACTTTTAGTTCCCGATATTTCCACGGTATCGGGACTTACGCGGTTTACCGCAGGACTGTCACAAAACATATTTACACTAAAGTACGTAACGTTTGTAAATGGAATAGAAATAACGGTTGTTAATAATTATGGCTAGTAGGAGCTAGTAATGTAATTATTTTTGTTATTTCTTCATGGAAATACTACTAAACAGGTTGCGATTAAGATGAAAGCATACCTAGTATTTTGCAAAAATAAACATGTTGAACAACGAAATTTAATTCGGTTTTGCAATTCGTAAGATACTGTTTTCCAGCTGCTTAATTAATTCTGATTCAGCGTTTGAAACTATCTTAAATTCGAATGAAGCTGTATTCTCCACAGTAATCATCAATATTTGATTTTACAGCATTCAAATAAAGTTTAGGATGGTTTCAAATGATGACAAAGATTGAAGCAGCTGAAAAACAATGTAGGATAGGATCCTAGGATGGCTGATTTTAAAATATAATCTTCATTTTGCAGTTCAACTTGATTATTTTGGCGAATAGGTAGAGAAAAACGGTCGCCCAACTACTGGGTAGGTACACTGCCTTATACTGCTAAGCAATCAAAGAAAACCAACATGATCAAAGGCCGCAGAAAAAGAAGAAGGGTTTTATTTAATTACGAAAATATGTATTTAGGTACTTATCTAAAAAAATCTATCTATTTATCTTATTATGGTAGCACAAAAAAGGGTAAGATAATCAGTTTCTTATCGGTCAATGTACCAAAACTGCAGTTGAAATACGTAAAGACAATGAACTAAAGAAACAATGACTGCTGATGTACCTAGATAACAAAAAATATACCATACCTATCAAAAATATAATACCTATACCTAGGTATGTTATATTTTTTGTTATCTACATACATAATTAAAAGAATTTTATATTAGTAAAATTTGCGCACAGTTATTTATTTTAAACCATAATAAATTAGATATTAAACCTACATAAAAAAAGGAATTAAACTAACATAGCACTTACTTAACTTCCCCTTTTTTCATTTAAAAGTTAAAAAGAAACATAATTTTATTTACTTTCCCATTAATAAAACATTACAAATATTTATGTGAAGCACAAGAGAAACATTTTCTTACAAAGGTATGGCTAAATTAAGATATAATTTATTGCCTGCTGTTTCTATGGTAAAAAAATGTCTCGGTAATTTAGGTTAACCGTATTATTTTAAGCATTATTTTGATGAATAGCTTCATTTCAAAGTATTTTTGCTTTACAGAAAGTTAGGGGTATTCACAGCAGTAAAAAACTAGGTCATAATAAAATGATTTTTTAACCGACTTCAAAAAAAAGGAGGAGGTTCTGAATTCGGCTGTATTTTTTTTAGGGTTCCGTAGCCAAATGGCAAAAAACGGAACCCTTATAGATTCGTCATGTCTGTCTGTTCGTCTGTTTGTCTGTTCGTCTGTTCGTCTGTCCGTCTGTCCGTCTGTCCGTCTGGCCGTCTGGCCGTCTGTCCGTCTGTCCGTCTGTCCGTCTGTCCGTCTGTCCGTCTGTCCGTCTGTCCGTCTGTCCGTCTGTCCGTCTGTCCGTCTGCCCGTCTGCCCGTCTGCCCGTCTGCCCGTCTGTCCGTCTGCCCGTCTGCCCGTCTGCCCGTCTGTCCGTCTGTCCGTCTGTCCGTCTGTCCGTCTGTCCGTCTGTCCGTCTGTCCGTCTGTCCGTCTGTCCGTCTGTCCGTCTGTCCGTCTGTCCGTCTGTCCGTCTGTCCGTCTGTCCGTCTGTCCGTCTGTCCGTCTGTCCGTCTGTCCGTCTGTCCGTCTGTCCGTCTGTCCGTCTGTCCGTCTGTCCGTCTGTCCGTCTGTCCGTCTGTCCGTCTGTCCGTCTGTCCGTCTGTCCGTCTGTCCGTCTGTCCGTCTGTCCGTCTGTCCGTCTGTCCGTCTGTCCGTCTGTCCGTCTGTCCGTCTGTCCGTCTGTCCGTCTGTCCGTCTGTCCGTCTGTCCGTCTGTCCGTCTGTCCGTCTGTCCGTCTGTCCGTCTGTCCGTCTGTCCGTCTGTCCGTCTGTCCGTCTGTCCGTCTGTCCGTCTGTCCGTCTGTCCGTCTGTCCGTCTGTCCGTCTGTCCGTCTGTCCGTCTGGCCGTCTGTCCGTCTGTCCGTCTGTCCGTCTGTCCGTCTGTCCGTCTGTCCGTCTGTCCGTCTGTCCGTCTGTCCGTCTGTCCGTCTGTCCGTCTGTCCGTCTGTCCGTCTGTCCGTCTGTCCGTCTGTCCGTCTGTCCGTCTGTCCGTCTGTCCGTCTGTCCGTCTGTCCGTCTGTCCGTCTGTCCGTCTGTCCGTCTGTCCGTCTGTCCGTCTGTCCGTCTGTCCGTCTGTCCGTCTGTCCGTCTGTCCGTCTGTCCGTCTGTCCGTCTGTCCGTCTGTCCGTCTGTCCGTCTGTCCGTCTGTCCGTCTGTCCGTCTGTCCGTCTGTCCGTCTGTCCATCCGTATGTCACAGCCACTTTTCTCCGAAACTATAAGAGCTATACTGCTAAAACTTGGTAAGTAGATGTTTTCTGTGAACCGCATTACGATTTTTACACTAAAATAGAAAAAAAAATGAATTTTTGGGGTTCCCCATACTAAGCACTGAAACTCAAAAATTTTTTTTTCATTAAACCTATACATGTGGGGTATCTATGAATAGGTCTTCAAAGATGATATTGAGGTTTTCAACATCATTTTCATCTAAACTGGATAGTTTGCGCGAGAGACACTTCCAAAGTGGTAAAATGTTGGTCCCCCCCCCTGTAACTTCTAAAATAATGAAATGATAAAACTAAAAGAAGTATGTGATGTACATTACTATGCAAACTTCCAACGAAAATTGGTTTGAACGAGATCGAGTAAGTAGTTTTTTTTTTAATACGTCATAAATCGTAAACCGCAATTTACCTTTCAAAACAAAATCTGTTGTACAGATAATGGTACGGAACCCTTCGTGCGCGAGTCCGATTCGCACTTGGCCGGTTTTTTAATGTTTGTTACCTTATAACTCCGCTCTCTCAGTCGGGCAGTTTTACTGGGTGGGTTGGGTGGTATTGTAGTTTGGCTGCCCGACTTCAGATTACATAACAGATAAGTCGGTGGCACTGTATGTAAGCGAGGTTATTTTATGCTTTTTTAAGTCGG
Source organism: Idaea biselata (assembly GCA_958496205.1). NCBI lineage: Eukaryota > Metazoa > Arthropoda > Insecta > Lepidoptera > Geometridae > Idaea > Idaea biselata. The sequence continues at coordinate 18,292,640 of OY292404.1, forward strand.
TTTTTTTTTTAATTTTTATAGGTATAAAATGTTCAAACAAATCAATTAGTTTGCAGTTTATTCGGCATGAAAAGCGATTTCTCAAAGAAAATCACTGGACATTATAACCCTTGGACCCTTGGTCCCGGATCACGTCATTAAAATTTACTACGCTAGGCTTTTTGGGAGCTATCAAATACTAACAGCCACAAACTTTTGCCTAACAACTAACAACACGGCAATAAGGGCTGAAATGGCTTAATATCTGACATAAAGGTGCTTGCATAAGGGAAAACTTCGGTTTCTAATTTAATTAGTTGAGATGCAAGTTTTTGTGAAATTAGACTGCAAATTAAGTTGCAAAATTAAGTAAGAGGAGTGGATGTAATTTTTTGAATGTTTTTAAAGTCTAGGAGAATCTTACACCGAAGATATTATTTTATTGAAGTTTTCGTCAACGATAGATAAAGAAAGGACTGAGAACTTGGTAAAAAGTATGGTTGCTAAAAGATATAAAAAAAAATAAAAAATGGGCTTGAATTTGGCAACACCTCACCTGTATGCTTCATAGTTACATTATCCCGGGTCTTTATCGCGTATTATTATTTATTTTCTTACGTATGCTAATGTATGCTTGCCTACAAAAAAGCTAAACACCACAAGAAGACTGCATAGGCTTTTACGAAGCTAGAGACTAAGATTTTGCCTAAACAAGAGCCCTGTACTAAGTCTAATGGCTCAACCAAGACATGTCAAATTAAGCTGACGTAATCTGACCTTCACCTAGCGAGGCAACATGACGGAAATAATTGCACGAACGTGAGCATATAGAGGTGAAGATACAGATTTATGATGGGATACTGTATAAATACACCAGATGTATGTAGAAGATATTGTAACCTTAAAATATGTTTAATTTAAAGAATGAACTGCCGGGTTTTACTCATCTTAAACTAAAGTAAATACAAGTTTGAACTTTTTTGTGCGTTATAGTTTTTTTTTATAGTTGAGTCACATCGGTTCCACCCGCTAATTCCCGTTAAGAGTGTGTTCTTTACATCACATAAAGAACACACTCTCCAAATTTCAGCATTCTGGGGGGGTATATACTTTAATTCTACGAACGAAAGAAAGAAAATCCGTCGTTCAAAACAGATCGGATGGATGACAGATTTTCTTCTGGAATTATCGTTCGCAGAATTAAAGTAGAGGCCCTGCCGTCAGTGGTTTAGGTTGTGCGTTGATCCATCAGTCAGTTAGTGAGTCAGCCATTCCGGAAAAGCCTTTTTATATAGTACATACATTTATTTTTATTGTAATTTATCCTGCATTATCTGCGGCAATGGGTTATTTATTGAAAGTTAAAATTAGATGATATTGTGATTTGTTGTTGTTACTGAAAAAAATATTTCCTCATTAAACAATTTTGTATTCATATTTATATTAAGGTTCTTGATATTATCATTTTGTAATCCACAAGAATTACCTATACCTAAGTATAATAATTTTATTCAAGCCTTAAACAATCTTGGTTTATTCTGTTCAGAGACCAAATGTTAACGTTGTAAATCAGTTGAGGATAATAAAAGTTACGTTTTATAAATTTATTTTGTTTGTAACTACAAAAGAAAGAAATAAAGTCTGTCGGTTTTGGATTTTAAGGAATTTATTGATTTCCGTTACTGTATTATTGTTTTTGGTATAGATAATAGAATTTAAATCGACTTATAGTTATTCATTTCACTATTCAATTGTAAATTTTATTAATAAATAAAGTTAGTGAAAGAAAATTTTCATCGAAAACAAATTGCGACTGTTCTAAGGGTAGACAAAACCATAGCATACAATAAGGTCAATTTTCACATGAAAACATTGTTCGAAATGTAGGTCGGTTATGTTATTTTTCCCGCAAAATCATAGCTTGTTATTTAGAAATAACCACTGAAATATTTAAGCTCTTTCAGTTACGGTTCCGCGTCATTGTTGTGGTCGTAAAATTTTATGTCTATTATAAATTTGGGAATGGTGGTGTTTGGTATTTTCATAGGCCTGCAAAATGACTGCGGTCTTTGATTATTTCCAGCAAATATTTATTAGAAATGTTGCCATAGAATAAATACTTATATATCGACTGGTGCCAACGCAAAAAAAAATGAAATAATGTGATAAATATTCCATCAAGTTTTAAGCCGGTTTAGTTTTACCTTTGTTCTGGTTGCTCGGAACTGATACTAAACTAAGCGTATCAGATCGTTTTGAAAAACAAGTATTACCTGAAACAAAACAGAAAATGTATGAGTTAAATGATCACGTTTGTTGTATGGGAGCCCCCTTTAAATATTTGTTTATTTTTTAGTATTTGTTGTACATATTTTACATATTTACATAAAATATGTAAAATATGTATTCGTTTACATATTTTATGAAAATTTCAACTGTCTAGCTATTACGGTTTATGAGATACCTACAGCAGACGGACAGACAGCGTAGTCTCAGTAATAGGGTTCCGTCTTTACCCTTTGGCCACGGAATCCTAAAAAAACTCTATGTTGTCTAAGTTGCCGTAAGACATGGTGTTAATTAAAGATGAATTACGTACCTAGCAGTAATTTGTTAGACTTCTCAATGCAACCTTGGTCGTCTCAGACTTAAAGGTTGCACAAGTTCATTTGCAATACCTTCTATCTATTAGGTACTTACTTAGTTAGATGGACGACGTGATTATGTCTAATTATAAAATATTTGAACCTCATGGAAGAATACAATGGTGTGCTTCTTTTCCACTAAGTGAGTGTCATAAACAGGTAGTTTATTTAATATTTTCTAAAATGTTTAGTCATTAGATAAAGTGAATTTAAAAGTCAGGTGATAAGAGATAAACTCGATTCCGGAATAATATTTGTAGCAAACATCAATTTTTCAACGTTTTTAATTTGTAGACTATGATTTGACAGATCTTCCTGCAGAAAATATTTGAAATAAAGAACTAAAACGTCCGACCTAAAATTAAAAAACGAAATATAGAGAAAATGGGAGATGAAAACTTAATGATGCCGTAATAGTAGAAGGTAGCGTAAGAAGGTACAATAATATTGTAAATTGCTATGTAATCTCTACTTATCCTCATACTATTTAAGTTTAACAATGGAAAGCAATACCCATCTTATCCAATAACACTAATTCAAGAAGCCTTTATAGCTCCTTCATTAAAAGCCACATGTGATAACTGCTAGTTCTCACACATAACCATTATCTATCCCATCGTCACGTCCCACTTTCGACATAAAAATAAACATGCGTAAATGTTACCATAAACAATATAGGACAGTATGTAAAATGTTGGTTCTTCTGTGGCTATAACTTTACTATTATTTCTCACTCGATGCTAGACAACATTAACTTTGACTTACTTTTTCTTTTAATCTACCTACCTTTTTTTTAAAGAAAATTGTCAAGCTATGTTTTAATATCGTCGCTTAAGGTCAGTTTAATTTGCAGGTGGTAACAAAATATAAAGAAAGATCTATTGTACCCAACACTGCATGAATACTTTAAAATAAATCGAATCTGAGACCAATCACATAGAGTGGAACTTGTGTAATGAATTCATAGTAATCAATATTTATTTATTTGATATTATGTATACAATATTTTACTGCTTTTTGAAAAAATAACAATATCATATTACAATATCATATTTAAAATTGTTGACCTTGTCTGATAACTATTAAATAAAAATAAAATAAATAAATAAACTCTTTATCACAACCATGACAGCTGGAGCAGTTAGTGATTATCAGTAATTCACTCGGCTCAAATTCGCAAAGCAATGTGTCTAATAGACAACCAATGGTAGGGGATCCGTTGCGAAAGTCTACTCAAACAATGAGATCTCGATGCTCGGAGATGCATGACGAAAGTGGCCACATCTGTACCCATATTATGTTTTATAACAAACAGTAAACGCTTTATTGCACGAGGCGTTTACTATCGCATTAGAGGCAATTGTCAGGCCGCGGAAGCTGTGATCTTCTTGTGATTTATATGGCCAATCAAGTTGGTGCAATATAGGTTGTGATTTTGTTACATTTTAGAAAGTGTAGTTTCAATAAAGGGACGCGGTATTGGTGCGTTGTTTGTTCGTTTGGAAACTTAATACAATTAAGTAGGTACCTACCAATAGAGAGTAAGTTAGGTACCTAACCTAGTAATTTGGGTAACTTTACTCTGGAAACTCATTTAAAACTGATTATAAAAACAGGTAACACTCAAGGCATTCGTTCTTCTGTAGAATAGTTTAAAAATATGCCAATACAATGGTAATAATAAAAACCAATTTTCATGTTTGAAACTATTCATCACTGAAAATCTCATTTAGCCACTGTTAAAAAATACGATCTGACATATTTTATCCTGCCTCGGTGCCTATTGCAAGTGAAAAAGAAGCAATATAAGATATACCAAAATTAAATTGTAACATCGGATTCTAAACAATACAAAAAACACGGAATTTTTTTAACTTGGCAACCAAGTAAAATAATAAGTAGGTATACTGTTTTTTCTGGACTGAATATCCGATAGTTCGAACCTAAGCCATATTCTATTTCTCTGACAACTATATGTTACTGATTTTATGAGTAAGACTTCCACTTTGATCTCAGAACGCTAGCAACCTAACTCAAACGCAACCACTGACCTCCATAGTACAAGTCGCTGGGACAGGTCATAGCGCACTGAATTTTGTTTGATCTGCGCCATGTTGCGCGACAACATCAAATAGGCACAAAATTCAGTTTCATTAGTTCCACGGACGGCCACCATCACTTTGAATATAAAACGCGCGACAGCAGCGCAACATGGCGCTAATCAAATAGGCACAAAGATCTAATGTCATTTCGTATGGTATACCAATTCCAGTGTACTTGTATAGTTTCATTTCAGTGAACGCAACCCATCGCACTTTTATTAGCATTAGCTGACTAGGCGTGTTCGAAGTTCAAATTCTTTAGAAAACTGAGCCTACATGCCTTCTCGTTTCCTCTCGATCGGAGTAAAAAAGATAGTTATTGAAGTCGCTTGCAGACTTGAGATTTAGTTCGGTTGGTATTAAGAGGGCAATGAGAAAACAAACGATAAGAATTAAACTCTCGCCCGACAGAAAGTCTCACGTCTACGGGCGCTCGGTAGGAAATATTTTTGATCGAACTCAGGGATGCAATTCCTTTGAGGCATGACTCATATTTGAGATTGATTCGAATAGAGAGATCGAATGAATAATAGAGCAAGCAATTCGATAGATGAATTCGGGCAATCGATTCTTAAGTTAGAAGGAAATAAATTGGCAAAGAAGAAAAAAGAAAAGTATTATAATAACGAGATTCAGTCGGGTTCAAAAGAGGATAACCACCAGATAAGAAATTGCTGTATATTAAACCCTGACAGGTTTTAGACACCTTTTAAAAATTATTAACATCGTCGAATCTAGGGATCTAAGTGATAAATGTATTCATTCTGGATTTATTTTACAACCGGAAAAGATTTTCAATTAAAAATGTAAACAAATAAAAAATATGAATTACATTCCACACATTTGTTTTTTATTCAGTAACTACCTATCTCATTCATAAGATAACAAAATAATAATTTATGAACGATTTCAGAAAACGTCAAACATTTCATTGAAAAATAAAATATGAATAATAACAATTAATGAACAGCAAACGTAAAGTTCAATGGAAGTTCAACGGTCTTGTTGGTAGGTATACCTATAGTTTTTGAAGGACATGCTATTGTCAAAGTAGACATAAGACTTTGACCCCTCTCACATGAATCTTCACTCAGTTAATTAATTAATTACTTACTTACACCCGAATACAGAAACGCTACTTAAAATTTGAGGGGTACTTAAATAATTAAGCAGCTTCTAAATTTAAAAATAGTATGAGTTTTTTTGAGTTTGAGAGCTGCTTATTTGATTAAGTAGAACTCAAATGTTGAATAGCGTTTCTGTATTCGCCGTTACTCTAACAATGGTATGCTATGCTTATTGAAATGGCAATTAAAATGAAAACTAGTTTTATTACAATCTGTTAAGGCGCTTATGCAAATTATAAATGTAAATTATAAATTATACTATATTTCATATTTACGATTTTAAACTAACATGGTGGTTGATGATTGACATGAAGATCCGTAGAAAGAAAACTAATTTTTATTGTAAATAATCCCGTTCTTAAATAATTTAATTTTAAAGTTGTATATCTTTAGATAAATCTTTAAATTTTTTTAATAAATAATTTTTTTATTAAAATAGGTAGGTTTCTAGATCTACTCTCTTCTTAGTTAATTATCGCTCATACTTAAAAATCATCTTGTTATTCAATTTGACAAAGTATAATTTTAGTAAATACGTCATAATCTATCAAGTTCTACATACAAATAAATAAAAATAAGTTTATAAATAAACCAGCTAAGTCTCACGGTTTCTCCCACTTAAGTACCGATCCCGTGGGAATTTTCAAAAATCCTTACCTATCGGATGCCTACATCATAATATAAAGAACACCCTCTCCAAATTTCAGGTCTCTACTATCAGCGTGTTGATAGATCAGTCAGTCAGTCACAGAGGACAAAGCATTTTATAGATATAGATAATAGGTTAGATATTAAATTGTTCCATTGTGTTGATAGCTAGGAGAATGCAAAGAATATTAGAGTAATTCTCAACAAAAACATAAACAACGAATGCCAATGCCGATGTCGTAAAACAAAACAGAAAATCTAGACGCATATTTCTCACAACTACGAGAAAGACGATTTCGATCAACATAAATCAATAGAAAAGTTATGTTAGAAAATTAAATCCCACGACTTTTTTCACGGTGGTCGAGTGAAATGTAAGTAGTCTGAGTGAAAACGAACAACGTAACAATGACACGTACCTAAATAATATCACTATAATAATTATTGTGCAATGTCGCGTTTATGATTATGATAGTTCATAATGAAGTATTGAAAGTATAGACAATACCAATTAGGATTCATTTAAGCACAGCTTAAGCACAGTTATGTTTAAGTTAGGTATGTGTATTGGTCATACAAGAAAAAACTTTTAAATTAATTGCAATAAGATGTGCTTTCCATTGTAGGTAACTCCTGATATGTTATGTTAAGACCACGATGTGAGGAATTACAATTGTAAAGGTTTTGTTTTTAAATTTTAGGTCTAGAATTCTTGATAAAATAAAACTGTTTAGTTTAGTAGCTACATCTTTTAGGTAAGTGATATATGTATGTAATATTATGGGTGTGCGTGGTTCACATAAGACTACAGCGTCGCTAACCATCCGGTGTACCTAATAGTGGCCTATTTAGCTATCACGTAAGAAGATATTATATTAACTTATAATAATTATTATTCCAAAATGTTTAAATGATCTTTTGACAGCTGTTTGCAACAACGTCTTAGTTATTCATTGTTCGCTCTCTCGTACAGCGCCTTAACACTGACATTAACTAATTAGTTTTGCATGACTACTGAAGACGGTTTTCACTAAGAAAGCGTCAGCGTACCGAGATTATTGTGAAGATAGCTTGATATATCTTTAAATATGTAAATTATGAGGGGAAAATGTTTCTGTTCTCATGTGCAGTGAACAGTTACTGTTGAACACATGTTGTTAATGTGCCGGTTAATGATAGTTATCTATTTAATTAATTGATAGTGAAGTAATGTAATATTATCATAACATTAAGTTATACTGCATTGGTCTTCGTTTCCTTAAAGATAACTTAACCCAAAAGTTGCTCATTTGCAGACACAACAACTCAATATAACAGAAATGTAATAACAACCCCTGCAAGAACTGATCTACATATATATGTTATAGCGTCTGCAAATATAACCAACATTTACGTATAAATCGAGGGGTCAGCTGTAACTAACCGTCAGGCCACTCCCAGGAGCAACCGTCTAGGATCAGTTATAGACAAATTTAATAAAACTAGATATAAGCAAAGAAATAGAAACCCAGTTTTAAAACGCAGATTAAATAAATATAAGTAAATTTCAAAGACCAACCCCGAGTTTCTTCATCGCTATTAAAAGTCAAAGTAACAGCTTAAATTACATTTTCAAGCAAAATTTTTGAAAAATCCTTTGAGAAGTCGCGGTCACCTTGAAGGGGTGTAAGAAAATAAAATAAATCTAAAAAATATTATTATCTACTATTTCTATGACCAACTAATATGAAAACAAAACCTTTAAAACGCAATCTTGATTGAACTAATAAAATATTTCTTGCGTAACTAGGTTAACAAGATCTTTATGTAACGCTTAGCTTAGAGTTTAAAACAACTAGTAAAGTTTTGCGATAAGACAGGAAAAATGGTACCTGAACCTTAGTTTATAAAAAGGTAGGAACATACACTATATAGTCCTATGCTAAAGGTGCAAGCGCAGATTAGAAATTGGAACAACATAATATTTCAAGATACAGCGATTGGTGGGTTGAATCATATGGAGGCGATAAAAAAACGTGTCACAAAACATTATATTTAAAATGTATTTATTAAGTTAGACACGCTTAAGACATGTTAAAGTCAGCAACGCTTATAAGAAACACAACAAAATTTTACTTAATCAAATCAAAACATTGAATCAATCAACACAATATTCATCAAGCAATCTTATTACTAATCAGTTGACTATCAAATGATTTATTAAGTTATTTAATATAATCACCATAATTGTCAATACCGGACGTAATTAATTAAATCAGTACTGTTACATATCAGGTACCTAAATATCTAGCTACATTATCCCTTATTCATAGACTTCGGTTACGTATCTATGTATTTGTCTATCCTAGACTACTTCAGTGCTGAGATCACTTTACAAAGCACAAGACTGCTTTAGTCACACAAAGCAAGTCTCAAAGATTATGTTTCTAGCCAGACCTAACTGTAACTTCTAACTTGACATTCTAGTCTAGACTGAACAATTGTGATGTTTATATTCCCAAAGATGTATGCATTCTGGTATTATACATAGATACAGTATTCTGAAGACTAACTACTATATCCCTTTATATCTTTTTCAATAATTCCTATATATTATTTGTCTAATAAACGTTTTTTTATCTTTCTTTCTCAAAAGCTTTTTAATATTAAAATTATCCCCAACATTCAGTATAATGTTTATACTTATAACATCATTATAACAGACATTAACATCACCAACTCATTATTAATTGAAAACAATAGCTATTGGTTTGTAACAAAGCTCGCTAATTAGGTACCTCACATCTTATGTAACAGCAAAGAAAGATCAAAGATATCGAATCAGCATCACCCTTGACTCTTTACAAATCAGTTTCAGAAACGTTATCCGCTTATTAATTTACAAAATCCTTCTAACTTTTCCGACAAGAATTGACCTCAACGAAACTTTAAGGAATCAAAAGTTTGGAACAATAGCGGGACGTCAAAAGTTTTCTAACGCTTTCTCTTTGTGATCGTATAAAGGATTTGGAGCACAATCGTTTATATCACTTGCAGTTTAAAGTTTCTATAAATAAGTGTTTTGATTTTGTGACTTTAGTTTTTGAGTTAGGTAGGTACCTACGTATAAAACACTAGCTGCGTCCCGCGGTTTCACCCGCTTAAGTCCCGATCACGTAAGAATATCAGGATTAAAGCTTTATAATAGTAAAAGAATTTTTGAAATCGGCGCAGTAGTTTTTGAGTTTAATCATTACAAACAGACAGACATACACACAAAAATACAAATCTTTCCTCTTTATAATATTAGTATAGATTTTAAAAGGAATTTCTGATGAACGAAGTGAAGAACATATTATTCTGAATCTCAACGAATAAAACTTCAAAATGATCACGACAAAAAATACAAAAAACCAGACAAAACTGAAACATCAAAGTTTTGAACTGATTCAATTAGACCAAATATCTAAGTACCGTTTTCACTAATAAAAAACGTGATACATCGAATCGTGAACATGAAAGACACGACTAAATATGTGCATAAATCCAGCGTTGTACGACAATTCTTGCAATAGGTACATGGAACACGAAAATCGTGACGACCAATAAACGCTACTGAGTAGAACGTTATTCCGTTTACAATCTGTTGTGGTCCATTTATCTCTACTTATACTGGCGATGAATAAATAAATAGCGGAAACGAAAGTATGAAGCATGAAATACAGGTGAAATTACCTACCTACATTTTTATTGAAGCATTACTTTTGTTCTTTCAAATATATTGGTCTAGTTTTTATAGATGACTTTTTTACTTTATTTTGATCGAATGTTTAATTAGTTCTCGGGTAATTTAGACAATAATCACGAACTTAACAAATCAAATAAAAATACTGAGTTAAGCTATCTACGTGAATCAGCAGGTAGTAGGTAATAACATTAAGGCCATATATAGGTAGATAACTAGTACTGAAAGCTGGTGAAAGTTAGTGGTATATGTATCGATAATCCTTCTTTTGGGAAACAAATCAATAATTAAATTAGTTGAATTTAATGTCAATAACATAAAGGACAAATATAGATAGAGATACCACAACATTTGAGAAGGTAGGTACTGATAGCTGGTGGTATATGTATCGATATCCTAAAGCGGTGTTAGAAGTTTTTGGAACGAAAAATCAATAATTATGGTACGTTTTTTTTTATTTCAGACTATATTTTGACGTTTTGGCTCTTTGTATTTGCCATTTTTTCTTCTAAATGATGTGTCAAATCATCTTACTAATATAGTCTATACTTAAAAAACGAAGTACCTATAGTTCAACTTAATTAATTTAATGTCAATACTGCATCGTCAATCCTCAATCATCCATCATTCGTGTCAATACTATCGAGCAACTGGCAGTTCTTACACCGCGGTAGAACATTAACCTTTTCGTTGGATAAACTTGTGGTACGCATGACCGACCGCACGTGAGAGAATTATGATACTGAGTTTTCACAGAAAATACGGAAAAGAAAACTTCTTAATTTTCTAGGAAATTCCAACGTTTTTGTCTTTGGGGTAAAAAGAATTTATGGAACTTTGTGATGTGTTTTTTTTTAAGATTGTACAATGAGATCAAATTGTACGTTTTTTGTAAACTTTTATGTTTATTTTGTCTTACTTATGTTTGTTGTAAAAATAAAGCGTAGGTCTATAAAGGTAAGATAAATTCTAATAAAATTTGTAGCGTTCACACAGTAAATTAAAAAGTTAACATGTACCTACCTATGTAATATTTATAAGTGGGTAAAACCGATAGCGTTTTGCTTTCAACCCCTTCATACACGACTCAAAATACCAGCCTATTTATCGTTATACAAAAATCTTGTTTATTACATAAATACAAAGCTCTAATAAAACTACGAAACCTTAAAAAAACACTTTTTGATGAAATAACATTTTCCGCCATTTCCCTAATTCTTGTTTACTCAGCTCTATTTATATTTTCAATCCAGGAATTCGTCCAAGATGCCCAATAAATACGTAATAGAGGAAACATAAAATACCAGGATGTCCCGACTATAAATAACGCCTTTGAGTTCCAAACGAATAACATTTAAAACAAAGACGTGTTGAGAGAATCATTTTTATTTACTTAACTTTCGTAATGAGGTTATTGGAGAAATATTTGATATCAAAAGAAAAAGAATATAAATTTTGTTCAAATATTAAAGTAGATATAGGCAATAACATAAATAGACAATGAATAAACATAAATAAATAAATATTACATGTGTATTATCTTACTTTTATAAGTAGTTTTGAACCTACTGCACGTGAAACTTGAGGTTATGAGGAACCTATTAAGTTCTAGGCATTAACTTTTTATTGCGATATAAAACAAGGTGACATGCATTTTTATTAGTTAAATATTTTGTTTCTGTTTGAACATACCTAAATCTTACCTGCGAAGAGTAGAAATATGTTTGACTTTAATAAACCTTTTTCCAAAGTCATATATATATACCTACTTAGGCTAAAATAGTTCAATCAAACAGATACTTCATTCTAAAAGAAATGGGCACAACCGCACAAACGTAAGCCACGAACATAACGATGTTAACCCAATATTTTCGGTAAAACAACTATCAACAATACCGAACAATAATAATGCTCTGTTTCTTCTAACAACTTTGTCCCGAAACCCGATTTCTCTAACGCAAAAATTAACGCATCATAGACGCAGTCAGTGACCGAGTAGACAACTACTATAAAATACCACCAACATATCGCTCCAAGTGATTAAAATTGGAACTAAAAATTAACTTTACAATTTGTAAGATTTCGAAGACGCTAGCGACATCACTAACTGAACAGACAACCTGGTTAGGTTGTAGAACTTGTCAATGTGCCAAGTGTCGTACGAACTTTAAAGTTGGCAGTAAAATGCAATGTTTGACCGTATTAACGAAATGCAGTTGTCATAATGCAGTCGTTTTACCGTAATCTTTGAACTGGGTCATGAATTTAACATGTTTAAGTCTTCTTTCTGGATTATTATTTTGTTCTACGACTTTTAAGAAATCTGAGGTTAGGTATGTTTGACTGGAAAAACAGCGGTTTTGAAAGTAAAGACTATAAATTATTATATGTGGCAGTCCAAATTTAAAAAAATGGTCAGCTAAAGGTCAATCACCTCTAACTCTAAGAAACAGCTGATTTTCAAGTAAACTTTATTACACTCAAAATGGCTTGTTTTGTAAAAGTTGGTCAAATAACTATTGGGCTAATATAAACCATCTCCAAAATACATTGTACCTATCATTATGGTGCCAATTCCTAAACTACTCCACTAAGCCAGTCCAGAGAGCCAGAAAGTCAGGCTAATAGGACGAGCCAATTCTAATAGTTCAAACAGACAACTGAGTAAATTATTAGTTAAGTATCCAAAATAATTGTATGAAAAATAAGTAAATTAGTAATGTAATATGATTTCAATTTCAAAATCTTTATACCTACCCATATCAATGTATAATATCTCAACAGAATTGGCATTCTATTAAGGGAACTGACAATCGAAACAAACAAACATAAATCAATTCCTATTTAGCGCGTTCAACGTGAACATAAACAATGATTAATGTATTTTTGTATTTATAATTATAGCCCTAACTATAAACAAAATTGATCGTTTACAATTATGCAATTATTAATTGTTCTTACGTATAATCCAATCCACATAATAACGATATTCAAATTGTATACATTACACCGAATTTTGAAATTGAATTTTTGAAATTAAAGACATTTTTCGGTTTGAATCGCGTGTGTGATTTGATGTGATTTGTGAGTGAGTGAGTGATGTGAGATGTGATTTTCACATCACACACATCTTAGTCTATCCTGAAGAAGAGACCTGGGAAGGTCTCGAAACGTTGAGCGTTGTAACAATGCTAAAAGTAATAAAAACCACGCGATTCAAACCGAAAAATGTCTTTAATTTCAATACAACATCGCGAAAACAGAAGAAGAATCTATTGTATTTTTACTGGAATAAACAGTTTACTTCAAATATATTTACAAGGAGAAATACATCATCAAAAATCCTCCCATGACAGGATTCGAACCTGTAGTTCCCGTGTGGCGCAGTGGTACGCACTCGCCCGGCAAGCGAGGGGCACCAGGTTCGAATCCTGTCATGGGAGGATTTTTGATGATGTATTTCTCCTTGTAAAAATATTTCAAGTAAAACTGCCTTGAGCAATAAAAACATAAGAAATATAAACAGTTTAGGTAATCTCACAATCTTCTCATTTTATTTGTACCTAAAAAGGACTTTTATTTAGGCACAAAAGTGGCTCCTTTTATATGGCACGTCTAGACGCCGTAGATACAGTACAATAATCCTTTCATAACTCTTGATATCACACATCTAAACGGCGTCAACCAAAAGGATTTTCTTGAGAAAATCCCCCTTGTGCTAATACAATTTCGTCTCAAATGTGTCAGACCTCGTCACAAATATGGTAATAAGGCTAGGGTTGACAACACGATTTGTCATAATCAGGCCTTTTATTCTGTATGACATTTTGATAGCATAGGTAGATGAGCAAAATATGATTTCGCAATTTTCTTTATCTAAGAAAATATGAATGAAGCTTACACGAAGAAAATAAAAGTTACCTCGGTAACAAATATAGTCAACCTTACTTCGCGGATATATCCCAAAAAAAACGGACTAATTCAGTTGTAGTGTTAAAAACCGCTAAGTATAACATAATCTTAATGTTTTTATAAACTTATTTAATTGATATATTTATGATAGTCTATATAGTTGTTATCTATGGTCTTTACTGCCTAAAATAAATGGTAAATAAATGTGTCAGTAATAAATAGATACCTTTATCCAAAATATTTACGAAAATGTTCATCGTCACACGTAAAATATAGACTAAAGGCGTGACGTGATAAAGAAAACACTTTTATCTGTATGCTATAATTTCCTTTATTCCAATGACAATACTGTTATCTTTTTATCTGTGCAATAAACACGTCTACTTTCACGATTAAAACATTGATATGATATCGATGAATGGTTTTAATCGATTATAATATTAAATAATAACAACCTTGGGGTTTGTTAACCTGAATGCAACTAGAAATATAGTGCTGTTAACAATCGTTGTTAAAATTTAAAAAAAAAAAACATAATACTGTAAGGTAATTTCAAAGAGATAATTATATGTGAGGTAGGTAGGTATAGGCCTAAAAATCAAATCAAAAGCAGATGATTGACAGATATTATTATAGAAATTATTTAATTTTTAAAATACACTACTAGACAGAATCACTAGGCCTATCACCAGGTAAGCGGCAAGAAATATATATAAAATGAAACTTCGACCGGATCTACGCTCGTGTTCAAAGTGCCACCCCTAACATGATCCGCTAAGAAAGTAATTAGAGTGCGAAATATCCGGGACTGCTAAGTTTTGATGCGATTTTTGCTACATCTCGTCACATTATTCTTATCTAGAACGTTTGCTTTTACAAATGTTTTGATCAATAGCAGCCTGGAAAATACAAATGCTAACTGAAAAGTCTTAGCACAATGCAAGGCTAAGGTAAGTGATACAAATAAGGCCTACCTTATTTTATTATCTAAAAGAGGTTTGTTTTGGGCATATAGTCGAACTAATTTTGAAAATATCTTGCTAATTTTAAATTACACACTGAATATAGGTATTGTAGCGTGGAATTACTACCGTGTGGGGCTTTCAGCAATATTATAGCTGTACCCAACTAGGTATACATAAATGTTAGTAAGTATCTACCTTTTTAACTATCAAGGTGTCCTTAACATAATACTTTACGTTTACCACATTAACCGCAAATGAATGATATTGTTTCATTGCACGTGGATCAATATTAAGTTAGTGTTGATATTTGTTTTAAAAATTCCAAGACTGCTAATTTATTTGGTCAAAAATTTCGTTGTACTGTATGGGTATTCGCAATTTCAAGTTTTCGAAAGTGACATTAAAGAATGACTACAGCCAAATACATAAATTAATTATGACTCTTCAAGTCACGTTGAAGTGAACACTAATCTTTTAGGTAAATATGCTACATCTTAGACTGCTTCGTCGTTTACCTCAAACACTGACCTAAACTATGTGCTTTATTTAAAAAAAATCTAGTTATTCTTCTCTTTTATCATGTACTTAACTAAGTTATAATAAATAACACAAAACATTGTTATAAATATTAATTAATATAACTAATATATTATTATTAGTCACAGTGTTTTGCATTTAAGATAAAATAAATTAATGATTTTATTTTTCAATAATAATAAATTATTAATAATCAAAATAACTATGTAAAACCTTGAACTCGGACGAGTGCAGTTTGTATTATAAATTTTGTTATTAATATTGTTGCTTATGTAATCCCGGATTGTATTTGCTAAGAAATTATCCCCAATGCTTAGTAGGTATTATGGGGAAATACGGGTCGATGCGGCAAAAAAAAACATTTTTTGTAAGTATGATTTGATAATCGATAAGTTAAGGGACCTTGTTGATAAGATAATATTAAGTAACACATCTAAATCAAACTTAGCCTTGCAATTTAATCATAACTAAGTAAATAATCTTCATATCCTGCAAACTTAATCTAAAGTCAACAAATTCACATCCTGTGTCTGTGTCCCATCGATCGATATCCATAAATACAATTATCATAAATTTTAAAAACCCAAAGCTTAGATAAATGAGGATATATTATGTATAAAAAATTAAACTAAAATATAATCAAACCCGCTTCAGATATACTGGCTTCCTTCTTTTATTTTTTGCAAGCCTCTGAACCAAGAACAAACAAGAACAAAACTATCATGAATTATCTTGCCAACGCCTAGCATATACCATATAGAAATAACTGATATAGAATAACTCAGAATAGTATCTATTACAGGTGACAATATACAAAAGAAGGTCAACTAACGTACACGACCTAGAAAAAACAGTTTTCTATTCCTCGTCATTAATTTACATAACATCTGATTCATAGAACACGTCAGGACGAGAAAAATAGAAATAACTGTGAAGAAGGAAAGTGACACAGAATGCTCCTAATGATCTCTAAACAAGAGATTACACATCTTTGTGATATCCACTTAAGTAAAATACGTGTCAATTGATATTTGCCAAAATTGTTGGCCTATAGGCGAAGCCAATAAACTCATTCGCACCATTAACCATATTTTGATGATTTTATATTATGGAAACAATTTTCGGATACGACTTGACCTTAAAGCCGTATTTGACTTTTAAAACTTTATAGATGGTATAATCATTGTATAACTATAAAGTTGGCATTTAGAAGATAATAAAATGTTTAATAGACAAAGCAATCATAAATAACATTGACAACACAGGTTATGCGAAAAATCACATAATTGGTACAAATAATATTACTTAATGGTATCTTAATACTTATACACATTAGTAAATACAGTTTGATAATGCAATAAGTAGTAGGTAGAATTAGTTTTAAAATATGCAGTATCAATAAACCTTTTTAATGATAGATTAACGACATTTTAGGACGTCGTTTTAAACGTTTGTAAAATTGAGCTACCGAAAACAAGGGACAATATGCAGGGTTCAAGATTCAGCCATGAATACACTGAACAATTAACGCCAACACAAGAGGTAAGCAGGTAAATTGATATATGACTTTATTTATTAGCTCAAGTAACTCGTCTAGTCATACAATATTCATAGCATGACAACATCATCAGTGACGCAATTTTCTACGGAAGGATGGAAGGATAAAAAACTTACGAATTTGCGAAGTTACGGTTATAAATAGCGAAGGTTATATATTAATATAACCTTTGAATTTTTTAAATACTAATCTATAAAATAAAAAAGCTGTAGAAACCCAAAGTAATACAGGTTAGAGAAAAAATAATCTAAATCTTGAAGAGAATATTTCTATATCACCAGTTCTAGGGCTTATCAAGTAAAGCAATTATTTTATTACATAAGGAATATTGTAAACGTTTTTATGGAAGGCTCTTAATTGTGAAGTTGTTACCTACCTCTTTTTGTTCCGTAGGAGTGCTAGTTCTAACTCCTGTCAAGTCCTTCCACCGAAGTACCCCCATAACGGCGTGTCGGACCCACGACCCACGCCTCCCCGTTCTTCCGTTGGATAGTTCATCCACCACACCACATAGAACAGAGTTCACAGCCAACTTCCCGTTTCCATCTTTGTCGCTTTTCAGCGCCACTTCGCTGCTGATCGGTAATGACCTTCTCTCCCTCATAAAGAAGGCTCCAAGAGTATCGTCAATAACCGCCAGTTCAACGCTAGCCGAAGTAACCGCCGAATCTCATCATAACGCACGCACTATTAATCATCCTCAGATATCGAACATCAAAGAGATAAATCTTCCGGTTAATCGTTTATTTTTATTACCGGGTCACCCAGCTGCGATCTTTCCCATAAAACGTTTCCAACTTTTTCAATTACAAAAAGAAAATATCTGGAGTTTTGGTATTTATGTACGAGTATCAACAGTAGGAAGAGTAATGGGTGAAGTTTTACTTAGTTAACTTTCACTCGTACGTCTTTGTTGCGTCTTCGATGTAGGTTAGGTTAAACTTCTATCGTTGATTTGGTTAATAAGATGTCAACACAGTCACGCACCGCTAATAACGCAAACTCCAAGTACAAATACACTTAAATCACGACGATCAAAAACACTGCAGTAAATCCGGTCAGTCCATTATCATTAGTTAAAGCACTTCGAAAAACCCGCTCTAGTTTCAAACTGTCAAAACACGATCGAATCGTAACTATTTCCAAAACGGAGACAGCAACGTCCTCGGCGGACTGCGTTCGAAAACCGAATGGAGCGGCGCGTGCCACATGCTCCACCGCCAGCTGCCGGTTAAGAAACCACCGTCTCTTTCTTTCTCGTGATAACTTCATCGGACTAAACAAGGACGAATATAAATGGATGCCTTCTGTGGAGACAGGTGAATGTAACACCGGAGGACAACAAAAACTTTTCAAACGTTTCTACTGTGATTTTCTATTGTTTTAATGCGAAACTGAGATTAGAGTAAAGTCAAGATCAATCATAGTTGCAACATCTATTTTTTATAAACACTAGGTAACTTTCAAAATAATGTTATTAGTTCATCTGCTTCTAGAGAAACGTGTAGTAATTATAAAAACGGGAAAATAAAACTTAAAAAAAAAGCGATAGATAATTATTAATTTTACAATTTAGAAATAAAAAAACAGATTCCATAAATTTTGCTACAAATTAAAATAATAAGCCAAAAAATAAAATTCCAAATAGATACTCATAAACTTGTCAGACATAACGAAATGCGAAGCGACGCCGAAATTGTTTTGTTTATTGTTAATGATACCAACTCCTAATGGATTAAGATTGCTTAATTTACGTCCATTTCGAATGCAAATTGTTCTATCACAAAAATGAAAAACAGCGATACTGGTACGAAATATAACAACAAATTTTAGATTCGTGGGAACTTTGAACATCCGGATGTTCGAAAATGAAATCCTTAGGGAACAAAGGCTAACAAAGGAACAGGAGCTAACGGACCTCCTTACAGCTGCTTCCGAAGCCTCTGAGAAATTTAAACTTCGGAATCAAGCGGAAGACGATACCATACTTGCAGAGGAAGTTGTCTTACCACATGAATACTGATGAACAAAAAACACTTGCGACTTTTTGCAAGCCTTCATTAGACCACATTTGGGCAGGTAAAATTGCAAAAGTAGTCTATGAATTTCAATGTGTTGCTTTATATTTAGAAATATGTGAGCTAAGTTTTGGATTTCGTCGAGTTTTATCAATTTAATCAGTTTCATCAAGATAACAAAATAGGACTTAACATTTGGATTATGGACTTTTGTCTCAAGGTCGCCAAACGTGGCGCTCCTAAAAGCTTGCGAAAAAGTCTATACAGTTTGGCAGACATTTGTCTGGTCCTCTATACCTACTTCGTTTTTAAATTGTAGACTATGATTTGACACATCTTTCTTAAGAAAAAATATCAAATACAAAGAAACAGAACGTCAGATCTTAAGTTAATATTCTTACAGAATATTACGAAAAAACTGGCACAATCATTCACTAGTTATCTAATTGTATGAGATCTTAAATATCTTTAGATTAAGTACATTACATAAAATATTGTATGCCTGTAGTGGGTAAGTGATTGTATCCAAAATATTTTAATTTAAGACCCCTATGTACATCAATTAAACAATAAATATTCTTGATTTTTGATAGTATGAAATAAAAAAAATGAACTATAGTTAAATCACTGGAATTTTGGTCAGAATTAGTAGTAATGAAAGTACCTATTTATAATACTACCACAACAATAATGTAAACATTTATTATGGCTACAATTAAAGCGACGTAATACCAAACACAAATTTCATTTACAAATTGCACTTCCGTATCGTATAATTTTGCTCTTTCGGTAAACCACGCATGGTTATTTCCACTTATTTCACGTTTAAACTACTGTTTGCTACTTTTTAATATGCGTAAGTGCCTCTGTTGGACTTGCAGACTTTTCATGGGCCGATAGGCAGGTATCTAATAGTTGCAAGTGATTAAAACGAAATAAGACAAGTGTCCGATTGAAATAAAACTGAATGAAAGTATAGATTTTTAGTTAGTTTTCGCGATGTTAGATAGAAATTAAACACATTTTTCCAATCCTGAAGAAGAGACCTGTAAAGGTCTCAAAACGTTGATCATTGAAACAATGGTAAAAGACTACGCGATTAATACCGAAAAAAAAGTTTAAATTAAATGAAAGTACCTACTCATGAATTTTTTTTCTCAAACGTCTTTACTTAAAGTCCAGACCTTACATCGTAAAATATGTGAGACTCAAAATAGGTTAAAGCAGTAGAAAAGTAAAGACTTAAATACTGTGTAATTTTGACTATGAGGCAAATGTCAAAATCTAATAAAAGTTATTATGATAGATTCATAGGTTTAACATAGTGCGATAAAGTACTAATTTCAAAAGTACTTTTAGCGGGGAACCTTTTATATTAGAACCTATCAGTACATATTCAAGCAAGTAGACGTGACTGATTTGACCAAGGAATCCTCCTGGGTTATAGTTTTGCATGTTCAAGATCACGTAACTATAGTGATGTGCAGAATTGAGCCTTGGTTTTATTGATAAAAGCAAAGTTCTGGACTTTCCATATTATTATTATTTGAGTTAGCTAGTCTAATCAAACTCAAACCAAACATGTTCTGTTTATGTGTTTTTTTTTATATATCCTAAGTAATTTCTTTATGTTGTCTCACAGCAGGGTCATCCTTATTTGTTTCCAAATGTACAGTGAGAAAATATTAAAAACGTAGCTTTTAAGTGACAAATAACCAACTTTTATGGTATTTATATGAAATATCTACATGAATACACAGCATTTCTGTCTTAACCTAAATATAATGTTATTAATAGGAAAATAACATTAACAACAAATAACACGAAATTGTCGGCAGCGAAACATCGAATTCAGTCAATAATTACGCATTTATTAATTCGAACTTCCTCAGCAAATATTACCTCATTAGTACAGTAACAAAAGCGTTAAATTACATAGATTATAGTCAGGAACGATCGGAAACGGGGATAAACCGTATAACTCAAATGTCTTCCAAAATAACTGATAAAATTCAAACTCAAAGTACTTTTATTAATTTGGATATTAACAATATATCTTTTAGAAACGTCTATTATATAATGTAATCTACTGTGTCTTCGGAACGCGACCTCCAATGAGAAGAAGACACAAGAAACTCATGAGGTAATGATATTTTTTAGTGTTAGCCACGGTGTTCACAAGAACAATTCACCCCGCACCGATCTGTGGCACCCGGTAGTTGCAATGTCACCTATTTTGGGAGATATTTGAATTATACGTATCTATAATTTTACGTGTGTATGTCATTTCTATGTATCATATGTATGTATTATGTATAAAGTATAACATGCAGTATATCCGTTGTCTAGTACCCATAATACAGGCCTAGTGCTTAGTTTGAAGCTATATTGCTCTGTGTGCAATGTCGTGCAATATTAATTTATTTATACGTATAGATAGACCGTATAGATAATATACGGTCTTCATCCGTGTCCGATCTTACCTGACAATACTCTATATTACAATCTAGGTATATTACGAGTAAGTAGATCGATAGATACACTTCCCAACTCTACATAAGAGTGATTATGTAAGCAATGCATCACTTATGCGAGTGCATGTGCCTCATTTGGCGGTCGTTAGAGTTGGGAACAGCTTTCCTGTCTGAAATGTACAGGTATGTTCCTGTACATCGGAATTAACATACACCACTATGTCTACTTACCTCATCATCATATTTTAATGTAAAGAATCCATGGACATGATTGTTAACTGCTCCTGTTCAAATTACAGATATTTGTAACATTAACACATGTTAAAAAATAATAAAAAAGCCATGACTTTCTCGTGGTTTCTTCGGATCGGAGGGCGCGTTCCGAAACCACAGTAAAATCTCGACATTTCTAAACGTTTATGTAACTTTATACATCGTTTTTAAAGAATAAATATAAAAAAACCTATATTTTAGTGTGGCAAGATAATATATTTTGTTATCGATTGCTTTCAAGTGTTGGGCATCATACAGTCACAATGAAATTTGTCTTTTCTTAAAAGTGTTAAACCAGCAAACTAAGAAAATAATTGATTTACACGAAAATGTATTATTAAATCCTTGAAGAACCTGAATAGAGTAAAAAATACTCGCAATTTCAAGCTGCAAACATAAAATCTAGCTTCAACAAATGATCTAGTATACAAGTAAGTTACTACCTATTCTTTTCATAAGCCAGATTGCTTCAATGCAGACTTACGAGTAGAGGTACATACCTTATATAGACTGTGTGTACGGATAGTCTATAGGTACATTACCTCCGTACTAATAAATCAAACTAGAGTGTTTGTATGTTTTCATGTTGGTGGCTACAACAGGGATTGTAAAAAATAAAATGGTCTGGTAGTTTCCGGTTTTTTAAAAAGATTTTTTAATATCCATTTATTTATTTATTTTTGCTTATGTAATGTGTCTTTTAATTTTTTGTATACAATCCAGTTTTTATCTATCTACCTATTTATAATTATGGTTCTGTATTGTTTCACAAGGATTTGGTGTTGTATCTATTTCGTAGTACTAATTTAGATTTCACTGTTTTGGTTTATTCTTATAAAACACAGTTAAAATTAAAAACTAAATTATTATGGTTCTTATATTTAGAAAAATTGGTTTGAACGAGATTTAGCTAGTAGTTTTTTTTAATACGTCATAAACCGTGAACTGCAATTTACCTTCCATTCAATTCAAAAATGTACGGAACCCTTCGTGCGCGAGTCCCACTCGCACTTGGCCGGTTTTTTTATTCACTTCTCCATGGAGTTTAAATCAATCACCTCTGATCAATTAAAATGCAGCAAAGAAAAAAAACGTGATGGTAACATTAATCTATATAGTCAGTGTTATTTTTTAAAAATATTTAAAAAATAACACTGACTGAAGCAAAAATCTGCGGTAGTTACCCCGAAAAATTACATTGACTTTACTGAAACCGGCTGAAACTCGAGAAAGCCCACGGGAAACAACTAGTATTCGAGGCATGTGTAGGGGTATGGCTTGACCGTACAGTCTACACACATAAATAATTGTCATACACAATCTATTGTCTGCTGTCTACTCCCTCACAAAGAGTTTGCTCATTTATATTTCACGACTATGTCTGGTATTCTTGTCTTCGGTGAAAGTTTGAGAAATATGGGGGCTTGAAAATAACGAGCTCTCTAGGTTTTATGTTTCTAAGTGGATTTCTAGATGAAAAAATTAGAAACTCGACCAGGTTTATGCGGTAAACTATGTTTTACGATGTGTACAATTCTTACTTAACTTGACTTAGGTATCTCACCGATTTCACAGGTTATTGTTTTTGTATTGATACTGTATCAGAATACTTATAATAATATGTTTAAAATGAAGGAATTTTAAGATACGATACTTGTACGGCGAATATTCGTGTTTACGCGATGTATGTGGCCGGGTAGCCGGCCGATGCAACGCAAAGTATTCGGGCGAAGACGATGTTTCGCGTGGGCGGCTACACCTGCGTCAATTCAGTCTCTGCCGCACAACAAACTGAACAACAATGCACCGCGTCAACGTGACACTTCTTCACACGCCTAATGTAGACAAGAACTACTCATAAGCCCGAACACGATGTTTTGACGCGACAGCGCGACACGAATCTTCGCCCGCTAATGAAGCCCTAGCATTAAAGATACAGTTTGACAAATTCCAAATTCCATTAGTTTCTTTTTCTGTATTCCATCACCTTTTTTGTTGCGAGATAACAGTTTTTTGGTGCGAATGAGTATGACTCATTATTACCTGTGTCTTAAAACTCACTGTACCTCTGAGATCTGAGATATTTTTTGTAGAAATGTTAAAGTAGACTGAATAGCAAAATATTCTCACACATTTGCCCAACAAGATAATCTATCTAACATGGTGTAATAACAAGGTTTGTGCGTATCTTATACGAACTGTTGCAACATTGTGTACTCACTACTCACGATCCCGCCATTAAAGTCCATACTCCAATACATCTGACCTAATCCGCTGAAGGTGAATAGGTAATTCACCAATTCTATTTATTGTATGACCATAAAGATAGCTTACCTATAACTGCTGTCTAAAAGTTTCTTAATTTAAGGTTCTAAAAAAAATTCACCATTACGTTCCTACTTAGGTATATAATATTGAGTTCTAAAATTCTGAAACCGTGTGAGAAAACTAAAAGATTGTTCACTACTTTGGTCTCTACTACCTTTATTTTAGTAGGTATCTAGTAGTATCTACTACCTAGCTACATAGATAATAATTGGGTATAGTCAACATTTACAAGTTGATGATCACATTCAGGTTTTCAAAATCGCTATAGACAGAAAATCTGAAAATAACTTTCTATCCTGTCTTTTATTTTCAAAATGCCTGTCCTGTTTTGATATTCCTTATTTATGATGTATAGCGTTTTTGTAAATTTGATTGTGGGCATTGACTTTTGATATGATCCTAACCATTACCATTTTATTTACCATTTCGTTTTTGAGAGATAGAGTTACCATTTTATTTTTTACCAACTTAATACTAAACTGCATTATTTATAGGAGTAACGTCATTTCTAATAGTCTATTTAGTAGGTATAAGCCTGCCTACGATCGTGGGTACTTATGCGTCACTTTAGCGAATCAAACACAATTTATTGGTACAATTAGATTGACCCATAATTGTCTACGAGATTTCAGTCAGTGGTGTTCTCTAAAATAAATATATTGTGATTGGATATACTACTATTTGTGAATTCTTTCCTAAAAAAGTTGTGGATATTAATATTATAAAGAGGAAAGATTTGTATTTTTGTGTGTGTGGTGTGTGTGTGTGTGCGTCTGTATGTTTGTTATGAATAAACTCAAAACTACTAGGCCGATTTCAAAAATTCTTTCACCATAAGAAGGCTACATTCACCCTGAATAACATACCCTGAGTAACAAACCGCGGGACTCTGCTAGTATTTTATATATTGATAATAAAAAGTAATGGCAATTGCAATTTGTTTATTTTTAAATTAATTTGCACTTTAATTTAAAAATATACAAGTTTATTACATGCTAATTCAAATACAAATCATTTATTGATACTTTGTTAATGAAATATTGACAGTTTTTATATTTTTTTATTAAATTTTGTTCGCGTTGCATTTATTCCAATGCTTCTACGTTTCGAGGACTTTACAGTTCCTCCTGATCATTAGTAGAAAATAGACTTTGCAAAAACCGAAGACAAATTAAAATCCACACAATATTTTTT
Source organism: Idaea biselata (assembly GCA_958496205.1). Taxonomy (NCBI): domain Eukaryota; kingdom Metazoa; phylum Arthropoda; class Insecta; order Lepidoptera; family Geometridae; genus Idaea; species Idaea biselata. Next base: position 18,318,124 of record OY292404.1, read on the forward strand.
TTTAATTTACTCAATTTGTTAGTTTAAAAAAATCGTCACCTTTCTCTGCGCGTCCCGCAGTTACACCGCGTAGTCCCGAAATACCCTTTCTTATCCTACATCATATAAGTAACGCAATTCCCAAATTTCAGCTCTCTACTATCAGCGGTTTAATATGTGCGTTGATAGATCAGTCAGTCTAGAAAAAGCACTTTATAGATATAGATTATTCTTTTACCTATGAGACACTGCCAAGGGCGTAGCCAGGATTCTATATAGAGGGGGGCAGACAAAGAAAATCTAAGACTATTTTGTTTTAATCGCGGTTTTTTACATATGAGTAGAGGAGATTGGTAGTGGAGAAAAGTAAAAGTAAAAATAAAAATACCATTATTACTTGACTAGTAATCTGCGCGGTTCTTCACAAAATCTATTTAAAACTTCTCTTACAATTTTTTTTGGACAATTTTCCGGTGTACGTTTGTTATGCAAGGCTGCAAAGTTGGTTTTTGCGGCGAGTAGATACTTGTTTTGAAACCTGAGCTAGCGAAGCATTCTAGGATTGAACCACGAGCGCAGCGAGAGGTTTAAATATAGAACGCTGAGCGTTGTAAGGATTTCAAAGGTACAAAATGCAAAAAACTTTGCTGCCGAGTGAAATACACAATTTTGCACCTCACTACAGCGAGGAAAACGCTAGGTGAATTTTTCGGTAGAAAATTCAATTCGGCGTTATGTACACGGGTGTATGGTGTTATGTCACTTCCACTAACTCTGCAGTTGTTAAAGTAATATCTTCGTCGCGGCTGGCCAATGCAATTATTCAAAAAAATGAGGTATATATTTTACCTCTCTCCTCAACCTATAATATTATTTTCTTTCGTAAAGTGGGTAGTTATATTTTTGTGCGCTTTACACGATGTTCCGAGATGGGAGTATTAAGCCGAAAGGGGTTTGTTCTAGACGTCTAGGCGAACAACTTTTGATTTACAACTTTTGGAAATGTGAAGTGGTTTTCGAAAATGTTGAGTTTAAAGTTTGCATGAAAATCAGCAATGAAAATGGCCTTAATCTGCCCTTTTATTTTGTTTGGACCACTACAATCTTAACATTAATTGCCTTTATTTACCAAAACAGCTGTTTTTTTTTCAGTGATCCAACCTCAAAATTTCGAAAAAAAAAAGTTCGATTTTCCAAAAGTCGTAGAACAAAAGTTGTTCGCCTAGACCCTTTCGGCTTAATACCCCCTCCTCGGAACAGCCTGTATATAGCGAAAAAAACATATATGATTCCTCATTTTTGTAAATAAATAAGCAAACAATCTCTAAATCGAATAATTCACGAAAAAAACCTGCTTGATATTAATAATAATAATAAACAATAAATACGACATTGGCAGATGAGCAACAAGACTTCGTGGTTCGATGCCTTGAACAAAAAAAAGGAATGAGGTTGGCGCATTTTCAAAGGACTTGCTTTAGAGAAAAGTTTGGATAAGACAGATTCGAATTTTGAAAAGTCTTTGCACCGTAAGAAATCTGCGCGCAAAACAGATCCTTTCCGAGGTTGTGCGGTGAAAAAGAACTACAAAATCACATTTTGCGCGCTACCGTGCAAAGACTTTTCAAAATTCGAGTCTGTCTTTTCCAAACTTTTCTCTAAAGCAAGTCCTTTAAAAATGCGCCAACCTCATTTCTCGTGGGAACACTATACCCGGAAGTAGTTTTTAATTTTTTTCAGTTTATGAAAAAATATCTAACTTACAAAACGGAATATAACTTCATTTTATAATCTGCGCAAATTAAACATTGTTTCATAACATAACTAATACTAGCTTAGTTGATTGACCTTTGCAACTCTTTAGGATTCTAGTTTTCCAATCTTTTAAACTCGGTAGAGATCGTGTGCTGCAGACTGCGTGGTTTATTATGCCTTATACTGGTGACCGACCGCTCTTCTAGGGGGGGGCAGCTGCCCCCCCCCCCCCTGCCCGTACCTCGCTACGCCCATGGACACTGCTCAGACCTCTCAAAGAATAGGTATTTACTGAATTTATTTTTAATAATAATAATAATTAATAATAATAATTCATTTATTTCATAATCATGGGTTACAGAGATCTTACTAAATAATAAAAGTTGGTACATCCATGGTTCGCCTTTTAGGCATATGAAAATCATATAATTTTAACTAATTTACAGAAATATAGAATTGAAATGAAGTCAAAACATATCCAAATGTAAATAAAAATAGATCAATTTTGTTAGGTCAATGCATTACAATTTATTTTATATGAACTGACTGATTGCTAAATTGTATAAATATTAAATTCTGTATATTATGTCCAATATAAATAAAATATCATATAAATAAGAAAAAGTCAAATTAAAATGAGAGTCAAAACAATACAATCTAAATATTATTTGACTTATCGTTCAAAAAATGTCTTAAATCATAATATACTTTTTCAGCAAGAAAGCCATTGAGTGCGGTTTTGAATCTTTTATTGTCATTTATAGTTCTGATTGTTAAAGGAATTTTATTATAAATAATAGGTCCCATAACGTCAATACTCATTCTGCTAATGAGACCCATAGTCTTACAAGTCACTTTTAGAGAACCCGCATGTCGACTTGTGTTAGGATATGCCTTGAAATATTGAGGGTTTGTTCTAATAAAATTAGCAATTTCACTGATATAAATTGACGGAAGCGTAAGTATCTTATGGTCGCGAAAGTAAGGTATACATGATTCATCTGACGCCAAACCAAACATGGACCTGATGCACTTTTTTTGGGCTTTTAGGACGATAATTTTGTCTGTTGTGTTACCCCAGAACATAACACCATATCTAAGAATAGACGCAACATATCCGTGATAGGCTGTCAGAAGTGTCTTCACATTGGAGACTTTTCTTAACATATATAATGCATATGAAAATTGGTTCAATTTGATTACTAAATCATTAATGTGTGGTTTCATTGTCAACTTATTATCTATAGTCAGACCTAAAAATTTTGTAGTATCTATTTCCTTCACTGAATTACCTAGGAAGCTAATATTAAAACTTAAGGGGCGGTTGTTTCGTTGTTTAAAATTCATTAAGTAAGTTTTCGTCAAATTAATTGTCAAATTATTTAATGTCAACCAGTTAATCAAATATTCTAATGTATTATTCATATCACGTTCAATATTATGCAAATTCCTATCATACGTAAATAAAATAGTACTATCATCAGCAAAAATAGTCATAAAATGGTTAGTCACCGCAGGAAGATCATTTATATATATAATAAATAATAATGGGCCTAGCACACTGCCTTGTGGGACCCCACTGCAGACTAATCGTTCTCTAGACACATAACATGTATTAATACCCGTTTCAGCATTGATCCTGTTTACATGTGTGATTTGCCTTCTGTTAGTTAAATATGATTCAATCAACTTATTAACGTTGCCTCTTATACCGTATTTTTCAAGTTTGTCTAGTAGTGTTCTATGATGGACATTGTCGAAGGCTTTAGACATGTCCATAAATAACGCCAAACTTAGATTTCGCTTATTAACGTTAGTGATAACCTTTTCAAAAAATTCATATATTGCCATATTTATTGACCTATTCTTTCGAAATCCAAATTGTTTGTCGGTAAACAGGTTATTGGATTCAAAGTAATTATTAAGTCTCTCATAGATAACATTTTCTATAATCTTTGAGAATATGGAATTCAAGGCAATAGGCCGATAATTCTTAAGGATTTTCTTATCATCCTTCTTGAATATAGGTATTATTATAGATAGTTTCAGTCTATTCGGAAACACTCCTTGTTCCAAACATAGGTTTGTTACAAAGCTTAATATTGGTGCTGTTATATGGGCTACTTTCTTTATAATTTTAGTTGAGATATCATCGTGGCCTACGCTGTTAGTATTTTTCAGAGAATTAATCATTTTAAAAATCTCAAATGGTGTAGTTGGTGCAAGAAATATTGATTTTGGATGACTAGTATGTATATGGTTACATTTAGATTCATTGGTATCCCTTGGTTTGATTGAGTCAATAAAAAAGTCATTAAAAGTGTTGGCTAGTTCAGTGGCATCAGTTATTTCTACGTCATTAATTAAAATATTGGAAATATTTTCTTTAGGTAAATTGCCATTGTTATATTTGTTAATTATCTTCCAAGTAGCCTGGGATTTGCTTGTAGATTGACTTATAAAGTGTTCATTTTGAACTTTTTGAGTTAGATTAATTATTTTTTTATATCTTCTGTTATAGTTTTCAAATAAAGATTTGTTTGTAGCTGTTGGAGATAGGCGATATTTCCATAAAAGAAAACGTCTTTTTTTGCTGCATATTTTAATACCCTTTGAGACCCATTTTGGTCTTCTAGTAGAAGGTATTTTTACTCTGGTTTTAGGGAAACACAAGTCATAAAAAAGCTTAAAATAATCATGAAACATGTTAAAAGCAGTGTCTGGATTGCTTGATTCATATATTTCATTAAAACATAATTTTCCCATAGCGTCAATAAATTTTCTAATATGATCCGAAGAGAAATCGCGTTTATAAATATACCAGCATTTCAATCTACACGTTTTCTTTACAGGGACCTTTACAATTTGAGCTGAGTGGTCAGATAGACCTAACTCTACTATTTCACCCTTAGCTCCACGCACATTGTATTTACAGACAATAGTAGATAAAAGGTTCTTTTCTGTGTTCAGGTTTCATTGGCGCAAATAAAATAAAGGTAACTTCAAAGGTACCTAATATTACAAGATTTACAAGTCCCATTACTTCTGTTAAAACTTTAAAATTTGATTATTTTAAAATGCAAATTATGTCTACAAAGTTTTTAATAGGTTAGGCAATTGTAACCACATGGTTCCCCATCTTTATACCTTGTTATAAATTGAATTATTCAACATAATCCTAAAATATTGGAAGCATAAAACAAAATTAAGTAGGTACAGATAATAATAAATATTCATTATGGTAATCTAAGCAAGAAAATATTAAAACAGGACTGTTCTCTAACCAAATTAAATTGAAAATGCAAGGTAATGTTGCCGACAGCAACTGATTTTCTAAATTGAATTTTAGGTACTGAAAGAAAATTCGAAGAAAACTTTTAAAGTAATTTAAGTACCTAGTGCCTATGCTTTTAAATCATATCAATTGAATTCGTAGAAATTTCTTCCAATATTAAATTCTCTCGTTATGTTATATCAATATCAATAATAATTAAATTTAGATTTTCTACTAGGTAGGTATATGCACGTACTATCAAAAATACGTTTACGGTGTATAAGGTAAAGAAACAAAAAAAAAAGAAAAAACAAAAACTATGAAATAAACCATTTGATAAATGTGCTTCACGTTTACCCGCGCCTATAATAGATGTTTCACATTAAAAACTATTACTCTAATTCTAAAGCGACTTTCACATCCCTTACACTCAACAGGCTACCTAACTAATTAGCTTAAGTAATAATAAAAACAGAACATAAACCAAGCAAGGCACCACAGAAGAATCCAGTCATCAGCCCGTCACGCCACCTCTGACCCATTCCTTTCTTTTCGTCACGCTTGGTTCGCCACCCCTCACTTGCATCCGGTGGCTTCTTAGATCAAGGTGATTGCGAACGAACTCCGTGTGATTTGACCCTTGAAATTGGATGGTGGATCTAGGTGGTTTAGATTTGATGCGCAAGAGTTGATTTTGCTTGGTTTGGCTAGGTATTTCTTAGAGTTTTCTTCTGTTTTCGAGATGTTGTATTGAAAATAAAGACATTTTTCGGTTTGAATCGCGTGGTGTTTATTACTTTTAGCATTGTTACAACGCTCAACGTTTCGAGACCTTTCCAGGTCTCTTCTTCAGGATTCTTTTTTTTTAGGTATTTCTTTTTGATATGTCACTATTCATTTTTTCGAGCTCCTCCCTGCTTCGGAAGGCACGTTAAGGGGACAGTCTACCTACTCTATCTCTAAATATTACATAGCCAAAAACTTAAAACTAGGGGGTACAATGGGCGACCTTAACGCCTAAGGGCGATCTCTTCCGGGCAACCTATTAATAGTCAAGATTTAAAGAAGGATATGGGGTGGTTGGATGGGTGTTATCTCTGATAGCAGTCGTTAGTGACCTAACGACTGCTTTACCTTTAAGAGGATAGTCTCCAATCTCTTTCTCCATACAAACGTAGTTTAAATTTTCCTCCCTGGATAAAGACATTAGAGCAAATATGTTTATGCCATAAAACCTATATCTGTCATGCATGACAATGCATCTACCTTTTTATTTTTTTTATATTTTCTAATTAAAATTATAATAAAAAATAATAAAATGAAAAAAATAAAAAGGTAGATGCATAGTCATGCATGACAGATATAAGTTTTATGGCATAAACATTATTTGCTCTAATGTCTTTATCCAGAGAGGAAAATTTAAACTACGTTTGTATGGAGAAAGAGAATGGAGACTATCCTCAAACCTGATCTTAAAACTCTAACACCAGATGAGCCACATCTATCACTAAAGAAGAAAAATGTTGGTATGAAATCATCGGCTGATGGAATGTTTTTTGTCTGCGGGCGTTCTAAATGCGAAATTAATGCATTAATTTGATGCGAAGTAATTAGTGCACACTGCACAATTCATTTAAATGTTAATTAATTTAATAAGTTTGTAAAATAGTATTGCGTAACATAATGAGACGTTTCACAGAAATTAGTTTTGTTTTTTAGTTAGTTTTATTTTAATAAATTTTAGTTCCTCACTGAAATTAAAACAGAGTGATTATTCGGTAAATTAGTTTATTTAATTTTTTTTAAATAAACTATTAAGTTTTCTATGCCGTTTTTGTCCGATTTCTTCGAAGAACAAAGTTAGGCGATTCTAGCGCCACTGTGAATAGTGGCAAAAAAGGGAACTTTTATGAGGATGATAGCACTGCCATCTATGAAAATAACAAAGTACTACGTAGCAAAAGTCAGAACCCAACATACACAACCCGTATACCGCGCGTTATATAGTTTAAATTACCATTAGTAGATGGCGCTTAACACAATTATATCTCTTCTATAAGTTTAATAGATTCAATTTTGTTATTTTGTTCAATTACCTAACTAAAACAAAACATTTTAAACAATAATAGGACAAACAAGGATACCTTCATTAATTAAACTAATAATTTGATAGCTGATTGCAATGGTTGATTGATTGATGATTGATGGACAGGACATTTCCATGACCACCTACCTACTGAAGTATTTTGTAACCTACGTTGTATAGGTACCTAAACAAAAGACATGTTAAAAGTTACGTAGTACGTAGGTACTTACCTGAGAAAAGTAAGGTGGTAAGACAGCCCTCTGATCATCTAGCCTGGAACACTGTACCCTCTCCAACAATTCAAATAGTTCGTGCTGTGCTCGAGTGCCGCCTGTAGTCGTCGAACTCCATGGCGAAGACACGTGCTGCCGCCTGTTGACAAAACATGGTACTATTACTACGTGAGTAACGTAAGCAACGTAGTTATCGATATGGACGCTAGATGGCACTGATACATTGTTTTATGGTCTTTGATTTTTTTTAAAATAAAGTTTGCAAAACTTATTAACTTTAAAGAAATTGAAGTATAAAACGTTTGTTTGATAATTTTATTTAGCTGGCGAATGGATGCGTATCTCCACACAACGAGGGTAAAAGAAAAACCTTTTTCTAGTAAGGACATTAAAAAAAAATTAAAAGTACATTTTACATTTAATAAAAAAGTTTTATTTATTTAACTAAAAAGAGAAAACATTTAGGGCTAGTTTTGGTAATATACTGGATGGTTTTGATTGGAAATTATGAATGAATGAATAAATGCTCTAATGTACCAAAAACTTAAATTAAACGAATATTACATAGACAACAACTTAAAACAAATGTATGGGTAACAATGGACAGCCTTATCGCTTAAGGGTGATCCAGGCAGCCAATGACTGGTTAAGATTTAAGGAAGGGGATGGGTAAGGTGTTTACCTAGGTACTAGACAACGTCTACGTCGCAATGAGATAGGCACCTAATTTACCTATATTCAAAAGAAAAAGAAAAAAACGAAATGTTCCAATCATTCATTAGTTAGAAGTAGGTAGAAATACCTACTATTTAGTCGATCATCCATCAATCTTTCGACTTCAATAGACAAGGATATCAATCGACTTTCCTTATAATATACTAATCCAACCAAGATACCAATCTTTCATTACAAAAGACCTCATTAGGTTAGTAATTTAAAGGAAAGAAACAGGTACCTACAACTAAAAGGATTTTTTCTTTTCCTTTAGACTACTTATTTAAATAAAAAAGTGCTTTTCAAACATTAATTGTTAGGGAATCTCGTCAGAACTCAATTTTAATTAATTCTGACGAGGCTTCTTCGTCGAATTGTAAATTAACAGCACAGCTTTTTGAAAAAAAGTAAGTGTGGATTAACTCTAAGAAATAATGTTAACAGCACAGTTTAGGTAATAAGAATCAAATTCAGATAGAATTTTGTGTTGTTTTGTCTATGATTTATATGTCTTTGGTTTACCTTAAAATATCGAAATAAGAGAGCCTTGTAGAGTTCTCTGTTTGTATACCTACCCTATATTTTGAAAAAAATCTCAAACTACCTACTTAAATACCAATAAATTGTCAAAGTGTAAATTTTGGCAGTTCTGTTTTTCAAGAAAGATTTTATTCTCTTGTAATAGGCATTTAAGATTCATGATTCGCTTACATTTGTAGACAATCGTCTAAATCTGGGGTTCCCTAACTTATCTGACACGCGCACCCTTTTGACCAAAGCATTCTCTCAGCGATCGCAGGTTTTTCTATACCACGCCCCCTGTAAAGGTCTTTGCGCGCTCCCCACTTAGGGAACCGCTGCGCTGGTCTAAATCTATCTCTCTATCTATCTAGTCTCGTATCTAGTCTATCTTAAATGTAGAAATGGAGAATCATGAATCTTAAATGTTTACTAGGAATGTATAAGTTGACCCGTATAAAGAGCACTAGGGAGCCTGCTATCCCGTTTATTTATACTGTGCCTAAGGTGAACAAATGCTGCTTCTAAAAAAGAATCATACTACGCAGGTATTTAATGTAGGCACACAATTTAATACATTTTTTTAAAGAAGAGACACTATAAATCACACTTCATTGTAGACTACACAAAAAACGTAAACAAACAATTTTGATTTCGACAATTTAACAGCACGCGACCAGAGAAAATTGAATAAAACATTTCTATAGATCTTAATAAACGGTGATATGAATTTATTGGACCGGTTTCGCGGGAATTTATTACTGAAATAGCCTAAACAAATGTGAACTAGTGACCCCATCTGCCGGACGATCAGAGTCAATGGGGTTTCCGACTATACTTTACGGTAAACGGCACAGGAGTGAAATGGAGTGCAAAAACTGCGTAAGTTACTTTCTGCTGGAGCTAAATAAAGTTATTGCTTACTGGCAGAGAGCCGCGCTAGTGTACCTACTATATTCCTTGGAATTCAAAATATCGAGTTGTTAAAGAAGAATTACTCCGAAAGATTCAATACTTACGTCCGCATACTAAGTTTTCAAAATATGTTTAGTGCCTAGTTTTTAAGAGCCAATTCGTATTAATAAGGAATGATGGATTGAGGTTTTTATGCCTTTTTTAGCTGCTAAACGATTTTTTATTAGTAAGTGTTCCTCTATACCTACTCTATATATACCAACCAGTGTATAGGTATTGACCTTAATAAAATTAAAAAATAAATATACGAGCTTATGTCAGTCATTTTTCCAAATCCATATAATACGAGACGACAATCTCTTGTTTCCCCTTTTTAAGTCACATTCATTTACAGTATTAATTTTACCCCTGTGTGCCGTAGTCGTGCCGTAACTGCCCAATACAAAGCGACCAAGTTCGAGTCTGTGATTTATGGAGCAATTACTGACCATTGAAATACCCTTGTCCTTTTGTATGGACAGTCAGTTTTCAACAACCCCCCTTTAATAAAGCAACTCAATCAAGGACTGTTTGTTTTTCGGCTTTGCTTAATTTCATTGGAGGGTAGTCTACAATTGAAATAAGAGCAAAGATTTGATTGGCAGATGTTCCTGTTTGTTATTTTTCAATTTTCTTTGTGAGTATTGTATTAGTTTCGTTTGCTATTTTTAATTTTGAAAATGTTTTGATAGAGAACGTTTTTTTTACAATGCAGCAACGGTAAATTGAGGTTTGTTGACAGAATTTGCAAATACCTAGTAGATTAGCCGACCGTCCGCCGCAAACTAAACTAAGTTAGTTTAGCTTAGCTTGCCAGTTTTTTTAACAAGTAAGCTTAGCTGGCATTAGACAACATCGAGTAAGTTAATCAAAATTAAAATCTTAGAAATAGTAAGGGATGTTATTTTTAACCACTTACATATTAGATTTTTCTTCTGTTTTCACGATTTTAGATTGAAATTAAACTTATTTTCTGGGTTTCATTTCATCAACGTCCTACATTTCAAGGTTTTTCCAGACGGTCTTAGGGGTAGACAGAATCAGGGGTAGAATATCAGTAACAGGGCCGCGTTTTTACCCTTTGGGTACGGAATCCTTAAAATAAACAAGATCAAAACTGGCAAAATAAGTTTAATTACGCTAACCTATTGATAAGAAAGTAAGTAAGTAACCTAAAAAATCTTTACAAAACACAGAGTACCCCGACCATATAATTTAATTTTCACTTATAACAACATTCTTATTATTTCTTCTAACATTTGAACAATATTGAATTATCATACTAACATTTTAACAACTAGGTAGGTACCTAAACTTTAATAAAGGGCTCTATTAAAACTTTAAAATTCAAACATTGTTTTTCTATCACACATTTCTAAACCACAACACAATGCTTATCTTGCTTGACTAGTTTTTGTTGGTTGTTTTGCAAAAAACTGGACTATTGAGAGCACGTGTTTGCATTCTATTCAACGTAGGAAGTACACTAAGGGATAGGTGTGTACATTATGCAACTATTGCATAATATGTGCATAATACAGTCCTGTACAAACATACTTAACGTATGCTAATACGTGGTTGCCTTTTTGCATGATAACGGTGGAATAACCACTATAATAACTTGTGTGCGATGCATGTGTAAACTTTTTAAAGCGAACCAAATATTATTTAACTATTCAATAACACGCTATTTCAGTCATTATTATATTATATTTATAGACAAAATTAACTTTGAGGACCAAAATTGGGAATTCCAAAAAAAAAATAAACCATGAAAATGTAAAACAAGCCAAACAATTGAAATGTGGGACCTACAGTAACAGTCCTGCTTAAGGGAAAAGGATACTACCTACTCTTTTCTCCACATTAAAAAGAACGAATGTTGTTTAAGAATGTAGGTACCTAAAATTTATGTTTTTTTTTAATAAGGACAGTTCTCGGAATTTTCGTTGGGATTAGTTTACTCGTAGTTTACAAACGTAGTCGACTGCTTCCTCCATGGATAAAGTAAGTAGAGAAAATATTTTTATGCCATAAAACCTACATCAGTCATGACCATTGACCCATGCCTCTACGTTTTGATTTTATTCATATTCTAATCTTTCTAAATTTTATTACTATTTGAAGTCGAAAATGATGAAATACGGAACCCTAAAAAATAACAAAACGTAGGAGCATGGTCATGGCAGATATAGGTTTTATGGCATAAACATATTTGATCTAATGTCTTAATCCAAAGAGGAGACAGTCGACTGAGTTATTTGAAACAAGGAGGTATTCTTTCCTCTTAAGAACTGCACAAGCTTTAAAGACCTGATGGTAAAGCCTCTGATTGGTGCATTTTGAGGTTATAATAATATGATCATCCGAGCAACCGATCCTCGACCGCTCGTCGTTGAGTGCCCCCTTATCTACACGTCTAATGATATTTAATTATCGATAATTTAATGCCGGTTTTTATAGCCACTTCTCGATATTTTTATTACTAGGTATGCTAACTAATCATGAAATATGAATTTAGATGGGTAAGTAGGTACTTTAAAATCTTATTAATTAATCGAAGTCGGTACTCAACGTGCCCTGGTTGCTCAGTTCGTAAATGAAAGTAGCAAATACCTAAGTCCATACTTACCGAAAACACTTTTCTTTTACTAAGGTATACTTTTTATTATGTACATGCCTATATAGGTAGGTACCTAATTTCTGTTTGTAAATATGAAATAAAAATCTTCGATGACCCATCACATTATCGCGTTACAATGTCAATAGTACAAAAAATAATACTAGAATCAATTTAATCGATGTTTTATCCTACTAATACTAATGTGAAAGTTTGTCTGTGAGTAAGTTAGGTAAATCAGTGGGTTATTCCAAAACTATCAACTCGGAAATTGCGGCCCAAACTCAACCTAACAAAATATAAAAAGTAGGTAATGTGCAAGTAAATTCTCCTTATTTTTTCTTGCTTGTTTGTGACTCTTTTACGCAAAATCTACTCAACCGATTACGATGAAACTTTGCATGAAGATTGCTGAAGATCTATATTAACACATAGGCTCCATTATATCCCGATAATCCCACGTAATCGGGACTTACACGAGTGAAACTGCGGGGCGTAACTAGCTATGAATATATTAAAAGGACAGAAGGCTCGAATGTCAAGTGCATGTGCCAGCATGTGCAGAGCGATATCGATATGGACGGAAATATGATCTAACGAGATGAAATATTTTATGGGAACTACGTGTAGGTATGCATACGAACCACTGAAATGAAACTATACAAGTACGCTGGAATTGGTATACCACACAATATTACATTAGATCTTTGTTACTTTCGCTCTTGTAGTGCTAATAAGGATTATTATAGTGTAGACAATTGCTTCAGTTCCACTATTGTTCAATAATATATATGCGACGATGTAAATCACATGATTCCTGCAAAAAAAATATACAAAAAAAACCTCATGAGTTTCTTGTGTCTTCTTCTCATTGGAGGTCGCGTTCCAAAGACACAGTAGATTAGATATAATAACTGACATTTCTAAGAGATATACAACAGCACAACATGGCGCAGATCAAATAGGCACAAAATTCAGTGCGCTATGACCTGTCCAGCGACTTTCTATGGAGGTCAGTGATACGAACTTATTTTATACTGTTGACTGAGATAAGTTATCTATGCTTATAAAATTCCAAGTGCTCAATGATTAAATTAATGACTGACTAACCTATGGATTTTTCTTTTGTTTCGCGGTGTTGTATTGAAATTAAATATATTTTTGTGTTTTAATCGCGTGGTGTTTGTTAATCTTACGCAGCGTACTACGTGGACGATTGGATGCGAACGCGATTGCGAAGCGATCCGATCCGGTGCGGTGCAGAAATAACAAACAGTCGATAGCTATTGAAGTGTCCTACGTGACCAAATGCACGGAAAGTGCGATGCGGCGCGATTCTCGTCTGTTCCTTGTTTCCGCACCGCACCGGATCGGATCGCTTCGCAATCGCGTTCGCATCCAATCGTCCACGTAGGACACTGCGTTAGCATTGTTTCAACGCTCAACGTTTCGAGACCTTTACAGATCCCTACTCCAGGATGTGATTTATGTATTAAAAAGTTACAGTGAAACTACCGTCTTTTAAATATTAATATTATATTATTTTAATACATTTTTAAACGCAGTCTAAACCGTTGGTCCCAGAAATATTAAATTTGGAGGGTGCTTCTTTGTGATGTGTACCTGTCTACTAAAAATGGAAAGGAAGCGGTTTAGGCTGTGCTGAAATTTGGCTGAGATTTGGAGAGTGTGTTTTTAAGCATAATCCGATAAGAAAGGTTTTTTAATGCCTTTCGTGAACGTGGAACTTACACGGGTAAAACCGTGGGACACAGCTAGTAAACTATAAACCAACATATGCCTTCATAAAATAGTATTAATGTAACCACTGTACCCAAATCTCTCATGAACTTGAAATAAAATAAAACAATAAAATTTTAATACGCTTTCCCATGCGATGACATCCTTTTAACTTTTAACCTCCTATTTCTGTCAATACGTGTACTGAGAATGAACAAAAAGATTTTTAATTAATTACTTAGGTATTTGTTTGTTTGTTTTATTTATTATTAGTAGGTGGGAAATAGACTACGCTGTAGGAAATAAACAGTAGGTAGACTTAAGAAGACGGTCTACCTACACTATCTCCATACAAACGTAGTCGACTGTTTCCTCCCTGGATAAGGACATTAGAGCAAATACGTTTATGCCATAAAACCTCTATCAGCCATGACCATGTCCCTACGTAGGGGGATGGTCATGGCTGATACAGGACTTATGACATAAACATATTTTATTCTAATATCTTTATCCAGGGAGGAAACAGTCGACTACGTTTGTAAAGTTTGTATGGAGAAAAGAGTAGGTAGACTGTCCCCTTTTAAGGTTAAGATGTTGTGTCTGAAGCACGCAAAAACGACTACTTCTTTTCTTGTAGTGGTGTGGCTCTACACGAGATGTTGTCCTAGATTTTGCAGGTGTGTCAAATAGAAGGGTAAACCTGCAGGGCATACGATACGTCCATTGGTTTGAGTTGTGCGTTGATACGTCAGTTAAATACAAAATACATACCTACCTACCTACATACGCCTATGTGTAACTAACTATCATCTATCTATACTAGGGTACATAAAATACATATACATACATAATGAATGACATACTAACACACAAAATAATTTAGTTAGTTGTAGGATCTTAAATTGTCAAGCAATTTTGCCTGTTAAGAGGCTGGCGGAGACTTCTTATTTTTTGAAAATAGTAATAAGATTATTTACATTATTTACCAAGGGCAGAGAGAGAAGACCAGATGAGGTCAAGTGCTAGCCTATTCCATAAAAAAAATACAAAAACATGATTTCTAAAAAAATACACACTTACATTACACTTAAGAAATGTTATTTTTTTTTCGATTTCGCTGGGAGTACTCGTGGCAAACCGGCCAACACACTGGTTTGGATTAAGAGTAGTCGCTGTTTTAAGTCAAACATAACGATTAGGATTTTTTGGATGCAATTTTTTATTACAAATCAATGAATAAATATCTAAGCCCCAAACTTACGAAAAGATGCTTTTAGCAACTAAATAATTTTGGTATTACTACGTTTGTATAGTAAAATCAAACTCCAACAAACTCCGCCGGCTTCTTAAGAAGTAATTTTACAAGTTGTTTAGTTAGTTGTTTGTTAAGCATTACTCGTTTATTTCCAAGAAAACTTGGTAATCTTAATTTGGTTTCGACTTGCGAACGTCGCATCGCGCGCCGCTAAGCATTACTGAAGTAATTTGCTTGTATAAACACTTTCTGTATATGCTTTTGTTATGTCGTCTGTTGCTAACGTTGTAAATCAAAAATATTGAAGTTATAACTCAAGGACGACATTATGAAAAGCCGACGCCGACTAAACTAAGTTAGGTTAGCTTAGCTTAGCCGCGAAGTCGCGTAGATCTAGCTGGTTTTTTTACACACGATAGATGAGAGTTTGACTACTACAACCTGATAACGTGATGATATGGTACAAGATGTAGACAAGTAGAAGGAAGACGGCAGTGGAACAAGATCCGACCCGTCTTCCTTGGATAGCTGCACCGGCCAACGTATCGGAACACGGATGAGTCTAACGGAAAGATATCAAATTATAACCTTCGGGATAACGAGCAGAAAAGCATCCCAGAATTGCATAAAATACTAATTTATGGACTTTTACACGCTAAAACCATCGTTTTTAAATATCAAAATAATTTAGATTGTGCGTGACGTAAAAGGCTTCTTGACTATTTTTTCCTAAAACTCGGTCCAATATTTTGACTGTCTTTATACTATAAAAAACTTATTACAGAAGAACAGCTCAATAGTTCCTAAAACAATGAAAAAACTAGAGCAGTTCACACGTCTCCCACAGATGTTAGATGCAATTAACTTGATTTATTCCACGGATAAGTCGCGTCCCATAGTTTCACGGTCTTGGTCATTCATATTCGACTGTAAATGGACCATTGTGACAGTTTCGATTCGTTGCCGAGATATTCTCTTAAAAATAAATAAAGAATAAAAAGAACAATATTTCTATAGGTAGGTAGGTATATTGTGTACAAAATTACTTTTAAGTACCTAGGCTATTTTTTTATTGAAATCTAAGTAACACATGTGTAACTAGGTAAATCCTGTAGCTCAGGCGAAAATGGCTAACATCAGAAATTAAAAATTAGGCAAGTGCGTGCCTTGGCGGGTTTTGTAGACCACACGCAGTTTACGGTTTTGTAGTTTTCATCGTAACAGGGATTGCAATTAGGAAAAGTTGTTACAACTAACACCTTACCTGCCTTGTGTGTTATATTCAACGGATATTTTTTGAAATTTTAGCTTGTATTTTGTTAGGTATATGGTTTCAAAAACTTTCGTTTCTAATAACTTTTGTAGTAATTCATCCTGGAAACATCAGTTCTGACCTACTACGAGGCCTTAACTCACATGACTATACAAGATCATCAGGCGCAGGTGGTATAGTATTAAATTTAACCTATAAGTAGTCTGGTACTAAATATTACATGCAGAGAGTTACTAGTTAGTCATATATTGTAAAACTACACAGATAACACAAGTACGACGATGACAACACTTGCCTCGACAAAAGCCTTTTTAAAAGTGTCTGGCGACGTGTGAATCGGAGTGGTTTTTAGTTTTTACGCATATATGTACCTACCCCACACACTAGACAAAGCAGTGTTATTTTCGCAGTAAAACATAGGGGTTTCAGAGTGATACTGTCTAGGCTGAAATTTTCGTGGCATCACTTAAACTAAATTTTCAAATCCAAATTAAAAAAAAATATAAATCAATGTTTGAAAATACATGATCATTTTGAAATGTCGATTTCAGACTATGATTTTAATCTAGCTGATTATTTTAACCAGCTAGACATTTTGCCAATATGTTTACCTAATAATATTTAGGTTTCCAAACTGAATAGGTGATGGTAATGGTAAAATGTGTGTAACTTCTAAAATAAGAGAATGATAAAAGTAAAAAAATATAAATGATGTACATTACCATGCAAACTCCCAACGAAAATTGGTTTAAACGCGATCTAGTAAATGGGCATATTTACTTTTGAGTGCCACCATACGTAAATTATGGAGGTTTTATAGACATGAGTTTTGAGTTTATTAAAGTCTTTCATAATATTTTCGTATGTTTTTTGAACTAAAAATTATATTTTGTTTCCTACAAATACCTTAATTTCTATGTAAAAATCAATTTTTAAGTGGACACTATACAAAAATAACGGTCAGTTTGGTGACATTGAAAAACGACTGTAACATTTAAAACAAAGGGTTTTAAACGTAATTGTTACCTTTAATTAATGCAGATTAATTAAATTTATCAAAAAACAATACACACTAATAAGTTACTGATTTTAAATTTCTTAAAATTAAGATTTAAATTCGGTTTGGTGACGAGTGACTCCATTGCAATCATAATTTTCTTTTTAATATTTAAGTTTAGTGACCTATTTCTTAATTTATAAGTTGCATAGGTAAAATAAATTATTTGAAACAATAAAAGAAAAATATATATTATGCAAACTTCAAAACAAAACTGATAAAAGTAAAATAAACCACATAAAAATTGGGACAGTCACCAAACTGACACACCTAAAATCCTTAGGGTGAGGCTACACGATGTACAATACTAAATTAGAACTAAAAGTCGATGTTTTTTCTTAGTAACATTTAATCACATAATTTGAAGTATGGTATTAATAATATTAATTTTATTAATTAAAGCAAACATGTCAAACATGCGAATAGGTAATAGAAAGTTATCTATTATTTTTACTTAAACTAACTTATAGCTTAACTATAATGGCACAATAATTGGCAAAAAAAACAAAAATGTAAGGCTAATTAAATAAATTATGATTTAAATGAAATTTAAGAAGTATTTCTTAAATTTCATTTGATTGAGTACACGTATGTACACCTAGCCTTATGAGTCAGTTTGGTGACTTTGGTGGTCCGCCCTATATGTGACGGCATAAAACGTCACTGAACTGACCGTCACATTATACACGTAGCTAATGAGAAAAATGCATTCTAACCTAATTGAATGACATTTTTTTAAATGAACTCCTAAAAACACTCGCTAAATAACACCAAAAACAGATAGTAAATAGTTGGATAGTGTGAGACAAATATAATAATTAAGAAAAAGGCTTCAAATCTGACCTACCAAATCGTGACCAACCGCCAACACCAGCAAGACACCCTCTTTTTTCCGCGGATTGAACAGACTGACTGATTTCGCTAAGCTAAAATGATCCCTTGTGGTTAGTGTCACTATTTTTTTAAAATAAAACGGCTTTAAATAAAACGGAATATCCCTTTAGACCCGTCACTTTGCTGACATGTCAGATGACACCGAGTTTTGAGGACTTTACATAAATGTATTTTTCCACTGTAATATCACAATTGCATTTACAGTTTTAGATAAATGTGACGGAAGAATAGATCCACTATCATGGTAACCAAAACTTGATTATGTTTTTGTAGAAAATTTTACCAGTAAGTTCAATACTTTGAAGCTGACAAGGACTGGGACAAGTCAGAAACGGCTCCCCTGAGTATTTGAATTAACCATAATTGAATTAATTAATCTTAATTACATAAAAATTGATGCTCAGACACATAGTTTAATTTACTCTGCATCGATTGATATACTTATTATAATAACACTCATTATTATTATTATGCAATAAATTTTTAAAGACGTGGGACAGCGTAAAAGTGGGGGTGGCACCCAAAAGTGAAAATGCCCAAATAGTTTTTTTTAAAACGTCATAAATCGCAAACCGCAATTTACCTTTCATTCAATTCAAAAACGTACCGAACCCTTCGTGCGCGAGTCCGATTCGCACTTAGCCGGTTTTTTTAAATTTGCGTCTAAGTTCAGAGTTTTTGTCCTCTCTCTTTGCCTTCAATATAAGTAAATAATATTAGTATAGATAGGTTCCCACGTATATGATTAGATCATGCAAAATGATATAAGTTTGCCTAGAACCTTAATTATGCTTACCAAGCAACCGTACCAAAAGTCAATAAGCCAACTGCCAACTAGTTTGAAACGCTAAGGTGACAAGTTCGCAAAGTTAGTAGGCCTAGTGTACGCGATACACCTACAAACTTAGTCTTAACTTGGTGAATAAGTAATGAATCGGGTCATAGTTTCTTAGTTGTGTTTAGTTCAGTGCTAACTTGTTTAACTTGGAAGTTAATGTCACATGTTACCGCAACCATACAAGTATACGTTCTATACTATAGTGGGGTAAGGAGCTCGATAGCTGCGTCTGCCGATCTTGTAAGTCGTGCGACTTAAGTGACCTACAAAGTGCGTATAAGTGATTTATTTTACCCACAAGGTTGCCAACTCATTATCTTAGATAGGTGCTAAATGACATCTCAAATAGTGCTATTTTTTAGACATCATTTTTTTCTATGTGTTTTTTTGATTCCGAATGCCGCTAAATTTCAAATATTCTCGCATTAAATTCTGTTTTGCAAAATACACACATTGCTTTCAAACTATCTCCAAGCACAGGTCCCAGCTACTTTTTGTATTTTGGATCGTTCTCCCACTCTTTTCTGTAATTTTGAACTTAACTCACTTTTTTGCTTAAAGGAATATCCATTTTAGTAGGTTTTATAGTTCACGAAACACTAAATTGATAAATTCACAACTAAAAATATTCGCAGTTCGCTTCTACAATGACCAGAAAAAAAAACAGAATGATGGCTGTATATAGTGCTAGATTAAGTGCTAGGTGCTGAATGTCAAATTACAGTGCTGGAATTGCGAAAATAGTGCCAAATCTAGCACCGAAAGTGCTAAGTTGGGAACCCTGTTTACCCATAATGTGCATGTGGCAAAAACATTTTCTCGAGCCTCTTCGTACTTCGGAAGGCCCGTTAAGCTGTTGGTAGCGACTATTATTATTATTATTATCACCTCACTGCTGGAGTGCGAGTGGTGAGCAGCTTTACTCCGGTACCTGTCTAGACAATCAGGCGGTGTCACTTGGGCACGAGGTAGCCCTTCTTTAAGTGAACCAAACCTAGTTTTGGAGACACCATCTGTCTATGACTGCTCCCAGACATTCTGCTGAGCCCCTGACGGTATAGTGACCTCTGCTATGATACCGAAAGGTGGGTTAACTGGGATGCTGTATCGTAAGCATGATAGCCGTGTAGCCCCGGCATAGAATAGGGCTACCTCATCTCTTCCCGTGGGTGTCTTAAAAGGCGACTAAGGGATCTGAAGGAGACTGGCAAACTTTAAGTTCTCCCTGCGAGGTGGCGGATAAACTGCTTGGTCCCTAGGAGGGTTGGTGTTAGGCAGGCGGCCGGCCGTAAAAATATTGCCAAATCTATTTGCAGTAGGTTTGGTCAATGATGACTTACTTACTGCGCCGACCCCAAATCAATTTGGGGTTAAGCGGACCCCGGGCTCCCGAGAGGGATGCAACCAGGAACATCGCTTGGATGAGAAGAGAAGATAGATTAGTTTCGACTTATGGTTGGTAAAGACTCCAGGAACATCGCTCGGATGAGAAGAGAAGATAGATTAGTTTCGACTTATGGTTGGTAAAGACTATATTATAGTACGGTTAAGCTTCTCTGCCGGCTTTATACTGAAATTGTCGGTAGGTCGGTACAGCCACTAAGACAGGCGGATTGAATTTTTATACTACTGCTGTTTCCTTACCTTCAATTATTTGAATTAAAATGTAGGCTAGCTAGATGTTTTTTTCTGTTTACACGATTTTGGATTGAAACGCTGAGCATTGTAACAATAAACACCACGCGATTAAAAACGGAAAAGTTAGGTATAATATTAAAACAAGCTATTTTGCCCTACATTCTCAAACCGCTCTACCTATTCACAAAGAGTCATTTCAGTCCCATTCTCAGAATATCCCATTATTTAAAGGGAATTTATGGCCGCAGTACTGCCTTCCTTTAATGGGTGCCTACTTAATATTTAATTAGCATGCTTTCGTCTGAATATGGAAATAGTGAACACGGTTTTCGCATCTGTAAGTAATGTTAGCTTTCACCTTTGATCCTGCATAAATAGATTGTAAGCACAGTTAGTTATACGAAAGCTTAGGAACCTAGTGTTTGAAGTGAACCTTGTATTATGCTTCAAAAGTGACACTGACACTGCATCTTTAGATAGACCCTAAACCTACATCACATATTATGTACCTATTTTGAGCTTCAAGTACACGACGACACTGACACTTACTCTTACACTTTACCTAAAACAGATCACACCTAACCAGCACACATGTAAGAAATTCGTGCATGTGTGCTGGTTTTCGCCTCTTCGCTGTCACTTTTGCTCAGAATTACTAAAAATAAATAGTTACCTACCTACGTACGGATACGTACCTATTATCGGATTTCTAAATACTTTTTATGTAATTTACTTAACACTTAAGTATTAATCCCTTATTTGCACTTTTGCAACCTATTTAAAAATCTCAAAAATTCTAAATTAATAAAAACATTGCCAGGATACAGATGAATAGATGAACTAATTATTAATATCACAAAAAAACATTCCCCCTAACCAATTACCAGTCAATCTTTGACAAAAAACACCTTTAAATTCCACTCTACAACCACCAACGCGTCGCGTGCGCACATTAAATATGCAAATCATATCAAGAGAACCATAATTAAATCCTTAGGTTATTGAAAGAGTATAATAGATTGCCCGCATAAAAACATAAAATTGATATAAAATATTGAGGGTTCTAAAACTCGAGTGTATTTAAAACCGCTTGAAAGGTGTAATCACAGTACACTAACACCATCTATAAAGTTTAATGGCTGTAATATAATCGACAGCTGTTGGTATAAATAGCTGAACTTATATTTTGGTTATAGGCTCAAAATTCAATCAAGCATACTAATTTTAATCCCACTGATATTATAAATGGTAAAAGTTTGTAAGTAAGTAAACGTGTGTTTGTTACTCCTTAAGGCAGAAACTACTGGACCGATGGCGATGAAACTTGGTAGGCAGATAGCTAGAGACCTTGATTAACAGATAGGCTACCGCGGTATCGGGAATAACGCAGGTGAAACTATAGATTGCAGCTATAGTTTAGAAAAAAGTTTTGAGTGGAATGTTAATTATTTTAAAACGTTATGAGTAACTGTACCCCTACCATGAGTTTCCTGGGACAGCAGTCGCAGCTTGTCAGCCGCAAGAGCCGATGTTTTGCGTTGCGGACATACCCAAACTGTTTAAGTTAAAGTTTACGTATTTACGTACCAACTCATGGTAGGGGTACTGAATACCTGTCATCCAATTCTCTAACTTAATTACGGTATTGGCAGCAGATACTTTTTTTTACAATCGGCAGCTGTATGTTTATTTAATAGGTACCATAAAACGACTTACGCGGGTGAAGCCGCGGGATGCGGCTAGTTGTTTTATAAACTAACACAGTTTAGTTGGCTTTATAACGCGTAAAAGTGTGACAAAAAATAAGTGTTAGCTAAGGATTAATGTAACGCGTAGCAACGTAACTACGCACAAATATATTAACATAAAATTAGCTTTCAATCACTTTTATCAGTTCTTATGAAACGTAATTCAGTATCTAACGTAATGTGTTATGAAAAATAACCTATAACAATTATGTACCTGGTTACAGTGATGTGTTATGTATGTATGTAAAAGAAGTAGTTTTAGATGCGCCTTCTCTGATTTTTCATGACTACAAAAAGTAAGGATACATTTTATTTGAAGCATGAGTGAGATGTACTTCACAAGTTATGTAACTTTAAGAAAGGGCAAAAAATACTGTTGATATCGAAATTAAGTCACGTTTTTATTAGAACATACTGGAATGATGGGTTGGTTAGCTTTTACATCACAAGGTAAATACAGACAGCAATCCATCATGATTTAAAATAAAATCTATGGCTAGGGTGACCATTATTACTACTTTTTAATAATTTATCAGAGATTTATTAAGTATGGGAGGTGTCTATTTGAATGTGATACATCCCACAAATATTATGATTGCTACTTAAAACAGCACTTATTCATTATGGGTATAATAATATGTGTGAAACCACATTGATTTATATTAACTTAACATAGCCACCATAGATAGGTAAACAAAACCTATACGTAGGTATTTTTCTAAACAAGGCCATAATGAGTAAATACGCGGAGGAAAACCTTAACTCTAATAACAAAACGAGGAAGTTCGTCAATACTAGGTAGGTACTGGACTTTCCGAGTGCTCTAAAACCAAAATGTTACTCATAGAGACGGCCCGAACACAAAAAGACACTACAAGACACTAAAATACACTATATTCTTTACTACTTCCTAAAAATAGTAAGGTTACAAGTAGTAAGTCGGACCGTGAAAATTCTGAAAAACCTTTGTGAAAATAAAAATAAACAAGGCCAACGTAGGTAGGTACCTACCTACTTTAAAAAACAAAATACGACCACTGTGGCATATTGTAGAGATATTATTAGCTCTATGTGTTTCTAGTTCTGAGTGTTTTTCTGTGTAATATGATAAAGTACGTGTTTATAAATAATCACATACCTAAGTGTGGTATTGTGTTTTTTTATAAACATACTAGCTGACCCGGCGAACTTAGTTCCGCCTTAGAGGGAAAAAAAGTCCGTCTGTCCTGTGTCCGTCTTCTGCTTCTAAGCTACCTCCCCACCGATTTTCATCCAAATCGGTTCAGCCGTTCTTGAGTTTGAAATAGTGTAACTAACACGACTTTCTTTTATATCTAATATATAAAATTTCCATGTCACAGTGTTAGTTACCGTACTCCTCCGAAACGGCTTGACCGATTTTTATGAGATTTTGTATACGTATTCAGTAGGTCTGAGAATCGGCTACTATCTATAATTTATAAGGCAAAACAACGTTTGCCGGGTCAGCTAGTAGGTATATAGATTCTACATTATATTGTCTAATATGTATTGTATTGTGTTTTCATAGTTTTGCCGCAAAATACATAATATTATAAGTTTTGGGACAGATGCGGTGTTGCATCTGTCATAAATATATTTAATTTCATTTTTATTTTATTAAATCTGAATCACCTACCTAGTGACAGTTTTCATTTTCCCAGCAAAGACTCTGAAAAGAGGTATTTAATATCAGTTTGTCAATTTAATTCTAAGAAAATGAAGCTTACCACGTTTGATAAGAACTAAAATAATTGGCGCAAGTTTGTAGCTAAATGTAAATTTTTCGTCATCGTGGTACAATTTAAAGTCTAAAATTCTTTGATGTAGAATATTTTTCAGTCATCTAAAATCATCTAAATCAGATAAATTCCCGTGATCGGGGACCCACGTGATATGGTGTTCTCCTATATAAATGCATAATCATACGTAACAATGTCGATTACAATCCATACACAAAAACAGTTCAACAACATTCCGTCATGAAATAATCAACAATTTTCGATGAACCCAACATGGATTTTGAGTTTAGCGGCTATTATAGGGCTCTTAATTGTGGGTTGCCGTGTGGCGTAGAGGTACTCAAAAATTATAACAAGAACTTTCAAAGTAGTTGCATTTTCTACATACGATGGCTTAGGCATTGAATTTGCTTGGCTTTGAATTTGGCTTTTGTTAAGGAGTATTTTTCCTAAAAAATATTTCTATAAAAGAAAATCTATTTTATTTTATTTTATCCTGCATTTTCGGTTATTATAGACACCATACCAATAACGGTAGCCGCTCCGGTCTCACCGCAAAAGCAGTATTTGTCTTGCTGTATTTTCTACAATACTATTAGAGAAATTCAGTTTAGAATTAATCTGGGGGCACGGAGTGCCTCCGCCGTGTCTCGCTAAGCGCGGCAGTCCGTACTATCCTTTTCTCGATAGAATTTTACAAGATTTAGATTGTATAAGAAATAGGTTATTAATAAAAAAGATTATCTACAATGCGCCATCATAATTCACTAAAATAATTAAAACTAAGAATACATGATGAGTCCCTAGGTATGGTACCCAAAATATATGAATAAGTTAAATATAGTTATTGTCTTATATTACAATTAAAATGCACGAAAATTACAGGTAACCGTCAAACCAATTATAAAGCTGTAATGGAAAAGAAGATTTAGTAGCTCATATAGACAGACGAGTTCGCGCTTTCCTGTTTATTATTTGATATATTCAGGAAGGAAACAGAGGAATATTGTTTCCTTCTTAGATATTGCCTCCAGAGATTTAAAAAATAAAAAAATGTATAATTAATTTATACATAGAGAGTGGAATACATTTGTATTAGGAGCACAAGGCCGTATTTCTTTCTAATTAGAGGTTCTAGAATGCGTTTTCTAAAGCAAAGCGCAGACCCATTTAATCTCTTAACTGGGAGTTAAAAACATCCAAGTACATTTTATCTAAAATCAGTTAATTAAAGTCATTTTTCAGTTTTAATCACATGGTGTTTATTACTTTTAGCATTTGATTGTTTTAATGTTCAACGTTTCGAGACCTTTACAAGTCCCTTTATCAAGATTGACTGGACGAGAAAGAACATTGGAAGACACCTGTAAATTTCTCGAAACGTATTTTTAGCATTGTTTCAACGCTCGTTGTAAAAGTAATAAACACCACGCGATTAAAACCGAAAAATAAGTTTAATTTCAATCCAACATCGTAAATAACCATACTCGTATACGTACATAAGTTTCTTCATGTATCTCCTTCTCGCAGTAAGCAATGTGTAAGTTTCTTTTTGCCCGCCCGAAGGCAAATATTTCATTTTCACTAATTTCGACTTCATTCGCCGTTCACCAACTGCGACTTAGTCACTAATTGTCACTTTTATTCACAGTCGAACTACGTGTGTAATTAATTCCCCGCACGCCTTCCCTATAAATTAAAGAGAAAGAATCGTGAAGTAATTTGCTTATTTACAAAGGTGCAAGCACACTAACTACTCGAGGTACAACTCCGGAATGCAAAGCTAATGAACAAAACTAAATACGATAGTGTATGTGAATCAAGCAAGTTAATAACAAAGCAAGCTGAACTGAGGAAAAGCTATTCAGTTAATTAATAGTTTCAGGAATTATTATGGTTATTGGTTACAATGCTTTTTATTGACGTCTTGCTATTGATACATTTGCGTCATTGTAATTATTTTCTCTTTTACCTACATAAGTAATTTTATCAGTAACAGTAAATTTGTTCAAAGGTAAACTGTGGTAAAAGTCAAAGTGATGATGTTCTGAAACAAATTTGCTTTTTAACTTAACTTGTCCGCAGGGCAAGTAAGTAAATAAGCAATTTTATCAGTAACAGTAAATTTGTTCAATGAGGGTAAAAGGTAAACTGAGGTAAAAGTCAAAGAGATGTTCTCAAACAAAATTTGTTTTGGAACTTTATTTTTACTGTTACCTATAACTTCAAATATGGAGAATGACCGTGAGTAGTAATAAAAAGTATTGTATTTGGATAATTTTTGTTTTGGTTTTTTAATAGTCTTTTTTTTTATCGACTTTTGTATCTGCTTCGATCGCTTTTTGGTTTGTTTCGATCGTATTTTGTTTCTGTATCGTGCGTCCTTTGTTTTTTGACTCGATCTCTGTACCTATAAGTGTTTTAGGTGCAAAAGTGAGTTAATCAAAAGAGGTTCAGTTTTGCTTCTAGATGCAATTCGGATATGCAAAACTGAACCTACGCAGTACGTGTTATTATGTCTAGTTCTATTTTAACTTTAAAATTCAAGGTCAGCAATCGATTTTTGCGATTCATAGATAGATTTATCAAAACACAACGGATGGTGGAGGCGTACTAGTACGGATTGGTAATTTATATCGAGATAAACAATAGGGCTGAAGGTCAAATTAATATAATAATATCAATTACTAATCAAAGAGGTGAAGCCCCATGATTCTGTCCTGGGGTTTCAACTCATTGATTGCAGAAAACACACACGTGTGTGGCAGTCAAAGGGTCTCGTGCGTTTAGTAATATTGGAATTAGTACCTAAACAGCTATAGTAATTCCTAAACTTATTAACGTTACATAACTTAGTCATCTGTTGATCATCGTTTAGAAGTAAGGGCGTTAATCTTAAGCCAAGCATATTCAAAATCGGTTCAGTTTTCTCCAGAGATTACATAAACACTATTTTCAGACGGTTACAGTTCGGTGCCCTAAGCACTAAAATTATGCATTACCTATTTCGTAACTAGTTGCTAAAAATACTACGGTTACGTATTCAATTTACAAAAACAGTCTAACTAAAAATATTATCATAAGCAATAATAATTATAGCCAAAATTAAATCAAGAAAGTAAATGGCATTTTTCATAGTCTAAAAGACGTTAAAATGATTCTAAATTATTCTAACAAGAGAAATTCACGAAATTATGTGAACACGCGTGAATATAAAATTGTAAATTAGACCAGAAACATTCACACTTATTATATGTAAATTGAAATCATAAAATTTGAAGATTGCAATAACGATAATAAAGCTGTAACAATTGCTTTTAATAACGTCTTGATGGGACTTTTGATGAGGCTATAAAGTATAATTGATGTCAAATAAAGTGTGGAATTGTGGTACAGTTTAATGGAAACGTGAGAGAAAACCTAGTAACACCTTTTGATTTATACTAAAAATGATAAAGAAAGTCATGACTCAGAGATAGCAGTAACGTACAACTTAGGTTTTCAATCTACGAGAGCAATATTACGACGATTGTTGGACTTTGTAAGACATTAATTGCAAACCTGCTACTAATTCTTAAAACGATGAAAGACTTATAGGTATATAATATAACTTTCAGTTACACATTTATTGTATGTAAGATTTATTATGTAACCTCATACCAATACCTATCAACTCTATAACTTACTTACACATAACAAATCACTAAAAAACACCAAAACCACCAAGTAAATGATGGTAAAAATAATAATATAATATAATAATTGTGTGATAATGTAATGTATTTTTGTGACATCTTTTATTTTATTTATAATACTTATATTTTTTATTATGTACTTATATATTATATGGAATTTTATGTGATTCTGAAATAAATGACTTAATAATAAAATAATAATAAATCTTAGCAAAAATACTACAGTAGAAAATACTCTGCCGCAAGCTGTTTTCGGTGAATTCTCTAGCATGTTCTAACACTTTGAAAGTTTCTGCGATATTTAGTAAAAAATACTCACAATTGTAATACGGTTTTCGAAAATAATTGTATTTCTCATAAAACAGTGCCATAAGTTGGGTAAAATCACGCTACAATAAATATCTATAACCCGATATTGAAAGCTCAAAATAATCCCCACATAAAACGGTATAAGTCACTCGCAATCACTACTGAATGGAGTCTAAATTATATTTTGCAACCATTGTTGTTATTCTATTCGATTGAAGGTGTCGCAATTTACGAACTCTCAATCAAGATAGCCATTATAATATACGTCTATTGTACACGATTAACACCTACGTAGACGTAATACATGATCGGGTAATTGATCAGAAATAATAAGGCTAGGTTACACACACAGTCGATCTAGAATTCTAAACCATAGATGGATGTGAATTGACTCAAAAATTGATGACGGAATACATAGATAAATAGATAGTACGCTTTATTGTACTCAAAAAAATATTTACAATAAAGTATAATATTTAAAAAATCTTAATCAAGAGCGGCACAATAGGCGGCCTTACCACTGAGAGTGGTCTCTTCCAGGCGAACTCGAAAATAAATACGGATAATAAAGACTAGAATTATAAAAATGAGGAGAAATGTACTAAAATAGAATCTGTAGGACGACATCAGAATTGACGTACTATAACCACAACGTAAAGTGGTTTAAGATAAATTTGTTCTAGAATAGAAGACAAATAAGAATAGGACTAACCATCAGTTAAATAGTCCACAGACATAAAATAAAAACGAATAGCGAATGTTTCCTGAAGGTTGACGCTACTGTTATTAAAAGAAACCATTTACCAATGAATTCAAACTCTTTCTTACAAATCATAGTCAAAACTGACGCCAGACTGTCCGTGTAACCTGTACCTAAGTCAGTAGCCAGTATGTGATGTGGGACAATACATTATAATAAAAATAATAAAAGCAAGGCCGAATCGATTAACAATTCTTTGAATCGATTACACGGTAACATTAATCTGGGCCACAGTTCATAGCGCTCAAGCAGCAATATTTATGTATCGTTTAGCCTTTTAGTTTGAAATTGAAAATGACCACTATTCGTAGTCAGACAAAAAACGACGAATATTAAGAGGTTAAAAATTGGCACACGGGCAATATTTCTTAATTTCACGAATGATTCGTTAGCTCTTTATGGTGCCTCATCTTAACAGGGAACAACGTTAATAGAAAATAACCTATTATGTTTGCAACCATAGTGCATATAGACTACTCACGCAGAGACTGGCTTACTGGCCTGACTTAGCAGAATTGCTTGGAATTTTAAGACATAGGACATCTCTCAAGATTGACGCGCGGAAGTTAAATGCAGATGAACCTGCAAACTATTCGTATTATTATGGGGTAATGACATAAATGTTGCTACGCCGTGTAGCCCCGGCATAGAATAGGGTTACCCCATCTCTTCCCGTGGGTGTCGTAAAAGGCTACTAAGGGATTAAGGGGGGACTTGCAAAACTTAAGTTCTCCCCGCGCGGTGGCGGATAAATTGCTTGGTCCCAGAAGGATTGGTGTTAGGCAGGCGACCGGCCGTAAAAATATATAGCCAAATCTATTAGTAGTAGAAGATATGGTCAGTGATGAGTGATGAGTGATGACTTACCTACTGCGCCAACCCCAAATATTTGGGGTTTAGCGGCTCCCGAGACGGAAGGAACCAGGAACATTGCTCGGATGAGAGAATGACATAAATGTTGCTCTAGCTAGTAGGTAATCATTACAGCAAAACCTAATGACACATTTTAATATCATTGGGTTGTTAATGCAAACGAAGTTGTCAAGTTCACAGAACAATGGAAGCGTAGGAAGAACATTTGTTACCGACGCAAATGATCATTTTGACTTGCCAACAATAGGGCAACAGAACGGACCAAACGTTCGTGTAGCGATAACCGCGAGTACATTGTCGTAACTAACTGGATACTGCGGTTTTGTTTGTGTTACTTCACCGTCACTTACCATCAGTTATGATAGAAAAACGATTACGACAACACGATTTCGTATAAATAATAATTTTGTGCAACCAGTCAAAAAAGATTTTTCATTGGGATCTGTAGTATAATAAAGTTTCTATAACTAGTTCAACTACTAAACTATATAGACCAGGATCAATGGTACATTTTTGCAATTGATTACTATCAAGCTAATTTTCCGTGAGAAGCTTCATTTTGATGAGACGCCCAAAACTTTCGTATACGAAACTCTCGATTGTGGTAGGTAACAGAGGTAGGATCTGTACTACTACTTTTGAACGTAGGGATAAGGTACCATGCAATTTGTAGGACAATATGACTGTTCAATTATTTAAATACAAAAATGTACCAGAAATCCTGGACTAATAGTAACTAAAATTAAAACTATACTACTGCAAAGAAGTGATCAAATTCAAAGTCTTTAGCTGTGATTGCATTAAATAAAGTATTTTTTGAGTGACAAACATACACTCTCAACCCAACAATATTTTGTGAAATGATAGTAATGACACAAGTTGATAATAGAACTAGGATCTGTGGAAGAAGTCGAGTTTTATTATTTAGGGCAATTTATCATTTATGTAACGTTAATTAGGTAATGATAATGATAAATTGTACTATGATATGCTCAAATATTACACTGTAGTTTTAGTAGTAGGTAAATAAAAATATCTAAATTTTATTATCCATAAATTATTTAGAGTTTGTGAAAACATTGAAAAAAATTTTAAGCATCGTGCTTAGATGAGCAGGTTGGGTGACATTTAAAGACAGAGTGCGAAACGAATTCATAAAGGTAAGGTTTGAGGTTGCACTCATAATAGGCGAAATGGACTTAGATGAAAACAAAAAACAGCAGATACGTTACCTAGTCTCGGCAAATGAGACGATAAAACTGCGTCTAGCTGACGCACTTGCCTCAGTCGTATGTCAAACCGTTGCCGCATGAGCACGTGCTGTCACACTGCGATTATCTTTTTGAAATCCATAAGAATGCCTTTTTGCTTATTTACTTTTTGCTTATTTATTGCCTGAATCATTCTTAAAAACAAATGTTTTTAAATACAATAATTTTATGAAAATGCATGTAGGTGTTTGTAGCCCATTTTTCGAATACGCAATGTTAGAATACACCGTATCTACTATTTTGTTTTCATCTAAGGAAATGGAAGCATTTTTCTACAGACAAAAACAAATTCTCATTCGCATCCCGGTTCAATGAGGATAATACGCTTTGAAGGATTTCACTTAAAATTTTCGAATAGTTTCACGGATAATCACAAAAGTAATTAAAACAGTTCAGTGTGGTTCTGTGCCCCATTGGAATACGTTGCATATTTTCATAAGCGCATTTTGTCGAAGTGTTCGTTTAAACCGGTGAACTTTCAGTACTTAAACACTCGATGCAAATTATGTTAAAACATCTACTAAGAGTTGAGCAGGAATGTATAAGTTTTACGCGAAATTCTTTGGAGCCGTTTATTTTTAACATTAAAGTTTATACGGTTCGGTACATAAAGTGCTGAGCGCTTCGCTTTGACAGTATTTGAACTGCTGGGACATAAAATCAGTTCCTTGATCTGATGGCCTATTCTGGTAGTAAAAAAGTCCGAAATAACCATTTCATAATCAATGCAGTCAATTAACTTATTTAATTTGACATTTATCGATATTTTTTTCTTTAGAGAATCACCGTTTCCATACATTTTTGAGTTAATAAAGTTTCGACTCCAATTCAGTTATAGGTAGTTTCATTAAATGTAGTGTTTGCAATTGCTTTTCTATTTTCATCTAAGTTAAATAGTTCACTTTTACTGCCTTTACTGTTAATAAATTAATTAAACATTTATATTTGTTTTTCTTCCCGAAATAAAACACACCTACACACCTACATTTATGTTTGTCTAAAAAATAAATGTAGATGTGAAAGATAAAAATAGGCTTTAACACCCTTCGATATAATGTAGGAAACAATGTCACCTACAATCCATACACAAAAAATATTTTAACAACACTTCGCCATGAACATAAATTAATCAAACATTCTTGATGAACCCGACAGGGGTTTTGTGTTTAGCTCGTAGAACTAAACACAATATACCCTTTAAGAGGATAGTCTCCATTCTCTTTCTCCATACAAACGTAGTTTAAATTTTCCTACCTGGATAAAGACATTAGAGCAAATATGTTTATGCCATAAAACTTATATCTGTCATGCATGACTATGACTATGCATCTACCTTTTTATTTTTTTCATTTTATTATTTTTTATTACTTATACTATTTTAATTATAAATAAAAAAAAAGTTAGATGCATTGTCATCATGACAGATATAGGTTTTATGGCATAAACATATTTGCTCTAATGTCTTTATCCAGGGAGGAAAATTTAAACTGCGTTTGTATGGAGAAAGATAATGGAGACTATCCTCTTAAAACCATTGCAAACAGCTATTTTATTAACATAATCTATCACCACTGCCGGCTTTATATCATTTTGTTCGACAACCACATTAATATTTATTTATTACGTTTCTCTGTTCGCAATTATTCAACGAACGACGCCTGCGCGTGCGCCGGCAACACCCGTAATAGGTCTTATAGCTATAATTTTGAACTATTAAATGAACCTTAATGTTAATTGTTATACAAGACACCTAACTTGCCATACTTCGATGAAAATAATCAACTTCTAATCATAATGTCTAAATGACTTCTAATAACTATTTTTAGGGTTCCGTACCCAACAAGTAAAAACGGGAGCATATTACTGTGGCTCCGCTGTCTGTCCGTCGTCCTGTCTGTCACCAGGCTGAATCTTATGAACCAAAATAGCTAGACGGTTGAAATTTTCACTGATTATGGTATTTCTGTAGCCGCTATAACAACAAATACTAAGACCAAAATAAAACAAATATTTAAGAGGGGCTCCAATACCACAAACATGATTTTTGACATAAAAACGCAACGATACCGCGATGTATTTTTACCACTAGTGCCTTCTGGTATTATTTATTAAGTAGCCCGAAGTTGCTCAAGAATTGGGTAAATTTAAATTCGTGGTTAAAAAAAATTGTAGCCATCTAATTTATCAACCAATAAATACTACATAGTAGACAGTACACATATAGGTACGATCAGCATCAAAAGTCGATAATCACATTCAAATTTAAAAAAAATACCAGGCTTATTTAATTTCAAATAGAAGTCTTTCAGCAATATATTATGATAATATTAGGAACGTACAAATACTAATACTACCACGAGATCGTGACTACGCAGGTGAACTCGTGAAGCTATACTAGTTAGATTATAATTCAAGCAATACATTTTATATTGCAGTCTGAAAATTTTATCTATTTGAATTATGGCGACGAACAAACATATATTTGATAGCAAAAAGTAGCGCTAAGTGCATCGTTATTCACTCAGTTTTCTTGTGATTTGTTAGACTAATATTTCAGACAGATAAATAGGTCTTTTGCATACCTACTCGTGTAACAAGTGCAAATTTAATAGACGTTTTGAAGTACAACGCTATAGTTTATTAAATACTTCTATTAATGATTTTTAATACTAGTATCTACCTAAGTATTTATAATAAAATAAATAATGATAATAAAAAATATTTTTTCATACAAATGTGATTGATTGGAAATTTTCATTCTAACAACTATGATTTATCGATACTCTCTTTCACTAACTAAATACTGGGACAGTTTTTACCATTTTTTACTAAGAAAATATACACTAGAAAACATAGGTTCAGTATGTATTCCTAGAGTTTAAATCTAATGAAAACATCGAGAACGATCTAAGTGAAAATGGGTCGTATGAAAAAAAACAGGAAAAAGGAACACAAAAAGAAAGATTCACCTCATCATAAGACTACAATAACTAAAAAATTACGTAAAAAACGACATTATTCACCGACGCAAGTTAACAAATTATGAAAGTAGGTACTTAATTTAAAGTAACGATCTAAAGAATGCATAAAAGAGTACAAAACCCACTACAATTCACTTATATCACCAAAACAAAGTATCCATATATTCTTTAATATCCATATTATAATATAGAAAGTGAAATTACCATATTCTTCAGTCCAGATAGGCATAACGACAATTTGCCAAGGCAGTCGTGCGTAAATGAAAAAGTCGGGCCAAACTACGCGAAGTCACTGAATCTACTGATGTGCTAAATTCGGTTATTCACCTCATTTGGCTTGTGTCTGGTTAACAAGACTTTGTATCGAGTTTTTTTTACTAGGACATTGTATGACTATCAGTTAATTTGGACAAAAAAACCAGCACAATATAATTACGTATAGTCCAGGATCCCTGGTACAATTTTTGCAATTGATTACTATCAAGCTAATTTTCCGTAAGTAGCTTCATTTTGATGAGACGCCCAACAATTTCCGATAAGAAAATTTCGATTGTGGTAGATAACAGAGGTAGGATCTGTAATACTACTTTTGAGCGTAGGACCGGGATAACGTACCACGCAATTTGTAGGACAATATGTCTGTTAAATTATTTAAATACTAACTAATATGAAAAAATATTTGTCCTACAATTATATGGTTTTTTTTTACCCTGGCGACAAACAGACAGACGAACAAAGGAGTCTTAGTAACAAGGCAGGATGCTTCTACTAAGACTCTTGTAAGTTATGCAAGTTTTTTATTTTAATACTAGGTACCTAGCAATTTCGTACTTGATCCTTTCTCTACTAATTTTATAACATTCAATAAGTAATTATTATTCTAACCTAACACCCATTTAGTATGCAAATTTACGTTATTCCTGTATAATACCTATGCTAATTTTATATAGGTACCGCAGTCGCCATTCAAATGTAGAATTAATGAATGAATGAAAACAATGGCTTTCTACAATGAATTTACTATTTTTTATCGGTAGTAGGTATACTAACACTAGTAGGTATACTAATCCTACTAATATTATAAATGTGAAAGTTTGTATGGATGTTTGTTACTCTTTCACGCAAAAACTACTGAACCGATTGCGATGAAACTTGGAATATAGATAGCTGGACACCTAGAATAACACATAGGCTTTTTATCCCGTAATTCCCGCGGGATCTGGACTTACGCGGGTGAAACCGCGGGGCGCAGCTAGTACTACATAATACTTAATAGCGATCCAAAAAGGGGCCCTGGTGCTTTCTACTAAATTACGAGGGAACAAATTTCTTCTAGGCGTGCTATATATCTTAGATCACATTTTGATTTAAGGACCATCTGGTGGACTCTATTAACTGGACTCTATTACAGTGGTCAAACGCTCTTCGATTACTTAATATAATAATAAACAGAAGCGTTAAACCATTATCTCACTTGATAGTAAGTGACAATATAGTCTAAAATGTAACATGCTCGTTTAGAACAAGGAAGACGGCAGTGGGACAAAATCCAACCCGTGAATAATAGCTGCACCGGTCTACGTGTCTGAACATGGACGAGCCCACTTGGCGCTACGACTTAGACCCTTCGGTGGTAACATTCCGCGGTCGAACCTCCCAACATGAAACCCCTTTGGATCGCCGTTTGCGACAATACTGGGACCATATTATTTTAGACCAAGCCTACAGGGTGAGGCTATTAGAACCTACAAGGTTCTAATCGCCTGATCCACTCCGCGATTTGCAGATTGACGTAGTCGTCATCTTTGTCGCGTCGTTTAGGTCGCAGAATCTAAGGTGTGCAACTCAAATATTTCTTCCTACCTCAACATAGTGGCCATTTCAAAACAATTTCGTAGGTGATCATTATAAATTGTTTGTCAAAGTTGTCAATTCTCAGTAGTACTTGACTGAGTTATTGTCTCCTATGTGGGATACGTTCGATCAGATATATTGTGATACAGAATTGACGTCATACGTCGCCTTATTGCTGTTGGCATAGAGTTCAAAATGCCGAGTGAAGATCAAGAGAGGGTACAAGGCAAACGGCTCCTACGCGAAGCGACCATCGTAAATCTAGGTCTAGACTTATAAACCGTGAGCTCATGTGTATCAGACTTTCGTCACAATAATCGACAGTTTCGGTATACTTGAGTGGAAAATAGTAGGTATTTTTTAACGAAGGACAATCCTCCATCAAAACTAATCTATCATGCTTACTACATAGCTTCCCTGTTTACGCACTTTAGGTAACACAGCGGGCCGCTTTACCGTCTCAGGTGGCCAGCAGAGTGCCGTGTTGGATAAGTTATACATACATAGATCATGTATAACTTATTCGATCCCCAAATACAAGTATTCGTTTCGGTGCGATAGTAATAAAGAACAACTTATTATATGTTTTAAATTGATTTAAATACAACGCAAACTTCGTTTACTAATTGTAGACAACGATTTAACACAACTTCTTGAAGAAAAAATGTCAAATACAAGGAGCCAAAACAACTAACGTCTTACAGTCTGAAATTAACAAAACGTACTATAGGCGTGGTGACTTCGATTTGGTCGTTTTTGAGTCTTCAGATAACTCCAATACATACAAGTAATGCACGTAGGTAAGCGTTTTTGTCGGTTGGTTTCTAGATAAGACGTAGGACTAACAATTCCGGGTTCACGGTTCAAGTATACAAAGCAAGCAAAACTTGGATAGCGAAACAGTGCCAAATTGTATGTCCGTGGGTGCAACGGACGCTTGTGAAATCAACGTATATTGTAACACCAACAAGTGAACTTAAAGATTTAACATTAACATTTCACTTGGATAATATTGATACTTCAAGTTACTACGAGAAACGACGCAATACCAGGAGTCTATGTTCAAATCAAACTAGATTCTGCCAATTCTAGCAAAGAAACGTAGTTGTTTTCTAGCTAAACTAAGCCAATTTTAAGCACATTGAAACTAGTGCATCAATACAATTTTTAAACTTACGCGATTTCCATCCATCATATTTATTAGAAACACAGGTCTAGATCGCGTTGTACTTAGATAAGATGTGTCTTCTCGCGACCACGGCCGGTGTTGATTATCTATAACGCGATCTAGAGCGAGATTCCAATGTGCTCGAAATTGGTATGGTTTTCAAAATCCTACTATCCTACTATTATATTTCCTATAATCCTACTAATATTAGAAATCTAAAAGTTTGTGAGTATGTATGTGTGTGTGTTTTTCACTCAATCACGTAAAAACCGCTGAACCCATTACCATGAAAGTCGGTATTTAGATAGATGGAGACCCGGAATAACACTTAGGCTACTTTGTATCTCGATATTCCCGCGGGATCGGGACTTACGCGGGTGAAACCGCGGCGCGCAGCTATATAGTCACTAATATTGTGTACTTGCACTAATTCAGTATAGAGTACCTCTTATGTTCAAAGTTCGGACTTAATTAGTCTAGTCTTAAGTGGAGTGGTCGTAGTCTTGACCACACCCACTTGAGACGAGATTAGTCTTATTAGAATCAACGATATTTGATTGAATCTCTGCTTTCCGAATTAATATAATTATAAGAAAATTGTCTCACAAGCAATTTTTTCTTGATGTAACTTGATGATCAATATTAAGCTTATCATTGACACTGGCTATAAACAAGCGTAAGCCAAAACTTAAATACAACCTTTAAAAAAAATAATATTTGTTCCTGATCTGGGTGTTTTCTATGTATCATATTCTACTATATAAAAATAAGTCGGGTTTTCCTTCCTGACGCTATAACTCCAGAACGCACGAACCGATTTCCACGGTTTTGCATTCGTTGGAAAGGTCTCGGGCTCCGTGAGGTTTATAGCAAAAAAATTCAGGAAAAATTTAAAAAGAAAAGCTGGAAAATCAAAATCAAACTTAGCGATGACGTATGACGATGACGTATTATTTAACGAGCAGGACAACGTCTGCTGGGTCAGCTAGTTATGTATGTATTTACAACAAAAAAAGTAAAATATGTAGTATATCCGTTGTCTAGTACCCATAGTACAAGCCTAGTGGTTAGTTAGCGCTGTGTGTAACATCGTGTATAATGTATTTATTTATACAGGGGTCTAAACGACTCCGTATTAACTGTTACTGAATCTGTGATAAAGCCAATAATTTCAATACAAAAAATGCACACCCACTAAAATAATAGTTATACATTTATTATTCAAATCAACCCATCGTACTATTATTATGATAATATCATTGATTAGTTTGATTACTTAGGAGTAACCAGTCACCGTAAATGGTTACAACTATTAGTAAGAACACCTTATTACTTGCCAAAAGATAAATGGTTCAATTATTATTATTGTCTATCTGACTTCCTCATTGGATAACAGGTGGCCATAATAATAGCCTACCTACCTATAATCCTTCTAATAATCAAAATCAATAAAATGTTTTGTCCTGAACGACTGACTGGCTGATCAACGCACAGCCTAAACCGCTGATGGTAGAGGGCTGAAATTTGGAGACTGTGTTCTTTATGTGATTAAGGCCCTGCGCAGACGACAGACTATCCGTGACGCACTTTTTAGTCTGTGAAAATAGAACCTATGCAATTATATGCAGTAACGCACACGACGCGCAAAAAGTCTTTTGCCTTTTTGTGCCTTTTTCGCAGACTTTTTGTGCGCCGCAGACTCGATCGCACAAAAAGTGTGCCGTCTGCGCAGGGCCTTAGGCATCCGATAAGAGTATTTTTAAAACTTTCCACGGATTCGGGACGTATGCGTATAAAACCGCGGGACAAAGCTAGTATATAACAATATTAATGATGGGTAGATAGTGGGAAAGCTGACATGTCCTAGGTCTAACCACGGTCCGAAGGCATGGAACATGCTTTTTCAGGGTTCCGTGTCCAAAGGAATAAAACGAGACCCTTTTACTAAGACTCTGTCCGTCTGTCTCTTTGACTGTATCTCATGAACCGTGATAACTAAACAGTAGGTAGATTTTTTAAGGCGGAGAAATAGCTACTCTGCAAGTTAACCGAACTAGTGAGCCATTTTTGTCTCAATAGTTCGGTGATGAAACACTACCGGACTAGTGAGACATTTCATTTGGGTTGATGTAGGTATTTAGGTAGGTACCTACTAATCTCTTAGCAAACGGCAAAAATAGGACTACTGAAACATTTCGTTTGAGTAGGTGTATGTATTACTTATCTCTTAGCAAACGACAAAAATATTAGCTCGCAATTCCCACAAACAATAATACCAGAAATAAACTGAAAATACAAAATCTACTAACATAAACAAACAGTATTTCAAACATTGCAGTGTTTATTTGTTCAAAAACCGCAACCATATTGGTTCTACATCAGACACAGGCCCGACGCATAAAAAATCCGTACAGCAAACTAGCAATAAATATTCGAATTAATAAAAACCGGTCAAGTGCGAGTTGAACTCGCATACGAAGGGTTCCGTACCACTATCACAATTGGGACCCTAAAATCAACACTGGACCAACCAATCCGTAAACACAACGCAAACGTAAAAAAATATTTTACTATTAGCGCAAGTCTATCACTTCCATCACTAGATGGCGTTAGTGGCAAAATACATTGCCGGTATCGTTGCGTTCTCATGTACCTAAATCACGTTTGTTGTATGGAAGCCCCTCTTAAATGTTTATTTAATTTGTTTTTTGGCAATACATCTTCTGTAAAAAAAATTCAACTGTCTAGCTATTACGGTTCATGAGATACAGCCTGGTGACAGACGGAAAGCGAAGTCTCTGTAATAGGGTCCCGTTTTTACCCTTCGGGTACGGAACCCTACAAACCGATGCGAGAATCGATTAGAGATACGATGACTCACATGTATTCGATTATAATACGCGTAGGCTAAGCCTGCGATTATATTGCTAAATCGACTTAAAATCCGGAACTAACCGTACGTAGTTTATGGGCATAGTAATCGACCGTAAAGGAATTTTAGGTAGGCTAAGTTAGATTAGGAAGCTTTGTTGTGATGTGGGATGTGAGAAGAATATCCAATGCTAATTATAGTAGGTATTTTGTTTGTACCTAAAGTTTAAACTCATAAAATTAATTTTCCGAAAATGTACATTTTGTCTAAAAGTGCAAGAATGAATGAAGAATGCGAAATGTAAACGATCCCAAAATGAATACTTGCCGATTTAGGGCACTTTCCCCGTAAGTGCATAATTTTAAATTATAGGTACCTATATCAGCAACGTGAAAACCGTAAAAAATCTATATTGGTTTAATGCAAAGAAAGATAGATATGTAATTAATTATTTATTGTAACACGAAAAACTGCGAAAAGGAGGGTAGATTAGGAGAAAAGGTAGGTACTGGCAGTCAAGAAAGGTTAGGAATGATTATTTTTCGGGGGTTTTTTCTTTAAAATACCTGGGCAGATTCATTGAGAAACGTATACAGGGGGTTTCGACGAGGGGGTATTAAGCCGAAAGGGGGTTGTTCTAGAGGTCTAGGCGAACAACTTTTATTCTACGACTTTTGGAAATTCGAATTTTTTTCTCGAAATTTTTAAAGTTGTATCACTAAGAAAAACAGCTGTTTTTGTAAAAAAAAGGCAATTAATGTTTAGATTGTAGTGGCCCAAACTAAATAAAAGGGCACCTTAAGGCCAATGACCTCAAACTCTAAAAAACAGCTGATTTTCATGCAAACTTTAAACGCAAAATTTTCGAAAACTACTTCGAATTTCCAAAACTTGTAGAACAAAAGTTGTTCGCCTAGACCTCTAAAACAACCCCCTTTCGGCTTAATACCCCCTCCTCAGTGCACCCTGTATATTCTAATTTCAATGACATTAATAAGTTAATATTAGTGACCTTTAATAAGTGACAACAGAACCGTTATAGTACACCTACCTTGTTATAACTACACAAAAGTAACTTCACAAACTCCATTATATTAGCAGTTTGTGAATTTGCTTTAAGTACGATTTTGACATATACCGTGTCACTTTTGACAGACGTCACAAAGTGTGTGTTGCCCGTTATAAAATGTCTACCAAAGGATTTGTGCTATTCACCATTAGCAACCGCACAGTGCCAACTTAAGTGTGAATAGCTCAAGCATTCTAAACTTCACCGTCAGGTATTGTATTTCAAAGTATTTGGCACGTTAAGTATTCTAGCTGTATCTTTGTAAGTATCTCTTTTGGTAACAATGCAGGCTTCAATTGTTTTATAATATTTGAATAGGCTGAGATTTTATCAACGATTTTGTGATAGCTATAATTTGTAGATTGTTTCCTCTGTTATTGTGGTGTGGTTATACAATATATAGAGTAAGGTAATCAAAGCGCCCGCGATTTAGCACGTTTTTATGAGTTGTTTTAACTAACTTCCAAAAAAAAGAGGATGTTCTCAATTTGATCCATGGGTATATTGTTTGTATGTATGTAGGTATATATCTGGAAGAAATGAAGAAAGATGAATGGTAGGGTGTAAGTCATTCTTATTTATTTTTAATTGTTATTGTTGGGGCTTTGTGGACCTCAACACCTTTAAAATTAGTAATTAAAATAAAAGAGTTAAATTGTTGCTAAAATAATGGAAAATGTATTGCGAGTTCACTTAATGCTATGTATGGTTTGATGAGGTGTGACGCGGACGCGAAACAACCGTGAACTGGTTTAAGTTCATACAATATTGCGAAATGCATGACAAAAGTTGCTAACGCAGCGCACTGACTTTATACCTAAAACCTAAGTAAATGACTGTACGTTGGCTCGTACATGCTCCCGGCCACGAGATTCCGGATGCTGTGGAACGATAAACTATAATGATGGATTAGTAGCGATTGAGGTGCGACATTAGGAATAATTAATTTTCTAAATCAAATGTTAGTTTCTAAACCTAGATGAATTACGTAAAAGTGAAACACCTAGAGTCTATTTAGAATGAAATCGCTTAAAATGACAATTGCCGAAAATCGGAGTGGTAGCCCTACTTATTACCGCGCACGCACTCGATTGATTATCACTCGCGCACTTGTCACTATGCTCTGCTTTTACACTAACACAATGATCACTGACATCTGAGATGCCACCGGCCGCGGCGCTGGTAGCACAGGCTACGCTCGCGCCCGCGCCGCTTCCACCGGCGTGGAAGTGCACGCTCGGAGAGGGGCGGGGGGCAGGGTGTCGCAGGCGCCACCACACGTACCCTGCCGCCACCAACCCCGCCGCCGCGATGCAGTAGATAGCCACGTAATGATGTACGTCGTGGAACGACACATCTCCTATCTCTTCTTCGGATGCGGATGCTTGCAACTTTTTAATTCGGTCCGTAAT
This sequence comes from Idaea biselata, assembly GCA_958496205.1. NCBI lineage: Eukaryota > Metazoa > Arthropoda > Insecta > Lepidoptera > Geometridae > Idaea > Idaea biselata. The sequence continues at coordinate 18,360,725 of OY292404.1, forward strand.
GTTTTGTAACGACGACTCAAGTGAGTGAGATTCTCGGTATTCGGCAACCGGTATGGTTATGTTGATAACGTTATTGATTGGTGCTATTTGAACATCCAAAACGTTCGGCTTAATACTCAGGTTATTCGACTGTTCTCTGTGTGATATTATTGTAAAGGCGTCTCCTTTTACTACACAATCTTTAGCTAGAGCTACGATGTTTACTCCGATCAGCTGTTCGTTGGTAACCTGAACCCCGCATATAAAGCGTAGTGTACACTGGCCGCAGCATGTTAACAAGAAATGGTTAATTGTTGATAACTCCATCCATGTAGTTTCACACGCAGTAGTAATAGTTGAACAGGAACTCCCATGATGACTCTTGAGACATAGATTGTTATCGGAATCTCGTTGGTATACCGGCTTCTGTATCTTACACAAACTTGTCATGGTATCGTAATGGAGACATCTCTGTAATTCGTATTGTGAAACAGGCAAGTATGTATCCTTCTTTATATTCATCGCTAAGTAGTCTGCTATAGGAATTATGTTAACCATTGCTTTATCGACTTGATGTGGTATTGAAATAAGTCGAAACATTTCATAACTGTCTCTGCTCACGAGAGGAATTTTCACTTCGAACATGAAGTATTGATATGTCATTCGTGCTTTTACTTGCATTATTTGATAGATCTTGTGTAGGTCTGTTACTACATTTTCGATCGGTAGATCTAGTTCCGTTGATATTTGACTCGATATAGTATGCAGTTCATCGCGGAGCTGGGATGGTGGTATAAGATGGACATTAAAGTGTTGAACGTTTGTTATGGTGTCTAATAACTTATCTTGGATATTCTTCAAGCTATCGAGAAGGTTATTTGCGATAATACTCGTCAGTACAAAATCTTCGCTGTTTTTTACTTTCTGGACTTCATTTTTGAGAGACAGAGCTGCGTCATCCAATTTGATTAAGTGTTGGTTGAATAACTTGGATTGTTTCTGAATACTCCCTTCTATTCTTGTTAAAGCACTATTTTCAGCTTCTATTATTGAAGTTTGATTTTTCCATAGAGATAACAGACGTTTTTGGTCTAATTTGACTAAACTGATATCTTTTTGATATTGCTCGGCGAAATGTTCATCTAAGACACCGAATAGGCTATTAGCGATGTAACCGACACCATTGATAAGCCCACGACGACGGCGGCGCGTGCGCGCGCGCGCAACGTCAGGTGATGGCACGGTGAACTGCTGATTGAGCAACATATGGTCATAGTGATCTAATTCCATGAAGTCGTGACGTAGTTGTAATAATATAATACCACATTGTGTTTTGATATCTGTTTGTTCGCATATTGTTTCGAGTCGATTCATGTAAACTTTAAGAGTCTTTATTCCGTGCCAATATGGTTCCATTTCGTAATATACGACAAGTTTCCATTGATCTTGTATTAAACGCATGTCAGATATTTTGTCGAAATAAAGTCCTTTGTAGGCTGGAATTGATGAAATATTGTAGGCTCCCCTTGCTACGGAGACGAACAGCATCATAATGAGTAAGAATAACTTTGTTAAAAAGTTGACACTGGCTCCTCCTTTTTTGATCGTGGCCTTCTCATCATCGTTTTCGGAATCAGAATCCGAGCTAGGTGTTAGTTGATGACTGTTAACTTCTGACTCGGAATTGACAGGCAGTACGCTTAATTTTACAATAGGTCTCTTTATTATGCCGCCCTTCGTTTTAAGGGATACGACTCTGACGTATCCATCTTGACCAGGGTGCAAGTCGACGATTCGACCTAGTGCCCACTTTCCGGGCGGTAAGTTGGCATCTTGAATAATAACAATATCGTTTAATTTAACGTTATCCTGAGATTGTTGCCATTTGCTTCGTATTGATAGTTGACTAAGATACTCAGTACGCCATCTTTTCCAAATATCGTTAAAAATCTTTTGGGCAAGCTGCCATCTCGTTCTTGCGTCTCTTTCTGTCTCATAGATAGTTAGAAGTGGTCCGCTGGCTAAGAAATGTGACGGAGTTAAATAATTCAAATCATTAGGGTCTTCAGAGAGAGCGCAGAGTGGCCTCGAGTTCAAGCATGCTTCTAATTGCGTCAGGACTGTGGTGAACTCTTCGAACGTAAGCTTTTGTTCACCGACTACTCTACGTACGTGGTACTTGACGCTTTTTATGGCTGCTTCCCAAATGCCTCCCGCCGAAGGCCAGGAAGCTGCGTTGAAGTGCCACTGTATTTGCATCTCGCTAAGATCAGAGTGGAATTCTTCAGTTAGGATTGATTTTAAATCCAAAAATTCTTTTGAAAGTATTTTATGTGCTCCGACGAAATTGGTTCCGTTGTCGCTATACATATGCGACGGAGAGCCTCTTCTAGCCGACAACCTTCTAAGAGCTGCCAGAAACGCTGAAGATGTCATGTCGGAGACGAGTTCTATATGGACAGCTTTGGTGACCATGCAGACGAATACTGAGATGTATCCTTTTGTAGTCTTTGCTCCTCGGCCTTTGTTAAATTTGATTTCGACCGCCCCGCTAAAATCGACACCGGTATGGTAAAAGGGTCTCGTGGGATTCGTCCTTGACTCTGGTAGGTCACCCATTATTTGATGTAGTTTATCTGGATTATGCTTTCGACAGGTGATACATTGGCGTAGGCGCTTCTTTACCTCTCTGTTACCGCCCATAATCCAAAATTGTTGTCTCAACCACGACATAGTTAGTCGTGCTCCTCCATGGAAGGTAGAACGATGACCTAAGTCAATCAATAGCTGGGAAAGACGACTATCGCGTGGGATAATTAAGGGATGCTTCATGTTTTCTGATAAATTGCAGTTTCTTAATCGTCCTCCAACACGTAATAAACCCTTTTTATCTAAAAATGGGTTCAAATTTAGTAGTTTGCTCTTGGTTTTCAATTTGGCTTTATTTTTAAGATCTCCAATTTCATTCGAAAACTCTGTAAATTGTATTTGTTTTATGATTTTTAATTTAGCTGATTGTAATTCTTGCGTAGTTAGGTACGGATATTTGATACTGTCACAGGAAACGAAGCGAAATATCCATGCTAAGACGCGTGCCACTCGGGTAAAGTTGCTGTGGTTGCATAGCAATTGCTCAATTATATTGTTCGATATCATATTCATATTACATTTTACAGTGACTAAAGTTTGTTTTGATTTCTTTAGTTCTAATTCTGTAATGTAATTTTCGTTTTTTGACGGACACGAATAATTTTTTGAAGTTAACCATGTGGGACCGGACCACCAGATGGCATGTTCTCGCAGGCGCTCAACTGTAGTACCGCGGCTAGCGCAATCTGCTGGGTTCTCAGCTGATTTGATGTATCGCCAGCACGATGACGTCATTGATTGCGTAATAAGTCTGACTCGGTTGGCCACAAATGGTTTCCATCGATTAGGATCACCCTGAAGCCACCCCAGAACTGCCGTAGAGTCACACCAACCATATATTTCTAAGTTGTGTGTACTTAGACTCTGGGTAACTTTGTTCATTAGTTTAGATAGTAGGTAGGCTCCACTAAGCTCTAATCGAGGTAGCGATATATCGGATTTCGACTTTTCGATCTTGCTAATAGGTACTAATTTAGTTTTCGCCGTAAGTAGAGTGACCGATATTTTTTCGCCATGCTGGATCCGAGCGTAGATCACGCAAGCGTAAGCCTTATTCGAAGCGTCACTGAAACCATGTAATTGGATAGTCTCGTTTTCATTACTGCAAATCCAACGTGGTATTTTAATTTGATTTATATTATCAATGTCTGCTCGTAATCTCGCCCATTCGAGTTTAATGTGATCTGGAACTTCTTCATCCCATTTCAGGGCAGTAAGCCACACATTTTGGAATAGGAGCTTCAATTGTAGTACGACTGGGGCGAGCCATCCCAGAGGATCAAAAACTTTAGAGATTTCTGAGAGTAGAATTCTTTTTGTAATTCGAGAACTTTCTTGTTTGGACATTTTACACTCGAATGTAAAGATATCATGTTTCGAATTCCATATAAGTCCTAGAGCTTTTGACGATTCTTGGTTACGCAAAGTGAACAAATCTTTATTGTTCTTTGTCTTACAAATATTTTCTAATATTTGAGGGTCGTTTGTTGCCCACTTACGTAGGTTGAATCCTCCGGACTTCAGTAGTGCTAGAAGATCTGTTTGTAATTTCTTTGCTGATTCAATGCTATAGGCGCCAGACATAAGATCATCGCTGTAGAATTCTTCTTCTAGGACTTTTGCCGCCGTTGAGAAACGATATCTTTCATCTTTGGCCAATTGTCTAAGCGTCATCATTGCTAAAAAGGGCGCTGCTTTTGTTCCGTACGTTACTGTCTTTAGTTGATAGTCTTGTAGCGGCTCTCGTGGATGGTCCCGCCAGACGATATTTTGATAGTGACGATCGTCGGGATGTACGAGGATTTGTCGAAACATCTTTTCGAGGTCTGCAGTCAGTACATATTTATACTGTCTCCATTTCAACACGAGGGTAAGTAGGTCCTTTTGTAAGTTAGGCCCACGGAACATAACATCATTCAGGCTTGTGCCTGTTGTAGTCTTACCAGACGCATTAAATACGACGCGTAGGGACGTAGTTGCTGAATCGGCACGTCGTACGCAGTGATGAGGGAGAAAATGTGCTGGCGTGCTATATTTAGGTGCTCTCTCCATATGTCCTAAATCTATATATTCGTTAATGAATGTTTTATAATCACTTGCTACATCTTCTTGTTTCTTAAATTTTCTCTCTAATTGACGAAATTGCGCAATGGCCTTGGATTTAGACAAACCTAATTTTTCTTTAGTATCGGGGTGCATAGGGAGGCGAACAATGTATCTTCCGTCCTCTTGGCGCGTTGTCGTAGACTCGTATAGTTGGACGCACTGGTAGTCTTCTGACGACATATTCACATCTTCCGATACATCTTCTATTGCCCAAAATTGCTGCATGTCTTCGACATTGATGTTAACTACGTTGCATTGAAACGAGACAACATTACCGCAAAGAATCCAGCCGAGACGAGTTTGCTGGGCGACTGGCATTTTTCCTGAAATATCTTTACTAACTCCTGATTGAATAATGTTGGAGTATACTTCGGCTCCTAGTAGAATGTCAATCGGGCGACTGACATGAAACTCTGGATCTGCAAGTGGCAAGTCTTCTAAATAAGCCCATGAAGGTTTCGAAAATGATTTGTTAGGTAAGTTGTTTGTTAGGTGTTTCATTATTAATGCATCCGTATCGAATGTACATGAGTCATTATAGGATGACGTAATCTTTATGTTGACAATTCCTTTGCAATTTTGTTCGCGTGCTCCAACTCCAAATATTATACCCTTGCATTGTTTACGTGGTAACCCTAATATTTGTGCTGCGTTTTCGGAAATGAGAGAGGTTTGTGAGCCCTGGTCTATGAGAGCCCTCATGACGTGTAGGGACCCATCATGACCTTGAACTCTAACCATAGCTGTAGCAAGTAAAATTTCGCTTATGTTTTCTTGTAACATATTTATTTTATGTTGCTTATTATAAGCATTCGATGTATTTCCACTCGACGACCCACTTTTATTCGGGTTAACGAAGGTGTCGTGGAGGAGAGTATGGTGAGATCCTTGACAGGACCTGCATTTTTTATTTGAGACGCAATCCTTGCCATTCCCATGGTCAAAAAGGCAATTTTCGCATAAGGATAGTTCCCTAGCCACCTTTAGCCTCATGTCCGGTTGATATTTGTGATAGATTTCACAACAGTATATAGCGTGTTCTTGTGCGCATATTGGACACGGTGGTAGCTTGTTTGTATTAGCTGATTTATAATTCAGTGTGTTTTTATGCACGTTGAATGATTTAAAGAAATGTTTCTTCTTTTCTTGCTGTTTAGCTTCTTGTGGCTTGCTTTCTCTGTCCCTTGTTTGAGGTTTCGGAGCGTCTTGTTTTCGCTTCGATCCTTCTAGCTTTTTGAATTTTGTTGCCAAAAATGACATCAAATCAGCTAGGACAGGTATATCGCTCGACGATTTGAGCGAGTTCATATAATCGTCATGGGTCGTTGCATCCATTTTCTGCTCAAGAATGTATATAATCATAGTATCCCAATGACTAATATCGATACCCAAACTTCGTATACCGTTGAGGGATTCGTTGGCCGTGTCATGCATCTTCTTTATGGCTGCTGCTGTCTGCTGATGAATTGTGGGCAGGTCCATGAGATTTTTTAAGTAGTTGTTTAATATCAACCTGTTGTTATTGTAACGATCGTTTAATATTGACCAGGCGGCTTCATAATTTTCGGTGCTAATTTTCAAGTGATGAATCAACTTTTCAGCTTCGCCTCTTAGTTTTCCTTTCAAGAATTGCATCTTCTGTCCATTAGTCAAGTATCGATTGTTGTGAATCGACCCAGTGTATAAATCCTTGAAAGTAACCCAATGGTGATAATTCCCACTGAATGTTGGCACTTCGATTACGGGAGTTGACTTTTGCTGGGCACTTAGCGATCGCATTTGGCTGTTAATAGCCTTCTTGATGTCAAGATATGCTCTCTCATGACTACTGAACGCTTCATCATAGCTTCCATTTTCTTCTAACTTCTCGCTATCAATTTGCCAATGAAGAGAGTCGATTGCCGACCAACGAGATTTAAGTGAACTAAGAAGTTCTTCGTATTCGTAGATATCCAAAAATACGGTAAGGTCGACGTTGCTAATTGTATACTCCAATGCCTTGAAGTTACTTCGCTGTCTCCTGTACATTTCTTCTAATTTGCTACTGGTACCCTGATCCTTGATTGCTGAAGTTGAAGTCCCAAATTGTTGATTGCTTGCTGCACCCTGCGGATGGGGCACTATATGCTGTGAAATATTGGGGGACCCTAAGGGTGTTGCAGGTTTCAGTAACGAATCAGAGGGTGTTTGTTTTAAGATTAAAGCTCTAGCTTCCTGATAAAAATCTGACGCTTTTTTAAACCAATTAGTAGTAAAATATTCGTGTTTCTTATCGCCAAATTCACACAGTTTCAGATGATTATTTTGAATTTCTTGGTAATAGCCATCTAAATCGCTAAGCCGTTTCTTAATGTATACTGCTGTTTTGCGATCTGGACCATCCTTCTTAAAATTGCTCAGGAGCTGCTCCATAGCTCCCATCGTTTGCTGCTGCTTAGTTAGAAGGTCGTCCATCTTGACGTATGATAAATAAAAAGTAGACTCACCGAAGACTGGTTAACCCACCTACGTGGTATTTGTAAGACACTCGCGCAAGCAGGTCCCGCCTTTACGGAGGCTCGAAGGACCTAAAGATGTTGGGGCTTTGTGGACCTCAACACCTTTAAAATTAGTAATTAAAATAAAAGAGTTAAATTGTTGCTAAAATAATGGAAAATGTATTGCGAGTTCACTTAATGCTATGTATGGTTTGATGAGGTGTGACGCGGACGCGAAACAACCGTGAACTGGTTTAAGTTCATACAATATTGCGAAATGCATGACAAAAGTTGCTAACGCAGCGCACTGACTTTATACCTAAAACCTAAGTAAATGACTGTACGTTGGCTCGTACAGTTATAATATTTTATTTATCAATAATATTTTTATGTTATGTTCTATCTATTATCTATACCTAATAATAATCTGATCTAGTAATTGCAGTTTCAAACTACCGCATTTTTTTTATCCCGGGCTCACTGGGTTACCAGTGTATGTTTTTAAGTTTTATTTTAAAATCAACTAAAACCAAAAAGTCAACTAAGCATTTATTTCTCATTTGTTTTTTTAATTGATTCAATATTTTATGTTACATTAATATTTTTATGTTATGTCCTATCCATTTTCCATAATAATAATCTAGCTATTCACTACACTTTCAAACTAAAATAACCATAACCTAATAATGAAAATATCAAGTAAAATCAGCCATTAACCGCCCACTGGTACAACAAAACGTTAACATTGCATTATGTAGCGCTCTAATACAGCTTATCTATGTAAACATAATTCTCTGGTGACATAGTGCTCGATCAAACTTGTGTGTTGGCAGTTTTGTAGCTGTTTCGAATTTGGAATTTATTATTTAGTTACTTATTTATTTATTAGTATTACCTATCTCACCCACGTAGGTCCCGATCCCGCAGGAATATCGAGATAAAAAGCAGTAGGTATAATTTATTATTTCAAAAATGGAGCTATCTACATTATAAGTGCAATTTTGCGTCATAAAAACGTTAGTTCTTGAAGAAAAATACATTGGGACACGAGGGGTGCACGGCAAATTCATTAAAAATCACAGTAGAAAATATTGTACCTTTAAAATTTTAGTTGTGTAGTAATGAAAAAGTACTGTAAAGTAATGAAAACTATACATTTTGATTACGTTGCACATTTTCTAAAAAAAATCTACTTCCCTATAATTTTTCTTTAAGTACTTTTACCATCACACCATCACCACTAAAATTATGAAATTTATAATAATAAACTTTGTAACAAATATTTTATTAAAAATCTTCGTAAAAAAGAACAATACACGCCAATTCCACATAAAACCCGCGCCCGCCGATGTTTATGCTGTGCAATACTATTACAAAATCATAAAGGCTATTATATTGAATAGCTATGTTCACTACTAAAGTTATCATTAAGAGGATCACTCGACGCGTACTTCTTCATACAAAAAGAAAAACCTGTTTTCCACCCCTTAACATTGTCCGATTTCGGTGATTTTTTTTTAGTGTTATTAACTCATAATAAACTAGGTTTCTACGTTTTCCTTTTTTCATTTTTTTTAATCATTTTAAAGTTATAAGCGCCTTAACCAAGCATATTTTAGCGCTAAAACTATGACTAATATATGTCAGTATTTTAGTAAAACAAAAAACTTTTAAAAGAAAATCAAAACGTACAGACATAGAATACAAACTATTTAAGCGATTGACATCAATAACGTATCATTTTGTTACAATTTAAGGGTGGAAAAAAGGTTTCTCCCAGAACGCAAATTCTATCAAAAAATGTACCTACAAATCTCACGAGCTGCAACTATCTCTATCGGCAGATATCGGGCACAAGGGGGGTTGGGGGCAAGGTATCATATACAGACAAGCAATAGCACTAAGGATGCTTAGGTACTGTAATATCGACACTAGGGATGGGAAAGTATAAAAAATGTCGATGACAGTAAGAAAATTTGTTATTTGCATTTTGGTCTTATAAGGTATGTAGGTAGGTATTATATATGTAAGTATATTTACTTGTAAATTTATTTGCAACTAGTGTGCGAATCAGACTCGTGCGCCGATGGTTTCGTACTCTCACATGTATGTAGGTAGGTAACTATTTGTAATTACTAATTACCTTCTGTTATGGTAATTATCCACTATTAGTAGCTATTTGTAATTATCTTCTGAATTAATAAATAATAATCAGTCAAGTGCGAGTCACACTCGTGCGGCGATGGTTCCGTACACTCACATATAATGTTTGTATGTAGGTAGGTATACTTACCTATTTGTAATTGATTTCTGAATAGAAAAACAGTGAAGTGCGAGTCACACTCGTGCGCCGAAGGTTCCGTATACTTACATGTAGGTAGGTATAACTTATTTGTAAATAATTACTAAATTTAAAAAAACCGGCCAAGTGCGAGTGGGACTCGCACACGAAGGGTTCCGTACATTTCTGAATTGAATGAAAGGAAAATTGCGATTTACGGTTTATGACGTATTAAAAAAAAAGTACTAGCTAGATCTCGTTCAAACCAATTTTCGTTGGAAGTTTGCATAGTAATGTACATCATATATTTTTTTTAGTTTTATCATTCTCTTATTTTAGAAGTTACAGGGGGGGGGGGGGGGGGGACACACATTTTACCACTTTGGGAGCACTCTCGGGCAAACTATTCAGATTAGAAAAAAATGATATTAGATATCTTAACATTATTTTTGAAGACCTATCCATAGATACCCCATACGTATAGGTTTGATGAAAAAAAACCCAAAAATTTGGTACTTTTTTCTATTTTTGTGTGAAAATCTTAATGCGGTTCACCGAATACATCTACTTACCGAGTTTCAACAGTATAGCTCTTATAGTTTCGGAAAAAAGTGGCTGTGACATACGGACGGACAGACGGACAGACAGACATGACGAATCTATAAGGGTTCCGTTTTTTGCCATTTGGCTACGGAACCCTAAAAACGTCAACTGCGAGATGGACTCGTGCGCCGAGAGTTCGGTACACTCCTATGAAGGTAGGTATACTTATTTATAAATTGTACTATCTTTTGATCGATCATTGTAAAATATTATTTTACAGCCTAAGTATATAACCTTTAGTAGGTATTTCATGTACATTTTTACTTGATAGTTCTATCCGTTCCTGAAAAAATGGGCCATAATAGACAGACGAACGAACTAGCAAGTGGTCCCTATTTATATTATGACATTTTTTATGTTATACAAGAGTAATAAATAAAAGCCAAAGACATAAAATTTAGGATTCATTTATTTTTCTAGATCGACAATTCAAAGCTCAAAAACAATCAATTATGTATTTGTTTTCACAAGAAAAATATAGAAAGGTGAAAACTAAGGTAGTTGAAGTTTCACGGGTCCCCGTCAAGTGTCAGATTGTCTATTCAGAAGATAAAATGACATAAAATATATGGAAAGCACTGTCGAAATCCTTCGAATGAGCTATCTGACATTTTATTCGGGATCTATAAAACTGGCTCTGTGTGTGTGTATGTGACAGGTCGCCTTCGGCTCCCCACATGTAAACTGGCTCTAACATTTGTATGTCTGACACATGTTTGTTTCTGGTCAGCCAGGTGTTTTCGTATTCATTATAAGTATTTACAAAATCTTTTTGTAAATAATAATAATTTTTGGAATAAGTATTTACAAAATATTTTGCATTTTTGAAGCATACTTTTTTTTTAAGTTCTCTAGTAGGTACCTACAAAGCGTCATTGAGCTAAGCAGAACACTGACGGACGGACATGACGAAAGTATTACTATTGTTAAAACTATGGAACCCTAAAAAAGTGGGTAATTTTATAAAATATATCATAGTAGTATTTACTTAAATTAATTCTAATAATACGAATGATATACTTAAATAAAACTACGAATAGGTCGTACGTAGGTAAGTCATTAAACGTTAACTACTAGTTTGGAATATTATTTTTAGATTGTAATCATAATATGAAACGGTTATTGTAAATCACAATTTTTGTTGCAAGCCAAACAACGTGAAAGGTAGGTAACTCTCGTGGTTGTAGCGCGTCGACTGATGAACTGAAGCGAGCGATCGCGGAAGTGTGCAGCGTGCGGGCGGTGAAGTAGATTGTTTAGATGTGTGCGCGCATAGACACTCACGCATCGAAACTCACAGCGAAGGCGGCAGAGGAGAGCGTTGAGATAGCAATAACTTTGCAAAATACCTAAAACGTATTTGCTGTGCACTACTCTTAAGGGGACAGTCTACCTACTCTTTTCTCCATACAAATCCTAAAGATATAAGAAAAAAATATGTTTATGCCATAAGTCCTATATCAGCCATGGGCCATGACCATGCCCCTACGTTTTGATTTTTTTCATTTTATAATTTCTCAGAATTTTATTACTAGTACTATTCTAATTAGAAAACTAAAAATACTAAAACGTAGGGGCATGGTCATGGCAGATAATGGTTTTTTGGCAGAAACTAAATTGCTCTAATGTCTTTATCCAGAGACAGAAACAGTCGACTACGTTTGTATGGAGAAAGAGTAAGTAGACTGTCCTCTTAAGAGGAGTAACAACGTCAACGACCTTGACACTGAAAATCCCTGTCGGGCTCATCGAAAATTGTTGATTATTTCATGACGGAATGTCGTAGAACTTTTTTTTGTGCACAGATTGTAGGTGACATTATTTCCCACATTTTGGTGTAGTTTTAAGACAAGAACCTCCTATTGGTGCAAAGCCTATCCAAATTTTAGACAAAAAATGTCTGATTTGGCTAAAATGTCGATAGGCTTCAATACGTTTCGACATATTTGTATGGAAACTGCACTTAAATACCGGAAACAATGTCGCCTACAATCTGTACACAAAAAAAAGTTCTACGACATTCCGTCATGAAATAATCAACAATTTTCGATGCGCCCGACATGAATTTTCAGTTTTTCAAAATAGGGCCCTTAAACAAATTTTAATGCCTTCCTAAGGAAAAAGATGAATGAAAGGGGAGTATAAAACTTTTATGGTACTTAACGGCTTTGCCCATATTATGGTTACAAATAGGATGTGGATTCTTAAAAGCTCATTTACAGCATCATAATTCTTAATTAGGCATATCGGCAGCCTTTATGTATAAATAAATAAACATTGCAAAACATTGCACACATCGCCATGTAACCCCAAACCAAGCAACTAGGCTTGTACTATGGATACTAGGCAACGGGATATACTACATATTATACTTTTTTGTACCAGAACCAAAAACAAACATCTATGGCGAGCTTAAATACTTGTCTCCGGCGGGAATCGAACCTTCTGGTATATAAGGTAGGTTACTTTATTTAGTAAAATATAGATGAGCATTTGTATGTAAAACTATTAAGTAGGTAATTAGTAAACCTAAATAGGATTACTTGGACATTATATAAGGATTACAGAGGATATTTGATGGCGCATTTTTCTCCTTGTCAAATATTTTCGATAGGAAGAGCCTACTCAGCTATACTCAGAAGAAAGAACGGGTCAATACGTCTGGAGCTAACTAAGCCGTGGCTTTCCTCACTTCACTGTAAGAGCGATTTTAATAACGCACATAACTTTTTCCCAAGAAAAAATACATTGGTGGTTTTGAACGCATGGCCTTCGGAATGAAATTCGAGGAACCCACCGCGAGACCAACAACGCTCCAATAATTTTAAGTAGATACTCTGTAATACCATGGTTGGTATTCCACAAGGAGTACCTATATTGATTTTAGATGTTTTTCGCACCGTAATATTACCGTACAATGGCTTCCCGGGTCACGTGGTCAAGGGGCGTACCTACGAGATGGATGGATAGGATAGCATTACTAGACACCTATGTTAAATAAGGGCCTGCATACACAAAAGTCGTTAGTAAAAGGCGCAGACATATATAATGAAGAGGCGACGCAAAACAAAAGACTAAATAAGGTGTGTACGTTTTTATGTGCTTCATTTTGTTTTTTAGTTTTATTTAATAAAAAATACAAATGTCCCTAAATAAAGTTTTATGTGGCCTTCTTGCCCGAGTTTAACATCTATTTTTCCCATTTCGAGCAGTTTTTTAAAACCTATTTTTATATATCAGACTAACTAGGGTGCGGTTTCACCAGCATAAGTCCTAATCCTGCGGGGTTTTCCAAAATACATTTCTTACTGAATCCACGCACACCTCAAACAACACACTGTCCAAATTTCACGTCTCTAGGACCAGCGGTTTGGGCTCTGCGTTGGTCAGTCAGGACATTGAATTTTATATACCCATATACAGAGAACATAGATAGATAGGAAGCGTATTCAGGTAGCATATTTTTTTTAATGATAAGATAGCTTATTTTAGATTCACGTATATCGTCAGCGCCATTTCCGCGACTCTAGCCACTTCTGTACTTATTGCCTGAGCCAGGCTTCAGTTAAACTCTAACCGGTACTTAGTTTAAGACGATGAATATTGAATTTTAACTTCGTAAACTATGTAAATACAATGTTGGCAGAGAAATGCAAGGGCAAAGTAATTGTGTCTTGAAACTTTGAAACAACGAGCGTTGATAAATGCTTCACTACATAGTAGGATAAAACTAAGTCGCTTCCGGCTGTCTGTCTGTCTGTTCCATCAAATTAGATTTTTTAATAGATAGAGTGTTATAGTATAGGTTTACATGTATATTTTATGCACAAAGCCAAAGCCGGGGCTTCGCACGGTCCCGGGGCGCTAGTAATATAATAAAAACAAAGGAGTTTAATTTCAAATCAGCATTGTGAAAAACTAAAAAAAAAAAAATAGGTAGGATAGGAGGAAACTCGCCCTACAGAAAGATACCTGTCTTTCTGTAGGGCGAGTTTAGGCAAACGTCTACGCAAAACGTTCTTAAGAAACAAAACTTCTATAAGAAGTTTAGACGTATAAAAAAACTTGAGTAACTTGACGAAAAACCGATTTAATAAAATTTGTACTCACCTAAGTGCTAAAACAAGTTTTTCTTTATTCCATACTGTTTATTTATAAATATTATTTATTGTTTTGCATACATAAGTGGCACCTATATAGCAAGTTTTATTTTATTGTTAGGAAGTTAAATGACCTTTCCGTTTCGATAAGATAACATTTGACATTTACCTAATATAGGTTACACAAGCACAGCGTTAAAGAAATTGACTGATAATATAATAATTAACAGGGCAAATAAAATTACACAGAATGTTGAATAGTTAGTAAGTAGGTAGAGGCACCTCTCGCTCAGCTGTTAACAGTCATACACCATTATCAAATTTGCTGCGATAAATTTGCTTATATTTACTGTTTACGATACACATGTACTATTTACGGTACGGTATGATACTTATTACGGTACTATTTACGGTAGACACGTAACTATAATATGGAAATATAATATACCTATATGGCTTTATTTTCTTAACGTGATTATTTAAAAAAATCACCACGACAGACAAAACCAAAGAAAAAATGGTGTTTTTGAGTTATTATATTGTTATGATCTTTAAGTTAGAAATCTTTAGTTTTTATTAGTAATTGTTATTTATATATTCAGGTTTTAACTTCTAAAACATCCCCAACACATTTTTTGATAAACTGTCTAGTTAACTTGTAATGAGTAAAAATTTTATTGTTTACTTTAAAATTTCGCATCGTCGCATCGTACGTTCTCTTACACATCAGCACGGAATAATAAATAATTATAAAGTTAAGTTACCTACTGCATAACGTAATACTTACTCAATATTAAAAAAAACATGTTTATCGCGTTCCCTTTCCCCTAATTCTTTACCATGCCTATTTATTTTTCGCATCATTTGATCGATTTCCAATCGATTGGAACACAAAAAACTACCGTACTCCGTACACGTACGAATTTGGACGTAATCAACCGTAAATTAATAACAATGGCCATTCTAAACAAACCTCAGCCCGCAGTTAAATACGATTATTCGATTAGCTCGACACGAATCGGACTTTTTATATCGATTTATATAGTGAAAGACCTACCTAACCAGTAAACATCCCTTTTAGAAATTGATGTTTTTAAAAATAAAAGTTACATTTGGTTGGACATTACAACATAGCTAGGTACCTAGATACAATAAAAATAAATTTAAAAAAGTTAAACATATGCAGGTAATTCATAGTTATTTTGTTCCAATCAAAAACCGTGCAGGGGGTAGTTTTCAAGATCAAAACGAACTTTTATTCTCCGGCTTTTGGATATTCGAACTGTATTTTTAGGTTATTTATTTTTCACAAAAAAACAGTTGTTTTTGAACCAATGTTTAGATTGTAGTAGTTCAAACCAAATAAAAGGTCACATTAAGATAAATGACCTTTTAATCTAAGAAGCAGCTGATTTTTTATAACTACCTACTTCGCATTTTCAAAAGTCGTAGAAGTTTGTAGAAACCCCCTCCAAGGTTTTTATTTATTTTATCAGTTTTAAACGGTTTTAAAAGTTGAAACTTCTATTATATTTAGCAGTTTTCAACGCCCGACTATCCGAAAAGGTTAATTTCAATCAAAATTGTGAAAACCCTAGATTTTATTGCTAAATTTTCTTCAAAGGAACTATGTTATGCGGTAGAGGCCCTGAACTCAATTGAATCGATCATCTACCGTTAGCATTCCGTAACCGATTCTGATTTATCGTTATCTACTTTAGGAAGGTACACTGAAATGAAATTATAAAAGTACGCTGGAATTGGTATACCATACTAAATGACATTAGATCTTTGTGGCGATTTGATGTGCGCCATGTTGCGCTGGTGACGCGCGTTGTCTATTGAAACTATTAGTTCCACGGACGACCACCATTACTTTCAATAGAAAATGCGCGACAACAGCGCAACATGGCGCAGATCAAATGGGCACAAAATTCAGTGCGCTATGCCCTGTCCAGCGACTTGTACCATGGAGGTCAGTGGGTAGGTATGACAACAGATCGAATTAGTTATTAGATTCATCTGACATTATGCCTTCGGCTTTCTCTGAAGAAAGATGATAAATTACAGAGATATCGATTCATTTGTTTTATCAACGTATTTTAATCGATTAATTTGTAATATCGACTTGTTTAATCGATCGTTTTTGCTTCTGTTGTCAACTGATACCTCTTATATCAAAAGAAGGGTTACAGAGAAAAGTGCTACAGAAAAAAAAGAGTCGCCAAAAAAAGCTTGTATTGCTTATGCATGTTCAAGCATACGAACTGCGAACGAAGTTAACACAATAGGTTGATTTTAGATAAATTCGCAATGTGAACTCAATTGATTTCTTTTGAATGAAAAGCACAAACGATAGACTCATCCCACTCAAATACAAAATGTATGAAATGCTAGGTTTGGATCTTTTTTTTCACTTTCGTACAACATACCAATTTACAGTTATACAAGATTAAGTACCCATGTACAATTGCATAGCGAAATTGCAATAAAAACACTTTCCATCTATTTACGTCTATAGCCGCTAACAATAACCTCATTCATAGTAAAAAAATACTAATACGAAATAATATATTCATATAATTTCTGGACACAATAAACTTTAGCCCATAACCGCTCTTTATGCGTCAATACACCCCAGTAAAGTCCATATTTGAAACAAGTTTTATTCGTAACAATGACCCATAAATAATTGAGCAATATTACAACATATTTTATTCTAAATCGAGTGTTTTTGACGAGTAGTTGACGGCTGCAGGGAGAATTGAAATCTAGTTGGAGATGACCATCTGTCTACACACGCAACTGCTATCAGAATCAATTTTTAGAATTGTTTGGTTAGGTACTGGAATTGATAATGCTATGGAGCCTATGAATGCCCTCTCTTGGGTTAATTCAAGAAGAAATACTAATAGGTACTGTTTGTATGTCCGTCTGTATGTCTGTTACCGACTGAGCTCAAAGACTATGAAGCTATGAAGCTTTGTTCTTGAGAACATTTAAAACTATGGAAGTACTTACGTATTAACGCAAAACCTATGCAAAGTGATTAAATACTAACTTCGTAGGCAAGTTTTTGCGTATAGCAAAGCGCTATCACATTTACGAATACACAAAAATTGTTAAATTAAATTGATTAAATTAAGGCATTTGAAAAATGCCTTTTAAATTGAGGCATTTGAAGGAAAGGCATTCTCACTTTTCAACTCGACTAATTTCATAATTAACAGTACTTAGCTATTTTCCAAATATAGACTGTTAATTTCGTACTATCGACAGCATTAAGATTTATCGATAAACTAACAAAGGAGACATTGACTGACAGACAGACAGCGCCAGACAGATCCCCTCTTGGCAAAACAAACTCTCGTAACTCGTAAACTCGACCCTAGCCTATTTTAGCTTCACTAATAAATAAACTTATAGGATTGTGGGGAACTTTTTCTATAGGTAGAAAAAACGGTCAAGTACGAATCAGATTCGCAGATCGAGGGGTTCTGCACGTACCCTTACCTACTTACCTAACCTACCTAATACGGAAAAAGACATATTTATTGTTTCTACAAACCTTGAACAATGTTAAAGGCAGACCAGCTTAAGAAGTGAGTTAGTACTGGGATGATTTTCTAAATGTTGATAGGACGCCAATTTATCAACTTCACACATTGCGATCGAAAGCGTCGAATGCACGTGTACAAACAAAGTGATCCAGATACCGTATTAAATTTCCATTCAAGCCAAAGAACCCTAAAAATACACGAGGATCAATAACTAACATGTATATTACTTTCACGTGCGCAAAATAATATTTATCGGCTCGTTTTTCTGCTAGTAATAAAAGGTAGGTATTGTACAATTGTGCAGAATAACCAACGATTATTGCAGTGATTGAATCCTGCATCCCTGACAGATGGTTGGACAATGAAGGCCATTGTTAGTGCCAATTTCCGATCGATCAGATCATAGTTTTAGGGGCATTTTTGCGTAGTCACGCTGCGAAGCGTCGATATTTCATCCGATAATGATGACAGTTCCGGATTTTGAATCAATAAGAGATGATTATCTATGCAAAATTGGAGCACTAGAGGCTTCCCGTAACAAGTATATTATTGGTTGCGTCTATCGGATTGTAGAAGCTTTGGCAGCTTTGCTTCGCGTGGGTTTAAATAAAAACCTTCTTTCTTTCTTTCCGTTCTTGCAAAGTCTTTACTTTTCAATATAAAAGTAATTCTGATTCTTCTTAAGATACTTTATACCTAATATAAACCTTATCATAGTCATCATCATCATCATCATCATCAGCCATAGTCCGTCCACTGCTGAACGTAGGCCTTCTTCATGTTTCGCCACATCTGTCGATCCAGGGCTTCCCTCATCCAGCCCCTGCCAACAGTCCTCCTAAGGTCATCGGTCCATCGGGTCGCAGGCCGTCCCACGCTACGTTTACCCAACCGCGGTCTCCACTCCAGAACTCGTCTGCTCCAACGATCGTCGGTTCCACGGCAGACGTGACCAGCCCATTGCCACTTCAGCGTGCTAATCCTTCGTGCTATATCGGTGACTTTCGTCCTCTGACGTATATGCTCGTTGCGTATCCTATCTCTCAACGAGATACCGAGCATAGCCCTCTCCATAGCGCGAAAATATTAGCGCTTATCATAGTATGGCTTCTAAACTATAGTCACACTTTCTTTTGTTTATGTTCACTTTAAATCAGCTTGATACTGAATCCTGATCCACTTACTTACCGAAGTGGATTTAAATTCAAAACTGTTTTACAATTTTTGTTGATTATGTTAAAATAGATTGAAAATTACCGTGCCACCCGTTTCTTAGCTCATAAGATCACTTTATAAGTTTTATCTACGCCGATTGTAATACCTATATTATTTTGCTGATCTATAGTTATATTAAAAGCTTATATTGTATATCGTAAAAACTTAAAAAATATATGTTTAACTATCAAAAACAACGTCACATATCGATTTCAATTTTTATTGATACTAAAACCACATTTTTATATCTCGGTATACAAGTATCAAATCATCTAAAGATCAATAACCATTAAATACTAACTTATATTCACTTTTCCCAACAATGCGATAGTAGAAAGCATAACTATCTAGAAGTGAAAACAGTAATGTGTGAACAGGTAAACTAACACTATACACTGCATTGCGTGATATTGATTAATAACTAGCTAAGATAAATAGATAGGTCCGATAAATAATTGCAGGAAAGTAAGTTACTATCGTTTTTATTATAGCTACTGTCTCTATTTACTGTTCTGTGGCAAACGTGTATTTCATTGGTAGACTTTTAAGGCATTCACATCGATACAATAGTGGCACTATAGGTAGGTCCGATAAATAATTGCAGGAAAGTAAGTTACTATCGTTTTTATTATAGCTACTGTCTCTATTTACTGTTCTGTGGCAAACGTGTATTTCATTGGTAGACTTTTAAGGCATTCACATCGATACAATAGTGGCACTATAGATAGCTCCGATAAATAATTGCGGGACAGTAAGTTACTATCGTTTTTATTATAGTTACCGTCTCTATTTACTGTTCTGTGGTAAACGTGAAGTTATTGATAGATTAAGGCATTCATATTAAAACAATAGTGGCACCGTATTAAAAATTTAAAAGTTTTTATTTACTAGTTTACGTTTGGGGTAAAGGTGAATTTACGTAATATTTTTTCTTAATTTCATCTAAACATAGGACTCTAAAAGTCATCAGCTCTAATACACTAAACTGGTAGAATGCACCTGATACTGTACTTTATAGTATAAGGGCAGCTTCTATTGAGGTAATTCCTCAAAGATTATACGGTCAAAGGCAACGGATACGAAACTTGCATAGATATTAATTTCTGAAGACAATACTCGTAACATGAAAAACCGACCAGGATATGAACGCCAGGAGTGGTTCTTCATGAACTCCTCAAAATTTACAGATCAGATATTTGCATGGATATTAAAGATGATAGATAGAAATAACCTGATGCTGCAGCTATGACTAGCTAATTTATGAGGGAACTTCTTAAAAGAACATAACATATAAGTAAAAAAGTTTATTTATCCGAGTAATAATAAGAAGGTATTAGACCGATACGAACAAAGATAGCTACTTAAGTACATAAGTATGGCAATGGCATAGATCGCATGGTAATAGCATAGAGTGTACGTACACTGCTTACGTAAACTTGGTATGCAAATAGCTGGGAATCTGGATTAAGAGGCTACTTTTTAACACAATATTCCCACGGAATCGGGACTTACGCGGTGAAACTGCGGGCCGCAGCTATTAAATTCATAATTTTACTGCATATCGTAATGAATTTGATTCATAAATAGTAATGAAGGTGATAATTATTAATTTTATTTTGTTGTAGAATTTTAAAGTTAACTTCCACGTATGTTATGAAATATAAGATAATGCGTATTATTTAAATACAGATAAAAAGTAAATATTTTTTATTAAGAGGTCGGTATCTCGAGGTTTTTAAATACCGTTGACATAAACGGTGATTAAACCAAATAGTAAAGTTACACTTTCTTATAAAATTCGTATTTTTAAAAGCCATTAAAAAAGCTTTGAGGGACTTTTCATAAAATGGCACAGTATAATTTTGTAGATTTTTAAACTAACGACTGCTAAAGTTACACACTTTCATAGTGCCATCTATCAAAAAGTTATATTTCATAAGAAAGTGCCTAACTGTCGTTAAAAAATCCGACTCGACTTATTTGATGCTGACTGTTCCCAGGTAACCTAAGTAACACCCAACGCAAACCATAAAGTTTTCAACAGTCAATAATTTCATTACAACAAGCAAGTAAGCAAGGAATTGCAAATATTGTGCAAGTACAAGGAATTATCTGACCCAGTTCTATCTAAAGCACTTCGAGTCAGTCCCATCGGCATCGCTTTGTGGTCACTGACTTACTAGTTTCTAAGTATGTGGTAACAATGAATAAGTAGGTAAGTTTAACTACCTAACTCGAAAGTGAAATTCCTAAAATGAGTGTGTCTGAAAATAATTACTTAGTATGAATATTTATGCGCACTTTAGACTCGAGCACAAAAGTTATTATGGATTAAATTTAAATTGTTGTCTTTTCTGGTCAATTCTAATGCAATTTCCGAATGGCTATGTCAATTCCATTTAGGCATTGACAGTGGTAGTTAGTGCTCAACCTTAGACAGCATCCTCGGTCTAAGGTGGAGGACGCTAACCTTATTTAGAACTGCACATTTGATCACTTGCGACTTATTTAAAACCTTTTTTTATGTAGTAACACTATGAACTAAAATATAAAATTTTACAGAAAATTATAGTTTCCATCAATGAATGAATGCTTTATCTATAATCAATTATTACATTGGGACGTGTCATAGTGTAGCATTTCAATAATGAAAAACATGTGCGAAATGAATTATCAACATTCCTAGGAGTTAGGTGCAATTAAAGTGACCACAGACCGATAAATATGTCTAGATAACTCACTACAACTGTCGATTATTATAACTGAATGCTATTAACAGGGCAGGAGACTAGTGCAAAAATATTAAGCATTCATTTTAACATGAAATATTGAGAAAAAATAAGTACCTACATAAAACTGTATCCCATCAAAAACATGCTTGTAAAAAAAGCAAGTCTCGCAGCTCAGTTTTTCCACCGTAAAAATTTGTGAGACCCATGTAATTCCAAGTCGGTTATTTTATTCAGTTCCTACTTAAGGAACCTTTTGTCTTAAGTTATTATTACGTAATTAGCTAATCTAACAACATCATATAGTGATTATAATATCAATATTTACACAAAGTTATGTTTTAAATAAATAGATTGATTTGGTAATCGCACTAAACAATCTAATTTAATATTTAATATAATATGTATTAGGTAAGTACTTGTGAGAAAGGTAAGGTAAATAAAAGCACTCGTGAACATGAATTAGGTTTAAACTACCGTCCTAGAAAATACAACGTAGACAAATTGAAGAAAGTACATCGCTCACCTGGGGCACGAAGTCCCCAGGGTATGCAACTGAATAAAACAACACTTATTATGCAAATGTGACCCAATTTCGAACAATTTTCAATGGAAGAGTCAAGCAGGTAGATCAGAGAAACCAGTACAAAAACCTGTTGCGTAAAAAGCAGACCGTTTAAATCAAGACCATTCAAATCTAGATGATACACATTCGTAGTAGTGAAAGTATTATAAGCCGGCACAATAATAACATTCTTTGCTCATAAATTTTAATTTGCTCCGAATTCTTCAACCGACAACAATCAGAACTCTCTTTAATTATTAGGGACCTCAAGAAATTGAGCAATCAAGAGATCAGTAGGTTCGGTGAATGACCTAAACCAACAGGAACATACTGAGACCTAGGATAGACCTTATCATTTCATGAAAAAGTCGATATTATATTAGTAGACTAGCAGCTCCCCGCGGTTTCACCCGCATAAGTCCCGATCCCGTGGGAATATCGGGATCAAAAGTAGCCTATAGCCTTCCTCAATAAATGGACTATCCAACACCGAAAGAATTTTTCAAATCGGACCAGTGGTTCCTGAGATTAGCGCGTTCAAACAAACAAACAAACAAACAAAAAAACAAACAAACTCTTTCGCTTTATAATAGTAATAATAGATATAGAAATAGTAATAGTACTCTGTAAGGTAAATATGCCTGTGGGCGAAGATGTCCGTGATTCATTTCTTGCAGCATCTATATAGAATACAAATGAGCGACTTTAATAGGTTAATAAACTTTAATTGAACGAGAAAAGTTCATAACCATGCTTTAAATTACCGTGACTAATTGTGTAGGTTTCTCAATTGATTTGTTTTAATTTGCAATATTAATAAATCAAGGTTTTTTATGATGAAAGGGGTTACGTTGTGACAGGATGGACATCTGGAACTTCCGTGAGAATTTGTTGCCAATAATCGGCGAAAGAAGTAGACTTCCCTTCCCATCCTGTCGTAAAATAGATCTCGATACTGATGGATTGGTCGTTTAAATTTCGATGGCATAGCCGGAAGGTAGTGGCAAGTCATTGCGGCTTAATTTATAAATTTAGCAATGACAGTTATACAATACTTGAAAGCCAAAATGACTATTAGCGGTGCGATTGCTGATCTACTAATTTCAATATTTACTAGTCATTATCATGCACCGCCTAAATATGGGTTTAGATTATTTTGCAACTGGTATTATACTAAAATTTTGAGCAGTTTAAGTTTCGGACCCTAAAAGAGAACTTTTCGTAATTGCAAAACAAGCTTTGAAATAAATTTACATGTTTTAGCGAATAGGCCTATTATTTTAACAAGCGAAGCTACCTACCTACATTAAAAATTAATGGTGCATTTAGGAACTCTCTAAGAAAAAGTAATACAGTCGTTTCGAAAATGAAATGCAATGTTTATGACGACTAATATCATGTTGTTTTTGGGTTAATGCTTTTACACTGGACTGTTTTATTATATGTACGTCTCGTTTAGATAAAAAAAATGTTTTTTTATAATCGTAATTAAATTGATTAATTGAAGTTGAAATAAACAAAAAAGGAAATGCATGATAATTTTGGATTATTAAACAGTGTTAAGTGGATGTAGGTACTTGTGTTATAATAATTGATAGAAATGAAGAAAAAGCTAGACTTTGACATCATAAATCAACCAGTAACAGATTTGATTTGAGGCAAATGACATGACTGCATCAATAAAGGGATGATTCAAAATGTAATAGGATTTTTTATTAGGTCTTTAACATTTCTAGATTAGGATATAAATATTGTTCTAATTGTCACTTCGTAAAAGCAAATGATGCAATTCACTCTCTCACTGAACACTTTTTGATTCCAATTGGTAGGTTCACAGTTCACACCTTAAAGTTGTGCGTTTTGTTAATGTAGTGTTAATGTTAACTTCAAGCAGGCATTAATCAATCATCAGTGTAATGTGTTTGTGTACACTAATGGCTTGTATTCATGTCATCGTCATATCGGGGGTGAACAGTTGTTCACCATAGATATATCGAACGATGACAGTCGCGAACGGGCGTTCAACTGAACACCCATTTGCACTCCGCACAGATGACCATTACATTGCAAGCACAGCTGGTCCAAACATGAAACATACATATTCAAAGATCACTCAAGTTTCCATTTCGCGCGCGTAATCGGAAACGCAACGGAACAAATTCTCCCACCAACGAATTACATACTCTAATCCTACGACACAAGACCCACAATTGAAGAAAAAGCATATGATAATGACTTATTCATTGTTTAATTACTCAGGGAAGTGGACTCGCGAAAGAAGGGAGGAAATACAAAAAAATCATAAACCACGCGTTAGAGTGTGACGGAAGCGTGTTAGGTAGATGGAAGTCAGGTCAGCATTGACATGGGTAAAATTGGATTATGTGATGATGAATACGTAGATCCTACGTCAAACAGGGCGCTTTCCACTTTCCCTGGTGGTTAGTCAGTCATCCAGCAGTCATCAATCACTTGCCCAGGTAGTTTATTGATTGTAGGTTGGCTGTGGTATCTACAGTTACCTATACTTCATATTTTATTTCGGGTTTCTTGACGAAACTTGTTATGATACAAGTTCTACGAGGTGGGCTATTTCTCCAACAAAAAGGGTTTTTTAATGTCTTCTACAAGTGATATCCAATTTCCAAGAGTTTTTTTCACAATAATATTGTTTTTAAGGTTTTTGTTTATAAATGAGTCAATTCATTAAAATTAAAATTAAGATGATTACAATCTTTAGTACGAAGAAAGGCATAAATGGCAGTAAATTCCTCATTTTATACATTTCTAGTAATGGAACTGGCTTTGGTAAAAATAGATTCGTCATTTGACAAATAGGTATTATACAGATTGATGAAGCAACTGTAACCACCTATATATCACAATACTCCACAATAGCAGGACAGGTTGTAATTTGTTTAAACCTACTATGTTGGTTGGTACATATACCTACAATCTACATCCTCTTTTTAAACCACCCTTTATTCGGAGTTTTTCCTTTAACATCTTAAATTATTAGAACAAAAATGTGCTCGAGGACTACAGTTCACGGAGCTACTAGTTATTCTGTTATTAATATTAGATAGGTATCTAGTATCTACACTACACCATCTCACTTCACTTGATTGATGTTGACGAATGCCGTTTCAATAATTATGTGTGATATAGCAGCGACCTAGTAGCAACCTGTTCTCTTATTTACAACTTGAAAGGTACTTATCCCCAAATTATATTTTATATGTCAAGATAAAAAACAGACTTATGCAACTGATTGTAGGATGACAAAGTCACATACTTAATCTACGGAAATTCGTGCATGTAATTGAAGAAAATAATTACCTATTTCCTTGACTCATCTATTAAAGACTGTGTCAAAGAGTGTAACTATAGCATAAACATTTGAAACAAAAGAGAACAAGGCCCATACAAATTAATTAAACAATGACTGCAACTAATCTATCGGTCGATAATATTATTCATAATCTGCACTGTCTATATGCCTTTATGTAAATATATTAAAAAAAGAAAAACAAACCATGCAAATGCAAACAAATAAATCTATTGTTGATAATTCACTGACCTGTTAAAAACGCTGACTATCACCATAGTAAACAATCCAGTAGAAAAATTATTCCAGACACGTGAACAAGATAAAAAAAATGTTTACAATCAGCACAGAACAGTCGTGATAGAAAACCAGCACATTTCCACTAAAATGCACATTTTCGACACTAGTTTTGAAAATACTGTTCGAAATTTTAAACCAAATCACACGTGACTTCACAGTGGGCAACACGACCACACGCGATGACGTTCGGCGAGCAACTGACGCGGTGATTGGTCGAACGACCCCTCTCGGCTCGCTTCGTTCGTTGTCGGATGCAAGCGATGCAGCGCGTGCGCATCCGTTTTTGTGAACTGATTCAATTCAACAACCCTTTTCAAGTGAAATGACACTCCTATGGAACGAGGAAAAAATAAATTAATTATGATGATTGGCTAAGCCTGGCCCAGGACTGGACTGCTTAGAAGGATGATAGGGAGACCTTTGCCCAGCAGTGGGATAATATAGGTTAATAAAAAAAAATAAGATTGTTTAGTTATCAAGACGTTATAAAAAAATTATGACACAGCTAGGTAGCTAGATAGATAGATAGATAAAAACTTTATTGCACCAAAAATTTACAAAACACATTACAAAAACAAAAACTTACAGCTAATTTTAAAATAGGTACAATGGGCGGCCTTATCGCTAAAAGCGATCTCTTCCAGGCAACCTTTACCTAGGTAGCTACCTATATCTTTATTTTTACCAGTAGGTAAAAGTAACAACAAGGTTAAAATAAATATTGCTATTGGTTGGTAGACCTCATCATCACATATCCCATCAGGTGAGATGAGGTTCAAAACTGAAAGCCAATCCCATGTAAAAAAAAGATGTTAGTTTGGTTTAGTGCTACTAACAGCCTAAGCAGGCTATTTTAAATTTCTATTAATTTTTGTATGTAGCTCAAGGCTATTTTGTTTTTAGAAAATTTATTTTCAAGGAAAAATAGCATTCAAAAATTTTCACTTGCGGCGAGGCTTGAACTCGCGTCTTTGGGTCAGTACCCCAACGTCCTTACCAACTAGACTACGCAAGCTCACGTCCCGTGCCGTGAATATTCACGGCACGGGACGCTATCGCAATGCTATTTTTCCTTGAAAATAAATTTTCTAGGCTATTTTAAATTAAAAATTGAAATTATTTACCCACTGGTAATGTATTATTTATTATTCTATTGAGCTAGGTACATCTTAATAGAACAAGCTTCATATTACAATTAATTAATTACACAGTGCCAGTTTCCAACCCACTGGTTTGAAGCCAGTAATTCAATGTAAAAAAGTAAGCAAAACTGTTTTACCTACCAATAAGCCAGTAAAAAAAGGTACACAACCCTAAAAAGAGTAGTGTCAGGACTGTCAGGTAGTGTTAAGTAGTGTAAAGGACAGTTTGTACCCCTACCATGAGTCGATACGTAAATACAGTACACTGTAATGTTAACAGTTTGATCATAATATGCACAGCGCGCTCCGCATGTTCCTGATACGGTACCACCAGTCGGACGCGATTTACCGGCCGCGTCAGCCAATATTGATTGTTGCGGACATGTCCAAACTGTTAACGTAACAATGCACGTATTTACGTGTCTACTCATGGTAGTGGTACTGTCCTTTACGCTACTTATCACTAGCTAAGACTTCACTGTCCGTCTGTCTGTCACCAGGCTGTATCTCATGAACCGTTTGAATCACAGACAGTTGAAATCACAGATAATGTATTTCCGTTGCCGCTATAACAACAACAAATACTAAAAACAAATTATAGGTTAATAAATATTTAAGCGGGGCTCCCATACAACAAACGTGATTTTTTGTGATAACGAACCCTTCGTGGCCGACTCGCGCTTGGCCGATTTTTACTAGCTTACTAGATTTGCTTCAAGCCAGTGGCTCGGAAATCAACGTCTGAACGCTCCATTATACAAGTTTGACTCAGTCATTGCGATTCATCTGCGATGCACCACGCGACTGGGCAGTTTTCTTGCGCATACTAATGGGGCTTATCAGCGAGTCTATACGACTCCATGTTTTCAAGTTACAAGTCACCAAGCACCTTACTTGGTGACAGATAAAGCAATCCAAGTAAAGATTGATGATAAAACACCTGTATATTATAATATATATATAATTTATAGGAAAATAACTATATATAGGTACCTAGATAGAATTCTACGATTGTTTTTTTTATTAGGTCCAACTATCTAAGAAGTCTAGAGCAGCCGAATACAGAAACGACACTTAAAATTTGAAGCGTACTTAAATAATTGAGCAGCTTCTAAATTTAAAAATAGTATGGGATTATTTAAATTTGAGAGGTGCTTAGTTGTAAAGTACAACTTAAATTTTGAGTTGCGGTTCTTGTTTGCAAAGATTACCTACCACCAGAGTCCCACTGCTCTTTGCATTCGACAAAATTATGCTTTAGTGTTAGTGACACCAATCATTAACCATGCTTCGACGCGTTTCGGCTTTAAAAAGCCATCCGAACCGGCTTTTTGGAGTTTCGAAAAGTAACGCCTAATACAATCAATTATCATAAATACTAGAGATGCGCCGAGTACTCTGCCGAGTACTCGTTACTCGGGTACTCGGCAGTTTTTTACTACTCGTACTCGGCCTCGGTACTCGGTTCATAAGTCGAGTAACTCGGATAATATAATATATTTATATAACGTAATTGTAACGCGATCTAATTTCATCTAGGTGCAATTTTGGCTTCCTAACTTAATGCGAAAGTTTGTGTATTTGCTTATTCCTCTTTCACGCACAATATTGACTGGACCAATATAGATGAAATTTAACACAAAGGTACTGAGCTGAAGAACTTTTTATCGATACATAAGCGGGTAAAACTGCGGGTGCAGCTAGTAATAAAGAAAACCAAGCATGTAAGTTTAAAATAATCAAGTTTTGAACGCGTTGCAACTTGTTTTCGCGCTTATTTTAATGAACCGAGTAACTCTGCCGAGTACGCGGCTCGGTAATTTTTGAACCGAGTAATACTCGGTACTCGGATACTCGGTAAAACTGGTACTCGGCGCATCACTAATAAATACATAAGCTAAAAATATAAGCCTTCCTTTTGGATTCGCCGTAGTCGGGTATAAGTGGGATAAGGATTGAGGGTGTAAATCTCCGAATATACACCATTTTTTAAATAAAGCTCAAACAAAAAAAAACAATATAGGGTTCCGTTTTTTGCCATTTGGCTACGGAACCCTAAAAACGAGAGATATTCTTATAAAAAATCAGTGGTAACACACATACAGACGGAAAAGCGAGTGGTCTTATAAGGATTCCTTTTTGTACCTTTTGAAGTAGATACGGAACCCTAAAAAAATACTTTAATAAGTCGGTAAATAACTAAAAGATAGATAGATAGATTAACGTTTTATTGTACTAAAAAATGTGACCTGTCATGGGACGCCTGGCGATGTAAAACATCGACTGGCTATATATGCTATAGTATACATATATACCATCATATAGCGTGGCAATGCGTCGCCACGGCCTGTATCAGGTCTGTATCAACAATCAGGTTTACCCGCGCCATAGATGTTTCACATCAAAAACACAAAATCAATTTATGTAAAGAAAAACTAAAGTGGTACAATGGGCGGCTTGGGCGATTTGGGGATTCCATCGATAAAAGAAAGTTTTGCAAAAATATTAATATTAAAATGTTTTATAGTATCAAGATGCAGACTTTGCTACAGTTTTCGTTCATTTAACACCGAAAACCCCAATTCTGTTAGCAACAAAATGCAGCTTTTAAATGGCTTACTGTTGAACTAGGCTTTAGAAATGCTGAAGTCAGAACATGCACAGTCTCACGTAACCTAATTGTTCAGCAACCACGTATAGTGAAATGAATGATAGATAACATAGTTGTTCAGTTTTCGCGTTGATTTTAATATTTTTAAATCTCGAAATGTCGGGCGTTGAAAATAATATTTGAATAATAATATGCTCCGCTGATGGCAAAATATTTGTTTGTGCCATTTGCGGTCGAGACTGCGGGCAGCTGGGCTAGTGAGTCGATCGCGTTTGTCAGGGCAATTGGAAGCCGGCCGGCGCCGTCTTAGGGATAGGGGTCTTGACTATCGCTCGGAGTCGTACTTGGTGCAAAGGTTGGCCATTGCCATACAGAGAGGCTAGCATCCTCGGCTCCTTTGCGCCGGGTACGATCATAGGCGGTTTATTTAATTGACTTTATTTATTTATTTATTTGACATTTGTTTGTGTTTATTTTAATTATAACGTAATGTGGACGGCATATTATTAAATAAAAATTCTCTTTAAAAAT
Organism: Idaea biselata; assembly: GCA_958496205.1. Taxonomy (NCBI): domain Eukaryota; kingdom Metazoa; phylum Arthropoda; class Insecta; order Lepidoptera; family Geometridae; genus Idaea; species Idaea biselata. The sequence continues at coordinate 18,390,901 of OY292404.1, forward strand.
AATAACAATTATTTCAAGTTCGATTATTTGCGCCTGCGCTGCACCCTATTTAATTCTCGCCTTATCAAGATCTGGCAGCTTCCTAAATTTCGCCATGCTCGAGTTAGAGAGTCGAGATTATCGATATTTTAGGGGTGACTGAATGAGGTCACTGCTCTCATGCACACCTGTAACTTTAAAGGGTAGGTATAGTAGAGGTATGTGTAGTAACTGATATTTTAATCTGGAGGGTTACTTCGGTTCGTTTCGATACGACAACGATACTGTCATAACGATGGTTCTTATCACTGTCACCCTACTATCAGAATGTGACAGTAGAATCATCGTATGACAGTATCGATGTCGTATCGAAACGAACCGCAGTAACCCTCCTGGGTTGGGCTTGTTGAAAACGTGACAGAATCTACTAATAAAATAATTATGATACTACTGATGACAACTGTAGTTTGAGCAAAAAAATTATTTCAATTTAGGAAAAAAATTAGGTCGTACACTCAGCGCAATCTAAAACCAAACTAAGCAACTAGGCCTTTACTATGGATGCAGATAACAGATTTAGTACATTTCATACTTTTTTTTAGTAAATCATATGATACCATATAGGAAACACGCTAAACCAGATAGAAACGTTTGTGGTCAGCATAAATAAACTAGTTTACGGCGATTCGAGAATCAAACACGGAAGCTTCTGCGTCGCAGCCGCTGTTCGTTCGACGCGCGCCATAAGGGATCGGTTTTAATCCCAATTTAATATATTCTGATAATATTATTATATAATCAGAATTACGAAAAACTAAGAAGTATCTATGATATTTTCAATTATAACTTTTTTTTGAGAAGTACACTTCCTAAAAACGTGCACAGAATTGAGGGCAACATCCAAATCCAAGTCTAGATTAAACATAAGACCTAACTTGCCTAACTTAATAACGTGACCATTCTTAGTTCTTATAAGCTCGTCCCCAAGAGAGCCCTTCCCTGCAAACTCATAGCAAGTCAAATTGACTCCGTATTCTGTATACGATGGCTTGAGGACCCATAACCGAGGAGACAGTTAACAATTCGCACCAGATTGGATGGGTTGGGTTACTGGATTATCTAGAGTTTGGATTAGGTATTGTTGGTTTAATAACTGGGCCGTATTGGAATTGTTAAGGGTTTTGTATGTTCGATCAAAATATTTAGGCAAAGATAATTTAATCTCAAAGTACATTTTATATTTAGGTTATTATTTGGCGCACGATGTGTCTTTAGCTATTTAGCGGGGAATTGTGGCCAAAAAACTGGCCACTTTTCCCGAGTCCAATAAATAAGTTAAAAAAAACCCTAAACCTTATTATTTATTGAGTAATTTTATTATTTACTTTTAATTTATTTATTTTCCAAGTATTTTAAGTCGGTTTAATTTAATTAGGTACCTAATAGAAATTGAATTTAAAAAATATTGTAATTTCAAATAAACTCAAAATAGTAGTAATAAACCGAGTGTAATAGGACTAGGAAAAATTCAAAGAGAACGGTACACATTAGCGGTATTTTCAAATATGTATGGTAAGTACGTGTATAAAAATATTAATGACAAAAATGTTCTTACTTACTTCACTTACTTAGCTTACTTAGAGAGTTTTCTGAGAAAAAGCGATGAGTCACTGAACCCTGAACCACAGAATAAATAATAGTACTACGTACAGAAGCTGCACGGCTTTGATCTTGAAGAAAGCCGCCATTTTAATAGCCTACAAAATTTCCGACGCACCTGGTGCATTCGAAATCGCGCCTTACTACTAAGCTCATAAGAGCGCAATTCTTTTGTGTTCAGAATTTACCTACGCCTCAGTTCAAGCGTTAGGGTTGTACCATAGAGTGTAGGTATCTTTCTAATATATAAAATTTCCATGTCACAATGTTAGTTACCGTACTCCTCCGAAACGGCTTGACGGATTTTTACCAAATTTTATATGCGTATTCGGTAGGTCTGAGAATCGGCTACTATCTATAATTTATAAGGCAAAACAACGTTTGCCGGGTCAGCTATAATAATATAATAGTTGAGTTGTACGTACATTAGGCAAAGTAAAATAAATAACAACACAATTTTAAGAAAATCATTTATTGTATTTACAATTGTTTAACTTTAATATAGTGTTGTGTGTATTTATTACCATCTCTAAAGTAAGTACCTATTATTAAACTTTAATGTTGCAAAAATTCGAAATCGAACAAACAATTTTACGTAACGTACAACATGCGCGCGCTTCGCTTGCGACAACCGCACTGAACTTGGATCGCCGGCGGTCCGTGACCTTGCGGCCGGGCGGTAGGTAATTATAGCGCGCAAGTACATAGAGTGAAGGAGGCCTGGAAAAGGCAACTCTTTCTTTAATTTTATGTCCTTATTTAGTTACCTTAGTTAGTTCTTTTTGCCATCATGATTTTCTATTAATGAAATACTTAGGTATGTGTTTAACGTCAATTACAATTTCACCTGATACTTAGGGACTTAAGGACAAATACTTAAACACCAGTAAAAATTTGAGGGTCAGGCAGAAATCTGAGGAGTTTATAAATTCGAGATTAGTAAGGGAATTTGGAGTTCAACAGCTGCTTCAAATTGTGAGTAGTGTTTCAGTAAAGTAAAATAGTTCGTCATTTTAACGCAAAAATGCAAAAAAGGCTAGCTTGCTTTGCCATCGGATAGCAATAGCTACCTACCTATTTCTTTAAAATCACATCTATAGCACACATATAAAGAAATTTGTGCATGTGTGCTGTCGGTGTGTATGTAGCTTAATAATATTGAAATATACGTCATAATTCACAAAGTTCAAAGACCTTTCTTTGATGGATATCGTAACGTAAGTAACGTACTCTTGTCCCTCAAAAACGTCCATCTCAAAGGGTCACTGTTACCTATAATTAACTCAGCATGGAGCTAACTTCAATCGTTTTTCAAACTCTTTTGGAAACCGTTTTGTATTGTATCGTAATAATTTTTGACCTCTTACTTTTAAACTAATGGTTATGAACTACTTATGACATATTTTAGCCGTCGTCGGTCGTCGTAGACGCTCGTGGGATTTTTGAACGAGAGAATAATATCGAAAGTGATTATATCCAAGGTACGCCTTTTCGAAAAGACATCATATCAAGACAACATTCTTATAACAATGATAAGTAAGGAAAGCAATTTGAGGTTCTTTATTAAGTCAATTCGTTACAAATCCAAATATTTATCTACTAAAGAAATTAAAAGCTTCATATACCTAAATTGAGGCTAATTTTTGAGCCTTTATATGAGGCTCAAAAATTAGCCCCTAAGTAAAATACTAAAAGGCTAGCAGCATTGCCTCTTTGAATATTAATTCCTCTCCGAAATTCTGATTTTTATTCCAAAACATTTCCATTTTAAATTCAATTAAATACGGCAATTTTTGGTCCATTTTTATTGTACGAGCGTAAAAGCGTATTTTAGACTTTCAGCGATGTTGGTCACGTAAAGGTTTGAAATTGACTATAATCATTCGCAAATAAGCGAAATGGTCGAAACTGCTTCTCACTGATTTTTTAACGCATGTCATCATACCCTAAGTCTAAGCACGCCAGACAAATCCTCGAGATTTACGGCCTGCATTATGTTTTTTAAGTGTTTTATAAAATTATTTAAAAAAAAATAAACGAAATCCATTAAACTCTTTGCAGATCTTGGTACCTGCAGCGTAAAACTTTAGGTAAACTCAACATTTTCAAAAACCTCTAATTTCGTAAAACTGTAGAATAAAAGTGGTTCGTCTAGACATCTAGAACAACCCCTTTCAGCTTAATACCCCTTCCTGGGATCATATTTTATAAGTATGCCTACATTGTTTCAGCTTCACTTTATTGAAAAATTACCTGTAACAAAAGAAAGAAACATTAGAAAGTGTAATAATGTAATATTAACAAGAGAAATCATCAAATAATTGGAGCAAAACCGTATTGTAATAATTGTAGTCTCACCGTAGTGACCTAGCGTACATTCATTCATCATGAATGGATACAATGTCTGAGTGAAGTTGACGTAGATAGGACACTATTATTTGATTAAAGAAAAAAAATCTTAATATTTGTTCCTTTTTGGGGTACCTATGTTGTTCATCGCCAATTTGAATATGTATTTATTGTTACAAATATTATTAAATAACGGGAAATTTACCATGTTTAAATTCGCGAACAAGCCAGTTGAAATTACTGGCGAATTAACGGAGCTCCGTTATAAACAAATTTAAACATGGTAAATACACGGAGTATTAAAACCATGTTTAAATAATATAGGTATTCTATTATAATATTTTTAGTAAAAATAACCATGTACTAGTTTTTTTTAGTAAGTTTAGTAAGTTTTTTTAATAATTTTTGTTCTTAGAGATTTTCATACTGTTTTGTATATTATGAATTAAAGTTATAACAAGTCCAAAACAGACCTAGATGACGCAGATTCATTAAATATATGTTTAATTTGAAATATAATCCTAATATAATTCTTTAAACCAGTTAAACATTAAAAATTATCACGGCAAATTCATACAAATGCTATATTGGACCGATGCAGGTCGGCAAACTTCATACTCTCACCTGTCTACTGTAAAGTTTTAAATCTTCACACAATTTGCATTGTAACCTGTTCCCAATCCTTGTGTGAAAGAGGCTAAGTCATAAATCTAATATCACCCGGTTATTTTCTAATTTTTGCAACTGGGTTTCTCCTCTTGATCTTCAATTGTTAGAGTAACTCAAGAGTAACTAGTTTCAATTATTGGGGTCCATTCCTCGATTGAATTAAGTGAGTTTGCTCTCGGCTCGTATCATAACGTGTGTATTTAAAAATCGCGTTCTCGAGCTACTCTGAGCTTCGGAAGTTAGGTTTAGCAGTTGTTATCTGTGTTGTTATCTCTGATAGCAGTCATTAGGTCAATTTAAAGGCCTTTTAAAACTCTAACACTTGGTAAGCCACACCACTATACGATTTACACTATATGAGTAGGATTGACCCCTCTCGTATTTATTAAGATTATGGCGATTTTTTCTTTAGGATTGTTCACTGGAAGAGATTGCTTTTAGCAGCCCATTGTACCTATGTATTCTTTCGTTTTAAGTAAGATTTCTGATAAAAATGTGTTTATTTAGTATCTCTTGAATTCTGCGTTTCTTTGTTCCGGTATTTCTTTAGTAGGTACTTCATTGTTTTGTATGAAATTGGTACAAAAAAAAAGTAATCTATTTATTTATCTATCAAGGTTACTTTATTTATTGGCTCATTATTATCAAACAACTGAAAGAAATTGACGCATTAAATATGAGGTACGAGGAACAGACCCCTTGTACGTCATTCCTATGAGAGCAGCGTCTGGTTTGACCTGATTTATATCATATTTGCATCTCATTGCCATTTTCTACAAATCAAGTTTGAGTTAAATGAGCCGCGAAGTTATTTGATTTGGAACTGTGACATCGTAAGTGTTTAAGAGCTGGTGTTATTTTTTATATTGGTCAGAATTGTCCCACATGTTGAGCAAAGGCCTTTTGCCACCTTTCCCAAATGCTCCCCGGGACGTTTTAACTATGGCCTAGGTTTACCTATAGGTTAAAGATAAATGTAGGTAAAAAAAATGTAGTACTCTAAGACTGCCATTCCAACTTTAGTGGCTGTACCGGCTTTCGGAACCCAAGTAGGTAACATAGACAGACATGGCCGAACTTTACATCAAGAAAAATTGCTCCTTATAAGCACGTGATATTTTAGTCATTGAGATTTTATAAGTAATGAGAACCTCCAAAAGATAACATGCGGCAGCTACGGTAAGCCTTGACGTAGGTCAGTCTTGCTGTCTTTCCGTAAAAAAAGCTTTCTACAAATTGAACCTGGTGATTTGAGGCTAACATGACACAATCATAAGAATCTCGCCAAGAGCATACCTAATATTTAAAAAAAAACATACAAAAAGTCAAAAACTCCCCGCCGCGAGTGAATTTTTGAAAATGACAGTATTTTTCCTTTAAAATGTTTTTAGTACCTATATACATATAAATCTGCCGTACGCAATTTCAAACAAAAAAATACGAAGCATTTAAAAACATTCTAGTTTAAACTCATACTCACTCATACCAAAATTCTCACAAATCTCATATTTTCAAAATCAATTTAGGTAACCTAACAAAAAAATATGCGGTGACAACTACCAACATTACAGGGTTAATTATGAGCCCATGTTACAAGAAATGGGGTTGCAGTAGCTCATTCATAAGACTACTAAACGCGACTCGGACAATGGACAACAATGGATCCTGTTTGACCCAGTGCCACCAAGAAAATGTTCTCACAAAACTACAATAGGACAACAAAAGGATGCTGTTATTCACACAGTTAGATCTCTTTTATATTAGACAAAACTATTTGTGATGAGAATAGTAGTATTTAAATATGAAGGTGTGCATCGGTTTCTATAGGGTGTTTACAAAAAAAATCCACAAATAAAAAACTAGATATAGCTAAATAGGTAACTCATATTACATTTAATTTAACTCGGGTTACATTTTTTTACTAAAATAATGATGATATCTGTTTTCTATTAGGTGATGATGATGTGTAAGGAGCCTAGTCTAGCTATTTACATCCAGGGTTTTTAGGGATCATATTCAAAGTATTCGATAGAACATTTTCACTGTTTTCTGTGTTTCGTAGTCAACAATAAACCCTTATAATTTCATCATATCCGTCTGCCGTCTGTTCGCGGCGATTAGTATGTACCTACTTACTTAGAATTTGGAACTTTAATATTGATAACGCCGACAAAATCGTACAACTATAAAAAATATTTGTGAAAAAGGTCGTGACAAACACAGTATTTTTTAGCGGATATATAGCTTTGGTCACTTATCTATCTAGGACGTGTGGTGCCAGCCAGATACTACAACCAGATGGAGACCCAGATGGACTAGGGAATAAGTCTACCTACATAGATCACATTATTCCGTCTTGACGTCACAAAACCCTTAACAACTCTACATAAAGGTAAAAAAGAAAATTAAAGCATCCTTCACCCTTTGACCGCAGAAATCGCAAAGGATCGCAGTCGCAAAACCATAAAATCGCAAATCACTGATATAAAATCGAAAACACTTTGTGTGTGTTATCAGTAGTCTAAGATTTGGTCATGACATGATACATGACGCAGAAAGTCATTTTGCAAAAATGTCACCGACCAAATTTTGTCACTTTCGCAAAAAGTCACTTTCGCAGAATTACACTTTTTCTTCTGCTTTCGCGATGTTGGATTAAAATTAAACTGAGTTTAATTTCAGTAGTCTCTTCGAAAATCTTAAACACCATGTAGATGAAGAAATCTAGTTTACAGCAAGGTGTATGTATTTTCGTACAAGTGTGTAACAATGTTTACAAAGGAACAATGGACCAAAACAACGCCATAGAAGGTAACCCCTTTTATCTCAGCCCTTAGAGGTTGGTGACCTTTCATTTCTACCCCCAGCCTCAATTTCTTGGGTTATTGCGGTATGAATATTGATATGGGAGCAATAAGAATGCTTTTTATTAGAGGAACTAGATTTTATCCCGTGACTTCGTTCGAGCATGGGAATTTCTAACTTGTCATAGGTTAGATTTTTCTTTTGCTTTCGCGATGTTGGATAGAAATTAAATTCATTTTTCGGTTTTAATCCCGTGTTGTTTATTACTTTTACAATGTTTTAACGTTTCGAGACCTTTACAGGTATTTTTTGACATCTCAGTCAATCCTGAAGAAGAGACTTGTAAAAGTCTCGAAACGTTGAGCATTGAAACAATGCTAAAAGTAATAAACATCACGCGTATAAATCTGAAAAATGAGTTTTAATTATCATAGGCTATGGTAGTTTGAACTAAAAAAGTCACTATTGCGGAATGTCATTTTCGCAAAAAGTACTTTCACAGAATGTTCTACCAATAGACAAACTTCACTTCGTTTTATACTACAAAGTTCAGAAGTGGCAAGAAGAAATAATAAGTAACCCGGGCTAAGAATTTACGTGGGTATTTTACGGCCTATCTTTCAGTGCCACTGGTTGATGTAGTCATATAGACGACCGCGTCGTTATTCAGAATTTGATCGCCTAAATGTTAAGCTCAGTACAAACTGGCACGTCACTTTCGTGGAAAGTCACTGTCGCAAAAAAATTATTTCCACAGAATGTCCCTTTCACATAAAGATAATTTCGTGGAATGTCATTTTCGCAAAAAGTACTTTTGCAAAAAGTCACTTTTGCAGAATGTTCTACCAATAGACAGACAAAATTCATTTCGTTTTATACTACCAAGTTAGAAGTGGCATGAAGAAATAATAAGTAACCCGAGCTGGGAATTTACGTGAGTATTTTACGGCCTATCTCTCAGTGCCACTCGTTGATATAGTCATATAGACGACCGCGTCGTTATTCAAAATTTGATCGCCTTAATGTTAAGCTCAGTACAAACTGGCACGACTAGTCGCGTTAGAGCAGTGACGCGACCGTTGCGAAACTATAATATAGGGAAACAAAAATGAATGTGGAAATCCAGATTTAAAATTATCTCAAAACTACTTTTTATTGGTTTTTTATAGACTTTCCGTCTACCTTCTCTTTTCTCCTTACAAACTTTACAGTGTAATGTATGTATTGTATGTATGTATGTAGTGTAGTAGACTGTTTCCTTTATGCCATAGGTAAAACCAAATATCAGCCATGACCAAGTCTCGACGGTTTGATTTTTTCATATTCAAAGTTTTCTACAGTTTTCTTAATTTTATTTGTATTCTAATTAGAAAGTGAATAAAAGCCAAAACGTAGGGGCATGGCCCATCAGCCGGAAAATAAATTGGAAAAGGTTTGCTTGATTTACAAGATTTCAACCGGAACTAGCATTTGATACAACTAAACTAGCTGTGTTCCGCGGTTTCTTTTGAAATTTTTGAAATCAGTCCAGTTTTGGAGCCCATTCGTTACAAACAAACAAATAAATATTTAATCTTTATAATATCAGTATAGGTAAGGTTAAATAAAAATGGATGAATATACGGGTCAGTATACATTTTATTAAACACGCTACATCCTAGAAAAACGAAGCTTCCTTTTTTAAAAGTCGCGTAATTTAAACGTGTATTTAAATTTAATACACAGTTCTAAACAATAACATTTAAAAATGAAGTATTAAATTACATTGACCACTGGTATTCAAAATTCAAGGGCCTATTGAGATTTGAAACTCGCTTTATAATGAAAGTTATGTTCCAGCAGATTAGATGACAGATTGTCGGCCGATACTTCTTGCAGTTCACTTTTGACTACTTTTGAGTCGGCGAATAGTGATTTACGCCTGTAGACATCCGGTTTACATCTGTCGCACCTGACTTTTTGCGAAAGTGACAAAATTTACCCGGTGACATTTTTGCGAAAGTGGCTTTCTGCGTCAAGATCTTTTTTAGTATTATAAAATTAGACCGCATTGTGTCAATTTAAGTATTTTCCGTTTCTGTTTCTCCGTTGATTCAAAAAACTTAATCAAAATCGCTTCATACGTTCGTGAGCTATGATGTCACAGACAGATACACAGACTCACAGATTTATATCATCAAACCTCAAATTTATATCATACGTCCTTTCATGTCAAGGGTTAGAAATCGTTTAATAATAACCTACCTGTAATATGCGTTCAGGGGTAAGAGATAAATAAATAAATAAGTAGGTAAGCATGTTACGTTGGCATTTATCGATTTTGGTTCGTCTACCTACCATGTCACTGAGGTCGTCATACTGACTAAACTATCGGCACACAATAGATTTGAAGTCTGCAATGTCCATCAAAACCCTTTTCTAACTTTTTTAACCCTTCTAACACCGAACATGTTTTTTTACTCGACACAATGGTTTTTTGAATCATGTATAGCTTAGACGGGACTTATACGGGATTACATGAATTTTTGAGTAAATTAAAAAAAAAAGCAACGACACGTTTAATGAGATTACTCATTTTTATTCAAATTTTTTGGCCAGAATTTTATGAAATAGGTAACTCGACTGGGGTTTGCTAAAATTACAAAAGGCGTTTAATTAATCTTGGAAATGTCATGTTAATATTTAAGTAGGCTGGTAAGTTCCTACTTAGAAATTCTTTTGAAAAGACAGGGATTACAACCACGTAAGTAATTAGCTAAAGTAGTATGGCATTACATATTTAGTCACAGTTCTTGTACCTACAATAATTATATTTGTAGTTATCGAAGTTCCTTGAGTTGTTCGTACATTCAGTTCTGTTATGGTGTTGTGTTTGCTTTAATAAACCCGCCAAGTGTAATTTTAAAACAATTCTAATACGGGAATCGGGTGCAGATAGATTCTTACGTCCAAATGACAGAATAATACGTTTCATATATTGATATTTATAATGGAGAACAAAATATACAGCATATTCAAATACCTATTCCAAAATATAATTTAAATATTATTGCATTCAATCTTTCATATCTAATTTGACGTTTGTCAAATAATATTTGACATATTTCAATAAAAATAAATGTTACGTAAAAACTACAAAACCTATTGCGATGAAATTGGGTTTGCTGTTTCATGCAATAGGTTTAGATAGCTGGAAATTATTCTGTATTGACACATAGGCTGCTACTTTGAATCCCGATATTCCCACAAGATCGGGACTTACACGGCTAAGTGACACCACTGCTAGTATTTTTTAAAAGCTGTTTTACTTACTCTTTAACCTAAAAGTTAATTTTGCAGATAAAGTTGTACAAACAACAAAAGATTTGTAAGACAACAGTTTCAGTGTTCCATTGTCAAGACCAGTTGTTAAGTTGAAATATGTTAATTTGTAATGTTATTACAAGTTTTGCATAATCTGTTCGCTCATCCGTAAGAATATTGTAAAGAAAAGACATAGGGGTGCTTCGAAGTTTAGACAAATTTTAGGGGTTATAAAAATAAACTACGTGACGCTATTATAGGTTTTATTGGTCTAGTAATGGAGTTGAAAATGCTTAGTATTGTTAGTTGATGAATGAAGGGCTTCGGTCAATGACTCGATTGAAGTTTTGCGATTAGAGTTTGAGGTGTTAATTTATTTCTAACGTTGATTTTATCGAAGCGATAATGGTAGTTATTTGAACTGAGTATGTATGGGGTTGAATGAAAGTTGTCGAAAAGTGTGAGAAAAAATATGGGGCATTAGAATTTGGAGCGCTTTTTTGTGCATTTTGAGTAAATTCTCAAGCACTTGAAAATGGATACTTTAAAAATATAGCCAATTAGGTACCTAAGTAGATAACTTAAGTAGGTATTTGGTTGGAAACTTTGCCCACAGGGCTGAATCGTATAGCCAATCGGCAACATGTTCGTCCTTCGTGATCCAAAACGTAGACCTGTGCAGCCACTGATGAAAATAGATCCATTATCTACTTATCTGATTACTTTTCTACGTAGGGTACGTCTCAGTAGCTTATCATGCACCTTTTTGTTCCTCTGTGGTGTGGCTCCCTTATTTTTGTAACTTGGTAAATCTAACGTTATGGACCGTCCCACCAATCCGGGAGAAGTAGTGGGGATGTGTGCAGGGTTCCCTAATGGCCTAAGGTAGGCGGCCAGAGGTTTACCCACTAAATTCTTCGGTGTCCCTCTCTTCACCGTTTTTCAGGGGGTGGCAGGCACTATTTCCACTACTAACCCCCGGGGTGATACCTCTTCTTCTTCTCCTCATGACCTCTTCCACCACATAAAAACCACATAAAAGAAATACCACATCACGAAAAGTGGAGCAGAACACATTGCCCCCATCTCGGGCCCTTAGTGTTAGAGTTTTTAGGGCCTCTAACGTGACTTAACGACTGTTGCCAGATATAGCAATAGGGGCCAAGATCTTAACAAACCTTACGAAGCACGGAGGAGGTCGAGAAAATATTTTTAACGCATATCAAAGTAATTACCAAGCCAGAGTTTGGATATATTCGCGACCAAAAGACTATCTACCTATAACTGAAGACCATAATGCGCATCTAGCCGTAGTAACTCCTCAAAGAATGTAGATATCCCACTGTCTATCTATCTAATAATATTATGCTTAAATTATGTATCTATGTCTAATATGTATGTATTTACAAAAAAAATAGTGATAGGTGTGTTTTATATCCGTTGTCTAGTCACCGTAACACAAGCTTAGTCGCTTACCATGGGGCTAGATGGCGCTGTGTGTTGTTCAGAGATTTTATTTAATTAATTTATTTATTATTTATATTTATAATTATTTGAGTAAGTATAAAAGATGCGCACGGCTGTAGGCTCTTATATAAAAAAAAACATTCCCAAAATTACCTTGTTTGGTTTCCTATAAAGCTCGCTAGTAAGCACTTTACAACGGAAACACAGAATTTCAACAAGAAAACACTCATCTTGCAATAAAAATAACGTCCGGGGTGTGCGTGCTCTAGCTATAAAAATGGCAATAATTTTCGCGTCCATAATAAAAGTATTGTGCCCAAAATTGTAAGAGGCGACATTTTTATTGGGCGATAAAATATGGACGAAGCACATCATATAGTTCAAGGGGCGCCCATTAAAGCTGTATAGTTTTAATTTACCTTTCTCAACAAGCCGTAAAGTTTCCTGCTAGATGACCACGACGATTTATTGCCTCGATTTTTAGGGTTCCGTACTCAAAGTGTAAAAACGGGACCCTATTACTGACGCTTCGCTGTCTGTCCATCTGTCACTAGGCTGTGTCTCATAAACCGTGACCTAGACAGTTATTTTTTTTCACAGAACATATATTTTTATAGTCGTTATAACAACAAATACTAAAAACAAAATGAATCTAATCCCGCCGGGTACCTACTAAAGTTTTTGAAAGTATTTAAAAAAAAAAAGCCTAATTTAACACTAAGAAATAATGTTTAAACAAAACATAACATACATTTAAGATACAACAAACGTGCTTCTTGAGATAAAAACGCAACGATTGATACCGCGATGCTTCGATCATATATAAACTATAGATACACGGTCCCATACAAAATCGAAATCAAAAAACGGCACTACTTCAACGCTTCCTTATACGGACATAGTACAGTTTAATGTAAACCTTAATCACTGGGCAATAAGGTTGTAAAACACTTATGCACGACTGACAGCGATATGCCTTGTTTCGCTGTAACCGGCTGAAATATGCCTTGTTTTGACGGCTCCATTTCTAGAGCGGCGACCGTGCATCTATGTAGGTTATATATGATCGAAGCCGCGATGTATTTTCCACTGTCGCAATTTAGTGATGGAGTGATAGACTAGCGCGAATGATTATGGTAAATACATTTTAACTTTTGCATTCGTCTAGTGTTCATTTTAGAGTTCCGTATCCAACTGTGATAGTAGTACGGAACCCTTCGTGTCCGTCCGACTCGCACTTGACCGGTTTTATTTACTTTGTGAAGGCTCATTAAATTTTATGTTGTTTTATTTTGCGCTCGTTTTGTTGCAAATATTTTAATGTGTTTTGAAGATTAGATGAGGCATTTTTTAACAATATCAACATCTTGTTTATAAAAATGGCCAAGCGACTATTAATTATCAAGTTATAACTCTTTTTAATTAATAAAAATCAAAATAAATTAATAAAATAGTGTTTCGCTAGTTTTTAATCCATAGCCATTAGTTATACTTATCTTGTCTTATATATAAAATTTCCATGTCACAATGTTAGTAACCCTCCGAAACGGACGATCCGATCCAAACTACACATTCAGTAGGTCTGAGAATCGGCTACTATCTATAATTTATAAGGCAAAACAACGTTTGCCGGGCTAAGCTAGTTTAGGTATAAAAATGAATATTTTACGTTTGGTATTAAGCCGAACGTTCACTAAAGCCAAATTAGCTAAGCTAAATTTAGCTTAACTTCTCAATGTTGAACTAGCGTTTCCTATTTTATTAGCTACAAATTAACTAAGTTAGGCAGGTATCTATAAAAAATAATATCTATTGATATGATAAAAAGATAAAAAGCCAAATTGGTACCAATATTACAAATTGACCGAACAAAAATCGCCCATAAAGAACTGAAACTTCAACCTATGAATTAACTAGTTGAATTTCTTTAACTTCATTCCTTCAAACATGCATTAGAATGTTACCCCCAACAGTTTCTTAAATGTGGGTCATTTAGATTGTGTGGTCTTGTTTTCTACAAAAGATGCATTTAAACGTTTGTAAGAAGTTGATATCCGGTCATTTGATCAAAGGACATCATAAATAGCCACCGATTTAATATAAAAGTATTTTATTACTTACTGTGTGTTAGAGGAAACAGCTGTAATTTAGGAATTAGTTACTGGACTGACAAGTTTTATTGGGACCATCTTAATTGTTGATAAACGAGTACCTTTTTTAAAGCATTTTTTTTTGTTTTCTTTTAATTTAATATAAGATAATTATTTGAATATTTACCAATATCTAGGCTGCACAGGTGTGTACCTATCTGTATTTAACGATGAATTTAAATAGATTTTTCTTGTTTCCCAATATTGGATTAACAGTCTGACTATTTCAGTCAGTCCTAAAGATAACGCCTAAACCACTAACCGATTTTAATGAAAAGGTGCCAATAGTTTCGGAATAATAGCTTACCTGGGTACTCACCCACTCGACAGTGGTAAATTAAATGGTAGGTATGAAAATAATTCCAAGTACAATACCCAGTTAAATTGTCTATTTATTTATTTATAATAAATAATTAACATCGTAATAAAATAAATTTTATTCAACAACGCAAATCAACGCATTATCGCGATAACAAAACCACAGGCAGAATAAGTTGAGATCTGTGACTGGGTCACTGTCAACACCACGTGCTTACTATAGTTTCACATACAAAACCTTTAATCTCAAGTAGGTACTTAAACGCATTATTAAATTTTATTAATAACACAAACAGACAGACATATGGGTACTTATTAACTAAGTGGTCGTTACCATCGACGTCAATTAACACTCCACATCCATCAATCTATCATTGAATTGATAAGATAAACCAACCATTGGCTTTGCCAGCTGGAATCGGCCACTTTTTATAGAAAATGGGTATTGTGTTACTATTTTACTAATGAGCTGGAACAGCTAAAGTTAAAACAACTCTAACTGTGAAGGATTAAAGTCGGAAATTGAATTTTTTGCATCGAATCACCCTGAACTTCAAAGTTCGTCCAAACTAGTTCGCTAACCATGGACAAACAAAAAAGTTTGTTTTTCTTTTTTTCTCTTCGCAAAAAAGTTGCGAATGTAATAAAAGCCAAGGTGACAATGGTACGTAATTTGAAGTGGGCCACTCGTGTTACAAAAGGGCCCTTGTTATTGTTATTATGTATGATATTTGCGCACTTCGTTTGTTCGGTGGTTTGGAAAATAACTTGCTGCTTTTGGGAAAGAGCGGAAAAAACTTACGATTGCCTATGGAATAGTTCCTATAGTTAGGTAGGTATATAGTGATGGATGTCAGCACAAACTAAAATTCAGGATAAAAGTAAATGGGTTATTTTGAGTAGGTAGAAAAACAAATACGCTTTCATAAGTAGAAGCAGAGACCCGCGGTTTCACCCGCGTAAGTCACGATCCCGTGGGAATATCGGGATCAAAAGTAGCTTATATTACTCAGGGTAAATGTAGCTTTCTAATGGTATTGAATTTTTGAAATCGGCACAGTAGCTTTTCAGTTTATTCATTACAAACATACACAGACAAACAAAAATACAAATCTTTTCTATTTATAATAATAGTATAGAAGTATAGATACCCATCTATACTTCTATACTATTATTATAAATAGGTATTCTGAAATTGGGAATGTAATAAACGTTTGATTTTGACAATGTCAAACTGGAAGCTCGCAATTTCCTGACTAGAAATAATTATAATCTGGAACCTAGAACTTACACTGAAAACCCCTATTTCGTCATTCAAGCGCTTCTTTTTCATTATAATTGGATTTTTAAGAAAGGAACTGCTTGCTCAAAGGATTAATTTAGTATCCAATGCACCTTTTATAATAACGATCAAAACTAATCGTTTTTTTTCTACGAAACCGCTTATATTTAATTAAATAAACAAAGCTCTACCTATTTCGAAATTGATTGGGTATTTTTTTGTTTAGACGTTGGAGTTCGGTTAAATATTTAATACTTTACTGAGCTTAGGGCCTTGTAAATCAGTTCTGGGATTATTTAAAAACTTTAGCGATTTATTTCTTTCGTCCATAATAAATATTATAACTACGTCTAGTGGGATATTAAAATCTTTATGAAAGAGCTAAACTTGTACCTTATGATTCTTTGCGACTGCCTAGAAAAAAACATACACAAAGATTTATAATAAGAGTCAGGACTCATGTCTTGTGCGGTACTAAACATTAATAGCAGCTTATAGTAGCTTTTTAGGGTTCCGTACCTAAAGGTAAAAACGGGACCCTATTACTGAGACTTCGCTGTCTGTCTGTCTGTCTGTCTGTCTGTCTGTCTGTCTGTCTGTCTGTCTGTCTGTCCGTCCGTCCGTCCGTCTGTCACCAGGCTGTATCTCATGAACCGTAATAACTAGACGGTTGAAATTTTCACAGAAGATGTATTTCGGTTGCCGCTACAACAACAAATACTAAAAACAAATTAAAACAAATATTTAAGAGGGGCTCCCATACAACAAACGTGTTTCAAAAACATCGAATCGAGTAGGAAATTCAAAATGGCTGCCCTATCTGTCAAATACCAGTCTGCCTTCACTTACCAAAGAGTTTCATATTGTCTTTGTGCCAAAGTTTTTTTTTTAATTTTTTTTAGTGGTGTGGTCGTATGATGGAAGTAAGAATCGAAGCTAAATATGTCACATTTTCCTTCAAATTTTAAAAGTGGTAAACGATTTAGGGTTCGGTACCCAAATGTGATAGTGATACGGAACCCTTCATGCGCGAGTTTCGCACTTGGCCGGGTTTTTTACACTTATTATACTTACAAAACTCATTTCTTATAATTTATTTATGCCTTTGTGTTTTGAAAAAACCAGCCAAGTGCGAGTCGGACTCGCGCACGAAGGGTTCCGTACCATTATCTATACAACAGATTTTGTTTTGAAAGGTAAATTGCGGTTTACGATTTATGACGTTTTAAAAAAAACTACTTACTAGATCTCGTTCAAACCAATTTTCGTTGGGAGTTTGCAAAGTAATGTACATCATATTTTTTAGTTTTATCATTCTCTTATTTTAGAAATTACAGGGGGGGGGGGGGGGGGGGCACACATTTTATCACTTTGGAAGTGTCTCTCGCGCAAACTATTCACTTTAGAAAAAAACGATATTAGAAACCTCAATATAAATTTTGAAGACCTATCTATAGATACCCCACATGTATAGGTTTGATAAAAAAAATGAGTTTCAGTTTTAAGTATGGGCCCCAAAAAAATATTATTTTTTTCTATTTTTGTGTGAAAATCTTAATGCGGTTCACCGAATACATCTATTTACTAAGTTTCAACAGTATAGCTCTTATAGTTTCGGAGAAAAGTGGCTGTGATTGAAATTAAGTAAATTCATTTTTCGGTTTTAGTCGCGTGGTGTTTATTACTTTTAGCATTGTTTCAATGCTCAACGTCGCTCAGAGGAGTACCTATATACGCCAACGACCTTGAAACTGAAAATTCCTGTCGGGCTCATCGAAAATTGTTGATTATTTCATGACGGAATGTCGTAGAACTTTTTTTTGTGCACAGATTGTAGGTGACATTGTTTCCTACATTTTGGTGTAGTTTTAAGACACCTCCTATTGGTGCAAAGCCTATCCAAATTTTAGACAAAAAATGTCTGATTTGGCTAAAATGTCGATAGGCTTCAATACGTTTCGACATATTTGTATGGAAACTGCACTAAAATATCGGAAACAATGTCGCCTACAATCTGTACACAAAAAAAAAGTTCTACGACATTCCGTCATGAAATAATCAACAATTTTCGATGCGCCCGACATGGATTTTCAGTTTTTCAGAATAGGGCCCTTAAGAAATAAATCGTAATCTGAGAGTTAGAGACAGTAAATGAATTGAATTGTAAACTTTGAATTTATTTTGTAACGATTTACCTCTTACTTTTATAAACGCTGATTAACATCTGCATAAACTATATGTGTCGTTTGTCTTTTACTATAACATGAAGTTTTAAAGTTGACAGACAGAGATAATAAACTTTAAATAACATAGTCATCTGTTAATCATCGCTTATAAGTATGGGGTTTAGCTGCTTAACTGTCACGTTAATCAAATACTAGTAACTGTATGTATGTATGTACCTATAGTATAGTTGGATTACCTTTGATGAATTACACCATACTATACTGTTGCGTAATAGGTAACTAATTGCCTAGGTAATAGGTAGATTATAATTTCAAGTGATTACGAAAATAAACCTCCGTTTCTGTTTACATACAATTATAGTGTTCACTCCCTGAGAGGCCCTAGAGAACAAGCTTACTTCGGTATCTCCCGAACTCCGACTGCTCTAAGAACTTATTAAATATGTAGTAGAAATGCGACAAAGTGAATCATATGGTCATTACATAAAAAACACATGAGTTTCTTATGTCTTCTTCTCATTGGAGGTCGCGTTCTGAAAACACACTAAATTACTGACGATTCATTCCAACCCGTTATTATCTTATTGAATAAACATAGGAGTTAGAGTCTGTTAGAGTTTGACACTATTACAGAGCAGTCGCCATATCCCTATATTGTTTTCCTCATTTTCTTCTTCTTAACTTAACTTAAATTATTTAGAATGTAAATAATTTTAAGAGCTTTTTAACACAATTGACGATCTTAAATGAACAGTTACGTTTCTTACAAATCAAATAATTCGTTTTTGTTGTAGAGACTTCCTAATTAGGGACGTTGTTTTAAAATTTTAATTGATGCAATAAATATTGCAGAAACGACAAGACTGGAATTTGATGACTGTTTTTAATGTTTTTATTTTTAGGGTTTCGACAATAAGAAATCCTTCGAAGTTGAATTATGTCTGTCTGTCGTCAGCGGTTAAGCCCAGTAACGCTTTTTACAAATAAGCTGTAACTTTGCATAAGTGTATATATTGATCACGCCGACAAAGTCGTACCTGCTTATAATTAAAAAACTAAAACAAAAAATATAGATTGGGAGGGGGCAGTCGGTCATCTTACCTCATTAGTACCAACTGGAGACTTATATGGTGGAAAGAGTAGTAAAAGTTATGCTAAAAAAACTCGGTCGGCCTCGAGTCGGCCTGGGCCCGTCCGAGCTCAGCCCGTTTTTAGGGGAGCAATCGGGCCTGGGAACTTACCTCATTAGTACCAAGTTGGGACTAATATGGTGGAAAGAGTAGTAAAAGTTATGCTAAAAAAACTCGGTCGGCCTCGAGTCGGCCTGGGCCCGTCCGAGCTCAGCCCGTTTTTAGGGGAGCAATCGGGCCTGGGAACTTACCTCATTAGTACCAAGTTGGGACTAATATGGTAGAAAGTAGACTAAAAGTTATGCTTGAAAAACTCGGTCGGTCTTGAGTCGGCCTGGGCCCGTCCCTACTCAGCTCAGTTTTATGTTGGTATACTAAAACTTAGACGCTTAGTTCTGAGAAACTGTAACTTCGCATACATATACGTTATAACTACGCAATCAAAGTTTAGAATTAAAATTTAAAAAAAAAAGTTTCTGTAGGGTAGCTCCCGTACATGTAAGATGGAGATTTTTTTTTAAAGTCGCGTCTATCCCATCGTGTGGGGTATCGTTAGAAAGCTTTTTAAAAAATATTGTGGGTCTTCTAAAACCATTTTACATTTTGCGAAATACTGATCTTTAAAATGTTACTATTTTCAGAGTCATATTTTGCTATTATAATATCGAATCATAGGATGAAACTATTATGGTGAGGAAGTAGACTTATAGTTATGTGAAAAAAACTTGGTCAGCCGCGAGTCAGCCTGTCCGTTTCTTAACTCAGCCCAGATTTATGTTTACATACTAATCTTAGGTACTAAGTACTAGTTCTCGTATATCCCATTGTGTGGGGTATCATTAGAAAGCTTGTTTAAAAATATTGTGGGTTTTCTAAAACCATTTTTCATTTAAGGGTACCATTTGCGAAATATGGATCTTTTTAATGGTACCACCCCACACGATGGGGTAGACATGCACTAGTACTTAGCAACTAAGATTAGTGTGTAAACATAATCTTGGGCTGAATACAGAAACGGACAGGCTGACTCGCGGCTGACCTGGTATTTTTGGCATAATTTTGAGTCTACTTCCTCACCATAATAGTCTAAGCCTATTACGCAATAACATAATAGGAACACATGCCTCTGAAAATAGTAACATTTTGATGTTGATTATTTCGCAAACGGAACTCTTAAATGAAAAACAGTTTTACGAGACACACCTTATTTTCAAAAAAGCTTTCTAGCGGTACCACACACGAAGGTGTATATGCAAAATTAAATAAAAACCCCATCTTACATGTACGGGAGCTACCCTACAGAAACTATTTTTATTTTTAATTTTATTTCTCAACTTTGTTTGCGTAGTTAATACGTATACATATGCGAAGTTACGGCTTCCTATTACTCAAATACACAATAATGACACATGACTCTGAAAATAGTTACGTGTTAAAGATCAATATTCTGCAAACGGAACCCTTAAATGAAAAATGGTTTTAGAAAACCCTCAATATTTTTAAACAAGCTTTCTAATGGTACCCCACACGATGAGATAGACGCGAACTAGTACTAAGCATCTTAGATTAGTACGTAAACATATTCCTGGGCTGAGTTACAAAACTTACAGGCTGACTCGCGGCTGACCAAGTTTTTTTTCACATAACTTTAAGTCCACTTCCTCACCATAATAGTTTCATCCTATGATTCGATATTATAATAGCTAAATATGACTCTGAAAATAGTAACATTTTAAAGATCAGTATTTCGCAAACGGAACCCTTAAATGTAAAATGGTTTTAAAAAACCCACAATATTTTTTAAAAAGCTTTCTAACGATATCCCACACGATGGGATAAACGCGACTTAAAAAAAAAATCTCCATCTTACATGTACGGGAGCTACCCTACAGAAACTTTTTTTTTTTAATTTTAATTCTAAACTTTGATTGCGTAGTTATAACGTATATGTATGCGAAGTTACAGTTTCTCAGAACTAAGCGTCTAAGTTTTAGTATACCAACATAAAACTGGGCTTAGTAGGGACGGGCCCAGGCCGACTCGAGGCCGACCGAGTTTTTTAAGCATAACTTTTAGTCTACTTTATACCATATTAGTCCCAACGTGGTACTAATGAGGTAAGTTCCCAGGCCCGATTGCTCCCCTAAAAACGGGCTGAGCTCGGACGGGCCCATAGGCCGATTCGAGGCCGACCGAGTTTTTTTAGCATAAATTTTACTACTCTTTCCACCATATTAGTCCCAACTTGGTACTAATGAGGTAAGTTCCCAGGCCCGATTGCTCCCCTAAAAACGGGCTGAGCTCGGACGGGCCCAGGCCGACTCGAGGCCGATCGAGTTTTTTTAGCATAACTTTTACTACTCTTTCCACCATATAAGTCTCTAGTTGGTACTAATGAGGTAAGATGACCGACTGCCCCCTCCCAATCTAATAATTTTGGATTCCGTCCCCTCACGTAAAAAACCATGTTTTTTTTCTTGTCTTACCCCATCGCGTGATTTACCATTACATAGCTCTTTCTAAAAAGTGGGTTTACAAAAACAATTTTTCAATTCAGGGTTCTATTTGTATTATTGAGCCATGCCTCCTTTACCAGTCAAATGGCTGTTAGGTAGGTACCTACTTATTTAATTTAAAATGTATTTCTTAGAAGCTTTTTCTTTATTATTACGTGTATCCTTTAATAAAATAATACACAGATACATCCTTATTGCTTTTCTTCCTTATTTCCTAAAACAACGTCTACCAACCATAACATTTGCCTCTCATGTCACTTAAATAAGTAGGTACCCAAGTTCCGCTCTCAGGTTTTAAGAAGGTTCAACCACCCATTACAATTGAAACATAATATTTCACAAAGTTACAAGTCGTCATAAAACACAATTAATTCAATATACAAATCCTCAGAAAAAAGAGACTTTTCCGTCGGAAATAATTAAGAAATTTCATAAAAGTCGTTAGGGTTTAGAATCGTGTTGGACTGGGAACTTTGTATCGGCTGATAGTTCACCCACGTTTAAAAATTAAAGTCGTCTATTTTTTTTTTCGTCGATTATTGTTTGTTTACCATATTTAAAAAAAATGTTAGAAAAATTGCTAAAAATGTGAACAGAGGTCATTATTTAATGAGATAAAATGAGAGGAGAGTCGAGATAGTCAATACTTGTGACAATGCCTATACAATAGCGTTGTCACAGCTGAAACCTTGATAATATATTCTATTACTCAAATTATCATAATGTAAAATATGACAAGGTGGGGAAAACCTCAACCATAAAATAAAATGTACTAAAAATCGAAACATTTATAAAGTCCATTTTGTTCTCCTTTGGGGGTTAAATTACTTAAATTCCTATCTACCGTCAATTTAAAACTTTATTATACCTACCTATTCATTACTTCCGAGTAGGTAGGTAGGTATCTAGTTCATTGTAACTTAATTACTTTTCTACCGAAATTCTACCGTGAAGCATTCCCCCCCCCCCTCCCCCTCCAAAAACACAGTAAAAGTTTATTATTAAAGTAAAGTACCTAGTCTGCGGAGGCTCTAAATGGAATCAGAACAGAGTAACGAAGCGTGGTCGAAGTCATGCGCGGGACAAACGAACTCACTTTAACGTTTATAACACTTTTTGTATACAAAAAAAAAATGAATTAAACACCGCAGAAACCAATACTATATCAAGATGTATTTCATTACCTAGTCACATTATCTAATATATAAAGGATATCCCTCAATCCCCATACATTGGTTTCCCTTTGTCTTATACGAACAAGGGGTTGCTTTCTGAGTGCTAAACAATACACTAAATCGATCTACGGCATATTCAAATTACGGACACTCTATATTTAGTCATAAAAATAAAAGATAAATCGAATTTTGAGGTTACAATTTGTCAAAATACAGTCTTCTCAGTGTTGACTTTGACGTTAACATTGACCGTAGAAAAAATTATACGATTTTTTAATATGCACGGTTCAGTGTTTTTAATTGACGAGTCCTGTTTGAATATTGGATAGATTAATTCGCGACTAATATTACATTATTTGCCAAGACCATACGGCCTATTTAGCTTAGTATATTCGGAATGTATTACAAGTATAGGTATGTACGTAAGTAATTATTGATTAGATACAATGAGTTTAATCACGTTATAATTGTTTTTGTTCCCGCCAAATCTTATTCCCAAGAAAGTAGATCAGCTGTTAAGTTGTCCTATACTCTGTGGAAAAATGGCGTCAAATACTATTGTGAAATGTAGTAAAATATATCCTATTTGTTCTCAGATTTCTAAAGTGTCTATTACATTATAGTATTTTATCCATTTATGAAAAATTATGAGGCATATCCTGATCAAGGTTTCGAACGTATAAGACTAAGGGATCTTTTGAGGGATGTCCTTTACATGTCACAGTGTTAGTTACCGTACTCCTCCGAAACGGCTTCACCAATCTCCACCAAACTTCACATACGTATTCAGTAGGTCTGAGAATCGGCTACTATCTATAATTTATGAGGCAAAACAACGTTTGCCGGGTCAGCTAGTAATAATATAAAATTATGAGACAGTGGGAATCATAGAACAAAGTTGACTAAAAACCGAAACATTTATGAAGTCTATTTTGTTCTCCAGTGGTGTATCACAAACATGGCAAGATCCAATTACTTAAATTCCTTGAAAATATAATAAATTTAAGCAAAAACCTAATAATATAATAATAATATCTACCGTTTATTTAAAAAATCACTACCAATTCATTACTTCCGAGTACGAGGTACCTAGTTCATTGTAACTTAATTAGGTACTTTCAGATTTTTGGAATCATTTACCCCCGAAAAAAACAATAAAAGTTTATTATTAAAGCAAAGTTCCCAGTCTGCGGAGGATCTAAATGGAATCAGAACAGAGTAACGAAGCGTGGTCGAACTCATGCGCGGGACAAACGAACTCACTTTTACGTTTATGACACTTTTTGTACAGAAAATTTAATTAAATGCCGTTGTTTGCTTTTTATAGGCACTCTTTTGGGAGTTTATTTGACGGCGTATTCCCTATTTTTCATCATTTTAGTAGTAGGTATTTCTTTTTTTTTTAACTTCTCACAATGATGATGGTTCAATAGGTACCCCAAAACCTAGTAATATTATAAACATGAAAGATTTCATGTAAGTTTGTGTGTAAGTAAGTAAAACTACTGAACGATTGCTATAAAACTTAGTACTATGCAGAAAGCATGGGAACTGTATACCTTAAGATTGGCATACCTTAAAGCCGCGTACAGACATCGCGAGGCATGTGTTGTTCTACTGACGAACCCTGTGCATGGTTGTTTGCGTGCTCAGCTTGAGCATGTGTCGTGTGTGACACATGCCTCAGGTTGAGGCATGTGTCGTGTGTGACACATGCCTCAGGTTGAGGCACGAGAGGCAAACCATTCGTGGCACATGAATCGCGATGTCTGTCGCGATGCATACCTGCATACCAAAGAGTAGCAGGACAACAATAAGGCTACATTTTCTCCCGGTATTCCAACAGGATCTGGACTTACGCAAGTGAAACCGGGGTGCTGTAGTGCTTAAAATAAATCGCAAGTATAACTGGCCGATGGACAACACACAGCCTAAACGGTTAAGCTAAGAAACTTGAATACAACAATAAATTTCGTAAATCATTTCAAGATATCCTAGACTATTTACGAAAGCATCAATGAGAAAGTCGGTTGCACAGTGAGGAATGGCGGATCCAATTTCCGGACAAGGCAAATATTTATGCGGCTCCCAATTGTGGATTTATGCGGGATTTGATTTGATCCAAGTCGTTTCTTGTGTTCAATATTTCTTTGGATAATCTTAAATTATAATATAATTTTGGAAATTCTATAAAACTTTTGCGAAACTCCAGAAACGGACCAGTCGCGTTCGACCAGCATGTGCAAATAGATGTTACTGTTTGCTAGATATTAAATTAATAAGTAGCTGCACCCGCGGGTTTGCCCGCGTTTATTACAGTTTCCGCGGGAATATCGACATAAAAAATAATATCCAGCTATCTTTCCAAGTTTCATCGCAATCGGTTCCGAAGTATTGGCGTAAAAGAGTCACAAACATACTTGTTTGCTTACTTACATTTATAATATAAATAAATATAAATAAATAAATATTGCACGACGTTACACACAATGCAATCTAGCCCCAAACTAAGCACTAGGCTTGTACTATGGGTACTAGACAACGGATATACTACATATTATACTTTTTTTTTTTTTTTGTAAATACATAGATATATATGATACATAGAAAACACTGAATATTCCATGTCTTCAGACCGTGGTGAGTCCTAGGCGTGTTGGTTTCCTCACGATGTTTTCCTTCACCGTAAGAGCGATGTTATTAGCGCACATACCTTTTTCTTAAAGAAAAAGACATTGGTGCACGGTCGGTCTGGATTCGAACCCACGACTCTCGGAATGAAAGCCGGGGTATCTACCACTAGACCAACACCGCTATAAGTAGGATGATTTAACAATATAACTAGCATATAAATGAAATGAAACGGATGTGTTTTAAAACGGACACTATCAAACATATTTTATGTTTTTTGGATGTTAGCATCATTGATGAAGTGAATATAGACCCTTGTTTTTGGTCATCAATGGTGCCAACACCCAAAAATCCTAAAATATTTTCGATCAAAAACTTGAGATATCGATAGTGTCCGTTGCAAAACACGTCGGTTTCATTGCGGATTCTCCTACCTCGTAACAGTTTATTCCACTTTCTTCACCTGGATGATTTAAGTGGAAATGTTAATCTCTTCATATCACCTGGAAATCATTTCACCCAGGTGAAATAAGTCGACATAAGCAACGTCCTATGTTCACCTTGGAATTGATTCACCCAGGTTTTTCCGTCTTGTGAACTTGTGAACTTTTATCACCCACATAAACCATAACATCATATCAACAATGATATAACAATCCATTTGCAATTAAATTCCACAAAGGGTTAAAAGAAATTAATACCATACTGGAAATTAAACCTTCTAAGAATAGGCTCTCGCCCTTTTGAGCATCAAAGTCAAGGTAATGAGGGCGCCGCCCGCCCTTATGGTTGGGGTAGCATCTTGTTTGCCAAGTTATGATTAAGATTCATGAGTAAGGCTGGTAAGGCTAAAATAGGGGTAAAAAGGTTCTAAGATATTAAATGCATAGGTACATTATTATCAGAATGAATGTAGGTACCTACCTATATAAAACTAGCATCACTCCGCGGTTTCACCCGCGTAAGTCCCGATGGCGCGGGATTTACGGGGTCAAAATTAGCCTATGGCCTTCTCCAAGGTCCCATCTATCTCTATACCAAAATTGATTTAGGTGTGGAAGTGTAACAGACGGATATACAGACAGATAGCCAGGTAGACAGACGGAGTTACTTTCGCATTTAAGATATTAGTAAGATAAGATGGTATAGTTATCTTATTAAATGACAGTTTTAAAAGAAAATAAAAAATATCACTTCGTGCCCAAATTTTTAAAAGCTATGAAACTTTGGACTTTGTAGTCCGTGTCTAAAAGATTATACTTCTGTCCATCGTAAAAGGCGACCAAAAGGGGTTTCACAGGTGTACGTCTAAAGATCGCCAAAGATCTCGCAACATACAGGGTCAGTATTACGCTCCGCAATCGTGTTTCAATAGTGTGTCGATAGAATATTAATCGTCATATTTGACGTGTATTTGACACATTTGGCAGTTTCCTATGTTAACTATTCTATCGACACACCACTGCGACACCACTGAGACACCACTAAGATGCCACTGATGGAGTCTCGATAGTTGTCAAAACTCTAATGACAGGATGGATTTTTAACAGGCTTGACAGACAGATAGACAGAGAAGGTTGGTTACCATGGTTACTATTACTATTGCAATTCCACTGAGACACCATTACGATACTATTGAAGTCTACCAAATTTGTCACAGTCTCGATATAATGGTAATAGTGTGTCGATATAATCGTAATAGTATTGTCATCTTGTGTCATTTAGTGTGATACCGGTCCTGGAGTGGGGGGGCTTAACCACATTCCCCTGACATTTTTTTGTGCCATCGACACAAATAAGAAGAAGCGATGAAACTAATAAAATAAATAAATTCTGTGAACAATACACAGCGCCATCTAGCCCCGTGGTAAGCGACTAAGCTTGTGTTACGGTGACTCAACACATATCAGCCAGTAATTCATATAATTTACGTTTGATTTCTATGAATGATACATATTATGTTCCAAATTCAAATTTACTTTGCTCCCGGCTGTTTTATTTTGCTCCCGGCTGTTTTACTTTGCTCCCGGCTGTTTATCTTAACAGAAAAGAGCTACTTTGATCCAACTTATAGAGGACCAAAGCGACACATTTTGAATAGAAGGGATGAAAACAAATTTGAATTTCGAACGTCAGAAATAATCGTTCGAAAAAAACGCACCAAAGAAATGCTGGATTGACTGACAATGCCAAAATTAGTTAACACCACTCGATTAAAACATAAAAAATGAGTTAAATTCCAATCCAAAACAAAAATAGAAGAAAAATCTTTAAGAAAAGGTAAACAAATTTCTTATTTTTATAGCTCAAAGCATTCTACTAGAAACATTTTTACAAAGAAAAATTCATCGGAAGGATTCTTGATGATGCGCTTCTCCTTGTAAAATATTTTAAAGGTAAACAAACTTATCTTTATTGAATAAATAAAAATGTGTTTCAAAAATTCAATTTGCGAAATTCACTGACATTCGGCCAGTCTGAGACTTTGAACTTAGGAGCATAACCTTATGTGTACTGTGATTTCAGTGTTCGGTGCTTCGAACAGAGTGCCAGGCCAGCATCTTAATGTAGGTAAGTACTAAATTATCATAAAAAAAAATGAGCTGTAATCTTATTAATGAATAGTCTCTGTCACATATACCAGGATAGCTGTACTATTAAAGTGACAAAGATTCACAACAGGTAGATGCAGGCTACAAAACGATAGGGTAATATCTAGTTACTACATCGGAAATATTTCGATTGGACGTGAAGTTTCATTGGCACAAACATCCAATTTGTTTTCACGGGTTTTTCACAAAAAAGTTTCACAGTTCAATTACTACAGTGACGACACTAGACCGCACAGTTGTTTGTCAATTTCATATCGGTTCTATCAGTTTTTGTTGCACGTTCCCTCTACTGTTTATGCTGGGGTTACATTAGCAGGCTACGGCCAATATTCGTGTTTACGTGATGTACTTATGTGGCCAGGTAGAGCACAACGTAGTATTTGGGCAAAGACGATGTACTATCGGGGCCCTGTCGGTAAACTGGCGCGAATCAAAGGGATTTGCCGCGATAATATTCGCTTGGGTGACTACACCTGCGTCAATTCAGTGTCGTCCAGACTTGGCCACGTCTCGGTCGCACAACAAACTGAACAACGATGCATCGCGTCAACGTGTCACGAATCTTCGTCC
Organism: Idaea biselata; assembly: GCA_958496205.1. NCBI lineage: Eukaryota > Metazoa > Arthropoda > Insecta > Lepidoptera > Geometridae > Idaea > Idaea biselata. The sequence goes on from OY292404.1 coordinate 18,419,702, forward strand.
GCCTAATGTAGACAAGCACATCGCTTAGGCCCGATTAGGATGTTTTTGTCGCGACAATGCGACACGAATATTCGCTCGCAATGTAGCCCCAGCATTATAGTCGAAAGCTTCAACATTCTCGTATAGCGCGAACCGATTGACGTTTGAATTGTATCAGTCCGAATCCTTCTACATTTCCTATTTCAATTCAGCTAGCCTTCCCAAAAGGTGCAAATGGCACGATACAATTTGTAAACAATTATAAAAATAACTCTTTTGTTAAAATCCGGACAAAAGAACTGCATTTTTTAATTTTCGAATTCAAGTATCCAACTTTGTTCCTATACACGGCACGACAAAATTAATTAGTTCCATCAATCACTAACGTCAGTTCGTACACCGGCCCACTGGTTTTAAAAAGACCAACTATGACAAAAAAAATGTAACGTGATTCGACCATTGTATTTGAACTTCGAACCCTTTAGAATTCGAAGTTTAGATTTATTCTATAGTTTGTGGAGCTTGGGCGGAGATCTATGGGGACAATATTTTGAATATCTCGGGTGTGAGGATTTAATAGGGAAGTTTGTTTAGAATTCTAACGTTCGGGTCATTGGTTTTAGTTCTTCTGTTTTGCATTCCATGTGATATGTCACGCCCACGATGTGTCATATTGTCTGTGTATTAAGTATTTATGCTTCAAAATAAATATTTGTGTCTGGTCTGGCTGTCTCTCTATGTAATGTATCTATTTACAAAACAAAAATAAATTTAAGTAGGTATTATATCCGTTGTCTAGTCACCGTAACACAAGCTTAGTAGCGCCACGGGGCTAGATAATGCTTGTTTATTTATCTAATAACATAGTATCAGATATAAAACATTCAAAAGACGGGTTTTTTTGGATTATGTAGGAAATAGATAGATAGTTATGGTACCAAAAACACAAAATTCAAATTATACAAAGAATAACTTAAAACTACAGTGGTAGGTACAATGAGCGGCCTTATCATCTATGGGCGATCTTTTTCAGGGAACCAATGAATGGACAAGACTTAAGCAATTTTGGGTAAGACTTAAGAAAATAATGGGTGAAGATGTTTGTTGTTATTTTGTTAAATTGTTAACGGACAATATGTGAAATATATGATTATTAACTAACATTTTAAAAGCTATATCATATACTCTACAAATGGTCCTCATTCAAATCTAAAACTTAAATAAACAGAAAAAAATATCGATTACCTCTAACAAATTGCTTTCAAAAACTTCTCTTCATACCTTTTCTCTAAAAAAGATTTCAATATAGTTATACTCGTACTCCAACCCCTCAATTTTCACTATTCTATTGACTGTGACATACAGACACATTCATCATCGATTCTGATAATTTACATATATATAAAAAGGTCCGCGTATGACAGCAATCTATCATACAGTGACAATAGGCACGCGCCCTTTTCGTACCTTCTGCCGACTTTTTAATAAAATAACAAAATACTACGTTGGATTTAATTAAATTAGGGGGATTATTGCGTTATAATGAATTTCGAGTGCATTTAATCTTATTGTAAGTGTTAATACCTATGCGAAGGACTCTTATTTGTGTAAAAATATATTCTAAATTACTAATAAGTAGTATCCAGTGCTTGTTTTACACCAGTAAACTTAAATTAACACGATTTGTTAACATTTACCTACATGTTACCGGGTCTTAATCGTATGTGTACCTTTTATTATTTATTTTCTTACCTCGACGTTTTAACTATATTCCATTAATCTTGGTAGCGAAGAGCCTAAGGTACCCCGTGCACTAGGCAGCCTGGCTGCTGCAGCCAGTAAATCATATGACGTTGTATGGGAGCCCGCGCACTAGGCAGCCACGAAATCCCAGCTGAATTCTGGCTGCCAAGTACGCGGGATATTCCCGCCGCGCGCAAGTATTTGTAGTTAATGTACAGTTAATGGTATGTATTTACAAAAAAAAGTATAATATGTAGTACCTATATTGCGTCGTGCGATATTTATTTATTTATCTCTGAGCATGACACTTGATTTGGCAATAAATTTTAAAGCAAACTCGATAAATGTATTTGTAAAAAACATTCATGCATATAATTCACATAAATCGAACTATTTTATGGTTTGTTTTCCGTACACAGTAATTGAATAATTTATGTTTTTTTAGTTAGTTCATAAATTTCGCACTATTTTCATCGTTATTGTTAATATTTTAACCGTAAAACATAAACATTAGTAGGCTCGACAACTTGTATTGTAATACGGTGGGCATTGAATATGTATTTCGTCAACAATGATGCGTGCGCGCATCTTTTTGTATGATAATTTGATAAAAGAGACTCATTTGCATTATGACATTTGGTGGTGTCACACGTGACGTCTGACAGACATGTCGATGGTAAAATATTGTTATTTTCAAACATAAACGTGTTATAGGCATAACAACAAAACTGCTTTCATTTAGCTTTCATAAATGAAAACACTTTTGTATTGAAATATAAAAACGTTTCCTAAACTGAACTGATTGACTGACCCTTCAACGAAAATAAACAAAACTTACTAATATTATAAAGGTGAAAGTTTGTAAGCGTGTACACAGACACACACTGTATATTATAGATACCTGGAATAACACATACTTTTTATCACGATATTCACACGGGTTCAGGAAGAGATAGGGTAGTCTATGCCGGAGCTACTCGGCAACGAGTAGTGCTGCTAGGAAGTATATAAATTACTGAAAGTGCCGACCCGCGGAAGTGCCGACCCCTCTGCCTCTAAGTCCCTTTAGCTTTAAGCTATGTTTTGTACGTAATCAAAAGTAGCCTATGTCCTTCTCCAAGGCCATATCCAGCTCTATACCAAAAGTTATCAAAATCGGTTCGGCGATTGAATAGATGTTCCCGCGGGATCGAGTTTTACGCGGGCGAAACCGCGGGCACAGCTAGTTTCTAACAAATTGTTTAAGTATACACTTTCTTCCTATTAGATCGGCAGGTGCAGTTTGATTTAATTTTGTACTAACAACGCCTGTCCCAAACTAGACGCCAAAATGACATTCAATAAAAAGAAACAAAAACTAATTGTTATTTGTAACACTTTGAGTAATTGTTTCAAACAATATACCACCCCTTTAATGAGATCTTGACTTTTGTTTGGATTGTGAGAAAAAATAACCCTGAATTAACATGAACATTAATTTAATACACAAATTGTTTTGTGGTGTACAAAGTTTATTGTTATTTATTTCACACGCTCGCGTTTGTACTGTTGAAATTGTAATTACAATGTTTTAATTTAATTGTTTTTGGTTTAATCTTTCTTTATTTTATAACTGTACTTAACTGTATTTATTATTCTATTAATATTATAAACTAGCTGACCCGGCGAACTTTGTTCCGCCCTAGAGACAAAAATATTTAAAGATCTGGACTTACGCAAGTGAAACCGCAGGGCACAGCTGATATATTTTACATACGTGCCTACCTAATTAATTACCTTTAATATTGTTTTATTTAGTACGGCTATCTATTATGGAAAATATATCTAAGTTGGTACTTGTACAAGATTAATCAGGCGCAATAAAAAAACCAAACAATTGATGGATTTAACAAAAAACCACAGAACGATTTCAATAGGCCATAAATCTATTAACAGTATTGCCACACTGCGATTTTTTTTTCACTAGTAACTCGCCGCATTGTGGTCCCGAAATCCCAACGACTACGTGCTTTTGCAATTCTAATCGAGCTTTGTTGGTTTTGTGTTACTGAAGTTATATTATTGCCCTATCCGTATGAATAAAAACTTATATAAAGGAAAGTTTTTTTAGTTCAGTATACCTACTCTATTTCACAATCTTAAATCAAAAATAAACAAAAAACTCATTTATTCAAAAGTAACAGCTCTTTATTTACTTTTACCTTTGATATTGACAGTTCTTTGTTTATATTTTAGTAGTTCATAATTTTAGTTTCTTGATAAATAGCTCTATTCTTAATAAATTTTCAATTTTCATACCTACTATTATTCATAAAAAATCTAATATGCAAGGGCATGCGGGATTTAAAGAAACTTAACATCTATCTTACCCCCTTAAATATAAACGATAACACAGTATATATTCACAGTACCTATATATTAAAAAAAAAAAATCTAACGAACAGTACGCAATCTGAACTGTAGCTTTTTAGAGATGTTCAAAACTCCGATACCATGCATATTAATATCGAATTTAATTCTTTAATAAACGATAACTAAGTTTAAATAACATTTGTCACTGTCTGTTAACTTTGAAACTTCATGTTACAGTAAAAGACAAATGTTACACAAACTTAGTCACCATTTATAAGTGAGTAAGTAACGTTTGTACAAAAATACCCGGTAAATCAGTCAAACGCTGCAAACGCGATAAACCGTATATAAAGAACAAATGTTCCGTGAAAATTCAACATAATCGTAAATAAAAGAGAGTTCTGTAACAACAATACAACACTCTACTCAACAATAACTTGACGTTTTTCAAACCCTTTACGCTCTGTGTCAAAATGTCATAAATTTTGACTTTTTAAATCAGAGCGGAAGCTATTGGTGTCGTTAAATTGTTGCATCTGTTAATTTTACTTGAATTCGTTTTGACATTTTTAGTAATTTTGAGAAGCGTAAATTTTGGAACCGTGATTTTTGCTTTTGGGAAGTTATTATTTAAAAAGCAGATAGTTCTTTTCAATAAACTTATTTTTCGAGAGTAAAAAAGAACATGGAACTATATTGATAACATCCTCTTTTTTTGGAAACCGGTTAAAAAATTAACGGATTATAATAATTGTGATTAAATAGAAATAATTTAGGTAAATAAAAAAAACTCTTCTCTTCGTTTTCTTCTACTCATAAAATTATTACGACTAATAGAGAGTACTGTAACAACAATACAACACTTTACTCAACAATAACTTGACGTTTTTCAAACCCTTTACGCTCCGTGTCAAATCAAATGTCATAAATTCTGACTTTTTAAATCAGAGCGGAAGCTATTGGTGTCGTTAAATTGTTGCATCTGTGAATTCGTTTTAACATTTTTAGTAATTTTGAGAAGCGTAAATATTAGGATGATGGAATTTTGGAACCGTGAATTTTACTTTTGGGAAGTTATTATTTAAAAAGCAGATTGTTTTATTAAATTGTCATTTTTTCTAGAGTAAAAAAGAACATGGAACCGAATTGGTAACCTCCTACTTTTTAAAAAGTCGGTTAAGAATGTAACTCATTATAATAATTTGTAGGTAATTTAATAGAAATATTATGAAAAAAAAAATACATTTAAAAAAAATCTGTTCTCTTCTTTTTCTTCTACTATCAGTAGTAATTAATTCTACTGATAGTAGAAAAAATCGTAATTAAAAGAGAGTACTGTAACAACAATACAACACTCTAGTCAACAATAACTTGACATTTTTCAAACCCTTTACGCTCTGTGTCAAATGTCATAAATTCTGACTTTTTAAATCAGAGCGGAAGCTATTGGTGTCGTTAAATTGTTGCATCTGTTAATTTTACTTGAATTCGTTTTGACATTTTTAGTAATTTTGAGAAGCATAAATATTGGGAAGACAGAATTTTGGAACCGTGAATTCTGCTTTATTTAAAAAGAATAATAAATTTCCTATTCACATTCTATTCACAAATTTTTCAAGTATAAAAAGAGCATAGATCCGAATTGATCCTCCTCCTTTTTCGAAAGTCGGTTAAAATGTAGCTTATTATAATTGTAAATCAATATTTAATTTATTCATGAGGAAGCTAAAATTGTGTGTAGCATGTAGTCTGAACTTTGGAAGGTTAGACATAATAGTAATATCTATACTAATATTCAACAAACTCAGGATATCTAATATTTTATAGAGGAAATATTTATTAGTTTGTTTGTAACGAATAGGCTCCAAAACTGCTGGACCAATTTCAAGAGTTCTTTTACCATTAGAAAGCTACATCATCAAGGAGTAACAAAGGTTTTGATCCCCAAATTCTCACGGGATCGCTACTTACGCGGGTGAAACCGCGGTACGAAGCTAGTATAATATAATCTACAGTTGCGTTGCGTTTCCTTCAACTTCATAGACCAAAACCTTAAAGAAACTGTCATCATTAATAAGTCTTACTTATTAGACACGACAATTAAATTAATAATCATAGACCTTTACAAATTACAGCCATAACTCACACAGTATTATTTGAAATAACATACCCTGGCACGCGTCACACACTCTAAGCACAGACAATCGTACATCCGACACGCGCTCCTTATTAAATTATAAAGAAAATAAACCGGTAGACTTGCTAACTTATACCGAAACAAAAAGTCCTAACCCCTTTAAAATCCATTGGATATAAGACCTTATGTTGCCCCCGATCTGTCTCCTGCAGGATAAGTTATATCAGTTTATAAAAGTCGTATCTGCTTTTGTATTAAATTGAGATAGGATGTTTCGGTTCAGAATTGATGTGGATTCTAAAGTTCAAAAAGTTGGAGAGACGTAGAATTTGTATTGACTTGTAACGTTTCGATGTTGAGACGATTTTGAACAGGGGAAGACACCGGAACCAAGCCACGTGGATAACCAGGTGGGTGTGATTTTTTAGGTTGTAAAGGAAATGACTTTTACCAGTTGTGGCGTTTTTTTTTTCGAATGACTTTATCTTTATTGGCTTTAATGTGTTGACAATGAAGGAAGTCAATTTTAAGGATAAGGTTTTAGATGTTTTTTTATTAATTCTGTTTGTTATCGTCTTTTAGATTTATTATAACATTTTTGTTAAAAAAATAATCACAAACTTAATATGTAAAACTATTTATTGAAAAATGCTTTGAAAAACTTTAGTACCGGACAAGACTTGAACCTGCGACTCCGTTCTGCGTATTCCGTTCCAGCGCGATAGACCCTCCGCTAACGGGTAAGCGGAACCGAATTTTTAAGAAAGCACCTTCTCGTATCCTTGCGAGTAAGGCCTAGTTTGAAAGCATTTTTCTTAAAAAGCAGTATTTACACTAATAAATAATGTTAGCAATGAATCCAAACTGTATGGTTCTAACTAATACGGCGGTTGTCCTTGGCTGCATCTTATAGTGCAGACAAGGATAATCGCCGGTTTGGTGTCCACTTCTTAGTTCGCGATGAAAACTGATATTGAAAATCGCCTCTACGTGTTGGCTTCGGCTCAACGCACATCTGCTAAAGATCCTGAGGTTCAATCTATACTTCAAAGTACGTAGAAATATACATATTTTTAACTACTAACTTGTAATCACCGTAACAACAGATGTTCACCAAGTAAATTAACTCGTAAGACAATTTTCTTATACTTAAATGAGGCATATCGGCTTAATGCTTTCGCTCAATAAAATCGAACTTAACGATCCGTATTCTGATACAAAAAAGAAAGGGTGGTAAAAAAATAATGGAATTATAGTTTGCATGAACAAGCCTGTACCATTTTTTTTCTAAGACATTGTTCTTGTAGTTTAGGAAAGAACGAACAGAACATAAAATAGTTCTGACGTAGATAGGGTAAACTCAAAAAAAGTAATGTAAGTATGTATATAATTTACTTACTTATATTACTTTACATTACTTATCGTACTTATAAACATGTGTACAAGTAATAGATGTATGCAATAGTAGGTAGGTATATTTATTTATGCCGAGCACGACCGAAAGCAATCCTACTGATATTACAAAATTGTAAAAGTTTGTGAGTAATCAATCAAGTATGTTTGTAACACGTAAACACTACTAAACCAATTGCTATGAAACTTGGTGTGCAGATAACTGGAGATCTAAATTCACATTTGCCGCTCCCCGAAACAAGTAAAGCCAAATACATACTCGTTTTATCTTTGATATCTCCATCTACATCTACACTATCTACACTAATATTGTAAAGATGAAAGATTTGTATTTGTGTGTGTGTGTGTGTGTGTCGTATGTTTGTAATGAATAAACTCAAAAACTACTAGACCGATTTCAAAAATTCTTTCACCAAAAGAAAGCTACATTATCGAGGAGTAACATAGGCTCCTATACTATGCTTTTGGTCCCGATATTTCCATGGGATCGGGTCTTACGTGGGTGAAACCGCGGGACGCATCTAGTCTATATCTATGTATCTATACTAATATTATAAAGAGTAAAGATTTGTATTTTTGTGTATTAGTATGTTATATAGTAAACTCTTCTGCAGCGTACTTTTCCAAGCAAATATAATTTTTTGAAGTTACCTTTTTCATTATTTCCCATTTTGGTATTACGCCAAACGCAAAAAATACTTTTTTCAGTAGCAGGAAAAAAATAAAAAAATCAAGCTGTGTGTAATTAATTATTAAATATTGGAAACCACCTAATAACTTCCAATACAACCAATAGATGGTACACTTACCTAATTATTAATGTTTTCTAATTAGCTTCCCAAGGGTTGCTTGGCCTAGATACGACGTAAGTGAGTTACGTGGTAGCCCATAGACAATGGACAAGGGTGCTTGTATAGATCAAAACTTTACAATTTTGATTTTGAAAAAAGATTTGTATTTTTGTGTACTAGTATCTTATATAGTAAACTCTTCTGCAGCGTACTTTTCCAAGCAAATATAATTTTTTGAAGTTACCTTTTTCATTATTAGAGATTGCAAAACGGCGGAAATATGCTTCCATTGGCGATGGATACATATTTCTGCCGTTTGCAGTCGAGACATTGGGGCCGTGGGGAACCGAGGCTTTAGATTTTTATAAAAATGTTTCAAAATTATTAGTAGGTATTAGCTTCTCGTGACCAAAGGGCTGGCTGCTACTTTGGCCAACGAATAGTTATTGCTATCCAAAGGGGCAATGCAGCCAGCCTTTTGGGTACTATACCTAGGGACTCATTTTTGGATTATTAATTTAAATTATTTTAATTTATCTAGTTACTTATTCACTTATACATCGTTCGTAAGAAATTGATTAAAATATTTTTTTGTTTTTTCAATCGCGTGGTGTTTTTGAAACTACACCAAAACGTAAACAATAATGGCACCTATTAATAATCCATACTCAAAGAATTATTTAACAACGTTTCGTCATGAAATAATCAACAATTTTCGATAAACCTGACAAGGATTTTGAGCTTAGCGGCTATAGTCCTCTTAAAATGTTTGCCTGGTTGCCTGGAAAAGAACGCTTTTAGCAACAAGACCGCCTATTGTACCTTTACTATAATTAGCTGTAAGTTTTTGTTTACCTATGTCCTTTATTTTGTAAATTGTGTTTATAAAATCTAATCTTTAATATTCTAGGTATGGTTAAGAACTTTACACTAGTAACTCCTGCAATTTAGAGCTGGAAGTAAGGCCCCTGAATATTTTGAATTCATTCCTTTGTCTATGGAAGCGCCGATGGAATGTCGACGCTCGCAGTTGGGCTCTGGGGTCGGGTATGCTTGCCAGTCATGCTTTGTAAACTGATCAAATTATGTCAATTCAGTTGCCTATTGACCATCTCAGATTGGTTTTAAAGAATATACTTCATTTTGGAATAATTTCTCGTATTGAAACGATTTATAAACCATGTGATTTAATGATAACTGGACTACTGTTTTTATTCAATTTCATACAATTTGAAATGTGGTCTTTGTGGTGTCTACGTAACCACAGAAGTGGTTTTTAGATAATTTTATGCCCACGAAATTGGGATTTACGCGGGTATAACCGCAGGACTCTGCTGTATGGTTTAAGATGTAGCATGCTCATCTAGAAAATAGGAAGACGGTGGGTGGTAACAAAGCCTTGAAAAAATCCTTTTCGGTCGCCGTTTACGACGGGCACCGAAGCCATATTCATTTAGACCCGGGATACAGGCTAATGTATGTAGCAATTTTGTTCGACCGTGCATTTTTTTCACTGCAAAGGTGTAAAAATATTTTCTATTAAAATAAATTAAATCGATATTTTGCTACAGCTCCATCTAACGGCAAAGTACTGTACTGCTACGAATTTTTAGATAATTAACTAGTGACATCTAGCAGTAGATAACGGAACTACATTTAAAACTTTCGTAAATCAATTTCAATTCGTTATATTTTTACGACTTAAATGCGCTGTTATTTGATAGATGTCGCTGAATTCATCATTTTTTTATTTCTAAAACAAAAATCGCGTTTCATTAATTTGACAAAGGCCTAAAAATTGGACGTGTTTCCTTAAAAACAATAACAATATAGTTTCTATTAAAGTAAATATCATTTGAGTATGTGCTAGGTAAATAAAGCAACATTATCTCCCATAAGATATAAGGTCGATAGTCAAAACTTCATCATAATAGGACCAGTTCATCGGAACCCTTAGCCTTTAAAACTACCTCGTTACAGCGGCTCTTGATATTCTGGTCGGCTTCGAGATTTTCAATGGATAAAGTGTAACGAGGCGTTGTCTTTGACAGGCTATACCTTTGTAACGGGTGGTAAAAGAAATTATGTGGAAAAGCGGACTCGATGTTAGGTATAATTTTGTAGGTTAGTAGGTGAATTCTACTATTTTAGTGGCCTACCGTGTATGAGTGCTTTCTATACAGCGGAATGTTTTGTGTTTGAAAGGACGACTTATCTATATAGATATCTATTCTACATCCTACTAATATTATAAATGTGAAAGTTTCTATGGATGTTTGTTACTCTTTCACGCAAAAACTACTGAACCGATTGCGATGAAACTTGGAATACAGATAGCTGGACACCTAGAATAACACATAGGCTACTTTTTATCCCGTAATTCCCGCGGGATTGGGACTTACGCGGGTGAAACCGCGGGGCGCAGCTAGTATGATATAGGTAATAGAAAAAATAGTGTTAGTTACACTATTTATAGGTGTAGCTCAAGAACTGCTGAACCGATTTGGCTGAAAATTGGTGGGGAGGTAGCTTGGAACCAGGAGACGGACATAGAATAGGTAGTTTCTTTTTTGCCTCTAAGGCGAAACACTTAGATCTAAGGCGGATCACCCTCTCACTCGGACCAGAAACAAATATTTATGTTTAAGCAAAAATACTCGTTCCCGGCGGGAATCGAACCTGCAACCTTCTGCATTCCAGTCATGTTTCACCCAACGCGCCACAGACGAATGGTCAAACAAAACCTAATCAAAAATGGTACCTATACTAAATTAAATAAGCTATATAATATAAAAGAAAGTCGTGTTAGATAGGTACACTACATAAGTCAAGAACGGCTAAACCGACTTGGCTGAAAATTGGTGGGAAGGTAGCTAAGAACCAGGAAAAGGACATAGGGTACTATTTTTTTTTCCTCTAAGGCGGAACAAAGTTCGCCGGATCAGCTAGTGGTTAAATAAAACATAGCGATAAACCATGATTAGGGCTTGCATTATCCGTTAACTTTTGGCTATCCGGATAATCCGGATATTAAAATTTCATTATCCGGATATCCGGATATCCGGATTATTCGGATAATTCTGATAATTTTTGAAATTTAATAAAAATAAGAAAAAAACCTTACTACAAAGTTTTAATTAATAAAAACAAAGGTTTTTAAAACATCCTGTATACGCATATTATTATTTATTTTCTTACCTCGACGTTTCAACTACGCGACCCTCGCGACCAAGACCATTGTAACATGGTTGAAACGTCGAGATAAGAAAATAAATAATAATACGCGATTAAGACCCGAGAAAATGTAACTATGTTAACAAACCGTGTGAATTTACAAAGTTTATATACGCATATATCGATAGTTGAGAGATCTCGGTCGGCAATTTTGATTTTTATTTCGTATTAAGCTGTTGAAGCATTTGCTGAAACTCTCGAAAAATAAGTGCTTTCCTCTGCGGTAGCCGCTGTATCGAAGCTGCTGAAGCTTCTCTCGAGAACTCAGTATGAGTCTTGTAGGCACCCTCAATATTACATAAATCTTATAAATATTATTGTTATTCTTTAAGAATATCTGAAGGGCAGCAAATTTTTGCAGGATTTATTGAATATGAGCATATGCTCCTGCTTAGGATCGCCAAAAGGAAGTCGATACAATGATCCTTACATAATGTGTGTTATAGCTTTTTGGGTGAGAAAATTAATCATGCTAAAGAATCTTGGAGCACAAGAAATAGTAGAAAAAAGTAATTCGAAACTTCTAAATCTGTGATATCATCGGTGACAATTTACACTATTCATTAATTTACATTCACGTTGACCTATTCTTGAGCCAGATCTATTTTTTACTAGCCAGTTACCAGGTTGTAAGAAATTCGGTATCTATTTGACAAATGTTTTGGGTACTTCTATCGGTTCAACCGTTTTTAGTCGGAAAGTCAATAAGATGTTGTCTTTGTACCACTAAGAACACTGCTATTTTTCAACTGGGTTCTTAATCCAGGACTCTTAGTTGAATTTTGTCTGTTCCGGTCAGGTATTATAACGTAAAAATTACGAGAAAACGTTTGATCGCGTCAAACATGATATCCTGTTGCTGCAGCGCTTGATCTACGTTGGTTTGGATGGCAAAGACAGACTACGATTCATTAAGAGCTTGTATTGGAACCAAAGGGCTGCGGTCCGAGTCAAGGACTCATAAACAGAACTATTGAAAATACGGCGTGGAGTCAGACAGGGCTGCATCTTATCTCCCCTGTTGTTCAATTTGTACTAGGAGGCGATAATATCGAAAGCGCTAGAAGAATATGAGATCGATGTTAAAGTAAACAGAAAAATCGTGAACAATTTAAGATATGCCGATGACACTGCACTTGTAGCCTCATCAGAGCTGGACCTGCAGATATTATTAGACAGAGTTAATGAGTAAAGGTTGAAAGCAGGGCTGAGTATGAACGTATCTAAGACTAAATTTCTAGTAGTATCAAGGAACTACTTCAATCCCAGAATCACTGTCGCAGGTTCAGATATAGTGCGGGTTTTAATGGTTAAATTAGAGGTATTTATACTTTTGCATGGGTTAATAAAAAATGGGATAGCGAACAAGAAATTAGTACTCGGATTGGAATTGCCCAAGCCACCCAGTCAGTTACGCAGTCGCCAATTATCCATAAAGCTCAGAGTTAGAATACGCCAGTGTTATGTGTGGCCAGTAGTAATCTACGGTAGTGAAGCCTAGACTGCGAAAGTCAATACACAAGGGTTCCTCGAAGCTTTCGAGATGTGGTGCTACCGTAGAATGCAACGTATTAGCTGGACACCAGCTTGAAACAACTTTTTCGCTTGGCACAAACCGGAACAAGTTCGCTGAGCTGACGGCCAACCTCCAGAGGTGGGTTGGCACCAAAAGAAGAAAAAGAATGGATATATTAAAGTGGATTTTCGAAAGAAATTAATACACGACACCGATAAAATAACTAAAAACTAAAATACTAATGAATTGCAATAATTGTCAACTTTGGATAATTCTTGCATTGTCTGTGATTAAGCCAGCGAGCGAAGCGTCTCTGCTTCAAGTCTGGCAATATTTGTTTTCTGTTACAGTTGGTTAATTTGTTACTTCTCCGCTACAGGAGGTTTTTTTTTAATCGACATTGATGAAACTTGATATACAGATTCTATGAGCCTCTACAATTTTTTTGTGGCGGGGGATTTTAAATTGGTCGAGTATTTCTCCCACAAAGGGGGCTCCTTGATATCTCCCCTCTATGAGATCCGTTTTCAAAGATTCTTTTTATTTATAAGGTATTTTATTTATAAGGTATTTTATTTATAAGGTATTTTATTTATACCTACCTTCAAATTAGGCCCAGAAAAATATGATGAAGATCTAATTAGGATCTTCTGAATGATGAACAGGATAGCTCATCCAAATACAATAGATTGCTCACTTATCAACTTCTACCTCTAGAATAAACCCTTTATCCACAAGAACAACAAGGTACTACATAGAAGTCGCTCCTGCTACTACTTTTTCATCACAAACTCGTCATATTTTCATCTTCTATCACTTGTTTTTAAGGTGTCTATGTAAAACCTATGTAGGTACTCCTAATAAAGTGCTCGCGAGGTCTACTGTGCGCAGAACTACCAGTTTCTACGTGTAAAGTAATTATCCGAAAAATCCGAATTATCCGGATAAAAAAGTCAACTAAATCCGGATATTAATTTCGACGGATATCCGGATAATATGGATATCCGTTATCCGGATTGCAAGCCCTAACCATGATTAAAACACTTATAGCCTTATTAATAAACGTGGAGTAAAGTCGGAGTAGTGAGAACAAGCTTTGTCTTTTTCCGTGACAAGAACTTTTAAAGTTGACAGACAGAACCAAAAAGTGGTAAAATTATTCCGTCCTTACTCCACGTTTATTAATAAGCCTATAAGTGTTTTAATCATGGTTTATCGCTATGTTTTATTTAACCACTAGCTGACCCGGCGAACTTTGTTAGGCTATTAAGGCTTATTAGACTCGGGGTAATCATAAAAATGATTTTTTAAGAAGCAAATTAAAAGTATATTTAGCGCCTGAGATTTAACCAACACATTTCCCTCAACGACGAATTGATGAATAATAAATAATATGAATGAAAAAATGAATAAATGAAAGAATGAATAATAAACATTCTTTCATTTATGAATGGGAATCTTTCAACAATGAAGTAGACGTATCTGAGTAAAGTTTATCAATTTTAAACTTTATCAGTACGATTTAAGATTTATTTTACAACGAAAATAATTCTCCTTGAAAATGTATTCTCCAAAGACAAGATTCTTCATAATCCTACTAATATTATAAACACGTAAGTTTGTATGTATGTATGTATGTCTGTATGTGACTTTGTTACTCTTTCACGCAAAAACTACTAAACCGATTGCGATGAAACTTGGAATATAGATAGCTTTTATAACGATATTCCAGCGGGATCGGGACTACCACGGGTGATGCCGCAGGGCGCAGCTAGTAATTAATACAACTAACTTGGTATATTCAGGCGGATTTCCTAGGAACTAAAAGTACAGGAACGTTACACATAGACACTAGCGCCACGACTGTCGTAACAGTTACATTGGTGATTTCAACGGCTAATTGATCAGTTTTTCTAGCATAATATTTCATGGATAGATGATTTGTGAACGGAATATTGTGACTGCACCGTTTGTTGTGTAAGGTACTGCAAGTAACAGTAAGGCAGAGGTGGATTTAGGCATTAGAGGGGGATATTTTAAAGCTGGGGTGGGGGATTTAGATATAGGAGGACTTAAGGTCATAACCCACTTACACGACTCTGCTCCCACCCGGCAAAAATAATGTAATTCAAATATGGGCTTTAAATATTGCTCTTTAGATATATTTTACATTGGCATCATAAATTAGCGGACAGCTCGCTTTCAGCGAGCTTACCGCCGTCAGACTGCTCGTCAGTCAGTGTAAAATATATCTAAAGCGCAATATTTAAAGCCCATATTTGAATTATATTATTTTTGCCGGGTGGGAGCAGAGTCGTGTAAGTGGGCTATGACCTCTACTCTTGATAGGATGAGTAGGATGTTTTCTACCTACTGTAGGTAGGCAGATTAATAATTTTTTGTATAGTACGACACGACGTATTACGTAAAGTTACGATTTAGTTTCTGATTATGGTACTTATGTCTATAATCAGAAACTAAATCGTAACTTTTCAAATCATTTGAAATTACACAATTATTATTTCTTTTTCAATTGTAATACGGTAAAATAGAGTAGTTTAAAATCATAAATTTTACTCTCTGTAATTATTTGACCTTAGTCCGGCTCATGGTCATTATAATGATACACTAACACAATTAGATTATGAGACTCAATAAAGCCATAGGTATTTTATGTCCAATGGCTCAATTTTATACATTTTCCTCCTTACTTACCCATAATCAACGATGAACAGACTAAGTTATGTAATGTTTAATGTTTGTCTCTGTCTGTCAACTTTGAAACATCATATGAAGTTATTCATCGTTTATAAGTTAGGGGATTTATGTATCAGCTAATAGCTGCCAATGCCATTCATCCACACTTAAACAAATGCATGTTTTCCAACGGAGAACGCGTAAATATTATGTATTTCTCAGGGTGAATGTAGCTTTCTAATCGTGAAAGAATTTTTGAAATCGGTCCAGTAGTTTCGGAGATTACCCCCAATATACATACATACATACATACATACATACATACATACATACATGTTACCAACGTTACCTCTTTATAATATTAGTATAGATAGGTAGATCATAATAATTTGTACTACAAGCGGAATCGAACCCGCAACCTTCTGTGGCACAGGCGGGTATAATTTGCTGTTCGTCAACTGGCGCGCGCCATAAAGATGAATAGACCTTTTCGAAGAATCAAGCTAATTTAGTTAGATCATCAAAGAAAAGACATCAACGCGTTTGGCCCATTAAAATTATTATACTAGGTAGCTGCGCCTCGCGGTTTCACCCGCGCAAATCCGATCCCATTGGTATCGATCGACCATCCATTTGTTTGAATTTCGAACGTCTTTTTTGGCTTCGATCGTGTTTTGTTTCTGTTTCGATCGTCTTTTGTTTTGGGTTTCGATAGTCTTTCGCTCCAGATTCGATCGTCTTTTGTTATTGTTACGGTCGTTTTAGGGTTCCGTACCACCTAACTCTAAAAACCGGGACCCTATTACTCAGATTTCGCTGTCTGTTCGTTTATATAACTGTCCGTCCGTCTGCCACTAGGCTGTATCTCATGAATCGTGATAGCTGTTTGCCTTTGTTACGATCGTGCTTTGTTAACGTTGAAATTCGACTCCTTTTTCACTACCACCGACAGGCCGTCGTTCCTAATTTGTCATTCAAGTTCGACCTGCATCGCGCTAACGAAATTTTTCCCTCAATTACCATACATATCAAATCAATTGTTAGGCATGCCAGTGTCCGTGTATACCCAGTGAACTAGTACGGGGTATCTGGTTTAAATACCCTGGAGACACAGTCTAACTAGTAATGGAGAAGCATTACTTGCATGCATTATAATTAATTATAGCAAGTAAGAGGTATATCTATGAACATTAGATGTGTATTCATTTCTTGCTGTGCGAAAGCCTGACGACATTCCATGTGTTCTTTTATTATCTAGTCGGGTGGCCCTACTGCAGTATACGAATTGACACTGTTATTTTTGGGACGAAGTTCCTTATCGCGCGTTGCGAAAGGGAAAAAATAAAGATCAAAAGTTGTAACGACACTTTTTTTTTTGCTTGGAACTTCGTTCCATCCGGGTGTCCCTTGACACATCTCATTTCTTTTGGTTAGGTACTAGCTGTGCCCCACTGGTTCACCCGCATTCACTTTTACGTACAAATACTGGAATGAAAGGTTCCTATGTGTCAATAAAATTATATTGAACTAGTTGCGCCCCGTGGTTTCGCCCGCGTTAGTTCCGATCCCGCGGGAATAAAAAGTAGCCATTGTGTTTATAGCTATCTGGTTACCAAGTCTCATTGCGTGTTTTTTGAATTAGCAATGAAACGGACGTGTTTTGAAACGGACGCTATTGATATCTCAAGTTTTTGATCGTAAATATTTGAGGGTTTTTTGGGTGTTGGCACTATTTATGACATTTTAATGACAAGGGTATATGGTCACAGTCCACAGGCCCACAGGTCTATGGCCATCAATGATGCCAACACCCATAGTATCCGTTTCATTGCGGATTCCCCCTATCTGTTTATTTTCGCCATTGAGATTTTTTCTTATACTATACTGTCGAATATAGGAATTCAAAAATCGTACCAGCCCGAGCTCCGAATAAAATGTGTTTAAGTTAGTTTTCAAATATGAATTTGCGTGTTAAAAAAACGAAAATAATACCGCGTTGCACCGAATATAACGCAAACTAAAGCAATTTCTATTTTAACAACAAACCGCTACATGCCACCATGATGCTTGCTACAAAGCAAACTAACCACAAATCTGTTTGAGTAAACAGACGCAGTTTTGGTTGAAATTCTAGATTTTGAGAAGCAATGTGTTGGGAACAGTATTTGCCTAGAGGTTGTATGTTTTTGTAATGAAAGTTACTGTATTTTATCACTGTTTTCGGTTAATCTACACTAATACTAGCTGACCCGGCAAACGTTGTTTTGCCTTATAAATTATAGATAGTAGCCGATTCTCAGACCTACTGAATACGTATACAAAATCTCATAAAAATCGGTCAAGTCGTTTCAGAGGAGTACGGTAACTAACACTGTGACATGGAAATTTTATATATTAGATTAATCCGAAAGTTTGTTTGTTCATATAGGTATTTGTTTGATTGTTTGTTCCCTGTTCGCGATCAAACTAAACAAACTTGTATTGTTGGTATTGCAATAATAAGAAAAATATAATTTCAACAAAACACGCGTTTAGCGATATAGTAAGCCTTGTCGACGCTGCAAGTGGCGTCAACTTATAGAGTCAGAAGTGGCAGACATCAAGTATTTTCTGACGAACGAAATGTGGTCGATTGAGTAGTGTTAGTATGTACTAAGAAAGAACCCATGCCTACTTGCTAGCCTGCTGCGACGGCCAATTCTGAGATATAAGGTCATCAAGATACATAAAAAAATTACTTACCTCACGTTAATTGTCCGAGCTGATTTTCACGTATATTTTAGGTAATGTACTTAAAGATAAGTCGCCAATACTTCCATACACTTTCCGTCGGTCGTATTGCTTTGCAGTCGTTTTAAAGCTCCCGAAATAATTACTCGACTTTACGTAAATTCTGACGTTCTTAGTACAAACTAACACTACTCAATCGACCACATTTCGTTCGTCAGAAAATATGTGATGTCTGCCACTTCTGGGATCTTGGACTATTATAGCTCATTTTTCATTTTGTTTTTACGACTACTCGTTTTAGTCCCGCTGAGAACCCCGGGGTAAATTGAAAGGCTACCTATTGCTTTTATAATAAAATATCCTATTATGGTTATAATAAAATAGTCGGAAAATAATATGAATTTTATAATTTTATGACGGGTTGTAATACGTTTTGCTGAAGTGCTGTTTAGTTCTTATCTTTTATTGCAATAGCCATTGTTTCTACCCGACTGCGGGGTGGAAAGATGGGTTATGTGTTTATCAGTCTATGTATGTTTGTTTGTATGTTCCTATTTATTTTACTAAGTAATAATATTTTAAAATTATTCGACGTCTACGGCGTTATATCAAGACCTGTTATAAATGCAACGTTTGGATTTTGGTATTAAAATATTTGTCGTAAGGTGCTACTGGATATTCAGTGTATTTCGAGGACTGTAATTTAAGCTGAAGGTCTTGTTCTTTTGTTCTACGACTTTTGGAAATAACCTTTTTTATTTATAGTACCTAATTACAAGCCCTGCGATTTATCATGTTCTAACATTAATCTAACCTATCCAGTTGGGGTGCTCAGTATCGTTTTTTTTTCATACCTAATTAAGCTCTTGTCAATTTATTGTCATATTAAAAGTAGGTATATGACAATAGAATCACCACCACTCGAAAACATTTTACGTATGATCGCCTCGTGTTGTACAACCTGTGTAGGTACAACACAACCCAAAAAGACAACAAAAAAGTATGAATAAAACCAACACATAGCTCCCTATAAGGTCAACCAGGGGAAATGCGTCTATGGGGCAAATGCGACAAACATCAATTTACCGGACTTACAATTGTTATATTGATAAAATCGCTATCTACAATTTTATAGATTTTTTTCTCCTTTATCATGATTGGCTATTTTATCAATATAACAATTGTAAGTCCGGTAAATTGATGTTTGTCGCATTTGCCCCATAGACGCATTTCCCCCGGTTGACCTTAGCACGTTATATTTAATAAAATTACTTGCATATTCAAAACCTGCGTGATTAAGGGAGTATGTTAGCGTAGAATTGTTTTCGAACTCAATGTCCCGGACAGGACAAACAACGTGATGTTCTAATAAAAAGTTATTTGTTAAATTATGCCGGCGCCGGGACGACCGACGGCGGCGGCCATTCTATGAATCGATAGCTACACGGAATTGAATATTATGCTATGTAGGTGAAATAGAAAGCTACTGTTTATCAAGAGGTCAATTATTTACCTATCTATACACTGGGTAGATTTTCCTTCTGTTTTCGCGATGCTGGGTTGAAATTAAACTCATTGTTCCAGTCCGAAACGTTGAGCTTTGAAACAGTGCTAAAAGTAATAAACACCACTCCAATCACTAATCAGGTAAGGTTAAAAAGAGGGTTAGGTTAGGAATTATATTTTATTTTTTGAGTTCTTAACCTAACCCGCGACCTGGTTAGGATTTCGGGTTAGGTTGGGAATAATCCGATTGAAACCGAAAAATGAGTTTAAACAATTATTCGTTAGCTATACAATAATAAAATTAGTAATAAATAAGCATAGGAAAATCAATGAGTAGTACACCTAAATAACCGAAGTTTCACATTTAAGGTTTTAAAGATGAATTATCTACAAAGATAGATCTCTTTATTACCTATAGGTACTTACGTGATCTGTGCCTATAGGTATGTAAAATATGTAGGATGATATACCAAATAGACTATGTTCACGATTATTTTTGTAAAAGGCGTAGGATACACTCAACCTTGAAATTGCAGATCAAATACGTACCTAGTATCTGTGATTGAAACCAACGGCAACACGTCGATATAAAATATCAAAGGGTAAAAAAGTCAAAGTGGAAAAACGGATATTATGACAATATCAATAGAAGTCCTTCAATATACCTACTTTTGTAAGGAATCTATAAAATGTTTGTGACATAAACATTTTCTTTGAATTTCGTAGATTTGTGTCTTTGTCAATCAATGATACGCGTACCTATGAACTTCGCGTTGTATATTTAGGGTTCCGTACCCAAACGGTAAAAACGGGACCCTATTACTGAGACTTCGCTGTCTGTCCGTCTGTAATCAGGCTGTAACTCATAAACCGTGATAGCTAGACAGTTGACATTTTTACAGAAGATGAATTTCTGTAGCCGCTATAACAATAAGAACAAACTAAAACAAATATTTAAGGGATAATCTGGCATCAGTGGTCAGATAAATGCAAACGTGCAGCGGCGTCAGGGGCATGGTCATGGTAAGTAGCACATAATTGCTCTAATGTCTTTATCCAGGGAGGAAACAATCGACTACGTTTGTATGGAGAAAGAGTAGGTAGACTTTTCCCTTAGCCCGGGGTCTGCTAAACTCCAAATTAATTTGGGGTCGGCGCAGTAGGTAAGTCATCATTGACCATACCTTCTGCAAATAGATTGGGCAATATTTTTACGGCAAGCCGCCTGCCTGACACCAACGCGTCTCCGCGCGGAGAGAACTTAAGGTTTGCTAGTCTCCCTCAGATCCCTTAATCGCCTTTTACGACACCCACGGGAAGAGATGAGGTAGCCCTATTCTTTGCCGAGGGTACACTTTCCCCTTAACCCCAAACTATGGTATTGACCTTCGATCATCTATAACCTACATAGATGCACGGTCGCCGCTCTGGAAATGGAGCCGTCAAAACAAGGCATATTTCAGCCGGTTACAGCGAAACAAGGCATATCGCTGTCAGTCGTGCATAAGTGTTTTACAACCTTATTACCCAGTGATTAAGGTTTACATTAAACTGTACTATGTCCGTATAAGTAAGCGTTGAAGTAGTGCCGATTTTTGATTTCGATTTTGTATGGGACCGTGTATGTATGGTTTATATATGATCGAAGGTATTGACTTACCCATGCTGCTGCTGTTCCTGGTTCTCATCAGCCTCATTGCTGACGATTGACTCCAACATCTGTATCTTCAACATTGTTGATCACATCACACTGAACTCACATTACTATACACTATCACTTATCTTGGGCACTGATGTCACTTTATGTTGACCTGAAACAACAAAATATATGATGAAAATTGTGAAAACTAACTTTCAAAAAAAGGAAAATCTTAATCGTACGAAGTACATAATTTAAATTTGTAGGGGCAACTATAATTTTACCGATTTAAATAATTGAAAGAATCATCAGAATGAGGAGAATTTTGTATTTTTTTATTTAAAAACTACAGAAGCTTTAGCGAAAAAGCCGTTATCAAAAAACAAAATATAAAATCTAAGAGCTTGATTGATTACAAATGGACTTCAACCACCTTCAACTGTATCTCAAAGTTAGAACTAGACAATCAAAAGAGAAAAGAAGGCAAAAGAGCGGTGTTGGTCTAGTGGTAGATACCCCGGCTTTCATTCTGAGAGTCGTGGGTTCGAATCCAGACCGACCGCGCACCAATGTCTTTTTCTTTAAGAAAAAGGTATGTGTGCTAATAACATCGCTCTTACGGTGAAGGAAAAACATCTTGAGGAAACCAACATGTCCTAGGACTCACCACGGTCCGAAGACATGGGATATTCAGTGTTTTCTATGTATCATATGTATGTATTTAAAAAAAAAAGTATAATATGTAGTATATCCGTTGTCTAGTATCCATAGTACAAGCCTTAGTGCTTAGTTTGGGGCTAGATTGCGCTGTGTGTAACGTCGTGCAATATTTATTTATTTATAATCCGATGACGTCAGTTCGACAAGACAGTTGTCTAGGTAGGATCTATACATACGTACCCTAGATATTTAGTAACATATATTTACAATATTACGCATCTGCCTAAAGGTGGAAACATATTTACGTGAGGTGACGTGATGCGTTAGTAGTCTATCGCTTCGGTTTTATATATTTTGTAAGCTTAGAAACAAAGTAGTCTATCTACAAATGTGTCTCTAAGCATACAAAATATATGAAACCGATTAGCTTCACTACTGTACTGCCCCATCACGTCACGTCAGGTAAATATGTTTCCACCTTAAGTCCTTCTAAATGTCACCTTACATGTCACAAAAACAAAACAGAATGTGTTTCTCATTTAGTTCCCACACAATCACAATGGTACCCAGAGTACCCATACCTATCTAAAGTACAAATAAATTGCGACAATGTTTGGCTCAGGTGCTCCCTTTAATAACACTTGAATAATACAAGAACACTCAACCAAAAGTACACAGATAAGACTTGCCATTTTACTGCTACAGTTACGGGAAATTAATTTAGATCAGTTGCTTTTTTTGTTGCCCCATCGCACGGGAATTTAGAAAACCCTTTCATATCGAAACCCCAAATTTCAGCTCTCTACTACCGGAGGCTGTGCTGTGCGTTAGTAATTAGTAATTACAATGTATGTAATGCTCTTTTCGACGATCTGTGTGACTCGCTTGTGCCGACTGATTTTTTTAAACAATTATTTGTTTCAATTAAATTTACTCAAGGTACTACAATACTTGTAGTTCTAGAACTAAATGGACTATATAAACCTCATTTTCGGCAAGCTTAATCTTACCGGAAGTGGGAGATAGTTTTTCTTGAAAATTAGGTATTAATTTAGAAATAACCAACGGTACATAAGCAACTAGGCTAATCTATAAAGCAATTGCGTTTTGTTCTGATCATCGCATATCGCGTTTAATGAAGTGAAGCCTTTCATGTTGTAAAACCGTAAGTGTCAATTGTTACGTTTCTTATGGAAAAATCTGATTATTTAAACGTTACGGATTATTTGCTATTGACTGTATAATGTATTCGTAAGATAATGTTTACACGGTAATGGTTGCTTGGAATTAAGCTGTGATTATTATTGTTACGTTTGTAAGAAGGGTGGAGTGAAACACCTGTGATTTCTTGTTTAGAATTTTAGAAGGTTCACGGCCACATACAAAACTTACGTTAAACCATTGATATATTACTTAAGTATAATAATACTTATAACTTAAGTATTAAGCCTCTGCAGTAGGTTGGAACTGATTTTTCTCGGACTGTTAACTATAAAATTTATTTGAAACATCTGTTTTATAAACAATGCTTATTAAAGTTGAGGATATTTATTGGGTCATGTATGTTGTTGAAACACGATTATAGAAAAAAATCTCGATAAAATAAAATCACAAACTTCCCTCTAAATTTTACTAATAAATAGAATTAGTCAGTGGACTATCCTAATGGAATCCTGCCTTTAGGTCTGTAAAACAAACAACACATACTAGGAACAGAACCATTTAATTCGTTTTTAAACCCATCATTAGTCAGTCAATATATTACCTAAATTAATGAAACTTTGTAGATGAACTGAATTTATTTCAATGGAGGGCATCTATGATTAAAAATTAATGTCTTACTACTGTTGCCATATCTACTTAAATTTGAGATTAATGCCTAAAACACATCACTTCTCAACGAGTCATTTAGAGCTAGTTAGTAAGACCTCTGACTAACTTAGAAGTGTGGCGAATTGATTTTTTCTTAATAAAATAAGAAAGAAGTTAGTAATAAATTCTTTTCCAACAAAGTTTCTTAATAATAAGTTGAAAGCATCGAAGTAATACGACGCTGCGAACGGAATTTGTATTCGATAATTTCTCGAAGGAATAGTTTCAAAACACCTTTAATTGCTTTTATAAAATTTATTTTCATTAGAGCGGAGACGGAGCGGAAATGAGGTTTTATTATACTAATATTATAAAGAGGAAAGATTTGTATTTTTGTGTGTGTGTGAGTTTATTCATTACAATACAACCATACACACACACACACACACACAAGAATACAAATCTTTCTTCTTTATAATATTACTAGCTGCGTCCTGCGGTTTCACCCGCGTAAGTCTTGATCACGTGGAAATATCGGGATCGAAAGTAGCCTATGTTACTCCTGGATAATGTAGCTTTCTATTGGTGAAAGAATTTTTGAAATCGGCACAATAGTTTTTGAGTTTATTTATTACAAACATACACACTCACAAAAAATACAAATCTTTCCTCTTTATAATATTAGTATAGATTATATTATAGTTATTAATTATAGATTAGTGTAGAAGTGTAGATAAATAAATATTGCAAGATATTGCACACGGCGCAATCTAAACTAAGCACTAGGCTATGGGTACTAGACAAGGAACCTATTTGTACTATTATGGGTACTAGACAAGGGATATACCTACTACATTTTATACTTTTATTTTTGTTGTAAATACTTACATATGTATGAAACATAGAAAACACGAGATTAAAAGTGAAGAAGAGAAGTAAGTAGGCAAAAATATTTTCATGTTTGTGGAATCGAACCACGGTCGTTCAGTACAGCTGTGCCATCGAATTGTTTGCTATCCCGTTGCATCTAATCTCCGAGTCCCAACTACCTGCGCGTGCGCTAGGAGACCTTTCCAAAAATACGAAAGAAAGTTTTTTTTGTTCACAAACTGCATCACACAAACGATATTTTTTCAAATTCTCTGCTTATATTGAGATATTTGGTGTTGCGATAGTGAAGGAGGTCCGTTTCTACGCGGTAAGTGCAACCTTGGCCAGGTGCACATCATTCGGTTTGGACGCGAAGTACTCTTGGTATGGAACGTATCATCGTTGGCTTTGTGCTGGGATGTGGAAAGTGAAGTGCGTAGCACTCGACCCCACCGATGTAGAAGTTTTGACTTCCCTTTTACTTCGTATACCTAATATTTGTTATATTTAAACAAGCTTATTTGAATAGGAAGATAATAAATAGTTTTAAATATTAATTTTAAAAATAAACTTAACAGAACAAAATCACCAAAACTAAAATAACCCATCCCCAAGCGTTTCCGATGCAAAGCTGTCCAAAATTCTAGCAATTACTTACATCTCTTCCTTTTTTAATAACTAACTGACCCGGCGAAGTTTTTCCGCCTTAGAGGCAAAAAAAGTTCTAAGCTTCCCACCAATTTTCAGCCAAATCGGATCAGCGGTTCTTGAGTTGTAAATTTATGGTGGAACTAACACGACTTTCTTTTATATATATAGATTTTGTAAGTCATTAATAAGGTGGGTACTGTTACCATTTCCATACAAACATATTAAAACTAAATTTTTCAAAATTATATTTTGGTATTATGATTGTTTGAAAATGGTAACAGTACCCACCTTCTTAAGAGGAAAGAATACCTACTCGTTCTCAATACGAACGTAGTCAACTGTTTCCTTACTGAATAAAGACCCTATCCCCTGCAGCCGAAAAGTGGTCGGCGACGGGGCCACAGACCTCACCCGTCGCAGGGGAACCGGAGGTGTCCAGACATCCCTGGTTCCCCTAAACTGCTCTTGGCGGCGGACTCGGGGGAGTCCGTCGCCAAACACTGAGCCCCGAGATGGTGGCGGCGTGTCCGCGCCGCCTCTCGAGAGGGTTTTCCTCGTTAGGGGTTTTTTCGGAGAAGGGGCCCGACGGGGCCGACCGCCGCTAGAGCTCGTCGATGTTCATCCGAAAGGTCTTTCCGGCGAGCTCTGGCAATGGCGGAGTGCTGGACACCGTGGAGTTTAGTGGGTATACCCTGGCCATCTACCATCTTCGGCCAGGGGGACCCCCACACACCGGGCCGCTCTCCCCCGGGAGCGGCCTGAAGGTCTTAAGGCGATTCTCCACGTTAAAAAAAAAAAAAAAAAAAAAAAAAGGGAGGAAACAATCGACTACGTTTGTAAAGTTTCGATGGAGAAAAGAGTAGGTAGACTGTCCCCTTAAGCCTCCTACCCATTGGGAGACAAATGTCCCGTGAAACGAGTCCTCGAAAACATCGCAACACATCGCACATTAGTTTTCATCAGTAGTCGGAACATATCTGGCGAGGTCTGGCACCGTCGCAATAACTCTTCCGATGTCTTTGGGGATAGGTACGTGTCGCTTGACATCTGTCGCTTAATGGGTACATTCAAATAAAACGGAGAAACATTTTTCAATGAAAAAAATGTTTCTCCGTTTTATTTCATTTCGAATGAATATTTTGGAAAACCTTGAGGTGGGGACCCTTTAAAAGTAAAATCTTAATCCGAATAATATCGATATTAAGGTAGAAAACTAAATTTGTCATAATTTATTTTGGTATTAAGTTTGTATGGAAATGGTAACAGTCGCCACGTTCTTAAGACCTGGGTAAATGTGCAATTATGTGTTCCAATAAATTGACGGGAGGAGACGCGGAACTTCTTTAAAAAAGTAAAAATACCTAAATAACAAAAGGGATGTCAAATGCGTTCTTCATCGGTGGCTTAGAGAACAGTAAACTGAACTCCGAACAAAGGTGTGTAGGAGAAGGTTCGGCGCTTACCCTCTCCTACATCACCCCTTTTACACGTGCCAGGCACTAGTCACACTTACACAAACTAGGAAATAAACAGCACTGGTCGAAACACAGGAATCGCTCGGGTACTTTTTTATATACTACAAATTTTGGTCTCACTGTCGCATCGAAATGCGATTAACCGCGGAGAACTGGTACACCCCAGTCAATGTAAGCGAAGTGTTGGTTGTATCTTAATTACGGGAAAAATAACGCTTGCGTGATTTAGGTTTTGTTTTGGTATGTACCTACCTTATTTTTATCGTTTTAGGATTTTAGACTAACATGGTTATTTTGCTGCAAAAATATTAAACCGAAAATAACTAAACACAAACATGATAAATACACCGTTTTTTAAATAATATTTTATCGTACTAAAAAGTACGATAAAATATTATTAAAAAAACGGCGTATTTATTATCCCTCAATATTGGCAAGAAAACATAAGCCTGTTTTTTACCAGGCTTATGTTTTCTTTGAGAGACTATAAACTAACTAAACACTTATTTTTAGTTATAATACCCGTTTTATACTTTTATTAATAGTAGTAGGTAAAATAAATGAAGTTAATAACAGACTGCGTCGGACTAACGGTAAAAACATCACCTATGTTGGTTAGTAAGTTTATTTATAAACGGAAATTAACAAAATAAACTCAAACACAAATACAAAAAAAAATCTATCATTTTAGTGACGCTCAGTAATCGATATCGATGACACTTTGTTTTTATTAAAGTTTGGGGGTAGGCATTTAAATAATTTCAAAGTGATACCCTCTTTATAATGATTGTCAGTTTATTTTTTTATTAAATTAAAGTTGTTAAGTTAATTTTTTGGAAAATAAAGTGAAAGAAAGTCAATTGTGTGATACTAATAGAAATAAATCATAATTATATTAAAGAAAAAAAGCATTGAAATCGTAAGTAAACAAGATAAATAGATGTCAAATTTAGTTAGGTGCCAAGTTTTGGGCAAAAATAATTTAAAAACGTAAATTATCAAGACAAAATGATTTGTTTCTGTGTTAAAATTTATAGACAATTTAATGACATACGATTTTGCTTTGTTTTCAAGTAAATAACATTGCAATTGAACAATTTCTCGTTCTTATATTATTTCTGTCATCTCATCTCATCTGACCAATGTTCCCGATTGCATCCGTCTCGGTAGCCCGAGCCCGGGGTCGGCACAGTAGGTAAGCCATCTTGACCACACCTACGGCAAATTGATTTGGCAAAGTTCATCTATCTATTATGTACTCTATTTCAGAAGATGAAAAAGTAAACAAAAATACTGTCGATTTTAAAGGAAAAAGTAAATAAAGAGCTGTCATTATAAAATAAATGCATGGGATTTTTTTGTTTTAATTTTAGATTGTGTAACAGGGTATAGCTAGCTTTGTATACCTACTTTATTGACTGTTACTAATTCACCGTGAATGAATCTTGATTTCTTCCAAATTCATTACATTCGATTTTATAGTGGTTCACCTTTTGTAAGTGAAACTATTTTTTTTAAATATCCATCTCTCATCTTCATCTGTTATAATTAATATGTTGACAAACTTAATTGGCTATCCATATTTTAAGTTAGGTTACATAAATCGTGTTTTATAGGCTGTGTTTTATTCCAAATAAGTAAATATACCTTTGCATATTTGAGCAGATAATGGCATTTTGATTACATAAATCAATTTAAGCAAAACCTTGTAACTTCACATGGAAAATTTCCAAAAAAAAAGAAAAACATTACACAGTTTTCTAAGAAGACGAATCTTATTATTTCGAAGCTTTGGGGATTTGCTCAAAGAAAAGTTATAATGTACAAAAAGTATTAGCCGTAATAGATAAAGTTTCAACTTTTATCCTTAGTTTAAGTAAGTTACTAAAAGTAGGTCATTTTTCTAATTTCAGCCTCTGAAGACATTATAGAAAGCGACCTTTACTTACGAAGTATTATCCAACCGCGCCGCACATCATCAATAGTGTCCTAGCCACATTGCTGGGAAATGCCGTTAATCATCACGATGATGGCCGTTGAACAATAGTGTAGTCACTCCATTAACGCGTTAAAATTATTGCAACAATTAATGTAAGAATTATCGACGTTTCCCGTTACTGTGGCCGGAACATAAAAGCTACACGTTCTTAAGAGGATCGTCTCCATTCTCTTTCTCCATACAAACGTAGTTTACATTTTCCTCCCTGGATAAAGACATTTGAGCAAATATGTTTATGCCATAAAACCTATATCTGTCATGACAATGCATCTACCTTTTTTTTTCTAATTAAAATAATAATAAAAAATAAAAAAATAATAAAATAAAAAAAATAAAAAGGTAGATGCATAGTCATGACAGATATAAGTTTTATGGCATAAACATATTTGCTCTAATGTCTTTATCCAGGGAGGAAAATTTAAACTGCGTTTGTATGGAGAAAGAGAATGGAGACTATCCTCTTAAACTAACATGCTGCGTAAGTAAGTAAATGAGTGTTTGTTACTCCTATACGCATAAACTACTTAAAACCGATTACGATGAAATTTGGTAGGTGCTTAACTGGAAATCTGGATTATCACATAGACTTATTTTTATCTTGTTATTCCCGAGGACTCGGGACCTTAGGGGCACTGCTAGTAACGAATGAATATTACCATTTTACAGCCAACAGATTTGATACCAGATGCCAGCTAGGCTAGCATGACAGCACGAGAAACATTATGTTGAGTCGATATAAAGGTTCTGTCTCTTTTTCCCATGACGTGAAAAAAAAGAGTACCTTTATGTCGATTTGACAAAATGTATCCCGTTGCAGCCAGATACATTTTGCCTACAAAATGAAGGCAAAACTTATCGATACAAAAGTGACGTCAAAAATTCTTCGGCGCTGTTTTGGAGACTTCTTGAGCATGCACTTTGTGCCAAATACTCATTCAACCATCTACTGAGGTAGTTCAATTTAGCTAAGACCGTAGTCATTAAGAACATACTTGTAAAGTCAACACCCTTACGTCTGTTCTTAACCAGGGACTTTGACTAGCTCCCCGTAACTAGCTTAGCGCGAAGAAACGGACGTCATGTTTGACTCAAAAACATCCGTATTTGAGGTAAAATTTGAAAAAATTTCGCTTGCGTGATGCAATAACTTTCTACCTGGTCTATTGTCTAGTTTGAAGGGATAGAAGCGTAGGGATCTCTATTGTTGCACTGCCGAAATGTACACAAAAACACTTTTTTTTTGGTAAATTTCGTGTCGTGGCAGAGTCGAATGCGGGCTCGAACCAGACCCCGGGGTTCAAACCTCGAAAACAGTAATTCTTTTTGTATATTTTTAAGTATTTTGTCATAAGTTTGTTCAGATATTTTGCAGGATGAGAATCAGTATGATTGCGTATGCGCATCTTACTTTTACCTAAGGACAAGCAATGCTAACTGCTCGGATGAACCAAGATTCTTTGGATTAAGTTAGGTAAGTACGTAGCAAATCATAAGTACCTAAGTATATTTACCTATATTAACTACTTATTTCTGTTGTAATCTCTGATAGCAGTCGTTAGGTCAAGTTAGAGGTCCTAGGACCAGAAAACTCTAACACAGCTAGGTGAGCCAAACCACTTCACGAAACGAAGAAGATCTATTTGTACTTGTATTTCGTACTTGTCTATACAAGGCACCTACCTACCAGTTTATGGTAGTTTTCAAGGAACGGCTTGTACACACATCAACACCGTCTAGGGATATTCAGAATTTCTCAATTTACTCAAAAATTGTGTTTACTAACAAACAACATGTATATATTTTTGTAAAGCCTACTTATCAGACTATGATTTAGAATACAACAAAATATTGTTTTATGCTTAAATGCAAAAAACGCAAAAAGTGAAATAATGTTAAATTTAAGATAAAATGTCTATCCAAGGAAAAAAATAAAGTAAAACGAAATTATTAGGTTTTTTTATTTGAAGTTAAAATTAGTAGTCAGTGAAACCACCCATGACGTTAATCACGGCCCTGTAACAGTTTTTCATGCTTTGAATCAGGTTGTCAATATCTTGCTGCGGAATATTGTCCCAGGTCCTGCTAAGATGCAAAAAAAGTTGCTCTTCAGTCGCAACATTTGGAGGCAAATTCCTCAAAGCCCTTCTTTGAAGCATATCCCACGCGTGCTCTATGTGGTTTAGGTCTGGTGACTGCGCGGGCCAGTCTAAGACCGACACGTCGTGCTCCTCTAGCCAGCTGGTCACCACTCGCGCAGTGTGCGGACGGGCGTTGTCGTGCATGAGCGTGAAAACTTGGCCCATTTGCAGTCGATGGGGATAGATTATTGGTGCTAGCACCTGATTACGGTATTTTTCGGCAGTCATAGTGTTTCTGATCCAAACGAGGTCTGTTCTTCCACCAATACGAATTCCCGCCCAAACCATAATTGTTCCGCCATGGTATGGATGGACCTCCTGAGGGTGTTGCAGACGGTTGTCACGACCAGAAGCTCGCCATACGCGTACTCTACGTGAATCAGGATGAAATCCGAATCGGGACTCATCGGTAAACAACACTACCGACCACTCGATATCTTCCCAAGGCAAATGTTCTCTAGCCCTCTGTAATCTTCGTCCACGATTTCCTCTGCGTAGTGCTAGAGTACGAAGCGGCCTGCGAGAATGAAGGTTAGCCTCGTGCAGTCTTCTCCTCACAGTTTGGTCACTGACAAGCACCTGGTGGTCTGACTGGAGCGTTTGAACCAACTGCATGGCCGTAACATTTGGTTGTCTTCTCGCGGCCACTTGCAAAAATCGGTCTTGTCTTTGGGTAGTTATCCGCTTTCCGCCTGGATGCCTTTCAGCCACTTCACCAGTAGCACGATAACGTGACCACAATCTTGATATCACGTTTTGTCTTAACATTTCGTTTCTTGTTAAATGACGCCGCTGCATGATGCATACAGTTGTATTACATTGTAATTAATCAAAAATTTTTTTATTAAAACTTCAATTTGTTTAAACAAAATGCTTAAAACTGCGTTAAGTAAATTTAAACCTTCGAACTCGCTACAATAATTGCCGCGCTAATCTTATGTTTTTAATTAATTTTTAAAATTCAAATTTGGAATCATACAATAAGGCCTACACAATAAGGTTCCATTAAAATATTTTTAAATCGGCCAGTATTTTTTAAGTTTAAGAACTTTATATAAAATATCCCTAGACGATGTTGATGTGTGTATTTACCTCTTAGGTGATTAATCCGATGATGAAATATGAAATGGATGAGACTGTCAAATATTTCAACCTCGGATTAATCATCACCTTTTTAACTGTGTGAGATGTCAAATCATTCGCTAAATATTTAACCTAAATCAATCATTAAATACTAATAATGTCAATAGCATGGTTACCTAGTAGTATGCTGTTAGCTGGAGATGTGGATTGATTAAATTAATTAATTTATCTCAATCCCGATCGGAACTTACGCGGGTGAAACCGCGGGGCGCTACTACTAACTATCAAAAATGTTACGGGAGCTTAATGTGCTAAACTTTATTTCATTTAGGTAGGTATGTATGTACCTATATTTGCGTACTACCTTTATTAAACACTAGCAGTGCCCGCGACTTCGCCCGCCTAATTTTTGTGAAAATGTAAAATAGCCGCCGTATCGGCCTTCCCCAATAAATTGACTACATATCCAACACTGACATAATTTTTCAAATCGGACAAGCGGTTCTTGAGTCTCGGTTCTAGCGCGTTCAAACAAACAAACAAATAATATTAAATACTAGCAGTGCCCGGGACTTCGCCCACCTAATTTAAAAAAAATATATAACATAGCCTTCCCATTATATGGACAATCCAACACAGAATAAAAAAAATCAAATTAACTCTTTAGCATTATAATATTAGTACTTATAGATAATTTCTTAAGATTATCTTTCTTTCCATTTCAGAAACGATGAATATAAAAGTATGTATGGAGTTCATAAATTTAATAAGCAAAAGAAGACATCATCGTAATCGTGTCTCATAGAGACTTTACAACCAATTCTGCTAATTTTAAACAGCAAAAATGTGACGTCAAAAGTTCTTCGGCGCTGTAGTTGAGGCTTGAGTACACACTTAGTGTAAATAGACAGATACTCATTAAACCATCGATAGTGGTAGTTTCACTGGAAAAGCTGAACACTTTGTGTGGGTTTTTAGGGAATCTTGAAAGGCCAGCTCCCCTAGCTAGCTTAGCGCGAAGAAACGGACGCCACAGTTAACCCAAAATGTGTCCGTTTCCATGTTAAATCTGGAAAAAATATCGTTTGCGTGATACAGGACTTGTTACCAGATCTATTGTCTAGTTTCGAAGATAAATAAAAGGACGGAAAGGGCTATTGTTGTCGCATTATCGGTCAGTACGCAAAACCATAATTTTGACTTATTTCGTCCTGTTATGTCGACTACAATAAGAGACATGGGTTCGAGTCTTGGTACACGTAATTCTTTTTGTACTTAAAGGTTTTTATTTTTAAAATTCAGTTCGGTTATTTCGATTGCTCGCACTTTTAGACTGCAGACTTTTACCCGATCGAACTCTCTGCCGATAGTTGTTTGTCGGCCGCTATACCAAAGCCATATCATTTACTCACTTTCATACAGTCATGTTCTTACTGATCGGCCGTCATGTATCAGATTATCTCCAGATATAGTTTGATTGAGTTAAGTCTGTAGTATACAGAGGGTTCTAGTTAATTGTACTACTAAATCTGTTCACAAAGCCCTAAAAAACGAATGAGCCGATTTCGACCATAGGTAAATATGTACATAGCTAAACCTCCATAGCTAAACCACTTGCGCATAAGTCACCTATGAAACAAAAAAAAACTAAATCTAAATCGCTTGGAAGCAACGTTGCCACAGACAGATACACATACTCACAGTCACACAGACAGCTACCTCAAACTTATAGCATCCCTCTTTTTCAGTCGGGGGTTAAAAAGTTCGTTCTTTAGATATGGGTATCATCATGTTTTCGTCTGTAATATGTTATTTATTATCATTATTATTTCCTCTTTTATTTCACATATAAAAACGCTATTCATTGTTAGTCGAAGATGAGCTATTAACTTGTTCTTCGTCTATTATTTACAGAGAAAATAATCTAAGAATATTTAATGCACAGCAAAACAATAGAGTAATTTATTTTACCATTCATTCAAGCGCGCTGATCGCGTTATTACAGTCAATAAATAAGCGATTATTCGAACCTGGAGGGTTACTGCGGTTCGTTTCGATACGACATCGATACGATAATACGATGATTCTACTGTCACATTCTGATAGTAGGGTGCCAGTAGAACCATCGTATTATCGTATCGTTGTCGTATCGAAACGAACCGAAGTAACCCTCCAGGACTACCTAGACTTCGACGACAAAAAAAATGGCTAAATTGGATGAAGCCGAGGCACTTAGTTTTCAGATATGCAAGTTGACGACTAAGTCGAAAACAGTATAAGAAGATATTCTTATACACCCCTTTGTGACTGCATAAAGCACCAGGATCTTATGAAGTAGGTACTATGCGGTCCTATCGTACTATGCAGGCACCCCAGCGTAATGTGAAAGAGCCTTTGGAACCGTGAAAAGAGCAGCTCAATTCGTCCCTTTGTGGCTGCTTAAAGCACCAGGATCTTCTGAAGTATTAGGAGGTAAGTACTATCGTTCTTTGCAGGCACCCTAGCATAATGTGTAAGAACCTTTGGAACCATGAAAAAAACAGCCCATACAAAAAGAAATTGGGAAATAGGGTAATAAAACTGTGTTAGCCGAATTAAATTACTAAGTAATTAGGTTATTAACTTTTGATGGCTATACGATGTGATAATTGACGTAATTTTATATACTGTAATCACCTTAATAAAATGTGATTTACATCACGAAATTATCATAAAGATCTAACACAATTTTATTGTGTAATAAAAATCAGCAGCTTTTATTTTTATTTCGCAATCGGATGAGTAGCAGTAGAATCTTATTAGGGCGATATTAGCAGTAATAGGTGGATTTTATTGAGTATCGTTGGTATTCAAGTCGGCGGCGATCTAATGCGTCTAGTACTATGACTATATAATATATATTATGTGCTAATGATTAGTTATTCCTTGTAATTAGTAAGTTTAAAAGCAGTAACGAGCTATATGGTCGCCGCCACGACCGAGTAAATTAAAGGCCCCCTTGTAAGGTCAGGCTAAACTGAACTTAACAGGGAAATCGCATCAGTCCATTCGGTTTTACAGATGGAAGCTTCAGGGCTTTGGTGCAGTTTCTTGTGTCTTCTTCTCATTACAGGGCGCATCCCAAAGACAAATACTCATTTTATTGTAGTTATAAGACGTTTTAAAACCATAATGTAAATGCATCTAAAAAGAAATAAACCATTTTGATTTTACTGGAACTTGGCATATAGGTAGATCAAGGTTAAATAATACTTTTGTCGTGGGAATTTTAGATGAGGAGGGGGAGAAGTTAATTGGTATCTATGCCACGAGGCACACAATACCAACTGTTATGTAAGCTGTGATTTGTGTTCACAAGATGTTCACGACGTCTGCTTTTCTCAGAACTACTAGTCTTTATGCCAAATCAGGTCTTTGAGTATTTAAACAGGTTTAAAATTCTAAGGTTCAGACGAAACTGAAGGTAGAACTGATGTTATTTTGCTATATACCTAATCTACCTATTAACTTTACATCTATATGACCTAAGACCCAGTTTCAATAACTAAACTAATCTAACCGAATAAACGTGCATAGTTCACGGCTGACCGAAGTTGTTGATTAAAAAATGAAAACACGATGCATTGATGTGAGTCCAAATGGAACAGCTAGGCTTCATATCACAAGGCTGCCGCGTAGATAAATTACAGATGTGCACGAGTAAGTAAGCATCGTGTATTTGTTAGTTATTGTAGGTAACATAGTAAGTCATTGAGTTACTAAGTCTGTGCTTAGCGACTGCGACTAATTGTACAAAATTATACACTTAGTTGCAAACCTAACCGTCGACGCGACGTAAGTATATCAATTGGAAATCAAGTATTTTTTAGTGTTCCTTACTCAAAAGATAAAAACGGGACCCATACAACAAACGTGATTTTTAAAAGTTAAACCCAACGTTACCGCGGTTAATTTTTACCATTGACGCCATCAAGTGATAAACCGGCGTCAATATCAGTCAGTCGAGCCGCTAAACTCAAAATTCCTGTCGATTTCGAAAATTGTTGATTATTTCATGACGGAAACTTTTAAGCTATTGCATAGCTTTTATCGCGGGCTTTGAGCGCGGCCACCGAAAATAAAACCTAAAGGTCATAGCCCGGGAGCTGAGTCGTGTAAGTCCACGACTCAGCTCCCACCCTCAAAAATAATATAATTCAAATATGAGCTTTAAATATTGCTCTTTAGATATATTTTACACTGACTGACGAGCAGTCTGACGGCGGTAAGCTCGCTGAAAAGCGAGCTGTCCGCTAATTTATGATGCCAATGTAAAATATATCTAAAGAGCAATATTTAAAGCCCATATTTGAATTACATTATTTTTGCCGGGTAGGAGCGGAGTCGTGTAAGTGGGCTATGACCTTAACACCCCCCACTCCGCCTACCATGTTACCATGGTTACCAAGTAGCTCAGGCGAGCGTTAGCTCGACCATGTGCTACATGGTAACCATGGCAACATGTTTATTTGTGTATGGATTATAGGCGACATTGTTTCCATTAACAGAACAGACAGAACATAGGTAACAAGCAATGAATATAAGCGCTGCTTAATATTGTATAGCAGATATAACTATTTCTCTGTTATCTAATCTAAAGAACATTGACAAAGTGTCGTTACTTGTCTTCGTGACGTCTATATTCATCTCGAAGGTCTCGAAGCTAGTTAAAAGCTTTCGCTCTAGTGGATTCATTAGTTGACAACGGAAATTAATGGAATCTTCCCAATTATTCCCAAACTACCGTTTTTGGAGCGGGAATTGTTTTTAATTATTTCGGTAATAGTCTGGATTAAATTAGAATATTGCTAGCGTAAATATTAAACTTCGAAGTTTCTTAGGCTTCGCGCAAACGGCAAACCGACCAGCGACAGCGGGCCAGCGACAGCGACTTAAGAGGACTCATATATTTTGTACTGACGCACCGCACGAATATAGTCCGACCAACGACTACTTGTCTCCGCTGCAGGCCACGAAACACGCCGACACACCCGCCACTGTCGCATTGCTCCACCCCCCAGCAGCAGAAAACGGGCTATATTAAGAGGAATAACAACGCCAACGACCTTGAAACTGAAATTCTATGTCGGGCTCATCGAAAATTGTTGATTATTTCATGACGGAATGTTGTAGAACTTTTTTTTGTATATGGATTGTAGGTGACATTGTTTCCTACATTTTGGTGTAGTTTTAAGACAAGAACCTCCTGTTGATGCAAAGCCTATCCAAATTTTAGACAAAAAATGACTGATTTGGCTAAAATGTCGATAGGCTTCAATACGTTTCGACATATTTGTATGGAAACTGCACTAAAATATCGGAAACAATGTCGCCTACAATCCATACACAAAAAAAAGTTCTACGACATTCCGTCATGAAATAATCAACAATTTTCGATGCGCCCGACATGGATTTTGAGTTTAGCAGGTATAGGGCCCTTAATATGGCGGCCTCCGAACACCGGTAGCTGTCGCTCGCTTTTGACACTGTCAAAAACGTGGCAGTAGCGCGCGACAGTCACTGGCAGTGGTCGGTGGCCCGTTTGCGCCAAGCCTTAGAGGGTCGTTTTCTTGTTAACGATTTGATATTATCATAATTCATAATAATGGCAACGAGCCAGACGTGCAGACACATAAGTTAGTGTTGTTTGTCTGAAAGTTTTAAATGAAAAGTTACATTAGTTGCAAAGGGTATTGTTCGTTTGACCACTATCATATCTCTTACATAGATTTAGAATTATTTTGCTGGTATCTTTATAACAATAATTGGCCCTTTCATCTTATTTTAGTTGGTAAGCCTATTCTATGCCGCGGGTACACGGCAAAACCAAAAAAAAGTATGTAAATATTTAATATATCCATAGTACTAGCCTAGTTGCTTAATTTGGGCCTAGATTACGCTGTGTGTAACTTCCTGCAATATTTATTTATTCATAAGCATTTATAAATCATACGTAGGTAAGTCATCATACCTACACAACCAAAATAATTAACGAAATATCAACTAAATAACAGGAGAAACTTAAAGCAGGTCTAAGTAAATACCCTAAATTTAATCCGAAGATAAGTACTGATTTACTCAAAGGCAAATCTTATTATGAACTAGGTAAATTAAGCAAAACTTCCCCCGTCGTGCTTGAGGGTCAAGTTTCCTAATCCAATTTTGACCCATTTTCTATCACGTTGTTAAATACGAGTTTGTTTACTTCATTTTCCTGTTGGATTTGATTAATTTATTTGGGGCTTTACTGTTTAATTTAATAATGCTCTCGAACCTTCGTGATTTTGCTTTATGTACCCATTTATAGTTATTTTGCAGATACGGTAGGTACCTAGCCACGGCAAATGAAACGATAAAACTGAGTCAGCTGATGCACTAGCCTCAGTCGTATGTGGAACCGTTGTCACGTGAACACGTACTGTCATTGGTTATAGGTATACGCAAAACATAGAATGCAAATTGAAAGTTCAAACTCAAATGTAAGTAAACTAGCAGAGTCCCAGGGTTTCACCCGCGAAAGTTTTGATCCCGCGGGATTCTCCAAAAACCCTTTCTTACACAACAAAGAACACACTGTCGACATTTCATGTCTCTAGGTCCAGCGGTTTGGGCTCTGCGTTGATATATAGAAAAGTCAGGTCGCACGTTCGGGAATAACCCCTTTCTATACTTGTAGCTAAAAACATATTATTATATTAGCCTGAATTGTCCCACTGTTGGGCAAAGGCCTCCCTCCAACTCTTCCATTCAGGTCTGTTTTGGGCTATGGTTCACCACTCGCCACTCTGCCTTAAATTTGTCGACCTCGTCACGCCATCTCCGCTTTGGTCTACCGAGTCGCCTCTTGGAGTTTGGGATCCAGTCTGTAGTGGTTTTCGTCCAAGACTCCTCTGGCATACGGCAGACGTGTCCCGCCCAGTCCCACTTTAGCATAGCAGCTTTGTGACCGACATCCACGATCTTTGTGCGAGAGCGCAGTTCTGTGTTTCGGATTTTGTCCATTAATTTGACACTCAAAATACTGCACTCCATCGCTCGCTGGCAAACCCCGAGGCTGGTCTTCTGTGAGTGTGTCAAAGACCATGTTATTAAGTCATCCATAGACCAAAAGCTCCTCCAGGCATATCTCCA
The DNA here is from genome assembly GCA_958496205.1 of Idaea biselata. Lineage (NCBI taxonomy): Eukaryota > Metazoa > Arthropoda > Insecta > Lepidoptera > Geometridae > Idaea > Idaea biselata. The sequence continues at coordinate 18,459,297 of OY292404.1, forward strand.
TAAAAACATATGCATATACAATAATATACATAAACTGCCAAAAAACTGAACCCTTCGTTTTGGCTTCCCCATAATAGTCGAGTAAGAAATAAATCACAAGTAGGTCCTTACATTGAAGCTACAATCTGACTCATCTTCACTAAGCCTACTGCACATGCTGTAATAACCTTCTCCATCCATAGGTTGCCTGGAAGAAATCGCTTTTAGCAATAAGGCCGCCCATTTATGCAACGTTTTAGTTATAAGCTTTCTGTGTATTTGTCTTACATAATGTATGGTATTTTGTATAATATTGTTTGTTCTGCAAATAAAGCGTACATCTATCTATCTAGGTATGCAAATATAGGTATGTATGAAACATAAGTATTAGGTAGGTATAATATTCTATTTGAGATTAGGAGAGAGGGCGCTGCTGTGCCACTGTTTACTTCGGCTCCGTACTATTTCTTAATTTAAAAATTCAATTAGTGTGTATTTCATCAATATAAAGTGAAAGTACTTCGAAGAAAATCGAGAACAATATGTACTAGTGTTAGTGAACAACAAATCTTTAAAACAGTGTAGAAAAAATCAAATTTGTGATGTTAACAATATTGTGAAATAGTGACTAAAGTTTTCGATGATCTACACTTAATCTCCGCACATAGACAATTGCGCAAGGTTAACTCAGTGAAAAGTGAAAAACTAAGACTAAAACAAAGAGTTTGTTAGAATAAAACACAGAATAATACTAAAAATAACCTCTAAAATATTCTATTACATGATTCATCAATCTTCATAATCCTCCGCAAAAAAAAGAAAATTTAGATCAGCGCCATCTATTGAGCTATTGAGCTGATAATCGAAACAAACATAATTCGACATCGCTACCCACTGCTAGAGGGCGCTTAAACAAATTTTAAGATGGAAGCTATGATGGATATTTTAAAACAAATTCAGAACGACCTTAAAGATCAGAAAAAAGATATGAAGTACATAGAAGAGTCAATAAATAAAAACATCAATGAGAAATTTACGCAAGTTTTGGAAAAATCAAAGGAACTTGAAAACAAGATAGATCGACAGCAGGAAGTTATAGAGCAGTTGGAGAGACAAATTAAGAAGAAAAATGTTATTTTTTTCGGCATCGAAGAGACAGAGAGAAACTACAACGATCTGAGAAATACGGTACTTGACATTATCACCGGATCCCTGAAAATTAACTGTCAGAAGGAAGAAATAGATGAAATTAGAAGATTGGGACAAAAATCAGGAAAAATAAGACCTATCGTTGTGTCTTTTACTAGTGTCGGCCGAAAACTAGACCTATTAAAACAAAAGAAATTATTAAAAGGATCTGCAATATATATAAAAGAAGATTTCTCCAAAAATGTCTTAGAAAAACGGAAACAATTACAAGAGGAGTTGAAACGTGAAAGGGAAGCTGGGAAGAATGTTTTCCTACGCTACGATAAGATAATTACAATTGAAAAAAATACGAAACACCATGATTCAGGAGATGAGGCAACACGAATACAAAAAAGACAATTACCAGAATCTCCCGAAAACGGTGAATATTTTAACAAAACGACTTCTTCCTCATTAAAACCAATCCAAAAGAAAAACAAGACAGGAAACATTGTATCATATCTCCGAAATAACCAAGACAACAAACAACCGAATAATTCAAGAAACGACGTTCCAAAAAACTAATATGCGACGCCCCTCCTCCCTCTTCGCTCCCATCACGGGTGGTCGCCGTGGGAGTTCAAGACCACAACCCTCCATCTAATAAAAAAATTGAAAATAACAGAAACTTAATAAACACAACTTGCAACAACAACAAATTCACGAAGAGCTGTATAAAACCTTCCACACTCTACATCTGTACCTACAACGCACGATCCCTATCAACAGATGAAAGGTTACTAGAGTTTAAAGAATCAATCAATGATATCAAGTATGACATAATAGGCCTATGTGAAGTAAGAAGAATGGGATACAATGTGTTAGAAGACTCCAAACATATACTCTGTTCCTACGGAGAAAGAAAAGGACAGCTAGGTGTGGGTTTTCTAATAAAAATCGAGCTAAAAAGATATTTTGAGAGTTTTCTAGGAATAACGGAACGAATCGGGGTTTTGAATTTAAAACTCGATAAGTACAGAGTATCCATTATTCAGGTTCACTTGCCAACTTGCGATGCGTCACAACAAGACATTGAAATTTTTTATAAAACGCTACAAGAGACGATAGATAAATCCGAAAAACACCTAATTGTAATGGGCGATTTTAACGCTCGCATTGGTCAACGAAAATCAAATGAAAATACTATCATGGGACCTACATCTTTCGGTACAAGAGACAAAAGAGGAGAAAGACTTATCCAATTCAGTCTTGAAAATAATCTTTCGATAATTAACAGCTTATTTAAGAAGAAATCAAACTATCTATGGACCTGGTTATCACCAAAAAAGAAGAAAAGTCAAATTGACTATATAACATCGAACGTAAAATATAAATTTACCAATATAGAAATACTAAACCAGTTTGGATTTCCCAGTGACCATAGACTAATACGCAGTACTTTCAACATTGAATTAAAAAAACGAACCAGATCCAAATATATAAATACAGAACACAGACTTAAAAGTAAACAAAACGAACTAGCATTCCTACAATGTTTAGAACAAAAACTCTGCAACATATACACAACAGAAACAGACGACATTGAATCCAGTTATCAAAAAATAAAATCGGCTATCGTTAACAGCATACCACAAAAACAAGAAAGCTCTCACAAAAACATTAACTTTCTCTCGGCCTCTACAAAAGACATGATTAAGAGAAGAAATGAATTAAAAAATCAACACTATCTAAACAGAGAAGAAAAACTAGAACTCAAGACTCTATATAAATCAATCTATAAACAGATTAAAAAGGAACGTAAAGAATACAGATTAAAAAAGATAGAACAACACCTACAACATTCAGGAAGCCTAAAAAAAGCCTACAAAGAACTTACTACGTCAAAAGATTGGATACCATGTTTAAAAAGAAAAACAAAGCTCACCCACTCTAGACAAGAAATTATTCAAACTGCAACGGAATTTTATCAAAACTTATACGAGCAGAATCACTCACTACCTACAATAAATAGCTTGACACAGACTAACACCGAAGAAACGGAAAAATTTACACAGATTGAAATCTATAAAGAACTAGAAAGATTGAAAGATGCTAAAACCAGTGGCCCGGATAAGATCTCGAACGAAATATTAAAAATCGGAAAAACACTACTGTCCGCGCCGCTAACAATATTGTTCAATAAAATATTAGAAGACAAAACAATCCCTAAGGAGTGGGCCGAGTCGGATATCATCCTGCTTTATAAGAAAGGAGACCCTACTAATATTAACAACTATAGACCCATCAGCTTACAACCGTGTCTATATAAAATTTTAGCGACAGGCCTAGAAAGACGACTCTCGAAAATAACCGACCAGCACCAACCATTCGAACAAGCGGGCTTTAGGAAAGGATTTTCAACGACTGACCACATACACGTACTCGACCAAGTAATAGAAAAATATAGAGAACATAACAGATATTTATACCTAGCGTTTATTGATTATGCCAAAGCGTTCGATTCTATATCACACGACTGTATGTGGGCAGCTCTACGAGAGTATGGAGCGCCATCTGACATGATACAACTGATTCAGGACATTTACTGTAAAAGTGTCAGTAGAGTCAAATTAGACCGAATTGGAGCCGACATAAAAATTAATCGTGGGGTGAGACAGGGAGATCCTCTCTCACCGAGAATATTTATACTCGTACTTCAGTATATCATGAAAAATCTAAACTGGAATAAAAAAGGTATACTTATGAATGGCTCCTACCTAAGTAATTTGAGATTCGCAGACGATATTGTACTGTTCTCCGAATCAGCGACTCAACTGGAAAAAATGATTAATGAACTTAACTTCTACAGCAAAAAAATTGGACTAGAACTAAATAAAGACAAAACGAAAATAATGACAAACCACACAAGAAAAACCATAACAGTCGAAGGGACTATCATAGAATACGTCGAAAAATATGTGTATCTCGGGAAACAGATGTCATTTAAAAATTCCAGACACCATGAAGAAATCGAAAGGAGAGTCCAATTAACATGGAACAAATTCTGGTCATTCAAAGAAATCCTGAAATCAGACACAGATTTATATTTTAAGAAGAAAATCATGGACTCTTGTCTATTGCCCTGCCTCTCATATGGTAGTCAAACATGGATTTACAACAAATATACATCCAACAAAATACAAACAACTCAAAGAGCTATGGAGAGGAGTATACTAAAGATAAAAAGAAGAGATAAAGTAAGGAATACAAAAATTAGAAAAAGAACAAAAATTATCGATGCTCTACACCATTGTAAAAAGTTAAAATGGAAGTGGGCGGGGCACTTATCAAGAATGTCAGACGACAAATGGACAAAAGTGGCTACTGTTTGGAAAGGACCGGTGGGAAAGAGAAACAGAGGTAGACCAGCAGAGAGATGGGAAGATGAAATTAAAGAAATAGCAGGAAAAGATTGGCTAGACAAATCAAGAGATAGAAAGAATTGGAGAACGATGGAGGAGGCCTTTACTCAAAAAGAGGTCCTCGAATGAACAATTTTTAATTTTTAAGTTTTTTTTTTTTTGAATTAGTTTAATTTTTAAACTTTTTTCATAATACTTATCTATTTAGTTTTAAACTTATTATTATTACGTGTTTTATAAGTATCATTCACAGGATAAATAAAGGCTAAAATAAATAAAATAAATAAATAATATTCTATTTATTTTATTAAGCTTTTGATGAATTTAGAACACAATCCTCTAAGGTAGGCAAATCTCATACATATGAATTATGCTAAACCCAGTATACAGTATCTGAATAAACACAGTTGTTGCCAACTTTACTCTCAAAAAAGTATAAATCGGAGATGAGAAAAAGTTATAAACAAGATTAGCGATAAAAATCTTCATAAAACATTCAAGAAAAGTAACGTCGAAGACTGAAAAAATGTTAATGCAATAATAAAAGTTTATTCCATGAATTGTTTATTTAAGCTAAGCCTCCACCTTTCGGCATCGTACGCATCGGACGCATCGCATCAAACTGATAAATAAATAAATAAATTCTCTGAACAACACTACGGCGCTAGATGGCGCTGTGAGCTTGTGTTACGGTAACAAGACAATGGATATAAAACTTCAATTTATTTTTATTTTGTAAATACATACATATTATACATAAAGAGACACTCAGACCAGACACAGATATTTATTTTTTAAGCATAAATATTTGCACCCGGCGGGAATCGAACCCGCAACCTTCTGCATTGTAGTCGCGCTTTCGCACGACGCGACGCGCCACAGAGGTCGTCAAAAATGATGAATATTTTACAATGCGTGCACCTTAACGGCAGCAATCGCATTTGCCGCCGCAACTGCCAGCAATTGGATTGCCTTTCACACAACTCACAAGACGCGTCGCAAAAGTTGCCTCTCTAAGCAACGGCGTTGGCATTGCCGATGAGCGGATTCGAGCGACCCGTACGATGCGGATTGGTGGACGCACTTCTGTGACTTTCTATACAAAGAATATTACGATCCGTTTGATGCAATGCGTCCGAAGCGTATACGATGCCGAAAGGTGGACGCTTAGCTTTAGAGTCATTGTACAGAAGTGGCAAGAAGCACGGGCGCGGTGGCATAATGAAGAAATACTTAGGAACCTGTTTAAGAACAATACACATAAAGCTTTAGCAGCGCCTGAAGTGCTCGTAAAACTTAAAAAAAAATGTGTAAATAGCAGTTGTCGCTGCTCATTGAGACTTTCTTTTAAGCTTTTCCATTGTCGCTTATGTTTAGGTATTTAACTTTATCTTAATTCACTGCAATAATATTTGGGATTAAATATATCTTAGGCCCCGCACTGTATCATCTACTAATCCTGTCCTATTTCTATCTAATCCTGTCTTTTTTATCATACGGCGCGGCGCAATCGAGTCCCAAACTAAGATTAAGAGGTAAATTACCTTGACTTTGAAGCTAGAGCGGGAGAATAACAGCTTTTTCGAATTTTAATTCAAACATTTGGTCAATATTCTGTTACAACAAGGCTCTTTAATAGTTACATTTCTCTGGTCCAATACGACTCTCCCAAGAGAGCAATGGATTGTTGTGATCTTAAGACAAGACATTAATTTTCATTACCCACCTTACTCCACTTAAATAAGGTTTAATTTGCTTTGTGTTCCGTTCGTGACAGGAGGATGTTGATAGTTTATGGGAACCCATAAAATGGTATAGATGTTTGTTTATGCCACCATTGTTGGTTTTACTGGTATAGTATATTACTTTAAAACAATGTGATCTTTTTTTTTGTTAGTAAATATTCGAAGCACCTATTTGAAAGGTATTATTCTCGCAATCGATTTTAGTTTACTGTGGGATGGTTACTTATTACTAATAGGTTATTTCATTATATTTATAATCAATTATGGTTTGTTGTAACTTTCACTCTTTTATTTCCATTGTTAAGTTTAAGTTTTTAAACGACTTCCAAAAAGAAGGAGGTTCTCAATTCGTCGCCTATGTTTTTTTAGGGATATTCGCCGATTAGTCCAAGACGGCATACATCACTACAAAACCTAAAAAAAAAAACTATCCATACCTACTGCATTTTTATTTCTAGACTAAGATCTGACCTTTTGGTGTTTTGTATTTACTATATTTTTTCAAAAATATGTGTTAAATAGTAGTCTATCGCAGAAACAATTGATCCTAGAGCACTAGTTTTTTTGCAAAAGTAAGATTTCATTTTGAATTAGATTCTATTACACTGTGCCTTTTAGCTATGTTGCGCTGTGCTTCGGCGTTAAGGATTTAATATACTGCGTCTATTTTAAGTAACCAGGAACAGCAAATAAAAACTTGAAATTTAATTATGGGATGCTTCAATCAACGTGGTTTATTATTCAATTGAAATGAAGGTAAAGGTCGCGTTCAATTTGTTTTAAGGGTTTTATTGATGAATTCCATTGTCGATTTTATACAAACCATTTACTATTTACATTTGCCTACCTTTTGTGTTTAGAGAAAAAAAATTGGTTGCAAAATTCACTGCTTCTCGCGAACACGAGCGCGCTTACCAACTGCGCCAAGTGAGATCAAGCTACGTGGTAGAATATGGAATGCATTATTCTGACTACCGGTTTTTTTTACAGTAAGCGTCCCACGGTTTCACCCGCGTAAGTCCTGTTCCCGATATATATTGCACGACGTTACCTACGCACAGCACATTCGATAGGCTTGTACTATGGGTACTAGACAACAGGTACCTATACTACATATTATACTTTTTTGTGTAAATACCGACATACTTATGATGATACATAGAAAACACCCAGACCAAAAACAAATAATTATTTTAAGCATAATTACTTTCACCTGGCGGGAATCAAACCTGCAACTTTCTGCATTGCAGTCGGGCCTCCGCCCGATGCGCCACAGAGGCTAATAATATTAGTAGTTATAAGTAGAAAGTAAACAGAAAGTAGAAATAAATATAAATAAAATAAAATAAATATTGCACGACGTTACACACAGCGCAATCTAGCCCCAAACTAAGCACTAGGCTTGTACTATGGGTACTAGACAACGGATATACTACATATTATACTTTTTTTTTGTAAATACATACATATGATACATAGAAAACACTGAATATCCCATGTCTTCGGACCGTGGTGAGTCCTAGGACATGTTGGTTTCCTCACGATGTTTTTCCTTCACCGTAAGAGCGATGTTATTAGCGCACATACCTTTTTCTTAAAGAAAAAGACATTGGTGCGCGGTCGGTCTGGATTCGAACCCACAACTCTCAGAATGAAAGCCGGGGTATCTACCACTAGACCAACACCGCTCCTCGTATACATTATATCTACAATTCTAAAACCATGTCTGCAAAATAATGTATGAATTCATGGCTCCTGGAATATCAGATAAACAATGTAAAATATGACTTTGTTATTGTACTGTCAACTTAATTTTATACAGAGTTCGTCTTACTTTATTGCCTGGAACTTAACGATACTAATAAATATTTATTAGGTGACCTAGTTTTCTAGTATTTGATCTAGAACAGATAATACCTATCGAATGAAACTATTATTAGGTAAGTACTTAGACTTAGGTACCTATTCTAAATCGATACGTTTTCAGTACGTATACTGTAAGATATACTTTTACTGAGCCCTAACTAACGCTTTCAGCCTAGATGGTGAGATCGCTATAAGCGATAAGGCTGCCCATTGTGCCACCTAGTTTTAAGTAGTGTATGTTTTCTTTGTGATGTAATTAATTTGGTGTGTACAATAAAGAATTTATTCATTCATTCATTCATTCATGGTGGGTATTCTAACAACGAAGACGTTTGAATTCCGATCCAACTCTATTTCTGATCCTTCTTCAAGTAAACACCGAAACAGAGACAAAGAAAGTAAAACAACTAAAAGAAACGAACATACCAGCAGTTGTTATCAGCAGCAGTTTATATCCCAACAGAAAAACATACTAAATACACAATAATAAAACATTAAATTTGAATTTCAAATCAACGAAGCCCTGCATTGAACTAAGATCAGTTCATCTACTAAGTTTATTAGTATATAAGTTAAATATTGACTGACATAAACTATTTATTTGTAAAATTTAAAAAAAAGTTTATGATTTTATTCTACCGAGAAAGTTTTCTGTAGGTACTTAATCGTGTTTTCACAACAATCAGGACCTAGTAAATATCCTCAACTTTGTAATATATAGTTAAACTACCCTATCTTATTTTTATTGGTTACCTACTTGATATTAAGTGTTTTTGTTTTATATTTTATAGCTATAGAATGTATGCACAAAAAAAAAAAAACTTGTACTTAATGTTTAGAAATAGTTTTTTCTCGTAAGTGATTTATTGTAATCTTAGAGAAATAAAGATCTATAAACCTTAACCTAATTCTGATCCAGCTTTTTAGAGTTCCGAACCCGAAGGGTAAAAACGGGACCCTATTACTGAGACTTCGCTTTCTGTGTGTCTGTCACCAGGCTGTATCTCATGAACCGTAATAGCTAGGCAGTTGAAAAATTCAAAGGAGATGTATTATAAATAAAAACAATCATAAAACAAATATTTAAGAGGGGCTCCCATACAACGTGATTCAGGGACAGAGAAACGCAACGATACCGCGATGTATTTTGACTACTAGCGCCATCTAGTGAGACTGGAGAAAGACTGGCGCCAATCGTTAAATAAATTGTAACGTTCGCGTTGCGTTCCCAAATTGGTAGGCCCAGTGTTCATTTTAGGGTTCCGTAACCAATTGTTATAGTGGTACGGAACCCTTCGTGCGCGAGTCTCTTACTTGGCCAGGTTTTTAAAGGTATGTGAGTAATATCCCGAACAGTTTGTCTTTGGAACTGGTGAAGCACATCCGTCAGAGACGAGTTTGAAATGGATCACTAACAGGCGACCTTTCTCCTTCTTATCTCTAATAGAGACCAGTCCAGGTGGGCTACTGCGTTTCTTTTGACCGATAATTTCTGACGTTCGAAATTTAAAATTTGTTCGAAACTACTGAAAAAAGTGACGAAATACAGTACTCTTCTATCCTTGCAGTTTTATTCTATAAAACTCTATCACTTCTGTACGTACGATAGGCTGTACGTGCAGTGGATGCTGCTATCTCTTAAGCATATTAAAGTTTCAGATGGATATAAAATGAGTGTCGGCCGGAGGCGCCATTTCGGCTGCAGTACCGCTATCCTACCACACATTTTAGAGCTGCAGTCTCTAAAATACAAATTACCCTGATGTTGATCAAACTCCAATAGGAGTGGAACAAGAAGAACAAGATGGATAACATTATAATGACTAAATCACTGCTACCAATATTATAGACAGGAAAGATTATGTTTGTAACTCTTTCATACAAAAACTACAAAACTGATTCCGATGAATCTTGATTTGCAGTTCCCTGGAGATAGGATTAACCAATTGGTACTTTTTCATACCCATATTGTCTTAGATCTAATCCCGCGGGACCTCTAAGCACTTTATTGTACCAAATTTTACATATACATAAAAAATTACATAATAAAACAAAGAACGACTTAAAACTAATTATAGTAAAGGAACAATGGGCGGCCTTATCGTTAAAAGCGAATTCTTCCAGGCAACCTTTGGATGCACACGAATTGAAGGAGGTGAGGGGGTCAGGATCAGGATCATGATCAGGATCGGGATCAGGATTTACACGGATGAAACCGCGAGGCGCAGCTCTTTTAATAATGACTAAAACACGCAAAGGATCTCACGTCAAGAATCCATAAAATAATTTAAAAAAAAAACCGATTTCAAAAAAAGGCATGAAATAACCTCGCCTACATTCAGTGCCACCAACTTACCTATCTGTTATGTAAACTAAAATCTGGCAGCTTAAAAAAAATATCCCGACGAATTAAGATCCACCTCCTTTTTGGAAGTCGGTTAATAAATATCACTTACACTTTTATAACAAAAACAACGTCATCAATATAATTAATATTCTCAACCAATACAACAAACAATAATAACAATGGACTGAGAAAACTCGTACCCTAATATTAAAGTAGCCGCCATTGTCCCGAAACATCATTATTCCTTGCGCATACGCAGCCTTAAATATTTTGATAGAAAGTCTTTGGGGAATTGTTATTCTGTACGCGCTGGGGATAGTGTGTGGCATTATACAGACACAGATTTGTTTTAGTGTCAATAGTTTTCTTTTATAGCGTGCGTAATTATTTGTTTCCGTGTGTGTTTTGGGCGATCGTTGTGTTCACATCTAAGTTCCTGGGATTATTTTTCTTCTTCTTTTCATGTATAGTGGTGCGACTTTCCTAGTGTTACAGTTACCTCTAACTTGGCCTAACAACTGCGTTCAGAGGTAACGACTGCCGGACCACTTGCACACGATTTTTGATAGTCCATTGGTAAATAAATATTGCACGAGGTTGCACACAGCGCAATCTAGCCCCAAACTAAGCACTAGGCTTGTACTATGGGTAGGTACTACACACTTTTTTTTAAAATAAAAAACACCCAGACCAGAAACAAATTAATATTTATTTGAAGCATAAATACTTGTACCCGGCGGGAATCGAACCTGCAACCTTCTGCATTGCAGTTGGGCCTTCCCCCGACCCGCCTCAGAGTTACCTAGTGATTTGCCTTTTGAAAGATTAATAGAAAACACTTTTAATTAAAACCCTACATCCTCACATTGTTCCGTAAAAAAAATAGTTAAACTAATTTAACGTTGTTACGCAACACAATAACAGTACCTAACATTAACGTTTTGTTAAACGTCTGTTGCATTTTTACACAATTGTCTGTTTGTAACATTGTTCTCACGTTCTAGTCTCTTAGTTAGGACTCGATCAGTGCGTGTGAGATATGGGTTTCATTTTTGATAGATTGGGTAAAGACTGTGGTTTGTTTTTTACAATTATTCCCTTACTCATAAATGATGATTTATGTAACGTTTGTCTATTACTGTGGCATGAAGTTTCAAACCAGACAAACAAACGTTACATACGTTTAGAGGGTTTTAAAACGTACACGTATGAAATCCCGGAGTGGGGGGAATCCGCAATGAAACGGACACTATCGAAAATATTTAATGTTTTTGATTGATTTGATGACCATAATGATAGACAAGGGTCTATCATATGGTCATCAATGATGCCAACAGCCAAAATCTCTAGAATATTTTCGATTAATTCCTATTGAGATATCGATCGTGTCCGTTTCAAAACACGTCCGTTTCATTACAGATTTCCCCTACTACTACTGGTAATTCATCGTTCGTGTCCGTTGTACTACATAATATGTAGTAGTATATTTTACTTGTGTGTGTGATTTGATTACTGTATACTGAGTATATTACTGGGTAATAAATATTTGTGTCTGGTCTGGGTGTCCCTCTATGTAAAGTATGTATGTATTTACAAAAGAAAAATAAATATATGTAGTATATCCGTTATCTAGTCACCGTAACACAAGCTTAGTCGCTTACCACGGGGCTAGATGGCGCTGTGTGTTGTTCACAGATTTTTTTATTTTATTTATTATTTATAGAGGGTTAAAACGTATACGTTTCAAATCCCGGAAATAAGTAAGTACTACGGGAGTTCTACTACTAGGTACTACAGAAGGTACTACTTGAACTTCATCGTTGTACTACTTATACCTGTGTGTGTGATTACTGTGTAAGGAGTATATTCACAAACATTGTACCCAAGTACACTATCCGCTAAGTATTTTCTTTCCCACAAACATAATATCAATGGAAAATTATCGTGATGTGCTCAATGATGTAGGAAAAACGTAATCGTATTGTAACATCGATAAACGTGGTGTTTTTGCTGAAACTAACTGACTTATTGTTTCTGATGATCGTGAACTTGGGAATAAAGTTGTAGATAAATCTGTACCTACTACATTTAATACAGAAATCAACCGCTAAGCCTTATTGATTGGATATACGGGGTATTATTGCTTAACCTCGACGGATTTTGTTTACCTTTTCACCGATTGGATAAAAGTGTACGACCCCCTTGTCTAGACATGGGTTATTTAATTTAAAGTTTAACCTAGGTAAGGAAACGTCGCACAAAACTATACAAAATTAACTAAAGTTAAGTACACTTAGCAGTAACTCCTTCACGCAAAAACTACAAAACCGAATGCGATGAAACTTGGTAGACACATGGATGGAAATCTGGATTAATACATGGGCTACTTTTTATACCGATATTGCCGCGGGATCGGGACTTACACGGGTGAAACGGCGGGTAGCATCAAGTGAAATAGTTAAGCTCAAAATACACGATGACACTTACACTTAGGTACACTCTACCTAAACCTGACCACACCTAGAGCACACATGCACGAATTTCTTTATATGCGTCCTGTGGGTGTGGTCTGTTATATTATAAGTCTCAGTGTAAGTGTCATTGTGTAGTTTAAGTTAATATAGACTTAGATTTAATTAAACTACAATTAGTGTGATATCTAGAGACGACCGACCAAGTTATCATATAAATAATCCTAATCCATTTTTTCAAACGTCATAAATAAATCCTTCTCTATACATAAGATCCAATCTCCCCAAAGTAAGCTATTCCTATAAATATCCAAGTAACGTCACAACCGTTAACGTTCTAAAACAAAGTTTCACGTTAAGCAAACACGTTTATCTGGAAATACATTTCAGCATATAATATATTTAGAGGCATATAGAGTATAATATATTAAAGGCTATATTTAGTTTAAATGGTACGTCACGGGCAGGGTGCGATGCAATCACGTAAATAGGCAGGTTGCACAACCATTTGACGTAGGTGGGTGTGTGGGTACGTTGTTGTATAAAACCTACAGAGAGACCAACCTATTCAATCTATATTTATACTAATATTACTAAACTTATAATATGTTTTATAATAATAATATATAAAAGGGTAAATTCAAAAACTAAATCTTATATAAAGGGGGTAACATGGTAACATGTTCGTATGGATTTTCCGGGCTATCTCTAAAACTAATGAACTGATTAAAAAAAATATTTCACCATTAAAACTACTACTATTATTTTCGTGCAAAGAACTAACACAATTTTTTTAGTTGTACGTAACATACATGGTACTGGCGATACATCAATATTGATGGTGGTACGACTGGTCTTAAATAATTGTCACTAATACCAATGGTACTAAGGATACTAGGATATGGTATTAGTAAAGTAAGACTGGTGATCGACATTTAAGGGGACAGTCTACTTACTCTTTTCTCCATACAAACTTTACAAACGTAGTCAACTGTTTCCTCCCTGGATAAAGACATCACAGAAAATTATGTTTATGTCATAAAACCTACATCTGCCATGACCATGCCCTGACAATTAAAATAGAAATACAATTGAGAAAAATTAGAAAATTAAATAAATCAAAACGTGAAGGCGTGGTCATGGCTGATATAGGACTTTATGGCATAAACATATTTTTTCTAATATCTTTATCCAGGGAGGAAACAGTCGACTACGTTTGTAAAGTTTGTATGGAGAAAAGAGTAGGTAGACTGTCCCCTTATCGATCTTTACTAATACCACACAAATAAAACAAACATCGAAACCCGTTCGCTCGTAAAAATAATGAACGAGAATGTTTGTTTGTTCAATTCCGAGAGGCTAAATGATTCACTAATAACCATTAAAACTTTAATTAATAGAAGTGATGTGCAAGTAACGATAAACTACGGATAAAATACGACCTCTTTCCGCTTCCCTTCGATTCCTGAACCGCTTCTAGTACTTTATTGTAGAAAATAAAACTAACATGAAACTAGATCTACACGCATTTCTAATTAAAAATGTTTTACTTGTTTTCTATTAGGTATGAATAGTTTCATATTCATGTAAGAGTATAATAAAAAAAAACTATTCCCTTTACTTATAAACGACTAGCTGCGTCCCGCGGTTTTAGCCGCGTAAGACCCGATCCCATGGGAATATCGGGATCAAAAGTAGCCTATGTTACTTAGGGTGAATGTAGCTTTCTAATGGTGAAAGTTTTTTTAAAATCGGTCCAGTAGTTTTTGAGTTAATTCATAACAAACATACAGACACACACACCAAAAATACAAATCTTCCCTCTTTAAAATATTAGTATAGATAGATATAGAAGAAGTGAAGAAGTATAGATGCTAACTTTATATAACGTTTATATTTTACTGTGACATGAAGTTTCAAAGTTAAGAGACAGTGACAAACGTTACATAAATTTAGTCATCGTAGTTATGTATCCTACTAATATTATAAACGCATGTACGTAGGTATGTCTGTATGTGACTTTGTTACTCCTTCACGCAAAAACTACAAAACAGATTGCGATGAAACTTGGAATATAGATAGCTGGAGACCTAGAATAACACATAGACTATTTTTTATCCCGATATTTCCGCGGGATCAGGACTTACGCGAGTGAACCCGCAGCTAGTAACACATAAAACAGGACGACTCAAATAAAACCATAGAAATCCACATAAAACACCCTACTACTAACGTGTAAATAAATCTGAACTCCATATTGAAATGAGTGATTCGTTAGACGAATATTGCCCTACATTCGTTGGATTCAGCTACGGGATGTGAATACTTATAACTCAGGCCTTTTTCAAATAGAAGTACCTACTGAAAGCAAAATATAAAACGGTGGAATCTTTCACTGTATTATTTCCTGAAGAAAATTATGCAAATGTTACCTATTTTATTTTTATTGCTTCGTATTGTAAGTTTAAGATACAATTTTGACATAAATATACCTATAGATATAACGCTTTATTATGCTCACCAAAAATAACAAATAATATTAACAAAAAATAATTAAACTTAAATCTTCAGTGATACGAGGCGGCCTTACCGCTGGGAGCGGTCTCTTCCAGGCAACCTTGGGGTGGAGAGGATCATACAATAACATAATCACACAACACCTATCATAATATGTATCAGAATTATGTCTAACTAAAGTTTGTGTTAAAAAAAACAACATTAACAGTACGAAGCAATAAGTTATTGGCAAACATTTTAATCAAAATACTAAAATTATAGCAAATAACTTAGATTTTAACTCAGACTGGCACAAGACTTCCCGGTAGTAGGTAGTTACATAGAGCACAAATTGGATTTACCTTTGATATAATCGTTATGTATGCATCTCGACCGATGGGCTAGGATCGTCATGCAATGGGTTCCAGAAGACGTACGTCGGAATTGAGGCAGACCCCGAAAACGGTGGCGTGACGATCTTGATGCATTTGACGGAGATTGGCTAAACCTGGCCCAGGACCGGACTGCTGGGAAGGATGTTAGGGAGACCTTTGCCCAGCAGTGGGACTTAGGGACATAGGTTAATAAAATAGAATAAAATAGCCTTATTACCCCACCGCCGAAGGAAGATTATGTTTGACTTTTGCTGCTTGTAAAAGTCAGCCATGCAAAGACGAAAGAACGGCAGGCTTGGGTTTCCTCACAATATTTTCCTTCACCTGGGTCGGCCAGGATTCCAACTATGTAGGGCTATTTAAAAAATCATGAAATCATCACTCAATTTGCTACATCGTCAAAATATTGCACATGTGGCTAAAATATTCGTAAAAATAATTTATTTATCGCACATCCCGCATTCACTGGCGCTTTTATGTGCAACGTGCCAATGCATTTTAAATATTATCAATGCCCGAAAAAGAACCTTTCAAAAAGATTATTTTACGAAAATTTTGTTAGATTAACTTTTCTCTATTTGCGTTTCCATTGAAATTGTATCTTTTCATTTTATAGCTAGGCCTTGCGGCACACGAATTGTAAAATGCTTATTCCGTCCATCATTATTATTTGAAACACGGGTCAAGATAGCGTTATGGATTAATCATTGTTATTAATTACCTTGACGTTTCGGCAAACGGGTCACACCGGCCGCGGTCGCGAGAAGACACGCCGTGCCGCGGGAGTTTTCTCGCGAGCGTCGCACAGGTCTTCTCGTGACCCGTTTGTCGAAACGTCGAGGTAATTAATGATGCTAATGATGATAAACGGAAATCGCGTTAGTCTAAAAATTGTGTTTATTCGTGTGTTATTTGCTATTCCAGAGCCTCTACTTTAATTCTGCGAATGATAAAACGAACGACAATTCCAAAAAAAAATCTGTCATCCGACTCTCGTGGATGGATGACAGATTTTTTTCTTTCAAGTTTTCTTTCTTTCGTTCGTTCGTAGAATTAAAGTAGACTTAGTGTCTTCTATTTACGAAGTTTTGTCATTCATTCCTGTCAACGCAATATGCCAACCGGTAGATATCTAGTAGAAATAAAAACGCGACGCGATCGTACGCTCCGCTCGTAACGGAATTCACAGTATGAATTTTCAAAAATGTTGATTTATGAGTTTTGAACGCGAGCGGCAGAAAGCACTCTATTTCCATATAGGTACTCCACTAGCCGCGTCCCGTGGTTTCACCCGCGTAAGTCCCGATCCCGTGGGAATATCGGGATCAAAAGTAGCCTATGTTACTCAGGGTGAATGTACCTAGCTTTTTTTTGCGAAAAAGTTTTTGAAATCGGTCCAGTAGTTTTCATTACAAACATACAAAAACACACACACGTACACACAAAAATACTAATCTTTCCGCTTTATAATATTAGTGTAGATGTAGAAGTGTAGATAACATCTGATTCTATGCCTACTAGTCTATAGTGTAGTCATCAAAATTTCTATACCTACTTAAAAAATAAAAAAAAAACGGCCAAGTACCTACGAGTTGAACTCGCGCACGAAGGGCTCCGTATCTCTATTACAATTGGATACGGAACCCTAAAATGAACACTGGACGTTAAAATTTATTTTACCACTAGCGCCAGTTTATCACGCTATCACTAGATGTCGCTAGTGGTAAAAATACATCGGTATCGTTGCGATTTTATGTCAAAATCACGTTTGTTGTATGGGCCTCCTTAAATATTTATTTCATTTCCTTTTTAGTATTTATTGTTATAGTGGCTAAAGAAATACATCATCTGTGAAAGTTTTAACTGTCTAGCTATAACGGTTAATGATCGGTATCGACTGATAGCGAAGTCTCAGTAATAGGGTCCTGTTTTTACCCATTGGGTACGGAACCCTAAAAACGACGATGAAAAACGTAGGTAAGTAAAAGTAACGCTCATAGCCTACAACTGCTAACGTTGTCTTTTATAAAATAATTGAAGGAAATGTTTTCAAACACGCATGTCTACGATCGCAATCAGCAATCACACAAACCTCGGAAATGGCGCCTAAACCCAATAAAATACAAAGAAAGTTGGTCAAATTTCCTCTAATAGGGGTAGCGCCGTAGGGTATCGCTTAACTAAGTAACAACCTAGATCTAGGCTATTTTTTTCCTTTAATAGCCAAGAAAGTATATAACAACAAGGTGAATACCGCGGTTTCGCCTACGTGAGTACCGATCTCGAGAGAATTTCGATAAACCCTTTCTGAGTGGATGTTAATACATCACAAAGTACATACCTATGCTTTAAATTTCATTTTTGTAGGATCAGCGATTTAGGCTGGCCGTTAATATATATTTCAGTCAGTCAGACAGTCTGGCTTTTATTTTTTTTAGAGTTATTTTTTGCAATGCATATTTTTAAGCTATTGCATAGCTTTTATCGCGGGCTTTAAGCGCGGCCACCGAATCCGTAACGAAAATAAAACCTAACACTCCGCCTACCATGTTGCTATGTAGCTCATGAGTAAGAGAGTGAGCTACATGGTAACCATGGCAACATGGTACAAAATAAATAAATAAATATAATTGGATAAGTCGTTTTATATACAATGATAGATGAGCATTTCACTTCTACCTCACTTGTTAGTAAGTTATGATCGTCTAAGATGTAACACACGCGGTCATCTGGGAAAAGGAAGATGGCAGTGGAAGAAGATCCGACCCGTCTTCCTTAGTAGCTTGTTCCATCTTTACATTCAAAATCAAATTCTATCTTAAGAGGACAGTCTACCTACTTGTTCTCCATACAAACGTAGTCAACTATTTCCTCCCTAGATAAAGATATTAGAAAAAAATATGTTTATGCTATAAAACCTATATCTACCATTATGCCCATAAGTTTTTTTATTTTTTATTTTCTAATTAGAATAGAAATCAAATTCAGACAAATTAGAAAATGAAAAACAACGAAACATAGGGGCATGGTCATAGCTGATATTAGGAATTATAGAATAAATATATCTTTATCCATTTTTCTAATATTTCTTTATCCAGGGAGGACAGTCGACTACGTTTGTAAAGTTTGTGTGGAAAAAAGAGTAGGTAGACTGTCCTCTTAATTCTCTCTGATATTGCTCAGGGTACTGGTTAGTCATATTGATAACTTCTAAGGTACCTACATACTTTTTTCTAATATCTTCTTCTATCTTCTAATATATAAAATTTCCATGTCACAATGTTAGTTACCGTACTTCTCCGAAACGGCTTTCTAGATTTTTACCAAATTTTATATGCGTATTCAGTAGGTCTGAGAATCGGCTACTATCTATAATTTATAAGGCAAAACAACGTTTTCCGGGTCAGCTAGTTTTATTGTAAAAATAACTATGCCAACAGTATACTATCTTAATTCACAAAAAAAATTAAAATAATTAAAATTAATAATCCTAAAACGAGTCTCTATTCCTACCTACCTATTCGTTGGCCAAAGTAGCCGCCAGCCCGTTGGTCACCAAAAGCTTATAACTAGGTAATACTTCTGAGTAAAAATATACCAAATACCAAACGACAAACACTTCAACAACGGAAACATAAAATTATAGTTACAGTTATTCATTACTACTTTGAAGACACGGAGTGCTGCACGCAATTTAATTGTGTAGGTAATTACTATTTGGACAATTTGTGGCGTAGCGGAAAAACGTTTGGTTGTCCACGTTGGTATAAATTTATTTTTTTACAATTCCGTAAAAGGCGTTTTGTTCATAACTTTAGATGTGGCTCTAGCCCCTTTCTTCTTCTATCTAATCTAATCTTCTTCTAATATATAAAACTAGCTGACCCGGCAAACGTTGTTTTGCCTTATAAATTATAGATAGTAGCCAATTCTCAGACCTACTGAATACGTATACAAAATTTCATAAAAATCGGTGAAGCCGTTTCGGAGGAGTACGGTAACTAACACTGTGACATGGAAATTTTATATATTAGATTTCCATGTCACAATGTTAGTTACCGTACTCTTCCGAAACGGCGAATTTTATATGCGTATTCAGTAGGTCGGAGAATCGGCTACTATCTATAATTTATAAGGCAAAACAACGTTTGCCGGGTCAGCTAGTAGAGATATAAAAACCGTTCTGACCGTCGTATACAGAATGTTGGAGTTTATGCAGCAGCTGCATATACGTTGTTCTACAAGTCCAGGCGAATAACTTTTAACTTTTTTTTTTATTAGAACTTTTGTTTTTTAAAAATCCTGAAGTTATCTTTTAGTAGCCGATTCTCAGACCTACTGAATACGCTTATAAAATTCGCCATTTCGGAGGAGTACGGTAACTAACACTGTGACATGGAAATTTTATATATTAGATTTCCATGTCACAATGTTAGTTACCGTACTCCTCCGAAACGGCGAATTTTATATGCGTATTCAGTAGGTCTGAGAATCGGCTACTATCTATAATTTATAAGGCAAAACAACGTTTGCCGGGTCAGCTAGTAGAGATATAAAAACCGTTCTGACCGTCGTATACAGAATGTTGGAGTTTATGCAGCAGCTGCATATACGTTGTTCTACAAGATTAGGCGAATAACTTTTAACTTTTTTTTTTATTAGAACTTTTGTTTTTAAAAATCCTGAAGTTATCTTTTAGTAGCCGATTCTCAGACCTACTGAATACGCTTATAAAATTCGCCATTTCGGAGGAGTACGGTAACTAACACTGTGACATGGAAATTTTATATATTAGATTTCCATGTCACAATGTTAGTTACCGTACTCCTCCGAAACGGCGAATTTTATATGCGTATTCAGTAGGTCTGAGAATCGGCTACTATCTATAATTTATAAGGCAAAACAACGTTTGCCGGGTCAGCTAGTAGAGATATAAAAACCGTTCTGACCGTCGTATACAGAATGTTGGAGAAATCTACTTCGAATTCGTAGTAAAGGTTGTTAACCTAGACGTGTAGAGCAACATACTCAGATATAAGCAATTGCTCATTTAAGCAACTCCAACACCCTAAGCAAAGAAAAAGTCCGTCGCCCGAAACTACAAATCCGGCAATACTACAAATAAAAGCCCAATTAATATTTATTATAATGATGTCAGTCCATCTTAGTTAAGAAAAGACAGGTTCAACTACGAAGTCGAATCGAACTCGTTGTGACAGACTGTCACAATTTCCTTTACAGCTCAAACTTTAACTTCAAGAACTAATAATATTGTGTTTAACAGAAAATCGAAAATTGAAACTTTCGTCACTTTGTAAAGTTGTAGAAACTGTAATCAAAGACCAAACTTATTTTGTAAACTAGCGAACGTACTGTACCTACTACCCAAGATGTCTGTGATAATGATAATCATCATGTCAGCTGTAAGAAGTCCACTGCTGGACATAAGCCTCCCCCATAGATTTCCAGATGTCCATCTCGTTGGTGGACGTCCAACGCTGCGCTTTCCGATCCGCGGTCTCCATTCGAGAACTTTTCGGCCCTAACGACCATCTGCTCTCCGTGCTATATGGCCTGCCCACTGCCACTTCAAAGAGCTAATCCGTTAATGATAATAACTAAAATTAAAATTATATAACCTTTTCGCACTTTAGTGTGTTTCGAGGACCTCATTGGCCTAGCTGCACCTACCGATCTTAAATGAGCGTGCGGGTTAACTAACACATGGCGCCGATAATTTGTGTTGCAAAAAATCCCTCCTCCGTGCTTCGGAAGGCACGATAAGGAATTGGTCCCGGTTCTTATCTTTGATAGCAGTCGTGAGGTCAAGTTAATGGCTTAGTGCTAGGTACCTGAAAACGCTAACACTAGGTGGACACACCACTATACGAATGGAAGAAGAAATCTGTTTCTAAAAATAATATAATACGAGTAGAATAAAATACACTTTTCAATGACGCTCTCTCCACAATGTTGTTCTAACATTTCTAGATGTCTGTGAACTGCAATCTCGCGTCAAGATCGTAAGCTACAAGCTAAGCAAAGCGTCTCGAGAGCTTTTACCGTCGAGTGGGAACATCCCAACAATTGTCGGCCAATCCAATACCGCCTAACTTTAATTCCTGATGTTGTTGTCGGCCAATTCAATAGCACCTAACTTGACGTTGAGTTTGGCTGAAGGAGAGCCGAATCTAATTTTGGAAGACACTTCATGGGTAGTGTTGCCGTTCGATAGTTCACTATCGATAGGCTATCGATAATATCGACATAGTTGTGGCAAATCAATAGTATCGATAGGCTTATCGATAGTATCGACACTATCGATAGCTATGTTCAGTACAATAGTATCAAAAAACTGCAATACTATCAATTAATATTGATCGGATTTGACTATTTTAATAACAATCAATACTATCAATAGTTTTGTCTTATCAAAAGTGACCTTTCTTTCAATAGTATTGGTTGGAGTAGATAGCTATTGAATAACAGCCTACTATCGATAGCGCAAAGCTATTGATGGTATCGGTACTATCGATAGAATCGATTGTTGTTACAATAGTCAATTCCGATACTATCGATAGTTACTTCAATATTAAGGGTCGATACCTACTATCGATAGTATTGCAGTTTTTCGATACTATTGTACTGAGCTTATCTATGGATATTATCGATACTATTGATAACCCTATCGATATTATAGATTATTTTTGACATCAACTATCGATAGTTTGGCAACGCTATTCTTGGGATAATGGGAGTTTCTTTCTACTTGCGAATTTAGGGTTAAAGTTTAGCTACCGAACGAGTTCATGGTCAAGTCGGTGGTTCTTAGTCAGTTTCATTTCGTTTTACATATTTTTGCGTAAAAGCCTCTTTGGCTGGCTATATTCATTAATCGCTCTCTAGAGAATCGTCCTGGACCCGTTTTTTGAACCACTGGAATTGAATTTGAAAATTCGAATTTCGCATGCTTGCTCTCGCTCGTTGTGTATGTGCTTGAGCTAGAGAAACAAGTCTTTCGCATGCGAATTGGTTTCTGACGGTTCAAAAATACTACTCCTGAAAGTAGTCAAAATCATCCCGCCTTCGCTGTTTCGATTTACCGTATCGTCATGAGTCGCGTCCCAGTGATATTTACCTGAAAAGGAAAGAAAAAAGCTTTAGTGGAATACAAAAAAATGACTATTGCAAAATACGTCTAGATCTTTGTAAAAGGGTCTTGGAATTGCAATTGCAAGTACAACCTAGCGAGTATGCATCTATTTTGATTGATTGATAGATTGCGCAGTGTGTAACGTCGTGCAATATTATATTATATATAATTTTGTAAAATTTAAGTGCGCTATTACCATCGCTCTTACGGTGAAGGAAAAACATCGTGAGGAAACCAACATGTCCTAGGACTCACCACGGTCCGAAGACATGGGATATTCAGTGTTTTCTATGTATCATATGTATGTATTTACAAAAAAAAAAAATAATATGTAGTATATCCGTTGTCTAGTACCCATAGTACAAGCCCAGTGCTTAGTTTGGGGCTAGATTGCGCTGTGTGTAACGTCGTACAATATTTATTTATTATATTTAACCAGTAAACTTATAGGTACCTACCTACGTAGGTACCATACATACTCCGGCATAGAATAGGGTTACCCCATTTCTTCCCGTGGATGTCGTAAAAGGCGTCTTAGGGATCTTCGTGGGAGACTAGCAAACCATGAGTTTTTCCCGCTCGCTGGCATAGAAACTGTTTAGTCTCTAGTTGGGTTGGTGTCAGGCAGGCCGCAGAAGGTATGTTCAATGATGAGTAATGTGATGAGTTGATGACTTACCTGCTGGGCCGAACCCCAAATAATTTGGGGTTTAGCGGACCCCGGGCTCCCGAGAGGGATGCAACCAGGAACTTCGCTCATATGAGAAATGAGAGGTACCTACTAAGCTAGTCATAAAACAGCTGATTTTGCAGAGAACATAATCTAAAAAACTTCTTTAAGAAGTTCGAATTTCCAAAAGTCGTCAAATGAATTTGTA
This sequence comes from Idaea biselata, assembly GCA_958496205.1. Lineage (NCBI taxonomy): Eukaryota > Metazoa > Arthropoda > Insecta > Lepidoptera > Geometridae > Idaea > Idaea biselata. The sequence continues at coordinate 18,483,177 of OY292404.1, forward strand.
AACATGTACACAATCATCTCTTCTCTGATTTTCTATAAGTAACCCTGTCACAAACAAATTTCCTGGAAAAATAAATGATCAATAGACAATAAACGTGGTAAAAAGAGAATCCATCGATATCTCAATTGAAGAACGTTTAATATAACAAATACCATTGAAATTCTTCCACGCGACCTTTGATTTTTGCGTTTCATGCTGAAAATGTTGGCGTAAAGGAAAATAAATCTTCTTCCCTTGCACGTAAATGACAGATTTCTATGGGCGAATTTTACAGTTCTCTTTACCTAGATTGCGGGCTTGGATTTCAGAATTTTTGGGGTATTAGGATAGCGGATATATGATTCAAAGGCTCGTCAAATTGGGTTCCTTCTGAGAATCTATGATCTGATTTGCCTACACCGTAGATGTCTATCTACGCTAGTAGCGTAGAATACTAATAAACTTGAGCCCGAGATTTGACGTAAAATAGCTGCTTATGGATTTATTGTTTATCCGAGCGATGTTCCCGGTTGTATCCCTGTCCGGAACCTGAGTCGTATTTACAATACCTACTGCAAAAAGATTTGGCAATGTTTTACGCTCAGCCTCCAGCCAAACACCAACCCTTGAGATCCAGCAGTTTACCCACAATCGCAAGGGGAAATCTCCAGACTCGCGCCTTTTACGACACCCACGGGAAGAGATGGGGTAGCCCCATTCTATGTCGGGACCACACGACACACGGCGCTAATTTCAAAGCCGTTCAAGTCCCTAAGTCAGAAAAAAAGCATCGTGTAAGTAAATGCACTAGCATTTTTGACAGATACGCGGCCATTTACCTACATCGGTGTATGGGTTCAATTTAAGAGCTCGGAAATCAGTACAATGTGAATGGTCCATTATGTGGAGGAAACCTTCCACCAAAGTAATAGCTCACTAAGCTTGTGGAACAATACAATTATAAAGAGCTTAATTCCACAAATGCGGGCAATCACAACCTTTATCAGTTGCGTAGGTAATCAAATAGCTCAGTTCCCACAGTACCAAATTTATTAAAACTCCCAAATATATCTAATCTAATAAACCTAAACTATTCAATCATCATCAATCTATCAAACATAATACACTTCACGTCATTTAATCTGAAAATGTAAGCAAGCAAATGCCGTCGATGGAAAGGGGATTACGCAAAGCTCTCGAGAGCCCAATCTTAAAGTGTAGCTGTAATAGAGGAATTTGCTAGAGAATATAACGCAAATACATGAGTAGGTACTTGGTTGAAATTATGTTTATTCCCAGATTTTCCCAGATGGGAATCAATAAAACCGTTCTACCTCGTTCCCTGGGAACTGGATGTGTACCTATGCAAGTCCCTGTCCTGTCACCTGGCTACCCTAGCTCTGGTTTAAAGACCATTGAGTTTTGTATTAAAAACACACACAAGTAGTTTTCGGCGGCGGTTTTTTTTATCCCTGCAGAAAAGCTTGGCTGGCTACGCAGCGCGGGAAAGCCGCCAACATCTTTGGCACCATGCCTTGGTTGTGCGTTCACGACAACTTCAATTTATTTTAGTTCTTAGTAACCAAGTTTTGTTATTTTTAATTGGTAAATTGTAGTATTTTAGTTTTATTTAGGTAAAGTAATGTATTTTACAGAAAAAGAGGGTGTTATATAAGTTTGTGGTGTCTGTCTATGGAATTATCTGCCCATCTGTACGTGGAATCGAAGCTCACAAAAAGGATGAATAGTTTTTTTATATATCAAAATTGCTCAGCATATTTAATTCGATCTTTCCGGGGGCGGAATATAGTAATTCTTGTAATAGCACTCGGTATTACAAGAAAAGCGAGTGCCTCTAAACATAGCTACTGAAATAGGTATTACAAGCTTAGATTAAAACAAAAAACTAAAGATACGGTACGTAGTCTTGGAAAATGAGACGATAAAACTGCGTCTAGCTGACGCACTAGCCTCAGTCGTATGTCGAACCGTTGCCGCGTGAGCACGTGCTGTCACACTGCGATTATTTTTTTAACATCCATAAGCTTTGCTTATTTATAAATATCTGAATCATTCTTAAAGACAAATGTTTTAAAATACAATAATTTTATGAAAATGCTTGTAGGTGTTTCTAGCTCATTTTTCGAATAAACTATGTTAGAATATACCGTATCTACTAATTTTGTTTTCATCTAAGATTACAAGGACCATTTTCTGATATTTCGTAGCCACGCTCACGGCTTCTTTTTACGACCAACTTTTGTAACTTTTTTCAGAAGTTCCTACTAAAAGTTATTTGTATTAAATAAATAAAATATTCTGTAGGCATTAGGTAGGTTAGGTCCCTTAATAACGAATGAAGAGGTAGATAAAGTAACACAAATAATGTCCTAAAGTTTTTCATCTCAAAAATAAGCAATTCTCGCTTCTGTACAAAATGTACGGCGACGTAAATAATTTATTTAAAAGTCTTTTGGCTAAAGTGAAATACGAAAATGTTTGAATTTTTTTCCCGTTTCCGGATTTGAAGGATTGATTAGGACATTTTTTTTTATAAAACGGGAGTTTAGAGAAAAGTATTTTATAGAAGCGATTAAGATTTTGAAGATGATTTTTAACATGAGTATATTTTGATATATACCTACTAGAGATGGGCCGACTAGGGGTTCTGCCGACTAGCAGACTAGTCGGTTCTAAAACTGCCGACTAGTCGGTTCTAAAATTGCCGACTAGTCGGCAATGCAAATCATTATAATTCCAAAATATTTTGATTAATCACGATCACTCGGTATTGTTGGTATTTTTGGATAAATTTGCACTTCGAAACCTGTAGCGAAACTTCCAAAAAATAGTTGAAATAAAAATAAAAGTTGGATTTTTTTTTTAATAGAGCTGAGCCATAGTTATGACTTATGACATAGCTCAGCTGTATAGTGTTTAGATGATGTATGTAGGCTGTGACGTGTTTTGTTTACGTTTTTCTGACTACCCAGTTTGAGGAGACTACTTTTCCATTAACGGCCTCTGTGGGTTCAATTCCCGCTAGGTGCAGTATTTATGTTTAAAAATAAATATGTTCTTGTGGTCTAGGTGGGATAAGTACCTACCTACCGTTTAAAAAAGACATCCCACGAGTCTCCCAAGTCCCAAGAGGTCTCAGGAGGTTGGCGCTAGTTAGCAACGGAATAAACTTGGCATGTAAAATTATTTTCTTTATATTAAAATGCGTTAGTGAGCCGTGTCATCGTAAAGTGGTTTACAGCGTCTGTATAATCCATAAAGTAGGCAATATGGCTTTACAAAGCTGCTATTCAGCTACTATCTGGTCATTTATAGCAAGAGATGAAACAAGACCCGGTAGTGTTGTGTTAATATTTTTATCGATATTTTTAACACGAGGATTAATTAAGTGTGGGAATATATTGGGCACTCACATTTTAAAGAAAGTAAATCATTCATGCGTGTTTTTATGAAAGTTTTTTTTTTGTCCGTGTTTGAACCACAGGTCATATATATTTTCTACCTATTTACTAACTATCTTATTGTTAAAATGACTTGTTTACGTAGGTAAGTACGTACTCGAAGCTTGCTGGTGAATAACACTAGACTAGATATTCGAACTACGGTTGGCGTTGTTTTATTTTATTATGCGTTCAATTATAAACATCTGATTTTACTTACCTCATTAACACGAAGATCCAATAGATTTATTGTAATAAATAATTGTTTATCTATTACTTTCTTATTTTTATTCCATTTTTACTTATTTAGGGTTCCGTACCTAAAGGGAAAAACGGGACCCTATTACTGAGACTTCGCTGTCTGTCCGTCCGTCCGTCCGTCCGTCCGTCCGTCCGTCCGTCCGTCCGTCCGTCCGTCCGTCCGTCCGTCCGTCCGTCCTTTTATGTTTCAGATTTTCTTTGTGCCAAGGTTTTTTTTTTTTTGAGTGTTTCGGTCGTTTGATGGGAGTAAGAATCGAAGATAAATATTTCATATTTTCCTATAAAATTTAAAAAATGGTTGTTGTAAACCATTTTAGGGTTCCGTATCCAATTGTGATAGTGGTACGGAACCCTTTGTGCGCGAGTGTCGCACTTGCCCCGTTTTTTATTTGTTCTACATTACGATAAAAATAATAGATAAGTAAGTAATAATGTGAGAGGAATTCAGCTGTCAATATGGCAATGTACTTCTTTCTTTCTTTTCGTGTAGTGGTGTGGCTCACCTAGTGTTAGAGTTTTCAGATCGCCCTAAGGCCTCTAACTTGACCTAACGACTGCTATTCGAGATAACAAGATAATAAATAATTGTAGCGATAATTAGGCGTCATGTGAACACTATAATTAGACTAGCTGCGCCCTGCGGTTTCACCCGCGTAAGTCCCAATCCCGCGGGAATATCAGGATAAAAAGTAGCCTCTGTATTATTCTAGGTCTCCAGTTATGTACATTCCAAGTTTCATTGCAATCGGTTAAGTCGTTGTTGCGTGAAACAGTAACAAAATCACATACATACATACAAACTTTCGCGTTTAAAATATTAGTAGGATAGGATTTACCACTATAGGCACACACCGTTACTTGACAGGAGCGATAGCTGCAATGAAAGCGAGCAAACACGCGCTTGGTTAGCGGAACCGCGTTTTATCGACAACGCGTCCATGTTTTATCGATACAGTTGTCACGTCACCTCATTACCCGACGCCGCAGTGTCGAAAGGGTGCAGTACTTCAGCTGCACGATGCGACATCTGACTTAAGAGGGGTCAACGTCCTTTCAGAAACTGAAAGTGTGCGTAAAATTTGTTGCGTTATTTTGTTTAACACGCGGGTTCACTTGCGTGACAGAATATAGCATATCAAAATAATTAAGTCAATAAAATAAAATCTATATGCTTACATATTTAAAAGAAAGACGTGTTAGTTACCTACACTATTTTTAACTCAAGAACGGCTGAACCAATTTGGCTGTAAATTGGTGAGAAGGTAGCTTAGAACCAGGAGAAGGACATAGGCTATGTACAGTACAGTACAGTTTTGGGGAGTACAGTAGGCTAGGGTAGTTGTAGGGTAGAGTAGTAGAGTGTAGGCTTCTAAGTTTCATTTTATTTAACGGTCAGGACAACATCTGTCAGGTCAGCTACCTAATCCTATCCTACTTCCTACTTATATTATAAAGCTGAAAGTTTGTTACTATGTATCTATGTATGTGTGTGTGTTTGTTACTCAATCACGTAAAAACCTAAAAAGCTGGAGACCTGGAATAACACATCGGGACTTACGCGGGTAAAACCGCGGGACGCAGCTAGTGGTCTAATAAATGTACTAAGTTTCATATTAGACTTTACATGCATCCCATATAATATACTTTCACAATTAATAATGAAAGAGAATACCTTAATATGGGATTTTATAATTTACTAGGTATTTATACAAATTGAATTTATTTCACAAAAAAACTATGGATTACTATACAAATAACAGCGAGCCCACTATTTTGTAAAAGAAAACAGAAACACTTCAAGTAAGTAGGTACGTTTACACGAAAAAAGCTTGTGATGATAATTCTAACGGTAGAGGCTATGCGTTGTAGGAACGAAGGCAGAATCAAATTCGCAGGTAACAGTCTATTTGCATAATTTTACTTAGGAAATGTAATGTTTTCGCTAGACGATCGATTCCGTGCACGAAACGAATAAAATTCTAAACAATAGAAAGGTGTTTTACCTCCGGAGTTCGAGACGGAACGGAATCTAGAAACGGGAAAGTTTTCGTGGTGGAGTTTACGGTGATGTGCAAAACAATGAGGGATGATTAGGGAAGGCCGGAGATATATGATCTCCGGAAATTTTGAGACTTCCTGACCCGAAACTTGAGTACATTGAGACTAGATGACAATTTAATTTTTAATTTGAATAGATTGAGAATACAATTATTTGAAAGTGACAGCTCTTTATTTACATTTTCCTTTAAAATTGTCAGTTCTTTGTTTACATTTTTGATCTAAGTTTCTGAAATAGAGTAGGTAATAGGTAAGTACTTTAAGACTATCTGAATATTCAGGTAAGGTAATTTACAATTTTTAATAGTGTTTGTTAGTCCCGATCTCCACCTATCTTCATACAGGGTTTCATTGCAATCTGTTCAGTAGCTTTTTCTCTCTATTTTAACACTTACACACAATCTTTTACATTTATAATATTAATAGAATATTTCAAGCGCCGTTTGTATTTTAAAACTCAAATAAATATTACCTATACACTTATATACTAAACGAAGAATTACAAATGAGAGACCTAGGTATCTATACTACCTACATAGGTAAGAAAATTCAGTCAGTACCTAAAGCTACATAGACATAGGTAACGTAAGGTAACAAAGGTAACCCTTCTCTTTGATTTCCCAGGAGATCCAATTGTACATTCGGATGGATTTCGATGAGACGAACTTTTATGTTTTAATATGAATTGCCGATACGTGGGCTACCTACCTTGTAACTATACAGGTGAGTATAGTCAGGTAAGACCGGATAATGGGGAAGACCGTATGACTCAAACATCTCCCAAAATAAATGACATTGCAACAGAGCAGAGCGGGGTGAATTGCTTTTGTGAACACCGTTACGTGGCTAACGCTAAAAGATATCACCTATTCTGAGGAACTCTGCTCATCACTCCGAAGGTCCTCATCAAATTTGTATGGGACCAACTTGGGACTCTCATCTTCCAAATAAAAAAAAATCATCGAAATCGGGTCATAAACGACGAAGTTATCCGCGAACAGACATAATATATGTAAATTCTCGAATTGAGAACCTTCTCTTTTTTTTAAATCTGTTAAAAACCGTTCTATAGTTCGGTATCATTATACCTACCTAATCGGGGTACACATAAAAAAAAATATTTAAAAAAAAAACCGACGAATTAAGAACCTCTTCCTTTTTTGGAAGTCTGTTAAAAAGCTGGAACAACGGTCGACTAAAGGTCGACGAGCAAGTTCGCGGTATGCAAGGTTAAGAAGAAATTTACCATCGGTTGACTGAATTCAGTCTTCAAAGAACTTTGTTCAAAGACTTGCTCGTACGGTACCCCTATTACCATCAGAGACTAAAGTTCACGTTTTAATTTATAACTATGCGGGTATATAAGATGTTGATATAGTACCTTATATACTTTGTAACTCTGTTGTATATAGGTACTAGGTGCTCCCAGCGGTTTTACCCGCGTAAGTCCTGATCCCGCGGGAATATCGGTATAAAATAGTCTCTGTGTGTTTTTCATCGTAATCGGTTGAGTAGTTTTTGCGTGAAGGAGTAACAAAGTCACATACAGACATACAAACTTTCGCGTTTGTAATATAAGTAGGATGTACATTTTATTTTTTTATTTAAGTCGTTATACAAAGCAAGGTGTCACTGATCAACAATGCTTTTATCGTTTTAGAATTTAATTCGTAGAACAACAAATGGACATGCTGAGAGTTAAACCACAGTCCCTACCTAGCTGGTGCGATTCTGTCATATATTTTTAAGGGCCCTATTCTGAAAAACTGAAAATCCATGTCGGGCGCATCGAAAATTGTTGATTATTTCATGACGGAATGTCGTAGAACTTTTTTTTGTGTACAGATTGTAGGCGACATTGTTTCCGATATTTTAGTGCAGTTTCCATACAAATATGTCTAAACGTATTGAAGCCTATCGACATTTTAGCCAAATCAGACATTTTTTGTCTAAAATTTGGATATGCTTTGCACCAATAGGAGGTTCTTGTCTTAAAACTACACCAAAATGTAGGAAACAATGTCACCTACAATCTGTGCACAAAAAAAAATTCTACGACATTCCGTCATGAAACAATCAACAATTTTCGATGAGCCCGACAGGGATTTTCAGTTTCAAGGTCGTTGGCGTATATACTCCTCTTAAATCATTTTTTTAGAAAAATAATAAAAAAAATTGTCCTAAATTTAAAGTAGGTCCACGACCACGATCTCCCGTTCCGTTGTGTTTTATTCTAAAATAGGAATTTATACCTTAATTTATAATTTAAGTGTGGGTATAAAAAGGTTAAGCATTTTATTACCAACACTTAGGTATAGGTATAAATTTGAAAAAAAAAGCGTGTTTGTATTACAAAAAAAAAGTAAAGAAGCCGTGGTTTCTAGTCCCCCTCTAGATTTTGAACCCACGGGAATACCTTAATACCTACGAATTTTTCCTAAAGTGTGAGTGACACAAAAAAAAAATTGTATTACCTACTAAAATAAACAAAATTAAGCTTTTTACTTTACATCACCCTTTTGGCAGCAAGGGTCGAAAACACGTGTATTGTACATACTAAACTTGAGTGACAATATAAACATCACGAAAAGGTCAACACCCTCTAATTGACCTACACGAAGTTAATTTAATATTCCTTTGACTCTCAGGAGGAAAATAAATCTACCTTTATTTAAAGTCACCGCGCGTTTAAGTTAATAATCTACACTGAGGAGAATTGTGTTTGCGAGGAACATAGTAATGTAATGAGCGCCATATCTTTATCTTTATCTTTATCGCGCGAGAATCTTTAAGTAATATTTATTTATGTTTTATTGCTCAAGGCATTTTTACTAGAAATATTTTACAAGAAGAAATACATCATCAAAAATCCTCCCATGAGAGGATTCGAACCTGTGCCCCTCGCTTGCCGGGCAAGTGCGCTACCACTGCGCCACGCGGGAACCCACGTGACATGACAAACTAGTTCTACAAATGCTCGGTAGATGGCGTTATGTAAGTTTGATGTTGCTGTGCGTTGCACATAGCGCTATCTAACCACAAACTAAGCAATTGGCTACCGCTGTGGCGCGTCAGGGGAAGGCCCGACTTCAATGAAGAAGGTTGCGGGTTCGATTCCCGCCGGGTGCAAGTGTTTATGCTTAAAACAAATATTTGTTTCCGGTCTGGGTGTTTTCTGTGTATCACTAAGTATGTATTTAAAAAAAAAGTATTATAAGTATAGTATATCCGTTGTCTAGTACCAATAGTACAAGCCTAGTGCTTATTTTGGGGCTAGATCACTAACGTTGTTATTATTATTGAGGTTGTGTTGTGAGTTTGAGACATTTTACTAAACCTCGTGTTTATAGACGAATCGAGTAATTTACTCTGGCTAAGTAAAATCTCTGTCACATTTTCGCAGACGTTCAAAACTACTTCGAGACAACGCGAACGTTTAGATCCTAACAATACAAAAAAATACAAATCATTTATTGCTACATTTGTGTTTGCTTACATAAACATGTAATACAGCTTACGCTCGTTCAAGTGACAGGGCTATCAAATTCGGAATCCCGGGATATCGTAATCCCGGGATCTCGGACGCAAAACTTCGATATTACAATCCCGGGATTGAGTGATCCGATATCGAGATTAGACCAATTTACTATTTGGGTTAAAATTGAAAAAGGTTTTAAGCTGAATACATGCTTAAAATAATAAAAGAAATGCGATTCCTTGCGATTTTTAAAACATAAGTATTTTGTATAGCTCGCATGCAAAATTTTATTGCTAACATCATTTTAGTGGTGTGCCTAGAAATTCGCGTGAAAGTTTAAACAGTGGCTATTTGTCCGCCATATTTCCAAAATGGTAATGTGGACGGCCCATGGGGTAACTTATTTACGTAATGAAATCACTAAGTCTTTAATGTATCAATGATTTTTGATTTTACACGTTTTTATTGTTTTAAATTCGCCTTTTTAATGATATATAAATTCCGGAATTAATCTCGGGATCCCGGGATTGAGCTCTTAATATTGAAATCAATCCCGGGATTGAAAACCTTCCGATATTGCATGCCCTACATGTGACAGTTTTTTTCCATTAGCTTGGTAGTTATACTAGGTATAAACTAGGTACTTACGTATTTTTTTTAAAACACCAAGGTCTTTAGGTATTTCTGGTAATGTTCATTTATAATCAAGATCTTTTCAGACTTGTCTTGTCTCCGGCGGGAATCAAGCCGGTAACCTTCTGCATCCCAGTCGGGTAAACCACGCGATTTTATTCTGTAACTAGCTGACCCGGCGAACTTTGTTTCGCCTTAGAGGCAAAAAATTGTATCCTTTGTCTGTGTCCCGGTTCTAAGCTACCTCCCCACCAATTTTCAGCCAAATCGGTTCAGCCGTTCTTGAGTTATAAATAGTGTAATATATATAGATTATTTCACAAATTAGAGTTTTTTATATCGTTCCTGAGTAGCACCATCTATCAAGGTATAAAAAAACTATTCGTTCTGAAAAACTCATTGTACCCTAATAAGACAACTACAGACTTTTGATCGGGCGACAGCTTGCGGACGACCGCGATTTCAATTAAAATGTAAAAACACAATGTAAATACAGCGCGCTATCGACCGATTGCACAGTCGGTGATCTGTTTAATATTAATTAATTCGGAGCATCCGTTGGGAAGGACGAAATTGACCCATTTCATTACAGTACTAGTTTTATCTTGCTACAATAGAATTAATCTTTTGCTTGGGGAGAAATTGTTGACATCACGTCAATAACTGAGAAACTACGTTTAGAAGTTACGTCATATGGTGCGTACATACATACTGCACAGTTATAAATACTATGAAACATTCTGTAACATAATATAAGGTGGGCCAAAAGAAGTCATCCGATTTGTTTGAAGACTCCAAACAAATCGGATGACTTTTTTGGCCCACTTTGTATATTCACTGCTTTTGAAAAAAACCCTTTCAAAACAACACTAAGAAAAGACACACACTAACACTAACATGACACACACAGACACTAACACTAAGAAATTCTATGTAAAATGGGAAATTACAAAGCCAAGTTGAACTGCAAAGTTCGCCGGTAGATGTCACTAAAAGGCCTTACTCGCAAGACCAAGGGTAAGTCTCCCAGCTTATACGTGGCGAAGCGGTCAAGCGCGTTGGTTTGGATTGCTGCTTCTGCTGCTGATGTCAGCAGCAGAAGCAGCAATCAGTAAGCAGTAGATTCTCCTACAAGATCGTAATTTCGCAGTTTTCTGTTGGAGGCCTATAGGTATCCAATAGTAGGTGAGCAAAGCGCTAGCTAGAATTATGATGATGATGATAAATGTACACTAATATTATAAAGAGAAAAGATTTGAATTTTTGTGTGCATGTGTGTCGTATGCTTGTAATGAATAAACTCAAAAACTACTGGACCGATTTAAAAAAATCTTTCACCATTAGAAAGCCACATTTACCCTGAGTAACTTAGTCTCTTATAATTCGGCTAATTCTATTAAAAGAAAATACTATACCTACAAAAACAATTAATATTTAAGTGGCACGAAACTTAAAAATGAACATTCCTAACTTTTCAATATTCATTATGCTCAGAAAATGTTAAAGTTTCAAAAAGTTAAAGTTTGTTTTCAATTAAGAACTGAAAATATTTTAGGAAAGCCCTTATCGAAATCCGATAGGTAGCTGATGAGAGTCAACATTTTATTGGCTCAGTTATTTTTAATTTATCATGAATAATTCAATTTATTTTATTCTGTTAAAATGGCACTCTGACTTAAGATTTTGATAAGAAGCTCCACGCTTCAATTTCAAATTTCAAATGCAGCATGTTTTTGCGATGTTTTATTGAAATTAAAGACATTTTTCTGTTTTCTAACATAATGAAGGATGTCTGTGTATTGTGTTTTTTTTTCACTGTGTACAGGGGAAGAAAACAGATTTTTCTGCCCTGCACTCATTGTGCCACCTATCTTTCAGTTGGTGTATGTTTTTGTTTGTACCGTCATTTTGTATGGTGTGTGCACTGTACATAATTTGTACATATCATGTAAATAATTTATTCATTTATTCATACACAGCTGAATAAACACACTGTAATATGTTTTGTGAAATGTGCAGAATAATGTGGTAACTTGAAAATTATTCTACTACAAGATGGTATTGTTAAGAGTAACTATAATTTAAGATTGAGATTTAAGATAAATGAGTCCTTATTTTTTTTTTTTACTGTTGTGCTTTTGTGTTTTTACCTAATAAATATTTTTAAATAGATAAATTGTTAAATACACAGACTTGCAATGTGATATATAACAGCCATTGTGGGTTTGATTTCCATCGGGGACAAGTATTTATGTTGACCATAGACAGTTGTATCTGGTTTTGCGTGTTTTTATATGTACCTACTCGTATTTACATAAATAATTTTATATATGTAGTAACTGTATCTAAGTCTAGTATCCACAACACAAGCCTTTATATCCGTTGTCTGGTACTTAGCGCAAGATTTATTAAAAGTAATATAATATTGTTATTTGTTGTAAAACACAAATTATTCATTATTTAGGTATTTTACATAACGTTACTTCTCATTATCCATACATATCCTGGCTTAAACATGAATGTAACTTGGAAGGAATATTACATATCGATTCCAAGAAAAACAGAGTCGGAAAAAACAACTTTTCTAACTAGAATTTCATACCTCCCTACATTTATCATGACATACTAACCTCGAACTCTCTGACTGCCCTTTTCGTATCAGATTCAAAACAAATTCATAGTAAATAAATAGCTACGATTTGTATCGCTAAAATGGATTGCTCCGCCTTTTACGGCACAACAAGATAGGCCTACTAAAACTTTTTTGGCGAGCCTACAAATGGTAGATAACACAGACATAGATATAGGTAGACGTCACATGTACCTCGATTTGTATTGAAACCGAGCGTGCCGACTTTTTAATACCTACTGTGACGTCACAGCCACAGAAAAAATGTTCCTGCCTTTAGGTGCTCGAATTTTTTTGGATTTGCAGTAACTAGTCATGCAACGAGGTATTTTATTAGTTTTTACGGACGTCCGGCAACTATAGACGCGCGCGGACTGCCAGTTAGCGCCGACTACAACGACGTTTTGTCAGGGTTTTTCACATTTTTTGACACGCGAAGGAGATGAATTCGCGTGGTCTAGCTCTATCTATGTCTGTGGTCGATAAGACATTTATTTTGTGTCTCCTTTGTTGATCAATAACATTTCGGTCGTAAAAATTATACGAGGTGAAACTTACAAAGTGTGAAAATTATCTCAATTAGATTTGCTCTACCCTGATTTCTGTGACTCCATTGTTGTAATTATGAGAGAGTAAAATAATATGAAATAGTTATGATTTTAATACTAAATAAAAACTAAAATATAAACCCTATCCTTATCTTATAATAATGTAGCATTATTAGAGGTACCTATTTTGTACAATTTGCTTTTGTACCTCTAATAATTAAGTGACTAACCTATATAGGTATTAACGAAGAGGCCAAACCGCTGGTCCTAGACACATGAAATTTGGAGAGTATGTTCTTTGGTGTGGCTATTCACTAGGATAGTTTTGGAAAATCCAGCAGGATCACAACATACGCGGGTGGAACCGCGGGACACTGCTAGCACAATATGCCATATACTAGAGTAGATCTCAATAAATAGTATCTTGTTTATTTATGGATTTCACTTGCCCCGGTGTTTCACTTACTCCAACTCGCCTTGGTTAATAAAATATCTTTTAGGTACCCTTTTTTCTTCTATTCCGAAGAATGAACCTTTAAATTATTCTACAGCTCTTTCTTTTCAACATTTCTTTTTTAGATACTTTAAACAGATAAATAAAATACGAAATAAGCAATGGAATAAGAACCGGAAGAGCGGCTTGACTTTGAGGAAATTTGTACTGATCCCCGATTCCCGTTTCAGGATTGTCTTAAATTTCATTTCAATATCATTACAACTACAATGGAACTGCAAATGAAAACTGAGCTCCGTAGGGGAGAGGGGGGGCAAGACGGGGTTGCGGGCAAGACGGGGATTTGGCCTTAGAACACAAACCAATTGACCAATAACAATCGTTAAACCGCGAAAAGGTGAGACGGGTAGGGAAAAGAAAAAAAGTTTTGAAACACAATTCTGTCAATTTTATTGAGCTTCAAACTGGACCCTATGATGCCCCCCTCTCCCCTATTGTACATTTTAGAGTCAATAAAATTTCGATTTGCAACTTAACTGCAAACAAACTTAATTGACTTTAATGTAAATGGAAAATCAAAGACAAAGTTCCAAATGCAGTTCAGTTGTAATTGAAACGCGATCGTATTGATATTGCAATGAAATTTTAAACAATTCTAATTCAAGAATTGGGCACCGAAACATTACAAATGTCGAAATACACTAATTAATTTTGGGATTCATTTGTAATTTAAAACTTAAGTAGAAGGTTTCAGAGGTATAGACTATAGTCAGGTATGATCGGATACGGGGGAAGACCGTATGACTCAAATATCTCCCAAAGGGTATAGGTAGTTAAAAAATATATTACTTAAAAATATCACCTCTATATCAAAAAAAAAAAATTGGTGATATTTTTAGTGTTAGCCACGGTGTTCACAAGAGCAATTCAGTTGAGCAGTTGACGACCCGACGGTAAAGGCCCGACTGCAATATAGAAGGTTTCTTTATTTACAAAATAAAAATAAAAATAAGTATTATATCCGTTGTCTAGTCACCGTAACACAAGCTTAGTCGCTTACCACGGGGCTAGATAGCGCTGTGTGTTGTTCACATAATGTATTATTATATTATTATTTATGTATGTATGTGTGTGTGTTTGTTACTCAATCACGTAAAAACCGCAGAACCGATTACCATGAAACTCGGTGTGTAGATAGCTAGAGACGTGGAATAACACATAGGCTACTGTTTATCCCGATATTTCCGCGGGATCAGGACTTACGCGGTTAAAACCGCGGGGCGCAGCTAGTACGAAAATAATTATCACCTAACATTAAAAAAAATATGCGATACTTTAGTGTTAGCCACAGTGTTTACATGAGCAATTCACCCCGCACCGATCTGTGGCACCCAGCAGTTGCAAATGTCACCTATTTTGGGAGATATTTATTCCTCTTATCCAATTTTACCTGACTATACTCTAATGAATTTCTAATGAGTATTTTCTTGCTCCCGCCGAGAGGAAAACCTAGGTATATGTTCACTGTTGTTTCCCAGAGTAAGTATCTTGTTTTAGGAATATGATAGGCATTGTTGATAAATTCATTTAGCGAAGGTTTTAACCTAAATATTTTACCTACTGAAAACCATTAGCAATTAGGTTATGGAAAACATGATTTACAACACGAGAAGCGTTATATTTAGTAACTATTATGAGGTACAGTTTAAGAGGGATATACGAGCTAAACTCAAAATCCATGTCGGGTTCATCGAAAATTATTGATAACAAGCTGACCCGGCGAACTTTGTTCCGCCTTAGAGACATGCGGGCGCCTAGCATGAGGCTGCCCTATGTCTTTCTTCTGGTTCTCAGCTACCTCCCTAACAATTTTCAGCCAAACGGTTCAGTCGTTCTTGGGTTATAAATTGTGTAATTACACGACTTTCTTTTATATAGTTAGAGAGATTGGTAGATATTACACACCACAAAGAACACAATCTCCAAATTTCATATCTCTAAGACCAGCGGTTTGGGCTCTGCGTTGTATAGTTGAGTTGAGTCAATCAGGACATTGTATTTTATATACTTCTATTGAATTCATGAGTTTCATGACGGAATGTGGTTGAATATTTTTTTGTCTACGAATTAGGGGACAGTGTTGCCCCTAAGAGCCTGTCCAGAAAGCGCGATTTACGCGCGAGTCGAGAGTCGCGCTCATTGCAAGCGTTTTACGCGCGTGTGAGAGCATCTGGACGGAATGTATGTAGCTCTAGTAACTCGAGAACGCGCGAGTGCCTACGCGCGAGCGGACACGCGCGTAAATCGCGCTTTCTGGACAGGCTCTAAGTTTTGGTTTATTTCATTTTCTAGTTAAAATAGAAATAAAATATAGAAAAATAAGAATAAGCATAGTAAAGGTGCATTTAGATCAAACGAACACAGAGCTAGAGCTAGAACACGAGCATTCTATCGTGAATGTTTAGTGAAATAGACATAGACAGAACAACGAAAGAATGCTCTACGTCCGTTTACATTAAAAGAATATGACGTAGTGCGGCTAGAATGAGCATTCTTTCGTTTGGTCTAAATGCACCTTAAAACATCAAAACGTTGGAGCATGGATACCAAAATATAATGGATGGATGATAAACTCTATATCAGCCATATGAATGGCTTTTGTGGCAAAAACTTATTTGCTGTAATGTCTTTATCTAGGGAGGAAACAGTCGACTACGTTTGTAAAGTTTGTATGGTTAAAGGTCAGACTTTCTCCTTAAACAGTTTGCAAACGGCCGATCTTTTAGTTTATAGTCTGCTGTAATAGTAAGTTTTCCACACTGTGAACCACGTTATAACCTACGTATACACTGAGTGAGATTCCTCCGTAAGTCGGATGTGAACCCAAATTACGTGGGCCTTGACCTATTTCGGGTGGTTGGTGTTATGAATTCTTATGGGAATACTCATGTGAGAGAACCCTAACAACGAAAGTTTTAAGTGCTTATTTCGTTCAGTTAGAAATCATTTCACTCAGTGTACCTAATGTCGTTGCAGAATTCATATAATAGAAAATTGGAAGTTCTTTGAAAGGAATTTAATGTTTGATCTAAACTTCATAGTTTAAGTCAATCCCATCAAAAACATGCTTGTAAAAAAAGCAAGTCTCGCAACTCAGTCCTTCTACCGTAAAAAGTTGTGAGATCCATGTATGTTATTCCAAGTCTCTCATGGTCTGACATTCTGTCTTAAGTTATTATTACGTAATTAGCTAATCTAACAACATCTTATAGAGACCATAATAACAGTATTTAGAAAAAGTTTTGTTTTAAGTAAATAGATTAACTTGGCAATCGCAGTAAACAGTCTAATTTAATATAATATGTACCTATTACTTGTGAGACAAATTGTGTAGGTATTCATGCGATTGCCAAGTTAATCAATTTATTTAAAACATAATTTTTTCTAAATACTGTTATTATGGTCTCTATAAAATGTTGTTAGATTAGCTAATTACGTAATAATAACTTAAGACAGAATGTCCCCGACTTGGAATAACATACATGGATCTCACAACTTTTTACGGTAGAAGGACTGAGTTGCGAGACTTGCTTTTTTTACAAGCATGTTTTTGATGGGATCTCATTTCTTTTTGTTTTAGTTCTTGAATCCCAACATCTCTAAATATACCTATCGACACCTATTTTTCAATTTTATTAATACTTGAACAGGTATCTTTAAGTATTAATAAAATAGAACGATACTGCAAATATAACTTTGTAATCCTATACAATATATATGGGATTACAAAGTTATTTAGGAAGTTTGTGTTTTTCGGGAAAAAGGGACCGATTTTTTTTATTATTTTCCCTTAATGTATACACTAAACACTAATTGTATTCTGAATAAGAAACTTCTATGTCTGCTAGAAGTGCCTTTTGAATTTTGATGATCGGTCAGTCAGTGAGTGACAAAATTAACAAAATTAAGAAACTTTGACTAGTTATAATTTTTAAACTACTGGTTCAAATTGAATGAAAATCGAAATGTACCGTCCTTTATACAATGCCTGCTTGGTTACAAGATCTTCAGGTTTCTAGTTTTATTTACAACGAAGTTATAAGAGGTCGAAAATGGCCTGAGTTGCTTCGAGAAAAGAATGGTACGGCCGTGCCGCTTTGTTGCTCGACTTGGCGGGGGCACTACCGTGCCCCCAGATAATTTTACAAAATCTCAGCAGTCTTTTTAGAAACTATATCTCATTACCATTACTTACTTATAAACAGCTGCATAAACTATGTATTGTTTGTCTTTTGCTGTGACATGAACTTTCAAAATTAACAGACAAAATTCAAACTTCACTTTCAAAATTCAACTTAGGGATCGTTTACAATAGTACGGGGTATAAAGTCTAAACTTTGTTTTAAAAAACCGACTACGACTTAAAAGTTTACATCTATTAACGGTGACTAAAGTCTCCTAAACTAAACAGCATATTTCCAATAACAACGTTAATAATAAAGTTCTTAGAAAGGTATGATACAATTATTGCAACGACATCGTGTAAGCTATTTATAGCCTGATTAAATATTGAAAATCGTGCCGCTAACCGGTAAACGGTTTGTTAGGAAAAAGCTGGCAATAACTTCAAAGCTAAGAAGGTTCTGAATTTAAGTCATATTTGAATTTGCTTATAGATTATTACAGGCCAAAAACCCTTTCTTATAATACTACCTACGCTCTGCGATTTCACCCCCGTAAGTTCATACTTAGTTACTTACTGAAATTCTGTACCTGTAGACAGAATTTCAGTAAGTAACTTAAATAATTTATTAAATGTATAATTTTATTTGTAAAATCATGGAAAATATAAATACAGTATAAATCTATTTTTTCGGTATTACCTAATCGCGTGGTATTTTATAACTTTTAGCAAAAAGAAAAATCTATTACCATTAATTAATCTATTAATTTACCATTAAATTTACCTAGAAATATTAATATTGGAAAATGTATCTTCAAATATTCACTCGCGGCGGAATTTTTTTAAGGTAGGTAGGTACTTTTCTTAAAAAAAAACAAGTAGATATAAGATATACCAATGCCTAGCTAGGGCATTAAAAATCTAGTTACGCAATATCAAATTATCTTTTCGAATTTCGCCCAAACCTATTGTGAAAATATGTCATAAACGATATTAAAACGTCTGGCAAAACAAAATAAATGATATCAAGTACCTATACATAAAATAAAAAAGGTCTACCTACCATTATTTTAAAAAATGTAAACGAATTCATTTCGTGTGATGTGCTGCATTAGTTACATAATTAAGTAGGTAAGTAGTTATTTTTGTGGGTAAGTATTACATATTTCGTTCATAATCTATTCATAACGTTATTTTTCGTGGTTGTGTGTAACTTTGGTATGAGGTAGCGAACAATTAAAACCAAAACAACTACATAATGGGTAAATAAAGCGTGAAGTAAAGTGTTGACTAATGGTCGATTATAGTTAATTAAAAACCATTTACACGATACCCATGATGTTATTTTACTAAGCCAATTCATTAATGCGATGAAAATCACATCGTGTAAACGGATGATTCTTTTTAACTGGCCATCTCGGGCCACCGCATATCGATGCGGTGTCAGATTTGTAATTAATTATAGTTGAGTGGATCGGTACTGCGTGAGTGTCAATAACTAAAGCATGATTTATGCTAGACCGGGCCGTGTCCGGGCCGGGGCGGGGATGGGCTACTTTTGTATGAGTACAGCTTTTGTTTTGCATGTTGTCCGTGCCGCGTCCGTGCTGTCTTCATACAAAAGTAGCCCGTCCCTGCCCCGGCCCGGACACGCCCGGTCTAGCATAAATCATGCTTTAACCTAACGACTGCTAAGTGCTAACAATATATCAAAAGGAAAGAGCAAGTCTATCTACTCTTTCTCCATACAAACGTAGTCGACTGTTTCCTCCCTGGATAAAGACATTATGTTTATGCCTTAAGAACGTGGCGACCCTTACCATTTCCATACAAACTTAATACCAAAATAAATGATGAAAAATGTAGTTTTCTACCTTAATATCGATATTAAGTCCCGGTCCCCACCGCAAGGTTTTCCAAAATATTCATTCACATTCAAATAAAACGGAGAAACATTTTTCAATGAAAAAATGTTTCTCCGTTTTATTTCAGTTCTTTATTTACTTTATTTGAATGTGAATGAATATTTTGGAAAACCTTGCGGTGGGGACCCTTTAAAAGTAAAATCTTAATCCGAATAATATCGATATTAAGGTAGAAAACTAAATTTTTCATAATTGATTTTTGGTATTAAGTTTGTATGGAATTGGTAATGGTCGCCACGTTCTTAAAACCTATATCAGCTATGACATGACCATGCCCTACGTTTTTTAATTTTTTTATTTTCGTATTAGAATGGAAATAAAATTTAGATGAATTGTATTTAAAATGGTCAAAGCTGACATAGGTTTTATGGCTTTAATATATTTTGTCTAATGTCTTTATCCAGGGAGGAAACAGTCGTCTACGTTCGTAAAGTTTGTATAGAGAAAAGACTATGTAGATTTTCCCCTTAACTACTATATTTGGTAGCAGCAGCCAATGGCATGTCGTCGCGACACTATATAGAGGTATGTATATGTATTTCTTACGTGTAAAGGTCAAGAAAGAGTTGGACGGACTGTGTTAGGTAGGATATGGCCGAAGAACCGGAAGTCAACGGATGCGCCTATTTTTGTACCGATTTTCATACAGGATTGGGAACTTCATTGCATAACTTAACATTACAAATACCCCCTTATACGGTGTTAAAACGTTTATACAAGATCTCAATTCAAATGAAAAAAAATATTGATTTGTTTTTAATCGTTAGATCCTTCCTTTGGTTTATAAAGGTTTGCGTTCATTGTATCGGTCTCGATTAACCAAATGAGTTCTTCGTGGGAGGCCTTGATCGTTTCCTCCCTCCTCCGTGACCCGATAAGTTTGCCGGAGCAGCCACTTAGGAAGATGGGTAGGGTCTTGCTCTACAGTCGTCTTTCGGCAGGTAGGTATATATTTACGGATATATTTACTTACAACATATTTCCAATTTGTTGTTTATACATAACATAGGAAGCGCTCGCGCTGGTGTCTTACCACGGGGCTTGATGGCGCTTGATGGATGAATTTATTTATTTATTTTATAAATAAATAAATTTTAAAATATAGAAAGCACCCAGACCATAAACAAATGCATATTTTAAAGCATATATACGGGAATCACACACGCAACCTTCTGCATTGCAGTCAAACCTACCCCCGACGCGCCACAGAGACCCTCTAAATATTTTTTTATTAAACAAAATCTGTTATGATGATGTCAACTCCAGTTATTTATGATTCCGGCCTTCTGCCTATCTATATTCATATTTTCATCGAGAAAACACAATAGTATCATTATTTTCAATAGACAACATTATTTACTTCCCTTTTTATATTGATTCCCATATTTTATTTTCTGAAACTATTTACTGTGCAGACCCAAATATCTAGTCTGGGTCTATTTATTCTGAGTTGTCATTTGAATTTATTCTGTACATTTTACTGGCATACGCAGATAGAGAGACCCTGCCTACTGTCGTTTTGTTGATAATATAAGGACTTATTGTATAGAACTTGGGTCGGTACCTAAGTGGGTACGTATCTCATTTTTATTTTTCATCTTCTTTATTAAAACGATATTATTAATAAACACTGACAAGGTCGCATAAAGTTGCCACTAACACAAGACTGACCATTGACCAGTCTGCTCGTGACCACGGACTGTGTAACGTGGCCGAAACGTAGAGGTAATTTAAATCTGAAATTATCTACAACGCGATCAAGTAAATAATCACTATTTCTACTGGAGAATCAAAAAGAACAGTTCGTTCCGCATTCTTGAATACATGAATACTAATGAAAGTGAGTTTATCAATTACTTACCCAGATGGCACTACCTAGTGTTAATGTTAACTCTAGGTGATTCGTAGATTTTCTTTTGTTTTCGCGATGTTGTATTGAAATTGAAGACTTTTTCGGTTTTAATCGCGTGTTGTTTATTACTTTTAGCATTGTTTCAACGCTCAACGTTTCGAGACCTTTCCAGGTCCGCTCTTCAGAATCACCACGCGATTAAAACGGAAAAATGTATTTAATTTCTATGTGATTTGATTTAGAATTCGGTGTTTAAATTATATACCTCTATTAGCTTACCACGGGGCTAAATGGCGCTGTGTGTTGTTCACAGAAGTTATTTATTTATATACAATTATAATATACATCACTACAAACCCACGAATTAAATTCTACCAATGAAAAAAACCAACTTAATTAAATAGAAATATTTTTTTTATTAGCGAAAGCTACATCTTTAAAAATTCACCCGCGACGAGGTGTCAATTTTTGATAATGAATATTTGCCTAGTGCGTTAAAAATCAAATTACGAAAAACTTATCCTATGTATATAGTTAAATTATTTACAGGTTCTATAAGTAATGCAAAAACTTTGTACGAAAACAGTAAATTACTATAAAAACCTTAGTCCGTAGGCAGCAGGGCAGGGCCCAGGCTAAAATTAACTTAACTAACTCGGCGTTTATTATACAGGCTGAGTTTCTGTATTTAAAAAATATACGACTCGTTTTAGTTACGGACATACGTCCTGCTGATTCTACACTCTACTCCAGTTTATTTTATAGCATCCTGACCGTACGAACAGGTATGACATTTTCTAAGAATCTTTCTAATCCTTATACTTAAGAACGTGGCGACTGTTACCATTTCCATACAAACTTAATACCAAAATAAATTATGAAAAATTTAGTTTTCTACCTTAATATCGATATTATTCGGATTAAGATTTTACTTTTATGGCCATCGCATATCCTCCCATATCCTATATCCCCATCGCAAGGTTTTCCAAAATATTCTTCTTTGTTTTTCTTATACCAGGTAAACGTTCTTAATCCTTATACCAGGTAAACGTTGCAAAACGTAAAATAATATAAAAAAATATATTTACTTCGGTTTTTAAGATGCTAACATGAAATTATTCATTGCTCGAACACATAGGATAATGAATTTAATTAAAATAAAAAAGTCATGAAATGTTTTACAGCGTTTGTCTAGACCCGTTTTGACATTCGTCTTGTCGGAAATAGTATACCTACTTGCTATACTGTCCGTAATTAACTCGAATTCGTATTTGTAATATAGAAGCCCAGCCTAAAATAATAATGGTTTAGGTAACAGTTAATTGTTTACCTTCTTATAATTACACTTTTGCAGTATAGTAAGTTATTAAGTAATATTGGGTTTTATAATAGGTGTGGGGCGTTAATAAATTGGTTCCTTCGATAAAATTATTATATGAGATGACATATGAGGAATCACTTTGACTCAGTTGAATTAGTTTTTTAATGTCTTTTGAATGATTCACAGCTTTTGACGTAGGTAATGATATTTGGTGTATTCTTTTACATTTATATTAAGTGTTTAAAAATCAAAGTCCTGACTGATTACGTTTGACGACCTCTGTGGCGCGTCGTGCGAAAGCGCGACTGCAATGCAGAAGGTTGCGGGTTCAATTCCCGCCGGGTGCAAATATTTATGCTTACAAAAAAAATATTTGTGTCTGGTCTGGGTGTTCCTCTATGTATAATATGTATGTATTTACAAAAGAAAAAAAAATATAAGTATTATATCCGTTGTCTAGTCACCGTAACACAAGCTTAGTCGCTTACCACGGGGCTAGATGGCGTTGTGTGTTGTTCAGATTATTTATTTATTTATTTATTTATTAGGTACTAATAAAAGACTGAACTAATATACCAACGCTGAGCCTAAACCGCTGATCCTAGAGACTGATATTTGTAAAGTATGTTCTTTGTGTTGTTTAGAAGGGTTTTTATTAAGATGGTTTTTCAAAATCCTAACGTGATTGGGAATTCTACGAGTAAAATTAGTCTAGTAAAATCCACTCCATACTTACATACATACATAATTTCTTCATGTACCTATGTATAAATATTGCACATAAATATTGTACAATATTTAAGTTTTTTTGTAGGTAAAGATTATTTATAACACATTTGCTCGTAAAGGGCCTCTTATTTCACCAATTTCAATATCGTAATGTATGTCATTACGTACTTGTGCGTAATCGTAAAGTAAAACGCACGAGTTTCTTTCTAATAAGGTAACACGTACGGTTTATCATGCTCCGTCTAAAACCAACGGTACTTTTTTAAATCTTAAGAAAAAAAAAGCAAAGAAAGCAAATCAAAAAGTTTTTATGTCAGAAAAGTGGTCAATATTTTATGAATAAAATTAACTTTGGGAGATAAAATATAAAAAATAAACATTTAATTCTTTAATTTAATTCATTTTGACAGTAAACTTGACAACATTAAAAATGCCAACTGGCAACGTAATAATCAATTTCACAAATTGTTCAAATTTTTCTAACTGCTTTAACAAGTGATTAAAGATTTATTCGTTTAAGAAAGTCCGAGTTTTATTTATTTCCTCGCAAATGTGTTATAAAACGTCGTATGACATACGTGCGCTTTGATAATTACAGCCTCTGCTTTCTTGTAGCCCTCGCCTACGGCTCGGGCTAGCAATATCGCCTCGGCTGTAATTTTCAACTTACCGCACTTATATCATAATGTACTATTATTTACTGTATTTTATTTTAATTTGGCACAGTAACATAACAACATAGGTAAAAACTCAATTACATAATCCAAACAATATTATAATTAAAAAAATCACTGCTAATTTGTACATCGATTATAAAATTATAATTATAATGCTATTGCTATTTACAGTATAGATCTTACATATATCCAGTGATTTCACTACATTTTCTAGATGCCTTGCTAATGTGCAACCAACTAATTAAAGCGAAGGCCGCGCCCGCTGAGATTACGAATGCTTTGAACATTATAAAACTAACCAGTTTTAAAATTGAAATCATCAAAATACAATTGTTTATTCATTATTTTGTCCGTGTATCACCGGTATAGAATAGGGTTACACCATCTTTTCCCGTGGGTGTCGTAAAAGGCTTCTAAGGAATCTGAAGGAGATTAGCAAACCTTAAGTTCTCCCCACGTGGTGGCGGATAAGCTGTTGATCCCTTGGAGGGTTGGTGTCAGGCAGGCGGTCGGCCGTAAAAAGATTGCCAAATCTAATTGCAGAAGGTATGACTTACCGACTGCGTCGACCCCAAATCAAATCAAAGTACGTTTATTCATTCGGATATTTGCAAGATATCTCTTAGAAATGTCAGTTTTTAGGGTTCCGTACCTAAAGGTAAAAACGGGACCCTATTACTGAGACTTCGCTGTCTGTCTGTCTGTCTGTCTGTCTGTCTGTCTGTCCGTCCGTCCGTCCGTCCGTCCGTCCGTCTGTCCGTCTGTCACCAGGCTGTATCTCATGAACCATAGTAGCTAGAAGGTTGAAATTTTCACAGAAGATTTATTTCGGTTGCCGCTACAACAACAAATACTAAAAACAAAATAAATCAATTATTTAAAAGGGGCTCCCATACAACAAACGTGTTTCAAAAATAACAAGGAGTTTCGTACAATGTGAGGTCGCTTCTGATTGGTCAGGACAAATCGAGTTGGTCATGGAATTCAAAATGGCTGCCCTATCTGTCAAATATACCAGTCTGCCTTACTTACCAAAGAGTTTCTTTTATGTTTCAGATTTTCTTTGTGCCAAGGTTTTTTTTTTTTTGAGTGATTTGGTCGTTTGATGGGAGTAAGAATCGAAGATAAATATTTCATATTTTCCTATAAAATTTAAAAATTGGTTGTTGTAAACCATTTTAGGGTTCCGTATCCAATTGTGATAGTGGTACGGAACCCTTTGTGCGCGAGTGTCGCACTTGCCCCGTTTTTTATATTTAATCTACTGTGTCTTCGGAACGTGACCTCCAATAAGAAGAAGACACAAGAAACTTATGAGGTTTTTTTGTATATTTTTTTTTGCAGTAATCATGTGATTTACATTGCGACAATGAAATAAAATAAAAAACATTTGGGGTTACGCGTACCCCGGGCTCCCGAGAGTGAGAAGGATGCAACCGGGAACATCGCTCGGATGAGAAGAGAACAATAGTTTATTCTTTATTTATTTGTATACTTAGGAAGAGTTTTGAGATCCAGGGCCTCTACTTTAATTCTACCAACGATAAAACGAAAGATAATTTTAAAAATAAAAAACAAGAATGAAGAAAATCTGTTATCCATCCGTCTGAAAATTTTATTTTTGGACGTTTTGGAAGGACGGATGACGGATTTTATTTATTTTGTTCGTACGTTCGTAGAATTAAAGTACTTATCCCTCTTGGGGTCTTCTTATACTTGTTTTGAACGAACGATATTTAATACTTTAAAATTGAAAAAAAAAATATTATTCATTTCGACACATTAAAAAAATAATCGACTTAAAAATAAAGATTAATTTATAAACACAAAATTACCTAAGTATAAACTAGAAAAAAAAAAAAAAAATAAACCCCCTTACTTATAAACGACGACTGAGTTTATGGTACGTTTGTTACCAATTCTTCCATTCTTCGTCTGTTGACTTTGAAACTTCATGTCACAGTAAAACACAAACGTTACATAAACTTAGTTATCGTTTATAAGTAAGGGGGTACTATAGTATTTAATACTAAATCAGATCGCTAACTTCGAATCCAAAACCAATCCATACATTAACTTAGAATCCATAGATGCTTCTCAGGGATAGATATAATACGTCTCTGGTATCTTTCATCGGAAAGATAATATTATATTGTAATAATGTTCATACTAAAATTAAACATGATTGAAGATACCGACACAGTCATGACGAATTCTTCCATAACTACGCATTGTCTAAAAGAATCTGATGATGTAATTCGGATTAGCGACGACGCCAAGACGCGTAGGCGACAGAAAACAGGAACCAATATATTGTTTACTTAGTTTTTTTTCTCCAGAAATATTAACAAAATTACTGGAAAACAATGGTGCAGTGAAGGCAAATATCGTGAGGAAACCTTCGGCTTAGTTAGCTCCAGTCGTATTGCCTTATTCTTTCTTCTGGACATGGCTGACTAGGCTGGAAGAGCCCGGAACTTTGTAAGGTAGAGTAGGTTTGCCCAGTACCAATCAATACCACTCTCATACTCTACCAATACCACTCTCATACTCTACAAAGCACTCTCAAAGTGGTATTGGTGCTAGGCCTACTCTACCTAACAATTTTCCAGGCACTACAGCACCACAAATAGCATAGATTCAAAATTCTCCACTCAAGCTTCCGCTTTCGCAAATTCTTAATACCTTAAGATAAACCATGGTTTACACTTAGTCTTCATTCCGAAACAAAGGGGTCTAAGTTTGACACAATAATCCTCTCACTGAAATATTTTGGTTAGAAGAACAATGTAGAGTCGTAAATAGTGTAAATGCGCTAGTAGAGTACGGAGCGTGACGGACGATGCGATGTAAGCGAAGATTTATTAAGGAACGTTATGTAACACGACAGTCAGAGCAAAAGTAAATCAACGTTATTTTTATCCATTGAGATATTATGTACTAGTACCAGAGGTGATGTCTCAAACATAGATGGATAGATAGATAGATAGATTTACGCTTTATTTGCACAACAAACAATATACAAAACAACATACATATGTTAGACAAATACACAGAACGCTTAAAACTAAAACGTTGCACAAATGGGCGGCCTTATCGCTAAAAGCGATTTCTTCCAGGCAACCTTTGGATAATGAACATAATGAGTAAGTAACTCTATGACGCGACGAGCGAATACCCGACTGCAAAGCTAAACGTTGCGGGAGCACCTTTCAAATTTAAATCAAGATCGAAGAAGTGTATACTTGAAAATGTAAATCGTTTTTCGATTTTAATCGCGTGGTGTCTATTACTATTAGCATTGTTTCAATGCTCAACGTTTCGTTTCGAGACCTTTGCAGGTCTCTTCGCAAATTCAGGGTGTGTTAAAAACGAGTTTAATTTCAATCCAACATCGCGAAACCTAAAGAATGAAAGAGTTCTATTTCCACAGTAAAAGCTTCATTTCTATAGAAAATCGATCTGATAGAATGTCACAGCACTAGCCTATTAGATGATCTAGCTATCTAGCTAGATGCACTTTGAACGGAAGTTCTCATTGAGAAATGCAATGCGGAATGCTCCTCTCTCAGTCAATAGAGAACTGTGTCTGTAATAATCTAGGGGCATTATGTAGGTGGGGTCAGGGTAGGGTTGTGCCTTTCATAATGACAACCTTTGTAACGCATTGGGCGAAGACTGCAATGCGAAGAAGGTTGCGGGTACGATTACCGCCGGGAAGAAGTATTTAAGCTTAAAAATGAATAATTGCTTCTGGTCTATGTATTCATATTATCACTTCTTCTTCTCTTATACTTTTAGCTCACCCAGTGTAAGAGTTTTCAGATCGCCCTAAGACCTCTTACTTGACCTAACGACTGCTATCAGAGATCACACATCATATAATGTGTGTGGCAAAAATCACTTTCTCGAAGCCCTCCCTGTTCCGAAAGGCACGTTAAGCAGCTGGTCCCGGTTGTTATCTCTGATAGCAGTCGTTAGGTCAAGTTAGTAATGATCGCGCCAAGCGTTGCTTAACCCGCCCGGGTTCGAACCCCGTAACAAGAGGATTTTTGATGATACATTTCTCCTCCTCCAAAATATTTCAAACATGCCTATAAAAAATAAGCATGATGAAGTTCATAACCCTATTCATTGACGCTTGACAGCTGTTCCGTTTCTAAACTGCAATTTCAGTCGGATAGCAGATGTTATTTGTTAAAACATTCATGCATTTAGCACATGTACATTGTACATAGTACTTCGTGGCTCCATTGTGTGTTCTACACATTAAAGTTGTTAAATAGGTCATAAATATGATGCAATTAGCTTTCATTAAAATCAATGAAAAAGCTTTGTACAGAAATTTTCGACACTAATCGGTTTAAATCGCGTGGTGATCATTACTTTTAGCATTGTTTCAACGCGCAACGTTTCGAGACCTACAGGTTCCTTCTTCGAAAACCGAAAAATGTCTTTAATTTCTAACGAAAATCGCGGAAACAGAAGAAAAATATAGGTAAGCTTTGTATAGCCAGTATAGCTAAAAGACGAAACCAACGCCAACTAAACTACTTTAGTTTAGCTTAGCTCGGTAGTTCTTCAAACAAGTGAGCGTAGTTGGCATAGTTTGCGATTAATGCACATTGGTGTCCCTTATTTTTTTTAAGTTTTAATATTACATTACGCACGCGAAAATAGCATCACTTACCCATAGAACTTCTGCGAAAAAAGCATTACCTACTTAGAAGCGTGACTGAGTAGTTACATCCCTTACAACTGGACAGAAATCAGGTTCTATAAATTGTTAGGTAGGTATTTATAAATAATTAATAATTCAGACAGATGCTTACAACATAAAACAAGGATACTAATAAGAAATACAAAGAAAACAATTATCTACTAATAAAAAATCAGTTGCTCTTATAAACAATGCCCTTATTACCATGAATTCTTTTAATTACACAACATTTCCTTGAACTGAAATCCTTATAAAAACACGGCCAATTCTAATTATAATTGGATTTAAGCTTTATCTAGAAACCAGGATAAAGAAATCTACTAACTCCCGTTTTACCCTTTGGGTACGGAACCCTAAGATAACTGCTAAACGAATAATATATGTATTTCGTAAATAAAGTAGATTTTTGTCTTTTAATTAAAAAAAAAGTAAGATAAAAGTATAACAATTATTAATTGTAGTAGGTACTTGAAAATAAATCTTCAGATCATTTGACGGAATAGTGCAGGGCAAAAACCTTTATTATTACTTTTAGGTGCCTGTTTTATGCTAGTAATGAGTAGTTTTGAGACTCAACATTTTGAAAAGTCATCATTTTGCTAAATATTTTATTTAATTCAAGTTTTTGGACCGCGGATCGGAAAGCGCAGCGTTGGACGTCCACCAACGAGATGGACGGACGTCTTAGTTAAGGCCGCGGGTTCACGATGGATGCAGGCCACTTATGACCGAAGCATCTGGAAATCTATGAGGGAGGCTTATGTCCAGCAGTAGACTTCTTACAGCTAAAATGATGATGATAATGATGAAGTTTTTGGTCCTAAAGGATCTCGCCATGCGCCACATCATGATGCTAACCAAATCCAAATGCTAACAAAATGTTGTAAAGGAATAGTAATGCAAATACAAAGTCAAAATATTCATTTAAATTTTCAAACAACAAAAATACCTTTTAACACAAAACCAACGGAAGCTCTAAAACCTTTAAGCACCCAGCCCATTATAATCTAAAACACGTTTATATTAGAGCTGCAATTTTTACCCTAATCAAGTCCTTCAAATTTCTGATAGATAAGACACGCCTCGCCAATTCAGGACCCTAAATTGTGTAAGTGCCCTTAAGGGATTCGATATGATGTCGGATTAGGTACCTCGTCCATGAAATGAGGTTAGGTTAGTACCTTAGGTACTAAAGACTTAGGACTTAGGTACTAAGTCTAAATGTAGGTTTATTGCTTTGTCATACCTACTATTGGTAGAGCTGATGTTCGGAATTCTGGTGACAGTCTTCATGCAGTTAGTTTTATTAAACCAGAAGCTTCGCAATATCCTGGAATGGGCAGTTCTTACATGGTCAAAAATGTGCCATCGACACGAGAAAAAAAAAAGAGAAGAGAGAACTTTTATTTAGGTCCTAGGTCGTTGTTTTTATGCTTTTAGGGGTTAGGTTGACTAATATAAATACAATAAAATAAAATATAACTCATAATTTAATTAATTCATCAATCATCAATTGATTCATTCATTCAATCCTGAAGAAGAGACATGAAAAAAAGGTCTCAATTTGCTAAAAGTAATAAACACCACACCTTAAAAGTGAAAACTTTAATTTAATTTTAATCGATCATCGCGATAACAGAAGATAAATCTATACTAATGTTATAAAGAGGTAACGTTGCTAACATTTGTGTATGTATGTATATTGGGGGTAATCTCCGAAACCGCTAGACCGATTTCAAAAAATCTTTCACCATTAGAAAGCTACATTCATCAAAAATAAAATGAAATATAGTACGGAACCCGAAAAATAGTTCATTTTACAAATATCATCCACATAGACAAACAAATTCATAAAAACAAATCCCAGAAAATACCTACATGGACATATAAACGTAATAAGGATCCTTACCTAATACATCAACGACATCATTTATCCATGACATCAACGGTCCCATTCATCCTGTTTTCGGTAGTATGACTCAGGACAAATGTATGATACAAATATTTCTGGACGAAAAATCCAATCACAGGTGAAAATTACAAGGTGACAGGTGACAGACCTATTCGTGTATTAAAATAATCCAAAATTTCATTGCAATGATGATGAAATATCATTTTGACATTTCAACATAAAAATTTTCGTTAGAGAATACCGTTTCACATATTTTATATTCATATTTCTATTGCACTCCAGTTCCAAGATTTAGTTTCATTTTGAGTGCATTGTTTGCAGTTGCAATGAAATTATATTATTGATGATTCTATAAAATCATGTAGTGCTTGTTTTATCGTATCTATCTCCGAGATTTTTTTGTTCATGTAAAAAAATATTTACCTCTTACGTAAAAAAAAAATTAAATAACCCCTCATCTTCTTCTTTGTGTGCTGCTGTAGCATCACGCTTGTTAGCTAAAACTTGACCGTGGCCAGACTCCTTAAAGCAGATTAAGTTATTTCATAGGTTAAGCAATTTGCATAGTGAACTGTTTCGTGAACCTTCCTCAACCTTAATCAAAGGATTACTGTGGATTTATGCGACCGCGACGAGTTCCTAAGCCGGACTACGATCTCACTTCGAAACACTGTTTCCCGATTAAAGATTAGGTAAGTTTGCTGGGTACTTACTAATAGAATCAGTCGAAAACCTTAAGTAGATTATTACGATAGGCATATCTGAGTAGGCTTATGTCCCACTCACACGTATCCATGGGTCTGTATTTGGTTTGTATCTATACTTCTATACTAATATTATAAAGAGGAAAGATTTGTATTTGTGTGTGTGTGTATGTTTGTTATGAATAAACTCAAAAACGACTGAACCGATTTCAAAAATTCTATCACCATTATAAAGCTACATTCACCCTGAGTAACATAAGCTACTTTTGATCCCGATATTCCCAAGGGATCGTGACTAACGCTGGTGAAACCGCGGGACGCAGCTATTTTATTATAAAAGTAGTTATTATTAATGCGGACTTGTGCCAGGCTACTGGGTTAAAATTTTAACTCTCAAAGTTTGCTAACATAGTGTTGTTAACTGCGGCTAAATTTGGGTTATCCGTAGTGCTGCCAGTTGTGCATTAAACAGTGAACACTTATTTGCAACTCGGATGGTTATTTGTAAAATCTCTAGGAGCAATTTAGTAAACATATATTTTCTACATAAAATTTAAGAGTCCTAACTTTTTGATTGAATGAACTATATAACCAACGCAGAGCCCAATCCACTGGTCCTTGCGACATGAAATGTAGAGAACGTGTGGTTTGTAGGTATCCGCTAAGAAATTGTTTTGGATAATTCCGCGAGATCGGGGCTTACGTACAATATAATGTCAGCTCGAATGTCACCTACTGCAATGGTACTTACTTACTGCTTACTCAACTGCATTATCCAAATATATTTGCAAACTTAAATATAAATAAAAACAACAAGTAATAAACTGAAACAAATTGAGTTTATTAAACCTACCAACATTGATTTTTTCCGAGAAACATCGCACTACCGAGCGCCTACAAATCTAATTGAGTAGGCCACAGGCTCATGAAATTTAAATGAGCTCTCCTAGAGGTGAACCGCCACAGAGATAAGAGAGACACCTAAGAGATCTAAATTGTTATTTTTAACCGACTTCCAAAAAAAGGAGGAGGTTCTCAATTCGTCGGGTTTTTTTTTTTTTTATGTATGTTCCCCGATTACTCGAAGATGCCTGGACCGATTTGGATAATTCTTTTTTTGTTTGAAAGGAGATATATCACAGTTGGTCCCATAAAAAATTGGTGAAGATCGGATGAGGATCTTCGGAGTGATGAACAGGATTGCACCTCGAGAGTGCAGCAAAGTGGTCAGTTTTTGATTTTCACCAGTGGAATAAGGCGATAAAGAATAGATACCGATGAATAAGAATATGGTTTCAGAGTCTCCACATCTGAAACCACCTTCTCATCACAGAACTCCTCAATGGTTAAAGTTATGGATACAAATTTAATGATTTTAGTGGTAGTTGAAAGTAGGTATACTAAAAAGGATGAAATAAAAAAATAATTTAAAAAATTAAAAACCGACTTCAAAAAAAAAAAAAAAATTAAAGACCGAATTAAAAAAATCATAAAATAACCTCGCCTACGTACAGTGCCACCGACTTATCTGTTATGTAATCTGAAGTCGGGCAGATTTACTGGGTTGGTTGAGTAGGATTGTAAGTAGTTTGGCTTTTTTTTTGAAGTCGGTTTTTAATTTTTTAAATTATTTTTTGCAGCCATTCAGTTGTTTGTGTATGGTCCTGTACCTGCATACCAAGACCTGATATCTTTAATCAATACCTAAGACCTTTTGAAGATGAACAATACTGTAGTAAGGTACTAGGTACATTGTTTAGATCTATCTCGTATGGTTCAGGAAGCGTTTGCAATATAATCCCAAAAAATATGTTTTTTATTTATTAGAAACAGTTTACATAGTTCTTATTTAACTTATACGTACTATTAAACCAAACTTATGTTGAAGTTTGTCATTTACGATATCACGATTTACGACATTTACGACATCACATCATCACATTAGAAACATTATCAGTGATCCTCTACTATAATATGCATGAATTATACGCATGTAACCTTCCTCTTGAATAACTCTATATGTATTAAAAAAGCCGCATCAAAATCCTTTGCGAGTTTTAAAGATATAAGCATATATTGGGACAGACAGACAGCGGGAATCGACTTTATTTTATACCATGTAGTGAAGTATTTACCGACACTTAGGGTATTTAAGAGGATAGTCTTCATTCTCTTTCTCCATACAAACGTAGTTTAAATTTTCCTCCCTGGATAAAGACATTAGAGCAATTATGGTTATGCCATAAAACTTATATCTGTCATGACTATGCATCTACCTTTTTATTTTTTTCGTTTTATTATTTTTTATTATTATTTTAATTAGAAAAAAATGTTAGATGCATAGTCATGACAGATATAAGTTTTATGGCATAAACATATTTGCTCTAATGTCTTTATCCAGGGAGGAAAATGTAAACTACGTTTGTATGGAGAAAGAGAATGGAGACTATCCTCTTAAGTACTTTCTTCTTCTATGTCGGTATCACTCTTGACAGAGTGGTTGTGGTCATCACTTCAGATGGGGTACTTTTATTCTGCGAACGAACGAAAGAAAGAAAATCTGTCATCCGTCCTTCAAAACCGCCCGAAAATAAAATTTCGGACGGATGGATGACAGATTTTCTTCTGGAATTATCGTTTCGTTTTATCGTTCGTAGAATTAAAGTAGAGGCTCCGGTGTTGGTGGCAAGCTTCATATTACGTCGCCACTCCTCTGTGATAGCTTTGTGCATTCATGTAGGTGATGATGAGCCATTCACTGCCACTTTAATCTGGTCAGTCCACCTCATAGGCAATCTTCTTTTTATTTACTATTGAAGTACAAATACACACAAATCAATAAAGTACAAAATAAAATAAGTAATTTCAATACGGATCAAATTATATCACTTTAGCCCATTTTGTACCCTTGTCCTTTAATCCCGGTTGACACAATCGCTACATCTACTCCATTATCATATTTTGATTTCACAATGGTCGTTCGCCCACTTGAGAAGGTTTGGAAAGAGCTTAATAAAATATTAAACAATGAGCTCTTATAATCATTCAATTATCGACATTTATAAATTAAGTTATTATGAATCGAATATCAAAATTATTATTGTTTAATGGAAAACTGTAGAAATACTGTCATTATTTTCACAATAACTGAAATTGATACGAATCATGCTTTCCCTGTTTGAAATACAGTTTAATAAAGCTGAGTACAGACCAAAAGAGCGAGAGCGAACGATGGCAAACGAACAGAATCGCCGATCGGTGACGAACCCTAGACACTTTGCAATTTCCCCCCTTACTTATTATAAACGATGACTAAGTAAACTTACGTTACTTACTGTCACGTTTTTCTTTTACTGTGACATGAAGACGAAATGGACCAGGGCCATTTGTGTATTATTATTTATTTTCTTACCTCGATATTTCGACTATCCTACAATAGTCTTGATCGCGAGGAGGGAGACTGAAGTAAATAAATAATAATACTCAAATAAATAATAATAATACTCAAGACCCGGTAAAATGTAACAACTAATGAACTTATCCTAATTTCCGTAGCATTTAACTTCTTTCGTTCGTTGTCCTTCGCTTACTTTCGTTCATTCGACCCGGTTGGCTGAGGCCTATTTATGTATTTTGTGCTGCAGCGTAGTTGAATTAACTCATTCATCCTAGTGAATGTTTCGGTAAATTAAAAGTGTGGGTACTGTTACCATTTCCATACAAACATAATACCAAAATAGAATTATGAAAATTTAGTAGTTTTCTACAATAATATCGGTATTATTCGAATTAAGATTTTATTTATTGTTACAAGGTTTTTCAAAATATTCATTCGAAATTAAGTAAAACGGAAATACATTTCTTTCATTTTTACAGCTTAAATTACTAGTTTACATCTCATTTGTTTTATATTATTTCCAATAAAAAATAATTTACGCTGTAAAAATGAACGAAAAGGATTTCCGTTTTATTTCATTTCGAATGAATATTTTGGAAAACCTTGTGGTGGGGGGCCTGTAAAAATAAAATCTTAATCCGAATAATACCGATATTAGTTTAGAAAACTAAATTTTCATAATTCTATTTTGGTATTATGTTTGTATGGAAGTGGTAACAGTACCCACACTCTTAAGTCACTGCGGGCCCCTAATCTGTCAATCACAAATTAATGTATCTGGAATTTGTCCAGTTCAATTTTCACTATAGCGCCATGACAAGTTGAAATAAACAGATGAGAAAAAGGGTCGTTTGTATCGAAATGTAGGTCGCTCGTGTCAAAAAGGAACCATATTTTAATTAATGATCAAAGAGGTCTGGAACATTTGAAACCCTGTAGTTACCATTGTTGTGTTTATACTAGAGAAGGGCCGACTAGCAGACTAGCCGACTAGCCGGTTTAAAATTGCAAACTAGTCGGCAATTTAATGCATTATAATTCCGAGATATTCGGCTTAGTCGTCATTAAAACTTCCAAAAAATAGATGAACCGTTTTTGAAAAAATTGGACATCTGATCCATGTTTAGACAATTTAGGTGCGCCGTGGTTGTAACGTGTTAATTTACGATTATCTGATTACACACCTTCTATTACTACTAATTCAATAAATATTGGGTTTTTTGCATAATTGTTAGTTGGACCACTTTATTCGTCATAAAATTTTACAATTAAAACACAGCAAATGTCAAATTAAAAATTGACAATTAATTAAACCACACTTGATCGTACCCGGCGCAAAGGAGCCGAGGGTGCTAGCAGCATTGCCGCTCTGTATGGCAGTTGCCAACCTTTGCACTAAGTACGACCCCGAGCGGTAGTCAAGACCCCTATCCCTAAGACGGCGGTCAAATTATTAGATGTCGGCACAATTTGTCGTATAGTCGGCGACTAGTCGGCCCATTACTATTATACCCTTATTTAACAAAATGATATTTTCATGGCCTTGTTCGTTGCGTAATTTATTAAACAAGTAAGGCTTTTGTGAACACCTGTATTTAATTCTTAGTTAGGTACAATTTATAGGCTATTTACCTAATTAGGCGGTAGACAGGTTCTTACGTTACAAGTATCTCTGTGGAATCTACTTAACTACTTACTTCTACCAGTTGTAATCGTATCTTTCTTTTATATAAAACTAGCTGACCCGGCAAACGTTGTTTTGCCTTATAAATTATAGATAGTAGCCGATTCTCAGACCTACTGAATGCGCATGTGGAGTTTGGTGGAGATCGGTGAAGCCGTTTCGGAGGAGTACGGTAACTAACATTGTGACATGGAAATCTAATATATAAAATTTCCATGTCACAGTGTTAGTTACCGTACTCCTCCGAAACGGCGCCACCGATTTTTATGAGATTTTGTATACGTATTCAGTAGGTCTGAGAATCGGCTACTATCTATAATTTATAAGGCAAAACAACGTTTGCCGGGTCAGCTAGTCTTCTAATATATAAAATTTCCATGTCACAATGTTAGTTACCGTACTCCTCCGAAACGGCGCGACCGATTTTTACCAAATTTTATATGCGTATTCAGTAGGTCTAAGAATCGGCTACTATCTATAATTTATAAGGCAAAACAACGTTTGCCGGGTCAGCTAGAATCTATATAAAAGAAAGTTGTGTAAATTACACTATTTATAAGTCAAGAACGGCTGAACCGATTTTTCTAAAAATTGGTGGGGAGGTAGCTTATGTTACGAACGAGGAGACGAATATTGTTTTTTTTTTCTAGTTCCTTTTTGCCTTTAAGGCGGAACAAAGTTCGCCAGGACAGCTAGTTTGCTAATAATAAAAAAAAGTATAGTTTTATAGGTTTGTACTATAACTACTGAACTGATTCCGAATAATTTTGCTATGTGTAGCTGAATATTGGATTAGGATGTTTTGGTTATGATTTTAAAACGATAAAATTAGATACCTAACCGTGGATCAAAGTTTTATATTTTTAAATAGGTCATTGAGGGTTTCATTTATTGAAGTTAGTCCACATTTTTAACAAGTCAGAGGTGAAAAAAAATTCTTTACTTCCTACAATCTACTAAAGTTTAACGCCTTCCTTCTAATCAGTGTCTTCCCATTGTTAACAAAGTTCTTTAGATGTCAAACTCACGCCTTTATCAAACGACCCGGTACCCAATATTAAGGAAAAATGTTTTGTCCGAGGATATTGGAATACCGAGATTTCCGTGAGATCCTAAATCTTTTTTATATGCCCTTACAAGTATAGGTATACCTACTGTTTATACCTACTATGCTACATTCTTGCTACAATATTAACGCTGGTACGAAATAAGTCACTTTTTAGGGTAACTCAAAGGGTAAATACGGTAGGTACCCTATTACTGAGACTCCGTTGTCTGCGTGTCTGACTGATAGCGATAGCGCGGTGGATGTCGCTGATTTCTGGTCCTGAAAAATTTGGATTCGGGAGACACGTGCCATTGACACGCCGAAGAAGGTGAACCGTGATAGCTAGACTAACGCGCTCAGATTGCATACGAATTAGTCGTACGTATACTGAATAGTATCTGCGCGCTTTCATAGTAGGTACATGGAAGGAAGGATAGGATTGTTCGTACGTCTTAGCGTGCGAATAATTTCGGACGAAAACGCTTCCAAAGTGCAGTCGGCCTTACGCACGTGATATTCGATATACAAAAGTACCTACTACCTACTCATACCAGGAGCACAGGCAATCCTAAACTTTCCTGTGCTGATTTAGGAGAACTGTTGACCAAAGGCCTATAATTTATCCCAACCTAGGTACTTCATAATAACTTTTTACTCGAACAAACAGCACAATAATGTTTACATACCTATCCACATTTTCAGTAACCGTCCACGTACCCTTGAACTTTGGACTGGTCCTAAACAAATCCAGTCAAAACCTTGAAATAAAAGTAGGTACGCTTCTGTTTACTTTAATCTTAGACTGTAATGGATCTTATAAGGGGCGTAGGTGTATTACTTGTTGCTAGGCTGTTGTTTACCGACCATGATAATCGATATTTTTTGATAGATCAACAGAGGCTGATCATTGTTGCTTACTCGGTATAATGGGGGAACTAGGCTTTACTAGGTGACTAACGAGCATTGAAGAGAACAGTCTACCTACTCTTTCTACATACAAACGTAGTCGACTGTTTCCTCCCCTGGATAAAGACAAATATGTTTATGCCATAAAATCTATATCCGCCAGCATGACCATGACCCTACGTTTTGTTTTATTTTTTCATTTTCTCATAGATTAGAAATAAAATTCTGAAAAATTAGATAATGAAAAAAATCAAAACGTAGGGCCATAGCTGTTAAAGAACTTTGGCATAAACATATTCTTTCTAATATCTTTATCCAGGGAGGAAACAATCGACTACGTTTGTAATGTTTGTTTGGAGAAAAGAGTAGGGAGACTGTCGTCTAAATAAAATATGAAAAGGCAGAACCTTCTTAAGATCGAGTCCAAGGCCTCCATTTTAATTCTACGAACGATAATTCCAGAAGAAAATTTGTCATCGAATAAAAAATTTGGACGTTTTTAAAGGACGGAGGACAGACTTTCTTTCTTTCGTTCTTACGTTCGTAGAATGAAATTAACCCTCCTCATCTGAGCTATGTTCTCGAGGTGAGAGTTAAAATGGGGGGGGGTGTATGGACCACAGCGTGTGAAATAATACTAATTTATCAATAAAATGTAATATTTAGGGCCAGTCTTAAAAATATTTGTACCTTCTTATAAATAAATCTATAGATCGATTGAAACGATGCAAAATTACATCATTGTTTTGCATACAACTCTGATGACAAACTACAGCACACACGCCCAACTAAATAGCTATATGTATTATCTTATACATATTTGAAGATGCCAAATACTAATTACCTTTTTGGAATCCAGACGGTTAGATTGCCTCACTTTGTCTATTTTGAATGTTTATTGATTTAGCATCGGTCTAGTGACTTCTATTCTAGTAGAGGAAATGACTCTATATAAAAGGACTATAATGTCTACAAGTTTCTATAAAAGGCTGATGGTATATTTCTCTTTACTATATTATATATCTGTCTATTTCAAATACTGTTAACCACTGTTAAATTTTATAGATATGACATCATTTTATAAAAAAAGTAGGTATTAATATATTATTGAGTTTTTTTCTCTCGACAAATTGATTCAAAGTAGGTAAGACAACTTTACGTACATAATAAAAACACGCTGTGATAAAGAAAACGCAATAAAAAAGCTCTTGTTTTTTTAATGATTGTATTTTTGAAAGTTATAAATCAATCTCTTATAACTTTATAACTCGTAGTATGTAGGTAATCTAATAAATTAAACGTAGGTAGTACCTAAGTCCCTCCATAAGGCTTGTCTTGATTTACCTATTAAATATTTCTTTGACAATACAATACTGATTTTAACCATAATTTACAGAAAAAATACTTATATAGAAAACAACGCATAGCCGACACTGAGCAGGTTTCGATCTATGCATCTTTCCTCAATCTGGAAGAAAAGAATTGAATTCCAGGCTCCAGAGTCAGCGACGCACACCTTGAATTTTTGTAGCGGCTGCGAAGATGCGTGGTTCGAATCCCGTTCAGTCATGGCCATGCGTTGTGTTTTGTTTACAAATAATTTTTAATAATCTATTTATTGATGATGTGTGATAGTTTCTGCTATCACATAAATATTTTTAAAGAAAAATACATCTACAAAACTAGAGTAGGTATATACCTAGGTAGATACTTATTCTTTTTCATTAGCTTTGAGTTAGACATAGACACCTTGCGTTCTTCAAATTATTTTATCTACACTAATATTATAAAGAGGAAAGATTTGTATTTGTGTGTCTGTGTGTGTGTGTCTGTATGTTTGTAATGAATAAACTCAAAAACTACTGGACCGATTTCAAAAATTCACCAAAAGAAAGCTACATTATTGAGGAATAACTTTTGATCCCGATATTCCCACGGGTTCGGGATTTACGCGGGTGAAACCGCGAGACGCAGCTAGTTATTCATACATATGTAAAGTTCAATCTGCCCCAACAATAAAAAAAACGTTAGACAGTCAAGAAAATGTGGGTATATCTACATTCTTCCAGTAAGATACACTTCTAAAGAAAAATATCAGAAACGTTAAACTTATTACAGTTTTCGGGTCACCGCATAAATATGAACAACCCCATACAATTTTATCTCTACAGTAAATATTGTGACTTGGGATCTTGCAAAGGTATAGTGGGAAAAAATGTTGTGAATATTATATACGTATATGTATAATGTATATCCCCCTTACTTATAAACGATCACTAAGTTTATGAAACGTTTGTCTTTACTGCTGTGACTTGAAGTTTCAAAGTGAACAGACAGTCATCGTTTATAAGTAAGGGGGGAAATGTTTATGTATATGTTATGTCAATACGTACATAAACGTGTTGACATTATTCAGAATTCATTCTGTATTGAAATATTGTGATTTTTCCATACAGACTGTATGAATTATGAATATCTGTGGATAGATTCAAAGGCATAGATCTTGGTTTTGGATAAGGTTTTAAAATAAAAGTAAACACTAAAAACTATGATTATGCATTTGTTAACTAGTCAGTTCTAAACGAAGAACAATAAATTTTAAATACTCCTCAAAAAAAAAAGAAATAATGTCATAGAACAATATTCAGACCATGTTTGATATGAAAACTAGAAATCTGTATGTCTATTGTAAGTTTTACGCTCAGGTAGCAAACAACGTTACAATCACGTATGCGTAAATACTACAATTGCATGGAAAGTTAAAAGGCGCCACTGGCGGATGTAATTCGATCTTTAATTTCATATTTACAGATAAGTTTAGCGCTTACACAAACATGATGATCACGTAAACTCACACTACGTGTAACCTACTATATGACTTACCTACTGAAAATTACTAGGCGTAATCTACAGTAAAATAAATGAACTTGTTAATTTTTCACAAAGGAAACGGGCCGAGGGAAACCGGCGCGGTAATCTAACCCTGAACCATTGAAATATTATGTATTATTACTAGAGGTGAGTCTCGAACATATTTCATGTTCCTTTTAAACGAATAAAAGTCGCTGCAGCGCTGATAATAATGTTATGTCCATCTTGAAAATTTAAAGACAATGCTAACAGATTAACATAGTTACATTTTCCCGGGTTTTTATCGCGTATTATTATTTATTTTATTTTATGTAACTATGTAAACCAATTGTGGGAATTTAAAAAGTTTTTTGCTAATTGATTAAGTATCTATCATTGAATTTCATGTAACTGGCTTCAGCGGCTTGTTACAACCGTCTTCTTTCTGGCCCCTGACTACGTAACTTTGTTGCTAACAAATTTCGATTGAAACAAATGAAATTGTTGATTTTAGAGTTTAGGAATAAAATTTGAAAGTTACAGTCGCTAGATAAAATTGCAATGGCAATCTGTTAGCGACTGAAGACGTGTATATCGTGTAATCAACAATTTCGATCGAGATTTATTTATTCAGTTTACAAAGCAGATTTCAATCTCATACTATTTTTTCTTATCATACAAATTGTTTCGTACCAGATTGTATTGCAAGATGCAAACATAACAGTGTTGTAAGTTTATAAATTTATTTACCCTAAATTTAACAACAAATAACAACATTTTTGTTAGCAACAAAGTTACATAATCAGGCCCCTGATGCCATATCTACTGTTAAAGTTGAGATCAATGCCCTGAACGTATCTTCATATAGCCTCTTATTATTGAGAATTGTTAAGGGGACAGTCTACCTACTCTCTTCTCCATACAAACTTTACAAACGTAGTCGACTGTTTTCCTTCCTGGATAATAATATTAGAAAAAATATGTTTATGCTATAAGTCCTATATTAGCCATGACCATGACCATGGTTTTATTATTATTTTCTATTTTCTAATTTTTTGCAAATTTTATTTCTATTCTAAATAGAAAATAAAAAATAAATAAAACGTAGGGGATATTCGATTAAACCTATATCTGCTATGACTATTTTGGCAAATATAGGTTTTATCGAATAAACATATTTGCTCTAATGTCTTTATCCAGTAATGAAACAGTCGACTACGTTTGTATGGAGAAAGAGTAGATAGTCTGTCCTCTTAAACGAAAATTTCAGAAGCATTGAAAATCGTTATAGAGAACCTGAATTCTATTTTCATTTCATAACATCGATCCAGATTTCTGATACTGGAATGGGAGACGGTAACAATACGACGTCTCAGTCAGAGGAGACGTCCGATTTATAAGTATGAAATGTTACCTCATACTCATCCATCTCATTTTTTTTCAGACAATTAGTCATTATTATATATTTATTACTATGAAATTAAAATAAATAACGATAATACCTATATTTCGCAATTAGTTTTTCAATTGAAATATTTTTCCTAATCATGCGATTTTTTGTTCCTTAAAATATTTCTAAAAATAACCTATATTAAATTAAAACTAAACTAA
This sequence comes from Idaea biselata, assembly GCA_958496205.1. Taxonomy (NCBI): domain Eukaryota; kingdom Metazoa; phylum Arthropoda; class Insecta; order Lepidoptera; family Geometridae; genus Idaea; species Idaea biselata. Next base: position 18,526,197 of record OY292404.1, read on the forward strand.
ATGTGACGGATAAACTGTTTGATCCCTAGGGTGGTGTCAGGCAGGTGGCCGGCCGTAAATTTTTTTGCCAAATCTATTTGCAAAAGGACTTATCTACTGCTCCGACCCCAAAAAAAAACAATTTGGGATTAAGCGGACCCCAGGCACCGGGAGGGATCGCTTTAGGCGATAAGGCCGCCCAATGATTTAATATGTTTTCCTATGTTTTTCTTCATTTTATATTAAAGTATTAATTTTATATTAATATATTACAATAAAGAATAAATCTATCGAATCTATCTATCTCTATCTGAAATATTTTTTCGTACTTTTTAGACCCCTTTTTACGCAGTCAGGTTATTTTTATCAAGTGTGAATATGGTTTACTTTTGTTATTGTCATTTCGGTGATTCTATTTAACCATCATTCCCTGAGGGGTTATGCCTCTTTATGACATACTCTATTCACACCGTCATTACCTTGGGAACGGTACCGGTCCTACATAACATTAAAAGCCTCCACCCAAATGGCCGTATCGGGACTGCCTCACATTTATGAACTTTATACACAAGATGGCGTTTCCCGAGCCAATTGAATAGGCTAGTTAAAAAGTAGCGTGTGAATTGACGCTGAAGCAACCTGTTGAATTCTTATAGTGAGTGTAAGTAAGTAAGTAAACTATATTTCGAGCGGTGTTGGTCTAGTGGTAGATACCCCGGCTTTCATTCTTAGAGTCGTGGGTTCGAATCCAGACCGACCGCGCACCAATGTCTTTTTCTTTAAGAAAAAGGTATGTGCGCTAATAACATTGCTCTTACGGTGAAGGAAAAACATCGTGAGGAAACCAACATGGCCTAGGACTCACCACGGTCCGAAGACATGGGATATTCAGTGTTTTCTATGTATCATATGTATGTATTTACAAAAAAAAAAAAAGTATAATATGTAGTATACCCGTTGTCTAGTACCCATAGTACAAGCCTAGTGCTTAGTTTGGGGCTAGATTGCGCTGTGTGTAACGTCGTGCAATATTTATTTATTTATGTTTGTTACTCCTTCAAGCAAAAACTGTGGAACGAATTGTGATGAAACTTGGTATGCAGATAGCTGGAAATGTGAAATAAACGATAGGCTACTTTTTATCCCAATAGTCCTGAGGAATAGAAACTTACGAGGGTGAAACCGCGAGATCCTGCTAGTTGCTTAATAATAAATCCAATGCCAACACCGCCGAAATGGCCGTATTCTCATCGCCTTTGTCGGGCATTTCTCGAAAAACAGGAAAGCATGTTAAGCAATTGATCCCGGTTGTTATCTCTGATAGCAGTCGTTGGGTTTAATAGTTTAAACAAGTTTTTTAGTTTATTAAACAAGAAATATTACAAATTTGGATTGAGTTCGAACTAGTACTCGGATTCCAGAAAATATTTCTCAAAGAAATTACAGTGAACCGTGGAGTTAATCTAGTAACAAACAATTGTGTAAAGATTAAAATAGAAAACAGTAAAAAGATTAGTAGTTCAAGTCAAGTTCAAGTTAAAGGGCTTAGAGAAGCCTGAAAACTCTAACACTAGGTAAGCCATGGATAAGCCTGACTGCACACCGTTTTCCGTATACGTTTTCCGTATTCGGGATTCCTGAATGCTTCAAATCCATATATAAAATGTCTGGATTACCACACACGTTCGTTTTGTTTCCGAAAGGAACATTTTCCGTGTTCCGTATACGTTTTCCGTATTCGGGATTCCTGAATGCTTCAAATCCATATATAAAATGTCTGGATTACCACACACGTTCGTTTTGTTTCATTTTCCGTGTTCCGTAAACGTTTTCCGAATACGTTTTTTTTTCATTCGGAATGTTTACAGTTAGTATATTTTCCGTTCAGAAATAAAACGAACGAGTGCGGTAATCAAGATATTTTATATGGATTTGAAGCATTTAGGAATCCCGAATACGGAAAACGTAAATGGAACACGTACGTCTGCAGCCAGGCTAAACCACCATTACAAAAGAAGGATTACCTATGTTTCTTCGTGAAATGTCATTTTCCTACGTATTGCAGTTGTTTGTACATTGCACTCTACAACGCGGAACGACGCGATGTAACTGAGCTCTCAGCGCTCACGGTTCCATGTGCCTACACGACCTAGCGAGCGGAAATAAGCGAATGTTCGCAACGGAAGTCTGGACTCTGACTCTAATTAGTTATTAGTGTTGCTCAAATCTGTCACTATCGGACCGTTTTGGTACATGGTAGACTACATCATCACTTGCTATCAGGTGAGATAGTGGTAATACACTCTTAATTCTTAAACTGCCGAGCGCAACTTCTGTATAGGTAGATTTTTGTTGGATCATTATTTGGGGTTGGCACAAAAGTAAATCACCATTGACCACACCTAGGTAGGTAGGTAGGTACTACAAATATTTTTGGCAATGTTTTTGCGACAGGTCGCTTTCCTGACACCAACACCCCTTGGGGCCAAGTCCCCACCACCGCGCGGGGAGAACTCCATGTGAACTATTTTCCCCCAGATTCCTAAGTGGCCTTGAGCGACACGCACGGAAAAGATCTAGGCTAGCAATTTAAGGAACTATGGGTACCTAGGTATACAACGGATCATCATCATCATCCGAGCGTTGTTCCCGGTTGCATCTCTCTCGAGAGCCCGGGGTCCGCTTTCCTACTTTTACGTCTCCACTTCGCACGATCTTCGGCATCCCGTGTAGTGAGGCCATTTGCACGCATATCCGATCTTACGACGTCAAGCCAGCACTTCTTGGGTCTTCCCAATCTGCCGCGGCCGGGCGGGGGCGCCATAGCAAGACATTTGTTTCCCACGTAACTAGCCGGTTTCCGTAGAATGTGGCCGTACCACCGTAAGCGGCATTCTTGCAGTTTGTCTGCAATGTCTCGGACATGAAGGCTGCCCCTGATGCGGGAGTTTCTGACGCGGTCTTTTCGCGTCACTCCACACATCCAGCGCAGCATCTTCATCTCCGTGACACGCAGCTCCTGCTTATGTCGCTCAAGCAATGGCCACGCCTCACTACCATACAAAAGGACAGGTCTAATAATCGTTTTATAGACCTGTCCCTTCAGTTTAACCGGCATTTTCGGGTCACAGATGACACCAGTTACCTCTCGCCACTTGGCCCAAGCTGCCGAAATGCGGGACTTGACGTCACAATCGATGTCGCCTCGACTCGACTCGTGAAGTACAGATTCCAAGTACTTTAACTGGTCTGTCCGCTCGACCATGTGACCGTCTACGCAGACAGGTGTGGGATCTGTGGTATTGCTAGCCAAGTATTCGGTCTTCGCTACGTTGAGATGCAAACCGCCGTTCTCAAGTGACTCTTTCCACGCATTTACACGCCTTCCAAGCCGTCCCTTATCCGAGTCCGCTAGCGCAATATCATCAGCATACATGAGCATCCACGGGGGCTGCTCGTGTGCGTCTCGGATGATTACGGACAGTGCGTCCAGTATTACGCTAAACAGAAACGGACTTGGACTTGGATCCTTGGTGGACTCCGACTGTAATGGGGAAAGATTTAGTGTCACCAACAGCAGTTTGCACCACTGAATCGGAATTTCGGTACATGTCCCTGATGGTTTCAATATAAGTTTCAGGCACCCCTTTGGACCGCAGCGCCCACCATATCATCACGCGAGGAACACAGTCGAAGGCCTTCTGCAAGTCCAGGAACAGAAAATGCAGAGGCGTATTCTTCGTTCTGTATTTCTCCATAACGATCCTTAGGGCGAAAACAGGGTCCATGGTACCATGACCGGGGCGGAAACCATACTGGCCCTCCGAGACAGTGCACTCCTGCCGGATCCGAGAGTCAACTATACGCTTGTAGAGCTTCATGGTGTGGGACATGACCTTTATACCACGATAACTTCCACACTCCTGCACAGATCCCTTGCCCTTGAACACTGGAGTGATAACACTCAGTCTCCATTGGGCGGGGATTCTGCCGGTCTCGAGTATGCGGTTAAAAAGGTTGGTTAAGATGCCCACACCACGAGAACCCATAGCTTTCCATACTTCGATGGGGACTCCATCGGCGCCGACAGCTTTCCGATTCTTCATGCAGCTAAGAGCCTTGCGCACCTCCTCAGGCGTTATAAGTGGCACAAGTCCTAGATTCGGAGGGAGTTCCGGTGGCTGCACCTCTTTATACTGCTTATTGAGCAGCTCGTGGAAATAAGAGCGCCACCTCTCCTTCACCGCGAGGTCCTCGCATAGCAGGTTACCATTAGGATCTTTTACACAGCGGCACTTGGATATATCCTGTGCCGCTTTGATCCTAGAACGTGCCAACTTATAAATAAGCTTCTGTCCCTCAGACGTTTCCAACTTATCGTACAATGGCTGGAAGTGGTCCCGTCTGGCTCTGGCTACTGCTCTCTTTGTGGCACGTTTGGCAGACCTGTACGCGTCGCGATCTTCAGGAGAGTTGGACGCTTGCCACTTTTTAAAGAGGGCTTTCTTCACCCTAGTCTCCCTCTGGACTGTGTCGTTCCACCACCAAGTTTCCTTGTCACACTTGCGTCCTCCCTTAGACATACCGAGGACCAACCGCGCCGAATCAGTGATAGATACTTGAATCCTGTCCCAGTGTTCCTGTACCGATTCGCCTTCAGCATTAGCACATTTGTCGCCGATTGCTGAGGCGAGCATCTGGGACTTGACTTCATCAAGCATCCACCATCTGATTCGGCGCTGACATGGTTCCGGTCGTTTGTGTTTGGTCTTTACACAGAGATCCATGACAAGGATACGGTGTTGGGCAGTGAGACTCTCACCGGGTATGACTTTGCAGTTGGCCACGTAGCCGATATGGTGTCTCCTAGTGATTAGGAAATCGATTTGGGTAGCGCGCCCCCCGCTCTTGTAGGTGATCAAGTGGTCGGGCTTCTTTTTGAAATATGTGTTCACGAGTGCCAGGTCGGCAGTGGCACACGTACGCAGAATTTCTTCTCCTTCCGCATTCCGACTGCCATACCCGTAGCCTCCATGAACACGTTCAAATTCCGCCCCCATCTCACCCACATGACCGTTCAGGTCACCACCCAAAACGATTCCCTGTGACAACGGGATAGCCCCAAGGACCTCGCCGAGTTTATCCCAAAACGACCTCTTATCAGCGTCGCTACCACCGACCTGTGGCGCGTAAGCACTTACTATGTGGGTAGGGACCCCCCCAATAAGCACCTTCACGCACATAAGTCGGTCGCTAAAGCGATTCACCTCCAAGATATCGTCATGCAACCTCCCAGCGAGCACCACAGCCACCCCGTTCTCTCCACCAGGTGCACCCGTGTAGATCAGCTTGTAGCCATTCCCAATGAGCCGGGATCTGCTGCCTTTCCATCGAGTCTCCTGCAGGAACGCCACGGCCACCTTCCGCCTGGAAAGCACGTCGGCTAGCTCCCTCGCGCGTCCGGTTAGCGTGCCAATGTTCCACGTTGCGAAGCGGAGTTTCACATCGTGTTTAGGGGCTAACGTCTTTGGCCGTGCCCGCCCGTGGCAACGGATATACCTACTAAGTACATATAATATTTTTATTGTAAATACAAAAATGTGTTCGTAAACAAAACATCCATCAATGCAGACTCACAGACAGACACCTCAAACTCATAACACCCCTCATTTTCCGTCGGAAATTAAAAAACCTAACATTAGCTACTCGAACAGAGTTTAGTGCTTTAGGAGGTAGAGTTTAGTTTCACTAACGAGTATCTATATTAATGAATATAGTCAAAGAATATCGAAGCCAGCTAATTATATATTTAAATATATTTAACTAATGGGTATTTTGGATATTGACTGGGAAGTCAACATTTAAACAGTTAGGCAGTAATATATAAAAAGAAAAAAGACAGAAAATAAGAAATGACATCATCGTTTTTGAAAAAGTGCTTTCTTTAATAAAATTCATACGCCGCGCTGTTGGTTCGAATCCCGCCGAGTACGAAGTTTTGGAAGCATTATTCAAAACAATATTTTCTAATGTGGGCAAAAACTTTTACAAAATATTTTTTAATTTATCATCGTTCACATCAAAGGATAGATCGTGCTAAAATTAGGTGACCAATATCTTTTACGCTTTAATGAGGCATCTGCTAAGAAAGGATCTTATGAAATTCTTACAGCACATATTACTATCGGGACTTGAGCGAGTGAGATTTCTAGACACAGCCAGTTCCAAGTAAAACTGTATTACGCTTTATCTTCATTGAATGACATTTTCTACGAGGAAAATACCGTACGGGAACAATAACTTAATTAATAATGTTGTTACTCAATTAGGGTTTGCCATGTAATAGTAGTAATGACAACAATAATTGGGCTCTTCGTCTAATTTTATATAGATGATTTATAATCGAGATCAAAAGTAACCTATGTTACTCCTCGATAATGTAGCTTTCTATTGGTGAAAGGTTTTTGAAATCGGCACAGTAGTTCTTGAGTTTATTTACAAACACACACACACATACACACAAAATTACAAATCTTTCATCTTTATAATATTAGTGTAGATAAGTCAACATAATAAAAAGATATGGGCAAATCTATATCTATAAAATGCTTTGTCCTGAATAACTGACTTACTGGTCACCGCAAAACCTAAACCGTATAGTACAAAGTAGAAGCTAAAATTCTGAGAGTTGTGTGTGTGTTAAGTGTGTTGTGTGTGTGTGTGTGTGTGTTAAATGTGGTATTTCTATGATGGAGGGATCCTACAACAAAGGGAAGAGATTCCCACGGGTTCGTGACTTAGGCAGGTGAACCGCGGGATACAGCTAGTTTATTACATAAAGATAATATATTTATTTTAACCTAGACATAATTATTTAACAAGAAGAATCAATCAGGCTAAAACAATGAGCATACCCATTCTCACGGTGTAATAGACCTTTCAAAACAAACCTTTCATTTTGTTATGAAAACCATAGGTAATTTTATTATTACGTAATTACGGGCGGTTAATGGCTTAATTTTAAAATTAACCTTCCCTTTGTAAATTTAAATAATTTATATGTCGTTAAAATATCCTACTTCCTACTAATATTATAAACGCGAAAGTTTGTATGTAGGTATGTATGTATGTGACTTTGATACTCTTTCACGCAAAAACTACTGAACCGATTGCGATGAAACTTGGAATATACATAGCTGGAGACCTAGAATAACACATGGGCTACTTTTTATCCCGATATTCTTGCGGGATCGGGACTTAAGCGGGTGAAACCGCAGGGCGCAGCTAGTAATGAATATATATAGTTAACCCGTAAATAAAGGTTAATTTAATATATTGCTATCAGGAGACAATTTCTTAACATTAAGGCGTAGACACGGAAGGAGAAGGAGATGTCCCGTGTGGTCGTGGTGGCCCACATACGCTCGCACGAGCGGATATTCTTCAATACGTTGATTTGTGTTTGAAAAATAATTGCTTTTTCAGTGCTTTTTCACAAATGAACAATTGATCTGTGATATTATTACTCAGTCATTTTAGTTCAATTTTAAACCCCATAAAAGAGGATCAATTCAACCAAAAGTTGACGATGGACACATTTTTACACTTACACGATTTCCGTCCTTTGGGTCTAGATCGCGTTATAGATAACTATGGATTTAATTACTGAAACGTTTCGGCAAACGGATTACACCGGCCGTGGTCCCGAGAAGACTAGCTCTAGTCTTTTCGGGACCACGGCCGGTGTAACCCGACAAGCTTCGTTTACGTGATCTGATGAGAACCTTCGAAATGGCTCAACACTGTTTCGACGGTTCAGGGTTCATTACTGGCTTACTGAATTTAATCAGTGGAGTGGCTTATAAATAGCAAGTATCTAATAGAGGTACTCTACTATAATCCTACAAATATGAAGATGAAAGTTTGTGTGTAAGTAACTATTATAAGGTATGTTTGCTTCTCATTCACCCAACGAAACTAAAACTAACACATGAGCTAATTTTTATCCAGATTTTCCTTTGGGATCAGGACTTAAGAGGGTGAAATCGCGAGGTGCAGCTAGTATATACACAATTACAGTAAACGCAACATTTGATCGAAACGCCAAGAATCCGAGGCAAGTTCCCCGTTGTCTCCGCTATTACATACTCGTAGGAAACGTAGGAAACCATTGCCGACCGGCGCCGACCCGGTTTCTATATAATTGTGCCCCAATTCAGGTACTGTTGTAGGCTAGATACCTACCACATTGAGTACCTATAGCCTTCTGAGTTCCATCAATCTTAATCAGGCCGTGTTTTGTTTAGCACAAAGGTTTTGTTTGCTTACCTGAGGAACGAAATCTCATCATCATCATCATTTCAGCTGTAAGAAGTCCACTGCTGGACATAAGCCTCCCTCATAGATTTCCAGATGCTTCGGTCATAAGTAGCCTGCATCCATCGTGAACCCGCGGCCTTAACTAAGTCGTCCGTCCATCTCGTTGGTGGACGTCCAACGCTGCGCTTTCCGATCCGTCTTCAATCAGTGTGTGTTGCCAGTGATGACATACGGATCCGAAACGTGGTGCTTCACTATAGGCCTTATGAATAAGCTTAGAGTTGCTCAAAGAGCTATGGAGAGAGCTATGCTCGGGGTTTCTCTACGGGATCGAATCAGAAATGAGGAGATACGTAGAAGAACGAGGGTCACCGACATAGCCAAACGGATTAGTTCTTTGAAGTGGCAGTGGGCAGGATATATAGCACGGAGAGCAGATGGTCGTTGGGGCCGAAAAGTTCTCGAATGGAACGAAATCTATATCTATAAAATGTATGCTTTGTTCTTACCGAGTGACTAGATCGACGCACAGCCTAAAGCGTTGATATCAGAGCTAAAATTTGGAGAGGGTGTTCTATAAATGATGTAGGCATCCAATGAGAACGGGTTATTCGAAAGTCCCATGGGATCGAGACTTACATGAGTGAAACCGCGGGTTACAGCTAGTCTATACTATTGTCTATATTATATAAAAAATAGTTTTTAAGTAGGCAGGTACCTATATTTGCTATAGAGCAATGTATAAAATCAATTGATGACGACCTCTGTGGCGCGTCGTGCGAAAGCGCGACTGCAATGCAGGAGGTTGCGGGTTCGATTCCCGCCGGGTGCAAGTATTTATGCTTATAAAATAAATATCTGTGTCTGGTCTGGGTGTCCCTCTATGTATAATATGTATGTATTTACAAAAGAAAAATAAATATAAGTATTATATCCGTTGTCTAGTCACCGTAACACAAGCTTAGCCGCTTACCACGGGGCTAGATGGCGCTGTGTGTTGTTAAGAGAATTTATTTATTATTTATTTATTTATTTAATTAAAATATAGGTCCTACCTACCTATGTCTTTAATCGTTTAAATCCATAGATACGAGTACTCTACAATTTACATACCTAGTCATAAGTAGTTTAATTCGACAAGTTTTGCAACTGTTTTTTATATTATTTTACTACCTTTAATGAGTCTTATAAAACCTATGAATTGTTCAATAATTTTCCAAAGAAGTTTCAAAATATGGACCTTTAAAAATTATAATTTCTTTGAAACTGAGTATAAAATGACCTATCAGTCTTTTGTTCGAAAGAAGATGAAGATAGTAACTCCCCAGGTTCCGATGAGTTCCTATAAATGATACGAGTAAAACAGCTGAAATCGATCTAACCTCTTTTCACTCTGAAAGATTAACCCGAAGCCCCGACCAAGTTGCCGCTAATTCCACATTACTCGTAGGTAAATAGGTGAAATATATGCGAAAATACTTCGTAGGTAAGAAGTTAAAATATATGCGAAAAAACATTGGTCAAAAGTAAAAGTTAATAATTACACAATTAGGAATGTTACATCGAAACACCTCGAATAGTTTTCGATCTAATTAATCTGTCAAAAACTTGACTGTAATATAATTAATCCATAACAAAACTACTAGGAAACGAACGCCGGTGAAACCGTCATCGCTGTCGAAAACAGAACATTTTCGTGCAAATATGTAATCGTTAATAATTTACATTACAACCTACCTGAAAATTTGCAGTCAAACAGCGAACAGTGCTAAACAAATCCAATTTCAAATAACGAACACTATTTTAATTCAATTCACTTCACAATTAATCATAATACGGTGTTAGAGTATTAGAATGTTCATTTTGTTTACATTTATCGTTCGATGACGAGTGATTTGCGGAGCGAGGAACAAACGCGCTCTCCCGACGCGGTTTCGAACTACACTGGGCTGCCGGTAGGGACACAGATAACGTAGCAGTCGCTACGCTGGAAAACTGCGATGAAAATCGTGTGGAAAATGTAAATTATTTTGTCACAATGTGACTTGAACAGCGGCACCACAGGTTTTGCGGACAATGGGTTGAAATTCTGTGGTATACTGTTCCATGAATAATAAGTCCCTGTTGTTATTATAATTTGACGTAATTTATTTGTGTTCTATTTCCTAATCAAATAGACGGGTTTACTCTTAAACATTTCTCAGGGAAACCTTTGTTCGTTTTCCATTCTTGGGAATGATATACAACATCAGTAAAAATGTGACGGAGAATTTAATAATAATACCTTTTATAAAATTTGGGAATTAACCAACAATACACACGCATTGTTAATTTTAGTATTTGTTGTTATATTTACAGAATTACATCAAATTTCAACTGTCCAGCTATCGCGGTTTATGAGATACAGTTGTATCTCCTAAACCGCGATGACAGACAGACAGACAGAGGAGTCTCAGTAATAGAGTCCCGTTTTTACCCTTCGGGTACGGAACCCTTAAAAATTCACAAATATTCGAGCATTCCTGTTTAATGTACGGAGACAGAAATGAAACGTTATACCAATCTACTTCGTTTCTTTACCTGATAACAAATTCATGAGATGAGAGCATATTGAAATGTAAATTACGGACGTCCGAACTCCGATGTTGTTACACACGTCTTGTTGGTTTTGTAACGTCTCTCGTATATTATAGGTACTAGGTGTATATAGGTACCTCCAAGAGCTTCTTGTGGTTTCTTCTCATCGGATGGCGCGTTCCGAAACGACACTAAAATCATAGTCATAATTCGACATTTCAAAAGGATCATGCATGTATGTATTGACCACTTTGACCTTCTTTTTACTTTTTATTTTTAGCAGCGTCCCGCGATTTCAACTGCGTAGGTCCACATCCCTTAGGAATTTCAAAGAATCTTGTCTTAACGGATGCATACATCAAATACAGAACACACTCTCCAAATTTCAGCCCTTCCTCTCTCAAATTCAGTTGTGGGAAACCTTGACTTGCACGTGTTTCATCTATGGCCCTCATATAATCACTAATTCCATAATATACTATTATTAAGACTAGCTCACGGTTACAAAATATTAATAGGTAGATACAGAAACATAAATCTTGGGCAAATCTCGTTTACAATTTGCCGTCAATTTGTCGTTGCATTTGAGGAAATTTCAACGTATGACATCACAATACGTCACATTTGCTTACTAGTTGCAAACAAAACTTGCCTAATGGAATCGCGGCTTAAAGGTATAAAAATAAACGCAACAGTCGACACCAACGGGACAGTAAGCCCAATTCAATTTGTCCTAGAATCGCTACACCACTATACGAAAAGAAGAAAAAGACTACCCTAATTCTCCTATTCTACATACCCCTTAGTCTTTAAATTTTAATTTACGCCTAAGGTAGGCATTAAATTTCCGTAAAACAATAATTACCAATTTAATAACATGTATCTTTACTAAATACGTGAACTAGACGTTAATTATGTGGGTATCATGAAATATACCTACTTAATCAAATCATTAAATTTCAATACGGTACCATCTGTTTCCTACACAAATAGGCATGTAAATTAGTTCAAATAGCATGCCACGATCGCATGATGGAACTTAACTTTTCATTTACTTATTTTATTCAATCGGTGAAATGGGTGCTTGTAAAAGCAACCCTTTTTAGATTTTTAGTGTGAAAGTTTTTTGTGTCAGTATTTAGTTACTGCATGTAAATGAGTTGAAATAGCATGCTATGGTTGCATGATGGAACGGCAAACTTTTCATTTGAATATCTACGCTTATTTAATTCAATTAATCAGTGCAATAGGCGCTTGATGGCCCACGCGCTTGCTGATTTTTTACAGTCGTGCGAGTTAAGCATCGCCTGGCAAGGTCATTAATTGGATGGGTGATGACAAATGATATATGTGGGGCAATAATATTTTATCGAGCTTCTCCGTGCTTCGGAAGGCGTGTTAAGCAGTTGCTTAGTTTTTCCAACATCACGAATTGAAGGAATTAAAGGTGGCTTGCAATCATAGCGGGCGACAGAATAGAAAAGTAATTCAATTATATCACTCACTGGTTAAAGGTTAATTAAAAAATATACTTTCCGCCCTAGGGATGAAATAAATAATTTTTCACCCGGCTATCTCCCAAAGTTAAATTTTCCGAACAGGAGATATGAACACTTGTTTTCCTTTCTTAATACTTACATGATCCACTAATATTAGTTATAGTCGTGCCAATCAACGCACGTTTTTTATTGTTGGTAGGTATATGTGTGGGCTAAGTACAAAAAAGTGGCTTGAAAACATGACATTATAGCGGGTGGCAGAATAGAGAAGTAACATAATTATCATCGGCACTATGGTTAAAAAATAAATAAACTTCGCCCTAGGGATGAAATTATAAATTGTCCACCCGGCTATCTACCCATGCAAAAATAAAATTTCCGAACAGGAGATATAAAAACTTGGTTTTTCTTTCTTAATACTTACATGATCCACTAATATTAGCTATAGCCGTACCCATTCAATCGACGCACGTTTGCGATTGAAATGTGTTTTCCGAGAAGTCTCGTGTCACGTTCTAGGACGGTGGTCAAGTTCTGAAGCCTTATTTGACCCCCTTTGGGAATGAAGTTTGTATCAGTTTTAAAAGCCGTTTGAAATTGAGATTTTTTTCCTTTGAAAGAGTTTTATATTGTTTGTATTTGTATGGGCTAAGTAGAAAAAAAACTCGGGGACTGCCGCGGTAAAGCTATTGCATAGCATTTTTATCAACTTATGCAATTATATATTTTTTTATTTTATACCACGTTGCCATGGGACCCATGGCAACATGGAAGGTGGAATGGGGAGTGTTGGGATTTTTTCGTTACGAAATTTCTTCATTCAAAGCTCAAACCCCGCGATAAAAGCTATGCAATAGCTTAAAAGTAGCTTGCAAGCCTCGGAAAGTTTCTGAAGCCTTATTTGACCCTCTTTGCAGTAAAAGCCGTTTGTAATTGATAAATTTTTACTTTGAAAGAGTTTTATATTGTTGGTATTTGTGCGGGCTAGTAGGTAGGTAAAGTTTCTTTTTCGTTTCAATTACTTTGGAAAACGTACGAATTTGTAATTGTTAATTCGACTATTGTTTTTGTTTTTTGCTTAATTAGTTTAGTTGAAAATTTTGTTTGTTTTTTTAGGGTTATATAAGGGTTACTTGTTGACTAAGAAGTCAACAGGTAACCCTTATCTTTCCACCCTTGGCAATATTACTGCTATTTATTTGTTCAAAGCAAAGTTTCTGTTTTACTCAAGGTTACTGTAAGTCGACGCTTTCTAAATCTACGATATTTTTGCCTCGAAGCAACGTTGTACGTAAGTATCTACGAAAAGAAGCCTTTATTATTTCAGGCACATTTGTAAACAAAAGCTCTTAGACATCGCCTTCGGTAGATAAACTAAAATGGAATAATCTATGTCATCTATGGTATTTTTTCAGTAGTACCTATACATAATTCTAAATTAAGTTGAAAAAACACAAAGCTTTCAAAACAACAACGTCAGAGTAAAAAAATGAGTTGTTCCGAGATTTATGTATTCCACATGAACCCTTAGAGTAACCTTTACGTTGCAGAACAATAAACACGGAACTCACAAAGACAAAACAAAATTTACCCACAGTGGCAACCTTACAGATTACAGAGACAAGTATTCTATGATACATACCACTGAATTTTTCACAACTTGAAAACTCACGCACGACTTAGCAAAATAATAAACGTAGTTCAATCAGAATAAAAAAGCCGCGGCAGATTGGGAAGACCCAAGAAGTGCTGGCTTGAAGTTGTAAGATCGGATATGCGTGCAAAGGCCTCACTACGCGGGATGCCGAAGATCGTGCGAAGTGGAGACGTAAAAGTAGGAAAGCGGACCCCGGGCTCTCGAGAGAATTGCAACCGGGAACAACGCTCGGATGTTGATGAATCAGAATAAAAAAAAGTCTATAATGTTAATCCAATCAATATTGGATGAGCCGAGTATTTACTGCTTGAGCTTTACTAGGATATCAAGGCCTGGAATTAGTGTTTTTTCTGCATTTTTCTTAATTGATTGAATGATTTTTGTTGTGTGCAAATGACATACCCATAAATAATTAGGAAATTCTAAAAAAAACTATTTGATATGTCTGATTTCCGGGTCGCTGTGTAAAAATCCACACTTAAACGGACCCCTTGCTGCAACTACTGATGCTGCAAGGCAATAATGAATGAGTTCTTCATGTTGGGATCACGTAGGCAACACATAACACAGTTTAAATGATTAATAATTAATTATTACCTTGTAGCCTTTGTGAAATGTAAATTTTGTCGCCCTCGCTACGAACGAAGGTAGAAAAGATAACTCTGTGAGAAAGGTAGCTAACATAACTTATTAGATAGATACACACGACGCACTTTGAATGCTTAATTTAATGAAAATTAAGGATTAATTGTTGTTATTATATTCTCTCTTTTAGGTTCCCCTGAAAACGGTAATGATTTCACAGAAATATCATATAAATATTTATATTTCAAATCGACTTTACGTAAACCGAAGGAGGTTCTCAATTTCTTCCTTATTTATTTTGTAACTAGCTGCGCCCCGTGGTGTCCCTAACCTGCGGATATATCGGAACAAAATATACATTTTATAGTTATAGTTTAACTCACTCGTTTTTTTACTATATAAATAAGAAACTTAAGCAAAACATTCCCACTTTTACACGAACTTAACTAACAAATATTAAAACTCCATTACGAAACAGTTTTAGGTTTCATCAAAAAGAAAAACAGTTGGTCTATTAAATTGAAAACTTTCGACTTGAAAATGGGTCAACGATCAATTTCCGCGATCGCGCTATTATGACGCGAAGTCGTTCGAATTTGCTGGTAAAATGCAAAATTGTTCGGGAAAAATATTGTTGTTTTAAAAAACTTGTGAATTTTTAAGGGTGGCAGATTAAAGCATTTCTTCGAGCATTGCTCAAGTCTGTGTCCACCCTTAGACCTAGTTGAAGTTTTGACAGAAACGCGCTAACGAAATGTCGTGCAGAATTTTCTATTTCGTGAAACCTAGTTCGGTGTCTTCCGAGCTTCGGAAGGCACGTTAAGCAGTGTGCTCCGGTTGTTAGGTCAAGTTAGACGCCTTAATGCGACTTGAACACTAGGAGAGCCATACGAAAATAGGAAGATTTAAAAATATCTTAAAATAAATATTATGTCTTTTTCCCCGTCTGCGCGACGCAAAGAAAAAATGCTTTTCAAATATTTGTACCCGACAGGACTTGAACCTGCACATTCAATAAATGACATACCAAACTTTGGTTTCCATAGTATGGTGTCCATATTTAATACCTACATAACTTTAGTGACCCATGAACGAACAAGCCAGAGAAACAATGCTAAAAGTAATAAACACTACGCGATTCAAACCGAAAATGAGTTTAATTTCAATCCAAAATCGCGAAAACAGTAGAAAAATCTAAGCTAAAGGATTACAAAGCAGGATCTAATCAGTCCTGCTCAAGAACTGCAAGAGTTAATTAAGAGCTGATGGGCCACTGGAAACACAGCTCTCGCAGGGCCCTATTCTGAAAAACTGAAAATCCATGTCGGGCGCATCGAAAATTGTTGATTATTTCATGACGGAATGTCGTAGAACTTTTTTTTGTGTACAGATTGTAGGCGACATTGTTTCCGATATTTTAGTGCAGTTTCCATACAAATATGTCTAATCGTATTGAAGCCTATCGACATTTTAGCCAAATCAGACATTTTTTGTCTAAAATTTGGATGGGCTTTGCACCAATAGGAGGTTCTTGTCTTAAAACTACACCAAAATGTAGGAAACAATGTCACCTACAATCTGTGCACAAAAAAAAGTTCTACGACATTCCGTCATGAAATAATTAACAATTTTCGATGAGCCCGACAGGGATTTTCAGTTTCAAGGTCGTTGGCGTATATACTCCTCTTAACATTATTCTATTTTCTGAAGAAAAAATACGTTTTCTTTATATTCGTTCGTATAAAGTTGTTTTTTATTGCTCAGACCTTGAAAGTTATCTTGATAATTTCCCTTGAGATGTTTGATCTAGACATCTGTATTTAATTTTTCTAAAAGATTTGCTTAGTTTACGTTTACTTTTTATCTCCTGACTCCTTATAATCTATATATATAAAAATGAAACCCGTTCCGTTGTCACGACATCACGCGTGAACGGCTGGACCGATTTCGATAATTCTTTTTTTGTCGTGTTCGCTATTGTCAGGAGAAGGTTCTTATGAAAGAAAAAATGCTAAACCGATTTTGTAGAATTTTATTTTTTTATACTAAACGACAGGACAACGTCTGTCGGGTCAGCTAGTAATGTTATAAAAGTTACGATTTCGAGAATTAGTTAGATAACTCAAAAAATATAAAAAGGAATATTTTCTCGCTATAACTGCTTTATACTAACTAGCTGCTTGTATGGTTTCACTTACGTAAGTCCCGATCCCGCAGGAATATGTGGATAAAATAACTACCTACTCATTATTTATAAAGGTAGGTAGGTTACATCATTTGTACGTAGGTACGTTTAAGCAAATTCTACCTATTACATTAAAATTGTATTCAATAGCCTCATCATCGGGTCCTCAATACATATTTTTACGTAATCAATCAATAGAAATCAAATGATGATTGTTGGCAACCGTGTGTTGAGGAAGCGAGACCTTTTCGCGCGATGATCACTCCATTCCCGCACTAAATGGGATAATTCTGTTCCGTTGGGGTCTGGGGTCCGACCCCACGTATTGGCAGCTCAATAAAATTGATTAACTTTATAGAAAACTAAGTATTTATGACTTAGGGGCCATGTGGATTAGTCACGTTGGGTGATAAAGCTAAATTTGTAATATTAGATGGGATTTTACGATGTATTTTGGGCTTAATGAGTGTCTCTGCTGTTGAAATTATTTATTTATTTAGTAGCTTTGACTAATGGTTTCACTCGCCTAGCGTTTCTTTCTCATGGGAATAACAAAATAAAAAGTGGAATTTTTTATCGTATTTCTCGAATAGCCCTGCGTCCAACGTCGGACAATCATTGTAAGAAGCTATTCACATAATAAAGTTACGCAAAATTTCATTTTATTATCATTTCAACTATTACAAACTCTCATTTGGTATTCCACTATTCGTATTTGGTTTCGATCTCAATATCATACCTACTCAACCGTCAGTTTCAAATTTGACTTTTCATACTACATTAGAGGAGAATACGAAAAAAATTAAATCATTTCAATAACATTTGTTTTAGAAAATACCGACTTTCCACACATTTAAAAGTAAATGAAGTTTCGATTGTAGTTCAGTTGCATATTAGTCAAAAAGCGATTGCCTTACCGATATATAGCGTATTTTGTGCAATTTAGTAATGATTATGTAATAAGAGGATAGTCTTCATTCTCTTTCTCCATACAAACGTAGTTTAAATTTTCCTCCCTGGATAAAGACATTAGAGCAAATATGTTTATGCCATAAAACTTATATCTGTCATGACTATGCATCTACCTTTTTATTTTTTTCATTTTTTTATTTTTTATTATTATTTTAATTAGAAAATAAAAAAAAATAAAAAGGTGGATGCATTGTCATGACAGATATAGGTTTTATGGCAAAAACATATTTGCTCTAATGTCTTTATCCAGGAAGGAAAATTTAAACTACGTTTGTATGGAGAAAGAGAATGGAGACGATCCTCTTTTTAAATGATCTATTAACTTTAGGAAAAGCAGCTACTTATTGTATGAAAATTGACATTTTGACCTTTCTGTAGAGTTTGTAATCTAATCTTCTTCGTGAAACCTCAAAATAAAAGTAGGTAAGCAAGCCAATGTGCGTGGTTTGCATTTTCACTTTCCTACCATAATATCTTGGTTTAGCTCCAAGTTAGGCGTGAGTTTTCTATCCCTAATAGGCACCTGTATACTGGTATAGAAACTTGCTTAGTTACCTTTTTTTTTACATTAATTTGAAACTAAATAGGAAATGATATTACTAGGTATTTCTTCATTTATATGGTTCCCTCTTCACGGTTCGACCGATTTCAGTGAAAATTTGCATTTTTCGGTTTTAATCGCGTGGTGTTTATTACTTTTAGTATTGTTTCAACGCTCAACGTTTCGAGACTTTTACAGGATTCTTCAGGATTGACTGAAGAAGAAAAAGAAGAGGTTGAAGAAGAGGCCTGTAAAGGTATCGAAATGTTGAGCGTTGAAACAATGCTATAAGTAATAAACATCACGCGAATAAAACCGAAAAATAAGTTTAATTTCTATCCAACATCGCGCAAACAGAAGAAAAATCTAATATTAAAAAAAAAAATCTCGATAATCCCGCGGGATCGGGATTTACACGGGCAAAACCATGGGTCGCAGCTAATCTATTTATAATATACTTATATTATAAGGAGTAAAGATTTGTATCTTTGTGTGTCTGTATGTTTTAATGAATAAACTCAAAAACTACTGTGCCGACTTCAAAAATTCTTTCACCATATACACAAATTTAATATCTTAGAATTAACATATTACATACCTACATAACACAAACAAATAAAAAAAGTAAATGAAATAAGCCGCCCTTGATCGTACCCGGCGCAAAGGAGCCTAGAATGATAGCAGCATTGCCTCTCTGTATGGCAATGGCCAACCTTTGCACCAAGTACGACCCCGAGCGCTAGTCAAGACCCCTATCCCTAAGAAATAGAAAAACATTAGAAAGCTACATTCACCCTGAGTAACATAGGCTACTCTTAATCCCTATATTCCCACAGGATCGGGACTTACGCGAGCAAAACCGTGGGACTCTGCTAGTTTAAAATAAATGCCAACCCACTTATCCGACGATTATACCAGACCCAGAGGTCGAGCAAATAACAGAATAACTGACTTCAGTTCCAGGACATCCGACAGAAACTGTGCTAGAAACTTCAGTGCAAGCGAGGAGGATGGAAAGGACAACTTTGATAGCGGCAAACGGAATTCCGGTTCGGAATCCATTGTTGTATGGTCTGGGTTAAAAGATTTTGCAGTTTATACGAAAAGGTATGTCTTGTAAAAATATAGCTTAAGGCGTCGTCCTAATTGGGATCACACGATCAAACGCATCGTACGATCGTTTTATGTTTATATTGAGATTTTATGTGCTCGCACGATTACTTGCGAGGTTCAAATAGGACACTCTGATGAAATCTGTATGTTTGAAACTCATCGCACGATGAGAACGCATCGCACCATCATACGATCGCTCCCAATTAGGACGACGGGTAAGAGGAATTACAACGCCAACGACCTTGAAACTGAAAATCCCTGTCGGGCTTATCGAAAATTGTTGATTATTTCATGAAGGAATGTCGTAGAACTTTTTTTTGTGTACAGATTGTAGGTGACATTGTTTCCTACATTTTGGTGTAGTATTAAGACAAAAACCTCTTATTGGTGCAAAGCCTATCCAAATTTTAGACAAAAAATGTCTGATTTGTCTAAAATGTCGATAGGCTTCAATACGTTTCGACATATTTGTATGGAAACTGCACTAAAATATTGGAAACAATGTCGCCTACAATCTGTACACAAAAAAAAGTTCTACGACATTCCGTCATGAAATAATCAACAATTTTCGATGCGCCCGACATGGATTTTGAGTTTAGCAGATATAAGGCCCTTTGATGTCATACTGAACTGTAGACATCTGAAGGAAGACAGTTCAAACAAGCTGCTGACGTAACGCTACCTCAAGTAAAGTAGCAGGACAAGTTATGGAAAGGATTAAATAGATAGGTACACGAATTTTACAATAAAATTCAAGAGTGTAGGAAGGGAAAGGAATGTAGGTTCCCTCAGAGCTCCGGAAGCGGGCGGGTCGGGATTGGGCGGGTTGTGTGTTTGTGGATGTGATAGTGTTTTTACTTAGTTTATATTAAAACTTATTTTAACAGTCCGACAGACAGAGACAGTTCTAAAATTGGAATTAAATCACATGAACACAGTTAAAAAAACGTATTTTTTTCTTCTGGAAGATCTGTCAAATCGAAGTCTACAATTAAAAAACGAAGTATAGTAGGTACTGAGTACACATTGACATTATAATATCTCAATGAATTTTACTAACGCATAAGTCGTAAGCTTGTAACTTGTAACTAATGCAGAGAGGTGGCGTGCATAATAGTTTAAAATCAAATAGGTAAGTTACTGATAATTATTTCAGTAGTCTCAGTTCGATTTAAGCTATATTGAACAGATCTGATGTCCTTCTGTGATCTATCCTGGGTTCGTATTCTAAAACAAAAACGTCTTACTTAACATCGTCTCAGCATTGTTAGATGGTTCAGCTATTGTTGGTAGTTTTGCAATAAATTAAGAAGAGTATTCGCTTTCTTCCTCACTCATGAAATTTATTGGGGCGCAGCACCGCCCAAATAAAAGTGGTATCTGTAATAAAACATGCTCACCTCTCTCACCTTTCTATGGTCAGTGACCAGTGTGCAGCGAGTAAAATCGTATATCTATGGTGAGGTATTTTTTTATAAGTTTTGTGGATAGGTTAGAATTAAAAACATTTTTGTTATCTAATTCAATAAAATATATTTTTCTTTTTTAAATTAATTCTAATGATTACAAAAATAACTGTCATTAAATTTAAGTAATTAAAATTGATAATTAGATATAGGTATTTTAAAATAAGTTGTTTATTCATACATTTTCTAGTTTCATACATACATACAACATACATAACCCAATCTACACTTTCACATGCAATACAAATAAGACAAATGTATTTATGATTATTATTTACATTTAATGACATGAGCCCGTATTCCATAACTGAATCGTCTCGACATACCATCAGCAACTTTAGATAAAAACGATTCAAACATTGTTGGTATTTTTACATGAAATCCCTTCAAAAGGATTAGCAAATGATTGATTTAAATTTTTCTTTTGTTAAAAAAAGTACAGAGCTGAGGCATTGTTGAGGCGTTTTATGGGTTTAACGGAAGACTTAGAATTTATTGACTAAATTAATGATTTTTACGAAATGAAAATATTATTAAGAATTTAAACGATATCTGATGATAAGCAATGGTTTTAAAAATACCTAATAAAAATGAAAGGAAATGTGGTAACAAAAATGGTATTTACAAAAATTATGATAAAAAAGTTACTAGGTACTATTACTAATTAATATTATTTAGGGGTGTTGGCTTCTGCTTCGTAAGGGTTTTAGAGTTAAGTTTGGTCATGACTCTTTAAGATGACCCACATTTAGGCATTCTCCTTTATTGTCAAACTGAAGTTAAGGCTACACAGAGCCTTAACAATATTTTACACAGAAAAAAGTAACAAAAATACATTAGACCCAATCTTGTACATTAAAAATAAATATTTTTAGTTATTCGTATAAACATTTCATTGCACTAAAAATGTAGGTATTGCGATTATTTAATAAAGTCGATCATTGAGAATTCCTCCGCATATGCGAAACAAAAAATTAAGTATTTATTAAAGAATAAACGAACAAAAAAAACAATTAATAAAATTATGAACAAATTGAATAACATTGCACAAATCTACAAGAATATTAAAAAATATTGAGACGATTATAATTTATTTATTTACATTTTATTTTTAATTCAATAAAACTATTTTATTCTAGTTTATTTTACACTTAAAAATAAGGGTGTGTCTTTCACATTAATCTTACGGCATTAGTATACCTTATAGTTATACCATTTAGAATCGAGATATTGTTTAAGGCCCTGCTCGCTCACTAGTGCGAATTCGTTCATACAAATTTATTAGTTTTTATTATAAATTATTGACGTATTTAAACGTGCGGCTAACGGCCAATTTCGTTTAAAATAAAAGTCAGAGTAACAAAGTGAGGTCCTAAAACATTTTTTTTATTGACTTTATTTTAGGCTGTTAATTCAACTTTTACTTATGTTTAATAAATGAACTCTAAAGTGAGAATTTGACCGGTAACCGTGTCCTAAAGTTTTTTTAAATGTCTCAAATTAAACTAGCTCTTTTCAAATTTTTTCAAAAACAGTTCAACAACTGTTCAATCACTAAATTATACTTACTTTAAAAGTTTTTTCTTAATTTAGCAAAACAACAATTTACTGAACAGTTAAAAAAAATGAACAAAGCTGAGGCATACTTGAGACATTCTACAGTTATTGTCGATAGAATACGGACCGAAGAAGATTTGTAATTGTTCGTGCGTATTCGTACGTTTCCAAGCAAGTCTCATACGAATAGAATGAACCAACCGATGTGAGCGGGCCCTTAATCTCATACCGTTTTCTACTTAGCTAGCTTAGCTAAAATCTGTAGCCAGAAAAATGTAAAAGACACTTAAGAGGACCATAAGGCGCGTGCCTCTCCATACAAAGTAAAACAACTTTTTTCTACCCCTAAACATTATCCAAAGCTGGTGTTTTTACCCGACTGTCAAGGAAGGGTAGGTATTATGATGTAGATTCTAGATGTTTAATGTATTGTGACTTTTAATGTCGCTATGTTTCATGTCCACAGGACTTGTTTTGTTTTCTATTTAGTTTTAACTATCTTTTAAGTTTTTAATTTAAAGTCAGGGTATAAACAGTCAGGGTTTTTAAAAAAATATTTAAAGATAATAAATTAAAGATGAACTCATTTTTCGGTTTTAATCGCGTGGATGTTTATTACTTTTAGCATTGTTTCAATGCTCAACGTTTCGAGACCTTTACAGGTCCCTTCTTCAATATAAAAATATACTTGATATTTGATACAAAATTATAGAAAACAACACCACAATCAGATAATGCTAAGGGGTGGAAATGATATTCTTTTTACCCTGTTTTTTAGAGAATTACGCATCAACAAATTGTCCTCTAAAATAGTTCATGAAATCAGTTGACAAACAACTGGCAAGATTACAACTAAAGTCTACTAAATGTAGTAGAACTTAAAATTAATATAATGGCATATACATTTTTTTTATTCCACAAATTTAGTTTTTTGTGTCGTTACTGTTAACATGCATTTTTATTTACAGATGATTTGTAAAAAGTCTAATTTCTGATATTCAGGTTTATTTTTAAGCACCAAGTTTTATACAACTTATAGGTATATCATTTTATTATATTTGAGTGAATGCTATTTAACTCTCCAATTGTATTTGATAGGTTTTACTATAAAGTAAATCTGCAATTGCATTTAGATGGGTTTTATTACAAAGTAAACCTGCAAATTGCATTTAGACAGGCTTTACTATAAAGTAAACCTGCAATGGAATTTAGTTAGGTTTTACTATAAAGTAAACTTTCAATTGGATTTAGATAGGCTTTACTATAAAATTGATTAAAGTTTACAAGTACCTAAGTATATGATTGGTTGAACTTATAAGTTGAGAAAATAAAATGGTGAATAATCGTGGGCTAATCCAACAACTCCAAGGTTTTCAAATATAAGTCTTAAACCGTATACGTAAACGAGAAAATATTTAACTAATACTAGAAAGCTATTTACAGTTCATTATAAAAATCTAACAAGGGCCTTAAATAAAATATACTTTTCAACGTTGTTGATTATGGTTGGGTACGTGCTAATTCGGTGAAATAGGTAGGTAGGTAGGCTATAGTACAATTTTTCTCTCGTTGCACACCGGTAATAAATCATAGTAAGGTTAGCAGCGCTGAGCATTTTGCAATATCAATAGAAAAAATGCGCAGCACTGCGCCCCGCTACGTAAGACTAATCAGTAAGAGAAAGGAAAATACTCTGTTGAAACTGTCCTATAGACATTTGCTATATCAATTTAATTTGGATGTATTTATTCCTCTCTACAGCAGAAAGCTGTATTTAGGGCATTGTAATAATACAGTAGGCCAGCTTTGACGTTAGATTCATAAACCAACTTCGCCTTATAAAGAATTATGTGACTTTTGTTACTAAAAACGGTTAAAAAGTATTTCTTAAAAGTTAACTGATGAATCTCTGCTAGCTCCATCATCAAATTTACAACAGACTTAGTCAATAATTAAGGCCCTTTGTTTTCCAAGAATCGGCTCATTAAACAATCACTTTTTCGCTTCGTTGACGTGACTGACATAAGTATAGCTGTCTCGTTTGTTCTTACAGAACTTCGTATCGAAACAAATGATACGAAGTTCTGTAAGAACAAACGAGACAGCTGTTCAGAATGTGGCGTCCCACCCTGAAAGGTCGTCCGGTGGTGGTTCGTCGCCATCTGCAGGATACTGATCGAAGTTGTGGGTGTCGATCGGTGATTTCACGGTAGGCGTGATCGGTGGTTCTAAGGAGCGTGTCGCTAGACCCTCCCAGTTAAAGCCGTCGAACCATCTGGAAAAATAAATAGTGTTGTGTTATAGAAGCTGGTGAAACTCATCATGGTTGGGAACATGGACAGAAAGTGCTTAAAAGGTCGATCTGTAACCAGACGGTCGGATAAAATTAAGAGATCATCAGCTGCTGTCAAGTTATATTATAGTATACTAGCTATCTTCCGCGGGCTCAGCCACATAAGTCAGGATTCTGTAGAAGTTTTCAAAAATACTTTCTTATCTGATATACATCACATAAATAACACACGCTCCAATATTCAGCTTTCTAATATAAGCGGCTTAGGTTGTTCGTTGATCAGGCAGTCAGTCAGGATAAAGCTTTTTATAGATATAGATTTTCTATAATCTCTATATATCTAGATAGATATAAATATTATGAAATCTTTCTTTAGCCATTCAGAGGGGAAACGCAGCCAGCGTAATAGGCACTTTTGGCCGTAATGGACTTGGTCAATAGAATTGTTTCTTTATTTTAATTTTTGTGTTGTGTAGTGTTTGTTATGTAAATAAATAATCAAACTTATGAATGATTGATAAATATTATCATTAAATTTCAATGCAGACCACCCAACGACGACCACAATCCTTAGGCAATACATATGCATATGCTGATTTTGCATTTGATGACCCGTCACAAATGTCATACATAAATCCGGCAAGCATATACTTGTACTCCATCAGAACTTAACTATCGACGGCTCATCGATGGAGTTTTAGTTTAGTTTTAAGTCTGCTGTATACCATTGTAAACAGCAGCAGGGTAGCAGCAGTGGGGATTCCTAAGCAGGAAAAAATACAAATCCTCGTTGGTCCCACTTCCAGGTCAAGCAATCTGATGCAATAATGAATCTTCTCATCGATAAAAAAGGCTAAACCTACTTGTGCTTCTGTATCTCAGTGATGCCACCTCGCTGGTAACCAAGCCGTTCAGCTGGGTTGTCCCGGCACAGCTTCTTGATGAGATTAGCTGCGTTACGTGTGATGCAGCGAGGGAACTCGACCGCGTCGATGCCCTTTAGGATCTTGTTGTAGGTCTTCATTGGGTCGGTGCCGGTGAACGGCGGAGAACCAGTTAGGAGCTCGAACATGAGTACACCTGGAAGAATGAATAAATTAAGTCTTGATTACAAAAACTCAGGAAGTTTAAAAGTAAAACGTTGTACAAATGGGTCACCTTGTGGCTAAAAGCGATTTTAAAAGATCAGTAAAGTTTGTGTGGTAGGCAGAGAGAAGGTGATATTCAGATTATTAACATTACATAAATAGGGAAAACAGATTAATAGATAAAGAGAAGAAGAGCTTAGGGGCGATAATTTTATGCTTCCGTGGAGCAAGTGTGAAATTTTGCACAGCTTGGAGCAGCTCGTAGGAGTTTGAACAGCTTGTTTTTGTACTAATTTGAAAAGTTAGAGTCTTAGCACTATCTTATCGACATCTTCATTGTCAATGACGATGTTGTCTGAGGTGTAGCACGCTCAGCTAAAAACGATGTTGACATGACGACGTCTGACATAGACATATCAAAGCTTAACTTTAAGTGTGGCCTTTTAATTTTCTCTTATTGTGAGGTTATGTGACTTAGGTGTTTATGATGGTTATGGATTTACTGAGTGGCGAAATACTACCAACAAGGCTACAACTATAATAATTCAATGTTGTTGTTGTAATTACTCTGCAACTAGATGTTTAAAATCAAATTCGAGTTTTTTTTCTTTTGATCAAACGAATAACGAATGACCAATGACAACAGCTTATCATAGTCTAAGAGCCCGTGAAGATCGACCTTCACCCATCTGATAACCAGATGAGACATATTTTTTATCAAATATTATACATTAACGAACATGCCTATGATAGCTTGCCTATCGAAAAGTGTTCATGGCTATTTTTAATTAAATTAATTTTAATCAATTTTTTTTCATCACCTTCACTCTTTTGATAACCGAATGAATTGTATCTCAACTGATAGTTTTTAACATACAGAATATGCCTAGATAGGCTTGCCTACTAATTTCTGTTCATGGCTACCTGGCAAGCAGGTGTGAACGGGTAAGTCAATATAGGTAACTACACCGATCTGATAACCCATTCAAATTTATATCATAAGAAAGATAATTTAATTACAAAAGCAATCGTATAAGCTTGCCTGCAAAAAACCGTTCATGGAATACCATTGCCAAGCTATAAACTTTCTCTCTCGCACCTATTAAATGACTCCAATTCTAAAACTTTATAGCTTGGCAATGGTATTCCATGAACGGTTTTTTGCAGGCAAGCTTATACCATTGCTTTTGTAATTAAATTATCTTTCTTATGATATAAATTTGAATTGGTTATCATATCGGCGTAGTTACCTATAGGTATTGACTTACATGTTCACACCTGCTTGCCAGGTAGCCATGAACAGAAATTAGTAGGCAAGCCTATCTAGGCATATTCTGTATGTTAAAAACTATCAGTTGAGATACAATTCATTCGGTTATCAAAAGAGTGAAGGTGATGAAAAAAAATTGATTAAAATTAATTTAATTAAAAATAGCCATGAACACTTTTCGATAGGCAAGCTATCATAGGCATGTTCGTTAATGTATAATATTTGATAAAAATTATGTCTCATCTGGTTATCAGATGGGTGAAGGTCGATCTTCACGGGCTCCTCTACTATCAGGAAAGAACAAAAGTCAATCGAAGATTCGCAGTTGACGGAAAAGTTACATACATCACACATCATCATTACCACAGTATAGTATAACAGTATAACCACCTAATAATTGCTAAGCTTCGGCTTAAATCTTACAAAATATTGTTGTATACATACCTAAGGACCAATAGTCCGCGCTAATATCATGCCCTCTGTTCATGATGACTTCAGGCGCGACGTACTCCGGCGTCCCACAGAAGGTCCAAGTTTTTCGACTCGCCTGCAGTTTCTTTGAGAAACCAAAGTCAACCAGTTTCACGTAACCTTTTGAGTCTAACAGTAAGTTCTCTGGTTTGAGATCCCTGGAAAAGAAAATATTATTTAGAAATTCTGATTATGATATTTCTCATGTTTTAATGCTCAAGGCATTTTTAGTAGTAATGTTTTTACGAGGAGAAATGCATTATCAACGATTCTCCCGTGAGCAGAATTATGTCCTGTGGTTTTCTTGCTGTAGGTATATTACGTAAGTACTTTAAAACTATGTGGATTTAAAAGAGAAAATAATAGAGAATAGTAGATAAAAATAGATTTTTGGACTGAGTTTAAAAAAATGGTTAACCATACATAATATGTCGAGAAAAATAATAGGCGGTACCTACCTGTAAATAATATTCCTAGAATGAAGATAGTGGAAAGCTTCTACCACACAAGCTGTGTAGAACCTCGTAGTTGCATCATCGAATTGTCCTAAAAAAAACAAAATATATGTTTAATAAAATTTAAAAATAAATAACATAATAATCTAATTAAAGTTCATTAATTTATTGACAAAATGTTAATGCTGAATAATTGTAGCTATAAATTCCGGTAAGAATTCTAAATTTGTGATACTGGACGCTATAAATATATGGGGATACATGCAATTTTGTGATACATGTAATTATTTGTTAATTGATTTGCATATGTATATAAGTAAACCAAAATTTAAGTGACTTTTGAAACTACATGAATCACTTAGCATATTAATGAATGAAATGACGTAAATAGGTACCCAATGCTCGGTGACGAATAATTAAATATTATGGTTTGAAATACATACCTCTATCTCTTAAAATAGTCCATAACTCTCCTCCTAGACAGGTTTCCATCAACATGTACAAATACTTCCGATCTTTAAACGTCTTGTATAATTTTACTATGAATTCGCAGTTCATTTCCGACATTATCTCTTTCTCCGACATGATGTGCTGCTGCTGCCTGGTTTCAACGATCTGGGCTTTCTTCATCTGCTTGAGAGCGAAGGATCTGGTCGGGTCCCCTTGGATCTGGACGAGTTCCACTCGACCGAAGCCTCCGATACCCAGAGTCGCTATGATGCGGAGATCTGAGAGGCGTAAGTTGGCGAATTCTTCGTTGAGTCTGGAAATTAAATACATTCATGTCATTGATAGCAATACATAAAAAACCTAATTATCAAAACCAAAATTTTCTTAAAACTGCACGCTAAAAGTATCTGCATCTTATGGTATTTGTGCAAGAGCTGAGTTAATTCTCTCCTTGATATGTGAACATGAATGTCACACCAGAAGGTCTAGTTATATATTTCATCGAATGGGCAATGTCGTCAAACAATAATGGTTAATGGTTATGAAAGTTAATATTCGTTAAAATCGAAAACCTAATTATTTTTTGTACATATTAATTTATCGATTCAAATCGTGGCCATCTAGAAGGGAAACTACTTTTGTGACCCCTTTTTAAAAGTTAAATAAGAACTAAAGAAAATTTACGCAGAATATACACAGAATCTCACATCTGTTATATCAAGCAGTGGAAGTGAATTATTAACTTTCAATTCCAACAGTACGAACGTTAGAACATAAGATTCTGCAATTAGTTGCCTCCACGTTTTTATACGGTACAAACACAAAGGCGCAGATCAAAGTGGAATAGATCTGAATGACAAAACAATTATAGATCAAATGAGAAATGTTAAAGTTGATTAAGTATTGACGGTAGGGAAATTTAATAAGTGTTATGGTGATGGAAAGTTTGTTAAGAGATATTGGCAGAACTATCTAATACTTGCAAGAAAAATTACCTGTCATCTATTTTAGAATTACTAGGCTTACAACGGATACAACTCAGCACAGAGGCGGATCATGTGATGGATGACTTTTCTATTTTAAATGTACCTATCTATTTACGTACACGTGTACTAAACAGTGTGCTTATGTAATTATGAAATAAATCAAAATAATAAATTGTTAATTTTAAAATTAATATTAAAATAAAAAAAATTAAAATTAAATTGTTGTCCAAAATAAATTTTGGACAACAATTTAACAAATTATTCTAGACGCTAGACGCACACGCCTTCCATCTCGCTTGATCACGCGACTTATCGTCTCTTTTGTCTAGAGCTCTAAAATAGTTATACTCACCGAACAAATGTAGAATCCGAATTGTTTGCATTAACAAAAACATAAAAGTTGTAGATAGAAAACAGACATCAAGATAAGAAAGTGATTAATCATTTTTCGCATAACAACCATTGTTTTACTGACCAAAAGGATGAGTTTTTACAACAATGGGCCCTAAACACTGTTATCTGCCATTGTTTCTATTATTCGAGTACCAGCTGCTATTTCTTGTGTTTAAGTAAAAAAGTTCAAAATACTAGCGGAACTAAATGAGTAATCAATGACAACATTAAGGTATAACAATCTCTTATTTTTTTTGCTAAGCGCAAGAGAAATCTTGTGTAAAAACCGATGAAAATTCCATTTAATTGAATGTATGTTTATAGTATTTGAAACGTAAACAACAAATTCGTATTAATAAACGAGTAAAAATACGTAATTCAAGAGATTCACACAATGACTAATATTATTGTGTGTGAATACAGACTGAGTCATCAGCTACTGTAACCCTTGAACATATAATAAAATATACTATGATCTTTATATGAGTATGAATGGTATTTCAATTTACGCTGTTATTCAGTGTCATTGACAATATAAAAGAAGATTATAGATCGCCCACCTTAAAAGCTGTCCCCTAAACTCTGTGCTGTCATTCATAATATTGCATTATGGTTATAGTGTTGATTAAGGACATCTTAAATTATTTATTTTTTTCAGTCTGTTTGCTCTGTAATTTTTACGTCAATTTTAATAGAACCATTGATGACAGAAAATGACGAAATTATTGATACTTAACTTTTTTTTTTTCATTGCTGTCATTTTGCCACGTTACTACGCTTATTCATATCTCAATGCCATGCCTCTCACTATATATTTTTTTCTAATAATTGTATTTTTTATCGTATAATGTTAACATTTACTTACTTCTGTCTGCTGTCGCCTTCGTCCTTGTATTTGGTCCGGATCTCGTCAAGAGTTGATATCAACTGGTTGAATGTTTCTCTGTCAATTACTAGACAAGTGGTACCCTCTGGAGAGTCACAAATGATGTTTGCTGTTCGGAGATCGTCACTGAAATTGAAAACATTAAAAAATTATATGTTGCTCAGATGTTCCTGCACCGAGATTGGTTAAGAATGTAACTCCCAGGGTTTTCTAAAACATTAATATTTGTATACGTTTTCAACAGTTTTGTTTCTATATTATGTCGCCGATATAATTGCATATAATATTGATATATTAACAGCGCGGTGCTGATTATTTTAAACAATTTTAATATTCGTGGCAAAACTTCACGTTTTTATACGCAACCGTCAAATCAGTGCTTTGTGTAGCGAAGGTAAGACTTTTATTACTTACGTTGTCATCCTCTATGTCTTAATATTTTATTATGGGCGTTTATTCCATTCTCTTTCTCCATACAAACGTAGTTTACGTTTTCCTCCCTGGATAAAGACATTAGAGCAAATATGTTTATGCCATAAAACTTATATCTGGCATGACTATTCATCTTCCGAATTATTTTTTTCATTTTTTATTTTTTATTATTATATTAATTAGAAAAAAAAAAGGTTCGTACATTGACAAGACATGACAGATATAGGTTTTATGGCATAAACATATTTGCTCTAATGTCTTTATCCAGGGAGGAAAACGTAAACTACGTTTGTATGGAGAAAGAGAATGGAATGAACCCTCTTATGATGATGTCAAACTAAACTTCGAAGATAGCTAATCTAGCTAATCTCAACTTCAAACATCACACAAAATCTACTAATTACAAACGGAGGTCACTCACCCTTGTAATGCCTTTTCTCCGAAGAAATCACCTTTTGTGAGTTGTCTGATGAATTTCTCATCATTGGAGTTGGGCTGCTTTTGTGTTACTTTAACCTGTAACCAATTATAAAAATTAAATAAATAACTTTTCAAATATAATAGTTTCGTAGCTATTAAAGTTAACGCCTTTAGTACCGTTACAGTAGCACACTGCATCAGTTTTATTACCAGCTTAACTAAAACAACCTTTTATTACCAACTTAGCTAAATATAAATCTTCTTAAATAAAATTATACTACTTATATCATTTAGTCTATCACTGGCATTTATAGGCAATTCTAAGTTACTTGTCTAAGTAATGTGCCTGTCACATTTTCGCACACGTTGAAAACCACTGACAAGACCGAGACAGGACATTACTTAGCCAAAGTACTTATATTACTTAGATTCGTCTATAAATACGGGTGTAAGACTAAAATTTACGCTGCCTCAGAATCTAAGATCAAAAATGTAAACAGAACTGCCAATCAATTTTAAAATAAAAGCATAAACTAAATGATACTTCTTAATCTATTCAGATATAAAATAAATACAGATATTAACAATAATAAACAAAGCAAAACAACAATTGCTTCAAAGCATTTCGGACAACCAATTGTAACAAGAGCTACTGGATAATTTTCTCTTTACTCAAGACCGGATGTAACCAGTAAAACTGGTGCATCCAGTCATTAGCAGTATATAAAAATGTGAAACGTTTGGACGAAA
The DNA here is from genome assembly GCA_958496205.1 of Idaea biselata. NCBI lineage: Eukaryota > Metazoa > Arthropoda > Insecta > Lepidoptera > Geometridae > Idaea > Idaea biselata. The sequence continues at coordinate 18,558,541 of OY292404.1, forward strand.
GCATCAATTAGGTAATGACGATATCTTTGACGTGGTAGGCTGACTGCAACGTAAGTGATTCTTCGCGTTAGGTATATTTGTTACATACAAAATATTTAGAATATTTTTTTTAATGCACAAGAGGAGACTAAAAACTAGTGTAGGTATAATTGATATTATTATTTGTACAATGTTTTTTTCCTTAACTGACGATGGTATTAATACACGCACACTGACCATAGGGCTCTACTTTATTTCGTCACTTAGGAATTTTCTTCAGCAGTTCCAAACAAATTTGAATTTCGATCGTCAGAAATTATCAGTCAAAAGAAACGCAGTAGCCCTGCAGGTTCCATAATTTGACTGCTAATAGACGGCAAACAATCAAATTCATTGACAAAAATACAATGCAACTTCTAAAACAATACCAAATTATGTTAAGGCTAAATCATTAAGGAGGATATCATCAATAATCCCAGATAAATAATTTTCTAAAGCTGTAAGGCCTTGTGTGGTTGCAAGAAGCACGCAAAGTTACCAATAAGGACTCATATATCGTAATTGCCACAATAGCATGCAGCAGTGCAACTACTTTAATAAATTACAGGTTCCGTTAATTTGCCTGAAGCGATTGACATCCTAATTGATACTAAGTTTAAGTAGGTGCCTAGTAATATACTTCGTTTGAACTAAGAATATTTGTGTTCAATATTTTCAATATCAGAAATATTTTAAAGGAACAATACTTCTGAAAAACCACAACGCATGATCGACGGAGAGCGGGATTCGAACCAACAACGCATCTTTACTCAATCCGGGAGCACTGACTAAGTGACATTAAGTTGTGTTATATGGAACAATACGGATGCATAGATTCGACGTAGGAGTCACCGAAGCAAATATACTAATTGGTAGTTGGTTGGTTCGAATCCCGCTTTCCGTCGATCATGCGTTGTGTTTTTGCAGAAGTATTGGTCCATTAAAATATTTCTAAGAAAGCCCAGTGCAAGCTTAAGCATTTAAAAATAAAATGTAATATTAAGAATATTTTTGTCTTGAATATTTTCAATATCGATCACAAACACCGCCTCCTGAATCTAGAACCGATTTGTATCTACATATTATTATACCTACTTCTTTAAAATTAGTTTCCATTCACAGTCTGCTCTCGTAAACAAGAGTAGATTTTACGAGACCATAAAACTAGCATTTATGTAAATAATAAAGAAACGTTTACAAAAACAATTCGTTACGAAGTGTGAAGTAACTAAAACTTTTCCATTTATTTTTATGTCGTTGCTTGATTGAACATTGTCTGTTTTTGTTTTTTAGATCTAAGATTATGTCAGTTATTCCGGCTGCCTTAGATTTGATATAATTATCCTCAGTTCGTGGGTTCAAATTCTACCATTAGTTTTGAATTTTGGAAATCAATATATTCGGACGACTCTACCTATATCTGTTACGTACACTTTCACGCCTAAACCACTAACGCTCGAAATTAATAACAGGGTTATTGATAACTAGCTGCGAGCCGCGGTTTTAACCCGCGCAATTCCCGATCCCGTGGGGATTTCAAAAACCCTTTCTTATTGGATATCAAAAAAAGAACACACTCTTCAAATTTCAGCTCTGTAGGTTCTATCAGCGGTTTAGGCTGTGCGTTGATCAGTCATTCAGTCAGTCAAGACAAATCATTCCATGTATATGGATAAAGTTTTGAAGGAAATACTGACGAATATCGTTATGAAAACAGTCGATTTGATCGATTATTAATTTTCAGCGTTCTTATATGAATTTTAACGAAATTCTATATAATAGCAGATAATCTTGATGAAGGGCATAGTCTACTTTTTATTTTAGAATTACACGAGTGAAATCGCAGGGAGTTGCTAGTAGACAAATCAATAACTATGTTTTTTATAAAACCCATATTCAAATTAAATATCATCAACACTTCACACCTGCGTGCGTGTCGTCCAACAAATATTTGTTAGATAACAACGGAAATGTATGAGATAATAAACCTCGAGGTAAGATCGGGCGTGACGGTCAAATGACCCGTGTAATTTCTAAACTTTTGTTACAGGTAAATGAATCTACGAATAGTTTACTATTTCTTAGAACAATTTTAGACAGATCAACCGTGAAATGTAGGAGCCATTCGAGTTTATTTTGTGTGAATTGATGTAATCAATCGACTTTCGTAGTTTAAAAGAGGTATGTATATACATTAGAAACTCTTTGTATAAGTCATTATTAATGATTAAAATATGAATAATTATTAAAACAAAACTTATTTGTTACTCATTATCATTTTTACTACATTAAAGTGAAAATCTCTAACATTACATAATACAACAAAATACTAATTATAACTAAGTATACTTCCATACATATTCATTAGATTACCTACATTAGAAGGCCCTGTTATTCTCTTGAGATATATTATGATTGGGTCACACACCCAAGACATGCAAAGTAATTAATATTACTTCACTTCAAACCAACTTAGTTAAGAAATCATGTATGAATGATGAAAAATAATTAATCAAGTTTAACGAATGATTGTAATTGTTGCAAAATGACAGCACTGTGTGAAGTATTTTAAATTGTATTCCAAAATAGTGTTTGTGAATTTAATGTTGTAACTATAGGTATTGTAGGTTACATTTTAAATTAGGAAAATAAATAAATAAATAAATTCTGTAAACAACACACAGCGCCATCTAGCCCCGTGGTAAGCGACTAAGCTTGTGTTACGGTGACTAGACAACGGATATAATACATATATTGAAACATACATATAAATGAAATATTCATTGTGCTGACAAGCCAAAAGGTAATCAATGCAATGATATGCAACCATAGTCCGCTTTTAGTTGATGTAGGTAAGTAATTCAATATCAAAACAGGTAGGTAGGTATCTATTTCAAAATTACTCCTAAAGCTATTAGATATCATATTTATAATTGATATAGTAAAACGGAAAGCATAATAATATAATCACTTCGTTTATGTGCAATTAGTTTCCTACATAACAATTTAATAAGTAGGTAAGTAGGCGAAATCTTTTATTAAAACAAGATAGCAAATTCAAAAAATATATAAAGCGGATTACCGTAAATGCAAGATATTAATATTGTTATGAAATATTAAGTATATTTCATCTTAAAAACAGATTCCTAATTAAATTCATATATTTAAAAATTTTAGACGTTATATCATACCAACAAATTTGCGAGGTGTATTGCCTATTCAATCTCCATCATGTGAATTTAAAACAAAATCGTCATCAGGAAAGCTTATGCAAACAAGGTAAAAACGATTATAATTATCTAAACTTCTCAAATATTAATGATTTGATTTATTTATGATGATGCATTTCATTTGCATATTAAATTCATGACATTAAAACCGGTTTTTTCTCTTCCGTCTTCGACTAAGAGATAACCTACAGACTTTTTAATAATTATTCATAATTAAATGTCAAATTGAAAAACAGCGTCATTAAATATAGCTATTTTTTTGTAGTTTCTAGATAATAAGAAATTATTAATTTATCGTTACGAAACTAAAGCAAAAGCAAAGCATCATTACAATCACATTTTTTACAGTAGTATAATAATTAAAATGCCACAAAAAAAAATCCGTGTTGATTGTAAAACAATATATAAAATCTACCTGATCGAACAAAACGATTGGCTATAGAAACTCGAACTCGAGTTAAATGCCAAGGTTAGCTACTCACAAAGACATTTAACAATTTATTAGTTACAGTGCCTTAAAAAATCAATTCACACTTTTATTAATTTCACAACTTATTTGAGCACTATTTTAATAATGTGGAAATTTCACAGTGACCTTATTATTATTAAGATTCTTAAAACTTTGAAATGCATATTTTACTTCACTTAGGTATATTGGGGTTCGTAACTTAGTCTCGAAAGTCTATATTATATTGTAAATATCTTTGACAAACAAGTAAAAAAACGCAAATATTATACAGCTCAAATTCAATGAATTTAATAGATTAATAGGTATGAACCATAGTCATATGGCCTCACTACACGGGATGCCGAAAATCGTGCGAAGTGGAGACGTTAAAGTAGGAAAGCGGACCTCAGGCTCTCGAGAGGGATGTAACCGGGAAACTTGCTCGGATGGTGATGATGATGATGATGAACCATAGTCATAAAAGATTAAGGAAAACTAAACTCCGTAGGACTATGCGTTATATCATAATTGCTATTCAAATTTCATATTGTGATTCGCTTGATTATGAATAAAACGAATTACGATTCGACAGCGATGTTTACAAAACATTGGAACGTGCTAAGCCGAACAAAGGTGGGTACGAAATTACAAATGTCACAACGCCCGAAGCGATTCTCGAAAGTTGATCTCAGGAATGAAAGTGAAATGAAAAATTGTGAGCATCGGAGACGAGACGAAAAAACTACACATTAAAAACTTTACTCAGTTGTCATAAGAACCATTCACACTACACAAGTTATTAACCTTACGTGAGTAAAAATAGAACCGAAATCATCGAAATAACCATGATGACTTGTAAAACTTGTAACGTACTCGTTCCTAATGAACTCATAAAGTGTTTTGGACGATAATAATAAACAAATTTTAAATTGGAAAGTCATTAGTGGGAGAATCGAGATGGTGATTATGATAAAATAGGTTTTAGAGGTAAATTTTAAAGTCTCATGCCAGTGAAATCGGAAATTTATATTATTTTATAAATTTACAGGTAAAAGATAAAGAAAATTACCTTACCCAACAAATTGAGCTTTCACATTATTTAGTTTAAGGAACAAACATTAAAAGTTACATATTCAGCCCCTATTTGTAGGGCTGCGAAAGGTACAAATCAATTCCTAATGTTCTTTTTAATTAGGTATGACTTTTTCGTATTTTTGTGTGTAATATTTTTCTGTCAGTTAGTTAGTTACCTATATGTAGATGGATTTAAAAGAAGAGATCACAAAAGGTAGAGAACAATGGAAGAAGAAGACGTACACTGTACTGACCCTAAATATACTGAAACCTATTTCCAGCACAATGCTAAAGGTTGTAGAAGAAAATGATTAAATACCTAAGTACTTCAAGTGATAGATAAGAAATTATATACCTACATATTATTATATTTTTAATTTAAAAAGTATCCGGTTTTGGTCTGTTTAAAAATACCCACACTATATCCGTCACTCTTTTTAGAATATTTATTGCTAAATTTATGTTAATTACTTATGTAGAACTTTGAAAGTTTAAGAATTGTATGTATATCAAGGTCATTAAGAATGTAGGTAATAAAAACGTATTGACTTGTTTAAGAGTATGATATTATTGAGGATTTCTTTTGATATTACTTGATAATTTATTGAGTGGATTGGTGTCTTTGAATTCACATGTCATTATTGAGAAAGTAACACATTACATCTGTATGTTTCTCTGTAACGATGTCAATTCTAAACCGTTGAAACGATTTTTATTAAATTTTATTTCCTTATTATGTCTCACTCATGCCTTTTTTTAAGGATCAAAGATAAGCGTTTGACCACTACTTCACCTGATTGTAAGTGATGATATGGTCTAAAATGTAGCACGCTCATCTAGAAGAAGACAGCGGCAATGGATCAAGATCCGACCAGTCTTCATTTAGTGGCTGCACTAAGTATCAAAACATGAAGAACATAATATTCTAGTAAGTATATTGACATTTAAAAATACTGGTAGATAATAAAAATCAAATTCACATACCTGTCCCTTAGAAATAATGAAGAATGTATCTCCTCTTGCTCCTTGTCTGATGATGTAGTCACCGATCTGATAATGTGTCTCTTCTAGTACATCCGAGATCTTTATCAAGGTATCTTCGGGTAGATCTTTGAATATTGGTACACTGTAAACATAAAAGAAAACCAATATTAACTTCTGTGTAAACGGAACTATCTATATAGTTACTTATTTCATTTGGTACGACATTACACGCAGCGTCAGCTAGCCCTGGCCTGTATACTTAGAAAACATACATTGGACACATGGCATGGATGCGTACCATAGTTTTGTCAAATGTTCAATAACTGAGTTATTCAGAGCATGAGCTAAGCGATAGGTAAAGGTGGCTAAATATAAACAGAAGGACACAGTCTCTAAGTAGGTACGTAGGTAATTACTTTAATAGGTAATTAGGTATGTGTACTAAATCGTAGAATCATTTAAAATCATTTACATGTATAATGTATACAGAATGAAAATAATTATACTGCGCCTATTATGTCATTAAAAAGTGAGTGGAAAACTGAACTGTGCTGTGATTCTATCTGCGAGTAGAAAGTGAACATTATGAATATAATATTCGTTATGATAATAAAAACAAGCTACCTGCATATTAACGGTACTTATTTTTACGTAACAATAATAAAACGTATAAAATGTGAAGTTATATTTACAATAGGAATGTCAAAACATTCTTCGGATTTACTAAGTGAGAAATATGAACGTCACAGGTGATCAGTCATCTAGTCATGAATCTGAACCCACTAGATAACAAAGCATATTACTATTTTATAGATGTATAATACAATTTGATAGACCGTCAAATCCTCAAAATTTAATTGTGGCTTTTATTCAAATCTTTATTTCTTTAAGAAAGTGTTACTTTACTCTTGGTATAATCACTGTTAAATTTAACATAGTTTAAAAATATAGAGAAACCGTAGGTGACTCATTCATTTCGTTACTCATTATTACCTACTTCTTCATTTCAAACACTAATTTACATGATCTTTTTTGTGGAAACCTAGAAACCGCAAAGGTGGCCACATAAAAAAGTCTACGGACTGTAAGTTACAAAATATTGGCCAAGAATATAGATAATGACATAATTTTCCAAGTTGCTAAAGATACGGCGTCTTTGAACGCTGTTCACCTATCAAACTGTCGACAACACTCATTAGTTGTTGATATTTTGATATACACGAGTAGAGTTATCGATGGAGTAACACGGTAGAGTAATAATTTTCTTAAGAGGAAAGGATACCTATTCTTTTCTCCATACAATCTTTACAAACGTAGTCGACTGTTTTCTCATTGGATGCAGACATCAGAGAAAATATGTTTAAAGCCATAAAATATATATCAGACAGCAACCTTTAGGTACGTTTTGTTTTTTTTTTTCATATTCTAAATTTTTGTAAAATTTATTTTTATTCCAATTAGAAAAAAAACTTAGGGCCATACCATAAAACCCATATCTGTCATGGCCATCATGACAGATATGGGTTTTATGGTATAACATATTTGCTCTAATGTCTTTACCCAGGGAGGAAACAGTCGACTACGTTAATAGATGTATTATGTTTAGAGTGATGTCTCAAACATTTTCCGTTGCTTCTATGTGTAATAAATATAAAAATCCACTGCAGCGCTGACAATATTCCTACGTCTATGGTGAAATTAAAATGAGCATCGCTGCGGGCGCTAAGATGTATGACAAAAACATCAAAAGATCATTGCGTTTGAGGTAGCGTTAGCGCAGTGGCTGTTTACAACTATCTTCCTTCTGATGTACTGTACTGTTAAGGTTAAGATCAATGTCAGTTCCATAGGTTATTTATTATGGATTTTAATTACATCTATGGAAAATTTCGGCCAAATTGGAAATAATAGTCTTAGAACTCTACCATTAAACTCTCCTCATGTACAAGAAGTTGATTTGAATGAACTTAACAGTTATGTCTAAATTTTAATTTAATGTTCTGAATACTCAATGAATGCGGTTTTTGTTTGTAATTTTGCAATGTCTAGATTTTTCTATATGCCTGATTTGTTACGAAAGTCCTCTCACTTTTTAAGCAAGGTCTATGAGAACATCCGCTTTTGATGCAATAGCAACCTATGACTACTTATGGCCAGGAAGCGACAAAGGCCTTGTGATTAAATTCAGTCACAGTAATTTACATTTTAAACTGAGGTGATCATTATTTTAAAAGTTGTTTTAGTAAATAAAATACATTTCTTGTGTGTGGTAATGGAAATACTAAAGGTATCTCAGATGCAAAGGATAAAATTTAAAACAATTGAAATTATTAAGGATTTGTTTGTATGCAAAAATCCTGTATATCTACAAAAGTGTTACTTATTGCGTATTTTGTAGGTTTGTAAGACCCACAAAAACCGCAATAAGTACAAAAGGTAATAGATACCTATACGATGGTAATATAATTCATTTAATTTAACATAACGTAAAAAATATGTTAGGATGCGGCCGAGAACAAACGTACGAGCATGAATTCGTGATCACACTGTTGCATATGAAGAAAAATTGATATTTACCCTAGATTTCTTTAAAAGAACAGTTGCTTATGAAGAAATCTACGTTGGCGTTAAAATACTTAGCAGTCAATTTAACGAACATAAAGAATAACATCACCAGTGCAATGTTACAACTACTTGTAACTGTTCGTCACAGTGTGTGCAAATGAAAATTACTGCAATCATTTTTAGCTTTATTGTATTGAAATTCGTTTGAATAGTGTTCAATGGGTTTCGAGGAAATTGTTTTAGAAATATGATTTTGATTCTGTTTGATTTGTACACCACGAGTACCTATATATTATATTTCTTTTTAAACTTCGCCGCTATATTTAAGAATCAATTTACTTTTTCAGCCAATTGTTTAGCATTAAAGCCAAACCTCCATCGCCGACTAAACTAAGTTGGTTTAGCTTAGCTCCCAAGATGAGTCGATCCAGTTTTTTTTATATATATTATGTCATATCATAGAACTAGAGACCAAAGCGAAACTAACTTATCTTAGTCGGCGGTAAGTGTTTTACGCTTTAGAAATAATTTCATTCAAGGAAAAATGCAAATTTAAAAATTCGGCGAAGAGATTTGTTGTACTGTTAACACAGATGCAACCGCGGTACAAAACCGTGAATAAAACACTGGTATTAACTAATTGACTTAGTTGCGAAATTGTGACAAAGTTAATTGAGATCTAAGTAATTACGTAAAGTATGTCGAGGTAGAGCCTATGTTAGATACGAGTGGTAAGAGGAAAACGCAATCAAATGAACTTGATTTGAGGATACAGCTGCACTTAATGTGGTTGGACTAAATAATGTGTGGGAAAATTCAACTGGTCTACTAAGTAATGACAGGAATGTAATTAACAGGCAGTGGATAAGTGGATTGGATGACCGTAAGATTTAAATACGATTTTCGAGATTTTTATAAGATTTATACGTTTATAGAGTGTATGATAAATGAGAGACAAGTAATATCTATTAGGTAATAATCATTCAATAATAAAAGAAATCAAACAAAACTTTGAAGATAAACAGAAAATGATACAGAGCAAAATAGAACTGCCATTTATGATCATCACTAATCATCAGGTGAGATAGCCGTAAATCAAATGCTCATCTATCTACACTAATATTATAAAGTGGAAAGATTTGTATTTTTGTGGGTGTGTGTGTGTGTCTGTATGTTTGTGATGAATAAACTAAAAAACTACTGTGCCGATTTTAAAAATTCTTTTACGATTAGAAAGCTACATTCACCCCGAGTAATATAGGTAAGTTTTGATCCTGATATTCCCACGGGATCAGGACTTACGCGGGTGAAACCGCGAGATTCTGCTAGTCGTATATAAAAATACTTAGTTTAAATATTTTTTAAGGAGGGAAAGTGCAGGTATTTAAAAACATAACAAAACGTGGAAATGATAAATATTTTAGTCAATTTTACTAGTCATTAAAATATTTTCACTATAAAGCATACTTATTTGCTTTTCATTTACTATAATGCAAAGACAAACCATCTTTACATAATAATAAATCCCAATAGATACGCAACTTGCATAATAATCATTATCCCATAATCGTCTGTGGTCAGTGAAAGGATTGCAGTCTGAAAATGTCATGAGGCCTGGAAACGTGACGGTATACTTAGTATGTTTCGCAAATTCTGCGCACGAGTGCTTAGGCAATGCAGTGACACTAGTTTTATTGAATATAGTACAGTATATTGGCAATACAGTACTGTACAGTCTAATATATGTATTTGTTTTTATCAAACCGTTATAGACGCATCGAGTGAACTCAAAAAAAAAACACTAAAAAAATACTTCAATCAGTAGAAAGTTAAGCTACCTTTTTTATGTAGATTTTTTATTTAGAAGGAGAAAACGTAGTAGTAAGAAGAAGAATTGTTGGAATTTTCTTCGAGCTAATCTAACTTGCTAACTAACTTATCTGCTCTATGAATATGAATACTTTAGTTAGAGAATAGCAGTCACTATAAAACATACACCGATAAAACTGCTGATAAACTACTTGAAGTTCTTGAATAAAAACCACAAATAGTCGGAATTCAATTAAGTTCTCTACCGCATGATTGAGAAGCTAATGTAAATATCAATTGTACGACCTAATTAAAGATAGATGTGATATTTCGTGGTCTAATCTGGTATAACCATATTTGATGTCCTAGTTCTAGTAACATATTTAAACAAATGGCACGTCTGTACAAACAGTAAATATTGAGATACCTACTAAGTAGACAAAATTTAAAATTTAGAGGAAAATACATCTACAAAAACACAACGCAAAGCGGGACTCGAACCAACATCTCTCAGTGCTCATGACCAAGCGACTTAGCATTCGTCTACTCACGTTCGGTAACTTAAGCCGTGAAATTTGCAAAATGAAATGCATTTTATCCATTATTCAAAACTTAGGTATGTTTGCGCTATACCGAAGGCATTGAGTTACATCAACAATCATATCATCATATTTTGTTAAATTATAAAACGCACTAGCTAGAAGAGGTCGCTTTTTCTAAACTTAAGCCAAGTGCAGGCTTTAGCACCAATAAATAGAATACTAATAATCTAATATGGTTTGAATAGAATCTAAATATTCCATAAACTACAAATAATATACAAGACTAACATTTTGGTATGGTAGCGGTCCGAATGAACACAGCTCTATAATTAGTTCAACTACAAGAGTTTCCCGTATTAGAACACTTCAACATCAAGCCTAGTGGCTGTTGTTTTTGTTAAAAAAAAACAAGACTACGTGTACCTATATATTTGCATAGTTCATTATCGTTACTATATTAGGTACTTTAAAATGTGTGTGGGCTATAAGACGAATTTGTCTCTTAGACTCTTTTAGTATTTTGAATTTATGTAGAATCGAAAAATTTCCATTGTGTTTTGGCTAAAAGGAATTTGACCACAGACTAACCTTCTTAATCAAGTAACTGAGTAATTTATTATTGAGGTTACAGACTTCTAAGAAGATGGCTGATCGAAACCGATAGCTATGAACATAAAGACTGACACTCTGCATTCTTTAACAAGATATCCTCGATGCAATAATAATATATTAGGTACCTACGTATAGAGTTACATTAGGTACAGTTAGAAGAAATATGTATTGTACCTACATTTTGTAGGTACCTAATTATATCTATAAAATGCTTTGTCCTGACTGATGGATCAACGCACAGCCTAAACTGCTGCAGATATAGAGAGCTGAAATTTGGAGTCTGTTTTTATATGATTTAGACAACCGATAAGAAAGGGTTTTTGAAAATCACGTGGATTTTCAATCGAGTGGAATCGGAACTTTAATGCGTAAAACTGCAGAAACCAGACAATGAAATTGAAATAAATCAGTTAATTAAAAATAAATAAGTTGTTTCGTTAAAATGATAATTAAATATTAAATTGCGCAGGAGGCAAACTAAGAGAGATGAAAATTTAGGTGTTAAAATTCTCATTTTCATTTCATTATGTAAGTGTATAAAATCAAAAATACTAAGTATTTAATCCTTAAAAAGGTGTAAGTACTTATTATTTTTTAAACTGATTACATAATTATAAACTTAGATTATCTAGGTTGGTATATAGGTATCTATCTACTTAGGTTTATTAAAGAAAAATACTGTGCGAAGTTTAGTTTGCAAGCTAGAACAAAAATACATTACATTATCATATCACACAATTATTACATTACATTATTACATGATAAAATTAATAATCTAAATATTAAATTCACATTAAATAACAAAATAAAATAAAATACAAATAAAAACTAAATACAACACCTAATAGACGCTAGTCGAACAACCCGCCCCGGATCGTCCCCGATGCAAAAGAGCCCATCACACTAGCGGCATTACCCCGCTGGATGGCTTATTATTTTAATATTATCTTTGACATTTTGTTTCTTCAAGAAAATATTGAACAAATGTTTACTTCTATATAATAATGCGGAGGAAATTTTATCGCAGTTAAATAAATATGTTTCTGCGTCACATTCAATTCTATAGACAAAAACTTTACTGTAAGTATGTATATTGTTTGAAGAGAGATCATTACTTTGTTTAATATAGTAGTACTACTACACTAATAAACGCACGAGCAGGCGTCACGTCTCGTCATGGTATTTCCTAGTCACTGAATTAGACAGAGACGTAAACATGGAGGTTACTCCCCTGTAAATGTTTCTAGACGAAACAAAAATAGCTTTACAAAGTTCACGAACTTTTATTCTAAACCGCTCATAGCACGAACAAGCTTCAAGTGATGTTCTGCAGGCTGCAGGCCATTAAAATCAATATAAGCCGCAGTATAAGTACAAACCATTTGCTTTGGTCAGAGAAGGAAGCCAGGGGCTAAATCTACGTATATATATAAAAGAAAGTGTTGTTAGTTAAACTATTTATAACTCAAGACCGGCTAAACTTATTTTGATAAATTTTGGTATAGAGATAGATAGAACTTTGGAGAAGGACATAGATCACACGGAATCGGGACTTTAGGAGGTGGAATGAAATCTACGTAAATGTATCAGTCCGCGAATAGGCTTAGTACCTAACGATTAAAAATAATCACACACAGGGTATTTTAATCCCAAAGTGTCCTAGATATGTAACGGTTATCCAAATTGAAATTCAGACGTATATCTGTAAATATGAACGAACGTAATTCGAAACAGCATTGATGCCGCTATAAAATGAGAATCATCGCAATTTTATTGCAATTTATGAAGAGAATGTCTGAATCTAGGTTCTATCCGAATTATCTTGGAAAGTCTAACAGTCGGAACACATACCGGAATAATGTTCAGTTGGTATTTCACCTGCAGAATACCGTATAACGTATGAAAACAATTAGTAAATGGAAACTAAGATAGAAAACGAAGAGACCTGTAAAGTTCTTGAAACGTTAAACGTTGAGTGCTAAAAATAATAAACATCACGCTATTAAAACTGACAAATAGGTTTAATTTCTATCCAATATCGCAAAAAATATAAGATAGAGCTTTGAACACCATATTGAGTTTCTTGAGAAAAGCCACTCAAGACGTATTGACTTGTTCTTTCCTCTGGGCATGGCTTACTAGGCTGGGAGAGTGATAGGTATATAGATGCTGGTCAAGCTTACGCCCACGCCGTCTAATAAGTTCCCGGGACTACAGCGCCATAAATAGCGTAGATTAAAAGTTGCTTACACTGTATAAATCATCTAAAATTAGATGAAAAGGTAAATTTATTATTTTAAACTGGTTCCTTTCCACATAATACCTACTCAAAAATAACCATTTTGTAGCATACAAAAATTGTATACAATCGTTTGTACAATAGTACAATAGTTCGTTTCAAATTTTCATTAATTAAACAGTTCTCATGACTAAGAAGTCAATGAAAATAATGAACTCAGTTATTACGATCTTGAGTGGATCTGTCAATAAGTTTACTACGAAGATTAGCGATATAAGCAAATAGAAAGCTTTTATCATGTTTTAATTATCATGTTCATAAATAAACTTTTCCGGTTATTTATTTTAGTGGTATCGCCCGCGTAACTTTTGTTCCCGTGCCGTGGGAATATTAGATCAAAATTACCATCATTAATATATATTTCTAGAATGGAGCCACCTTATTGTTTTTAGTATTTGTTGTTAAAACGGCAACAGAAATACATTATCTGTAAAAAAAAATCAACTGTCTAGATATCACGATTCATAAGATACATCCTGGTGACAGACGTCCAGTGGAGTCTTAGTAAAAGGGTCCTTTGGGTACGGAATCGTAAAAGTAGTAAATAAAATAAGAAAAATACTTGTCTTTATTTTAGTGGAATACCTTCGTAGAAATACAGTACACATAAGGAATTGTTCTATGAAATTCCTTCTATGTACTGTGGTAGAAAGCAATTTATTTTATAACCAATGTCTGGTATTATAAAGACTTTTATTGGTTAATTAATTTTTCACTATCTAGCTGCTCGTAGTATCAATAGACAAACATATATAACTATAGTGGTTTTTAATATTTGGCACGGGTACGGGTACTGGTACGGGATTTATTATTTTTAAGGCTCCGTTAACCCAAAGGGTTAAAACGGGAACGTAAAAAAAAGTACCTACATGCCTACTTTGGGGGCTGAATAAGGCTGTGTATCGTTTTGCAATATTGAACAAAATATCTACTAACCTTTTCAAGAAATCAGTATACTCCGCCTGCCGTATCAAGCCAGTCCTCATCATAATAGTCTGGAAGCACTGTCGCTCAATGGCCCATAGCCTGCAGTCTGTGGCCGCCTTGATGGTGGCTGTTCTCTTGCAGTTGTACAAAATAGCCAGCTCGCCAAAGACCTTGCCTGGAGCCATAGTACTGAGATACTTGTTTTCTCTCGAGACTTCCACGCGTCCCTCTGTTGAAAGAAAAAATAGTAATTAGTAAGGTAATTCTTAAGGTCACGATATGCGAGGAAAGGTATACTCATGTTACTAGGAGAGTACAGGACTTGCGAGGTTAATGGTCGTATAGCGGAAGGGAAGCCAAAATAGGTAGAGGGTTGTATTAGGGAATTTAGGGAGGATATGGGGAAGATGGGGAACGGATTGTATTGGAGAAAAATGACGTACTGTTTCGAACCCATATAATGTGTTATATGAAATAACGTGTTACTATTTTTGGCATATATTATTAATCTGAATAATATATGCCAATAATAGGAACACGTTATTTCAGATCCAATACTATGATCAGATGATTATATTGGATCATAGTAGGTATATGTGCAATATTATATTCACTCATATAATTTATAAATAAAAAGATCTTGTTGATAACATATATGATTGATGTCAATTGGTATGTCCCAATTTAAAATTGACGATGATTTGTATCCTACTATCTGTTTTGATTGACCTACCTACTCAAAGCAACCAAAAATCTAAAATAATTAAAAATTGATATAAAAACTACGTGGGATGTGTAACCTTTGGTTTATGATCTTTTATGTTTTTAAAATTCAAAAGTATTATGTTTTATTGATATTTTATTCATAATTTTGAATCTGTAAAATACAACTTTCAAAACGATTTGCATTTCATGAATCTAGACAAGTTTTTTATATTCAGTTTTATTTTAAAACTTTGAATCTAAAGTCATTGTTTAAAAATAAAAATGAAGTTTAATGAGTTTAGTGGGACACTATAGGCTCATCAGATAATATAATATTATATTCATATAATATATTTCTACCCGACATATTTTGGCAGTGACACCAGATTACTGACAGCATTGCCACGCTGAATGGCAATGCTTATCTTCTGTGCCAAATAGAGTCCAGCATTCTGGTCTCGTGTTGTCTCAACTCTCAACTAAGTATGAAAAAAGTACCCTAAAAGGTGCTAACACCAGATAGGTAACAATTTATTGTGAACTATTTTTTTTTAATTGCTATTTGTTGTGATTACCAAAATCACAGTAGATACCAACCAACTTAAAACTTAATAAAAATCAAACCAGCAAAAGAACAATACAGGTATCAACATTATTAAGACCGATAATAACAATACCTATCTTAAACATTATCTTAACCTTTATCTCCATTGTAATAAAGATTGGTATCATTATATTGACACAAAATGTCCTTGAAAAGTGTGGGAATATAAATCGTGTGAATTTTGCCACTATATTTGCTTATTTGACATGAATCAAATCTTTGATCTGCAAATATGTTGCTGGTGTTTTATTGTTGATTATAAAACCTTACTGTAGGTATTTTTAACAATATTGCATCTTGCTGTAAGTGCTTCAGTAATAATCACTTCTGACAGTATCGAATATGGCGATGGTGTGTGTGACGCTTGACTCTCCAAGCAATAACTAACATCTACAACCAAAACTAATAATAACGTACATTTTGAGGTCGTGTGTCTTATTTATCATTATTTTACACCCAACATTTCATAAAGATAAAGTTCTGGAAAAGTAATAAGCTCCCATGTACTTACATGTTCAGTTACAGGTAATAAATAAATTTTTCAGTTACAAGAGCCAATAAAATTAAAAAAACCTTAAATTTCCGGAAGCAAGCGTGATTGCGGCATTGTCCTGCCACTATTGTTGTATAGAAATCCCGTTATTAACTTGTATTGTTCAAATTTTGTCACGTAACTGAACTGACATTAAAACACTGTGCATTGTTCGAATCTCTATATCAGTACAGCTCATCCTTTTATGAATATTATGTGTAAGTATTTTGACCTTTACTGTGCAAATACTACAATACCTTTTTACCTTGCGTTAAAAAAATATTTCAGCCGTCATCAACAACGACAAAAGTTTCCTATTGGCTTGTATATTTGATCATCCAGAAGTTATTATATAAAAATCTTCATAATATATTACGCGCAAAACATT
Source organism: Idaea biselata (assembly GCA_958496205.1). Classification (NCBI taxonomy): domain Eukaryota; kingdom Metazoa; phylum Arthropoda; class Insecta; order Lepidoptera; family Geometridae; genus Idaea; species Idaea biselata. The sequence continues at coordinate 18,575,278 of OY292404.1, forward strand.
TTCGAACTTTAACCTCAACCTCAAACATGATTCTCATAACAATTTGCCTTGAAATACTTTTGTTAGGTCAATTTGCAATTGTTCCAAATTCAATGCTTGTCTACAAAGATGCATAGATAAATAAATAATTGTGTCTACAGTGTTTTGAAGTGTTTATATCCTCAGACACCCGCGCAAGAGACTAGACCCGTATCATAGAACGTATCTCAAACGAGATCTCGACAGTTCCAAGTTTCTTCAGTATTTTTTTAATACAAGGGTAACAGAGGAACAGACAGACATGAAATTTAAAAACTATAAATTCATGTTCTACTGCTTCTTGTGAGTGACCTAGGCTCATTTTTTTCATTTGCATCCAAGTACTGAGTTTTTCTCCTCTCTTCCTTTATTAGAAGATAATATAGAAGAAATAATAATATTAGTATACCTGTATAAAAGAAGATCTTAAAGTTTCTTACAGTTGAAAGTCTACAAGATTTACTTGAAAGTGTCAAAACAATTAATAACACTTTTTCAATGGCGAAAGTTAAAGTGTTATTTAATGTTCAGCTTTCATAGTTTGACATCTATTTGTACAATGTTCTCATGTTCGAAGATCGCGTGTTTTGATATTTGCTGTTTGACATATGAATGGAGCTGTTCTAATACAAATTGACGATACTTACTGAACATTTTGTTTTAATTGATTTAAAAAAGAGAAAATCGTAGTAGTAAATGATAGAAAATAAAATACTTAGATAATTATAACAAACCAACATCGAGCTTCAATGATAAAATTGTAAATGTAATAATTTTGTTTTTTAATAAACAACGTTCTGAAATACGTTATTTACTGAGTAGATATAAACTGTTTAAAAGAATACATTAAAAATTCGACATTACAAATAAATGGACTAACTTGAAACTACGTGGGAAATATCTAGAACTACCATCATAAAATAACAGTTTCGTTCGACAAATAGTATTTGTGCACACAAATGAAGATTGTTCAATGTTTGTTTCTGATTTGAACTCAAACTAGGGCAAAATAAAGTCTTTAATTAATATTCCGGGCTCGCGAGTTTAGCAACATGTAAGTGGTTCACTGAGCCGCGCATACGCAGCGACCCAAGCACTTTGACCGACACTTCAAATCGGCAAGTACGTTTCGAAATTGTTACGCACCATTTAATATAACTTAACTATAACACTCAATTTACTAATGTAAACTAGTTACTCTTTTTTATAGTAGGTGTAGTAATAAATGTCAATAATGAATTAAATTACATCATGTTATTTTAAACTTAAAATCACGATATTGCAAAGGTTCGAAATAATCTTCAAACTTCAAGGTCTAAACATCTTGAAAGTTTTAAGACTTTACATTATGATATTATTTAGGTACCTATCTATTTAATAAAATGATTTTATACGCCACGTTTGGACTGAGTGCTTTTGCCTTTTGGAGTCATAATACAGAATAATTATGAAAACATATGAATAATAAAAAATGAATACGCACGATATGATCATGGTAACTTGTTTTCTTTACATAAGTTAGTTAAAATGTCATAAATTAATTAGGATGATACAATGTTGTAATGCAACCATAGTTTATACCATGAAAATGTATGGGTGTTCTTAAAAATACTTATTGTCACTCTGAGTCATAGTGTTCTCATCTTTATGCGTTTCTATTTTAATATATTGTGTCATTTAACTGCAAGAGGACCTCGAATGTTATTACAGCTCACCTCGTTAACAGAGGCAGGCTCCATCGATCAACATCAACGACCGAGATCAAAATAGCATCAAGATAACAATATAACTATGTGATTGAGTTAAATTGCGCTAGTGTAAAATATGTTACATTAAAGACAAAATTACCTGAGTCTCCATTTCGATATCTGTCGACAGATTTATTCGCCGGATCTTCTAGTCTTGTGACGTCTAACACTATCCCAGCATCGAGAGATGACTCCGTGGCGGTACTATCTCGATGACAGAGATTTCCCGTTCGTCTCTTCCTCATTCCATAAGTGTGAACAGGCACTATGAGTTTGGGACGAGGAATTGAAAAGTCTGAATCGGAACCACTCGAGGAACTTTTGGCACTACGCGCATATAAACCGTTGCCATTCGGCACACGTTCTTCACTAATACGGTCTCTACCGAAAGACATGATGTCATTGTACCTATCATACCTGTCGTCACTTTTAACTCTCACTGTGTTATAGAGTTTACCGTACTTTTCACGTTTTTGTTTCGCAACACTATTTGTAGTCCGATAATCGCTTTCTTTGGCCAGATCACTAGATGGTTTTCCGTTTGAGGTTTTAGCAGATTTATTTTGACTTGCGTTGAACATTTCGTACTGCATCAACGTCAGCTGTTCACTAGGTGATAAATTTCTTTTCGGTTGAGTGACTGTAACTTGATTGTATGACGCACTTCCATCGTGAACTGTATCGAGATATGCTCGGAGCGGAGCTCTACCTTCGCTCTTAACTCTTAAAGATTTTGATCGAAAACTAGGTTTAACATCTTCTATGCGTCCGCTTCCTCCGTTCGCCTGTTGCGTAGTGTGCTTCGGCAATTGGTTGCATGTAGATAATGACTGGCTTATAGGCTGCATGTATAAACCCGAATCTTCCGGTTCACAATCGGATTCAAGATTAGTTTTTTCATTTTTAGCCTTGATCGTAGTAAGATCTAGAGTAGCCATAGTGTTAATAAATTGATACATTGAATTACCATTTGAATTAGAATTATCGTTATTGGAATATTTCTCCTTTTTGTTATCTTTATGAATCTGCTTTATCTTGTCGCTGTCAGTGTCATTATTTTGTTGACTTACTCTTGAGTAATATTCGTAATAGGACTCAGATGAAGGGTCAGTTGGTACAGGACCGGGGTCAGGCAAGGGATAGTAATTTTTCTTTGAGTCAACCTTTCGTTGCCTATGCGCATATTTTAAAGAATCTTTTCGCTGCGGTGGAATAGGCGGCTGTTTACTATTCGAACCAAATGCTTCAATATCCCACTCTGTGAAGTTTCTTCTCTTTACCCTTCTTAGCGTCGAAGGTCTATATCCATTTGGCATATCTTTAAAACTAAAGCTATGTTTTAATTTGTTCTGAATGAGATTGTTATTTGCTTTAGCCTTCTCTTCGATATCTTGTTGATATTTAGCTAATTGTGATAAATTACTCGGAATATCATTGGTATATGTGTACCCATTGTCTTCGTGTGAATATGTTTTGTTTTCGTATTGTTTGTCTTTTATGTGGCCGACATCTCGACAAGATTTGCTTCTTGATATAGAATTAAATTTGACTTGTTCTGAATTATCTTGTTCAGTGTACAGACCTAGGTTACTTGCGCCTACCCAGTTGGCTGCGTAGACGAGGTCCATCGTCCGGTCATTGATGGAGAGCCAAGGGTCCTCCATGACCGCTTTTCCTGGATAATGTTTTATTTTCATAATGTAAACCGTAGGTAAATGCAGTTATACACAGAAGAAATCCTTAGGGCGCGATGAGTAGTTAAAACCGATGATCCCATTTTACTGTCGTTAAATATTTTGTGGCCAAAGTTGATTTATACGTTGTAGTGGTAATCACATCACTTCATTTCACAGACTGCACTGAAAAGGTCTGCGGGTTATTACCATGTTTACCTCGCAACAAAACTTTGAACTCATTTTTCCTATAGTTTTAGGTTTTTCTCACAGTTAATAGCGCTAATTCCCTTCTCAACTCTATCGATAACTGGGCAACAATGGATTGATTTTGTAAGCGTAAGTGATAAAACTTGAAATATAAGACTTGATTACCTAATTACGTGACTTGGGCTTACTAATAATTTACTTACTAGATTGTAACGATATCCTATTGAAATGCAGGCTACGTTATTTACTATAAACTATAATGAAATCAATAATATAAGACAGATTTTTTTAATAAATGACAGTGTAGTATATAATCTATCTTCTTCTTCTTCTTCTTCTTATCTATATATATAACAGACAGACAGACAGACAGCGAAGTCTCAGTAATAGGGTCCCGTTTTTACCTTTAGGTACGGAACCCTAAAAATGAAACGTTTTCCGTTGTCACGACTCACGCGTGAACGGCTGGACCGATTTCAATAATTCTTTTTTTGTTGTGTTTGCTATTGTCAGGAGAAGGTTCTTATGAAAGAAAAAATGCTAAACCGATTTTGATGAATTTTATTTTTTTATACTAAACGACAGGACAACGTCTGTCGGGTTAGCTAGTGAATAATAATAATTGTAGAAATCAATTTCAACAATGCGGAGTTATAACAAAGTTATAACTTTATATTGCATAAACATAAAAGAAGGCATTAGTTTTCATTGTTACTAATATTTTCAAGAGAGAGAAAAGGTAGAGAAAATTCTCATACAAAGCTTGCAATTAAGGTGGCCGCAGTAAACTTCGTAAGAACGGATGGAGGCGTCATGGGTCGCCGGCACGTTGCACAATATCTAAAGGAAGTCCAACCGCACCATAAAGGGTACCTAAGCGAAGTTTAAACACACGTTGTGTAATGAATTAGATAACTGGTCAGTAGAATAATATTAATGTTATCATTTTTATTGTACTTTCACTGAGATTATGGATTTAGGTAAGTACCTATAAAATCACAGAATCATGCATCGACTGCTTTCTTAGTAAATTTCTAAGTAATATAAATCTATTCATTTCCATTAGTACCTATTATTTAGGTATAGCTTTTACGAATAATTAGGTAGTCGATGAGATAAATAAATTGTAGATAGAGTCAGTTAAAGTTACATTGGATTTACGCATAGGACGCAAAACTGGTCAAAACCAAATACAAATTCGTTATTTCCAAAACTAGAGTTACAGAGTTTCAGTTTCCAGGAGATTCCACACAAGGCTGAGCCTGAATCGTGGAATCTAAGTTTATACAGATGATTTGCCATGGACAAGTTTGAAAAAAAATAACCTAAAACAAATGTGTCCGTATCCTCCACATTAATTATAAATGAAAAAAAAAAAAAAAAAAAAAAACGCTACGTAAACGAATGTAATGATTGAATGCATGATTGAATTAATAGGAACTGATTTCTAAGACAGATGGGCGGGTGAAACCGGTTCGTTGGTCTACATATCCAATCGTCTGGTCGGCTGATATGTGAGAATTTTACGCAGAAGCTGTAGAAATCCGACAAAGAAAATATATTCTTCAATTAATTACTAAAAGTGAATCAAACATTTCTATTATTCTCCTTAAATTGGTTATAGTGGTTGTCATATTTAAAAAAATAAATTTTAATTTCACTAAAATTATCCCACCGTAGGACAAGGGTTATTTCAACAAGGTTTATTTCAACGGGGTTAGGCGAAAAGACACCACGGGCACCTACTCCGGATTGGCGAATGTCGCTTGTCTTTGGACCGTGATGAGTCCTAAGACATGTACCTAGATGTCCTCACAATGTTTTCCTTTACCGTGTAAAAGCGATGTCAATAGCATAAAATTAAAACAAAAACATACTAAAATGATTATGGACTTTCCACGTTACGTTTATCCATATGATTATCCATATGAGATGTGTACTTGGTATATTTCTAATAACCATAATTTGAATGTTCATACGGTGATTTATTTATAAATTTAGTTACGACATTTCATTGTTATTATCAAAGAATTTAACTTTTATTTTTCTGCCGCATTTTTGTCATATTCAAGTTGATTACTTTTTGTTATAGTTCGCTATATTTACCGAATTATAACCTAAAATTACCTATTGTTATAAAGCTTTCTAATATTACTAATATATAAACTAAATTCTACTATAATAAATGTCTACGCAATTCCAAAATTAAAATGTATGTTTTGTCCTCCATTCTTAAAATATTCAGATAAAGACACCATAATTCTGGACCGGTATATTCTAATGCCGAAACAGAAGATACCATGGACTATTACATAATAAACTAAGCATATTATGAATTCAAAACTTTTAAGACTTTTTGCATAAGATCGAGAAGCGACGATTGACCGTTGGTATATTAAACTCACTTTCTAATCTCTGGCAAACGTGACAATACTGGTAGCATGTCGAACGATTATTCTGCAACGATAACCAAGTAAAGATATTTAAAAACAACGGCACGCGTAATAAAGCAGTGCGATTAAAACCGAAAATGTCTTTAATTAAATTTCATATTGGCATTGCAAAAACCGAAGTAAAATCTACAAAGACATATAAAATTGCATTTTTACCTATTGAGAAAATTTCTAAACCTTTATCCTTTATACCGAGCAATATATTTCATACTACAAGTGTCCTGCGGATAAATTCGATCCCGTGAGAATATCAGAATATAAAAATAAAATGTTGATACGTACTTCAAGCGATTTATGAATCATGATTTATGTTTTATGATTTATTTTTTATCAAAATCAGTTTAGTAGTTTTAGAACCATTTCACCCAAGTTAGATAAAATTAACTCTTTGTAAAGTTACATTATCAATAATTTTTCTTCTATAACTAAATCTTGAAAATGTTAAACATCTTTAAAATATATCGATAAAGAAGCAGAAATTGAAGCCAATAAAGCGTGTAATATTAATTCTGATTAGTTCATTCGACGAACTATTAGATGTAGAAAACGATTTCGAAATGTTTGATAACCTCTTGTAATGTGTGTTCAGTGTGTCAATGATAGATCACACATGTAAATCTATTCATATCAAAGTAGGTAATAACTTTGGGGAATCGAACATTTTAATAAAAAAAAAAAATTACTGGGAGAACCATCGAATAAAAAATAAATAAATAAATAAAATATTTATTGTCAAACTTTACAGACAGACAGACAATACAGACAGAAAATACAGACTTCTAGGAGGGTAGCGGTTAACGACCCTACCTACATAATAACCTAGTTATTAAAAACATAAAACCTAAAAACATAGTACCTACAGCGCATATAATATTGTAAGTATAATACTGTATGAACTGAATAATCAGCCATACTACTAATCATCAATATTAATATTCATAAGGCCATACATCCTTTTAAAAACTTCTTGTTTTTTTTTTTAATAATTGATTATAGAAATATAAAACAACATATAAGGCAGCGTTTGACCACTATCACACCTAATGGTAAGTGTTGATGCAGTCTAAGATGAAGCACACTGACCTAGAAGCTACCCGCTTGCATTTTGTTGAAGTAACTTGATCCATATTAAAAATTAATAAATAAAAATTAAATTAATTGATCCTATAATAATTGTTTCAGTACAGTAGATGTCTTTAAGGAGAGTAAATTCTCCTTTGTTAATCAGATTCTGAGAGCCATCGACTCATAGATGGGTATAACTTTCAATAATACACGTCATCGGACCATATGCCTGCCTACCTTCGTATATAAATGTGCCCACATACTAATAGTATCAGCAGATGTACCTATTCTTACTTAAGTTAGTCGTTATTCGTTGCGTTTTTCTTAGACAGTTGGTTTACTTTAGCTCCATGTATGTAATGTAAATCCTTAATTTGGCTGTAAGTTTAGTATATAAGTATAATCTGTATAAGCCTCAAGAGCTGTGGATTTTGTTTAATAAATAAATAAAAAACAATGATCCTACTTGGTTATTAGTGAAATTCTTGTTTTTCCGGCATAATATTGTAACAGGCAGGATCTTTAAATATTATTGGTACCATAACATGGTTACAATCAGCGCTTCAAATGGAACATTGCATGTTTTGGTCCAGTGAAGGCACAAATTAATAATAATAATTGACAATAACCAGTCCGCAAATACGAGTATCTTAACCTCTTGAATTGGTTTATTTTTATGTTAATTTAATGAACTTATAATTAGAAAATAATTGTAATAGCAATACGCACACTAGGTGAGTGTACAAATCTGGTTTTAAACAGTGGCGATTTATGACAAAGATAACGTAAAACCTTATGTAAATAGTAATATACCAATGTCTGACGTAATAACTGACTCTGATGTTGATGAATTGAAATACATATTTAAATTGGATGATTCGTCAGACATTCATTACATAAATTGACGACAAAAGAATTATAAGCATAACACAATGATGTCATCATCAGACAGAAAGCCCAAGTCGCGTAAGTTCATAATCAAAATATATTACATTTCAAGTCAACGTATACTTTCACAGCACGAGTACGGCACGCGAATGGCAGCAACCTTGTACAAGCCTTCGTTTCATACTTTCAATTTGTCAAAATGTTAAAGGACGTTGTTATTTTAAAACTAGTTTATTAGTCATCGATAGATTTGTTATATGAAATCCAATATTAATTAATAACATTTAAAATATAAAAAATGGGAAAACTCGTGGTATTTTCAAAGGACAAAGGAGTTCAAGATATTGTTGAAACCAAACACAATGTAAATAAATCCGAAATCCGGGTGCGAGATTAACCCTCAAATTTTAAATCCATATTGTATTCCGTAACATCACTTTAAAACACACACATTACCATATTCATATAACTTAGAGAAAACGTAAAGACATAGATCACATCGACATCGGTTAGTCAAAGATCGCGACAATTTAAATTCAGAACGCGACGCGTTGAGGCAGCGGCCAATCACGACTACGCCGCTCCGCTTACTGTCTGTTCTCCGACTCCTGCGCACAGCAGCTGTTGACTTGACGCGTTAGAGCGAGACAGATCTATACGAAAGATCGCAACAAAACATCGCAACCTACCTGAATAATAAAAGCTCCAAGTTCATATTATCACAAAAGGTGCGACAGATGCCCCAGACGCCCCACCGAGCGACGATGAACTTTATGAGTATGAATAAATCTGTATTTAATATTACGTGTAATAGTAGTAAACTAACTAGGTACACAATATTTGAACAGTTGTTTCTCTTTAATCATAAACAAAGAAATGATTTGTGCCAAAGTAAATGCATAATGCATTGCATTCTTAGAAACAATCTACACTAGGTATAAGTAAAATTTAACAGAAAGTACATAAATAATATTCTATTAAATTTATGTTTTTTTACGATGGCGTTCATCAAATCACTAAGTACTACCAACAATAAGTTAGTAGGTATGCACACTACATAATATTTATTTACAATATAATTAATTATGACAGAGACGTCTCCGTAAAAATAAATGTAATGCCTATTATGAAAATGTTCTAAGTTGCAATAATTATGTAGTGAAGGCAAAAAATCAAGGTAACGCCCGTGACCAGTAAGAGGTTATCGAAATGTTAAATAATGAAGGTCTTTTAATAAGATTTAAATATTTAGAAATTGTAATTTATGTCTGCATATAAATTAGAATCAAATTTTTCAAAACAGAGATTTGCACTTCAGAAAATCTGGCACATGGACGACAGTTAAGTTTGGTAAATAGTTATTCATAGGTCAGTTATTTATTAGGTAATATTACATTCGAATTACCTTTTGATTTCGATAACTTTCATTTAAAAGAAAATAGAAAGGAAAGTCGTGGAAAATCAGGAATAAACGGCAAAACGAACAGTTCAGTGGAGCGAATGAAAACTGATGTAATTATAAAAATAGAAACTTGACGGTTTAAACATCAATTCGATAATGACATGGTATCTGTTTAGAGAAACATTTTACATTTATCTTAAAAACCCTAAAAAGTAGTAAATAACATTTTTTAAGTTAAAGTTTGGCTTATTTATATCCTAATATTTTGATTTTTGCATCGTATATGGGCTTAAACATATTTATTTTTCAGACATTTAGTTTGGCTTATTACATTTTCTTGTTCAAACGCTTTAAACCTTTTTGTAGCAGGACGTCCACTATCAAGACAATAATTCATATATTGGTCTATACCGTTTTTGGTTACTTGTCGTTTCGTGTGGTTAATTGCTTTTAATTATGTATTTACTACCATTATTATGAGTTGTTTTATATTCTTTACTTTGCTTCTGTGATTATCTGTAATTGGCTTTTAGTTTACCACTTCTTTGTTATGCATGTAGCTATAGACTAGTATTAGTAATTATAAAATTATTACTATAAATATTGTCATTAGGTAAAATCATCATTAAATTACCAGTACAAACAATTAACTAATAAAGCGTTTGAAACCGATTTATTTTGTTTGTTCAATCATTCGAGGCATGCACGAGGTTGTAGCGATTAATATCATACTTTTAGGATTTCGTTAACTGTAAATTAGACAATAACTAGGTAATAGATGTTTATTGAATGCTAAGCTATTAGACAGAACAACAAAAACTATTATCATTCTACTTGATCTAACACTGTAAACAGTTATTTTTAGCAACGATTTCAAAACAAACACCATAAATTAAATTGTTCACGCTATCAGAATAATGGGTGCAGAAAACAACGCATCGTTGAATATCAAGAAATAGATCTGAGTATTAAATTATAACATTACAACACAATTACTAGATTCTTAAGTAATTAAATAACCACGAAGCACTAATACATTTTTAATGGAGAATACGAATAAGTTCCATACAGAATATGTACCTACTTACAGAATAGATACCCTCTAGAAACAATTATTTATGTTGCGTTTCATTTCTTTTTACCCGGCTACAAGGAAAGAGTTATCTTTGTATGTGTGTAATATTCTTTATTTCTCCTTCCTGCCTTTATCATATGTGGGAACAGTACAGCGTATCTTTCTCTTGCACTCCAATGTCTCACCTCATTTTCCCCAAAATCCCTATCGCAGTCCTCGCACCTCCCTCTTGCAATACTATCATTTACTTTTCTAAGTTCTGTACATGAGTATCCTTTTAACGCATGAAGTAGCCGAACCACGCCAATCTACTGCTCTTCAACTTGTCCCTATAGCCGTTACTTTCATACTTCCTCTTACATTTTCATTTCCTCTCTTGTCTCTCCACACGTCCATTTCAACAATCGCATCTCCCAGAGGGGTTTCCTTTATACCATATCTAAAATCCTGACTTATTACAAAGTTAAAACGTGGGTACCTACCTACTTTTCTTTGGTCAAAAATAAATAAGAAATATCATGCAACGATTTATTTTATATCTACGAGTGTATAAACTAAGAACTGACTGTTGCTGTTTTTGGATAAGTAAATTAGCAGTTAGCCAGTGTTTTTTGATATACCCATATTGACTGTCTGAAAATAATACTTTTTAACATCTCCATGATAACAAATTATTTAAAAAACCATTGACTTTAGCTTCGTTTTCTAACTAAAAATAAATCTGACGGATTGTAAATCTTTGAGATATAATAACAGATAGAGAGCGAATGTCCAATTGCAAAATCTTTAACATCTTTAAGAAAGTAAAGTCTGTTTTTAAAGTAAAATAACTCATAAAACACTTTGCATTAACAACCAACCAGCAGCAATGAGAATCGAAAGGTTTTTTTTGGTAAAAGTAGAAAAAATGCGTTCATTAGATCTGCAAATGTAATTCTTTTGCAATGCAATTATGTACGAGAAGAGTTGCGGTCTGCGCTCGCGTTTGTTATAAGCATTTAAATAATTATATAGAATTTAGCATTGTCCCGCTTGTTCACCAGCGTAGATTCTGATCCTGTGAGAACTTTAATTATTTTATTAAATTTAATAATTGTGAAAGTACAGGAAGACAAATAAAATTATCTGGCTAAAAAAAATGTACAGTGACAGTATTAAGTTCCAGATCCAGCAGCGTTATTTAATGCAACGATTTTTTGATATTTTGTTAGATAAGTTTATAGGGTTGGTCAAGTACTATAATTTTATTTCATAAAAGTGAATAATGGCTTAAAATGGTGCTAATTTCAAAATAATATTATATGTCTATAATGTAACAAAGGAGTGCTAATTATAAGTCTATTATATGTTTTCGTGGTTCATTTGACCTCGAGTGGCACTTACATTTCGCAGTAGATATTTCTATCGGTAATATCATTTTGGGCATTAAGAAACTCAAAGGTAATCGCTAATTGAAATACAATACACGATTCTTTAGGATTTTTAATAATTCATTGCTTTTTATTATTCTTTATAATAGTCTGTATTAGATTAGTAAGTTCTTGGTAAAGTGTCAGACGTGAATAATCTTATATTTAAAATTTCCATGTCACAATGTTAGTTACCGTACTCCTCCGAAACGGCTTCACCGATCTCCACCAAACTCCACATGCGCATTCAGTAGGTCTGAGAATCGGCTACTATCTATAATTTATAAGGCAACACAACGTTTGCCGGGTCAGCTAGTCTCTTATATATAAAATTTCCATGTCACAATGTTAGTTACCGTACTCCTCCGAAACGGCTTGACCGATTTTTACCAGATTTTATACGCGTATTCAGTAGGTCTGAGAATCTGCTACTATCTATAATTTATATGGCAAAACAACGTTTTCCGGGTCAGCTAGTACTTTAATATAAATGTTGAGCTTAAAGTAGACAGGTAGACTATACAAAATAGTACAATAAAGAGGAATTTGAGAAAGTAAAACCAATCTTAAGAAAAAACCTAGTAAACAAAACTGTACCTATTACATCACTTGTATATGAATGGAACAAAACATGAGCAGTTGGAATTAATCTCCATTCTTTAAGCTTATGAACAATGAATGAAGGAATGCGGGTACTCAACCCTCGTAATAGTTAAATGATGACACACCATGTACTACAAGCATCTATGAGCATAACCAATAAAGGTCTATTCTAAAATTAGAGGCAAACCTACCTATTAGATTGAAAAAGCAATTCTACAATTAAGTAAATCTCCTTTGTACCTTCCATATAACGTATTTATTTTTATTATTAAATTATTATTATTATTTAATTATTAATATTATTATTTATTTTAAAGGTTACTTATAATTACTATAGCTATTCATTTTTTTGAGTATATATAGAATGATTCTCGAACTTTATCGTAGTAGCACAGAATATAATTAAAGTAGTACAATTTGTAGTAGTAGTTATCGATACCAAGAGACAATCGGAATTGACACGGGTGAAGTCTCGGACTAGAGCATATTTAATGTTTAAATTTAATTATATTAACAGCATATTTTTATAAACTAAATGAAAAGTTCTGTGGTTCAGTAAATTGTTGAATATGTAACGAAGACGGCTGTGCGTTGAATTTTAAATTGTTTCTCTTTATATCAACTGTACCTACTAGAAAGTGTTCCCATTTAAAATTTAAGTCTTACTCAAAAACTCACTTACTGAAAAAGTCGACTTACTGAAAAAGTCTAAAATAGTAGTTCTGTAACTTCACCGTGGATATGGCATATTGCTAGTTGACAATCTATAGCGCCGGACTATCATCAAAGACGTCATTTTTGTAGTCAAAAATTCTAATGAACAAGTTAAAATAAACAATCATTCAGAAAATATTCTCGTGGTATTCTGCGCAACTAGATTTAATTGGCTTCAATTGAATTGCTACGAGTATTAATATTGCCTTATGAATACTCTTCAGGAATGTAATAACAATTGCCGCAATCTGTGGAATTGGGTTGCACTTGCATTCTGCTATTCAGATTGGTGAAATCGCTAGATATGGATGGTCACATCACTAGAATGTATAGAGAAAATCGCGCGCCTAAGTTAGGTACTTCTTTTTCCACTGACTTTGGACTGTTTTTGCATACCTATACGTGGTCCGAGTGGTTATTTTTCAGAAATTAATCTGATTGTCAATCCTCGAGAAGTGACATGTAAATGCCTTGAAATGTTGAGCATTGAAACAATACTAAAAGTTATAAGCACCACGCGATTAAAACTGAGAAATGGTTTAATTTCTATTCAACATCGCGAAAACAGAAGAAAAATCTATAGCTATTTTTCATCAATTTCAAGTAGGTAAAGTTATTTCGATAACCAAACACTTAACCTTTTAAATACAATAACTTAATCATTAATTGTCATGATCGTTTCTACAATATCTTTTATATCGCAATAGAATGTTGTTTCTCTGAAGCAAATCTTTTACGTATTAAGGTTGGCTAACGCAATGTTATTGGCTCACAATAGGGCAATTGCGCGGAACCAAAGTATAAGCAGTCAAATTGTGTATGAATTGTAACATTGTCACCATATAAAGTGCTCAGTAAACGTAATGGACTATTCCATTCGTATTGGAGTAATTCCATCATTTTAGAGTTCCGTAGTACCCAAAAGGAAAAAAATCAACTGTCTAGCTATTAGGGTTCATGAAATACAGGGTATTTTTGTACATCCATTATAGGTAATTTAATGTAGTAAGTAAACATAAACAGTAGTTTTACTATCTGTGGTTTGATAACCTTTGTTCCGAATTAGTTTCAGTAGGTAAGTTGCTATTTTTATCGTTTTTAAAAATGGATGCCGTCACGTAGCACCCAATTTAGAAGTTCGAAGTCTCATTAAATTAATGATAATTAAATTATCTATCGTATAGTTATTACCTACTATTAAAAACAAATCTATCGTTTGTTTAATTTTAACTGACGAAAAGGATCTGAAATGATATTGTGAATTGAAAAGATAAACAGTTTGTTATTTTTTAGTGCTGGGTTTTTATAGTTTTCCTTTTAAAACGTAAAACAAAGTTTACCTCGGATTCTACGAATTTTGTCAAATGTTAACCCTGAAGAAGAGACCTGTAATGGTCTCCAAACGTTGAGCGTTGAAAACAGGCTAAGAGAAATAAACACTAAGCTATTAAAACCGAAAAATGAATTAAATCTTAGAACAAGATTGATCATTTTAGACAGAAATTAGCGTTTTTAAAAAATTGAAATGATAATATGACAAGTTAAATAGGAAAAATAAACAATCATACACTCTGCATTTATAAGATAAATAAATACATATTGCACGATATTATACACAGTGCAATCTAGCCCCTAAGCTCTAGGCTTGAACTATGAGTACTAGACAACGCTTATACTACATATTATACTTTTTTGTTGAAAATAAATAATTATACAAATGATACATAGAAAATATACCCAAACCATAAAGCAATATCTAATGTATTTTTAAGCATTTTAAATTCCTGCACCCGGCGGTCATCGAACCCGCAACCTTCTACATTGCAATCAGACCTTCGCCCGACGCGCAGAGATCCCCAAAGTTTTACATCAGTGCCTATCTGTCATTAGAGTCATTACCTCATTCTATCCACGTCTTTTTAGTTTCAAGTCCATAATAACTGGGTTCGTTAATTTTAAACATCTTCTTTGTGCGTTGTTATTCTTAACTTTCACTCCGGATGTATGAAAAACCATCGGTCTCGGTGAGGTGTCGGTAAAAACCAACGAGGTTTCGAACTCAAGGTCGTCTGATCTGTTCAGTTGAACGCACGTTTTGTGGGAAAAAAACTGTCGTTATTGATCATGACGATGTCGTAATCTTGGACTTTCGTGGTATTTTAAAATGGGTTCCGATGGTTTTTGCTTGTGGTTGTTTTTCATTTGGTTGTGTGACATTGAATAGTCGTAGTAAATTAAAGTACATATTGCATTACCTACGTAAAGTTTCAACCTGCACTAAGGCTGTTTTAATATAATATCAATTTTGACGGCCGCTGAAGGCCTTTGACGGCCTGCTAATGCGAGCGATGTTCCCGGTTGCATCCCTCGGGAGCCCAGAGTCCGCTGAGCCCCAAATTGTTTTATTATTAGGGGTCGACGCAGTAGGTAAGTCATCAATGACCATACCTTCTGCAAATGAATTAGGCAATATTTTTTTACGAACAACCGCCTCTGCCTGACCAACCCTTATAGGGATCAAGCAGTTTATCCGCCATCGCGCGGTGCGAACTTAAGGTTTGCTAGTCTCCCTCAGATCCCTTAGTCACCCTTTTCGACACCCACGGGAAGAGATGGAGTAACCATAATATTATGCCGGGGCTACATGTCATCAATTAACATCGAAATATAGAGAGAGAACTGAAGATCTTGTACAACAGACACTTTCCCTAGAACATACGATTAGAAAATAACACTTGCGCCTTTGCGATGTTGAGAAAGCGGAAAAGCAAGCGCCGCGCCGTGACATCTCATAAACAACTTTCCTTAGAGTTTTTCCAAGTAAATTGTATAGCTCTAAAATAAAATATAGTTACAGCCGAATACAGAAACGTTACTCAAAATTTGAGTTCTGCTTAAACAATTAAGCACCTCTCAAACTCAAAAATTACCATACTTATTTTAAATTTAGAAGCTGCTCAATTATTTAAGTATACTTCTCAAATTTAAGTGGCGTTTCTGTATTCGGCTGTAACTTATTTTACCTTGGTAAGTAGGTACCTTCTTTCCTATACCCTATTTCAGAAACTTAGATCAAAAATGTAAACAAAGAAGTGTACATTTTAAAGGAAAAAGTAAATAAAGAGCTCTCACTTTGAAATAAATGCATGGATTTTTTGTTTACATTTTTGATCTAAGTTTCTGAAATAGGGCAGTAAATATATCTTAAATTAGAAACTTAGATTGAAAATGTAGGTAGCTACATTTGATTAGATAAAAAACAGCAATACCTAAACTATAAAAACCGTAAAAGATAGAACATAAATAATTAAAACATCATAGGACAACATAGGTACTACAAAACTTAAAATAAAAGTGACTTTTGAAACAAAAAATATTAAACTTGTTATTGCTACCGCCATCTATTGGCAGCAATCATAAAACGTGTACTAGCGACCTCTATTACAAGTTTTTGTAACTAATCCATTTTTAATAGTAACCAACAGATGTCGCCAGTAAAAGTGAACATCTACTCAAATCCAGATGTCGCTACCGAATGTTTAACAAAAAGTATCAATGATGTCGGTAATAAAAGTTTATTACTACTTGATAAGAGATGGCGTTAGTAGTACAATTATTTTTAAACTCTTACCTTCCATAACGTACACGATGCTGCCGACATCTCCCTCTTTGATGATGAGGCTCCCGGCAGCATATTCGACAGGGTACATGCAGTCGACGATTTCCCGGATCTGTGTCATTTCAAGATTCTTCATGAAGTCATTGTCGAGGATTGCGCCCTTGATCAGCTCCCGTGATCTGAAAAGATGAAAATGAGAAATTAAGGTCTACCGTTTTGTGTATTTTTTTAGGTTCTTAAATTGAAATCGGATCTTTCAGGAAAATCTCGTTGCGTACATCTAGTTGGAATGTTAAGTCAAAACTGAGAAAGTTTGTCAGTCTCTTTGTTTGTTTGCTTTGTTTCAGCGTTTGGGAAGGTCTCTATTTCGCTAAGTAACTAAGCACGAACATTATTTAGGCCATTTTATCCCGATATTCCTTCGGGATCGGGGCTTACGCGGGCCGCCGCTTGTAGGTAGTTACTACTTACTAAATACTTCCATTACGGTTTTTACGACTGCTTTAAGCGGTAAGGCCGCCGCCAAACAAGGTATTGTTAAAAGGTATACGGTGTCTACAATAAAGAATGTATTCTATCATTTATTCTTACTTGCAAAATGGAATATGTATAGGTAAGTATAATAATCATGGCGTATATTGACGATAGTAGGTAAGTTACAAAGTTAAAAGGAAAACTATCTCAGGGAATATAGACTTTACAAGTTAACAAATAACTTAGGTAATAAGAAACATTTTTAAGGAAAATACATCTTTAAATTCATTCTTTATGTCTATCTAGTACCTACTATTTACTTCGAATTCGATTAATACATTATTAATGATATACCTAGTACCTTAAAAATCTTCACGTTAATCACAACATAAACACTTTAGAGATGATATTACTATGATACCTAGACCTACTATTCATTCTATTTGCTTAATCTTCTAATATATAAAATTTACATGTCACAGTGTTAGTTACCGTACTCCTCCGAAACGGCTTGACCGATTTTTATGAGATTTTGTATACGTATTCAGTAGGTCTGAGAATTGGCTACTATCTATAATTTATAAGGCAAAACAACGTTTGCCGGGTCAGCTAGTATAAATATATAAAACGCCAGTGAGTTTATAATCCTAAGTTTTTTACGTGAAGAGTCATTAGTTGTTGCAATTTCAATCACCTAGGCAAATCGCCATGAATTACGCAACCAAGTTCAATCAATGCAAGTTAACAGGAGACATTGTACAAAGACTGCAAATTATTGACGACAAGGAAACCTCACGATGTTCGCAAGGTTAAAGTACAAGTATCACGTCCATTATGTGCGCATAATGACAATAACCTCAAAATTATTACGGGAAATTGAAGTCTCATAAATGTCTGAGCACCGTAAATAGAGGTAGATTAGACACTTATCGTAAATAAAGAAAAGTATAGGCCATAAATAAGTCTATTGTTCAAGGATTTGCGAGGTCAATTATGGTTGATTTCGCTATTTATAGCTGCGTAGTTTAGCTTCTAAAACAAACTAAGATTCTTTGACTTTGAAAGCTCTTTAAAATATCGATATGATGAATCTTTAAAATATAATATGCTTATTTAAATATTTAGAGGAAAAAACATCTTGATAAATAACAAGCTCGATGTGATTAGAATTTTGCTCCTGAGGGTGAACTCTAAACACTTGTTTATGCTTAGTTTAGCAGATTTTGGAATCAATTCTACTTTGTACACGTTCACAGTAACTGTGCATCTGTTATATCATAGTTGGCATAACGAAGGGATTCGACATATCAGACCTGTGGGGTCAGGTACACAATTATTGTGACTTTGTCAAAAGCAAAGATTGCTTGCAGAATATGGTAATCTACCTTTTTAACCCAACTGAGCTTCTTTTTTTCTCAGGTTTAAAAGCAAATATACCTAAACCGTAGGCTAAACCAACAAGACATGTCATGCATACAGTATGACCTCTCTTCAACTTAGAATAGCTACTTACACTATATTTATATCCCTGCCCACTCCAAGACTTCAATTTTTTGCGTCTCGAGTCTATTCCGATGACATCATAAGCTTATTTGGGATCAGTTAAAAAATGTAGACAGGTTTGCCGAGCGATTATCAGGCAGATCTTTGAAATGTTGTTATACTGGTAAAGCGAGCTTAATCCTAGGTCATGTGAGATACGTAATAAAGACGGTATTAAGGATTCGCCATTGCATAGGCAATGGTGGATATTTTAAGTACATATACATTTAATTCTAATACTTATTAGGTAACAGCTTTATTATATTGAAAATACTATCAACAATAAAGTAACACAAGGAAACTTTGGAATGAAAAGGAAAAAATTGGTTTTTATCATCTAGGTATTTTAGATAGTACGATAGCCGTACAGAATCATAGCAGGAAAAACGAATACTAATATTTCCAGGAAAATGAAGTTTTTCGATATCCATTTTTAGAAGAAATCCCCAACTTAACATCAAAATGTTTTTTTACAAACGGTCAAAGTTGTCATTAGTTCAACCCAGCCAAGAAAAGCCTAACTAGAAACTGACAACAATTTGTTGCCCATACTTCAATGCACCGTGACAGCTTGCAGCAAGGCCACGCATGTCGTATCACATACAAAGTTCGAACGTAATGATACCAAATAAGTTGAAATGAAGGCACACAAGCTAACACACGTTGGCCTAGAGGAACATGTTGAAGAAATTCAATCACAACTGATTGATTGACGATAATCAGCATGGCAAAGTGCATGCGATTTGTTATCTACCTACCTTAAGATAGAACAGCATATTCTTTTTTACTGTATGCACATATTAACTTTTATTTGCTAGGTGATTCGAAGTGCGTTCAGATACGAGTATAACAACATCGGTCACGTGCGAGTCGGACTTGCGTACAAAGCGTTCACTTTATTACAACAAAAATAAATCATCTGTGAAAATTTCAACCGTCTATCTATCACGGTTTATGAGATACAGCCTGGTGATAGGACAGACAAACAGACGGACAGTAAAGTCTTAGTAAAAGGATCCCGTTTTCACCTTTTGATTTACTCCGTGCCTAGCGTCGGATACCTACTGTCGGTAGGTACTAATCAATGGGTTAGTTAGTAAGTACACCAGCAACTATTTGTTGTGATTTGAACCTGAACTACCTGGTGACCTAATAAAAAACAGACAAAAATCCATACATTAAAACGGATTTCACGACTGGGCACTTAATTTATTTAAATTAACATGAAGGTAGGTACTTAAAACAATGGCAAATTATTTAGGAATGACATGAATTTAAATGGGTATTATATAACTTAGGTATAGAGAAACATTTGTTTTCAAAATTACGAGTTTTAAGATTGTGAGCTAGACACGAATACTAAAATTAGCATCTATTTTAAGAATCGTTAATTTTTCTCATTCCTATTAATATTTACGTAATGAAACGTCCAGATGCTCAACAAAAAAATTTCATTTCGCACGAATGACATTTTCCGTATGTGCAAAACTAACATTTACATTTCAAATCTTTGATGTTTCAAAGATTGAAAAGAGTCAAAAGCAAAACATCTAAACGGAGATACTCACTTGTGAACCTTTGGGATTTTTATCAACTTCATTTCATGGTCACTGTTGAATGCTGAAAGAGGTTCAGCCGAAATTGCTGTCCTTTTAAGCCTCGGTTCGCCTAAATGATACACCCTTGTATTTTCAATCCCAGGAGTTTTAATTACAAAGCATTCCTCTTCTTCAGCGCCGTTCTTGTGACTATCAATAATTTGTCTCGTCAATGGCTTCACCACTTGTCTGTACTTGTCAATTTCATTCTTCAAGTACCGTATTTTTGCATCCTTATCGTCAATTTCATTTTCCAATAGCGCTATTATTTTATCTCTTCTTTTCAACTCCTCTGTTTTTTCCATCACTAATCGTTTCATTTCCAAGTATTTTTTCTCCAACTTGAACGTGTGGTCCATTTGGCACTGTTTCGTGTGTGTTTGTGACATTTTTAGCACTCTTGTTTAAATTGTCCACTTAGCACTTAATACGTCTCACATAATCACCTTTAAAACCAGTTTTTAATATAAAATACGTTTACCGAAACAGTTTACAGGCCGGCATCGAGTTATTATGTTATCAATAAACCTATCATCGAAGAAAGATAAAATCGACGTCCGCGCTCTTCAACGTTTGTACTAGTACAAAAAGGTATTGCGTGTATTTTATTGAACTATATTCAATAGTTAGTTCTCTCAATGGGGCCAGTGACACAATGACAACATTAGAATTAATTACGTCACTGATGGTTTATTGTATGTTAAAAAATATTGCGGAGAGTGATTGAATGTAGGAGCGACCTCCTCGTCGAGTTATCCAAGTAGCCAATGACGGTTACATGCATTCTTGTATGTTCATATTAGAATGTGTTGGCCGTCAGTCTGGTTTAGTTTTAATTGGTTTTCATTAAACATAATTAATGGGACAGATTAATAAACAATGTTGGGCCACGTCAAATGGAATAAGACGCCTTGGGCAAGGATTTTTTTTCAACGACTGTCGGTGCATTTTAAGTCTACTTTACATAATAATTATATACAAGTATAAAAATACTTGAATGAAATTCGATATTATCATATTAAAATCCACGTTATATCACAGCCAATCAAATTAAAGGAGGAAATGAATGGTTTATTTTTACAACATGTTATTATCTGTAATAAATAACACAGTCTATCATTGATAAATAACAATAAAATATTTCACTACCAAAATTTAGTTTATATCGTTAATAACAGGTTTGAATTGATGGAAACTGTAGGCGTTCAGTCTAGCTAGACTTATGAAGTATTCATGTTTTCACACTTGTCTAGTCTGGATTACTAATTTATGCTAAGAAACGTGCATTAATAATATTAACGTCTGTTGATTGATTAGGATCTATTAATATAACTTCACATGAATGAATATTGAATAAAGTCTTTCCCACTGGCTTTTTATTAACCGATTTAAAAAAAAAGGGAGGTTCTTATTACGGCTGTACTCCTCCTTTTAAGCTCCGATCGCAATTATTATTTTTTTATTTGAAAGGTCTAAATTGGTCTCATACGAATTTGGTGAAGATCTTTAAAGTGATGAGCAGAATAGTATCCCAGAATGCAGTACATTTTATTTTTTGGACTTTAATCAATATAATCAACTCCTAAAGAACTAGGTTCAGATTGATGCAACGGTTATGTCGGTGGAGACTCTTAGTGTCCAAACCGGTTTGACAAGAGTGTAGGTGAAAATTTCGGTAAAGGTTGCACTCCTTTCTAAGTGTAAGGTCAGACAAACTGGAGACAGGAAATTTGATTCACGCGCAGGTGTGTCATGATCATGAGCTAGGTGCACTTCCAAGGTGAATATTCATTGCTTTTAAAGCACCTGAGTCAACAGACTACTACAACAGCTACTTTAACAGAAGAAAAACGAAGATAAACTTAAAAATTGGAAGTCCATATTAAACCTAGAAAACCTTGAGATTACCTATAGGTACAGATTATCTCAATCGGAATCCCTATTAATAGAAAATTCGATTTTTTTTTAACAATAACTTTTATCTTTATTAGGAGCTGCGTTGTGGCTATATAAATGATCTAGTGAATACGTGAAATATATTATCTATATGCTAAGCATATAGATAAATTGTCGCTTTTATTGACTGTAAGAAAGGCAATAAGGAGGGGTCAAGAAAGAACCGTGATTTAAATAAGTTCAAATCGTGGTCGCGAATTTCGAAATTATAATAGTAAAGTACGTACGTCAATATTCAGTTGGTAACTAAGTAGGTAGGTAAGTACTCCCTTACCAAATCATTTAAAATCCTTGACCCTAAGGTCAGAGATGTGTAGAAGTTACAACTACATATACCTAACTCATAAGAAGCGTGACTTTAAGACATATCTTAAAACATGTAAATGCAATTTATTAATTATGTTAAGTCTCTTACAATTAATATCTTGCGTTAATCTGTACCTACTTATATATTATATCAACATAATAAAATTTACCGACTCCTACTTGTTGTGTTGTTCTAATTCTAATACCTAATATCTTAATATATCAACAAATAGAAACAAATTAAAAATATTGATGTAACGAATGTTAGGCATGTGTGGGAAAAAAGCGGATTATAGACTAAAGTAATAAGAAACACACCAAACAGACAAGACATCATAATAGTGTTCACAGTGTGTAACAGTTTGTTAGCCATTTTGATATTGACCTAGACCCGCTTACATTGACTGTTGGATGAAAGCCCAAATAGCGTTCCGAGGCATTAAGCTTTATTTAATTAATTTGTACTACGCTGGTCCAATAAAATTATAACAATTATTTAATTAATGTCGATGCATACCTACTCATTAAATAGTAATACAAACTATACGAGGTTAGAAATATTTTAAAGAAACAATACTTCTGCAAAAACACAACGCATGATCGACGGAGATCGGGATTCGAAATATTTCTAAGAAATCCCAGTGCAGGCTTAAGCACTTAAAAATAAAATACAATTTACGAGATTACTTCTGAACTACGAGATTTCTATTTTAAACCAATTTGTAGGAAGGTTTTGAGTAGGTGGGTACATCCCTTTCGGCGACCCGATATAAAGAAATAACTATAAATAGAAAGCCACTGTTATACTAAAACGAGAATTTATTAGATATTATGAGAATTCATACTATTTTAGGATTTTAGAAATGTAACATTATCATCCTAAAAGGAAAACTATATTGCAACCTGAACGTCAAAATATCGATTTCAAAAATAAATCTTTTAAACAAAAGCAATGTCTATTTTATAATAATATGCAAATGACTACGATACCTATATTTATTGGTAGTTAGCAATAATATACGAAGCAAATTACTTAGCGTGCAGTAATGATCAACAGTTTATAGTTAAAAGCGAACGACAAAGTTGGTTCAATAAATAACCAACATCATTAGTATTATGACGTTGCTTCAAATTGTTGGCACAATAATAGTTATCTCTTTATAAAGTTAGATTTTTCTTCATCTGTTGCGATGTTTCATTGAATTTTAACTCATTTTCCGGTTTTAATCGCGTTGCTTTTATTGTTATTAGCATTTAATCAACACCCAACGTTTCGAGATCCTCAGGGTAGACTGAGGACTATATTATATGTACTAGACTATATATACTACTGACCGAACTAAATGATATTTACAAAATTTTACACAACAATTTTATAAATTGCATTTATCATTCAAAACTAATTGGCATTACTTGGTTGTAATCCACTTCTAAATTTATCAATAACACTTACCTACCTACCTATTATCTAAACCAATCATCAGTGTACCTATATCTAAAAATAGAAGTGCAAATTTAAACGCGTGCATCAATATCAAGCTTCTTTTATTCATTGTGACATTCACATTATCGTTTTGAATCGTCAGCAACCGTATCTTCGGAACGCAACATTCGCAACAACGCAACTCATGGGAGGCGATACAAGAAACTCATGGGAATATAAGTAATGATAAGCATGGTGTTAGTTTTATTGATGCCATAAGATTTAAAAAGATTAGTTTTTGCCAAAAATTAATAACCATTTCTTCAAAAAAGGTAAGTATTATTTTTATAAAGTATAAATAAAAAAAATTAAGTACAATTTAAATAATATAGAGCATAGCTTGGCCACTATTACAAGTCACAACTGATGGTACTTTGATGCGGTTTAAGATAAAGCACCTTAAAAGGACCTGTAACTCGCAATTCGAAAACCCCTAAATAGTACTTACCAGGAATGGGTAACACTCTCAGACAACCGATTCTAATTTGTCGCAGTGAAAATGATGATGCAAAACGCTTAACAACCTCCACCACCAAAAATCGATGTCGCATTTTAGTCTCCTTTAGGACGTACGATGCGGCGCGGTAAGAAGGTAAAAAACGAAAAGGTTGTGTGCAGTTCAGAAGAACACTTCCCAAAATGTTTCCGACAAGCTAGCATTTTTTTATCTTTGAAGAATGTAGGTACTTATAATGAGCATTATGTAGGCACTTAATTTTAATCTTAATTTACGATCGGAAGCAAAAGGCTTAGCTATAGCTGTTGACGCTGACCATGACGTAGCTCAATGTAAAGCTAAAAATATGTTACTTTCAACGCAACTAATACTGGAAGCCTTTAAGGATTATATCCTACCATATTCCTTTAAGGTTCCCACTGTTCCCATTCATTAATTACACCTAATAATAATTAGAGTTTCCCAAAAATTACATCGACAAAAAAAGGGATAATGTCATCAAAGTGATATTAATAATAATAATAAATCATTTATTTCAGATAAAATCCATATGTCACAATCGAAATTAAATTAGATTAGATTAAAACCAAATTATAATAAAACTAAATTAAAACGTAAAATTTCCTATAGTTTCTCACCCATCATTACCCTCATCCACCGATTTTGTATGGGGCAATCATACCGGGCAACAATCATCTGCAGGATGCCGTTGCAGCTACCGCTATTATGTATACCTACTAACGTAACAATATCAACTGTTATCTGTATCAAAAAAAACCTAAAGTAATGACGTCACAGCCACACTTAATCTAGTTTTTGAAGTTGACAGGTCGCAGACAAAGCTATTTGCAAATGACGTTATCGAACCTCTGAAAACCATTAGCGGAGAGTTATGGGTGGTGATAATGATATTTGTAAAACTGATTATTATCGGACAATGTTATTTACATTGATTTTCGTAAGGATATTTTTGTAGACATTTCATGGTCGATATAATTGCGATATTTGAAATAAAACAATGAAAAGAAAACATACTTAGTAGGTACATAACAGTCATGTCTGTACTGAACAGAAAACACTTAAATACATACCTATATAGGTAGGTAATATAAGTTTTTGGTTACCGCCAACTATGTTTACCATTTAATATACATACCTAATATTAAACACTTGAAATATCTTTCTTCCGAAACAAACTAATATACTTAATGTAGAAACTTCTAGAATTTTTCAAAGTGTTTTATAGGCATACAAATGTCAATTATTTTTAAAATTAATACATAAACTATTTAAATTATTATTTTCGATGGGCAGATAATATAGGTTAAAAATAATTTTGGTTACCGTTCCATAAGTGTGTCAATTATATTTTTCGACCTTAGTTTAGCAACTAGTGTAACAGCTATTGCAAAGTTATTACTAATGATTTTATAGAAAGCTCCGGACAAGATCAAATCGCAAATAAACATCAGTGCAAAAAATAAAATTCAGATAATTACTATCGTAAAATAGCAATTTACGGACCTTGACACACATTTCTTTACAAAAAATACAAGCATCTGTTTGGAAAGTGTCACAGGTTCGTGTCACGGTGAAAAAAAAATAGATTTTGTTAAATAACTAGCCAGATATTTTGGGAACCCTTCGGCAACTTTGAAGATGACAGCTGAAAATATTTCAGAGTATATTTCTACAAAATATTTCACAAGATTTATGGGGTCATTCGAATGTTGTATGCATTAAGAAGCGAAATCTGATTCAGCAAACATCTTTGTTCGTTTTACGTACTTTTCGACAAACAAATCATAATTCTCGTGATTTTCATGTAGGCACTTCTTATTTGGCAATGTTTACACATATACGTTTTACAGCTGCCCAAACATTTTGTTTAAGAAGTGATGTGCTGGTAGTTCTAAATTTATCAGTCTGTTATACCTAATCTTGGTATTTAATGTTGTAGGTACAATATCTGTAAAGCCGTATTTTCAGGGGCGTCTCTAGGTCATGTAGCGCCCGTGTGCAAATATCTCCTTGGCGCCCTCTAGTAAGAGTTAAGAGTGATATGGAATAATAAAGGTACAAACAGCAGTAGGTACTAACTTGACGTAGGTACCCCTAATATTAGAAACAATAGGTACCTACATACACCGATATCTTTTGAATAAAATGTCCGAATTGAATAATTCAAAAGGTCCTAGAAAGGTATTGAATTTGTCTTGAATATGAAGTAATTTATTTTACCATTAATAAATACCAAGGTACAAAATAAAAGGTTATTAAAGCGACGGCATGTTCACGAGTTTCAGGTCGGCAGTGGCACACGTACGTAGGGTTTTTTCCCCTTCCCCATTCCGACCGCCATATCCGTAGCCTCCATGAACACGTTCAAATTCCATCCCCATTTCACCCACATGACCGTTCAGATCACCACCCAAAACGTTTCCTGTGACAACGAGATAGCCCCAAGGACCTCGCCGAGTTTATCCCAAAACCACCTCTCATCAGCGTCGCTACAACCGACTTGTGGTGCGTAAGTACTTACGACGTAAGCAGGAACCCCCCCAATAAGCACCTTCACGCACATAAGTCGATCGCTAAAGCGATTCACCTCCAAGATATCGCCATGCAATCCCTCAGCGAGCACCACAGCCACCTCGTTCTTTCCACCAGGTGCACCCGTGTAGATCAGTTTGTTGCCTTCCGCCTGAAGAGTACGTCGGCCAGCTCCCTCGCGCGTCCGGTTAGCGTGAGAATGTTCCACGTTGCGAAGCCGAGTTTCACCTTGTATTTCGGGGCTCGCGTCTTTGGCCGTACCCGCCCGGTAGCCCTCGTCCACTTACCACAGGAGTCGGGCGAAGCTCTTGTGCGCCGTTATACGGCGGCGCCCTATCCGTGTGGCAATCATTTTTTGAACTCCCATAAAAGATTTGGCGAATTTCGACTTTTACGGGAGCGACTGCCGTCTGAGTTCTGACCTCCCAACCCCGAAGGGAAAGTCTGCGCCAGAACCTCGTCCGTTTATCAGCAGGTGCACCAAGCTAGCAGGTGAGGTTGGCTTGGGCCCAAAGATCTTAGTGGGCCCCATTCACACCCAGTGGGCCCCATACACACGTTTCTGTTTATAAATCTAAATATTATTTAAGTCTTTATGTAATTGTATTTTGATATAAAGAAATGATTCTTAATTTACTTGTTTTATGTAATTCTTATAAAATATGCTATTTTCATACCTATCAAGGTATGAAAACGCAAAATCATTAATCGTATCAGGCGTCATTTTTCCTCGCCACTCAATCATTAACATCGACACGTTGTCATTATCTTCAAGTCATCTTTTAAAAATTTGATATTTCTCCTAAAATATTAGCTTTACACTGGTGCCTCTTTTACCATTTTCTATTATATTAATCAAGTAATTAATAAAGTACAAAAGATTTGCACTGGCACAGGGTTTAATATTTTTTCATAAAAATAAGCAAAAAAAAATTCCGGTTGAAGAATCACCCTCCCGACACGCGATTTTGAGTAAATAGCGATGCGGCATTTAGCCCTAATATACCATTTCGGATTACCATCGCATACCTACCTACCTAACGTAGACCATAGTAGAATCTTTAAAAATAAATATGAAATAAAATGAACCTCGTAGTTTCCGAAATGCGATTCTGACACGGGGGCTGGGTGTGAACGCCGCGGTCTCAGGGGCGCCGCGGCGCCCGTGTGCTGTGCACACCCTGCACACCCGCTAGAGACGCCCCTGCGTATTTTGTTAGTAAACAATTATGTTTTAGGAGATCAATACTTTTTTATCGTTTACTTACAGTTGATTACAGGTTTATTAAAAGACTAAACAATTGGTTTAATTACAGCTATTGTACTAACTGTCAGGAAACTTCATCATATTTCATGATTCATAGATTTTTCATCTTGAACACTGAACACTGCTTGTGTACTATTTCAACTTTAGCGGTAAAGCAAACTGTAGATTTATTTAATCGATCTAACTAGATAAATAAACCTTAGTTGCTACTACGGAAGATTCGGAAAATTTCTGTTGGAGATTGCCAAACAAATCAAGGATAAAATTAGAACAAATACTCTTCGACTGAACAGCAAATATTCTATGACATTTTGAAGTATGTAATGATGAGTAACCAATATTTTCACCTTTACCTAATGTTTAATTGCGCTCCTTAAAGTAAACTGCAATAAAGCCAAGAATTTATATCGTTTCCTGAGTGTGATTTCTGTAATAAATCGAATACAATCGGATCCAAACTTCACGGAATAACAGCTGAAGGTTGATCTCAATACGTCTATCCATTGAAGCGAAACCTAACCAAATATACCTACATACCTCTACTACCTATTTATAATAACTATAATATTATACCTTTGTCATAAAAAACATTATATTTTGTATGCAAAGTTTCTCGAAAATTGTATCCGACCCTGATTTTTATATTAACAATATCATTATTGAAGATTTTTAATGTTAGTGGAAAGGATCGTTTTTATTATCATTTGCGAGTGTTAAGTTTTTTATAAAGTGTCTTTTTATATTAAAATATAACTTTGTTTACCTAGTAGGTAAATGGTAGGTTATAATAAAATTATACTGTACATTTTTTGATCAATTAAATTTATATACAAATTACCAATAACGTTTAAAAAAACCTGTTTATTAAAAAAAGGAAGGCCTGCTTCATTTTGTGAAATAAATTAAAATGCATTACTACCATTGATCATAATAACAATCTAAACGACGACATTCTGAATTAAAGAGCGCCCATACATTGAATGAGGTCATAAAGGGAACATTGAAATCATGTGAGTATGTTATGAAAGATTTCAGTTAAATTTAAGATTCAAATGAATATTTTGAGAGTAGGTACCTACCTACCTATGTGGCATAATACGAAGATGATATGGACAAACATAATAAAAGCTAGTATAAGTATTTAAGTAGGTACTTATTAACTTATTTTGTGTATGGTATTCGTTACGTTTTGCATATCTACAATTAAAATCAGCATCAACATAAGCGCTGCTATGTTATCTATAAGTCTATTCATCTATGAATAGACAAAGCACGATTTAAAAATGGTAGTGCCATGATTTTTATATGGTGGTCATTAAGTTTTATTTGTAGCAGATACACCTAGATCTACAATACATGATATTAATACAGATGCTACTACGTAGCCTTTTATATTACGGGGACAATGGATGATGATTAACTACTGAAAAATGTAACTTTTTAAATCATGAAACTTCAAGCAAGGTGTTGCAGATGGCGTAATGCCTTAGGACAAGTCTTTATTGGTGTAAAAAGTAGACAACAATATGAATCTACTTCGAGGACACAGATAAGTAATATTATAATAACCCTACTACTTTCCAAGGCGAAGAGAGACCTAATACCTACTCCATAATATGAGATGTGAGAATATTAATTGCTCTTCAGACAGAAATTTAATCCACATGTTCACGTGCAAATAACCATTTGGAGAAAATCTATGGATAGATTAACCTCTACATTAAGCATAATAACACTACAAACTCGTTGTAAATAAACCGAATATAAACTGCCAACAAAAAAGATAAACATAATTTTCCGCTCATACTCCCATATTACGTGAAAACCTTATTTAAACAATTGTTAATAACCCGATGAACCGGTTTTATCACTTGACATTTAAGTCAATTAATGTCGTATTTCGGTAAACGTGTTTTATTTTAAAAATTCGCGAAGCAATGTGCGTTTGTTCGATACCAACGTCGCGAAGCCACTGAGTAATTTTCTTCGCTTCACTTCTAAACCGCATTAGTTTCATCAGTCTTTTAGTCTACATCAATCCGTCAGTCAATCAGTTAATTCAAAACAGTGTTCAATGACCATAGAAGCTGAGCAGCTGTTCACACTTTACAGTTGAATAATTTCTAATTTATTTTTATAAGTTTGTTTACGTTTCTATTTAGAACGTTTGAAACATCTGAAATGGTTTAATTTTTCGAATTCTGGAGCTTTGAAATAGCTTTTACAACGCTATAATGGAGCGACGAGTTATTGGGTGCCATAATGGCAAAAAAATCTGTAAAATAAATAACTACCTATCGTTATCATTTGAGAAATATGAATTGGGTTACCTTATTTTATTTAGGTATGTAACTAGAAGAAAATTGGTCCATTTGAATGAATTAATTAATTATTGCAACTATAACTACCTACTAACTGAAAATATAATTTGCACTAAAATTCAAAAATTGCAGAGTGAGAGGAAGAGAAGCGAAGGATATAATTATTGCGACAGAAATTATATTTTATAGCAGAATCAAATATAGCAAAGAACACTCGCGCATAAGAGAACTGCATGATGCCACAGGCAGATACATAGACATTTGAAATTTATAACATCCCTTTTTCCATCGCGAAAAAGAGTACACTGAAAATAGGTGACATTGAGGACAATTAGAAGAAGAATTTTATTGTCTTCTATTATCATAAGTCTGCTCTTTACATCCTATTAATAACATTCAGTTAGATTATATTATGTAAGCGCGAGTAGGTAAATACTTTATTTAGTACTCCCAATACCAATCTACGAACCAATTTATGATTGGCGTCGATTATTTTTCATTAATATTAATGTTAGTAATATCCACTTAGTCTGGTCTATTTGCGTTCCCGGTCTGACCTTCAAACTATTTGCCATAATATCTTTGGGCTATTATATAGCGAATAACAATAAAATTGCCTATAGACCATGGAATTTTAAAAACCGATAAAAGAGTTAATTCATGCGGTCTGATTAGGTTCTGCATTTGAATTGTTTGCCGTGTTGAAATTGTTCAGGGTACAAAAAATTGTGATGTTCGTGTTTATTATATTGATCCTGAATCCTGAAGAAAACAATCCTCCAATTCTAAATAAGAGACCTGTAAAAGTCTCAAAACGTTAAGCATTGAAAAAATACTAAAACAAATAAACACCACGCGATTAAAATCGAAACTATAAGTTTAATTTCAATCCCACATCGCGAAAACATGAAAAATCTATGTTCATAATGATATTAATTTTTTTATCAGTAAACCAAAACAGGAATTCTCAATTCCTTGCGTTATTTCTTAATTTTTTATGTACTACAATTTTGGCTACAGGTAAGAACTACATGAGTTAGCTCCTGCAATTTAGAGTTAAAAGTAAGGCCCTGGAGTTGTTTTCGTTAGGTAAGTTCCCCTAAAGATGCCAAATTTTATTGGAGAGACGGTCATTCTGAGCCGGTATTTTTGTCTTGTTTATGTTTAATGTTTATATTAATTCAGTCAGGCTGAAAGTGAAGGCAAACTTTAATTTTCCTCTGAATTGCCAAATTTTATGAACCTTTAAACCTAGCTATAGGTACTCTAGCCTTGTAGTCCCGGCATAGAATAGGGCTATCCCATCTTTTGCTGTGGGGGTGGGTGGCGGGTAAATTGATTGGTCTCTAAAAGGGCTGGTGTCAGGTAGGCGGCAGACCGTAAAAACAGTGCCATTGCAGTAGGAATAATCAATGCTGACTTTCCGGTCTGTGCCGACCCTAAATCATTTGTGGTTTCAGCAAACATGGGCTTCCGAGAGGGATGCAACCGGAAACATCGCTTAGATAAGTGAAACCTAGCTTTATCCGGGTTATTGTACATTTGTCACAAAGTTAATTCATTACGAAAAAAAGTATGTGTAAATTTGTCACAGTTCTTTATTTTGTGATAAAATACTTGTTTTATATTTTAAACTATAGTTAATTCGTCACAATGTTTTTCCTAGTCCTACTCCTTCTCCTTCCTTCTTTTCGTGTAGGTAGTGGTGTGGCTCACTTAGGGTTAGAGTTTTCAGGTCGCCCTAAGGCCTTTAACTTGACCAACTAATTCCTACTTCTAATTAAGTTAAGACGACTGTGAAATCTACTACGTGCTCTTCCTAAAGAAAAGACGTTATTTCATTGTACGTATACCGTCGGCCTATGTTTCGAAATTATGTCGGTGGATGATGATAGCCGTTAAGACAATAGTGATGAATTTATTAAAGCTGTTTTAATATATTATTTAAGGTAAAAACACATTAAAATTTAACAATATTATATTCCGTATGTTTCGACTGCGCCATCTGGAATCACAAACAATACCACTATGCCTCCGCTACTCCACGGTAGATGGCGCTGATCTCAACTTTTATTTTCTACAAACATATTTTCAAGAAAATAAATTAGAACATTTAATTTATCAAGCAAGTCAAAACAAACACAAAATGAATTATTTACTGAGACTTCGAATGATTTATTAAATGTTAGAACTTAAGATTTATGTTCAATATGTCACGATTTTCTTGACATTTTTACAATCACTTTGCTCTAAGTATCGGATTTCAAACAGATATCCATTTAGATACAGTAATTGTTAACTGATATGTAAATAAGAACCTGCATAACATTCTAGTAGGTATATTACATATTATTTACTAGGTATATAATAATTATTGAGAAGCTAAATGGAGTTAGTTGCAATAAAAAGATTTTTTATATAAGCCAAAATGCACTGTAGGGCAAGGTCCTTCTCTCAGAGGGGTTGGGAGCCTAATCTGGATTGGCAAATTTCCCATGCCTTCGAATCGCGGTGAATCTAAGGCATGTCAGTTTCCTCGCAATGTTTTCCTTCACCGTAAGAGCGATATTAATATAGGAAACAATAACTTTAAGTACCAAACTCAAGTAAGTCCATAAAACTTATCGTTTAGTTGCATTTGGTTCAATTCGCAGTTCGTCCGATTTTTTATTGGTCTAACTCGCGAAATGGCCCAACTGCGAATCGGACCAATCGAGAATTGAACTAACTGCGAATTGGACCTCTTTTTTGTCATTTGTACCAAATGCGAGTACCTAAACAAAAACTTATCTACAAGGCAAAATAGAAACAGACCAAATCCAAACGCCCGAATGATCAAATTGAAGCACATAATAAATATGTAGATGGCTGGTACTAACTTTAAGTCCTCTTGACACAACAATAAAGACGGCCAGTTGAAATTGATTGCGTGGTCGTTGATGAACCGTGTCTTGTTAAACTAAAAATAGACCGTCCAGTGTCCACACAAATGACAATTTGTTGTAGTTCGGAGTGTTCGGTCGGTGTACGTTGCTACTAACGTAGGTATTTTGTATAGAGTTTTTCTAGGCAATCTACGCACTTTTTATAATAACCCCCTTACTTATAAACGATGACTAACACTCGTATTTATAGACGCATCTGAGTGATTACTTTGGCTAAGCAATTCCCTGTTTTGCTCTTATTAGTGAATTTTAACGTCAACGAAAATGTGATAGACACATTAGACGTTACTTAGACAATTCATTAGAATCGACTATAAATACGAGTGTAAGTTTATGTAACGTTTTTCGTTGTCTGTTAAGTTTAAATTCATGCCACAGTAAAAGATAAACGTTACCTACATAAAGTTAGTCATCTTTTATAACTTTGTATACTAAATAAGAAATTATCAGACAAGTGTCCGAATTGTCAGGAGTCTATCGTACAAGATAACGATTATTAGAAGGGATCTAGAAAGCACCACAAGCTCATAAAATTAATTTAAAAAAAAAGGTTGTTTTGCCTTTTTTTTTTGAAGTCCGGCTTTGAATTTCACGGAACTCTCACCTTCCAAATAAAAAAAGAATTATCGAAATCGGACTTCATATGCCGTATTCATATACAGGAGTCGGAGTACAGCGTGAACCTAATAATATACACATATTATAAAATAATCCAAAGTAGATGGTTGTGTTAAGAAAATTATTTTATTTCAATTTTGTATCTTTTTTGTATACCCTATATATGCCCATATTCCTAGTTACTAAGACATTTTTCTGACCTTGACACACTGCAGTTACTTACAAATATGTAGCACTGTAATAGGTATTTACTTAAGCGGCCCAACATTTTGTTTTCCATGCCTTAACAACTTTCTTAGCGTCAGTTGATCGAAGTCAATAAATTACCATTGACTATTAAGTTTCTACAACATAAATCTATGATTAGCTTACTATGCATAGTAATGTTATTGGTAGGCAGTTTTATATCTAGATATAACAGGTTGAGACTTACTAGTTTTATATCTAGATATAACAGGTTGAAACTTACTTAATCACTACATAGTATATAACAAAGTAGCTTCCCGCTGTCTATTTATCCCTGTGTATGCTTAGATCTTTAAAACTACTAAAGTCGCAAAGGATTTTTGGCATAGTTATACCAAATCTAGGTATAACTGAATTAGTTATACAATCATTTACCAACTGAAAAATTAAGTTAACTTTTAACCTGTAAACAGCAATGAAATAACTTAATTATGTATTAAAGACAAGTGTTTATTGAGAACACATAAATCACTTTCTCAGCGCAACCAATTTTATATTCAAGCGACTTTGACATTTCAAAAGCTCCCGAACGCGTTTACTTTTTGATTTATTGTAAATTTTATTTAAAAACACATTACATTACTTGACAAATTAAAATCCGCGTCAATGGTGCATAAGTTCGCGAAACTATGATAACCGAAATGACATCATAATGTAAGGAGATTAAGTTCAAAAAGGTTTGCGTCTGCAGGGTTAAAATATTGAGCTTTAAAGCGCAGTATGCAAATAAATCAGTACCTGACAAACTCACAACTTTATAAAAGTGATAACAATCTGCGTTTTGGCAAACTTATTTATGCAGTCGTCGTTACAAAAGTTATGCAATTCACACCCTTAAACCGTAATAAATAATTACTAATTTATTTCACTTGACCGGAGCATAAAATTGTAGGGTCGAGTAAGTTAAATTACAGTGGAAAGACCACCTCATAAGTAAAGCGTAAGATTTCTTACCGACGAATAAAATTGATCGGCAATTACCGAAAAAAAGGCTAAAGTAGATACACGGGTTGATTTTCCGGTCAAAAGTTGAAAATTAAATTCAAGTTTATTGAATTCCTTAATTACGTGATAGGTTAATAAATTATAGCTTTGTTATGCTGATGTTTTGCAAGATAAGTTTAAAGATGCCATGTTGGGATGACTCCATAAAGAGATATGGCAGATTTTTCCTTTTTTACATATAGTAATACTTAACGTCCATTGTGGTTATTCGGATATAAGTGATAGTCCCTAATTTTAATTATTAAATTATTTATATTTGTATCTCCAAATATTTACAGAAATACTAGCGGATAAGAAATGTGCGTGGCTGTGAGTATTGTGTTGTTTTTTATGTAATGTAGGTTTTAATTTAATTTATATTATTACAGTTTTTGACTAAGCCAGTTAAAATATAACTCATTTTTCGGTTTTGATCGTGTGGTGTTTATTACTTTTAGCATTACTTCAATGCTGAACACCTTTACGGTTGTCTTCTTTAGGAATGAGGAAATTAGTGCAATTTCAATCCAACATCGCGAAAACAGAAGAAAAATCAATTATTTAATCTTTTATCGACATGTTTTAGTTTCCTATTCTCTTAAATCTTAATTCTATTTTATTTAACTCACTGACAATCATCTATGACAACAATAGTGACTTCTTCCAATATTATCATATTGTGACAGATTATATTTTATTTATTATCCTATTGTTTATAATAAGGTAGGTATTTCCTGACAGAAATAGGGAAATTTGTGATCTCATTTGTTGTTTTGTTTTTGTCTAACAAAGTATTAAGTTATTGTTTTGTTGATCTTTGACTTCAGCCCGTATACAGTTGGAAATTACTAATGACATTACTTCTACTTATTTTTTATGACTTGTATATTTGATACACAATGCCCACTTAC
This sequence comes from Idaea biselata, assembly GCA_958496205.1. Classification (NCBI taxonomy): domain Eukaryota; kingdom Metazoa; phylum Arthropoda; class Insecta; order Lepidoptera; family Geometridae; genus Idaea; species Idaea biselata. The sequence continues at coordinate 18,611,816 of OY292404.1, forward strand.
ACCTGCAAATATGTTAGTTATTCGATTTATTTCTAATTGTTTAATTTTAATTAATCTTCCATTCTTTGAGAATGCATCATCAACTAAATTACTCATTTTATTTTATCTGTTAAGAACGTGGCGACTGTTACCATTTCCATACAAACTTAATACCAAAATAAATTTTGAAAAAATTAGTTTTCTACCTTAATATCGATTATTATTCGGATTTTAAGATTTTCCTTTTAAAGGGTCCCCACCGCAAGGTTTTCCAAAATATTCATATTTTATAAATATTTTGGAAAACCTAAAATATAATAATATCGATATTAAGGTAGAAAACTAATTTTTTCATAATTTATTTTGGTATTAAGTTTGTATGGAAATGGTAACAGTCGCCACGTTCTTAATGATTTGGTTTTGATTTTTAATCTTAATTATTTCCTTTTTGTTATTAATTACCTTATGACGTGTGACTAAGTGTTCTAGATAATAATACGATTATTGTAATGTTCGTATGGTCTTAATAGATGACTGTGAGTATGAGTATTTATGACTAGTGATTATAGTATAGTATAGAACACGATAGAAAAAATATTTGAGAACAAATAAAATTAAATAAAAATAAACTTTAATTGAGAAGTATTATATATATAATATATTATCTAGGTACTATATAAAAATAAGTCGGGTTTTCCTTCCTGACGCTATAACTCCAGAACGCACGAACCGATTTCCACGGTTTTGCATTCGTTGGAAAGATCTCGGGCTCCGTGAGGTTTATAGCAAAGAAAATTCAGGAAAAATTTAATTATCTATAATTTATAAGGCAAAACAACGTTTGCCGGGTCAGCTAGTATATATATATTTATACCTATTTCAGAAATTATGTACTAAACTAGAGTTGATGTCTCAAACATGTCCCTTGTACGCGAAATAAATATAAACAGACTGCAGCACTGACAAAATTGTTACGTCTATCGTTAAAATGAAATGAGCATCGCTGCGGGAAAGCCAAAAGATGAAGTCGTTGAATCTATACTAATATTATAAAGCTGAAGAGTTTATTTGTTTGTTTGAACGCGCTAATCTCAGGAACCGCTGATTTGAAAAAATCTTTCAGCGTTGGATAATCTATTTATTGAGGAAGGCTAGGCTATATTAAATTTAAAAAAAATAGGTGAACGAAGTCGCGGTCACTGCTAGTGATAAATAAAATGTCAAAAGTATTATTGAGTTTGCGGTAACGTTACCGCAGTGGCTGTTTACAACTGTCTACCTTCTGCTGTCATATCTACTGTTAAGGTTGAGATCAATGCGATTACCTTCATAAACTTAAGGATAAGCAACATCTTACAACATGTCGCCTACACAAGACCCTTTAGGTATAAGCCGCGTATATCACTCGCCACTTTCGCAGTAATAATCGTAAATCGACATTTCATTTCATTGCATTATATTTATATCTTTAAAGTTTTAATGAAGGTACAAGTAACTACCCATACCTACCCTAAATCAATACTTAAAAAGTTCTTGAAAGCGTTAAAAAGCTGAATTGCATTAAAAATCTGCTAAACTAGTTTTTAAAGCCCTAGTTAAAAAGTATTTTAGCATAAAATGCTACCAGACGGGATAATTTAGAGGAAAGAGGCTTAATAAAATTGACCGATCTAATAATGTCGAATAAAAATTACAAACGCTTTCAAACCTTTTTGAGAAACTTCGACCGCGGCTTCTTACCTTAACCGTAGCGCCAAGGGACTCGTCTATGTTCCTCTTTCAGATGATGTAACATCTTACACCATGTCATCATTTATCATCAGGTAAGATGGTGGGTGAACGCTCATCTATCTGTACCTACATATAAAATTCAAAGTCCTGACTGACCTATATATTAACGCAGTGCCCAAACCGCTTGTCTTAAAGACATGAAATTTAGAGGAAAGAAAGGGTTTTTGAAAAATCCCTTTGGGAACGAGACTTACGCGGGTAAAACCGCGGGACACCAGTGGTCTCGTATAACAAACGATTTCACCTGAATACGAAGATATTTTTGCAACATTAAGAGCCTGTAGTGCCTTATATATAGCTTCTAATATTGATACTTATGTACAATAGATTACTAACAATCTGAACACTTGTCTTTCTATGTAATTACTAGCTGACCCGGCAAACATTGTTTTGCCTTATAAATTATAGATAGTAGCCGATTCTCAGACCTACTGAATACGCATATAAAATTTGGTAAAAATCGGTCGCGCCGTTTCGGAGGAGTACGGTAACTAACATTGTGACATGGAAATTTTATACATTAGATTCTAAAAAACTAAAGCTAAACTCATTAAGACATTGTGATAAACCAATTAATAAATTCTTACCTAACCTGTTATCTGATAATAAAGTTCAAAATAATACCGTCTAATATAATATGTCAGTGCTGACCTTAGATTAAAACAAAAAACTAAAGATACGGTACCTAGTCACGGCAAATTAGACGATAAAACTGCGTTGCCGTTGCCGCGTGAGCACGTGCTGTCACACTGCAATTGTCTTTTTGACATCCATCAGAATGCCCTTTTTGCTCATTTTATAAATGCCTGAATTCTTGAAGACAAATGTTTTTAAATACAATAATTTTATGAAATTGCATGTAGGTGCTTCTAGCTCATTTTTCGAATACGCAATGTTAGAATATACCGTATCTACTATTTTTGTTTTCATCTAAGGTGCTGACAGTAATTAGCGAAACTGACCTTAGAAATAATTAATTCCATATAGGTAAGTAATATTTATTATTAGATACCAGTAAACTATTTACAATTGCCTGTCTTATGCCTACCCCACTAAAAACTAGATTTCTATTTTTGCTCTAGCTAGCTAGACTGTGCGGATAGTTTTAATTATTTAGTGCCTAAATGGTCGGTTTAAAAGGTGCGCTGTAGTCTAGACTGGACTTTAATCTAGTTAAGAGATGCATTTTCACAGTTTAGATTACCTATAATAATAAGTCCTTTATACTAAGAATTTGAGGGAAGGTAATGTTGGCCTAAAGAAAGTTGTTCTAGAGGTCTAGGCGAGTAACTTTTGTTCTACAACTTGTGAAAAATAGACCATTTTTTCGAAAATATTGTGGTTCGACGAAAAACACCTGTTTTTGAAAGTAGAAAATTAATGTTAAATGGTAGGTAGTCCGAAATAAATAAAAGGTTAACTTACTGTCAATGACCTCTGACTCTAAGAAACAGCTGAGGTTTAGGTAAACTTTAAACTCACAATAATTATCAACATTTAATCTACTAGAAATGTTGATAGTTATTAAAGCCATTATTCAGTTTTATTAAAGTTTTTTAGATATCTAGTTACCACATATTATAAATTAAGCCCCATTATAAACATAACGAATGATGACTCGTGACCATTTTTGTAAAGCTGATACCTCAAAAGGTACAAAAATTAAAATGTATTCGTCAGTAACATTTCTTAGAAATAGCTTAAACTACTACGACATTAGGAATGTTTGTAAACATAAAATATACGTAAATGGCAAGAAATGAACGTAGCTATTGATGGTAAATGAGGCAAATTATGTCGAACCAGATAATGAATGAACAGATGAATTCTTGTAAGTAATGAAGCTGATAAATGTTGTTGACTTATAAAAGCGCTCTTACGCCAGACTGAGTTGATAATTTAACTGTAGGGTTTGCTAAACCGCTGTTATTTGCATACATTTTTGATGTTTGGTCAATTAATTATTAAATTTTCAGAAATTTCAGAAGGAGAAAGGTCGCCTGATAGTGAACCATTTCAAACTCGTCTCTGACGGATAAGCACCACCAATTCCAAAGTCAAACACACACCTTTAAAAAAGATGGATCAAAATCCAACGTCATTCTTAGAATATCCATCATGTAGTTAATCTAATATACCGGCTTTCGTTAATCGCCTTGCACTCGTAGATATATAAAAAGAATAAGAAAAGAATAGAAGAATAGTATATCGTAAGTAAGGTAAGTAGTAGTGCATTAAGTATAGGGTTACCAGATGAAAAAATCAAAAGTCCTGAGAATAGTCCTGATTTCCACCAAAAAATCCTGAGATTTTTTACACTTTGTTTTTTTCCATGCCTACTTATTTATTATCGGGCCGTTTTTCCGGCGGTGCATATGGCGCATTACCCACGTAAAAAGCGACGTTCGTCGCGCGTCGCACACTGGAACTCGCCCATACAAGTCGATGCGCATAACTCAACTTTGAAAATGAGGGTATTTTAATATATTTTTAATGTCAAATAGTAGGTAAGGAACTTATGCATTCATTGTTATAATGTCAACTGATTATCAACAGTCATTTCGTACCTACAGTGCAATAAAGTTAGCGTAATTGGTAATTTTGAAGTGCCAACAAATTTTTACTATTTGTTTGAAAATAAATAAATCGTTATTCTTTTGGTCGGTGAAATATATTTATGATGGCATATGGTCAGGAAGGTATGTAGATGTTTTTAGTATATTTTTTGTTTTGTTAACTGTTGTAAGATAGGTGTAAACAAGATGGGATTCAAAACTAATCACATAATTACAAAACTGACTTTTTTTTTTAAAACCGCAACGCACTTTTAAATTTGTATATAGATAGTAGTTATACACATTTCGGTTAATACAAAACTGATGAGAGAAGTAAAAGCGAGTTGCGGTTTTTCAAAATAAAAGCAGTATTAACTTTTTGTCAGGCGCTTCAATATTAAAAAAATTAAATTGTTCAAAAGATACAGCGTGGAAAGTAAAAATAAAGCGTAGGTATTTAATAAAAGTTAATTGATTTGAGGTCACCATAAAAAGTTAGAACCAAACTAAACAGATTTATATATTTTCAGATTTTATATAATACTACAAACAATATCAAGTGGTTTTAATATTGACTCTGTAAAATTCAAAGAATATTGTTTAAAAACAGCAAAAAAATATGTTGCATTGTACCCATGGTGTCCAATGACAACAACTGCTCACAAAATTCAAATACATGGGGCTGATATAGTTTCGGAATTTATTATACCAATAGGTTGTCTAAGTGAAGAAGCACAGGAAGCACGAAACAAAGATTTTAAATTATATCGAGAACGATATAGTCGAAAAACTTCTCGGACAGACAACAATAGAGATGTTTTTAATAGGCTTTTAGTTTCGTCAGATCCAGTAATCACAAATTCACGTGCTTTACCAATACTTGATCGTAAAGCATTTGAGCCCGAAGCCATAAACATGTTATTATCAAATGAAACAACACATCTTTAATAAAATATGAAGTTATAATTTAGATCCCAGTAGATGCACGCGACATGTCCTTTAAAAAATTCAAGAACTACCTACCTATATTAAAACTCAGATTGTTTAAAAATAAAAAAGCCAAAGACTTTATTTTAATTGCTCCCGTTTATTATCATTTCTTTTTAAACTTGACAATTGTAAAAATGCTTACATATGAGGAAAAAAACGCATGAGTTTCTTGTGCCTTCTTCTCATTGGAAGGCGCGTTTCAAAGGTACACATCCTAACTCAATTTATAATACCTGTCAAAATGATTATCCCACATAATCCTCAAGAAATAATGAATTAACATTTTGAATTTTTGTCAATTATTAAAAAAAAAAAAAAAAAAATGCATATTTTTATTTTATTTATCGGTAAAAAATATAAAAACACCTTTAACATAGCTGTAAACTATCAAACATAGTTATGCGCATCGACTTGTATGAGCGGATCCCAGTGTGCGTCGGTTGCCCTGTATGTAGGAGAGCTTATTTTGTTTTTTTTTTTCGAAGTCGATTTTTTTATTATTTTTTATTTTTTCAATTAAGGCTACTTCTTATAATAATGCGAATAAGCATGCAACAAGTTATCGCTGTGCAAAATTTATACAGACTGCCATGATTCTCTTCGGCTCAGCAACAATACTTCTCTGGTCCTTATGTTTAGGTAGACTTTTGCACAGGTCTATAAAACGATCATTAGACCTGTCCTTTTGTATGGTAGTAAGGCGTGGCCATTGCTTGAGCGACATAAGCAGGAGCTGCGTGTCACGGAGATGAAGATGCTGCGATGGATGTGTGGAGTGACGCGAAAAGACCGCGTCAGAAACTCCCGCATCAGGGGCAGCCTTCATGTCCGAGACATTGCAGACAAACTGCAAGAATGCCGCCTACGGTAGTACGGCCACGTTCTACGAAAACCGGCTAGTTACGTGGGAAACAAATGTCTTGCTATGGCGCCTCCGCCCGGCCGCGGCAGATTGGGAAGACCCAAGAAGTGCTGGCTTGACGTTGTAGGATCGGATATGCGTGCAAATGGCCTCACCACACGGGATGCCGAAGATCGTGCGAAGTGGAGACGTAAAAGTAGGAAAGCGGACCCCGGGCTCTCGAGAGAGATGCAACCGGGAACAACGCTCGGATGATGAGACTTTTGCACAGCGATAGCAATAGGTAGGTTTTCGAAAAGCGGTGACGAAGTCGCAGGCACAGCTAGTTAGATACCTAAATAAATGGTACCTAATTTTAATCTTGCAATTATTACCAAATGATGATTATATTTAGTTTGTTTAACTTTTTAGTAAAAAATCTTTAATTTGGTTGGTTTTTTGTTGAAATTTCTAAAAATCCTGAGATTTTAAGAGATTTACGAAATCCGGCCGCAATCCTGAGAAATGTCCAAAAATCCTGAGATCTCAGGACAAATCCGGTGATCTGGTAACCCTAATTAAGTAGGTAATAGGTATGTAGCATATATCTGCAATAGAACCTGCGGTAATTTACAAGTCTATATAAATCCCAATAGGTATCAGTAAAATAGATAGCCTAGATATCTCCATTACCTACATTGTAAGAAGGATTTCTACACATAAAGACATTAATTTTCACCTCCACCTCCACTACCTTCAATCCTACTAACACAGCCCACAGATTTGATAATAGATGCCTGGAAATGGAAATGACTACAAAATGAGACCAAAATGTATGGATACAAAAGTGACGAATTTTTATCGCGATATGTCCGTGAGTTCGGATCCTACGCGGGAAAACCGCAACTGCCAGCTAAAGCTTCGCTTTAAATAAACCAATAACAAGAAATCTTACTGCCATAATCTTTTATCAAAGCCTCGGGTTAAAGTTAAACTGAGAATTGACCAACGCACCGCTAATTAAAGAGTCGGTGGTCAATAAAAAATAAATCTTAACATAATTCCATTTCGTAGTAAAACGGCCAGTTATACTTGACACTTAACTTTGGCTGAAAAATTGTGAGGTTAATGAGACGGAAATTATTATGAATTCTGTTGTACTGACATCATCTGGGATCTTTTAAAATAATATTGGTAAATGAGGTTCCTAAGGTATTGTTCAATGAATACGAATGATAAGATGAAATTGTTATTCATTTACCCCCTTAGGCCCTTATGTATAAAGGATGACTAACTTTAAAGTTTGACTTTAACTGTGACATAAAGTTTCAAAGTTAACAGACAGAGACAAACGTTAAATAAACTTAGTCATCGTTTATAAGTAAGGGAGTTAATGGATATTAATGATAAGATGTAATAATTAGTTATTAGTTTGTATTGGATTTCAAAGGAAATCACACCCTATTATTTTTACCCGACAGCGCGACGCAAAGAAGGATTAAAATTATTGCTAATGTAAAACACTCAAAGTGATTAAAGTATTAAATAAACAACTCGATTCTTATTTATTAAATAAATAATAACTAAACTAAGTAATTAAAATAATTAAACTCATTTTTCCGGTTTAAATCGAGTTGTTTTTATCAACGCCTTCGGTTTTACATAGGTACGTCGTTACGTATTTTAATCCAACATATCACGTGAAAACAAGAGACAAATTTAAACGAATTGAAAATATAAACGAAATAAAGATTATTCGAAAAAAAAATCCACAATCAAAAAACTTTAAATTGTGATTTGGGATAGTAATGATATTCTACGCTTAATCAAGTAGGGGAAAAAATGTAAAGTATTTTTTTATGTATAAAACAAACATTTCATAGTTGTATCTACTCTCTTAGAGATATGTCGTTAATATCTTGCAGTCAATGACGTTTTGTCACGAATTTTGCATTCCTTCTTATCATTATTTGCATTGTAAAATAATTTATGACTGCCTAATCTGACTAAAAAATATGTAGGTAAAATAAGAACTAACCGAGTTATTAAAAATAGTTTACAAGAAGAAATACATCATCAAAAATCCTCCCAACACAGGATCAGGATTTTTGATGATGTAGGTACCTATTTATCCTTCTAAAATAATTCTAGTAGAAATGCCTTGAGCAATAAAAACATAAGAAATATTAACCGAGTTATTTTGTCTTTTATTTACTAAAGACAATTATATAAAATATCATCATCCTCCTTTAGTTTTTGAGAAGGAGGTCAAGAATTAAAACAAGTGCTTGATGGGTGAGATATTAGTTTTTCTCGTTAAAAATGATCTCACTGAATTCATAGAATTGGTACTAGATTCAGCTAAACAACTGAAGATAGGAGATAAAGATTAATCAGGAACGCGAGTCAACAACCCATCGTGCTCTGGTTTTATTTTTATAAAATCTAGTTGCAAAGCGAATTGAATTGTATAAAGATTTGTTTTCTCTTTTTTTCAACGATAGATGAGTTTTTGACACTGTCAAATTGACAGCTATCTCACCTAAGGTAAGGATAAGGAAGGGTAAGGAAGAGAAAAGTTAGAAAGACTGCATGGTAGTGGAACAAGATCTTCGTATCGAATGCTAAGCTAAGCCTAAGCTAGCCTAGGCCATTTTTATATATTATAGCTGACCCGGCAAACGTTGTTTTGCCTTATAAATTATAGATAGTAGCCGATTCTCAGACCTACTGAATACGTATACAAAATCTCATAAAAATCGGTCAAGCCGTTTCGGAGGAGTACGGTAACTAACACTGTGACATGGAAATTTTATATATAAGATTAGATTTTACACCAAGATTTTCTTAACATTTTAATCTAGTATGTATAATAAATAAGTATTGAACATATAGTAACATAATAGATTTTCCTTTTCTTCTCGCTTTCCTAACAAAGACCCGATTGATAATAAACCAAGACGATGACGTCTATGAATGTTTCGAAATACTTTGAGACCTATCAGGTAGGTATAGAAAATCAGGCCAAAATTGACACTGGCTTCAAGCAAAAGCCTGGTGCACATATATAAGTAATGTGAGGAATATAAATATGAAGAATTTTCATTAGAAATATGTTTAGTATATATATAAACATAATCCAAACGACTAGTGGTGAACATAATAGATAGACATAATCTAGACGTCCATGTCTGCATTACCTCCCGAGCCCATACTGTGTTATGACGCGAAAGTCATCATTCCAAATGACCCTAAATTATCTTACAGTACCTATCACTAACACTAACATCAAAATTGTTCATTTACTTCAATCACATGACAAGTGAAAGGTATATGCAGTATCATATTAATTACCGGTTAAACCGCTCTTTCAGTCTCGTTTCTTTATTTATTGTTTCAATTTGTTGTTTTCTGATAAGAATCATTAATTGACGTATTGCACTTAAGATAGTGGTTGCGTATAAGGACTGTATCTTAACCGCTTCGATCAGCGTTGTCATTTCAATATATGTAGTATGATCAAAGGCTTGTCATTGGAAATCATGATATATCGAATTTAATAACTTTTTATTATTTCTATAGAGCCTTTTGTCGACGTTTTCAGCAAGCTTTATGTCAATTTGTTCAATTAAAATATTGTCTCGTTCGTGCATTCATCATGTATGTCACTTTATCTTATTATTTAATCCATACCTACATCCTATCCCTCTTTCTTGCTCATCCAAAGGTTGTCTGAAAGAGATTGGTTTTAGCGAAATGATTGTCTTTTCTTACGCCTAGTTCACCTTACTTAAGTATATAGTTAGTTTATGTTGTGTTTATAATTTGATAGATCTTTTTATTTATTTGTATATTTTTCACAATAAAACAAATCTAATCTTTCTATTCCTTAACTTATTTTTTTGCTGGAATCTCAAACCTATTAATATAAATTAGTATGCTCCGCTTAGTCGCTGTTTTAGCTTATCCTTCTTTGACGGTAGTAACTTATTCTTTTTAAACTCAATCAACCACTTGTTCATAAGTGCAAGACGTTAATTTAACATCCATAAAGTAATACCTGTGTTTTAAAATATCGTCGTAGCTATATCTCTGAAAGAAAACAAGCGCTAATTAGCGATGTGCAATAAAATTGTCATTTATCTCCGACCCAATTTAGTCACAATTAGCAATAATAAAGCATCTGCTATAAAACCGTAATCATGTTGATATCCTTTCGGTTTAATTTAAAGTTACAATCGTGGTGTCCTCCTTCCTTACCCACTCAGTAACAATACTCAGACGTTCATATAAAGTGCGTTCTCTTGAATCACTTGACACACATTTTTGAGAAATAACGCCAGGCGTCACATATAGACAAAGGGACGCAGCATATTAGCTGTATCCCGATGTTCCCGCATAAGTCCCGAATAGTCCCGATCCCACGGGAATTTTAAAAATCCTTTCTTATCGGATGCCTCATCATCATCATCATTTCAGCTGTAAGAAGTCCACTGCTGGACATAAGCCTCCCTCATAGATTTCCAGATGCTTCGGTCATAAGAAATCATATATCGGATGCCTACATCACTTAAAATAACACTCTATTCAAATTTCAGCCATCTACTATCAGCGGTTTAGGCTGTGCGTTGATCAGTCTACATCAAGAGAAGAGAAAGAAGCAGAAGAAGAGAACTATATGCGTTTTCCAGCCAGCCAACTCTGATAACGTTCCTTAGTACATAGCTAAGCAAAATCGCCTGCTAATCAGAATATATTATGTAGTTTTTGTTATGAAATACTTACTAGATTAGGTAATAAATAAGTTTAAAGGGGCCCATGATTTAATAAAAATATTTTGGACTAAACGTAATTTAAATGGTAAAAAAAACACAAAAACTATAAAAAAAACTAATTTTCCGAACAATTTAATTTCGTTATAAATGAGGATGCTAATGAACTTAGCCGATTTTCGTAATTACCTATGGAAAACCCAAGATTTTTATGTTAGTGCGTAGCTGACTCATGAAATATGTAGGTAGGTAGGTACCTATAGGTATTAATAACAGCTTATAACAAAAAAACTTTTGTAAACCAAATTTACAACCCTGTCAACGCCTTCATTCGTAAATTGCGTGTTAATGAATTATAAATGTGCTCCAAATAATTGATACGACCAGCGGGTAACAAAATTTATTATATTTTATTTTATAAAAATCCGGTTGCCAAGAAGCCGACTGTCATATTATAATTAAAATAGATAACTAATTCAATTTAGGTTAATGAGGAACTGACAGATCTAAAATATTAAATAGAATATCGATCTGAAGTAATAATTAAATTCATTATGACCATTTATTATAAATGTATAAATCATTTATATTTAATCAAAAAGACGATTTCACTGCAAGACACAACCTTGCTTATAATTTTTATAATTTATCTAGTAATAGCAAAAATGGTAACATTTATATAATTAGTATCTATTAAGGACAATATAAGTGAATAAGTAACTAGATAAATTAAAATAATTTAAATTAATAATCCAAAAATGAGTCCCTAGGTATAGTACCCAAAAGGCTGGCTGCATTGCCCCTTTTGTATCTTGCCATTGAAATGAAATTTTAAAAACAAATATACAAGTATTTATAAAAGAAAAAAGTCAGTCACTAACTCACTCATCCATCACAAAATCTCAGAAACTACAAGCGCTGGGTGTCTCTAATTTTGCATTGTGGTACCCTAAGACAGGATTTTGCGAAATCAACCCCTAAGAACTTCTAGACTAGCAGTTGGAACTTTACTACTGCTTAGCCTATAAATTTAATATTTGGCAGATGTGATTCTTAGAAGTCATGATTAAACACTGAGAAGGGAACTTTTAAATTTGATTTGATTTTAAGTTTATTAGTTTTTGTAAATTATATTCTAAAGTTTTATTCCTCTTCAAGGCCTTCGCCCTCCGCTTCTTCATCGAACTCCCCTTCATCATCAGCCGTAGCATATTGGTACTGTTGGTATTCTGACACCAGATCGTTTATGTTGCTCTCAGCCTCAGTGAACTCCATTTCGTCCATACCTTCCCCTGTATACCAATGCAGGAATGCTTTCCTCCTGAACATGGCTACGAATTGAATAGAATACGCATCCTAAGCGGGATAAAATGGGGATAAAAGTTTGTATAGTTTATTTGATCTGGACTTATCCTGACCCGGGACTTACCAGGACACAGGTGAAACCGCAGAACGCATGACAATATAACAAGGCACTAATCAAATTTCATAACATTGTGATTAGCATAGCTGTACTAACTAAATCATAGACTGAATTCTTAACAAAACCTTATGTCAACCTCAAGTTTTAGACTTAAGAGGACAGTCTACCTTCTCTATTTTAATACAAACGTAGTCGATTGTTTCCTCCCTGGATAAAGAAATTAGAGCAAGTATGTTTATGCCATAAAACCTATATCTGCCATGACTAAAACCCTACGTTTTTTTTTTCATTTTCTAATTATAATAGAAACAAAATTCAGAAACATTCGAAAATGAAAATAATCAAAACGTCCCCTTCGTTTGTACGTACATGGTCATGGCTGATATAGGACTTATGGCATAAACATATTTTTTCTAATATCTTTATCCAGGGAGGAAACAGTCGACTACGTTTGTAAAGTTTGTATGGAGAAAAGAGTACGTAGACTGTCCTCTTAAATCATTATCCTACCTACATGCAACACGTTCGTACCTACAAAAAACCGAAGCATGAAATACTTCGTACGAATTCACACTTGTGCAAGTCGTGACTGTAACACCAAGAGGGTCAAACAACGAGATTTCACCCATTGCCTTTTTGGGTTTCGACAAGTGCTCCCAACTCGCTGAGCTTATTCGATTCATTTGTCATATTGGTATCCAATTTAATTTGTCCGAAACGATTGTAAATTCTAAAAATTACAGTTGTTAAAGTAAGATTAATTATTACTTGGTGCGAAGGTGTACGGTCACTATAGAGGGCACAATTAAAGATGTTAAATTAAGCCTTATTGTTCAATGAATATCACTTTATAATCTTTTAAATTTATTATCCGTTTCAAAATTACTCAGGTATTGAATCAGGAATTTAAAATAAATCGAGATTTGCTCAAAAATATTGTTTTGACTTTGTTCAATCTGATATGCAAATTTCGGTTTTAAATTGTAGTCTACAATTTTACACACCTTTCTGAAGAAAAATTTCAAATATACGAGTAAAAACCCAAAACTTCAGATCTACAATTAAAAAACGAAATATTATGTATAATTTCGTATTTTCCGGGTCTTAATCGCGTGATTTTCCAATCTTATTAGTTTAAAAAGTTTATTATGTATAACTCTCTTGGATGAACGTTCAGACTGGATAAAATATACGCTCAAGTTTGGGTCTTTGTAGGTGTTTGACTTATTTTTGCTAGGAAGATTATGTCAAATTTTAGTCTGCTACGAAAACTAATTGTACACCTACATAATAATATTATAAGATTAAATAAAATCTAAACACTGCTAAGCTATTATGATTAATGTTTGAACTTGATTTACATTTAATTTAATTCAACCAACCATAAAATCTTGAAATGGGCATGATTTTGATAGATAGATAATGTTGGCGAAAAAATTATATTTGCACCGTATAATTTTTTCGCCAACATAATCTACCTATATTGATCAATTCTTTATAGTAGGTATAAAGATAAATATCATTTTTTATAATTTTTGACTCGGTTTGTCAAAAATAATTAAGGGGGCGGATCGTCTTACATAAAATTTTAACTCCTATCATCGGAGGTCCGAAAATGTTTCACATACCATTTATAATCATAATGATCATTCTTCATAAAAAATTTAAAATCTAAATATTAAAATATATAATAATTGAAATTCATAATATCACTATTCATACACTTCATTTTACTAATATTTGTTTTAATATATTAGTTTATCATAATGATCGAAACTCATAATCATTCCAATAAATAACTTTGATATTCATACATGTGTTTTATTCTAATATTCATTTTTATAAATTTCTTAATCATAAGTGTTTTATGCATAATTATTGAAAATCATAATATCTTTATTCATACATTTGTTTCACCTACTATTGTCATCTTACTTGAATTTTGAAATAAAATATACGGAGCACACCGACTCGGATAGGTTAGGTTAATGTAAGAACATGATTACGCGCATGATTACTATAAATAAAAACTATTACTGTCATCTTCATCATGTTATAAATAAAAACTATTACTGTCATAAAACTACTATTGTCATCTTACTTGAATTTTGAAATTAAATATACGGAGCACACCGACTCGGATAGGTTAGGTTAATGTAAGAACATGATTACGCGCAGCGCTTTGGCGAGCGAGCGTAGCGAGCGTGCCGCGGCAGCGGTCGCCAAAGCGCCTAATTACTATAAATAAAAAAAACCTGATATATCTTAATCATAAGTGTTTTTATTACAACATTATTAACTAAAGAGTAATTTCTAAGAAGAAATATAATAATAGAATAGAAAATATAATTACATTATGAGTTAACTCCGTTTCAAAAAGAAGATCGCCAGAACACAAGTCAAAAACCATTTATAATTTCACAAAGAGTTTGATTGGGGTAGTTCATAAAAAGTTTTGTTAAAGTTGCCGTTATTAATACAAAAATTATGATAAATGTCTGTTATAAAGTAAGCTATTCTGAACAACGATATTATGAGTTGAAATATGTTCTTAGTAACAATAATTATGAACTAAAGCAATATGATCATTAAATGTTATGAAGAAAAAAATTATGATTTTAAACTGTTCTTGGTAGTAACAGTATTAATAAAAAAATTATGATCATTAACTATTATGAGCTCCGATGGTAGTAATAAAAATGTCTGAATAAAAAAAGTATGATAAATAAAATTATGAAGAGTGATTATTATGAACACAAATCGGTAGTAAGACAAAGAATATGACTTAAAATTTTATGTGAGCCAATATGGACCCAATAATTAACTCTAAAGTTTCCACAACTACATGCCAAAATTCAAACATGGAAAGAATTTAATATAATTTATCATCATAATAAAACAGTAGAAATACAACGGTAGGTACTGATGACAAGAGTAAATGGGCTTAAATATATCAATGGCAAGCATACCTAAACCACGATTGTTACATTACGAAGACAGTGATTTATTGATTGAGGACAAATTGTGAGAAAATAAAACAGCTAATATAATATTAGAACACTTTTAAAAGTTGTAGTTAGTTCCCGTCGTTCTCATTAAAATTTCAAAAATAGCTTCTTCATGTAAAAAAATAAAACCACTTCCCCAACTAGTTAAGACCATAAAACAAAGCATCCTAATTTCAAAGGTGACATTGTCAAAGAACGTTTTGAGCATAAAATCGTGATGGTGTACAACGATAAGGATAATCACTAAGGTCATCCGATCTCCTTGAACCGCTATTTTTGACATTACTTCTGAACTGACAATAAGGAACCCGTAGAATTTTATCTAGATCGTCTCAATTCGTCTCCTAATTTCGTTGTTTTTGTTATTTGCTCCATAAATTTGGGTTTAATGAAACAAGACCCGTATTCCCACTTTCACTCAGCATAATAGGTTACGGTAGATATCTTCTATGATAGCATTCTACATCTAAGAATATATACATGGTGTCCGGAGACCATATAATACTGTTTTAGAAACCTTATGAAATAGGCATTTTTTTTCAATAGTCGGCCAGACAGGTTTCATACATTTTTTTTACACCACAGATGCTCAAACTTAGCAGAAAGTAAAGTTTATAAAACTAAATCTATCTTTAGGGACATCCTGTAAGTTACTAACTATAGTATTAAAAAAAAATTAAGGTGATTTTCAAAAATTAATATTAGTGAACACATGGCAAAAAAAAAACAATGCTATCGCTTAATCTGTGGACGTGATACCCCGAAATGTGCAAAAAAGTAGACATTTTTCAATTTTTACTAAAAAGTGACGTACAGCTCGAACCGTTTGAGATAGAAAAAAAAACGTATTCTGGGCGGCCAACCCTTCCCCGCCAGCCGCCCGTTCAGGGATATCCACTGGTCTCCGGACACCCTGTATAAAGTCACTTCCGATGAGATAGCGAAAACACGTGTCGAAGATTTATGTAAGTACAGTGTCCAAATTGCATTTCAAAATCGCAAACGAGAGCGGAGGGAGGATTGTGCTCTTTGCACGTTTGTTTTGGCACTGATATCTAAACTAAAAACTAAATATGTAATACAACATGGTTGATGGGTGAAACTCTCTCCAAACTCAAAATTTACGCGGAACGGATGAAATCGGTAGTGCAGAATACAGTTCAAGAGGTCAAGAGGTATTATATATGATGCAATAAATATTACTATATGTTAAATTGTCGTTAAATAGGAGAAAAACATTGATTTACCTAGACCCGAATTTACCATTACGATTCCTATCACCCATTTGTTGTGTAATCTTCGTCATACAACAAAAACTATTGCTTATTTAGGTTTTTGACTGCTTTTATTTAAAGCGTAAATATTGGAAGTATCATCCATCACAAAGTAATTTTATAAAAAGATCTACTCAGTTTAATAACTGGGAGGTAAAAATGCCTCAATATTATCAAAAACAACTATCTCGTAGGTACAAATTCATCGATGGGAACCAAATTCTGACACCTTTTGCGTCGAAGGTGGTTGGTATATTTGGTACATTTTGGCATTAAAGCACCTAAATTACAGTACTTAACAAATATGATAAGTATGATACACTTTACCCAACAATGTTCAAAATTACAGTAAAGTCAAACATATTAAAACAGTTCCTCTTATTAAGTTAATTGCAGATAAATGCCAGAAGCCTTCTTTTTAATTTGAAAATTTTAAACAATTTCTTTAAGACATCTCGAGGTTGCGGGAATTTTCTTCTTGACATGCGTCAGTCATGCCCTTAATTCATTGTGGTTCATTTTGTAGAGGTAAAATATGTTCTTATTTTAAATATTTTATCCTTAACTTTTAAAACTATAAAAGCAGTAGTCGTAAAAAACAAACAACATCCTAAGTGGCGTGGAAATACAGGTACAAAATCTATTTATAATTTTAGATACCAGAAAAATCAAACTATTTTTATGCGCCAAATCCTGCAGTAAAGCTTGGTATATTTATTTGAAGACCTTCATGTTATCATGGAATTATAAAACGGTATATAGAGATTACTTTTAACTATTAAAATGTTATAATGTGTCAACAAAATTTTACTTGAAAACAAATCCGCGACTTCTATTTTGATGTTCTTATCAATCTCATTAAAATTATAAACATGCTAAGTTACGAAATAATGTAGATTAAATTAAATAAAAAGCAAGAACAACGATATTCAAAGTAAAACAAATAACATAGGTAGCAAGTGAGATAGACCTACATAAAATATATTTAAAAAAAATGTATGCGTAAATTATAATGCAACAATTTCCGAATCCGTCAAAAACTTAAATAGCGGAAACCTAAACAAATACTGCATATAAATTGTGTTTTATCTTATTTGATGTCGTTTAATTGTTATATATTTAATTTTTGTTTATTTTAGTTGGAATTTAGATTAATCCCCATCAATATTTATTAACTGTCTATGATAATTATATTGTGAACACAATAAATAAAGGAATGTGAAAAATCACCAAGGTTAGTTTTATATCTACACCTATATTTATTTCAAAGTTAGTATGAGTTTCTGCGAAGTTTCCACGGCAGGAAGTCTCTTATGATATAAATCAATCAATGATAAAAATTATATAACTCTTTACCGCTCAAAATAGGTAGTTACCAACAAGAAATATCAAAGGAACTCGGCACTTCCTCGATATACTGAACTCGTTTGGATTACTATTGACTAAAAATTCGATTAAGAAGGCAATAAAAATTAACATTAACCAAAGTCATGGCCAAGCGGCTATTTCAAACATCACTCATTATTTGTTTACCGTGAATTTTATCACTCGAATTTTCAGTGTCAACAATTTCCATGTGTTGATCACGAGTTTTTTATTAGGGTGTCTATTAGACTTCAATGATCATTTCAATGTGAAATTTATCTAGCAATTTGGTTACATGATAAGTGAAACGAGTGCGTAAATCTCTGTACAATGTCTTCAGAATTTATAATGGTTGCATGGAAATGTCCCAGTAATTATAATGTCTCATAATACCGATTCATCTTAGGAACGGTTTCGCAAACCTGCCTATTACTTTAAATACAGTGCAGCAAGCGGTAGCAACAGGTGTGTTTAACACCCATCAATTTATCGTTCCTCTGTCGGCTATCGTCATTACGTTGGCATCTTGATGTTTCCTAACAACAACTACAGCCAAATGGGCTACTGTTTACATCGAGAAGGTGAAAATTGATTATTTTAATAGAGCAAGGAGTACTCACGCATCATTCTTGTCGTAGACCGGAAACGTCTGGTGCGCCAAATCCTGGAGAGATGAGCTCGTCTGCGGCTCAGCAGAGATACCCTGAGCTCTCTGCTTCCTCGGAGCTCGCGAGGCCCTCGCGTACTGTTGGTACGGGAACACGCTCTGCAACTTGTCCAGTTGCGAGCGCAATTCCAACATTTCCTGATCGCGCTGCTTTAGCAGAGCCTCTAACTCCCTAATCCTTTCAATTAACGGTTGCATATCGTTAGCCATAGTCGCGTTGGCAACACAATTTTCCGAATCCGCGTTCATCGTGCTAGGAGTCCCCATTATACCGTTTAACTCTATGTCTCTATAAGTCTCGTCTAACGCGCGTCTATCGCCGTTGACTATAGGCGCCACGGTAAGCGCACCACCACCTGTATTCACTAAGGCCCTCGGCTCATCGTCACCAGCTGTTCGCTGTGACGATCCAAAGCAGAGGGTGTCGAAACACACGCGCATTCACTCAGCTAAGTTGCACTGAATGAAATCACTGACGATTTCACGAGGTTTTTGTACGTTCACTTTGTTTTGAGTTCAGATCACTAACACTTTATTGTCACGGTAGTGTGGTAGTTAGGGACGATATGTGTTGAAGCTTGCGAGCCGTGCGGCGCGGGCGCAGACCTGTAATGTAGTGTAGCGGATCCGCGCGCCGATGCTTCGTCGTTGTCAACTCAGCCCCGCGTACGCCGTCTCCTCCCTGTAACAATTTTAATTAACTAGATTATTATCTCGTTAATAATATCTGAACAGGTAAACATACCTATACCTCAAACTTTAATTAGTTTACTTATTTGAAGAGCAACAAATTTTCCGTCATCAAACCTGAAATAGTCGTCTTTTATCGGATCAGAGCACTTATTTCTGAAGTGATTTGTATAAATGTTACTACTGAACATATTTTCCGATAAACATGTAAGTAGATATATCAGTAAAGAGTTAAAAAAGATCAATGATCATATGATTCTTTTTGATAACGAAGCCACATGACTGTTTATATCTAATCACAACTTCTCATATAGACGCGACACTACTTAGATACATTTTTTCAAATAAAATATTCCTTAGCAGGTTGTCTTTTACCGATTAGATACCTATACCTACATTATGTAGGATGCATAATATAGAAGTCGCTAGTTGGCATTTAGAAAACAACATAATTAACGTCGATAATGATGCAGAAACGCCAATAATGTTGGCGTTAAAAGTAATAGTAGGTACTACATTATACGCGACATAAATACACGTTAATATAAATTTTCGACGGTAAATCGACGGGGAAAGCAAAATTAATTTACCATTAACTTCTCATAATACAACAAATCAACTTAATTAGGTACCTACTTGCCTATTGTACATTGAAATAAAATTACCCGCCCGCCTATAAATTAAAAGGATGAATGCTTACCTGTTTCTATTATTTATTACCTATGTAAGTAGGTATTTCAGTATTTTATAGGTAGAGCAATACAACTCATTAGTATAGATACGTTTTTACATTTTGCCGGGTGTTATTCTTGTATTGTTATTTTTATATTCTCTTACACCGCCGTTTAAAGAAGTAGGCTTGAAATTAAGAGGTCGGATAGAGAGAGAAATAATACAAAAAGAGAAAAAACAGAACTTGAGAATGTTATGGTAACAACTAGGAAATATAAATGGCGATGAACAGGACATACACTAAGTGGAATAGATAAATTGAGTAAGTCAATCATAAGCTGAAAAACTTGATTTTTTTTTCAAAAAACCTGAAAACAAGACGTGGAGGACAGTATAGAAAAGACGAACTAAAAGCAGTAGCAGGAAAGATTTGGTCTCGGACAGGCTGAGATAGAAATTAATGTAAAATGTTGGAATAGGCCTTTGTCGTTATGCAAACAGATGTAGATGATATTGATAAAAACAAATTTGAAATTGTAAATTAGCTAGGTATACAAACTAAAGAACTAAATCTTTTACCTCAACGTTGGACTATGTTATAGTATTGGTCTCAAGGAGACTGGCAAATAAGTACAAATTATGTGTGTTTAAAAAGTTTTTTAATATGATGGGTAGGTTTTAAAAAGTAAAAGAGTATCAGTACTAAATATTGTTTCAACGAAACAACTGATTTATCAAGTTAAAACCTAAAAAATTAAGTCAACGCATCCAACTGAATCAATAATGAAAGTGAAAATACACTTTCATGACGAATTAAAAGGCAGGCAGCCAAAACTAATGCATACAGTTATTCTTAAACAAAACAAAACCAAAAATAAGTACCTAAATTAATTGTATAGCTAATCTAGTGCCTACACACATACTATTATGAAGCTATTACCCTGATTACAAATTAAGTGCGTGATCGAAGCGATTAAATAGTATCCATTTTATCTATGGTAAACAGGACTACATTATGAATCATTAATAGATTAAAGAACGTAAATATTTGGCGTCATTTTTAATTTTCATGAATTATTCAATGCAAAACATTATTGAGTATTCGGTAACCTAGTTGAACGAGTATTTCGCAACAGTAAACAAATTGTTATCAGTCGGACGCGTCTCTGTGTTGAAAAAAAGACTTAACATATAAATGTTAACATCAATGGGGTGCCACACGCAAAGCTGTAAGTAGATGGCGCTGGCATCTGATGATCTTTTTTTTCGATATTCGATGATGGTCCTCCACCAATGGAAACGCCGAGTTTTTTTTTTATTCTTTCGGTCTCAGACCGACATGGCCAATTTGGCGCCGAGAGTTGTAAAAAACACCGGTTTGACAGTTCTTAATTCAAACCTAAGATTAGTCGACAAACGCCCTCTGCCGGGATAAAAAGTTAGTGTTCCTCCTCATTGTAAAGTAAATTTTGTTGGAAGTAATAGAAACTTAGGAGCGGCAAGGTGGATGCTAATTGCCGTAACTTTCTCTAGGGCAATGTCACTTAATGAAATGTAAATGTCATGACAACCTTACTCTACTTTTGTTGAGTGTTCCTTGTCAATTGTTCTTTTCCGGTGGGTGTGCATTAAACATAGTTGAGGCTGCTTTGAGGCTGTTGTATAGTTGACTTGAGGCTGAAAGGGCGCGGGCGGATCAATAAGCTATACAATCGCTATGAATGCCACTTCCGTGACTATGCACATCTCGTTATGAAGCTATAACAAAGCTCTGATTAATCTACACTAATATTATTAAGAGAAAAGATTTGTATTTTTGTGTGTATGTGCGTATGTGTATATGTGTGATGTTTGTAATGAATAAATAATGACTAAACTCAAAAACTACTGGACCGATTTCAAAAATTCTTTCACCATTAGAAAGCTACATACACTCCGAGTAACAGAAGCTACTTTTGATCCCGATATTTCCACGGGATCGAGACTTACGCGGGTGAAACCGCTGGACGCAGCTATTAGTTATATTAATAGATAATACTTATTTAAGAAACCTTTAGTCTAAGTGTTAAAAAGGGTATTCTTAAGTCGTTTTGTCAGATCTCTATTAAAAGCAATCGTAGTAAAAGTTTTAGGTCAATGGTTTTTATTTAGGAGATTTTTGTTTTAGGTTACTACTGAAACCCGATCCCATGGCAATATTGGGATAAAAAGTAGCCGACGACGTAACTTCTAGATTATGTAGCTTTCTATTGGTGAAATAATTTTTGAAATCGGTCCAAAAGTTTCGGAGCCTATTTTTAACAAACAAACAAACAAATACATCTTTCCTCTATATAATATAAGTATAGTTTATACTTATGACAAGGAAAGAAAGACTGCAGAAGTAATAGAAAGCAATGTGACCAATGTATTTTATAATATTTACAACGGTAGGTTGAACAGTTGGACTAGGTAAAGTGGGTACTGGGATATTACCATTTATAGAAACTAGTAGTCTCTTAAATCATTTTAATAAGCACGTGTTGTTTATTGTTATTTGTAATAATGCCTGAGTTAACACAGATTATATACGGTTGATCGGTCGATAGAAACACAAAGTAACATCTTTCGGGTCCAAGTAAATAGATTTTTCTTCTGTTTTCGCGATGTTAGATAAAAATTAAAGTCATTTTTCGTTTTAATCGCGTGGTGTTTATTACTTTTAGCATTGTCTAAATGCTCAACGTTTTGAGATCTTTACAAGTGTCTTCTTCAGCATTGACAAGTGAATTGTATAATTTCTGAAACATTAGCTTTTGTAAAAGACGCGATTAAAAAAACATATGAAACACAAGCCCTCGCTCTTGTCTCCTTGCAACCATGACTATTGTAACATATTCAAAAGGTCGAGATAAGGGAGTACCTAACTAAAGAGTACGCCATTAAGGGCCCTATACTGAAAAACTGAAAATCCATGTCGGGCGCATCGAAAATTGTTGATTATTTCATGACGGAATGTCGTAGAACTTTTTTTGTGTACAGATTGTAGGCGACATTATTTCCGATATTTTAGTGCAGTTTCCATACAAATATGTAGAAACGTATTGAAGCCTATCGACATTTTAGCCAAATCAGACATTTTTTGTCTAAAATTTGGATAGGCTTTGCACCAATAGGAGGTTCTTGTCTTAAAACTACACCAAAATGTAGGAAACAATGTCACCTACAATCTGTGCACAAAAAAAAGTTCTACGACATTCCGTCATGAAATAATCAACAATTTTCGATGAGCCCGACAGGGATTTTCAGTTTCAAGGTCGTTGGCGTATATACTAAGACCCGGTGAAATGTAACTAAATCTTTTATAACCCTTCTGATTTCATCGAGATCTAGCTATCGGAATCCCAAGTTTCATCGCAATCTTTTCAATAGTTGTTTTGTGGTTAGCAGTAACAAACGCACTAACATTCGTCTAGACTAGAATAAGCATTGAATAACAATTCTTCGCATAAATCGCCATTTTTTCAATTGAACAGCTCGAGAATCTTTTGAACAATTGTAATGTATTAGAATGATTATTCTATCTATTCAACAAACGACGATTTATGCGTAGAATTGCTTTTCGTTGCCTATTCCAGTTTGGTTAGATCAAGCCTAAACAATCTTCTACATTTATATTACCAGAGACATAAATTGGGTTCGTTATAGATGTGAGCAGACCATAAAAAAACAAGTCGCCAAGTGTATCACGTTTTAAATCCAACGCGAACACATAAATCTATTTATTTTATTATGGACTTCATTATTTTATTACTACGTCAAATTGGTTTTGCCTTTTAACAATAGAAATAAATTTCTTAATATGTATACCGAAGTACTTCTATGATAAAAAGCACTTCAAACAAAAATATCCTTGCTGAAGCTTGATCTCCTAAGCTTTTAGACATCAAAGCATTTAGGCATTTAGTTATGTACGTGCTTCGGAAGGCACGTTAATAGGCAGTTGGTCCCGGTTGTTATCTCGGATAGCAGTCGTTAGGTCAAGTTAAGGTCATAGCACACTTAAACGACTCTGCTCCAACACCGCTCCCACCCAACACTGCCCTAAACTAAGGCGACTGCTCGCAGTCTACGCGGCGACAGCTAGCAGGTAACCAGCAGTCCACGCGGCGACAGCTAGCAGACGGCCAGCTGTCCACCCGCCTTTACCGTACCGTACGATTTAAATCGTACGGTTGGCAACAGTCCGCGACGACGCGCGCGGCGACTGCTAGCAGTAAGCGTGCGGCCAGCGAGGCGTCAACTCCCGAGCAGTCTGACGGCGGTAAGCTCGCTGAAAGCGAGCTGTCTGCTAATTTATGATGCCAATGTAAAATATATCTAAAGAGCAATATTTAAAGCCCATATTTGAATTATATTATTTTTGCCGGGTGGGAGCGGAGTCGTGTAAGTGGGCTATGACCTTTAGAGTCCTTAGGGCGATCTGAAAACTCTAACACTAGATGAGCCAGACCGCTTTACGATAAGAAGAAGAAGGTAGGTAGCACAAAAGTCCGTTACATTTTTTGTTAGCTCTCTTAATTGTCTTACTGGGTCAATTACTTAATAAAGTCCTCCTCTTAGAGGGGTTAGGGAGTAAAACGCCACGGGTGCCTACTCCGGATTGGCGTGAGTCCTATAGGCTAGGGCCGAAGCCTTTAAAAATGGCTAAAAGTGGAACTAAACTATAGTAGAATGAAACCTATTGGAAAAGGAAGAGAATATAACAAAAATTATAGGAAAAATAAATTACTATGCTTTCGGACCGTGGTGAATCCTATAACACGTTGTCGGTTTATAAAATAAATAAAATAAATAAAATAAATATTGCACGACGTTACACACAGCGCAATCTAGCCCCAAACTAAACACTAGGCTTGTACTATGGGTACTAGACAACGGATATACTACATATTATACTTTTTTTGTAAACACACGATATCGGTTTCCTCACGATATTTTTCTTTACCTTAAAAGAGATGCAAATAAAGCCCATTTTTTCTTAAAAAAATGACATTAGACCTTCGGAATGAAAGCCGGGGTATATACCACTATACCAATACTGCTCTTTTCATATGGGCAAGGTAATATCCAACACAAAATACATATGCAACACAAATTATAGGGTACGTAAACTAAATACATATTTTATTTAATAATTTCCAATCAATCGGTAGGTAAATTTATAAGTTGATAGACAACGACACGCTACAACTGCAGGTTGACTGTACATAATATTAAGTAATGCCGCCGATGGCCATTGGGAATATACGGGTACTAGCAGCGACCCGCTGTTTCACTCGTGTAAGTTCCGACCCTGTCTTAGTATCACAAAGAACACCCGTCCAATTTTCATGTTTCTAAGACCAGCGGTTTACGCTGTGCATTGCGTCAGCGTCGCCATTACACCTCACTTCTTCGGCTTAACTAAAACAACGTGGTAAGTATATACCTAACATACCTGTGTATTTAAATATACGACAAGCAAAATATAGGTTTGATATAAAACTTCCGTTTCCGCGTTATTTAATGGTGACCATTCTAGTCAATTAATGTCGCAAACTAAAAATCGTAAACAGAGTTTATAAATTGGCCATTTTGTTTGATTATGCATTTACAATGTAGATAGTTGCTACGCCCCATGGTTGATCTGAATCAAGGTCTATTTTTTCTAGTTCTATAAAACGATTTGCTTTTTCCAATACCAACTTCAAAGTGTCTCTGCTTCAAGTCTGGCAAAATTTTCTTTCATCTGTGAATGTTGCTTCTTCTCAACCAATCTTTACGAAACGTATAGTATTTTTTGTGGTGGGGGTTTTTGATTTGAGGGGTATTTCGCCCACTTAGGGGGCTAAGAGCTTGGGACGTCTATACTCTATACACGGTGTTGAAGTTTATGAAGCTGCTGATTATAGACGTTGTTCTACACGTCTACTTGACTCTTTCCGTCTCTTTATCTCAGTAGATGAGAAAAAGAGACAGAATATTTTTGTCGATCGACAGAATGTTTCTGATGCCCATAAGATACCACTCCTGAACCTTTGAATTCTTAACATAAACAATGACTTACCTACCAAATTAAACTAATTTATTATGTACCTAAATAAGTAGATGTTTTAATTATGTAGTTAATTTAAAAAAAATGTTTGATATGGATTTTTATTAGGTACCTGCTTTTAACGCTGATTCTATAATTTTATTAAAGTACCTCTACAATAAAAATAAAGTAACTTTAAGGTTTATATAAAACCAAAAACCAGTTTCAATCTAGTTAAGTCCGATTGATTGTTTTACAATGGCTATTTGAAACCTAGAAGCAATTTATTTATTCCAGTGGAAAAACATAAATTGAGTAAGTACGTAGATTTGGTTGATTTTACAATCCTTAGACAAAAGATACTTACATATCTGTCGAATAAAATGAAATACTACCAAATTAAAATTCATCACAAATCTTTTAAAAAGAAAACAAATTTTAGTAGTGTTAAATTCAAAGACATTTTTCGGTTTTAATAGCGTGGTGTTTATTACTTTTTGCATTGGATCAACGCTCAACGTTTCGAGACCTTTATTACAGGTTCCTTCTTCAGGATTGACTGACATATGTGATTTGTCATTCTAATGTATAAAAAAGTTACAGTGAAACTACCGTCTTATCAAATATTCGTTGAACGTTGAAACAACGCTAAAAGTAATAAACACCACGCGATTAAAACCGAAAAATGTCTTTAATTTCAATACAACAACATCGCGAAAACAGAAGAATAATTTTGTAGTGTTTTTAAATTTTGTAGAATTAAATTTGGAGAAGATGTTTATATTTGGAGATTAAAAACTCAACCTTTAGATATTTAATAGCGTGTAGGTAATTTAATTAAAAAAGAAGTGAGATTTAGTCCTATTACCTACATATCGCTCGCGCGATCGATGCATCGTCGCATCGTCGAGGCGAAAAAATAGTCGCGGTATGGGAACACCTTCGATTCAATTTTCCACTGCAGTCTAACTAAACTATTTTTAGTATTGACTCAATTAAATTCAATTCCAATGCTTTAAGGATGTCACTTACAATCATGTAATTTATATGGCCAAGTTCTCGGAGTGTAGATGACGAAGCAGTTAGTAAAATCGCGTTTGTTTATAATTAAAATTAATTGTTTTTATCGCTCGGGGCTAGTTAACGAAATTGTTTTAATAAGTTGTTGTGGTTTCTTTTTGATAATAAAGTGATCTAAATTATAAAGACCCCCGGCGATTATAAAATGTAGAAACCTCAAGAAAGATAGAGCCCCTTATAAGCCGTCTACAAGGAACTTCTGAGTTCAAATTCATTCAATAAAGCCATAATTATTGTCAAGTCAGATTCGCAACCATTTTGCATTAGCATGATTTGGAAATCGGCAACAAATGAATGGTCTATTATAGACTTTAAAATGTATATCAGGTTAAAGTTCGATGCTTGGCTCGTAGCTAGAGATTGCATTATCCATAAACTTTTTGGTATTCGGATATTATAATTCTCACTATCCGGATATCCGACTCTTTTTCAAGTAATTTGGATATTTTTTTAAGAGGATAGTCTCCATTCTCTTTCTCCATACAAACGTAGTTTAAATTTTCCTCCCTGGATGAAGACATTAGAGCAAATATGTTTATGCCATAAAACTTATATCTGTCATGACTATGTATCTACCTTTTTATTTTGTTCATTTTATTATTTTTTATTATTATTTTAATTAGAAAATAAAAAGGTAGATGCATTGTCATGACAGATATAGGTTTTATGGCATAAACATATTTGCTCTAATGTCTTTATCCAGGGAGGAAAATTTAAACTACGTTTGTATGGAGAAAGAGAATGGAGACTATCCTCTTAAACGAAAATTCGGATTTTCTTTTTTTATTAGCGTGTGTCAGTATGTTTATATGTTGGTTCGCCTCTACAGGTCATTTTAGCGTAATCAAAGCAATATTGCTTTTATTTTCTTCTGCAATTGTTCACCCAAATTGTAGACGATGTCCTTAAAAGAGTACAAAGGTAGACAGCGTGCGTCAAAATAACCGACTTCCGCTACGAAGCGTCATTATGTAATTGAAGAGTTAGGCTTAGGTTTATAAACAGCAAGGAATGTGGAACATTTCGTAACATTCTGTTGCTAAAAGAACATGACAATAGGTAATGAAGAGTTAACGGTCTACCCATGATCAGCGGCTCGATTCTCGTAAATAATTACATACCAGTTCGATGACAGAGACAATGCAGACCGGTGACAGACGCAGTGCAGACGCAACGCAGACACAACACAATTACAAAGAAAACTCGAAATATACTTTCAACTACCATACGAATACAATGAGAGTGTAATTTAAGTTTTCTTTGCATTTATGTTGTGTCTGCGTTGCGTCTGCACTGCGTCTTTCATCGGTCTACACTGTCTCTGTCATCGAACTGGTGCGTGATTATTTACGAGAATCGAGCCGCAGGAGGAGTGTAAAGTCCTTGTAGCGTCGCAAACACGTTGCGAGGACTTTCCAGGTTGGCCATTGGAAACTGCTAGAAAGTGCAACGCGATTAAACCAACAAATGAGTGAAATTTAAACAAAAAGTGGTTTTCTTAAGTATACTCATGCAAAGTTACAGCTTCTCAGTAGGTACTAGTCTCTCAGCGTCTCTCAGCCAAACCGAGAACAGACAGACAGACGAAAGGTAATGACTAAACTACTACAAGGGTTTTTCTTAACTACGAAAACATTATTTCTTAGTGTTAATCCACACTTAGGAATACTGCTTTTGAAAAAATGCTTTCAAAAACTTTAGTACCCGGCAGGATTCGAACCCGCGACTATTGGTAATTCGAACCAACGCGTTAAACCGCTTCGCCACGGGTAGCCCTCCAGCCGGGTCGAATTTAAGAAAGCACCTCTTCGTGTGTTCTTGCGAGTAAGGCCTCGTAGTGACATCTACCGGCGAACTTTGCAGATCGACTCGGCTTGTAACTTCCCATATTACATGGAAATGATTACAATATAAGATGACACATTCCAAACATGTAAACATTATTTCTTAGTGTTAATCCACACTTAGGAATACTGCTTTTGAAAAAATGCTTTCAAAAACTTTAGTACCCGGCGGGATTCGACCCGGCTGGAGGGCTACCCGTGGCGAAGCGGTTTAACGCGTTGGTTCGGATTACCAATAGTCGCGGGTTCGAATCCCGCCGGGTAATAAAGTTTTTGAAAGCATTTTTTCAAAACCAGTTAACTACGAAACCTTAAAAACATGTAGTTGAGTATTTTGTCGAGTCTTGTGGTCAGTTGCGACATGATCACATTTGCGGAAGCAGACTAGACTAGCCCTCTGTACTTAGATGGAAAGTTGGATCTAAGTACAGAGGGCCAATGCAATATCATTCCAAGAATGTTATCAAGCCCCATTCCGACTATAAGCCACGTGACGTAACGGACTCATATCGGACTCACAATATATCATACTTATTTAGAGCAAACGTCAATATAACACAATAGATACAACTGTCTGAACAACGTGGCTATTCATAGAATAAATACAGGGTGTCTCTGTAAGAAGTAACGTTTAAATATATTATAATTTAAGCTCGTATATAATAGGGCTGGATGCTACATTAGCCTACGAATTGGTATTACTATCCAAAGAGGCAGCCAGCCTTTTGAGTATGTACCCTACCTTTTTGTTTTTTTTTGTACTTTTTTTTTGTAGACACCTGATCGAAAATCAATAAAACCGTCCAAGTGCGAGTAGGACTTGCGCACGAAGGGAACATGTTTTTTTTTGATAATGGTAACCATTATTAAAAAAAACATGTTTCATTTATTGGAGCCCTACAAAATATCTATTTTTTTCTGTTTTTTTTATATATCGGCTGTTGCCAGACAGATAGACGGACAGTGAATTCAGTTAAAGGGTCCCGTCTTTTACCCTTAGACAGACAGACGGACAGTCTTTTGACAGTGTGTTATTTTGTTAGAAAGGGGTTATTGTCCATACCCTTTGGTTTTAAAAAATAACCCTTAAAGTTCTTACTAAGACACCCTCTACATTAATACTAAAAACGATTAGTTCATAGAGTAGTAGGTATGACAGTTCATAGTTTCAAACAATTGCAGTTAATTATGTAAAGTTATGGGGTTAGTTGGAATATTATGCAGTTTTATGTGGGTGAGCCAATAAAGGTAACAACAAAAGCTAAAGGCAACTGATAGTTACTAACAGTTTGTTGTTAAATTACTCTTGGTAATATGTAGTGCGTGATTTGCGGACAACGGGACTCCCGACGACTAGAATCTATTTATATATTATGTTATAACGACCCAACATGACCACTTTGGGTATGCAGAAAGGGGTCCGCTGTACCGTGAGGCCACTCCCAGGAGCAACCGTCACGGATCTGTTTTAGACAGCTCGTGTCCCTAAACACTAGTTCGGTTCTTTAAAAGGAGAGCTGCCTCGTGCCCAAATGGCACTACCAGATTGTCCAGACCGGTACCGGAGCAATGAAGTTGCTCACCGCTCGTTTCTCGGAGAGGAGCTAACGACAACCTCGCTGGGGCCGATGGAGAAGCCACCTACCACATATCCTGTGTGGCACCGGAGCTGTTAAAAGCACGCGCACTTCCCGGCAGTGATCCACATGCCTACCATGAACCTATAAATCCTGGTAAGGACCGGACACCCCTAGCTAGGAATTTATGACAAAGGAACCTTAGCGGCTGCGTATTGGAACACGGACGAGTCCGCTTGGCGCTACAATTTAGACCTGTAGGTAGTAACAGCCAAAGCCTTC
The DNA here is from genome assembly GCA_958496205.1 of Idaea biselata. NCBI lineage: Eukaryota > Metazoa > Arthropoda > Insecta > Lepidoptera > Geometridae > Idaea > Idaea biselata. The sequence continues at coordinate 18,642,681 of OY292404.1, forward strand.
CACCAAGAAACCCCTTCTGGTCGCCTTTTACGACAGGTAGAAGATACCTTAGCCATATTCTTCTAGACCGGGGCTACAGGGCCCAGGTTTACAGGGTAAAATATGCCTACATAATATTTAGTTTTGAATACAAAGAAAGCAATTCATCACGGTAAGCTGAAGTGTCAAAACCGAACCGGATCGAGAAAAGGTCGCGTTGATCGACAGATTTATTCATTACTGTGTCACCATTGAAGCTCAAAAAGGTGTTGATGCTGTTTACTTATTGAAAAATAATATCTTTTTTATACGGTGTAATATTACAAGCGAAACAGGAAAATAAAACTCGAAACTTTGGAAATTAAGATACTTTTTTCGGGTTCCGTACTGAAAGAGTAAAAACGGAACCCTATTACTAAGACTCTGTCCTTGTATCTGTATCTGATCCATCTCATGAACAGTGATAGCTAGACATACAGTTGAAAATTGGACAGACCTAAGATTATTATTTAATAAATAACGCAAAAACAAAATAAACAACAAAAAATGTTTTGAGTTTACAATTGGAACACGTATTATGGAAGCGTGGGAACAACCCGATCTGCATATTGAATAAGAAATAGACATAAAACACTTTTGTTTTCTACTGTCTCAACAAAGCAAAGCTTACGTTTTTGTCCACACAAATACAAGTAAATTAGTGTCCGACCGAAAGTTCGGTTTCGGTTTCGGCCGAGTTTCGGCCAAAAATCAAGTTTCGGCGGCGGCAGTTTAACTTTTGCTGAAACCGAAACTGATTTCGGAAGTTGTCATGCACGCTCGCCTAACTTCGTTTCATGTGTTTCGTTTAAACTTCGTTAAACATAATAAGAATGTTATTCATATTTTTTTATATTAGGTACCTAAATATTAAATAAATGATTAAGTACAACTAACTTAATATACTGTGTTTCCATTTCATGAACTAATTAATTAATTTCACCTACTAATTAATACAGAATAATGGGTAAAATGCACCGAATTCCAGTATTTTAAGGAATACTTGTACTACTTTAATACTTGTAATACTTTATACTTGACGTGAGTTTCAGTTTCGGAAACTGAAGCCACGGTCGAATATTCGGTTTCGGTTTCGGCCGGAAAACCGGTTTCGGTCGGACTCTAAAGTAAATACAATATACCTACACTAAAGTACAGTCGCGTACAAGACGCATACATCTCTCGTTTAGCGTGTACCAAGTAATTGAAACCGCGTGATATTGATGTAAAACATCACTTTATATACAATCATAATAATAAGTGTTTACTTTGTTTATATACGGTGTATATTTGTTTATATACTTTTGAATTTGTGAATTACCGTGAATGGTTAAGTAGTTCCAGTTTTTTAAGGCAATGAACTTTTTATTTTTCATCAGTTTCATTAATTTCATTTGGGACACGTCACAAAAATGACATCAAAAATCGTCTTTGTGACATGTCAAAAACACAAAAATATTTATTTTAATGTTTAGTTCACGTTTAATTTGAACTATTTCTTAGGACTTAGGGCTTAAATTACCTATGTAATATTTTTCAGTCCCAGTGACAATACACTAAAATAATATAAATAACCTAATGCTGCAGCCAGGAGTGGCTTTTCATGAGGGAACTCCTCCAGCAACTGTTAGAAGCACAGATAGGTACTTCTCTTCTCATCCGAGCGATGTTCCCGGTTGCATCTCTCTCGGGGCCCGGGGTCCGCTATACCTCAAATGGTTTTTATTTTGATTTTCGGGTCGGCGAAGAAAATAAGTCATCATTGACCGTATAGTGCCTTCTGCAAATAGATTTGCCAATATTTTTACGCCTGCCTGACACCAACCCTCCTAGGGACCTGTCACCAGCAGCCGTTAGAAGCACAACGCGATTAAAACCTAAAAATGTCTTTAATTTCAGTAACTCCTTCCTGTAGAACAAAATACATAGGGAGCACTGCAGTTCGATCCAAGGACTTCCTGTAGAACAAAATACATAGGGAGCACTGCAGTTCGATCCAAGGACTTCCTGTAGAACAAAATACATAGGGAGCACTGCAGTTCGATCCAAGGACTTCCTGTAGAACAAAATACATAGGGAGCACTGCAGTTCGATCCAAGGACTTCCTGTAGAACAAAATACATAGGGAGCACTGCAGTTCGGTCCAAGGACTTCCTGTAGAACAAAATACATAGGGAGCACTGCAGTTCGATCCAAGGAATTTTAAATTAAAAGTCAATGACCTTTATCGCTTCGTTGATTAGATAAAGTAGGACCTACGTACTCATATTTTACAATGCTATAGTGATTTTTATTAAGTTTTTTTATTATGCAACTTTGTTTTACCTACTACATAAATAATAAAATGTTACGTATAATTTAATTATAAAGTAAAGCCCGGCGCACTAGCCATTGTGCCCTAATTTCCTAAGTGTGGATTAACACTTCAAAAGTGTAGTATAGATTTAGTTTAGTTTCGCTAGGCTTTTTCTTTACGAAAAAAATATATGCGCTATTCACAATGCTCTTACGGTGAAGGAAACATCGTGAGGAAACCGACATGTACCTACTAGGACCGAAAACATGGGACATTCACCGATCCGAAGTAGCCTTCCAACTCCTGTGGCGTCTTACTCTCTATAACCCCTATAAGGGGAGGCCCATTCCCTAACATTGAGACAAAATCAGCGGGCTAATAAAAACAATCAAAGTGGGCATGTTTTCTCTAATCGATTTTCAATTAAATTTCTTCGACCAACAGATAATTACGAGCAAAGTATTCGGACCAGCTGCAACATACATAATGTGGAACAATTGAACGAGTGACCATGTGTTGATATTTCCTCGGGTTGCACTTGAGAACAATGTTAAAGTCATATTTGTGAACATGTTTTCTTTAAGGTTGAGAAAAAAAACTGTAAAAATTAGGTCACCGAATTCTACAGCAAAATTCTCATCGTTTTGTTGTAGGGGACTTAAACAATTTCAAATTCTTATTTAAGAAATCATATAGGTAGATTAGATTTAGATTAAATCATACAATTTGAATTAAAAGATTCTATCTAATCTTTTAATCTACAAAATGGTTTGTCCTGAACTTAGATTAAAACAAAAAACTAAAGATACGGTCTAGTCTCGGAAAATGAGACGATAAAACTGCGTTTAGCTGACGCACTAGCCTCAGTCGTACACTGTGATTATCTTTTTGACATCCATAAGAATGCCTCTTTGCTTATTGACAAAGTATTAATCATTCTTAAAGACAAAAATGTTTTTAAATACAATAATTTTATGAAAATGCATGTAGGTATTTCTAGCTCATTTTTCGAATACGCAATGTTAGAATATACCGTATCTACTAATTTTGTTTTCATCTAAGATCCTGAATGACTGACTGATCAAAGTACAGCCTAAACCGCTGATAGTAGAGAGCTGAAATTTGGAGAGTGTGTTCTTTATGTGATAGAGGCATGCGATAAGAAGGGGTTTTTCGAAGCAGTTAATGTTATTGAAGCAGACTTATAAAGCTTGACATCGTGTATTTTAAATTCACATTATTGATTTTTAGGGTTCCGTATTTATTATCTGATCTACCTAGATCATTTAGTAAATAAATTCAATCAAATAAAATTAAAATATTATTTGAATACCAAGTTAAGTGCTGGTGAAATATATTAGTAAGTATAACATTTATTGTGACATCTCTCTAACCATATTTCGAGCAACAAATTACATTATACATTCATTTATTTTTTTGTCTAAAGTAATAGATAATGTGGCGGATATATTGTCTGGGCAAAAATCATTTACGCGTGTGCTTCGGGAGGCACATTAAGCAGGTGGTCACGGTTGTTATCTCTGATAGCAGTCGTTAGGTCAAGTTAAAAGCCTAAGGGCGACCTGAAAACTTAACACTAGGTGAGCCATACCGCTACACAAAATGCACACTAAAAAAATGGAGCAGTTGAATCAAGTAAAAGGAACGGTTTTATTTAAATAGATTTCGGAACATTGAATCTTTGTTATTTTGCACTGAAATCCATTACAGCATTTCAACAACTTTATTTATAAAGCAAAATAACTCACCAAAACAAAATCCAAAATCAACAGCACTGAATTCCACAGTCCAATAAAACACTCTTACTTCATTCCAATTTAAAAATCAAACACAAAACTTAACGAAGTCACTTGAATTACGATTTCAGAAAATAAAAAAAAACGATTTTCAACGTTTAATTTTTCTCTTTGTTTTCGAAACTTTTGTCTTTTTTTTTGGCGTTATAAAGACGTTATAACTCTGTTGTGACGAAGAGTTTCAAAGATTATCTTCAAGTGACAGACGGGCGTTCTTGATAGTGGCAGTTGAACAATAAAGTTTGAAGCGAACAAGTGCAGTCAGATTTTACTGGGTAACCACTTAGAGTTCGTATCATCAAAGTAGTCTCCCGGCAGTTTCTGAAACTTGTCTCAAATTGATAAGAATCGAAACTAAACTCATTTTTCGGTTTTAATCGCGTGGTGTTTATTACTTTTAGCATTGTTTCAATGCTCAATGTTTCGAGACCTTTACCTTAAATAAGAACAAATGTTTTTTTCAAAGATTTTTCTTCGGTTTTCGCAATGTTGGATTTAAATTAAAGTAGTTTTTCGGTTCGGTCAATTCTGAAGAAGAGACCTGCAAAGGGCTCGAAACGTTGAGCATTGAAATAATGCTAAGAGTTGTAAACACCACGCGATTAAAACCGAAAAATGCGTTTTATATCAGATTGTTTTCAAATATACCTACTTTATTTCAAAATAATCTGATAATTGACAGATTAACCCCCTTACATATTACAAACGATAATTAACAGACAACAAAGTAATGTTACGTTTTAGCGTCTAAGGACGGCATTATTCTTATTTTTTCTAATAATTCTGGTCCACTAAACTAGAACAAAATTTATCTTGATTTATTAAGAAATACAGTCAAAAATTTCACCACGACAGAACAGGCACCTGTGGCGCAATATTCGGCAATATACTAGCGCAGTACACGAGATGTAAAGGTTGCAGGTTCATCTAATAAACGTTTTAAACAAGGTTTCACGATTGGAACTCATAATTTTATATTTTACCAAGTCTTAATTACGTCATTTTTACTTGTTTCTTACCTCGACGACGCGGACGTTTCAACCATGTTACACTGTCTTGGTCGCGAGGGGACGAACCCCGATTAAGACCCGGTAAAATATAAGATTATGAGTTGCAGGTTCAAGTCCAGTCGGGTGCAAATTTTTGGAAAGCATTTCTTCTAATAAATATAATTTATCTTTTGATGTAGGTCGAGTTCTGGGCCTCTACTTTAATTCTACGAACGATAAAACGAAACGATAATTCCAGAAGAAGAAAATCTGTCATCCATCCGTGCGAAAATTTTATTTTCTGATAGTTTTGAAGGACGGATGACAGATTTTCTTTCTTCCGTTCGTTCGTTCGTAGAATTAAAGTAACCCCTCTGTTCTGCGTCTGCGCAACTTCTTTAGTGAAATGCACTCTACCTACCTAACCACTCGAGTTGTGGAACGAGCGACAAGAGATAAGCGTGTGCGTGCGATATCGTATTCGTTTCTTTATAACCTTTATATCAGAGCATTGGCTTTGCATTAGCAAGAAGATTAAAGGAGAAGGAGATAGTTCTATTATTATTTTCAGGAAGATTATAAATAACTTTCAAAGCTGAACCTAAACTTGCTTTGCTGAACATTGATTATTTTAAACACCGAAAACTAAAAAACTACCTACCGGACGTTGTTTTCAAAGTCACTTCTATTATATTTATTACGTCAATCGTCACCGTCTACCTAACATAAGTTATAAGTAGATACTTCCTTACTTATAAACAATGATTAACACATGACTAATGTTATGTAACGTTTGTCTCTGTCTGTCAACTTTTAGACTTCAAGTCACAGTAAAAGACACACGATACGTACCTAGTTAATGCAGCTGTTTATTATCGTTTATAAGTCAGAAGGTTATTATTTAAAGTGTTACTAAACCTAAGTAGGTATACCTCTTAACTAATTTTCAAAATTAAGGGAATACCTACTTATATTCGAAACGTTCCCAAATCGAAATTCTCCTGACGATATTTAAAGATAAAGGCAGATGGTTGTCAGCTGTTGTCGTTAAAAAAGTTTTATTATCAATTTAAAACACAAAATAATAAAAAAAATACTATGGTATGTAGTTAAAGTCTAAAAATATCTGCATTTCATAACTACAAACACCTACATAAAACACTGACATAATAAACATAATTTTTACAAATTTAATCTTAATTAAAAAGATAAAATAAAACTAAATATATTAAATAAAAGTCCTTTTACTGACACCTAACGTGGAGTAGCAGAACTAAAGCTTATGTGGCTGACAACAGATGGCGTGCTTTTAAAGACAGACTGACATCTAGAACCACGTGTTTCAATCGATCACGCGCCTAATAATAAAAAAGAAATATCAGATAAGAAAACTAATTTTAGATTTTTATAGGAAAGGTTATTTTGTCCCTTGTCAATCAGTGGTTGATCAATGATCAAGAAGGTGAATTCAATTATTATTTCTTTTACGTTGTTTATCGCGTCTAGAATACAAAAAAGCGTAAAAAGACTGGCGAACCATGTAGAAGTTACACGGTTAAGTTGCAAAATAGCCCCCGCAGGACATGTATTCCATAACTTCATCGGCTCAGCTTGCCAACAATTGTATTTTAAATCATTCGCGAAAATTCCCTTCCCGAAACTTGTCTGAAACGATTGAACTGCAAGTTATCAGCAGAATAAGGTCTCTGAACCCAAATCCCGTGCGTTTTTTTACTGCTTCATCAAGGCTACTTTTTAGGATTCCGTACCCAAAAGGTTAAAACGGGACCCTTTTACCGAGACTCCGCTGTCTGTCTGTCCGTCTCAGGATGTACCTATCTCATAAACCTTGATAGCTAGATAGTTGAATTTTTTACAGATGATGTATTTCTGTAGCCGCTATAACAACAAATACTAAAAACAAAATAAAACAAATATTTAAGGGGGCTCCCTTACAACAAATGTGTTTAACAAATAAACGCAACGATACCGCGGTGTATTTTTACCATTGGCGCCATCTAGTGGTGGAATCATAGACTGGCGCCTGTGGTAAAATAAATATTAACTTTCGTGTTGCGTTCAATTATATATGATGGTGGTAGGTACGTAAGTTTACGGAACCCTTCTTGCGCGAGTCCGATTCGCACTTTGCCGGTTTTTTATTGGTACCTACCTACCTAAAATCTTCCAAAATCTGACCAGCGATTTATGTTGTTCATCATTATCTTAACCATTAATGTCTCTTAAAAATATATTGTGCCATGGTAATAAAACTAATGAAATGTTGCCATTAGGCTCAATCACTTTTAGAACAACTTTCCAGTTTTGGCCATTTACAGCGGCATAACTATTTTATTGACTACTTTTATTGTATTAGGTGGAATGGATTGTTTTAAATAATCATGTGCTAAAACGACCAGAAACAGATGTTTGTAAACGAAAATTGTATTCTAGTCGAATTCTGTTGCAAAAACTTATAACACCCCTCTTTTTCCGTCGGGGGTTAAAAAAGAGCTTTCTTGAAACAATACTGATACAATTATTATTAAACTCCAAGTTTCAGTTTCAGTTACAGAATAAGGCTTTTAGTAATCTTAATATCTATAGTAACATTATAAAGATGAAATATTTCTAAACATGATTTTGTTATAGCCTTATTATTAAAAATGAAGTAAGGTCTGAGTAGTAAGAACAAATGCTTTGCTTTTTCCGTGACAAGAACTTTCAAAGTTGACGAACAGAACCAAAAAATGGTAGGCAAAATTATTCCGAACTTACTCCATGTTTATTGATAAGGCTCTTCATCATCATCTGCTTCTTATATTTGTTTTTTTAGAGCATATAAAAGATTTGTTTGTTTGTTTGAACGAATACGCTCTGAACCTACTGGACAGATTTCAAAAAAAAAATGATAGCTACACTATCGAGGAGTAATATAGGCTACTTATGATCCCGATATTCCTACGGGATCGGGACTTACGCGGGTGAAACCGCACGCAGCTAGTGTAGTATATAAGAATACTAATAAACTAGGTAGTTACCTCAAACTGTAACATTGTCGAAACATCGAGATAAGAAAATTAAAAATAAAAATACCCGGAAATAATGATAGCTAGGTACCTACTATGAAAACAAATCGTGTTAGTTTATTAAAGGGTTTATCTATAAAAATATAATCATTAATAAATACAAAATGATATTATTAATAGCTAAGCCACCTACTTATTTATTTCTTCGCAGTTCTTTATGGACTGTGATTAGATAAAACTGAATTGATAAAGACTGAAATAGATTTTCTTAAAAATTTGATTTATTTCTTTCAAAACTCAAAAGCCAACAACGTTCGAGCATTAACTATTTATGTATTCTGTGGTATTACCGACCTAAATTATGAAACACAATGCTTCAAATAGATCTATTTCATACAAATGTTGCCTGGAAGAAAACGCTTTCAGCGACGGCCGCCTATTGGTGCAATTTACATTTTAAACTATGTATTTGTGGTTTGTTTTCTTGTTTTATTGTTGTTCTTGACTACATATTTCTGGCTCTTAATCGCACATTATATTTATTTTTATTACCTATTCAACTATGTTACAGTAGCCTTGGTCGCGAGGAGACTGAGACCTAGACTATCGTTACGTAGTTGAAACATAATAAAAAAATAAGTTTAAGTGAAATTGAAAGAAAGTCGTGCATGTGTGCTGTTAGGTGTGGTACGTTTAAAAGCGTTAAACTGACCACACCTACAGCACACACACATGCTTTAAGTTTTAGGTAAAGTGTAAGTGTCACCGTGTATTTTGAGCTTTAGTGGGCGTGACAGAAGGTGTTCCACTGCCGCATACCGCTTTCCTATCTTCTAGGTATCGTGCTTCACCTTTCAACACTTGCCACTTACTTGAGAATAAGTGGCCCTAAATATGCCCTAAATAAATATAAAGTACTAAAGTACTGCGTCCCGCGGTTTCACCCGCGTAAGTCCCGATCCTGTGGGATTATCGGGATCAAAAGTAGCCTTTGTTACTCAGGGTGAATGTAGCTTTCTAATGGTGATTTTTTTTTGAAATCGTCTAGTAGTTTTTAAATTTATTCATAACAAACATACAGACACACACACACACACACACACAAAAATACAAATCTTTCCTCTTTATAATATTAGTATAGAAGTATAGATAAAAAAAAAAAAATAATAAAAATAAATTCTATGAACAACACACAGCGCCATCTAGCCCCGTGATAAGCGACTAAGCTTGTGTTACGGTGACTAGACAACGGATATAATACTTATATTTATTTTTCTTTTGTAAATACATACATATTATACATAGAGGGACACCCAGACCAGACACAAATATTTATTTTTAGGCATAAATAATTGCACCCGGCGGGAATCGAACCCGCAACCTCCTGCATTGCAGTCGCGCTTTCGCACGACGCGCCACAGAGGTCGTCGAAGATAATCTTAGCCCACTAAAATTGATTCACTGAAGATAAAGGGCCTCCTCATAGAGGGGTTAGGCAGCAAGAATATACGCGGACTGATAAGAAGTGACAAAGGCGTGTCGTCGTCGTAGCGTCGGGAATTCCTTTGTGACTATCGACTTCATCATGGGAAAGTCCCAACGTTCTCGCCGATAGGAAGTTTCATTTCTGAGAGATTCGCCGTCAGAAACATTCACCTTTCGACGTTTCACCGACAGAATTTTTCGTATGTGGCTGTTTCGATGACAGGACCTGTCAACTAAGGACTATTCAGCGATAGATCATTTCGACCACATTGTTTGTTATTAGGACTTCTCATTACGTTAATCATCATCCGAGTGATGTTGCCGGTTGCATCCCTCTCGGGAGCCCGGGGTCCGCTTTCCTACTCTTACATCTCCACCTCGCACGATCTTCTTCTCATTACGTTACGTAGTTCAAACAATCTTAAACGAAATGATCTTATCCATAATAATCCATAGTTGACAGGTCCTGTCGGCGAAAAGGCCACGTACGAGTAATTCTGTCGGCGAAACGTCGCATCGGTGAATGGTTCTGACGGCTAATCTCAAGTGAAATGTCCAATCCGATCAAGTCACCACTTCTCAATGCGTGTACAGCCTAAAATGCCACGAGAGAAAAACTGAAAAAAGCCTTTAATTTCTAAGCTATTTTATTCAAAATACAGAACGATATATAATATGTAGGTTAATTATATCGCGCCGTAATATCTAATATTATTTTTGCTTCTAAGTCTCATTATTTTACGTGTATGTGTATGCACCCAATCGCAAATGTTGCAATTCTGTGCGGAAAAGGAAATTGTCTACAAACTCATTCTAGTTATTATACCTAGGTATCTATTTAGGTTGAAGCCAGTTCGACCGGTTAGTGTTTCGATTAAAATGACTACCTAGTGAATAGTCTTAAGTAATTACTTTTTGTAGGTACCTATAGACAGATAGTAAGTACCTAAGCTGGTATCCTACTAATATTATAAACGAAAGTTTGTATGTATGTATGTATGTGACTTTGTGACTCTTTCACGCAAAAACTACCGAACCGATTGCGATGAAACTTAAGATATGGATAGCTGGAGACCTAGAATAACATAGGCTACTTTTTATCCCGATTTTCCCTCGAGATCAGGACTTACGCGGGTGAAACCGCGGGGCGCAGCTAGTACATTTATAAATTTCAGTTAGATACAAAATGCATCTTTAAAACAAATATAAACCAACGAATTGTCTAAGTAAATGTAATCATAAGTTAAACTCTTACCCCCTTACTTATAAACGCTGATAAACAGCTGCATAAACCATGTGTCGTTTGTCTGTTACTGTCAAATGAAATTTCAATGTTGACAGACAGAGACAAACGTTATATAACTTAGTTATCCATCTGTTATGATATGATTAAGTACGTTTATAAGTAAGGGAATACGCAATACGCGTTTAAAATCTAGTTATCACTGCAATATGCTAAGAAAATAATTAGTTTTCAATTAATCAAAATAGTTTAACCTTCACATTAAAAAGTGATAAATTTACTTTTTATTGCTAAAATATTCCTATGACATATTCATTTTACTAGGCTTTTTATTTAAATGTGATTCTAATACAGGTTAGGCCTCGATATAAATAGTTAAAATAACATTTTTTTTTCTCTTTTATATTATTGCACAACACTACAAACCAGTTTGGTCAACGGCTATCTGTATTTTTTTTTTAAATTTAACTTAGGCTTTAGGTACCTACGTATCTAATGTGCTAAGTAAAGATCGATTAAGTTGCTAAACGTTATTTATTATCGATTTTTTATTATAATTTATTTATTATCAACTTAGTTCAAGATTCGTAGTCCACAATAAACCTTTATAGTTTCGTCATGTCCGTCTGTCTGTCTGCGGCTTAGCTCAGTGAAGCTTTCTATACAACGTTTTTTTTATTACAGACTTTAAGAGGACAGTCTACCTACTCTTTCTCCATACAAACGTAGTCGACAATTTTCTCCCTGGAAAATGACCCTAGAGCAAATATTTTTGTGAAATTTGCTAATGGGGTGCCACACGCAAAGCTGTAAGTAGATGGCGCTGGCATCAGATGATCTTTTTTTTTTCGATGATGGTCCTCCATCAATGGAAACGCCGAGTTTTTTTTTTATTCTTTCGGTCTCAGACCGATATGGCCAATTTGGCGCCGAGAGTTGTAAAAACACATGTTTGGCAGTTCTTAATTCAAACCTAAGATTGATCGACTCGCGCCCTCTGCCGGGATAAAAGTTAAGTGTTCCTCTTCATTATCTAGGGCCTATAACTGCCATGACCATGCCCCTAAGTTTTGTTTTTTTTTTCATATTCTATTCACCATAAGTCACCGGAAGTAGGAGTCTTCAAAATCGCCTAATTTTTGAGGGATATTCAGACACTAGTAAACAATTTTATTTTTTTTTGTTTTTATTTACGAGTAAAAAAAAGTTTTGGTTCCTTACATTTTTCCTCTGTAAGATGTGTCAAATCGAAGCGAAGTAAACAAAGAAAAGGACGGGCCAGTTATTCGATCACTGTGCTGATCGACAAAGAAAAAAAAAAAAAAAAACAAAGAAAAGAATATGTAACCTTGCAAATACGTATATATGTATACGTATTGTTACATGCCCCCGTTTGTAAAACTTATGTTTACCAAAATGTCGCAAAAATCCTTGTAAGTACTGAAAGTAAGTATTTCAAATAAACAATGCCTCCGGCCTCTTTTGAAATTCCGTGTGGGTGATCTTACGAACCAAATTCGCCAGAATATAACTTCAGATACATTTCTATATCTGTATATCTTAGTATCTATTTTGATCTGAAGATTTCGCTTGCTACAATGATTAATCGGACAATTCATCAATGTAACATGATTAAATTATGTGGTCCACTGATATCTTATTTTATTTTTTAACATTTCATCTGATATTAATAGAAAACAGAAAATAATTTGCGTATTACTCTTATTCAAATGTGCAAATAAAGTATTAATGTATCTATCTATCTAATTATGTATTGAAATTATTTCAAGGAAAGTGTAACTTTACTCGTCTATTTTATTTACCGTTATAGTGAAGGGCCCTATACCTGCTAAACTCAAAATCCATGTCGGGCGCATCGAAAATTGTTGATTATTTCATGACGGAATGTCGTAGAACTTTTTTTTGTGTACAGATTGTAGGCGACATTGTTTCCGATATTTTAGTGCAGTTTCCATACAAATATGTCGAAACGTATTGAAGCCTATCGACATTTTAGCCAAATCAGACATTTTTTGTCTAAAATTTGGATAGGCTTTTCACCAATAGGAGGTTCTTGTCTTAAAACTACACCAAAATGTAGGAAACAATGTCACCTACAATCTGTACACAAAAAAAAGTTCTACGACATTCCGTCATGAAATAATCAACAATTTTCGATGAGCCCGACAGGGATTTTCAGTTTCAAGGTCGTTGGCGTTGTAATTCCTCTTAACGATTTTTTAAAATCTTAACAAACCGAAGGTCATTGTCATGAGTTACACTTTAGTTAAGGCGAGAATAGACAGACAGACGTGGGTGGATCCATGACATACGAACTTAGCAAAACTAAAAGGGTTTATAATTGACTATTGAACCCTAAAGACTTAAACGTAAAAAACTTACATCATAAAAACTAATAGACCTCCAATATTGTTACAATTTTTTTATCGACTACTATCATTTCAAATTGACAGATCATTAAATTATGTAGGTATTAATATTGACGATTCGACGAAACCCGCCTGTTGTCAAATTGTAATTAAATAAATAAATCTTGGGCATTTTTCAGAGCCCCGAACGTTTCGAGGTCTTTCTAGACGTCTCGGTCACGGGTCTATATTGTAATGTCAGTACAGTGACCGGCAAATAAGTTGAAAAATTTTGTAGTGGAAGGGGAAAGTTTTCGCAGTACATTTTACATGCGCCTTCTATGAAAAACATCGCGAAAACTGAAGAAAAATCTAGAAGCCATATCGTAGACGAAATCGGCTACAAAGTATCATTATCTACTATTATAAACCGAGTAGGTACTTATTATAACACAAAATGTATCTGTACGAGCATGAGCTCGACATTTATGTTTACGCTGCACTTTTGGTTACTTATATTAATTTTAATTGTCAGTTCAAAGACACTACAATAAACGCCTCGGACGAGTGCGGACGCGGGTTTCATTTACTCAAACTACCTAACCTCCATATTAGGTGCACTACGAGGATCGCCATAGTACCTATAATAACTACTACTAGATTATAGTGTACGGTGATCGAAGCCCCGTCAATCTGTGTAGACATCATTTACACTAACAAATACTTACTTATCAATGTACCGGGTGGATGCCCGTACATTTTCTTCGAGCCGGATTTGATCGAGTTCTTTCTGCGGTTGCGAATCGGCTTTGCTGGCCTTCCACAAGCGGACCTCCCCAGCAAAGTTGAGAAGGCGCATAAGATCGCAGCGGGAGCGAAATCGAATCCACCGCCTGCTGGTAACTACAGTCACCGTGCAGTTCAACACTCCTGGATACTAATACTACGCCGGGAGCAATTTCTTCTCTAACGGAATCTTCGACAATGGAAGATCTACTAAAGAGACAACAAATTATCGCGGAAGCTGTCCACAAAATAACGACTAACTTCAAGAAGGACTCTGCAAGCCGCAAGACTGCTTCATACATCGAGCAACGATTAACTTCTTTAGGAAAATTGTGGAGTGAGTTTCACGAAAATCACGCAACGTTAAGCGTCGGTCTTCACCCTACGGACGAATACCTCAAAAGCGAGGCCTACTACGAAGTGAAGGACCTATACGACACAACAAGTGAAATGCTCAAAACATGGAAGCCTGTCTCAACATCCCCGCAAGCTGGGACCAGCCACGAGGTCTCTGAACACGAAAAAGAAAACATAACATCAGAGGAACGTGGTGTATTTTCGAAAACAGACGAATTACTAAGTTTTCAACGCACAAACTTTCGTGCTTTTGATAGGGCTATACGTAACATTGATTTAGAAAATTTAAACGACAAGTTGGACATTCAAGACAGCCTACAAACACTACAAGAGTGCTGGAAGTCCATCAACGACCTTCACTGGCAGATCGACAATCTTCTCATCGGTACTGACGTCAATTACGAAGCCGATTTTTCGAAATATGAAGAAAAATATCGTTCTACAAAAAGGCAACTAAATAAAAAACTAAGCAGCACAGCCCACAAGCAACAAACGGTGCCACAAACGGACATTCCTTCATTTTGGGGAAACTATCTACAGTGGCCTACATTCATGGACTTATATGTTCGTGCAATACATAGCAACACTCTCCTTTCTAAGGCCGAAAAAATGCTACATCTCAAGAGTAAACTTCGTGGTGAAGCAGAACGTGTCGTTCAACATTTAACAATCACGGATAACAACTACGACACCTGTTGGGAACTACTTTAACACAGATACTACAACCGACAGCTGCTTTTCACCAAACAAATGCAATCTCTATTAAATCATCCTCAAATTCGTAAAAATAGCGCATCCGATATAAAGCGCCTCCACGACGTGACTTTGGAAACAATTCGATCAATTAAAAATATGGGCGTCGATACAGCATCGTGGGATCCCTTCGTGGTACACATTATCATGGAGAAAATGGATTCCGATACAAAAACAGCATACATGCAAGCTAGAAAAGCGCCACGTGACTTACCATCCTTAAGCGAATGTACTACATTCCTGGATAACAGATACACCGCATTGGAGCCTGGCGATAAGACACCTATTGAAAACAATTCAAGGCCAACAACAAATGAACAAAAACCGAAGCCATACAATCAATTCTCGCAGAAAAATCTACCTAATTCTTTCAAGGGCAACTTCAAAAACTATGCTCCAAGGGCTTACTACACCACTACCGAGATAACATGCCCACTTTGCAACAACAATCATCCACTTTACATCTGCAATACATTCAAGAACATGTCGAACGAAGAGAAATTGCGTCACATTTCGCAATTACAATAATGTGAGAATTGTCTTTATTGCCACGCTGAAAAACAATGCAAATCGTCAAAGACATGCAGGGCTTGCAATAAGGCGCATCATACGAGCTTACACGACGTTTTCGCTGGGAACGGCAACGGTAACATGAACACACGGCCGAACCCAACACCCGAGTCGACTTCAAAGTCAACGCCGCGAAACACAAATCACGTCAACGCAAATGAAGAAGTTTTACTCGCTACTATGAAAATAAAGGTCAAGGATAATGATGGAACTTACTTACAACTACGAGCGCTGCTAGACCAGGGGTCTCAAACTAATCTAATTACTGAATCAGCCGCCCAACGGCTAGGCCTACCTAGACGCAAACGACATGCGACTATATCTGGGATAGGTATCTCGAGCAACAAGTGCAACGGCGTGATTCAACTAGTCTGCGAGTCCCTATACGGCGGCAGCGATACGATCGTTATCGATGCAATGATAATGTCGAAAATGTTAAACAGTCTGCCTAATATTACATTTGAGAAGCAACAATGGCCTCACATACGAAATATCGATTTGGCAGATCCAAATTACAACATCTCAAGCCCCATCGACATACTATTTGACGCTGGAGTTTACGCACAAATCGTCATGAACGAAATTCGACGGGGGCCCATCCACGCTCCCATAGCACAACAAACGAAATTTGGATGGGTATTAATGGGCAATATCAAAACATTTAATTGCCACGCAGTACTCAATAACTTGGAAGAGATATCACAATTCTGGGAAATCGAAGACGTACCTGATAACGAAGTCTCGATGACGTCAGATAATGAGTATTGCGAAACACTATAAAAAACTACCACCACTAGAGACTCCACTGGGAGATACGAAGTCAGATTACCTATGAAACCAAATTTTGAAAACCATCTTGGAACTTCAAGGCCACAAGCCATCGCTCAATTCAATCAACTTGAGAAACGGCTACACAGAAATGAAACGTTATCCGACAGCTATACACATTTTATCAATGAATATCTACAACTTGATCATATGAAACAATGCACATCTCCACGGGAACCCAGCTATTTTCTGCCGCATCATGGTGTAATAAGGCCCGATTCCACGAGCACAAAATTACGTGTGGTTTTCAACGGGTCTCAAAAAACCAAATCCGGCTCGAAGAAAATGTACGGGCATCCACCCGGTACATTGATAAGTAAGTATTTGTTATTTTTAAATTTGGCAGCATGTACGAGCATGAGCTCGACATTTATGTTTACGCTGCACTTTTGGTTACTTATATTAATTTTAATTGTCAGTTCAAAGACACTACAATAAACGCCTCGGACGAGTGCGGACGCGGGTTTCATTTACTCAAACTACCTAACCTCCATATTAGGTGCACTACGAGGATCGCCATAGTACCTATAATAACTACTACTAGATTATAGTGTACGGTGATCGAAGCCCCGTCAATCTGTGTAGACATCATTTACACTAACAAATACTTACTTATCAATGTACCGGGTGGATGCCCGTACAGTATCTTTACACACCTTTTCCTCAGGGGTAGACTAAAAGACTGGTAGATCTCAGTCTAACCCTGAAAAAGCTATCTGTGAAGATCTCGAAACCTAAGGTCGACTAATGAGTTTAATTTTAATCCAACATCGCGAAAACAGAAAAAAAATAGAAGCTGTATCATACATAACTACAATAATAAACCACGTATCGATAACACAAAATTTATCGAAAATGTATTAATTAAACTAATATAATATATTTCGGCAAAAATATTCAATTTATCTTGACATTAAAAAAGCCGTAGAATTAGGTCACTGGTCACTTAGGCTATCTAATCTACACATTAATATTCTGATTTTATTTTGTTGTTCTATTTTGTCTAGCTTGTTGGCCGGTATTTTAATTTATGTCGAAAAAAATCGCTAAAACCTGTTTTGTTGTTAGGCCCAAACAACATTTCACAAGAAATGGTAAACGAGCACGGTTTTAACCGACTTCAAAAAAAAGGAGGAGGTTCTCAATTCGTCGTGTGTGTATTATTTTTTATTTCTTTAGGCTACTATTCATATTCATATAATTTATCTACACTATTATTATTTATAGAGAAAGAGGTAAGATTTGTATTTGTGTGTGTGTGTGTGTGTGTGTATACGTCTGTATGTTTGTTATGAATTAACCCAAAAACTGGACCAATTTTAAAAATTCTTTCACCATTAGAAAGCTACATTCACACTGAGTAACATAGGCTACTTTTGATCTCGATATTCCCACGGGATCAGGACTTACGCGGGTAAAACCGCGGGACGCAGCTAGTATATTATAAAGAGGAAAGATTTGTATTTTTGTGTGTGTCGTACCTATGTTTGTAATGAATAAACTCAAAAACTACTAAACCTATTTCAAAAATTCTTTAATCAAATGAAAGCTACATTATCGAGGATTAACATAGGTTACTTTTGATCCCCATATTCTCACGGGATCGGAACTTACGCGGATGAAACCGTGGGAATCTGCTAGTTGGTAATAAGTTCATTACAAGTCATATCATAAAATTACACTAGTAATTCATTAAATAAATGCGCGGCCCTGGCAAAATCTGATTTTTAACGTATGAGGTAACATGGGGCACCCCATAGAGTACCCCTAGCTCTTATGTAGGGCCCCATCCCATAGAGTACTACACACATCAACATCGTCTAGGGATATTTTATATAAAGTTCTTAAACTTAAAAAATACTGGCCGATTTAAAAATATTTTAATGGAACCTTATTGTGTAGGCCTTATTGTATGATTCCAAATTTGAATTTTAAAAAAATAATTAAAAACATAAGATTAGCGCGGCAATTGTTGTAGCGAGTTCGAAGGTTTAAATTTACTTAACGCAGTTTTAAGCATTTTGTTTAAACAAATTGAAGTTTTAATATTTTTTTTTGATTAATTACAATTTAATACAACTGTATGCATCATGCAGCGGCGTCATTTAACAAGAAACGAAATGTTAAGGGCAGTAGGAATGCTCCAAGCTGGGGCTACTCAACGGAGTATTGCCGAGAAGATTGGAACAAGACAAAACGTGATATCAAGATTGTGGTCACGTTATCGTGCTACTGGTGAAGTGGCTGAAAGGCATCCAGGAAAGCGGATAACTACCCAAAGACAAGACCGATTTTTGCAAGTGGCCGCGAGAAGACAACCAAATGTTACGGCCATGCAGTTGGTTCAAACGCTCCAGTCAGACCACCAGGTGCTTGTCAGTGACCAAACTGTGAGGAGAAGACTGCACGAGGCTAACCTTCATTCTCGCAGGCCGCTTCGTACTGTAGCACTACGCAGAGGAAATCGTGGACGAAGATTACAGTGGGCTAGAGAACATTTGCCTTGGGAAGATATCGAGTGGTCGGTAGTGTTGTTTACCGATGAGTCCCGATTCGGATTTCATCCTGATTCACGTAGAGTACGCGTATGGCGAGCTTCTGGTCGTGACAACCGTCTGCAACACCCTCAGGAGGTCCATCCATACCATGGCGGAACAATTATGGTTTGGGCGGGAATTCGTATTGGTGGAAGAACAGACCTCGTTTGGATCAGAAACACTATGACTGCCGAAAAATACCGTAATCAGGTGCTAGCACCAATAATCTATCCCCATCGACTGCAAATTGGCCAAGTTTTCACGCTCATGCACGACAACGCCCGTCCGCACACTGCGCGAGTGGTGACCAGCTGGCTAGAGGAGCACGACGTGTCGGTCTTAGACTGGCCCGCGCAGTCACCAGACCTAAACCCCATAGAGCACGCGTGGGATATGCTTCAAAGAAGGGCTTTGAGGAATTTGCCTCCAAATGTTGCGACTGAAGCAACTTTTTTTTGCATCTTAGCAGGACCTGGGACAATATTCCGCAGCAAGATATTGACAACCTGATTCAAAGCATGAAAAACCGTTGCAGGGCCGTGATTAACGTCATGGGTGGTTTCACTGACTACTAATTTTAACTTCAAATAAAAAAACCTAATCATTTTGTTTTACTTTATTTTTTTCCTTAGATAGACATTTTATCTTAAATTTAACATTATTTCACTTTTAGCGTTTTTTAAAATAAAAAAATATTTAAGCATAAAACAATATTTTGTTGTATTCTAAATCATAGTCTGATAAGTAGGCTTTACAAAAATATATACATGTTGTTTGTTAGGAAACACATTTTTTGAGTAAATTGAGAAATTCTGAATATCCCTAGACGGTGTTGATGTGTATGTCCCGTAGGCCTACGGTTTTTCATTAGGCTATTATTCAAATGATACGAACAGCGGTGTATTAAAGATTTTGGCGCCCCTTAATCAAGTTTGTACCATACGGGGTAAGGGTAACCCATAGGGTACCCCATGTTACCCCATAGGGTACCCCATGTTACCCCATAGGTTGAAACCGATATTTTATAAGAAAGTATGTATTTAACGGTAACCGAGTAGTAGACCGCAGTTAACTGTTTTTTAACACGATTGGAACTCATCTTTCTAATATATAAAATTTCCATGTCACAATGTTAGTTTACCGTACCTACTCCTCCGAAACGGCGCGACCGATTTTTGCCAAATTTTATATGCGTATTCAGTAGGTCTGAGAATCGGCTACTATCTATCATTTATAAGGCAAAACAACGTTTGCCGGGTCAGCTAGTAATTTTATAATTTCCCGGGTCTTAATCGAGGGAATTTTATTTTTTAATTCTCTTACCCTCGACGTTTCGGCCACGTAACATGGTCTTGGTCACGAGGGGACTGGCGACGAAGGCCCCTCGCGACCAAAACCATTTTAACGTGGTCAAAACGTCGAAGTAAGAGAATTAAAAAGTAAAATTCCCTCGATTAAGACCCGGGAAAATATAAAATTATGAGAACTAAACTGATACAAAATAAGATACCACAGAATATAGGCGACCTAAAACAATGAAATTTAGTACTATTAATGATAATGTGACTTCTGTTACTGACAACATTGCGATTGGACAAAGTCCAACAAAATAGTTTGCTTTTCAATTTGCTGACAACAAATTCTACCATGTTCCATTGGCATAGGGTTCAAAGTTGAAGGCGATTTTCACTTGACCTGGGAGCAGATGGTTTGAGTTATCTAGTTAAGTGTATATTTTTGTAATGAATGATGTCTTGTTGCTGTTTTCTTGTTTAGATTTAACTTTATTTGCGGAATATTCTCGAAAATCGATTTATTTTATCAAAAATATTTCGCAATTCGTTGTAAAATTTATAAACCGAAATCAAGATTTTGATGTTTGAAATGTTCAATTCCCACTTAAAGTGGGTCAAATTAATATTTATTGCGAATGCGCTGGACGGTAAGCTGAAATCTTATCGAAAATGAATTGTTTACTAAAATCCATTAATCCGGTCAAGGAGGGCGAATATGTTGGCGCGTAGGTTTGCGAGGTGCTCGGATGCTGTAAAAGTCACTCTTTTTAAAGCTTATTGCACATCCATGTATACGTGCGGGCTATGGGCTAACTATTCGAAAAAGACCTACAGAGCCCTCTGCGTCCAATTCAATAACGGATTCAGGGCACTGTTGGGATTGCCCCGTTACTGCAGTGCATCGGGGATGTTTGCGGCAGCGCGCACCGACTGTTTTCACGCCACTATGCGCAAGAGGTGTGCATACTGTGCATCCCTGGTGCGCAGGGTGCGGGGCAGCACCAACACTGTCTTGAGGATGATTGCTGACAGGACTGACTGCCCGTATATAGGGCATTGTTGTAGAAGACAAATCAGTCGTAATAACGGATGTCCTATTGTCCCTATTTACGACTGATTTAGTCAAATTTATTTCGACATCTTATATTATGCTAATGATTTATAACATGTTAATATATATTATTTTATTTTTTAAATTTGATTCTTAATTAATTCTGTATAATAACGTATTTCCTAAATTGATTTCATTTTTATTTTATTGTAGTATTTTATAATGTAATATTGTTTATTTTGGTAATTTTAAGTGGGTATTTCTAATATTGGTATTGATTGCAATGATGTAATGATATGGGCATAAGTGGCCTGAAATAAATGAATTTTATTTTATTTTTTATTAGTGTAGGTAACCGTAAATTTAACAACGAAATTGAATTTATATTAAAAAAAAAGTTTTCAAAAATCCAGTGACTTGAGCTCACATGGCGCAGTTGGTTACCGCGCCCCGCTAGAGAACGGCAGGTCATACGTTCAAGTCCCGCAGGGACCATTGGATTTTGGAACAAAAAGGATGTTTTCTAAATACAAGTAAGTTCTGAGAAAGTAAGTAACACAAATCTAAGCATACAGAATAATCATGGTACAGAAATCGTAGAAACATAGATACCTAAGTGTAGTAGTACACATTTAGAACCAGAGGATGTTATCTACAAAAAAAATCAGGACAATTACATTCACATTCAATACAAAAATAGTACTTCAATGGTTGAATACAATCAAACCAAGCAACAAAGAGATCTTTGCTATAGGAAAATGACATCTAAATCCAGTGCCATAAACACATGCCATTGTCAAGCTACATGTCCTGATAACTGTCCACATGCGTGGTCGTATAAGTGACTGAACTAAACAGTTCTATAAATAGACTCAGTAGGGATAGTGTAGATACTCTGGTCAAACTCGAACTAAAATAACTGGTCATATTTATGTAGGTATATACGAGTATGTATGTGGGTAGGTGTACTTGTATCTTTACTATTGTCAACCTTCTAAATATAGTAGGAAACCTACACACTCAGTGCTATTATGAAATTTAAATAGAGTTAGCTATATGCGTTGGATTATAATTTATTGAGTGAGTACATTAGTCTAATTTAAATTATAGAAGCTAAATATTTTCTTAACTTCATACTGAATATCACTTTTTACGGGTCTTTTCGTGTAGGTATTTTTATTTTAAAATTATTTCGCCCCGAAGTTTTGACTATGTTACAATAGTATTTCTCCTCGCGACTGAGTCTATTGTCACGTATCATACTCACTCGAAACGTCAAAGTCTTGGTCGCGAGGAGAGAAAACTGTTGTAACATAGTCGAAACGTCGAAGTAACATAATTTAAAAATAGTAATAGGTACGCGAATAACACCCAGTTTTTTTTATAAATATTTTAGAATAAGCCTTACGTACATATAATCAATTTTTCCTGGTCTATTCGTGTATTGTTATTTTAAAATTATTTTACCTCGACGTTTCGACTATGTTACAATAGTTTTTCTCAACTCACTTGAAACATCGAAGTAGAATAATTTAAAAATCTCAATAAAATAAAAATACGCGATTTTCTTTTAATAAATATTTAAGTATAATGTTTGTCGCGCTTTGCCTCCATCAAATAGCGGTTGATTCAAAGGAATTACCCATCAAAAAATAAAATTAATATTTTTTGCAACCGTTTCATGTTTTGAGGCTGGATTTGGTCTTTGATCGGGCCAAAAGCCCGGTTTGATTTCCGATTAGTTAACAGTGAATTGAAAGAATCGAAGCATTTCGTTGATTCTAATTACCTACTATCATTCCTTTTACAGCATGTTCTCATTAAAATCGGTTCTGCAATTAGTTATACGTATAACTGTTACAGTAGCCTGCCTTTCTAAATTCTGAATTTTACGATCGGTTTATATTTACAGCGCCATATTTTTAGAGGCTACAATCATTTGCAAAAATGTCCAATTAACAAGCAATTGCGATCTAAAAGGCGCGAAGAGATTTATATCATTTTCCATTGAAGGTAACAAAATAAGGAGAATTAAATTGAAGTAGGTATAATATTAGTTGTGTTTATTTTGACGTTTTGTACTCAGAATTCAGACTGCATTAGATTTACTGACGAATGTGGAATGTGAAGAGTCAGTTCGGTTTCCACTTTAGTCAGTCCATGACGAATGTGAACCAAATAAACTTACGTACGACGAAAGTGTAATCTGATGGATGTGTACTAAATCGAGAAGTGGAAAATGGTTAAAAAAACACCTTATAATACCTATTGTTTATGTTTATATAAATACTGGCTGTGTCCCGCGGGTTCACCCGCATAAGTCGTGATCCAGTGCGAATTTTCGAAAAATCTTTTTATTTTATCAAATGCCTACATTTTGCATAGTTAGTTAGTTTTTGCTGGGCCTTTTCCGCACTTAGCCTCACAATTGGGCCATTGATTTTTATTTTTAGCAAATTTTGAATAATCTAATATATAAAATTTCCATGTCACAGTGTTAGTTACCGTACTCCTCCGAAACGGCTTGACCGATTTTTATGAAATTTTGTATACGTATTCAGTAGGTCTGAGAATCGGCTACTATCTATAATTTATAAGGCAAAACAACGTTTGCCGGGTCAGCTAGAAATAAAATAAAATTATTAATAAATATTTTCGCAGGGGTATGATTGTCTTTTATACCAGCGTAGACGAGCATTTGTGAATGTAATAGCTAGTCAATCATTTTCGTTTGGCATGCTAATAACGGACTATTAATGTGCCTTTTAAATACTTAGACAAGTAGTTTAGTGTTTGTCTATAAGTACTAATTACGTACCTACGTGCTGAAATAACACAATATTTTATAGGTGTTGGCTCTAGATAAACGGCTAAATCTAAAAATAAGCGATTGTTACGCTTTACGCGCGCTGATAAATCGCGGCTGAGGCGCAAATTATCAGTGACATAACTATCCTTTTGCATACCTACAGAATAGGCGATAGTCACAAAGGAATTCGTAGCAGTCAGTGAGCGTATGTATAGACTTAGCCTTATGTAGGTACTATTAACAACGAAAGTGGGTATACACCGTAAGGTCTAATTTCGCTTGCAAAGTAAATTGAAATTCAAATACACAATAATTGTCACACATTTGATATTTATAGATATTGACGACCTCAGTGGCGCGTCGGGGGAAGGCCCGACTGCAATGCAGGAGGTTGCGGGTTCCATTCTCGCCGGGTGCAAGTATTTATGATTATGATATTTGTTTCCGATCTGGGTGTTTTCTATGTATTATATATATATGTATTTACAAAAAAAAGTATAATATGTAGTATATCCGTTATCTAGTAACCATAGTACAAGCCTAGTGCTTAGTTTGGGGCTAGATTGCGCTGTGTGTAACGTCGTGTAATATTTATTTATTTATAGACTAGCTGACCCGGCAAACGTTGTTTTGCCTTATAAATTATAGATAATTAAATTTTTCCTGAATTTTCTTTGCTATAAACCTCACGGAGCCCGAGACCTTTCCAACGAATGCAAAACCGTGGAAATCGGTTCGTGCGTTCTGGAGTTATAGCGTCAGGAAGGAAAACCCGACTTATTTTTATATAGTAGATATACCTATATCAATCTATATCTATAAAATTCTTTGTCCCGAGTGACTGACTGACTGACTGATTTTCTATAAACAGACAGCATAAACCGCCGATAGTAGAGAGCTGAAATTTGGAGAGTGTGTTCTTTATGTGATCCGAAAAAAGGATATTCTAAAATTCCCACGGCATCGGGACTTATGCGGGTAAAACCGAGGGACACTGCTAGTGTGTGTATAATATGCTTATTCCACGCTCGGCGCTCGGTTCAAACGAATCTTTCGGCTGACTGGATACCCACTTTTGTTGTTGATAGTACTTTTTCTGTTGACCTATGAGAAAGCCTCTGTGGCGCGTCGGGTGAAGGCCCGACTGCCGATGCAGAAGGATTTGGTTCCCGCCAGGTGCAAGTATTTAGATAGGTATGCTAAAAAAATATTTGTTTCTAGTCTGGGTGTCTCTCTATTTCTATAATAAAACTAGCTGACCCGGCAAACGTTGTTTTGCCTTATAAATTATAATTAAATTATAGACAGTAGCCGATTCTCAGACCTACTGAATACGTATACAAAATTTCATAAAAATCGGTCAAGCCGTTTCGGAGGAGTACGGTAACTAACACTGTGACATGGAAATTTTATATATTAGAGATAAGTATGTTCATTCAATAATTAAAAGTTACAGTACCAAACAATTAAATAATAATAATACAAGGTATATGTGTATTTACAAAAGAAAAATAAGTATGTATTATATTCTTAGTCTAGTCACCATAACACAAGCTTAGTAGCTTACCATAAGGCTAAATGGCGCTGTGTGTTCACAGAATGTATTTATTTTTTGTATACCTAGATACCTAACTTTCTCCTTTCTTAACTTCTTCTCCATTCAAAGGTTGCCTAGAAGAAATCGCTATAAGCAATAAGGTCGGGAATTGTGCCACTTAGTTTTTAGTAGTGTAAGTATCTATGTTTTTCTTCGCATTGTGATTTATACGATGCGTACAATAAAGAATTGATTTATTCATTCAAGTATAGTACCTACACACGTACCTTATTCAATACTAACTGCGTCCCGCGGTTTCACCCGCGTAAGTCCCGAACCCATGGGAATATCGGTATCAAATGTTAGCCTATGTTACTCAGGGTGAATGTAGCTTTCTAATGGTGAAAGAATTTTTGAAATCGGCACAGTAGTTTTTGAGTTTATTCATAACAAACATACAGACACAGACACACACACACACACACACAGAAATACAAATCTTTCCTCTTTATAATCTAATATATAAAATTTCCATGTCACAGTGTTAGTTACCGTACTCCTCCGAAACGGCTTTACCAATCTCCACCAAACTCCACATACGCATTCAGTAGGTCCGAGAATCGGCTACTATCTATAATTTATAAGGCAAAACAACGTTTGCCGGGTCAGCTAGTATTAGTGTAGATCTAACACCCACAGTTATTCCTGAATTCGAGTTTTAAATGTCAAGATATTTTAGATCTGACTTTACGTGAAGCAAACGCGTTATTTGCATCGTAATATTACATGTTAACAGGGGGTTCCCAAAGTGGGTGATAACGTTCCCTTGTGTTGCAGGCCTAAAGGGGGGTCCAGTTAAGAGACCCAGAAAAAAATGTGGGCGTTGTGTAGAGGCTTAGGGGGCGATTTGTAATTTCATCTAGCTAGGAGAACTCTTAGATACCGACTGAGCTCTCGACTACAACATGTGAACCTGAACATCAACTATCATCATTAATTAGGAAATAAAATTGCTCAAACTAACTCGGTTTGATATTTCTTTTCGTGTACTTCTCATATCTATCCTGTCTTACTGAATAAATAAAAATTATGCCAATAGGTCGCTCCGTTTCGAAATGAAAGTTGTTTAATCTCTGCTAATATAGCTTACAATAATTAATTTCATTTGAAGTTATAGTGGTTTTAAGGTAGGTAGAAAAAGGGGGCGCTAAAGAATTATTTATTCTCAAAGTGGGCGGTAGACAAAATAAGTTTGGGAACCCCTGTGTTAGATGTTGGATTTTATGATGATGATAACATCTGTTTCTTGCTAACTTACGGAGTGCCTATTAAATTACTATATTGGTTTTACCATCTAAGTATTGGCTAATGCATTTACGAAGTATACATGAGGTAAACTCATAATCTCTGTTTGTTTCAATGAAAATGGTAGATTATTTCATGACGAAATGTTGTTGATTTTATTGCTGCATTTGTAGGTGACATTGTTTTCTACCTTTTAGTTTAGTTTCCAATATGAACAATTTTCGATTAACCCGCGACAGGGATGTTAAGTTTAGCTCGTATATTAACAAGAATTCTAATATTCCCTCCCAACAAATATTAGAATTGTGACGGTTAGCCAGTATAAATAAACGGAGACCAGGCGTTATATATACCTTACTAAAACTGTTTTAAATTTGAAATAACTGTTGTTTAATTCATTAAATATTTCATAAAAGTGAAACAACCGTAAACGTTTTCCGTACTTAGCCTCATAATTGGACTATTTACGTGGTTTTAGGACGCGGGTTTATCATTCATCGTAAGAGCGATATTAAACTTTATCTATCTATACGATCTATACTTCTATACTAATATTATAAAGAGGAAAGATTTGTATTCTTGTGTGTGTGTGTGTGTATGTATGTTTGTTACGAATAAACTTAAAAACTACTGAACTGATTTCAAAAAATCTTTCACCAAAAGAAAGCTACATAATCAAGGAGTAACATAGGCTACTTTTGATCCCGATATTTCCACGGCATCGGGACTAATGCGGGTGAAACCGCGGGACTAGTAAAATATAGGTAAATAAATTCTGTAAACATCATAGGTACAGAGTACAATGGACAGATTTTCCAAAATGCCCAATGAGTTTTTTTAAGATCTCGTAAAATTAAAAAACTGTTTTTTTTAAATAATTAATTGAAAAACTATTTCACGTTCAAAGGAGGACAGTTAGGATGTAAAGTAACCGTGAAAGCGATAACGTATAATAATAAAGTTGTATTATTTTTTTGTCTTACGCCTAATACGAAATAAATAGGCCGAAATTATTCATGTAGGTACCTCACCAAATTACAATAGACTATCTATAGAAAAAAATACACGTGCCTTTATAAAACCGGTTTACGCTTAACCTGAATTTTTTAAACATGAGTTAGTCAAATCGTGTAGGTGCAGCCAAATAGTCTGAAATTATAATTTTATTACAACCGTCTAGTTAAGGGCCCTATACTGAAAAACTGAAAATCCATGTCGGGCGCATCGAAAATTGTTGATTATTTCATGACGGAATGTCGTAGAACTTTTTTTTGTGTACAGATTGTAGGCGACATTGTTTCCGATATTTAAGTGCAGTTTCCATACAAATAGTTCGAAACGTATTGAAGCCTATCGACATTTTAGCCAAATCAGACATTTTTTGTCTAAAATTTGGATAGGCTTTGCACCAATAGGAGGTTCTTGTCTTAAAACTACACCAAAATGTAGGAAATAATGTCACCTACAATATGTGCACAAAAAAAAGTTCTACGACATTCCGTCATGAAATATTCAACAATTTTCGATGAGCCCGACAGGGATTTTCAGTTTCAAGGTCGTTGGCGTTGATACTCCTCTTAAGTAATTTTATTACCTATAAATTTTAAATATCTAATTTATTGTCAAGACTACTTTTTAACGTCTTTGCAAAAAACTATCCCAAAATTCTGCTCCCCACAGGATTCAAACCTGAGACCCCGTGGTATTTATTCCCTTCAGTGGAACGTCGTCGTCGTGGTCGTTCTGTGGCGAATAAATGACTTCACTGATATGAAGTTTCGATTGCAGTTTAGTTGTGAATTAATTGCAATTGTAATATAAATCATGGATGGATGTATCTTAAAGCTAATGAGGTCGCAAAACTTAGACCACCCGACAACCCAGAATCATACGATGTATTTATCTGTATTTTTTTCTACGTGTATTTGATTGAGAAACTATTTCTTTTAGCAAATATTACGTAGGTACGTAGCAACCGGCATAATATTATAAATAATGGTATAACTTTATTCGATTTTTAAGTCATTGTCATTGAACATAAAAAAATACAATTAATTAAAACAATCAAACTTATCATAACTAAACAAACTAATTAAAAAAAAAAAAACATACAAATGGTATAATACATACTTTACATTACCTACTTAATTTTCGCAGAAATACCAGCTGAAGTTTTATGTTTATTTCGCTCATAATCCAGATTTCAACCGTATAAAACGATGTTTGTTTAAAACATTTTAGTTTTGTAAATAAACAGCATCGACCGCAGTTTACGACTACAGTTTAAGTACGACTAAATAGAACATCTAATGGATTTGTTCGTCTAATGATGTTTATATGATGGTAAATTTTTTTTATAGTACCTATGTACCTTTTTCTAAACCTAATCTTTACCGTTTCCTTAAATAGCAGACAAGCAGACTCGTCCGTGTTCTGATATGTAGACCGGTGCAGCCACTATGAAAGAAGCTGCATAATCTAACCACCAATTAAATCTAAAAAATACACATAACTATAGTCTCCCCATGACAATACAATCACAGTAAAAGTTAAATGACCTTTAAGGGAAAAGTCTACATGCTCCTTTCTCCATACAAACGTAGTCGACTGTTTCCTCCCTGGATAAAGGCATTAGAGCAAATGCCCATGACCAATTAACTATGCCCCTACATTTAGTTTTTTTTAACAATTTTCTAACTTAAACAGAAACAAAATTTAGAAAAAATAGAATTTGAAAAAAAACCAAACGTAGGGTCAAGGTCATGGCTGATATAGGATTTATGGCATATACATAGTTGCTCTAATGTCTTTATCCAGGAAGGAAACAGCCGACTACGTTTGTAAAGTTTGTATGAAGAAAAGAGTAGGTAGACTTTTATCTTAACATTTTTAGACATAAAGCCGATTGACAATTTATACCATTTTATTATAATATCACTAGTGAAGGACAACATCGTAAGGAAGCCGACATGTCCTAGGACTCACCACAGTCCGAAGGCTTGGGACATTTGCTAATCTGGAGTACCGTGGCGTCTTAATGCCTAACCACTCTAAGAGGAGGGCCCTTGCCCTGCAGTGGGACAAATTAACGGGCTAATTATTTATTTATTTATTATCACTAGTGATATTGTAAATAGGTATAACTACGACAGATTTCAGGAAATTCATACCTACATAGTTTCACCGAGCCAAAAGAAACAGGTAGGTAAACTTCAATTTTAATTGGCATTCGGCCATGTTTATTAAATATGGCGCTTCTGTAATCATTTATTTTGTCTATGAAAATTTCCTTATCAAAGGAAGATGAAATGGCACTGTTTATTTGTAATGTTCTTTGGATTATAGAAGCAAATATTTCCTATATATTCGCCATTTTCGTAGAATTGTGTAGATTAGTATGAGTGATTATTATCTAAACCTTCAAGATAAGATTAGTAACTTTTTGGAGTTCTAATATTATGGTGCGTATAATATAGGCTTAGTAATTCGGTAGATAAAAATAGGAATGGATATAAGACGACAGACAAAGCATATATAACAGACAGGGAATCTGAGTAAAA
The DNA here is from genome assembly GCA_958496205.1 of Idaea biselata. NCBI lineage: Eukaryota > Metazoa > Arthropoda > Insecta > Lepidoptera > Geometridae > Idaea > Idaea biselata. Next base: position 18,673,315 of record OY292404.1, read on the forward strand.
GGGTCCCGTGTTTGCTCTTTGTGTACGGAACCCTAAAAACTGTTTTAATAATCTGACTTACTGACTGACTGAGATACACATACACACACACCACATCACACCAGTCTCATCCCAAACGCATATACCGTCTCCGTAGCCTCGATTTGTTTTGATTTAAACATAAAACAGCTATTGCTTACTATTCGATTTTAATTTATTACCTCAGCCCTGATATTCCTTCATGCTGCTAAGGGAGACAGTTGGTATTTGTATTAGTTAGTTGGTTGATTTAAGAATATCTAACTAATTGATAAAAATGTACCTTCGTGTACATATAACTAGGTAGGTAATTCACAAGACGTCACGCTTCTTACTAATTGTCCCATTCTCATTTCTCCGATAAATATAACCCTTTTAATCATTCGCGTGATTCTCTCCAGCCCAAGGTTGCCTGGAACAAACCGCTCTTCGGTAAGGCCGCTTATTGTGCCACTTTAAAATAAAGTTTTCCATTTTATCTATCTATAAATAATTCCGCATGATTACAGAATCTAGTCGTCAGGGCAAAGTTTTGTTTGGCAAATTTTCTCCATGTCACAACTAGATAACAAAGGTTACTCCAACTTTAATAGACGAATCATGATCGCCGAAATTGCAAAACATGTCGGTAGGTACGTGTACGTTTTTTGAATTAAAAGAGTGAAAAAAACAGTTGTTGTTATCCATATTAATGATATGCGCAATGATACATTCGCCATGACAAACTCACGCGCCTTGATAAAGGACACTTAGAAGTGTTTGGTCTATTCTATCTCATGGCCCTTCTAAATGTCTTCTTTAGGTGGTACATAATTATATTTTGATTGATGCAATTGAATTTGCTAATAAAATGAAACAGATTCGCTACTAGTAGGGTGTATTGGAGACTGCTTTTCGTCCGTTGTGTGTGGATCTTCTGCTCCTTTAAAATGATTGTGGATTTTTAGTAACATTTTAGGGTCCCGATTTCGAAATATTCAACACTAGCAGAGTCTCGCGGTTTCACCCGCGTAAGTCTCGATCCCGTGGGAATATCGGGATCAAAAGTAGCCTGTTACTCAGGGTAAAAGTAGCTTTCTAATGGTGAAAGAATTGGGAATTGGTAGTTTTTGAGTAAATTCATAACAAATATACAGACACACACACATACAAATCTTTCAACTTTTTAATATTAGTATAAAAGTATAGATTAGATCGCCAAATTTAAGAGTTATTTAGAGCCAAACGGTTGTAGTTAGATACTACTGTAACCGTAGGTTTAAAAATTAGTGTAAAACAGGTAAATCAATAAATCTAGGGAGTAAAACATTAAGCTGATAAACTCTAAAACACTTTGCTATTAGTAAGTTTGAAGTTTAAAGTGCTTTGAAATCTTCGTGTCTCAAAAACAATTCCATGAGTTTCTTCGCCGACTAAAAAGCTATAGAGTTGATCTATAAGCCCGACCACGTGATGAATAAATTCCTTAGTAGTTACTATGTATTTGAACCAATAATTTTCTATGCTAACCACGACCGTACCAAGAATGGTTAGTATTCAAGCGGATCACGTGTGCTGGGTAAAGTAGCTACATAAATGCTTTGCATACTTGCATTATACATGGTCAAATTGCGAAGTCTCCTACAATTCGAAAGTATTTTTTGAACATATTTTTTTATCGCAATTAATATGCAAAAGATTTTACTTTCATGTTTATACTATAGTTTTCCATACCAAATTGGAGTTTCAGGATGTTTCTTAGACTGGACTCTAGATGAGTCTTCTTTATTTTATTTATTTATTCAAAGAAAACATACAGCTTCTTATATTACTTATAGATAAAGTTATAATATAAATATTACGCTAGCCAAAACAGTTTTCAACTCTAAAAAATACATAGTTATGAAAGACTACAAAAATACGGGTGACAATGAGCATTTTCGTTATATTAATTTAAATTGGAATAGGGACAGAAACAAACTAACTTTGGAAGATAAGACATAATAACATGCCAACAACATAATTTTACCCAAAATCAAAATTGATATATATATTATAAATATTGTTCTACATTTATAAGATATGAAACAAAAAATGTAGGTACTTAAATGAAATTTATGAATTTATAGAAGTGATTTGCCTTTTACTCTTCTGACACTTGAAATAAAACTATTTATTTTACAGAAAAATATATCTATGTGATGATAACGGTTGTTATGTGTTATGCAAGCTCTAATGAGAAATCTATTTTCCGAATATCGAGTATTACAAATAGGTACAGAAAATACAGCTGTGTTACGACTCATTAGAAATGGAGAATCAATAATGTTATTAACTATTTTATATAAAAATATCTGATCCCTGTGTTCACGCCTCAGTTCCAATGTTTCTAGCCCAGGAGTAGAACCTTTCACCCTATAACCCAATCTTTTCAAAAACTTGTTCTGGATCGCTTCCACCTGGTCTATATAGGTAGCATAGAAAGGGTTCCATACTGTAGAAGCGTATTCCAAGTGGGCTCTAACCAAGGAGTTATATAGCATAATGTAGGTGTTGACATTTTTAAAGTTCTTGCATTGCCGGAATACAAAACCCAACATCCTATAAGCCTTGGCTGTAACCTGGTCTATGTGAGTAGGAAAAAATCCAGCTCACTGTCAAGGTAGACACCAAGGTCCCTCACCCCACCCACTCTTTCTATTGTAGTATTATTAAATTTGTAATCATAATTAATTGAACGTTTTTTACGTGAATAAGTTATTAAGTGACATTTACTAATATTCAACTTAAGCTCATTTAATGTACAATATTCATAAAATTTATCTAATTCATTCTGAAATAACTGACAATGTTCAACAGATTTGACAAAAGTGTATATTTTAGTATCATCCGCATATAATAATCCTTTGGCATGATGAAAACAATGTATAACATCATTGATAAATATATTAAATAGAAGAGGACCAAGATGGGAACCCTGTGGTACCCCAGACGAGACAGGAACGATCCTGGGGTATCTTATCCTGGGGTCATCTAATCACACGATTATTGGCCGATTTTTTAGCAACCACTAAGCCTGGCCTAAAAACCAATACAAATCTAGCAAGTCAGGATCACAGACTATTAATGGTAACTTTTCTGTTAACCAGTAAGAAAGGATCACCCATTCTGGCGATGATTTTTTACTGGCTTAGTGAAATGGCTAGGAAATCGGCAATGTCTGAATGGTCCATTACTTGTGTGTGTAGTCATCGCTTAGCTTAATTGTAGAGTAATACAAAATTATAAGTATAAGACAAGCTAAGCAAATAAATTAAATATGAAAGAATTGTTAGTTAGACAAAAAAATCGAAAACAAAGGAAGTGACGGCTATATCTGTTCGTGTGACCTTCAAACCAGTCAGAAATGCTAGGATATTTTTAAATTCAATATCAATTTTATTTCTTCTGCTAGTGTCTTTAGTTATATCTAGGTATACGTTTTTCGTGAAATTATAACATTGTTGGATTAGAAATATATGTTTGGAGCAGGATATTAAAATTGGGTTTTATTTACCTATAGTTTTTAAAATCGTTTCCCTAGTAAAACTATTTAATAAAAACGGGATCTTTGCCTTGTTTTTGTTGTTTCTAGCAAAGCTATAATTAAGATACTTAATCGTTCTGTATTGTGTAAGAACATAGGTAAATACTGCTGAATCAATTCACTACATATATTAATTTAACAACTAATTATGTTTCGATGTTGCGGAAGAAGGTAATCCGATTCAGACTGGATGTTCTAATTGTATTTGTATTAATAAAAATGGAAACATGGTAAATTATCTGGTTCCTAAATAATAATTGTAGTAGGTATACACACACATCCAGGTTAATCTATACTAATATTAGAAAGAGGAAGATTTGTATTTTGTGTGTGTGTGTGTGTGTGTGTTTGTTATGAATAAACTTAAAAACTCCTGGATCGATTTCAAAAACTCTTTCACTTTTAGAAAGCTACATTCACCCTTAGTAGCACTACTTTTGATCCCGATATTCCCACGGGATTGGGATTTACGCCGGTGAAACAGCAGGACGCAGCTAGTTTAAATAATATATTAATCAAGTTAACCCAGCAGCACCGTGAACCCGCGGCCTTAACCAAGTCGTCCGTCCATCTCGTTGGTGGACGTCCAACGCTGCGCTTTCCGATCCGCGGTCTCCATTCGAGAACTTTGCCTTATATTCGTTTAAAAAAGTAGATACTCTGGAAGGACAAAGTGTTGGCAACACCTGACAACGGTTTAAGACTAGATCATCAATCATTCAATTGTTATGCACCACAGCAGAAATTCTTTGTTCGCTAAGTCCCGCATGTTGATCATATATGGATATCTTTTAGTCACGTCCGAAAGGCTGACCCTTTTTGGGCATGTTCATGAACAAATAAGTGTGTTTCCATCAGATAGTTATGAAATCAGGTGTGCTAGGTCAGCCTTCTTCATCTTAGACAGCTTTAATACTTTCCGTTAGGTATGATAGTGGTCCAACGCTGGCCAATTATGAATAACAATGACAAAATTTACTGCATTCTAGGATGATACTCTGTTCATCTTTCCGAAGGTTCTCAGCGGATCTTCATTAACTAAAAGTTTCTACACTAATATTTTAAAGAGGAAAGATTTATAATTAATTATATAATTAATGAACTCAAAAACTAATAGACCGATTATAAATTCTTTCACCATTAGATAGCTACATTCACCCAGAGTAACATAGGCTACTTTTGATCCTGATATTACCACGGTATCGGGACTTACTTGGGTGAAACCACGGGACGCAGCTAGTCTAATTTTAAAATAATCATTGCGATCGGACTTGAGACGGCGAAGATATCCGGTAAAATACAAACAAACAAAACATATACATCTTAATTGATAACGCTTTTTTGGAAGTCGGTTAAAATTATTAAAATAGTCGAAGATGATAATGTTGGAAGTATATTAAGATACCTACTCGATACCTAGTCGTATTAAAATTTACGTTTTTAATAATGACAATATTTCTTGAGTGGAATGCGAACGATTATGGTCAAAAACGGAACTAATTATTATGAAATTCCTGAGCGATTTGATTACTCGCTCGGAAATAATAACCGATCCAACTCCAGGCTCAGAGATTAGAAATCAATATTCAACATTATTTCACAGGTTTTCAAGACAAAACTGTCAAATGTCCAAAACGCTCGCAATAATTTATAAACGATCTATCGATCATTAATTATTTCGGGCGTATAAGAAACAATTTATTTGTGAGGTAAAATAATAACCCGATTTTGAAAATAACAAAAAACCAAAAGGTATTTTCAAACAGCCGAGAGTTCAATTACACTACTATAATACATTAGCCAATTGTAACACGGAAATTAAAACCAAGGCTGGAGCTTAGTCGATGGTTTTAATCATCACCATCCGAGTCCGATTATCTCTCGAGAGATCATCATCTCCCGGAGTCCACTTTCCTGCTCTTATGTCTCTACTTCACACGATCGGCATAACCAATAACCATCGAAGAAGCTGATAAGCCTATGTTAGGGGCCATTACAATTACCACCTTTTAGAATTGAAGTTAATAACTTTAGAGATGTTATTTAGTTCCTAATTTCTTCTGTTTTCGCAATGTTGGATTGAAATAAAACTCATTTGTCGGTTTTAAATGCGTTGTGTTTATTACTTTAAGCATTGTTTCAGTGCTTAACGTTTCAAGATCTTTACATATATCTTCTTTAGGATTGACAGAAAAATAAGTGTAAATTCTTCTTAAAATGCCATCTTGTCCACTATTATGTGTGTTAGTAAAAACAAGTGAGTGATCTTTAAAGGGTTCCTTTTTCTGAACAATAATATTTTCAATTTCAATTTCAACATTGACGTGATTCCTGTGTATATTGTATACCTACAGTATTAAATATTTTATATAATCCAGAAATAAGCGGTTAGCGTTGTCAAAAACCAACTACAAGAATTATTATATAAATAAATACCTACCTAGATATAACGACAAAACAGTGACTAAATCGCAAGCCTACCTGCTTTATACTGCTTTTTGTAACGATTGCAAAACGATATGAGGGTCACAGTAGAACTCGCAAAGATGATTTGCATTTAACTTTGAAACAAAATATTTAAAATACGAGGATTTGAATTTTTAAATGATACTAAACAAGCATTAAGATTAGAGTGTCTAATAATTCCATTACTTTTTTAGAATAAAAATATTTGTAGATACAAATTTAGTTTTTTTTGACAAAGAATTTGAAAATTAATGCGCCGCGATTGCGTGATGAAATCGTGGACTTCATAAATTTCAGAATTGGCAGCTGGCTTATTCCAGATTTCGAATTTCATGATACCTACCCTATTATGATAATGATAACAATTCATATATTGATGATATGACATTTTATGTCGTGTCGTGATAATAACACGTTGTGCTGAACCAATAGGGGCGACATAAATTAAATTTTATGAAAAAGATTACAACTTTAATGAACTAAATCTAATGAATTCTAGGTATTTCCTCAGAAAATCAAATACAATAGAAAAAAACAATTACAAAAAAACCTGGCAATGAGAAAAAGGCCAAAATAATTATTAAACTTGTTAAAACTATGCCAAAATACCATTTAGCCGTGACAGTTATTTTCGTACAAAACATTGATAAAGTCAATAAAAATCCTATTGATTCATTTAGATTGTTAGCTTATCTAATGTTACGCGTACATATACGACAATGATTTATCTTTTTTTGGATGTCAAGACTTATTGAAGGTACCGTTGATAACTCTTAGCACTTCTATAAAATAAATTGAACAAACATTTTGTTCAACGAACCATGAAATGTTTCTTGAAAACATTTCTTTTAAAAGAACCTCAAAAAGTCAAGATGGGGTATTCAAAATTTTAAGAGGGTCGTATTCATTTGTTTGATTAGCGTTCTTTAGGAAGGAAGCACCACTAAATAAACCCGTACCAGCATAAATGTTATCTGTGGAGTAAACAAGCGGCTGCATGTTGGCAGGTTTCTGTTTATCAGCGTTTGTTTACGAACATTTCGTTGGGGCATATCATTTAAGCAAGCACGGAATCCGTGCATGATTGTTATATTACCAGTAAACAACCGGACCCGGCGTAATATAACAGCAATAGGGCTATAGCTTGAACCGAGTAAACTGCTGATTAATTAACCGCCATTACGGAGCATTCTATTTTTAGAATCCGCACAAAGATCACGTCTTTGTCTGTTGTAATGTAATATAAAACGGTTATCAACCGTTCCGTGTCGCGTCTCCACTAAAACAACCTGCAGTATCCACACTGGCATCGTTGCATAACCTAACTCTGTACAAATTAAAATGTCAAACTCACCTCTAATGACTAGAAGCGGCCTCGTCATTTTGTAAACGTTCATGTTTGCACGAAAAGTGTAATTTTTCACTGTGCCAGGTTATGCACACGGTACGTCACGTCATGATGACAGGTGACGCGGGATGTCTCCGGGAACGGTCGGGATTATTCCCGTGGTGGTTTGTAAAGCAACATAGTTTGGTTGGAAGTCGGTGGAGCGTTTAAGTCGGGTTGACGCGGCCAATGAACGGCGCGGGCCGAGCCTCCAAGGTCAACGCGGCGGCAACGCGCGCCGGTAGAGGGCACCACGGCAAACACACGAGCGCCGACACCGATGCCCGTATGGCAACTAACAGATACAGCAGAGGTTCCATTCGCCGCCGTGCTGTGTGATGCGCCGATAAGCAGTATTATGGAATATATAAAAACTGATGGATGGGATGTGAATTTGAATGAAATGGATATATTATTATCAAACTTGTTTAGTTACACACACAGTCTCTGCTATGTTCGAAAATTTTATTGAACTCATAAATGTTAGCGAGTAAGTATATTCTCTATGGTCAAACATCGAGTTTTTAATATATCTACCCTCTATCTTTTATTAACAAGTAGCCCAAGAAAGGTAATTACTATTAATTAACTACAGATTGATTATTAATCTCGGGGAAAATTCCAACAATCCTTTTTAGTGCCTTTTAGCTGTTTGACTAAGTATTAATAATCTTTCTACGTAGGTATGTTCTGGCCGTTGATTGACATATTAGTCAGAATTTTTGCTTTTTACCTATGTAGATTTAGTGTACCTACTTGGTGACCAAAGAAAATCAATCGATCATGGGTAGATTATGGTACTTTGTTGGTTTACCATCCATAATGATTATAGTATTTGTAATAATGAATAAGTTAGGTATACTCATTATTACAGATATTAAGTGGATCATCATAAAATATACCTACCTACTATTTTTTAAATATAAATCTAATCTAATTCCATTGCTAATGATTTAACATTATGCACTGTTTTATTAGCATTTGTCATTGAAATGCACAATTTAAATTTCTAATTGAAAGCAATAAAAATCGAGAAAAATGCAAAATTATTTACTTTTTATTAAAGGTAATTAATTATTAATGTGGAATAACATTAACCAAATTAATTTAAACATAAGGGAGATATTGCCGGATTCAGCCTTTGAAAAGAATATGGTTGGATTTGTTTTTTTTTTGTTAACTTTTTTAAAAAAGAAGAAACAACAATAATGTCATCAAAATCTAACATTTCCCATCGTGAATTAGACGGAAAATGTAACGATTATACGGTATTATTTTATTCCAATCTAAAACCGTGCAGGGGTAGTGTTCTTCATAAAAATGAACAACTTTTGTTTTACGACTTTTGGAAATTCAAAGTATCTACTTTTCAAAAAAATTGATTTTAAAATTGACTTGAAAATCAGCTTCTTCTTAGAGTTCGAGGTCATTGGCCCTAAATTAACTTTTCAATTGGATTGAACTACTACAATCTAAACATTAAATGCAAACATTATCTTCAAAAAAAAGTTGTTATTTCAGTGAAACTCAAATCGAAAAATAAGAATATGAAGAAAATCGTAGCGTTGAGGCAAAAACATGGCTGATATAGGATTTATAGCAAAAACATATTTTCTCTAATATCTTTATCCAGGGAGGAAACAGTCAACTACGTGTGTAAAGTTTGTATAGAGAAAAGAGTAGGTAGACTTTTTCCATAATCACCCAAACTCATCGTAATTAAAAAACAGAAAATTTAGCAATCAATATTTAAAAAAACTGTTAGAAATAGAATTTTTAGAATTAGATGGAAAATTTAGCGATTAGTTTACCCAACATACTATATGGACATGCATGACGATTAGATATTCTGTTTTGGTGATAGTACTGATGATAACATACGAGTACGAAGATGAATGCAATTTTTTTGATACTGTATGTATAATAATAATATTAACAGCCGAATACAGAAACGCTACTCAAAATTGGAGTGGTACTTAAATAATTGAGCAGCTTCTTAATTTTAAATTAGCATGGAAATTTGTGAGTTTACTTAATTGTTTAAGTAGAACTCAAATTTTTAGTAGTGTTTCTGTATTCGGCCGTAGGTCATTAAAAAAATGTCGCCACTGTATTTCTTAACAATCAATACATAAATTCTAACATAAGAACTAAACTAAGTCTAACTAAGTGACGTAACTAAGTGGATGTGACGAAACTGAGAAAGGATTCAACCACAAAGCGGCGTTATAAATTAGTAATTATTAATTATATTATAATGTAATACTATAATTAATTATTTCATAATGCAAATATAAGATAAAACTGGATCATCTTAAAAATATTGTTTGTTATGGATATGGAACAATATCTTTAAGATGACGAATTGAAGAATTTGTTGTTTTGGATGTCAATATATCTCAGTAATTACAAAACAAACGGAAACCATATTTTGGTATTTAATTTGTCCTTCTTTTGTCTTCATTTTGGAAGTTTTGTTTACACGATAAGTTAACTTTTACAACCATACTTACTTACTTACTTACTCCTCTGGTGCAGCGACCCGAAGTGGGTCTTGGCCTTCGACACAAGAGAACGCCATTTTTGCCGATTTTGGGACGCCTCTTGCCACTCTACAACCATAAAAATATTATATACTAAAAATATTATATATTATTATTACTTTACAACCATAAAAATATTATATTAAAACAACTCGTTAAAAACAGAGATTTACAACCAAACGGGATATATTTGTACATTGTTTTTTCCTCTATTGATTAGTAGTAATCTGCCCTTCGTATTTACCGAATTAGCAATACCTACCTATTAAAACTAGATCGAGAAATAAGTACTGTTATAGCGCTTACGACAATGTGACGTCGTAACTCGAGCTAGCTACCGCGCGGTTATAGATGGAAATGCTTTAATGCTTCACCTTAACTTCTTAACTTTAGTCAGCACTTCGCAATAACCTTGTTATTTAAGTCCTAATTGAGAGCTTGCTGATTAAACAAAATAAAAGTCAAATCATAAAATTCCATAAACGGTAATATTTTCTGCCCTAAGTAGGTTGCGGCTCTTAACAAGTAGGTAATACGGCAGCTTTAATAAACCTCTTAAAGATTCCTTTGGTTAAAATGTAAGTAAAAAAGGATATTTTTTTAATATTTTTAATGACAGTCGTAAAACGTTTGGCAAATTAATTTAATACAAACGCTTTAAGTATGGCACATTCGCACATATAAAACTTCATTATTTTATTAACTGTAAAAATATGTGAATAAAAGCTTAAATGTGAGTCCTACCACTAAAACTTGGTCAGAGGAAATTCTACCTACTCTTTCTCCCTACAAACGTCGACTGTTTCCTCCCTGGATAAGGACATTAGAGTAAATATGTTTATGCCACAAAACCTATATCTGACAATGACCCGACGTTTGGATTTTTTCATTTTCTAATTAGAATAGAAATTAAATTTAGAAAAATTAAATTATGGTAAAAAAACTAAACGCAGCCATGGGCATGGCTGATATAGGATTTATGGCATAAACATTATTTTCTTTTTATCCAGGGAGGAAACAGTCGACTACGTTTGTAAAGTTTGTACGGAGAAAAGGGAAGCTATCCTTTCCCGTTAAGTATGGCCCTTTCGAATAAAACTTAATTATTTTATTAACTGTAAAAACACGAGTTTAAAGTAAAGTAAGTAGTTAAAGGTACTACAAGTGAGTCATACAGCTAAAGTTAATGATGATGACTTTAAAGCGTTTTCGAGTTCGATGGCTGATGATTTGATCAATAAATTGAGGTAAAAGTAAAATATTAAATATGAAAACTTAGTCATCAAGTTGTATCTGACTGAATCATTGTTTGGATGTCCTTTCGTTTAAATTTACTTTTTTATGTCATTCGATAAGGTAAATGTTGATTGAACCTTGTAAATCAATGACGTGATGAAATTTTAAGAAACACATTTTAATAATAAAGTTTTAAATAATGATCTCATCACTGAGAAGAAATGCATTTTAAGTGTGGATTAATTTTAGCCATGCTTAACGAGGCTTTTAAAAGTGACCACAGTCTGAATTTTTATTGTTTTTAATCTTTTCTAGGGTTCCGTGCCCAAAGGCTAAAAACCGGACCCTATTACTGAGACTACGCTGTCTGTCTGTCTGTCCATCTGCCACCAGGCTGTAGGTATCTCATGAACAGTTATAGCTAGACAGTTTAAATTTTCACAGATGATGTACATATTACTGTGGCCAAGTTGTAAGTATTTATGTAGGGCACCCATACAAAAAACGTGATTTTTATTGAAAATGGATACAAAACCCTTCCTACGCGGGTCCGACTCACACTTAACTTGTTTTTTTTTTAATTTAGAAAACCAGTCTAAAACCTGTAAGTAGGCAAAGACAACAATCTTTTTTTAACATTTGCTGTAGACTATAATTCATCGATAAATATTCAATAGGCACCTACAGATGCTGTCAACCATTAAAAATAACAGATAAAAACAAGTTATTTTAAGAGCTTTAATCTCTCAACAGTTCATTTAGTCTCATTAGTTAATTAATAACAAATACAAAACGAATTAATTAAAAAATTTGTTGGTATAGATGTTATAATTCCTTAAGTTTTTGTTACACAAATGCTTAAACAGATTCCTTAAGAGGACAGTCTACCTAATCATATAATTTTTTTTTATTTTAATACCTGTAAAAAACTTGAGAGGTGTCAATAGGGACACCCGGATGGAACGAAGTTCCTTACAACTATAGCAAAAAGTGTCGTTACAACTTTTGGTCTTAAACTTTTCCGTCTAGCCCCCTTTCGTAACGCGCGCGCGCGATAAGGAACTTCGTTCCAAAGTGTATGTAGTTAAAAGCTTAAAAGTGAATCCTACAACTAAAGTTGATAAGAGGAAATATTACCTACTCTTTCCCCCTACAAACGTAGTCGACTGTTTCCTCCCTGGATAAAGACATTAGAGCAAATATTATGTTTATGCCATAAACCTTTTCTGCCTTGACCATACCCACACGTTTTGGTTTTTTTCATTAGAATAGAAATAAAATTCAGAAAAAATAGAAAATTAAAAAAATAAACACATTCTCATGGCTGATACAGGTCGACTTATGGCATAAACATATTTTTTCTTATATCTTTATTCAAAGAGGAAACAGTCGACTACGTTTGTAAAGTTTGTATGGAGAAAAGAGTAGGTAGACTGTCTTCCTAACGATGACAACTTGTATTGAAAAAAGTTTGCCGAACTACTAAATGAATGTGAGAGTTTATGCTAATTTATGCTGATACTTCAAGATAAGATCTGATAAGACAATAACATGATTTTTATCGGCTAAGTTCCTAGTCACTACAAAAAATATCGGAAGCTACCATTAAGAAGTCTACAACGTATGACTAATAAGACGTGAAATCGTAAACAAGTAATTTGAGTCTCATTAATTTTATATCCATGGAATTTCGTCCCATTAAATTAGAATATCTATAGGTATAATATATTTTATACGCAAAAAAAATGTGAAAGACAGAACTAGTTTCATCAGCAACTATTATTAAATAGAAGGAGGTGCCTATTACAACTGATGATATATAATTTAAATATTTTGAATTTACAAAGAATATTAGAAGAGAGCGCATAAAACTTGACCAGCGAGTACCTGCTCAGGTTGTCGCATACAGTTATATCGCTGACTAGTAGGCATAAGACATACGGAGGTAATATGCAGGTTATGTACAAATTAGTTATTATAATTAGGTCGATTTCAAACATGCGGGTGCAATTAGGTGGGCATATACTTCTTTTTAACAAGTTTCTGGGATAAATAAATTATATCACCCACGGGAAGAGATGGGGTGACCCTATTCTATGCCGGGACTGCGCGGCTTTTTCAAATAAATGTATGGTATTTTTGTTTACATTTTTGATCTAAGTTTCTGAAATAGGGTACAGGTATTTAGTAGTTTTTAACACAGTCAAAATTTTGACGTCTAATTTAGCAGGAGAATTGATAAGCGTTTTTAAGTAGCCATTAGTAGGTACTGCTGTAGATTAAAAGGTTAGGGACCTAAATATAGGCAGGAATAGTATTACATGTTGTAAAAAGAACGCTGGCAGTGAAGGCGCGCCTTGAAAGTAAGCGTTATTTTTACGTGACGCGAACAAAACGATGTATGAATACTATTCCAGAAGATACACACACATAGTAGAATAAGAGCAAGAAGAAGAAGACGTACTTACGTTTTGTTTAGAACTTTTGTCTAGAGTACCTAGTGACTACCTACCTTAGTAACATAACATTTATTATGCATGTAATAAAGCCTTTGTGACCCTATCTGACCTGACAATTGCAATCTTATGCATTTTAGCACATGGTCATTTCAACAAACATTGCGTGTCACACGAAATACCTAGTACGAATACTTAGAATTATGTATAATATTATTAAGTTAAATTGTAGAAATAATCACGATATAACGCTGTATATCTAATTCAATTTATTATCATTAATTCAAGAACATAAATAATCTCAAATAAATTCAATACAATTTCATACATTGAGTTTATACTCAAACAAAAAAAAAAGTAAATACAATTGTAGCTGCACATTGAATTAATATTTCAATACAGCTGATGATCAACACTTAAGTCCGATATGAACTATTAACCATAGTAACCATAGCTCATAGTGAACATAATAAAGGTTGGTATTACCAATTACCATTTAACAATAACACTATACCTATCTTGTGAAACTGACATGTGTATGTGTGACTGTAAAGAAATCTATCTTCCTCGTTTAACGCTATGAGAAGGAAGACTGTATGTATATATATATATATATAATGTATATATACATTAGTACAGTACTTGTACTATTCATGTATTTTGTGCTACAGTACATTTTTAAATGCTAGACTACGATCTGACGTTTTCGTTCATTATCATCCGAGCAATGTTCCCGGTTGCTCCCTCTCGACAGCCCGGGGTCCGCTTTCCTGCTTTTACGTCTCCACTTCGTACGATCTTCGGCATCCCGCGTAGTGAGGCCATTTGTACCCATATCCGATCTTACGACATCAAGCCAGCACTTCTTGGGTCTTCGCAGGGCCAGGCGGAGGCGCCATAGCAAGACATTTGTTCCCCATGTAACTAGTTGGTTTTTGTAAGACGTGACCGTACTACCGTAAGCAGCATTGCAATTTGTCTGCAGTGGCTGCCCCTGATGCGGGAGTTCCTGACGAGGTCTTTTCACGTCACTCCACCCATCCACTGCAGCATCTTCATCACCGTGATATGCCTCACTATCATACAAATTAAAAGCACAGGTCTAATGGTGGTTTTATGTATAAGTCCCTTCAAGATTCAAATATGTACTGCGATTTTACTCTAATAAATGTAGACTACAAGTCAACATCCTGAGCATGGCTCAGGCTCATACTATTTACATCAATGATCAATAGGCGTGGCGTCCGGTGATACAATGTTCTTTGTCCCCGTGGATAAGTGTAGCTTTATCAAGTGTGTCCAGCGCGAGAACGCCGCCGCCGCCAGCATTTTAGACGTTGGATAAGATTTTTTTGCAGGGCACCGTGCCTCGGGTGGGCGTTGCAGACGACGAATTTACTGGATTTTACGGAAAGCGTCATTACCAAGTACCGATTTCTGGAGCAGTCTAGTAAGCCAATGCTTGGCTGCAAGTATTTCAATTCTTATGACTCCATTTACATTTTTACGAACTTACTGGATCAGCTCAGTGTTTCTATTATCTCTGTTACCTCCTCACTTCTAAACGATGATTAACAGAAGACTTCTATGTACCTACTTGTAACGATTATTTGTTTGTCTATTAACTTTAAAACTTCACATTAACGGCACAGGTCACAGTAAAAGACAATACATGGTTTATGTATCTGCTAATTATCGTTTATAAGTAAGGGATAAGATTAGTAACCAATAATATGATGCAACTACAAACACCTACCACAACAAGAATCGCAGCGCCCGCCATTTCACCCGCTAGTTCTTTAAACTCCTCATCCATCAAATCGATTGAGTTTAAACCAGCCGTCAACCTATGTTGTGTCGTACGTCCTCGGTTTTCCCATCTTCATTTTCTTCCACCTTCTTCAACCCTTGAACACCCTCGTTTCAAATCGTGAGTGAACGGATATCATGACTTTACCTATTTCATGGCAGACCTTGGTCAGACTTGAGTCGTCAAACGCCATTAAAAACAGCAATGTTAGCTTGCAGTAAGATTTATATTTAGTAATAGAGATTGGAATCAATTTTTTGTGAAATCGAGAATAGGAAATAATAAATTTGTTTTACTATTTCCTAGGGACCAGTCTAGAAATTATCATTAAAATCTATCTAGTTAGACGTTGTATTTGGTATTCCAAATATTCAATAAACTATGTAATAAAATTATGTGAAGGATATGTGTGTGTATTCCCACGTTATTACGTGGAATATACATTACACATATCCTTCACACATAATTTTATCTCATTAGTTTATTGAATAATAGCTGAGCCCCACGGCTTCACTCGTGTAAGTTCTGATTCCGTGGGAATATCGGTGCGAAGGTATATATAAACCTTCGGCATGAATCAATCTATCTATTGATAAAAACCGCAAGAAAATCCGTTCAGTTTTTAAGTTAATACGTTTTTTATAATATTTAGCGAAAATCCCTGAGTGAAACACAATATTTTATAAAACAAAGGTGCCACGCTACAGGTGCCCATCGTATCGAGATAAAGTTAGACAGCATTTCGTCGTCTTCTCGACTGAGGCAAGGGGTTGTAAGGTCCAAATCCTGACGTGACAGACTTTTGGTAAGCATTTCATCAAAATATAAATTTTCGAAGTGTTGGAACACTTTCGTAGGCGTATGTGCAGATGTGATTAAAGTTGTTTCTTTTTGTGATCAGGTCTTAAAATATAATCAAGCAAAACACATCATTTTCAAAGAATTTTATTAAAAAATAAATTATTGTAGTACAATTTGCACCAAATAACAACAAAATTTTGTTTGAACAACGTGAATTTATAACTTTCGCTCAAAGCAACTCAATAAGTACATTGCATTACGTAGGTATTAGAATATAAAATTAAACACTACAGTGCGATATAACCTAAAGTATAAGCACACAAACGAACGTCAACATAAAGAGATTCCTTTGAAGGGCTAGGGTTACATTGACGTTTTCTAGGGGATATTAAAATTGTTGATCATGTTACACCGTCTATTGACACAATGTAAACTCAGCCTTATAGGAATTAAATTCCCCGGATCAAACAGTAAAAGCCCAATAAAACGCACTATTATGCCAACTTTGCGTAATTGCCGCATGCAAAGGTAACTTACCTAAAAAAAACGAAACTTACTTAAAAACGACTAAGAATGTCTGTATTGAAAACAATCATAACGAAGAAAAAGACACTGAATGTAAAAAAACAACAACTCTTCATCCCACTTAGTAATGAACAATTGTACCATTTGCGCCAACTACACAAACTTGTTGGCGTAACAATACTCAACAAACTGTAAAATTGTCAAAGGCACAGCACATGTACCTCATCGTAAAGTATCAATTTTGCTTACCTAATCTATACATAATGCTTTATCGATAGTGTGCTTTGATCCTCTAAGATTTGCTAAGCTTTATATACAGCCCAGTTCGGACAAACCGGCAATAATATAACATCAAAATACGAAATCGTATCATCAATGTCATTATTAAGTAGACAGCACACGCTTTTGCAAGCTTCTTTATATTCCATCAATCAAGAATATTTTGTTTCATGTAAAATATCTGTCATCAGTATATTAGACGATTACTTGTTAGTCATACATATCGGTGATTGATGGTTTTGAATGACGCTTGCATGACCGTGTCATTGCTGCCTTTTTGCCTTTTTCAGTCACTTCGACAGGCTTACATGCATTGTTAGTCAAGTTTTCATAATTAGGTGAAATAATTATAACCTATTTCAGGACAGTTTCTTTATCTACCCGCAAATCGGTTCCTACAATCTAATTTCTTTCTAGAAATCATTGGATTAACAAATCGTGTTTTATTTTAAAATAAACGTGATTCGTCATTAAAAATTTGCATCTTTTATCAAGATCTACTGGGACTTAATTCTGTATCAAAATTAAATGTAACACAAATATCATACTTTTGCCTATCTACCAAAATTGATTGGTTGCAAGATTGTCATGTCATTTTCCAATCGAATTTCATCAGAATCAAGCCCTTTGTTCTAATTAGCTACATTTGAATCCTATTCTAAGAAATATCATAAGAAAATTTCGAATACCTCATTTTATCTCATGATTACAATTCGACTAAATATTTTACCTACAGTGATAATCAGGACAAGGGTACTTATATTAAATTATTTGTGTATAAATACAAATTAATGTTACTACATCAGATTCATAATTGACTGCTTAAGAAACAATGTTTCAGTTATTGCCTTTTCAGTTGCTTTCCATCTATCACAAGACACTATCTAGAAGTATTTGATATACAAAAGTTTATGAAATATCTCTAGGAAGTAAATATGTTTAGATAGATACATCGAATATATTAATCGAAATCACCTAACCGAGTACTTTTTTAAAATTTCATTTGGTATTATTTGTTCATTTTCAATATACCAGATATATTTATGAATATCTCTGAATTACTATCGAAAGCCAAATTCGAGCCATAACTGACGTCTGATCCTTGTTGTAATAAAGTCAATCAAAGTAGTTCTAAGAAATGTATTTATTCAACAAAATATTTCCACAGAAATATCGAGTGAAATTAATATTATCAATACACAATAAGACACATGCAATCATTCACAAACAATAATGCAAATTAATAGGAGCCTGGCACATGTTCTCTAGAAGTACCTACATTTAAATGTGAAATAAGCTCAACTCCCCCAAACACTAAAAAGTTTACCAAAAAGTAATTAAAATTCATTTACAGAAATACAAGAGCAATGTGTTGACAAAGATTTTGCGTAATAGAATACTCAAGGCAAAAAAAATAGAAATTTTAGTGAAAATAGAAGAAGAATGTATAAAATTGAGTCAGCTGTTTGTCATTTTTAAAATATTGTTAGTTATAGAGTTCTGTTTATTTAACCTTTTATGTGACATTATACTTATTATTTAGATATCTTTAATGTTTCGATATTAATATCAAGCCCATGTTATTTTGAAACATGCTTAAGAGTGCCTCCATTTTCTTTAGTTATGTGCTCCGTGATTTCTTCAGTTTTGCATTGACGTAGTCCTAAACCTGAATGATCTAATTTATTCAAGTTGTTTGTACATATCTTCTATCTGGGGTTTGAAGTAGCTTCTGATTTCGGGCCGTTTCGCTTTCATTGTAGGTGTCAGTAGGCCGTTTTGGACAGAGAACGGGTCCGGGTGGAGATATATGTCTTTGATCTGTAATATTCAAAATTAGAAGTTAAAATTGGACGAATTATAAAATCAATTTCGTGTCAAAACTAAGTGCTGGATAATTTTAGATAGTAAAAAGATCACAGTGAAGAGTGTGAAATAATTATTATCTCCATTAAATGAGAGGTGGGGTGACAGTTGTTTAGGGTTAAGAAAATTTTAGTTTAAAAACATTTGCTTTAGCAAGATTCAAATTCACCCTCTCGTCGTGCGTCCACCTTGCCGTGGTAAGAGGGCTCAGTAACCGCCCACCATAGCAATCCAGCTATGTTGGGCGGTGAAGCGAAGAGCGCGCACCGGCCGGGTATACTTCGCACACACTCTTTTGGTGTGTGCGGAGTATACCCGCCCTAATTGGAGGTGGGTGCCTTGCCTTCATTGGCCGGGCACGTGGGTGGAGGGCTCCCGCGCGACCCGCGGTGGGTGATGGGGGCCTTGCCTTTACCGGCCGGGCCCGGCAGAGCACACTGCCTGACCAAAGCCGAGAGGAGGAACGGGCCCGTGAGTTGCTTCGCGGCACTCATGGGCCCAAAAGTTCCAAAAAACGGGCGGGTAACGTAGGTTACCGCCCTAACCCGGCTCTTGGCGGCTGACTCGGGGGGGTCAGTCGCCAACCAATGAGCCCGAGATGGCGGCGGCGTGTCAACGCCGCCTCTCGCGAGGGTTGTCCCTTTTAAGGGTCAGTGAGGAGGCCTGACGAGGCCGCCCGCAGTTGGGGCTGACGGACTTTTGCTAGCGCAGTTACCGTTGCCATTTTACCCCGGTTACCGCTTAGCCATTAAGCTGTCAAGCTGGAAGCACATTATTAAGTAATATTGAGAAAATTATAAACTACGTTGAGAGTTTGACCACTATCCTGATAATCAGTGATGATAATATGATCTGAAACGTAACACGCTCATCTAGAACTAAGACGGCAGCGAAACAAAATCCGCCCAGTTTTTCCTTAGTGATTGTACCAATCTACGTATGACTTAGGCTGGTTGGTGATCCTCCCACCAAGAAACCCTGTTTTACGCCTTTTACGACGGGCAAGAGATAACGTAGCCATATTCTTTTAGGCTACAGGTGTCAAGTATTTCCTAAACTTTGTTCTGTTCATACTCACTTGTTCAAAAGTCTTAAGACCCGCCGTCTTGCCCCACTGTGTCATGTCATCGATGATCATCTTCTTGATCGTTTCGTTCTCGCAGAGCGCCGAGAAAGTGCCCTTAATGCCGCGCTCTAACGCCCAACATTTCACCACGTCTACATCTGGTACTACCACCGCTACTATACATGACTGAAAAACAATTAAAAATTAAAAAAATATATATTATATTATACACACTGACGAATTGAGAACCTTCTCCTTTTTTTGAAGTCGGTTAGTAAACGAGTACTTGACTTTTAGAGAAAAACCCTATTGACCAAATTGATTTTTAACATTTTTATTTTTGACGATGTAATAGAAATTAACTTTTAACATGACTATGATTTTATATTTTTATTCTGACAAAAAAATTGTATTTGATGATGTGTTTATTGAATGTAAAGCAAATTATGTGACATAAACTTAAGAAGATTTGCACACCTAATGGGTAGAATAGAGAGAACATTTATTATTCTATGACATCTTTGTATACCTTTACTGCAAATAAATGATTGATAATAAATTGATTATAATTACGGCCAGTTTCTTAATTGGAAGTCTTAGTAGAATTAACAATCAAATAACATTGTTAAAGGAATTTTGCGTAAAGATATCACTTTGACTATTGCTTCAATTTTTCCTTCTACTTTTCTAATGTTAGAAATATTTTGGAAAGTGTTTTGTATAATTGATTTGTGAGCGTTAAAGATCCAACATGTAGCACGCTTACCTTCTAGATAATCACACGTACTGTTTATTGTTACTTTGAAAATTCCATATCCGTCATATTATCACTGGTATCCTTTCCCCCATATCATTCTTAATATTCCTAACATTAGTAATATGGATGAAATCGTTTCTCACCTTTAAAGATTCACCGTGAACAAACACTTGTTCAACAAACTGACTCCTTATATAGATATTCTCAATCTTCTCAGGAACTATGTATTCACCCTGCGACAACTTGAAGATATGTTTTCTTCTATCGATGATTTTCAAAGTACCATTCTAAAAGATGTAAATAAATTAACTAATATACCCAATAATAGAACATTGTAAATCACGAAAAAATGTAACTATTTGAAAAAAAAATGTACTCTGAACTGTAATTTCAACTCATTTTCGAACAAGCCATTTTTATTGGATTTTTCAATACACAACAAGAACATTTGAAAGATACAAATTTGATAGAATAAGGAATAAGCATCCTATTACCCATCGACGAATTCAGGATGTAAAGATTCAGTTAGAAATTCTATTATCTTCTTAGTCCTTACCGGTAACCATTTCCCAACATCTCCTGTATGATGCCATCCATCTTGATCGATCACCTCCGTCGTCTTCTCAGGCTCCTTGAAGTACCCTTTGAACACGTTCGCACCTTGAACGCAGACCTCGCCTTGTCCCTGCGCGGCGTAGTACTCCATTTCGGGCACGTCCACTAGCTGTGGAAAATTATTAAATTATTAAAATTATATTAATCTCTTGAGATTTATCCGGCTTAACGTGATGGAGCATTGGGTTCAACACGTTAAGCCGACGGAATTTTACAACCGGCTGCTCCGGCCTGTCAATCTTAGTACATAGCTCCGTGATTTTTGAATGCCACGCGGCTGTATGTTCTAGTCTTCAGAGACATTTTAATATGAGCTTAAAACGCCTCTTTGCTTTCGGACTAATGACCAACAAAATAAATAAGGGTAAAATACACATCCTTCTTCACTGACGCTACGTTGTTATTATCTTTAAACTCAAAATTATTGGCTATCGTTTATCATTTCAGTGACGCATGTTTGGCATCCGATGTTATTTTGATCCTCCAATGGATGAGTTAAATTAAACGTATTGAAAGATTGCTTTTATCCAATAAGATTAATGTACCAAACGGAATTTGAAGACTGTTAATTTTTGAAGTCAGATCAAACGATTGGGTACAAGTATTATACAAGTGTATTGGGCTCCATTTTACCGTTACAATAATATTATGATAAATTGAAAATAAATTAAAATTAGAATCAATCACTTTTGTTGTGGTAATAGTTAGAGAAAAATTTAATGCAGCTATTTTGGTGATCATTATAGTTTTGGCAGAATTCAAGAGATTTATGACGGAATCTATAAAAAAAACATCCGTTTGCGAAGTATTGAGTTTTAAAGTGCAAATTCATAAGTCATAATTCATTAATATATCTTCTCAATATGATACTTTTGTCACCAGAACAGTACGGAACTGAAATAGGTTCTTATATAAATACATGATCATAAAGTGATTGGAGGGCCACAAAATAGATGAAAGAACTATGTTGGGGAGATTATGGGAAAGAATGAAGTGAGCGAGCGATAAACATTTCATATAGGTATAGCTTTTATATTGAAGTGGAGCAAAATGAAATGTTTCCACACAAAATGGAAAAAATAGCACAAAAAAGAGAAGATTTACAACAGTAAAAGTATATTTAAATTTTGGGTCCGAGTTAACGGATAACAGTCAACGAGCTGAAAAACTGGCAAAGAACGAGTCGGACTCGCGCACAAAAAAATCACGTGTGTTGTATGGGAGCTCCAAATAAATATTTATTTTATTATTCTGATTTTAGTTCATGAGGTAAGTACAGTCCAGTGACAAAAAGACAAATAAAAGGGTAGGAACAGAACCCTAAAAAGCAAAATTACATGGTAGAATTGCACTTTTAGCCTATTTTACAATGATTAATGATCATACCTTCACTTTACAAGAAGCAACGGGAGGCCCGACGTGTTCAGGAACATGATCCCCCTGAACTGTTAGAGTGACTGGCGCAGTGCACTCCGTCTGACCATATCCTTCGACAATCTGTCAAATAGCAAAAGAAACGGTAAATAAACTATAGAAGAAAACGAAAACCGAAAGTAATAATAATCAAAACATTATTTCATAGGGTGTATGTACCACACTTAGGAAATTCTGCGTTTTGTAAAAATTCTTTCAAAGAATTTTGATTCGAGTCCCGCCGCGCCGGGTATCTACTAAAAATGTTGAAAGCATTTTTTCAGAAAGCAAAGATTAATCAGGCGGACATGATACTTTCGTATGTCAGTCTGATTCAGTTCGTTTCGTTCAGTATGTAGAAATTCTTGTATAACGAATGTTTTGAAATGTTGTGACAAGGTCATGGTTGGTAATTTAGTACAGATTTTGATTTAAGATATAAGATTAAGGAGCATAGCTGAAAAGTTACACATAACATCTAATGTAAGTACAACGATAATCCATTTTCTGGACTAAATAAATTGAAATTAACTTGTCTTCTTATAGATGATCCTACACTAGAGAAATTGTATACAATTGAAAATAATCCGTTCCAAATCTGACGGGAAACTTTTAATTTTAAATCAAGAAAACTGGATAATCTTCAAAATTTTACATTAAATTACAAGATAAAGATAATTTTTAATTGACAGGTTAATGAAACTACAACAATAATCCAAATTCCAGAAGAAAAACATTAAAATTCGTAATGTAAAGCTACACTTAGAGAATTTAGAATTGCATTTGATTTAGCCTTTCGAAATTTGGCCGGAAGCTTTGACTTTTGAATTAGAAAACAATAATCCGTAAAACTCTATATATCCAAAGATAGCAAGATTGACAGGTTTATTCACAACGACACCTAAGCTTTACTGATTTGTCCTGTATATTGATCCAATTTTCCATTAGAGGAAAGTCTACCTACTTTTTTCAGTTTACAAACTTTGCAAACGTAGTCGACTGTTTCCTCCCTGAATAAAGACATTAGAGAAAATATGTTTATGCCATAATACCTATATCAGCAATGACCATGCCCTTACGTTTCGATGTTTTCTATTTATCATTTTTCTAAATTTTATTTCTATTCTAATTAGAAAAAGATAAAATCTAAAACGTAGGGACAAGGTCATCGCAAATGTAGGTTTTTTGGCACTAAAATATTTTCTCGAAAGCGCTTATCCACGGAGAAAACAGTCAAATACTTTTTGTATGGAGAAAGAGTAAGTAGCCTTTCCTTATAATTAAATATTTTGCCCCAAAAACTTCATTACTCACAAGAACTACAGTTATGTTTCATTAAACTTACATCTGAATGAGATCACAATTCAAGTTGAGTTGATTCAATTTTCTTATAATGTCATTGACATCATAGTGGGCGAGATGGACAAGACAAATTAAGCGATTCCACCGTTATAAATTAAATTAGTATAATAAAACAATTGAATAGAGACTTGTATTGTATACGCCCATTAATTTTTATTATATTATAATGACATAATTAGATACCGTTAAAAGTGTATATTAAACCATGTATATAAGTGAACATTTATTCAATAAAACACAACACACAAACCATGTATTATTATCATCTAATACTATTTTAGATATTGGTGTAAAACTTTTTGCAGCATATACTATTTGTTATTGGTCTTATCTAAGTAAAATATACCTTCCATTTTATTAGCAACTATCTTAAAATATCGAGAGTAGTTTTGGCAGTATTCCATGCGAATCGCGGTTACCTGCACACAATATTGTGAAATTCGTTTGAAAGCTTTAAACTTTTATGGGTTTCAGAAATATTATGGGTAGGGTTTTTTAATATAGGTACATAATATGTACCTACGTATAAATGTAGGACCATACTTAGGTGATTTGTATGTTAAATACATACGTATCAGGTCATAACAATAACAATAAAAATGTAATGAAAATTACGTATGATTCACCTTTTAGGGATGAATTTTAACAACCCTTTAGACAGTACTGTGTAGCTTGCAGAAAGAAAATTACTCAAAGTTAATTTGTAAGCTCAAGTAAAGCATTATTTATTATATTCCATTGACCCATCCAAGTGATGGGTGACTTCATCACTTGTGTGGCAAAAAAACACTTTCTAGAGCTCCTCCGTGCTTCGGAAGCCGTACCTAAAGCAAGGTCCTGGTTGTTATCTCTGATAGCAGTCGTTAAGTCAAATTAGAGGCCTTAGGGCGACCTGAAAACTCTAACTACACAAAAGAAGAATAAGAAGAAGTAAAGCATTTGATACGTTGTAAGAAAATGGTATGAAAGATAACTCACCAAGCATCCAAGAGCGCACCGCGCGAAGGTGAGGACATTTCCGGCTAAAGGCGCTGATCCGACCACCACTATCCTGAGCCGACCGCCCATACCCTCGCGAATCTTGCGGAACACAAGCTTGTCCCACACTGAGTCGCTACGGACTATTCCTCTGAAACGAATTGTAATTTGAAATTAATAAAATACATATTCGATGCTTAGTTCGTAGCTTTTGATGATCTTCTAGCAGTGCCCCGCGGTTTCACACAGAGTATCAGAATAAAACGTAGCCTATGTGTAATTTCAGGTCTCCAGTTATATATATTTCAAGTTTCATAGCATTCGATTAATAGTTATTGCGTGAAAGAGTAACAAAGTCACATACTTACTTATATACATGCAAACATTCGCGTTTATAATATTAATATAAATAGGAT
Organism: Idaea biselata; assembly: GCA_958496205.1. Classification (NCBI taxonomy): domain Eukaryota; kingdom Metazoa; phylum Arthropoda; class Insecta; order Lepidoptera; family Geometridae; genus Idaea; species Idaea biselata. The sequence continues at coordinate 18,698,874 of OY292404.1, forward strand.
TTCTTCCGAAAGTAGGCAAAAATCAGCGTCTATTGCGATTGGATGTGGGTTAATCGATTGAAATAATTATTTCTGTAAATTAAAAAATAATTTTCCAAATCCTACTTCCCAATATGTCCATCATTTAGATCCAATTGATTCTTATTACACAAAATGCAATTTATTACTAAGGAACTAAATCAATCACATCTAACATTGACGCAAGTAATGAATGCACATATCTGGGCAACGTTTAAAGGAGTCAATTCATCAAAGTAATGGTTACATCCATTTGCTATTTAGCCAAATCACCTAGCGAACCTGTCTCTATTAATCTCACCGTCAACTAGACATCTAGAATACCTATTCAATTTCAATTTTAATAGGTACAATGAATGCGATTATACCGCTGATATATGATACCGTTTGGTATTCGTCGTTTTGGCGCTGAATGTTCGCCGTAAGTAAATTTATTATCTAAATGACAACTAGCTGACCCGATAGACGTTGTCCTGCCCGTTAAATAAAAAAAATCTACTACTAACCAACCCTACTACTGCTCTATTTTACCCTGCTCTACTACTCTTAAAAAGTATTCCTTTTTCTGGGTCTAAGCTACCTCCCCAACAATTTTCAGCCAAATCGCTTTAGCCGTTCTTAAGTTATAAATAGTGTTACTAACACGACTTTTTTTATGTATATCAATAGAGGATGTAAAGATAACTACAATCTAATAAAGTCCCTCCTTCGGCAGTCGGGTGAAAATATATACATCTTTCAAATTTTAATCAATATAGGTACTTGTTAAAATCTTAAAGATGTAAATCACACACTTGACGAAATAAACCAAAAATATCAAAATTGTGTGGTACTGACAACAATCGTGAGAGGTCGACCGCTCGCGACGCCTTCATTGGACACGGAGTTCATTTATATTTGTGATTCATGCACATGAAATGAATAAGTGTCCTTCTTATCAGTAAAACTCACCTCTTCAATTCAGACTCCTTCGCCGACAAAGCCATATTGAACAGCAACTTCTTCAATTTTGAATTGGATATTTCTGACTGCGCTCTGTCGTACAATCTATTCAACAGTCGAGGCACTGCCGGCATCATCGTCGGCTTCAAGGCGCTGAGATCGTCTGCTAATCGTCTGATGTCGCCGCTGTAGAAACCAACGGCTCCACCCACCATGTAGACTGCATTCTGTAAAGAAACCAGACCAGGCGAGTTTAAAAATGATTAGCACCGTACTTGTTGTAAAGTGCATGAATTTCTAAGCAAAAGTTGCCTAAGTTTTAAATGCACCTGGATGGACCCATATAATAAAATGAGGAAGTTATTTGATCAGCATATTATGTATAATACTTTGCGGTAATATGTTCAACTAAATCTTCGTAACCCAGGGGTTTGAGCAGGCTCAAATCTAAGGCTGTGAATAAAGTATGAGCTATGACTTGAGGTAAACACAACATGTGTTTTTTTCTTTAATATTAGCCGTCATCCCATCATAAACTTCCTTCTTTTTCATATCCAGCTTCACAAAGTCCACTTATATTTTCTTCTGTCGTGTTTATTTTCTCCATTCTTCTAGACGATTCTTCATATTCACAAATATCCAAAACTAGTCAATCGGATCTCTACGTTCGCTATAATATTTTCTGGCGCTACTAAAATGCACAGTAAAATCAACAAATCATGTTTACTAACCTCACAGCACCTTTCAAGCATATGAGCTAAGGGCAAGAATGAGATCATGACGTCGCTCTTCATAGGCCGATGTTCACCGAGTTGCATGACCACACTACAGATTGAAGAGACGACGTTTTCGTGGGTCAGCATCACTCCCTTAGGCATTCCCGTTGTTCCTGATGTGTAACAAATTGTGCACAGGTTTTCTGGTCTCGGAGGCTGAAACAAAAAAATTGCGTCATTAAAAGCTCCAGATTTAACAGCTTACTTATGTACAGGCCAGTTTTATCATTGAAAGTAACAGTAAAAGTATCTAACGGTCAAAGTTAAGTTTAAAGTGTTTTTTCTTAACTTTGACTTTTACTTCTGAAGAATACCTAAATTAGCTGTTAATGTCAAAAATAAAAATCTTTAGATTGATTTTGATAGGTATGATTTAATAATCATTTTAGAAAGCACCCACTTTCATCACACCTAGGAAGTGGGACCAGTGTATTTAAAAAATACCTAAATAAAACAGACTAAATGTATGTAAAGTATGTACCTATGTATGTATGTATGTATAACTAGTAAAAACATATCCAAGGTTCTTAAACTGATAAATAACATAATTATAGGCATAAACACCAACATTGTACGTTACGAATTATTAATTTAATCTTTTATCGATAAAATTAAAATGAACTTTAATATAAATTACAATATTCGATATATCCAAGTTGATGCAGTAAATAATTGAACCGAAGACAAATGAATAAGGTGATCAATCAGACATTTACGATCTGTGGAAGTAACTGTTATGACAAGTGGTTTAATTATAAATATATTAACTCATTCAAGTGGCCTGTAACAATGCAAGGGCTTTGTGAATCCATATACTACTTACTTACTACTTGCTGAATAACGACACTCGGACAACGTAATGTAATCGCATGATTTTAATATACGTTTCTAATATAAAGTTGTCAGTTTGGAAAAAAAAAATATCAGCTACTCATCGACTTTTACTAAATGAATACTTACAACACAAGGATGATCTTTCTGTGCACCCTGGAATTCCACATCAGTGAACCTCATAATCTCGACCCCTCGACTCTTCGCCCGTTGATGCGTCGAAGGTGAAACTTCTCTGATTGTAATCAACTTCCTTAAGCACCTCGGCGATTGGTCCAAGAGAAGGTTAGCTTTTTTGTCATCTTCACATACTACGACGGACATTTCAGCTAAAATAGAAAAAAACAACATTGAGAAACAAGATAAATGAGCTATGATGGATGAGTTATAATATATTTTGCAGGGGAGTGGTATACGTATTCAATCTAAAATATTTTTCAATAACTTTCGAAGTGGGTTTACTTACTTGAAATTAATAAAAACAAAACAAATAAGGTAAATGATAATAAAGAACAAGTAAGACATGTAAGCTCTCAACTGTTAGACAATATATAAAAATAAGTACAACATACTTTGATTAACAATGAAGGCACATGCGTTGGCTCCTAGAGTATCGTACAATGGCACAATGACCATTGAGTAGCAGTAGGCACCCTGTTCTGTCATTATCCATTCTGGACAATTTTGTGAATATATACCTGAAAATAAGGATAATAAACACGACTTAAAATTTACATATTTAACTTACCTACTTAATTATTTATTTATTTGAAACTTTGTAAGGCCTGAATATCCTATAAAATGGCATTTTGTTTTTCTTAAAAGAAGAAACTGTACTAATTAAACAAAACAATAGTTACATAACGGTGAAAATTCTGAGCGAAGAATACCTACTTTAAAATTTCATAAAATGTTGTATAACAAATTATGATGAATTAACACAAGTGTCGTAAACATATTTTTAATGATTATGTTCAAACAATCTAATATTAGGCATTGACTATCATTAGCCTACCATACTATAAATATTGGATAAAAGCCAAATGATCTACTTTATCAATTGCATTCAACGCTATTAACATTTATACGTGTGGGGATGTTCTTAGGATTCTCCACCCAGTCATTTGCGGTCATTTATGACTGTAATTTATGTACTCTACTAAACTCACCCACAAATGTGTTTTGACCAGGCGTGAGGCCTTGACATAAGAGGCCAGAACCGAAGTTCTTGGCTCTCAGGAGGGTTTCATTGTATGTCTGCCACACGTAGGGTTTGTTTGGTCCCTCACGCCAGCCGAGACAGTTGCCATTATCTGTGAATGAAACACATTAACATCAAAATCATTAACTTCAGCTTGGTCTTTGAAACTGTCTGGTAGCTTCCAGCTAAAAGGAATATTCCATTGAAAACTTGCTCCGTTTATCTTTTATTTTTGTTGTTGTCACTCTTAGTCGCAAGAATTACATTTAACTGTATCCTGTGAGTAAACCTGCTTCAGAATATTAACGTTATTTTGTAATTCTGCATTAAGAGTATGATTATAGCATGGGTGTAGAAACTCGGATAATAATAAGGGATATGTAAGACAGACCCTTAGGCTTATCTTGGCATGAAAATTGTAATATTGAGAGAAATATTTATTTATAAAATGTGTAAAACGTGTAAGAGCATACATAAGCTGGGAAAGGGAGCATGTACTTACTAGATTCTTTGACGCCTTTCCTGAATGACTCGTACAGTGTACGCGTGTCTTCGTGGAAGTATCGCAAATATCTTCCGCTTTTAGCTTCTTTGTAGAATTTTGACACACGTACCATTTCTGGACCCTGTAACAAAACGAAATACTATGAAACTCGCTACCAAATATATCCCAAAGAGTCACAAACATAGGTCTTAATTTTATTGACATGATTTACAGAGTCAATGAACTTATCATTGAAGTACCACTAAATTCTATTTAGGTGCTGTATAATTTATATGTCGATACATATAAAGGTACTTATACTCCTATTCATTACAAGTAGATATTATGTCACAAATCATCGCGGTCGTTCCACTGAATCCTTCCAACTTGTACCTACTCTACTACTGAACTAATCAGCTGTAATCTAATTAAAATAGGTAAAATACCTCTGTCTACAAATCAGAACGAACACATAAATGGATATAGTAATGAACAACTTTGTGGTTAAATTCTAAAATGTATTAAAAAAAACCTTTCTGTCCAAAAATTTAACTAAAATGATATGCAAATAACTTCTCCGTTAACCTAATGACATAGTTGGCTCACTAACTCCGAATCTTGGCCACTGATATAATACGCTTACATTACGGTATATATTATTACAGTTCACACAACGGAAAAAACGGAACAGTGTCCGGGTCAAAGTCGCCGATCTCAAACAACCTGACGAAAACGGACAACTTGCGAATTATTATGTCATGATGATGAATGTGTAGTTCGAAAGTGTTTCTATTAACCCAAATTTTGTGATAGACTCTCAATGTCACAGATAAATTAAAAATATATACTTGTAGTACTGCGAACAGTAGACCTCGCGAGCACTTTATTGGTAGGACCTAAATAGTTATGCTATTTTCTAAAAAAAGGTTCTATCCAAGAGAGCATCATCAATGTAGTATCCCCCTATGTGGGAGAAATACCCCATCAATTGCAAATCCCCCACGAAAAAGAATCTATATGCTCATAAAACTTGTATACCAAGTCTTGATTACAAAGATATTGTAATCAAGATCAAAATTAGTTGAAAAATGCGACCTGTAGAGGAGAAGGAACAAAGATACGTATATGTCATACTGACAGAAGAAAGTAAATTTTGCCTAAACTCAAAGCAGAGACGCTTCGCTCGCTGTGTAAATTGTATTATGACTTTTAGGTTATTATATTTCATGGATATGTTAGCACTTTTGTTAATTGGATAACTGTCAAAATATGAAATCATTAAAAATATTCGTTAACCCTGAAGCCTTTTTCAGGAAGTGACGCGACTCACACGCATTCTTAGTGTCGTGTCGACTTAAATATAACACGTCAAATTTAAACCTTTCATAAAGAACCGGAAAAATAAATTAACGTATCTGTCATTTTAGCTGATGCTTGAAAGGTTGAAGTAAAAGACACAACGTGCGATTCATCAAGAATACGATCCACAATTTAATAAGCAAGGTCAAGAGGAAATTGTGAAATGCGTCGAGCAAAATAACGCTAGATCGACAAAAGTTTTATTTTTAACAAAAACTTCATGAAATTAGGCATTACGCATCGCTCTGTCGAATCTAAATGGGACTTTGCAACATTCATTGTTGGGTTACAGATTTGATTTCGATCATCATTATAGCTAGTTACGTTACACGTCCATTCACAAAATTTTATGGTTTCTTCATTGCTGTTTAGATACGCTAAACATACTTTATTACTTCAGTCTTACGTGTTAAACTAATTAATTTGAGTAAACGATAAACTGAAGACACATTATGTGCGTTGTATGAGGGCGGATGATCTACGTCACAGTTCTATTAATATTACAGGAAAGCCCTGAAGAGGGCAGCGGCGGCGTCGCAAAAGTCGGATGTTCTTGGCAACAAAAATACTGTCGTTGAAATAGTTGACATTGCCGCTATGTGTGTTTGTCTAGCTATTTCCGCGTAACCTACTCTTGAAAACGAACACTTAAGTTTTTACGACTGACACGTCAGTGTTTATTAGTGATAGTCATTAAAGTTTGTTACAATTTGGGTCAAAAACAAACGCAAATCGATGTTTAGGTAAGCGTCATCGGTAGCTTTTAATTGCAAATCATTTTCAGGAACATTCTGATTAGAGCAATGCAGTTATTCCCTAGTCACATCATTATTGTAATAATAAATAAGGCGAGTATTTTGCGCCTTAAAACAGATTCGATCACCAGGGAGGAAACCCGAAATACAACTGAGTCAGTCTGTAGGCTCAGAGACGGCGCAGCCCCGTCAACAGATTAGTGTCTTGTGGGCTAACCACCGGCATACCTAACATAAAATAGATTAATACAACAGACGTGTATGCTCTTTGGCCCAAACGGGGATCTAGAAGAGAATAATAAATAAATAATTGATGATGAATAGAAACAATGAAAAGGATTAAGACGGCGAAGAATTGTAACACAGTTGTTTTAACTGTGTTGCAACATATTTACTGATTTTTAAATAAATGCAGATGACAAATAACAAATGAGACATGAGTTAATTTATGTAATAAATACGGCGAAAACAAGTAGTACATAATGTAGTAGAAAATCAGGTGACGTATGTCAATCGCCGGTGATTATGTGCTCCGAAGAATTTGGCTAACGATCAAATATGTCACGGGACAATTACCTTACGGGACTGTTGCTATTATTGATAGTTATTATTACTATACTCAGTAAATATTATTGTAACAAAACAACAAAAAACTATATAAAAATCGCTTTACTCCTTTGAGAGCTAAGATGCAACAGAAAGATACACCGACACCTCAAACTTATTTTGCCGTCGGGGGTTAAAAAGAGCGAAATTTCAAAACATAAAATTACACTTTTTTTATTTATTGCCATATTCTACCAGCCAAATCACAAATGGACTTTTTAAATAAAGACTATATTATTAACGTAATACGTTATGTAGGTACTAAAAAAGCATTCATTAATATCATCAAAGAAACACAACTTCTGAAACAACTTTAATACCTTTTCACGTCAATCAAACTTAAATGCATGATGGCTGTGAAAATAGAATCAAATGGAATCCTATAGCGAGAGGAATGGATTCCGCTCCATTGCATACCTAATGAGTGGAGTAATTGGATTAGAATATATTATATTGCTAGGAGAGCTTAGTAGATGAGTGGCTGCTAGAATTAGGTAATTATAATATGACTAGCAGCGTCCCACGGTTTCACCCGCGTAAGTCCCGATCCCGTGGGAATATCGGGATCAAAAGCCTTACTCAATAAATGGACTATCCAACCCTGAAAATTTAAATGAAAGAATCAAATCGGACCAGCGGTTTCTGAGATTAGCGCGTTCAAACAAACAAACTCTTCCGCTTTATAATAGTAATAGATAATATTATATATAGAAATAATAAAATATAACCTGAAACTATTTTTGAGGGACTTCATTCTGAGTGTAGTGGAATTTATCTTGGGTAGGTAATTAAAAATTATAGGCTTAAAAAGAATACAAAAACTCTAATTGTTTACGCAATCTTGATACGTGAGGTATGACAACAATTTTATTGTATTGTCTTTAAAAACTGTACTAAAAGTCTTCTTCAATAGTATTCGAATTCAATCTATTATTTTTTGTGGCATGTCTGAATCGTTTGCCAAAAATCTAGAAAAAAAATTGTCAAGTGGGAACTATTTTATTATGTAACCTATTGTCACGCTAATGTATTTTAGTTTGTGGATTATTGCGAAGTTATCAATAGATGTTGTTTTAATAATATATTTTTAGATTCTTCTAAACTTTTAAAACTCTATTTACACATTTTTCATTGCTCTCAAAACAGATTAACCGAATGACAAAATCTTTTATAGCGAAACCTGCATTAACGAGTAGTTTTATGGATAAAGGTTTTATCTTTATTGCTCTGGCAACTGTTCGCGGTCAAGTCTAATGAAAATGCCTTGTTAATTTAGTATTACAATATTTTTTGATGAATATAGCAAGCCCACTGAAAGTTATTTAAAGTAGAAACACATCACTGCTAAATTGTTTGAGCTTCCTGTCTTTTTAGTTACAAACAATTTTTGAATGAGTTTCATCATTCAGTTTGACTTTGAAATGAAATTTCTAGCATTTTTTGATATGGTACATAAGCATCAAGGGTAACAAAATATTATAAAGCAGCGTTAGTAGAATATTCTATTCTATTTCTACTTATAATTATTAAAACTTCCAGATAGTAAGTGGCTTTGTATGATTTTACCTCATCTGTATTTTATATATTTCTGCCAAAATATTTGCTAATAAATGAAAAGAGAATCCATCAAACAAGACGTTTAGGAATTCGTTCACACTCATCAATGAGTCTTCTTCATGTTTAACTATTTTCTTAAGCCTCATACCCACCCAATCACAACAATTTGTTTAAATAATTGGATGTTCTCAAGTGATGTCGCTAGAAAAGTTGCAACATCGGCGTTTAAGTTATCAGTAATATAATGAATAGATGAATCGGGATCATAATTTTGCATAATTGTCTTCTTTAAGTTATCTTAAATCATCATCATTATATTGTTCTTCAGACCTAGACAGTTTTTATTACTATAGAACTTACTTTAATATTATCCGATTGATCACTGACAGATATCGGGGGTCTGATCGGAGAGACCCCTATACAACAATCACAGCACGCCATTTTCACAATATAGAACACAACACTATTCACAAAAAAACACTTAAAGTATTAAATACGTAACTAATTAATGTTACGTAATCATTGCCATTTGAGACATCTTCGCGAGAACTTCCCATAAATCCTTGATATGTTTTATTGTTCAATATTCGCACTTGACAGTTTTGGCTAAGTTTTCGAAATCTTGTCACTTTCGCTATATTTTCGAATACTGACAGAAGAGCAATGAGCAAGACTGCCCGAGGTAAAATGAGTTAAAAATATCGCTCAAAGATGCGCTCTGCCAACTCTAGATCGCTGGCATATTGGATTAGGACATCTCGAAGTTTGATATCGCAATATAAAGGAGTTCACGAGATTAGCTTGGGCTATTCATTTTCCAAATGTTTTGTTTTCATTTGATTGCTGTTTATGGACTTAGTATTCTATTGGTAACCTATTATCTAGATAATATTTAAAATCTTTTTAGATTCTATGTAAATTTTATTATAGGTAGGTTGTTATTAGACTGTCTTAATTTAATTTCATAGAAACTCTATCACAGGATCTAATTTTATAACATCACCGAGTATATACGCATTTTATTGGCATATCGGTATCGATCATTGACTCCTATTTGCTATGAGTATGATAATGTTTATCTTTTATGAAAGTTTTGAATGATTCTAAATTAAATTTAGGTAGGTACCTGAAAGGACAAATGTCTTGCCTTCATCTTCAGGAAGTTGGTTAGGGTACGACCTTGTAATTGGTACGAACATATGTTGTAATCAATAGGAAAAATTACTTACTGGCTCAAGCAGGCTCTGTTCGTGCAATGTGACAAGTGGCTTCTCTGGCTTGGGTCTGGTGCTCAAGTAGAATGCTGATGCAGCAGCTACACCGGTTAGGGCCAGGGCCCCGGCTGATCCTCCCACCATCCATAAGTACTGATCGATTTCACTCACTGTTTAGAAAAAAAAAACAAAAATATATTAAGTATGTATGCATCTTTACGTTCCAAACAAGGACCTAACCAAAACTCGTGAGGCTACAGTGATCATGAATTTTATCATTTGATGGTATTTTACTAGAAAACAAAAAATTCACAATATGACCTGGCAATCTCCTATTTTTACTCCATTATAAAAAAATGAGACGGTGTTAATGTAAAATCAGTCGATAAAGGGATTCAAGAAAGTTCCACCATATTTCAAAGTCACCTAGAAACGTCTTGTGATATCTTTATTAACCATCTGTCTAATAATAAATCTATTAACAAAATATTCATAAAAGTGACTAAAGATTGACGTTTATAAATAATATTTTATACAAACTTTGTTTGAAAATGGGATTACAAGTCTTTTCACATTTATTGACACGGTATTTTTGTCATGTAGTTAATAAAGCTATCATAAAATAAATTTTAAATAACGTGCGACTTGCGAGCATAATAATTAAAAAGTGTCCGATCCAATAATGGTATTAATAAAAAACGATCATCATATTTTTATAAAACAACATTACTCTGCCGGTACTGCATCGATTATCGATAAATAAATCGTTAAAACCAAATATGGAGATAACTTAATGATATACCAATACAAATTTAAGAAAGGAGTCAACTATACAGTGGATGTGGTTGTTAATGATCGTTTTCGACGACCTTCCTTTTCAACCCAAGTTGCTAATGATGATTGAAGAACTTCTCCTGTCAAGTACTTAATCGTATACTCGTAGGTACCTATACTAGTACCCACGACTCTTACGTACTTGTATATTATAGCAGCTACCTTATTAAGTAATTAATTAATCATCTGCTTAAGCCTAGTCGCCGGAACCGAAGTTGGTTATTAGTAGAAGACGATAATGATAATATTATTAATACCTATCAAGCCAAGCGCGAAGCGCAAAAAACGACGATGGTGATTTACTTTATCAAATCAAATACTCTAATAAAATATCTGTAACTTAAACTAAGCTGACTTATCAATTTATATACAGAGGAAACGACAAGGGCTACAAAAGAAATAAAAACCAAAAGTCTGTTAGGTACTATCACACTATCACCTGAAAGAAGTCACAGGCACATTCTCCGATTTCTATGTTTATAAACCGCATTAAATTCGATAGAATGTCGGTTGTGAGTATCATAATATTTTCTTTCACTGGAAAGCTGTAGCTAACGACGCAGGTAAAATTGCACTCGTATTAGATCATCTTTGTTCGTCTCTAATGTTGCATTATGCACGTTGCACATTTACCGCTCGACTGTTCGCACATTATCGTATAAGGAAATGTCAATAGGACAACTTTCATTCCACAAAGCAAGTTGGTTCCTGAACTATAAACAACACTAACGTCTGCAGTCTGGCCAGTTTAGAAAGTGGAAACTCAGGGAGCGTTCGAAGACAAACATTAGCGTTGATTTCTCGGGATTCTCTCGCGCTTTCCACTGACATACTTTTACAATGCGTTAGATATATCTATGTGTGGACAACGTGTGTTGTAATGCTTGTTTATTTAGGAATAGAAAAAGAAAAGTTGAATGTTATTAAATATATATAATATATGTAATACCTACCTGAATATGTACAAGTTTCAAGTTGAATATTCTTAGTATAAATCCAAAAAATTTGACGTACCTACGCTTATGAACTCTAAGATAAATAAACGGCTAACAATTACTGCCGATACTTAACTACATACTTAATTGAATTTGTTCGGAAGATTACGTATGACAAATACACAAGGGCATGCCTCTCAAGAAAATTAGGGACAGGGTTAAACAAATCGCGAAAGTCAATGTCGTAATAGACATTTTGATTATTAGAAGGGCTCTAAGGTTTGAAGGCGATGTTTAAGGTCGAAGCCGACCTCAATACCGTACCATGAAGGTACTTGCTGATTTCAAAAGATAGAACCTTGAGTGCTCTAATTTCCCCTCATTGTGCATTCAAAGAGCGTAACTAACATGACGTTGACGGCCCTTCAAGGGCCTCTAATAGAAACTAACTTTTGTATATTTTAGAAGCTTTGAATTCTATAGAATACGCTGTAGGTACTCAATCCCAGTTCAATTATCAATTATATAAAAGAAGTGGAAGAGCGTTGTTGGTCTAGTTTTTATACCCCGAATTTCATTTAGAGGGTCGTGGATTCGAATCCTGGCCGACCGTGAAGATATGTATTCTTCTTTAAAAAAAGAATATGCACGCTATTAACATCGCCGTTACGGTAAAGGAAAACATCGTGAGGCAACAGAAATGTCCTAGGATTCACCACGGCCTGGAGGCATGGCACATTCGCCAATCCGGAGTAGGCTCCCGTGGCGTCTTACTGCTAAACCGAGGAAGCTGTTCTCCTACAGTGGGACTAATTAGCGGGCTAACATAACAAAAAAAAACCTATTCTCATCACTTTCCTTGATAAATATGCATTTAGGCTGTTTGTCAAATAAATACAGACTAATTTCCAGAAGCAGTGTAAACACGACCTCGTTCAATGTAATTTAACGTTAGTGTCGACTAGACGATAATTTTTTTGTTTTTTTATTCATATTTGAGTATAGGAATGATTAATGTGTTTACAAAACTATCTCAACCAACATTTTATGATGAACTTACAGCTATTGCATTGATTCCACCAAATGGTCTTCTCTTGAGTATTTTCAGTCTTCTTTTTCTCAGTCTTTTTCAATTTCTTCTGAATTTTCTTACATTTCTCCTTCACGCTGAAGTCGGTCTTGACACTTGCATCCACTTTGTCCTTGTTCATTTTGAATCCAAACTTTCCGCTTCCCATTTTGAATTATTTAGCACTGTTTGTTTTTAAATTATTACCATTTTCATAATCTCATAGGTATGCGAAATATTATTGACGAAGTCTCACAAGAGTTGAACTGTTAAAATAATTGTCATAGGTATGAGTGTACGCTTGTCGCTTGTCGTAAAGATATTCGATATCGGATTATTATGTAGCGGAATGGATTGAAAACCGTAAAACTAAAAGGTTTTATAGAGTTATCTCGAGGAGGTCTTAGCCTTGTTGAGTTCGTTAACCTTGTATAAAATGATAACTGAAATATAATCTAGCGACTGATTCCGTCGAAACGAAAACCTTATCTATTTTTAAGTCTATAGTCATACAAAAACGATGTAATGAGACTGTAACATTTTATTATCTTTTTAAAATAGGGACAATTAAGATATATTTGTCCTTCTTTTAAAGATACAGAAATAAGCAGATATTTTTATATTTTGGGAATGAAAATAAATATGCTTTATTTCAAAATCAGAAGTAAAGTAATTATTCAATTCGTAAGAGAAGAACAGCCGATTCAGGTAGCATTGAAAATTTAATGGAATTGTTTGTAAGTATAGGTAATTAAAATAATCATATGTTGGTTGCGGATGATTTTAATCAACTTTAACTCGAATGGTTTACGGAGGTATCTTTCCAATAATAACCTTTAGTTTTTAGGTTTTCAACTGCATAAATGATCAAATGGTTGGTTCTTTTAAGAATCCTAAAATAAATTTCTCTCTAATTAAATTTCTTAATCACGGCCGAGCTTAGATTAGGAATCTTATTGAAGTTAGATTAGGATATAATATTTTTATTAGTACCTAGACACTAAACAATTTATACATGTAAGTTTTATTACTTATGTACGTACATCTTTACTTTTAAACCTTTATATAAAAAACAGCAAGCTATTATTTCTTAAATCTGAAGAAAGCGGTGAACTTATAATAACTGCTTAAGTTGGTAACTTAGATTTGGGTTGAGATATTGATTACCTACTACTCGATATTGAGAATGCTTTCATTGATTTCGTTTAAGTAATAATAATTTATACGCTAATCTTCAGAAAATTATGAATTGAGATCAAATCTAATAATACGCATATATGTATAAGGAGGAATTAATCCCTTCATCGAATGCAAAAGACGAAGTGACCTAAGGAATTGAAAGTACCATAGGTAAAGTGGGTGTTATAAATCGACTTGTACGAACAAAACGAGGTGTTATTAATTGCCATGTTGTATCAATAATTCATGTAAAGCAGAAATTGGAACTTGTAATAGAAACTATTGTTTATTTACGAAATTCGTCATCGGATTATGATTTAGGAATTGTGCAATGCTGGATTGTTTGTAGTCATTGCATCGACCTCAATTTAATCTAGGTATATGCCTATGGAAATATCAAAAGGGCTTAGTAACAACTAACAAACACAAAGTAAAATGGTAAAGTACATAAAAATCAAGTATCTAAATTACATTTTCATACACAATCACAAGTTTCATTTGAACTACAAACAATAAATGAAAAGAGCCCAATAAAACGAGAGTTTCTGAAATTGGATCACAGAACACACATAACGGTTGTTCTGATGGTCAATGAAATAATGGAATTGGTTGCTACTACAGTAGGTACCTACTACAATGGAGTATTTCATTTCTATTTGGAACATATTAGTTTCTCTATGATAAATTGAAATATAAAATATATATATTTAGGTAAAGAACAACACAAAAAACTAATTTTAGGTAAAAGATTAAATATCCTACTAGATAAAGATAAATAAATACATAATAGACGATAATAGTATTGGTCACGATATGCCAATTTTAATGTATGACTATTGCAATTGAAAGAGTTTTCGATAAATAATTAAGGTAAGTATAACAAATATACAGAAAGTTCTTGAAAATGTCAAGAAAATAAATTACATTGGCCGATACCTAATAGAACAAAAAACTCTAACAAGCTTTATGATTCAGTAAGAAAGCAATGAACTTGAGTTCAGAAATACACCAAAACCATTTGGACTCTTAACCAATAAGTGTGATCGCGTATTTATTGAACCGCATTGCATTGTGAATTGTATACTGGCCGAACAATTGCAACAATAGCTTACTAACATTGTTGTAGAGCAACTGAACGAAACCAAAAAGGTCAACGAACTCGCATCACAGTGTATTTTCCGTTTTGATAAGGCCGTCAATTCGCAATTCACCGATATATTTTTTCAAAGCCTTGCCGCGGTTACAGTTAAAAGCGCTACGCAATCAAAAAGCGAACCGTTTTAATTACTTCATAGGCATGTAGTTGTAGTAAAAATTTACCGTTAATGGAAAGTGATATGACAAGCCGGACGCGGTCTTTATTGCGCCTCTCCGGTTTTTACGGAATTAAACTGCAGTTCATCAAACTTTGTCGATTTATTTTGTGGTACCGTTTTGTTGCCATAACAAATTTTGTACCGTACAATCAATTTCAAATATATCTACGTGGAGAATATAAAAGTATTAATAATTCGATGTATTAGTATTTTCGATAATAATATATCTCAGACAAAATAGTGATTTTTTTATCGGTCAACACCCTATCACCAACGAATCTATGTTTATCAAACAAGAAGTCAATGACTGAATTAAGATGGTGATTATTTCTTGAACAAAACCAGAATTTATCAAACTATGCTAATAGTTCGGAACCAGTTTAGTTGTACAGTTTCGACCAAGTTGTAGTGTGTATGATTTATGATGATATTAACACCTCCAAAATAACTAGTTTTAGAAAGACATTGGGTGAACAATATGCCACAATATAAATGAGACAGTGCCATATAGATTTGACTCGCAAAAGTCGCAGGCAATGCGCAATGATAAAGAGGGTCTGTAAAACTATTTTAACTGCTTGTAGCCTTACTCACTGATTTAATATTTTTCTAAGTGTACGTATTAACAGAAAACTCTTAGCGATTGTTATTATAACCTTTACTGGCCAAGATGCTTAAAATAAATATATTTTTTATAACAGGTGTTAATTAATTTCATTCAATTTTCAATGTAACGTTTGTTAAATAACTTTGTTCGATTGCAGTTTAGTTGCAAGTTATAATTCCACTATTGTTATAGTGTTGAAACGAAAATTTGGCTACTAATCATAGGAAATACCCCCTGAACAATCAAAATTGCCATTACCTATTAAAAAAATTAAAAGAATAACGTGACAAACATAACAAAATCAATCAAAAATAAACAGGAACAAAGCAACTCTAATTAATTCAAATTATTATGTACGCAAAGTTACGAATGCTCCGAACCATGTAAAATGAATGCACTTCCTAGCTCATCGCCTGCGCATATGAAATGAGACACCCACATGTATTGAGTCACGTCAACACTCGTAAACCTACTCCTGGTTGCAGCTAAGCTACATAGATACATATTTCATAGACTACCCATGATTTCACCTGCATAAGTTTTGATTACAGGCTATACGGGAAAAATCAGGACTACCTGTATATTTTTCCATTGCCACCGCTAACAAAATATAACAAATTAAAAATCCAATAACCATAAACAAAAGAAAATCTATTGTTAAATGGGTAAAAATTATAATATTAATACTATTTTATCTAGAGCTAATAAAAAGTGCTTCAATAGCGTAAAAGATATATCGGCTAAGTAAATAAAATGAATTTCAGATGAGTGCGAGGTGACCGTACTTAATAACTTGTGATTGAGGTTAAAAATATGAGGTTAGATATTTCGATGTTTGGTGTGAAATTTCACATTTGTGGTAAATGTGCTAAAACAAGAAACAGCTGGTGCTTATTTCTAACTGTACTTAAAAGAAAGTGGCACAAAAAGGGCCCAAAGTTGTTTCACTCTACATAAGATTCTACTTATAATTTGAAATATGTCTTAGATTCGGATGCGTATGCACAAAATCTTCTATATAATTTACTTTTACAAATCCATTTACAGTTATATAGGTACCGCGAAGAATAGTTTGACAGGATAAAAATCGAATATTCTAGATCAGGGGTTCCCTAAGTGGGGGGCGCGCCCACCAGGGGGGGCGCAGAGATATATACAGGGGGGCGCGGGCCACTAGTGTAGTCAGGTATAAAAACCTGGAGAATGCATTTCAGACTGCTCTATACAACCAATGAAATTATCTGAAATTGACGCCTGTAAAAGCCAGTCTAAACCCCGGCCCCGCGTCCACTTCACGGGCGCCATCAAAGGTATTTGGTATTAACTAAATATCCCTTGTATGACTTTGTAAAACTTTAATCCTACTAATATTAAAAAGCTTAAAGTTTGTGTGTGTGTGTGTTTGTTACTCAATCACGTAAAAACCGCTAAACCAATTACCATGAAACTCGGTATGTAGATAGCTGGAGACCTGGAATACCACATAGGCTTCTTTTTATCCCGATATTCCCGCGGGATCGGGACTTACGCGGGTGAAACCATGGGGCGCAGCTAGTGAGCAATAAAAATACTTATTTTGTTATTGAATACTACTTTTTTTATTATGACCCGATAATCTGGATGGGGTAGGGGATTTTCTTTAATGGTCGAAAGGGGGCGCGGCCCAAATAAGTTAGGGAACCCCTGTTCTATATAGATATATACCATTATAAATATGCAGGGATATTAGGGCCTCACTGGTATTCTACGGATGATTTAAGTACAAAGTGTGATGATTTTCCCGTTTATACCTATCTACTTGGTACTGTACTTTATAAAGATTTACCTACTTGAATGAATACTTATATTATAATACACTTATGGAATGATAATGATTTAATAAGGAAATCTTGATTTGTTATTTTATTAGCGTACTCTACCAAAGCATCTAATAATCTTATTTGTCTTGCACTTTAGATCGTCTAGTGTCAATTGATAAGTCAGTGGGTAGGTATCTACTATAAAATAAATTAAGTATGGTAATTTGGTATGTTTGTATCTTTGTCAAATCGTTTAGTAATTAGGCGCTACGGTGGAACATACAAACATACATACATACATAGACTGCCAAAAACATTACCCTTCCTTTTGGCTTCGCCGTAGTCGGGTAAAAATGTTTTTCGATCATTATTGTACGTCATTAAATAGATTTTCCATTAGAATAGAATGTTTGGACGCACTAACCTACCCTAATTTAACTGTACCTACCTACTAAATGTCTTTAAGGGCCCTATACCTGCTAAACTCAAAATCCATGTCGGGCGCATCGAAAATTGTTGATTATTTCATGATGGAATGTCGTAGAACTTTTTTTTGTGTACAGATTGTAGGCGACATTGTTTCCGATATTTTAGTGCAGTTTCCATACAAATATGTCGAAACGTATTGAAGCCTATCGACATTTTAGCCAAATCAGACATTTTTTGTCTAAAATTTGGATAGGCTTTGCACCAATAGGAGGTTCTTGTCTTAAAACTACACCAAAAATGTAGGAAACAATGTCACCTACAATCTGTACACAAAAAAAAGTTCTACGACATTCCGTCATGAAATAATCAACAATTTTCGATGAGCCCGACAGGGATTTTCAGTTTTAAGGTCGTTGGCGTTGTAATTCCTCTTAAGAAGTAAATTTATTTCTTTAACTATTAAAATTACACAATCAAAGCTGCAAAATAATTAGACGCAAATCATAAAACATTACATTCATACTCGTAATTTACTTACTTACAAAAGGCTTACAACCTTTAGATTAGTATTTTATGCTTTTGACCTATAATAAATTCTAATTTACCTACCTAATATACTTGTTGTTAATAATTATAATTTATAATATACAGCTACATTACTGAGGATTAAAGTTATAAACTTAGCAATATTAACTGTACAAAGATCTACACATCATCTCAGTGACCCACAAACGAACAATAGCTATCAAATTTCATGCTTAGAAGTGTATAGTTAGAAGTAGGTAGGTACCTAAGTGCTAAGTCGTGATCACTTTAAGCACGAACATAGACTTTCGTAGTGGTATGTTATTATTACCATCTAATACAGTCCTTTATTTCAGTAGTGCCTATACTAAATCAATTTCCAACAAGAATACATTAATTTTCGAGCATTTGAAATTACAGTTAGGTAGGTACTGTTGTAAAAATTAAGAAAAAAAATGGAAAAATTTAGATCTAATAAATAGGAGTCGTTTCTTGATTTTAATAAGAGTCAACCTAACCGTCACTAAATATTAAGGAGGTGAGCTGGGTAAAGATATTGATGCTATTAAAAACTATGAAAGAAACTCCTCACAAACTAATTTAATTAATGTTTACTAACAAGAAAAACATTTTTTTCGGCCAAAATGACTGAGATTAAAATATTAATTAGATACTACAAAACCCTATTTAAACGACATAAACAGATCTGACCATATATGCATAATATAAAATCTAATTATCGCACACTATAATAAAAGCGACGCAGCGTACACTCTCTCCCGCATTTACCGTCAAACTGTTCACTCAGAAAGTACGTGTGGTATTCGACACTTATCGAAGACCGGGGTATCGACACTAGTCTATCGATAGATACGTCACTATAGAGGGTGCGCGCGCGCAGGTTTCCGCGCGGCCGATGCGACGGCCGTCCGTTGCGACAATGCGACTCATGGAGTCCGTATTACCTCCCCCAGTCTCAAATTGCCTAGCCACCTCTCTCTTTTGACGGGCCACATCGGTAAGCGTTCCTGCCTTTACAAGCAAGAACAAGCCGGTTACTAGATAATATGAGAGATTGTGGAAATTGTGTGCAGAAAATAAAATGTTTGGTTTCATTCAACTCAACAATAAAATCAACATTTTTGGGAGTTCAACATTTTGGCACTGAAGGAGAAATATGCCTACTACACGTAGATATTACTCCTCAAATTGAGCTTTATGTTGGTGCAAAACTTTTTTAAAAAGGCAATACAAAGGACGTATAGAAGGTAAAAACGATTTTTAAGTCTTAATTCGAAAATTATTCACAGATTATTAAACATTTTGGTATGTACTGCATAGCAACCAACGCAATGGTCCTTTAAACTCACTCCAAGTATACCAGGAAACCCAAACGGCATGACATTATATTAATAAAATTAAAAGACTTAATTGGAAATTTTATGACACGCATAAACGTTACTTTGTTTCTCAGAACTTAACTTAATAAGGCTCCTTATTCACTAGCAAAAATTATTTACAAATTCTTTAGAATAAAACTTACAGTCAAAATGGTAGAGTCTATAAACACGAAATGGAACTACTAGAATTTCTTCGGAATCGGATTCAACGTAGATGATAAATCTGGTCATTATGTGGATACTGAGATAGCAAGAAGAACATTTTACATAGTATCAAAGCCACAACCGGATTTGCATACGATAAAGAGTAAGTAAGTATAAAGTAACCCTTAATTCAAAAACAACTTATCGAAAAAAATTACTTTTCTGTGATTGATTGGATCGCAAATTTTGTTTTGTAAATACTTACTTGTTGACTAGTTGATTTACTTGAAATAATAAATATCAAATCGTTTCGAATAATTAAACTAATAAATAGGTCGAGTGACTCTTGGGTGTCTAGGATATAGGTAGGGGCGAGAGAAGTATGACATGCATCGCATGCGATTCCTACCTTGTCGCCACAACGTAGGAAAGAGCAATATGTTTCAATATACTGACATTACCCACAACATTGCAATTTTATAAACATACATACCAACTTCAGTTACATGTATAGTAAATTAATATTGCAGGACATTCTACACAGCACCATCTAGCCCCACACTAAGCAACTAGGCTTATACGATGAGTACTAGACAACGGATGAAAATATTTTATGATATTATTGAAGTAACTTACTGAAGTACATTATTGAAGATAATGATTAATCAGCATGTTTGAAATGTTATATAACGTCGAATGTGCAGTTTGCCCATTAGGACTAACCATAGTAAAGCAAATACACAAACAATCATTACGACACACCGCTCACATATTGACTCAAGTATCGAACGATGCAATGGATGACGCACAGACACAACACCGCGACAAAATATGATAATTTTAATTACAAAATCACATTAACAGGCCATTTAGCAGTTATTGAACTGTTACCTACAAAATACTAGCAAGGAAGTAGATTGAGGAAATCAGTTCAGCCAACAAGACAGTATTGATCGTAAACACTGTTGCAAGAGTAGGGCACCGAGCCAATGGCTTTATGGACTAAATATCTGATGAGAGTAATGGTATAGGCTTTAGGGCTAACTCAAGAAAAACATTAGATACCGGTACTACTGGGAGATTTAAAAAATAACATTATTTTGTAAATAATACCCGGTTAGAGAAAACAACAAATCAATTAATATGAAAGAGAAGAAATTGAATGGTAATACATGATACAGTGAAAACCATAATTATAATGAATTGATGGTCAACATTGATTGATTGTATTGGCAACAAGCAGCAAATCATTACGCATTAAATATTATACTAATTTAATTAAAACATTGTTGCTATCAAAACATTGTACACATTTCGGGCAACTAAAAACACTGTTGCGAAAACAAAATAGCTCATTTAAATCAGAAAAAATAGTTTACAAATACCTACCAATACCCTATTTCAGAATCTCAAATAAAAAATGTAAACGAATATCCAATACATGCATTTGAAAGCGACAGCTTTTATTTACTTTTTTCTTTAAAATTGTCATTTCTTTGTTGCCCACTCAGCGCACAGCGCACTCGCCCGGCAAGCGAGGGGCACAGGTTCGAATCCTGTCATGGGCGAATTTTTGATGACGTATTTCTCTTTGTAAAATATTTCTAGTTCTTTGTTTACATTTTTGATATAGGTTACTGAAATAGGGTATAAGTCTAATTTTAAATGTAAAGTAAAAATAAAATTATAATAAGTAAAAAAGGTAAAACTTAGCACTACAAGCCCTATCTCAGAACTACACACCCAACCTAGAAATCAGGGTCGAACACGGCAAATATTCTGTAATCGCAATATGTAAACTGCATTTGGCGCAACGCCGATATGCGCCTCTGAAACACAAGGCTAGGGGGAGGACATTTTCAAAGAATAGATTTGTTTGTATTATTAAAGTAAGTAGAAACTATTTAAAAGACAATTCTTGGAACGTCACACAAATACGGCCAAAGATAAAGAGCTACCTTAATGATATTAAAATGTTATGATGATATCAGATAGAATAACACGTGTAGTGTAGGCAGGATAAATAAAGAGCAGTCGGTAGGTTTTATAAGAGAAAATGCATCACCTTTATCATTGCGTCTGTAATTTGTTTTATAATAAACTAGCTGCGTCCCGCGGTTTCACCCGCGTAACTTCCACCCTTTCTTAGTGGATCCCTACACGCCACAAAGAACACACTCTCCAAATTTGATATCTCTAGGACCAGCGGTTTGGGCTCTGCGTTGATATATAAATTAGTCGGGACTTTGAATTTTAATATATAGATAGATATATTTTGGATGGTAGAATTATCTCAAAACTTTAAATTTATCTAAGCAGATACTACAATAGTTATTTGTTATGCAAGGCTGCAAAATTGGTTTTTGCAGCGAGTACTTGTATTGAAACCTGAGCGTCGCAAAGTTTTCAAAGGTACGAGATGCAAAAAACTTTGCTGCCGAGTGAAACACACAATTTTTCACCTCACTACAGCGAGGAAAACGCTACGTGCATTTTTCCGGTAGAAAACTCAATTCGGCATTATATACCGCTTATTGTACCGTAAATAATAAAAATAAGCAAACAATCTCTAAATTGAATAATTCATGAAAAAACCTGCTTGATACTAATGATAATAAACAATAAATACCTACTACATTGGCAATGTGCAACAATACTTCGTGGTTCGATGCCATGTACAAAAAAAAAGAAATGAGGTTCCGGTGAGCGCATTTTCAAAGGACTTGCGCTATATTATAAAAGTATCGAGAAGACAGATTCGAATTTTAAAATCTCTTTCCACGCTAGGGCGCAAAATGCGATTTTGCACGCAGAAATCAGCGTGCAAAACGATCCTTTCCGAGGTTGTGAGGTGAAAAAATCTTTCTTATATCTCCTTTCTCTGCCCGTCACTAAGCGAATCCACCAAACTAAAAGCTGTAACAAAATCTAATATATCCTGCAGATGGCTGGAAGAAAAATGACGAAAACGCACGCACAGCCACAATATAGAGTCATTAATCCTTTATGAGTTCCCCGACCTCACGCTAGAGTGATAGACAATGGTTGTGACCACGATTGTGAGCTGAATTAATGCGTATGCACATGCAGTGGGAAACGAGAATTGACCGGCCTTGAACTTGCGCGCACGCATTTTTATGCAAGCAATCATTTCAAAACTTCCCATTTTCTAGTCAATCCTATCATAATGCTAGCATGAATGCGAAAGTTTGTAGAAAATATAATGTTAAACTAGCGGTGCTCGAGACCTCGGCCGTCTATTTTTTTTTTAAATAATATTATAGCCTTCCTCAATAAATGGACTATCCAATGCTGATTTTTTTTTCAAATCAGACCAGCGAGCGGTTCCTTTGTTTGAACGCGCTATTTAAAACACACAAACAAACTCTTCAGCTTTACAATAGTATTTAAAATTCCAACTTCCTTTGCGTTTCTTTTCCTACGAGGTGCAGATTTTTGTAGTGTATCTCACAAGATGGTAAGTAACGACGACAGGTTATAGGTAGAACGACTACGACGAGGTAGACGACTGTGGAACGATGTTTGCACTAGGCATATACTTAGGTACTTTGCGGACAAGTTCGCTTAGCGATTCGATTACGACTTAGGCCGTTGAGTAGTGACAAGCTGCAGCCGAAGACTTTCGAAGTACATAAAAATAGTAACAACCGAATTGACACACACACTCAATTCTTATGTGACTATTGTTGTTTAATAAAAGTCATGTAATTTAAGTATGTATCACAATAATTGTTTAGCTAGTAATGAAATAATCTTGTAAAACTGTCAATTTACAAACAGTTGGAACACAAAAAGAGATGCCATGTAAATTACAATCGATAAGTAGTGCTCGGTGCATGTTTTATGATAGTAATAGCGAAACCATGTTCAGTAAAAATAATATTATATAAAAACTTCGTGTAGTACGGTAAATAAGTGTACGATAATGCAGTAATTAACCATCATTTCAAACCAGTCTATAATAATGATTCTATTGCAGTGGAATATAATGTTAAAGAATTTTATTGCAGGTACGACGCTGCAGTAGAATAATAAAACTTAGTCAAGAACATGCTCTGGAATAAAACACAGCCATCGCATAAAAACATGGTAGTCGAAGGAAAATAAACATATTATCATACAAATAATTGAAACGTTATTCTTTAATAGTAAACGTCGAGTAAAATCGGAGTAATTTTACCACTTCACACGTCTGTCAACTTTTAAAGTTCTTGTCACGGAAAAAAAAGGTTTTGATTACTCCGACCTTACTCCACGTTTAACGTGCTAATAACATTTTACAAATAGATAGAGAGATGGATAGATAAACGATTTATTGTACCAAAAAATAAAAACAGGTAAGTATAACAAAGATAAAACTTGAAAACTAGTGTGGGCGGCCTTATCAATCACCAATGCAATAATTATGGCCAAAGTAAATTTTTGAATAGTCGTACAGACTCTGTATCTAGGATCTTTGATCTTTGTTGCAAGGCTTTGAGCACAACCTGCACGAAATCACATTAAAGTTATTAACTGTCACTCTATCCGAAACTACTAAATAAATAAAACAAAACAGCTTTAAAAATAATAACAAACCCAACCATTCTATTTACATAAAGTCATTCAACAGTAAAACAGGAACAAAAACTAAGATAGTAAAACTTGCGCTTACACTCTAATTTTACACGTATGCGGGAACGCATAAAAGTCGAAGTAATTTATGTTAGCGTTTAGACTAGAAACTGAAGATGGTTATTTAAGCGAGGGAATGAGAAAATAATTTAACTGCCCCTTATAGAGTAAAGGGCATAAATTATTTTTTGCTATTGCAACAAGATAAACCCATGAGATTGAATGTCTAAATATGAAGATAATAATAATTTATGAAAATATATAAAAGTAAGACGTGTTAGTTACCCCACCATTTATAACTCAAGAACGGCTGAACCGATTTGGTTGCAAATTAGTGGGGAGGTAGCTTAGAACCGGGAGAAGTAATCGTAAATCCCGCGGGATCGGGACTTACGTTACGCGGGTGAAACCGCGGGGCGCAGCTAGTAATTTATAAAAATAAAACAATGGATATCCATATAATTAAATATTACCTACTTAAACTTTATTGTGGAAGGTTAGTTACTTACTAAAAATAAAGACACTACGATATCGACATTAAATTATTATATCAATTAAGAGCGGAAGTTGATCGAATTTACGTCTTTAATATCAAAAAAATGCTAAAATTTGAACTAAAAATGTAACTATATGTATTAAAAACTGTATTAAAAATAATGTCAAGGAAAACTAAGGCAACTATAAAAATAAATAGGACACTTATCGCATCCTTTATTCATATAATTTTTATATCAATTGCAATTCAAAGTTTCTTGGAGGACTTAAAATAGTTTAAGATATTTTTTTCTCAAAAACTTACTAGAATAATATAGGTAAGTGTTTTGTTTGCAACTTTTAAGGCTTCGTAGTAGGTCAGAGAACTGATGTTTCTAGGATGACTACAACAAAAGTTATTAGAAACGAAAGTTTTTGAAACCATATTTATTAAAGTCGAGTATGCTTGCTAATGCAGTCATGACGTGAAAACACGATTCCTGAAAATTTTCTCGATAGAAAAAAATCCCAAACTTCCCTCTAAATTGTACAAATAAGTGATTGTACTCAGTCAATATTTTACGTAAACTAATAAAACTTTGTATAAGAACTGAACTTAGCTCAATACAGTGCAGTCATGATTTGAATTTCAAAATACAGTTTTTAATTTCGTTAGTTCTGAAATATAAAGTAATGAGGTCCAGTGGCCTCGCGGCCGCCACATTCGCCGAACAGGAACCGTACCGCGGTTCTACCGTCGGCATCGGAATCGGATTCATTTGACAGTTGACAGCCGAATTTTGCACCGCGAAAATTAATAATCGACGCGTCGATTACTCATATGATTCCGACGACAAATTGAGTGAATGAAAATGGGATTTTTGACAGAAAATCTTAAAATCGACAGTTGACTGTCATCGATTCGAAGTCGACGAGTAACTGTCAAATAAAAACAAGGGTTATTGTTTTCGCGCGTTTAGGCCGCTCGCCCACGGCGACTTTTTGAAGCGATGCGTCGCGCGTTTAGCATACGCGCGACTGCATTGCTACTAACGCGTGGTAGTCGCGTTTGCAATGCGCTACAGCATCGCTACTGAATCGAATGCAAACGCGCGACCGTGTCGGACGACATCGGGAAGAAAACGGAGGGAGGCGACTGAATTGCACTTGCTTCGCGATTGAAGCGCGATAGTATCGCGTTTGCATCGCTTCTAAATCTGAGCGCCCCGTGGGCGAGGGCACACAGCTAGCGACCGCTTCGCGACTGTATCGATGCAGAATCGCGTTAGTATCGCTACAAAAAGTCGCCGTGGGCGAGCGGCCTTAAAAAAGTGAATATCGAACGCCGAAGGATTACGTTCCGTTACCTACACACGCATTATTTATGAATATAATGAAATAATTATATTTACGTTCAAATGTAGGTAATTTACATTTTGTAAGAAAACTATATTAACTTTTATCTTGTTTAGATCTTTTAATATACAAATTGTAATAAATTATAACAACTTTTTTTCCCCGTAATGTTTAACATTGTAATGTTTGTTGCGTAAATCGGACCGGATTCCGACGCTCTTATTCCATTCATTCATGTTCATTCGGTATTGTGACGGCTGTCAAATGGATGTCAAACACGCTTGCGCGGTGTCAAAATTGAAAACCTCGCTGTCAAATATGTCAAACTACCGCGTCGGAATCGAATTGCTGTCATCGGAAGATCCGCGGTAGCTTTCCTGATTCAGTCGCGCCGTGACATTCAAGCGGAGTACCCGCGTCGCTAGCTCTCGTGCCTACCTACATCTATTTCTATCTATACTCTATATACCAATATTATAAAGCGGAAGAGTTTGTTTGTTTGAACGCGCTAATCTCAGGAACCACTGGTCCGATTTGAAAAATTCTTTCGGTGTTGGATAGTCTATTTATTGAGGAAGGCTATAGGCTATTTTTGATCCCGATATTCCAACGGGATCGGGACTTATGCGGGTGAAACCGCGGGGAGCTGCTAGTTTGTTTATAAGTAGTGCACGTTTGTCTTCGAAATGGGAAATAATCCTTACTATCCTTACTAATATTATAAATGCGAAAGTAACTCTGTCTGTCTGTTACGCTTTCACGCCTAAACCGCTGAACCGATTTTGATAAATTTGGTATAGAGATAGATGGGACCTCGGAGAAAGCTATACCAAAATTTATCAAAATCGGTGCAGGTATACGACCTAAGTCCCGATCCCGCGGTATTTACGAGATCAAAAGTAGCCTATGTCCTTTTCCGAGGTCCCATCTATCTCTATACCAAAATTTATCAAAATCGGTTCAGCGGTTTAGGCGTGAAAGCGCTGTTACCTAAGTCCCGATCCCGCGGGATTTACGGGATCAAAAGTTGCCTATGTCCTTCTCCGAGGTCCCATCTATCTCTATACCAAAATTTATCAAAATCGGTTTAGGTATACGACCTAAGTCCCGATCCCGCGGGATTTACGGGATCAAAAGTAGCCTATGTCCTTCTCCGAGGTCCCATCTATCTCTATACCAAAATTTATCAAAATCGGTTCAGCGGTTTAGGCGTGGATTTATCAAACAAAAAACCTATCTACTCACCCTGTCTATTTTGAGTATATAATTAGTGGTTTTATTATTCTATCATACTGTTATTTATTATACCAGTGATAATGTGTGTGCGTGCACTGTGCACACATAACTGCCGTACCTACCTACTGCCGCGCGCTTGCATGAAGCTGCTGCTTTGTATGTAGCTGCTCTGAATTAGATACTCGGTGGTAGGTGTGCAGTGCAGCATCATGAGTAGGAACCTACCTAATAGGTACGTAAGTAAAGTAGGTGACCATGTTACTACGCACCTGAGCATATTACTGTCTACATAACTACTACCTGCATTTTTCATTTTCAGAAATAAAAAAATGTTGGTCAAAACTGACTCGTATAAAGAAAATGTACTGGATTTGGATCCGTGCCCGTAACTCCGTTTTATATTTACGTTTCTTATGTAGGGTAAGTCCAGGATAGATGCGACAGTGGGATAGGCGGCCCGATTACAGATAATCGATTAGGTTTCGTAAGTAGGGTAAGTCCAGGATAGATGCAGCAGTGTGATAGGTGCCCTGATTATCAGTGGCGTAGTTAACATATTAACCCTAACAATTGCGTCTAGTGTTCCACCTAAAAACAGCAAACCTCTATCAATAAAAATACCGCAAGCCTCAATTTTTATATGTAGTTGCGTTTCTAACTGCTTTAAAACAGTAATCTCACTTTAAAAAAACATGTTTTGGCTCAGATAAATAAGATTTCATAACAAATTCACACACACACCTTGTAGTTGGTCGCCTATTAATCACTTTCCCAAAATAAGATGCTTTAAGAAGTTTTCGTCGAAGTTCTAACCATTCACTTCAATGTATTTTTCAAATTTGTCCTTTGTCCTATTTGCTTTCTTTCGTCGTTCGAGCACTGCAAGCTTTAAAAAAAAACCTTAACGTAGGTACTTCTGTTGTTGTATTTTGTACGACATTTGTCGCCATATTTTTTATCGCCCGATATTGTCCAGACGTACCTACCGGTAACCAGTTTATTTTAATGGAAATGGTTCACAAAACATTGAATAAACATTTTTTTTTTGTAGAAAAATCCTAAAAAAAAATTACATACCTACCTATTATAAAAAACATAAATAAAATATTATAAGTTAGGACTTAATATATTTTATGTTTTTCTTTTGTATCAAAGTTTGCATCTTTGAAAATGCATTGGGTGCATCAAAGAGCAAATACCTAACTTTTGGCAAGTGTTTTCTTTGTTATTTTTTTTCTAAGGTTTGATAATTATTGGTTTCTGTACTTATATTCTTAAAGCTACACATATTTCGAAGAAAAATAAAGATTTTTACATTCCACTTCTTCATTGGCCCATATCTCCGAAACGTGTCACTTTAGGACAACATGTGATGGAATATTTTCTGTTTATTTAGGTATCTCTATACGTATACGTACCTTTCATCGTACGACAAGAGATAAAAAAATATCAAGATGTCTGCCGTCGACTATGCCAAGGTCCATATATGGGTTTAAAATGTCCTTTGGGCATAATGCCACGTTAATGTTATTTCCTGCCCCAATTTGTTGCTGTCAGTTTGTTACCCAGCCAAATTAAAAGCTGATAATTCGGATTCGAGTTTTTTTTTACTCCAATTTGTAATCCAATTCGTCGTCGACGGATTTTGTCTCCAATTTCCAATTTACTACAGTGAAGAAAAAAATTACTCCATTAATGTACCTATATTTTTTAGACCATCAGAAATAGAGATGGACCGACAAGTCGCCGACTAGTCGGGAAAGCCGACTAGTCGGCACCTACCTACCTATTAACAATTATGCAATAAAACCAATATTTATTGAATTAGTAGTACAGTTAGAAGGTGGGTAGTCAGAAAAATGTAAACCAAACACGTCATAGCCTACATACTTCATCTAAACATCTTACATCTAAAATGACATAACCATGCCTCAGCTCCATTTAGTTTTTTTTCCAACTTTTATTTCTATTTCAACCATTTTTTGGAAGTTTCGCTACAGCATTCGAAGTGTAAATTTATCCAAAAATACCAACAACCGCCGAGTGATCATGATTTACCCAAATATCTCTGAATTATAATTATCTGCATTGCCGACTAGTCGGCAATTTTGAAACCGACTAGTCGGCTAGTCTGCTAGTCGGCAGAACCCCTAGTCGGCCCATCTCTAATCAGAAAGTATATATTTCAACGAATAAAAAGCCCATCGACATTTTTAAAAAATTTGACGTAAGAATTTTTGGTTGAAAATAAGAGTTTTTTTAATATTAAATCATATTAAGGCGGAAAATGAATATTTTAAATCAAAAAATAAATAGGTACGTTTGTACCAAATTTGGTGAAAAAAAGAACTTTTTTTTAAGTCATACCTACATTAAAAACCTAAAACGTAGTTATTTGAATTTTTCACATACATGAAAAAATTGTGTATGCAAAAGTTGTAGAACTTTTTATTACAACTTTGCCATTCAACTTTTTTCCATAGGACTTGTAGTTTTGCTGAAAATCAAGATAAACCGTTTTTTATTCTCAACAACCCACCGGGTTCCCGACCTCAGATCGCCCGTAATTTATTTTTCCTTTAATTTTTTTATATGCTCTTTCTTTTCCAGTGGGTTTTATTCTACTATAATTTATCTTTTTCGAACCTTGTCGACCCTGATTTATTAGGGGGCCGCAAAAACCAAATTGTCCCGGGGATAAAATTTTTTAAATACGCCACTGTGCTTTGATACTACTCTGCAATATTTTTTATAAATGACAAGATGGGAACCCGAAACCCGTCGGGCTTCGGATAGTACCCCCGAAAACAATAACAAAATCTCTTTGAATCAATTCCCATAGAAACGTTCATCCCCAATAAACCTCTTAGGGGTTGAATTTAGGAAAAAAAATTTAGAGATTCACTTACTACCCCATATCAATATCTATGTCAAATTTAAAGTTTCTAGGTCAAGCCATTACGAAGTTGCATACAAACGTTTTTCCCCATTTTTACCCCCTTAGGGGTGGAATTTTCAAAAATCCGTTCTTAGTGCTCACTTTCAACCCCTAAAGAACCTATGTTCCAAATCTCAAGTCTCTACACCCAGCCGTTTAGCCTGTACGTTGTCCATCATTCAGTCAGTGAGTTAGTTACACTTGCGTTTTATTAAGTACAAGATGGGAACCCGAAACCCGTCGGGCTTCGGATAGTACCCCCGAAAACAATAACAAAATCTCTTTGAATCAATTCCCATAGAAACTTTCATCCCCAATCGAACACTTTTAGGGGTTGAATTTTGGAAAAAAAAATTTTAGAGATTCACTTACTACCCCATATAAATATCTTTGTCAAATTTCAAGTTTCTAGGTCAAGCCATTACGAAGTTGCATACAAACGTTTTTCCCCATTTTTACCCCCTTAGCGGTGGAATTTCCAAAAACCCGTTCTTAGTGCTCACTTTCAACCCCTAAAGAACCTATGTTCCAAATCTCAAGTCTCTACACTCAGCCGTTTAGCCTGTACGTTGTCCATCAGTCAGTTACACTTGCGTTTTTAAGTATGATGATGATGATGAAGATGATGATGATAAATGAGCGTGTTTGTCCTGATCAGCTAATCAATATGGTAAGTGATTATCTGATCTAAGATATAGAACGCTAATCTAAAAGATGAGCGCGCAAAGAACAAAATCCGAACGTTATTTTTAGTGGCTGCACCGGCCTACGAGTCCGACTTCATTTTATTTCCATATCTACCTATGTAGTATTTGTACTACTTATATTATGTTATTCATGTGGCTATAATAACTGTGTTTACCCTATTTTACGGCGTTTTTCAACCATAATTTTATAGTATCTATATATCTATATACATACAGACCGACCAACTAAATATCTCTATTTCAGAAACTTACATCAAAAATGTAAACAAAAATCATATAGGTAGGTACATTTATTTGAAAGTGACAGCTCTTTATTTACTTTTTCCTGTAAAATCGACAGTTCTTTGTTTACGTTTTTGATCTAAGTTTCTGAAATAGAGTATAGTATATCTAAGTAGGTACTACGTACCCAATTTACACACTATAAAAAATTACTGTACGATATGATACCTACCTGTAAATACATTGTAATGCACATACTATAGATGTGTGCGGTGAACTCCGTGACCTTTGTGCCGCGTGATTGACTCGCGGAGTGAGTAGCTGCGAGTGCGCGGTGCGGGGACTGTAAGGCCTAGGACCTGAGGCGGGGACAAAATTTGTATTCGAGCTGACCTACTATTGGCCCTTAATGATAAAATACAATAATTTACGTTTCTAGAATAATGAAGTCAAATTTAACTGTGAATGGAGTAATCAACCATGATACCTCTTTACTGATAGAATGTATTAGCTAAAAAAAGAAACTGTAATAGTAGAAGTTGAGAAAGAAATGTTAGGGCAAATATTCGAAAGATCGCAAAAGACTCGCGATCAGAGAGTAGGTTGCGGGATCAACGACCTGCCGACCGGTCGAGCTTTAAAGCTCTGCCCGGCGAACATAGTGAAACAAACTTGGCCCACATTTTCAAGCTATAACTTGTAGAGACCTACGTTTTGTTTGCAGCTGCTGGTCCGAGTAAATTTCTTTACGCAAGCAAGACCAAACAAACGTAGGTAATGGTATCTAATAAATGAGCTAAAAAAAATTTTATTATTGGCAGACCCTAAAGAAACCTGAAAGAGGTAAAAACCTTTTCCCAATATGATTATAGGAAATTCACGACGCGTTATTAGAATATCGAGATTGATAAACATAATATATGGACACCATAGAGAGGTGGATCTCTTAAACTACCCAAAAAAATCAGCGAACTTGGCTCCTTAAAAAATTAACTCCCAAAATGTGCTAACATGGTGTTGTTGCATATTTTGGACACTGTTGAAAAGCCTCTAGAATAACGAAATGGTGTTATATTCCAAATCAAATTGAAAGTTTGGCTCATCTCTTAGGTATTTTATAATCTTGCAGAATTTTTCAAAAACGACGGTAAATAATAATTAATTTTAAATATTGTTATGTTTTACTTTATGGTTAAAAAATATAACTTAAGTAGAAAGGTACTTACTGTATCACGTTATTGCATGCTCGAAACTTAATGGTCGAAATGAGTAAACTGTTGAAACTGTTGATATTTTAAGACCTCCAATGAACACGGTTATAGCAGTAACAATATTCTTGAAGTTAAAGTCAGCCAGAGTCGGCGGCCAGAGCTAGAACCGGAGTCTGGTTAGCCAACTCTGGCTGATCCAAGCGGGGTTCATAATCCTAAAAATATGTTCCCCCTTGCAAACCGATAGAAATTCCTACATATAGGTTAGTATCAACAATAACTCGCTACATTTCGCACAGATTTACTTACTTATTTAAAGTTCTTGTGGCCTTTACTAAACGTTTTATTCAGTTTGACACCATTTTCTTTATTAAAAACAGCATAAATTATAGCCCGAGACTGCTGACATCCTAGTTCCGTATTAACACTATCAAATCTTGTGCATTATTAGTTCTTTAACATTGAACTAAATCCAAGTGTGTATTAGTGTTGCTTTATTTTAGGAATATAACCTACTTTCAGATGTGATACGGCATTAAATCTTGTACTTTTATTAGTGTTGTGACTTAATTTTAGTAACTGTTTTAAAGGAAGGATTATTATTGCGAATAATATATTAAAAAAATATTGCATAATCTATTAAAATGTGACGAAATATATCATTATACGTAGGTTGTACAGTTATTTCTGGAATTAAATCGATTTTACCGTTGAATCAATAAATTGACAGTCAATTTACATTTTAATCTTACAGCTCTGAATCATCATTAACATCCAAGAAAAACTAAAATAATAATTTAAGGAGCTCACGCTTCACCGGCCTAATTGCACCAAGTGATCTAATAGTCGTCGGGTTAAACAACGCTTGGCCCAGGCCAATACTTGGATTGGCGACCGATAATGTATGGGGCAAAACAAAATAAAAAATATTTTCTGGAACTCCTCCGTGCTTCAAAAGGTTCGTTAAGCAGTTAGTCCCAGTTATTATCTTTGTATTAGTAGTTAGGTCAAGTAAGAGACCTTAGTGCGACATGAAAACTCTAACATTAGGTGAGCCACACACACTACTTTACGAAAACAAATAAGAATAATAATGAAAAAGTTTCTATTATTTTCATACTTAGTCATAAATGCGAATCAGGCAAAAAATACAAATCTATAAGTTATAACTATAACTATAGTTTTTGGTATGTACCGATTTTTATCTAAGTTTAAGTAGATTATTTTACAAACATAATTTATTTTTAGTTACAAAATCTAAGCAACCGTTTCCTGGAACCCTCGTATTTCTTGTCTCATATATCTAACAAGGCTTAGGAATCTCTACAGCCTAAAGTCTAGACCTTTAAATTATTGTACCTTTAAATTACTGTTCCTTTGTTGTCTCGTATTTAATTATTTGCATTCTATAAATTCTAAATGTTTTGGTCAAGATTTGATTATAAATAAATATCTCAGTCAACGAACTAACGATGGATTCACAGAACAATAATAATTGGCTTTCCTACTACCTATGATATTAGAAATCAATAAATTTGGACGAAGTAAACAATATTAAAAATAGTAGTTTTTATTTAAAAGAGTGTTCTAAGTTAACGTACGAGTATTCTAAGTAAAAGAAAACATTTTAAGAAATAAAATTCAAAAAAGAAATAGTTTTATACCAAGAGGTCTGTTATATAGAAAACTCTATGAAGGTACTCAAGGGCTGTATAATAGCTAATTTCTAGGTATAACGTGGAACTGGTACCTATCTCTCGGTTTTGTTGTGAACAGTTCCAGCGGTAACCGTCATTTATCTCAAGCATCGCGGTTACTGTGTCGACTAACGGTGTATCTGGAGATGGAAGCGGGCGCGCCTACACAACAGGCAAAGAGTATGAATTCGAACAAAGATGTAGTAGGAGGCACACTGTAAGGTAGGTACGACATTGACAAACTTAGCATAATGCCTCTACCACGAGTAGGAGTAAAACTTGAGGAGGAGTCTAACTGAGCATAATTCATACGCAGAGATATCCAGACGAGCGGATATCTCTGCTGATCAAATAACCATAGCCGCTTTATTCCACTACTCATTTGTTCAAAACTTTTTTGACAAACCTGGATTAATGAGATTACCAATATACCTTTTGAAAGTTACCTAAAACGCCGTCATGGCATAAAGACTAAGCCCCCAAAAAGAAAGGGAATTACATTGTTTTATCTGCTATCCTACTGATATTAAAAATGTGAAATTTTGTGTGTAAGTAAGTAAACGAGTATGTTTGTTACTCCTTCACGCAAAAACAATCACACCGATTGCATTAATACTTGTTATGCAGATAGTTAGAAATCTGGATTAACACAGACTATTTTTGATCCTGTTAGTCAGCGGGATCGGGACCTACGCGGGTGACCCCGGCTCTAAAGTATTTTTGGAGTCAGACATTTTAGCCTGAGTAAGTATCATCAGTATTTTATTAGTGCAGCACTTCATAAAATGCTCTGAAGTGCAGCACTCACATGAGCTTGAGAAGCAGTCTCGAAATGTTATTGGTTAGTAGCATATCGTTTGTTTTTTTTTGTAATTTGCGTATGTATACTTTTTATTATCTATTTAAAAGAAAGCGTTACACTATTTATAACTCAAGAACGGCTAAATCGATATTGCTGAAAATTTATGGGGATGTGGCTTGGAATCAGGAGATGGACATAGGATTTTTATTCCTTCTTAATATTCGCCTACTGAGGCATCAATTCAGGGATCAATGAGGTTCTTGACAAGCGTCAATTTCAAATATCTTCATTGGTCATATCGAGCAGCTTGGAATGCATTCTCTCAGCGATCGCAGACTTTTCTACACAGGTCGCCCGCGCCCCGCTGTAAAGGTCTCTGCGCTCCCCTTGGGGGGGGGGGGGGGCGTCCCCCACTTAGGGAACCACTGCTCTAAAGCGTAACAAAGTTCGCCGTCAGCTAGCTTTCTCTACGTATCAAACGTCGTATCTGTATTCCGATAGTTTATCTTTGGCCGGACACTAGTTGTCAAACTGTTGAACTTGAGTATTGTGTCATGAGCAGTTATGTGATGCGAGTGACCGACATTTTAGTAATTGAGCAAAAAATATATTGACCATTGTTCATTCTTTCATTACATAGGGTTAAGTTAAATCGTACGATGAGTAATATGCTGTTAGTTTTATGTTAGGTACCTATATCAATAGATATGGACAGTTAACTCCAGCCAGGTTTTTTTATCACGCGATAGATGAGCGTTTGACCATTATCTCACCTGATGGTAAGTGATGATATGGTCTAAGATGTAACACTCTCATCTAGAAGAAGGAAGACGACGCGACGGTGGAACAACAAGGCAGATATATGTAAGGTTATTATAATCTAGGTTACTTATAACTAATTATAAAGGGGACCGCCAAGTTACGGCCCACAGTGAACAAACTTTTTGAAACGACAGAAATCATCGTATGATTTAAATAGTTCTGATGTATTTTTGCTACATCAGTAAATAAGACGTTTAAATGAAACCAAAATAATAAGTACATTTACGATTTGCTGTCGTTTTTTGGCCATTGTTTTACACAGCTTCCGGTTTTCTGTGTAGCCATTCTTCATTTGTCGGTAGTTTGTCGATTACAAAAATCGATACCTCTGTTGATTGTAAAAAAAACGAAAATCGATTAAGTATTTTATGTTATAAAAAGGGTACTTTTAACCGACTCAAAAAAGGAGAAAGCTATCTATTCGCCAGTACTAAAATATATTTAAGTATATTTGATCAAAAACAATTACCTACGATGAAGTCGGTTAAAAATCAGTGCATAAACAAAGATGATAAATCACCGATTTTCTTGATTATTTTTGTTTTGGATTACTGAATCATAAACAAAAATAATAGGTACTGACCTATTCCTATAATACACAGGAATTATTTTATTTTTCTCGTCGCTCATTCGTTTGACGTTTGTTTGTTTACAAATCACTTCACGTTCGTTGAGTTCGAGAGCTAAGTTGTTTGTTATTGTAATTTCTTACTATTTTACGACCTATTTACGAACATGGACTCCGAAACTGCCTTCATTGAAAACCCTAGCATGAACCTGGACTGCACACACTAACGACCCCAACATGTCTTCGGATTTTGGAACCCCTGGTGCAGACCAAAGTAGCTTCGCGACTGCAAGTACCTCGTCTCAGGGTTTGCAAGGTGTTGACCGGAACGCTCGATGTGCTAATTGTGGTATAAATATGAGACGTTTGCGTTGTCATCAGTTGGTAATAGTAGAAGTTCGTTCAATAATACAGCAATGGGTTCGACAAGTAAGTACCTAATTATTTACCTTTCTGTTGGAAACTACTTTAACTGCACTACCTATCTTAACATGAATCCCTCCATGTCAACATACATCTCTATACCCAGATAGGAACAGCTATTTTTGGCTATAGGGATAGCTAGTTGACGGCCACTGTGGCGCGTCGGGCGAGGGTAATGTTAAGTTCATATTATTTGTAAAAATTAAAAATAATAAAGTGGAAATTCAAACACTTCGAGTACTAGTTTTAATTTGTAATGACGTCTTCTTTTCTTAACTAATATGTTTTAGGATGTGCTTGTATAACCCTAAACTATAATGTCGTAGGCTATTAACAGGTGTTCACTGAGGGCCAAAGCTTGTAGGGGAGGTGGTCGACCTCCTTTTTAAACGATTCTGAAAAAGGAGAAGGTTCTCAATTCAACTCGAGCTCAATTTGTAAGTATCTACAATTCTATAGGTAAGAAATAGGTAAGATAAGTGCGGTGTTAAATTGAAACATAACAATTCATAAACGAACGGAAACACAAGAAATTTCTTTCTTAACCTTTAACTGGTGACGCGCGGTCTCACAGGCCGAGCGACTTTGATGAATAGTCATTTCACCCCTTTCCCCGCATTTCCCGCGTATTAGCGCCTGAGTAGCTTCAAGTTTAGTTGCGCCCACGCCGCAGAAGAGGATAGCTGCGTCGGATTGACCCAAATCGGTGAGTAAGATTGACTCTAAGTTCAGAAGCGGTCTCACAGACCTTATGTCACCACTTACGTACCAAAGTTTGTATAGTGTCAGTTGTATGAAAAAAAACATTTTTGATTAAAGTTCCTTTTTTTAATTTGTTAATTAGTGTCTTATCTTTATAAAAATTAAGTATGTTAGTCTTAATGTGTTGATTTTTTGAGATTTAAGTAATTATTAATCACTGTTTAGTTATTTTTCTATTACAGAGACTAATACAGATACAGATTCTTGTAATCATAAGTTAATAATTAAAATTCAATTTAGAGTATACCAATTTGTTTCAGTTTACACTTTGATATATTATTTAACATTATAATCATTAGGATTACCCTAATCATAAACAATTTCTATGTTCTACACCAAATAAGACAGCGGCCTGTCAGGCCGCCCGTTACCAGTTGCGTTACACGAATACCATGTCACCAGTCAAAGGTTAAAGCTTTCTTAAAATAGTCGAATCTAAGCTACAAAACAAAAAAAGTAATACGATACAATTGTATGTATGGATGGAGTGATGGAGGCATCTAATAAGATGCCTCCATCACTCCATCATCGCTCTTCAAATTTCATCTCCCTACTATCAGCGGTTTACATCAATCAATCAGTCAGTCACTCAGGACTCAGGACAAAGGATTTTTTAGATATTATGTTACTTACCTAATAAAATCAGTACAATCGTGTTTAGCTAACAAAAAAATATTTCATTGGGCAATAAACTATATTCTGTAATGTACTATTTATTATCCATTCCGTGTTCAAACGCAAAATTTGAACGTGTTTTGTAAAAACTCTATCTGCTTATACAGTTATCTATCGAATAATATTTGGTAGGCAGCATAGCAGGACCGGAATATGGAGGTCAATGACCGCCGCTTCTCGCAAATTTTTTTTTTCATATATTCTTGATAATAAGCAAAAGTGGAATTCATAGTAAAGTAATTAAAAAAATGAGGCCTTAACATGCTGAAGCAAATTGAAAAAAAAACAACTTAAATTAAGCTAAAGTATTTTGTATTAAATTAAATTAACTTAAATTTAATTAAGCTATCATTACCCAAAAAGGACCCAATTTTAGGAGGTCTATTTGCAGGCAACGAGCCCGTAAACAATTAAAATAAGCTATTATAGCCTTATTAATAAACGTGGAGTAAGGTCGGAATAATTTTACTACGTTTTGTTTCTGTCAGTCAACTTTGAAAGTTCTTGTCACGGAAAAAGACAAAACATGTTCTTACTACTCAGACCTTACACCACGTTTATTAATAAGGCTATTACAGTTTTACCTGTAATAGCAGATTAAGTTTAAATGGTTTAAAGTAGTGATGCAACGAACTTACAGTGACAAAGCTAGACAAGCTTGGAGTTCTATCTATGTTAAGTATCTAAGGCTGGATTGCACAACTAACTAATCCAGATTAGCTAAAATTTCGGACCATCCATGAAACAGGACATTTGTCGATAGTACCTACCTAATATTTTGTATCACCGATGAATGTCATGCTTCATGGATGCCCAAGACTAGCTATTCCAGACCAGTTAGTTAATTCGATCTAAATAGGTGTGCAACTGAGCCTAAGTTTCTTTATTTTGCTTTGGCTCATCCCATCGTCTATTAAAGAAACCCGCATCAAATCTGTTGTAGTTTTAAAGATCTTAGCATTAGTAAGCATACATAGGGACATACAGATAGCGGGAAGTGACTTTGTTTTATAATATTATGTAGTCTTAATAATGATTTCAAAATAAATCCAGTAAATAAATAAATTCAGTGAACAACACACAACGCCATCTAGCCCCGTGGTAAGCGACTAAGCTTGTGGTACGGTGACTAGACAACGGATATAATACTTATATTTGTAAGGTAGGTAAGTATATTTAAAAAAATATCAGTGGCGCCCATACCTAGTGCGCAACTAGGTAGTATAAAATCCACATTTGAAGGACGAAATAAATCGAATACCGTTCGAGTGGAACATTTATATAATATCACGTGAACCACTAGCCTGTATTTAAAGTTCAAACGAAATAAATCAATAGGTTCTCCGCACCTTGAAATTAGTTTGAATTAACGTCCATCAATAACGAATGGGATAGTGTGCGTCACCCTGTCACCCTATTTTATTTAGCTATATAGGCTTGCCACGCTACACTCGCCGTGTGGCGTGGAACAGCTTGGCAGGAGGGCAGGAAATTTCATGGGGTCGCGTTACTAACTATGCGCCTGGCGTATAATTTAATAAATACTAGCTTTGCCTCACGGGTTTACCCGCATACTTCCCGTTTCTAGGAATTCCGGAATATTCTATGCAGGTTGTATACTACCTGTGTGCCAAATCTTAGCCAAATCCGTTCAGTTGTCAGCGGTGATTGGGGCACAAAGTCAAAGTAAAAAATATTTTATTAATTGAGAGCAATGTACCTAGATAGACGGGATCTTTGAGATTCTTATTTTTCTACATCAGCACTCATCAAACATCTAAATTTTATAATAGTGTTACAGCCAGAGCAACGCAACTAAGGCGCGATAGCAGTGCGAGGGGCATATATTATGGTTCTCAGCTAAAGACAGGTAATACATAAGCAATAGCATTGATAGTGTTTTGCTAACATATTATTATCAGGAGAATCTTTTTTTGGTATGTTTCACGGCTCACCTAGTAGTTGGTGCACCGGGGAGCTTATTAGTTACACCTAATAATAAAACCTTAATTTAATGGTAGGTAGGTACATCGTCGAACTCGTCTTCGCGATTTGTCAGATAAGGTAAGGTTAAACGCATCTCAACTTCTACCTAGGTACCTATTCCCACTCTTTTCAAAACCTAGTAGGTACGTCTACTTAGACTTACCTATAAATGTTGGTTTTATTGCATTTTTTCAACAACGATCATGATTGGCATAATTTCACGACTTATGGGCAAAGTCAAAAAGTAGGTACTTAGTTGGTTTTCCTATCGGCTCGGCCCATCCCTGATTGATAGGTATCTATTCCGTATACCTCACTTAATGTATTTTCATTTTAGTGAAACCTAGTTAAAATGCGTGTAGGTAAACTGTTTAATATCGGTGCCATATTACCTAATTATTTTGGTTTGGAAGAGCACGAATGCAAAAAAAAAACATTATGAGGTTTAGCGGACCCCGGGCTCCCGTCAGGGATGCAACCGGGAACATCGCTCGGATGAAAAGAAGAGGAAAGTGTACGAGTATAGTGGAAATCAAAATCGGTGCCAGAATCGGTGACTTTTGTAGTTCCTTGGAAGCAACGACAAAAGTCCAAGTCTCATCCAAATGTTACTTTAACCTTCCCTTGACTTGACTGCTTTTTTTTGCAAATAACTTGCAAATATCATAAAATACTTTGACATTGGCTAATTGCTGTTTAAGACCGAGAAGATATAAAAAAGTCAGTTAAGCAAGTCGTCGGTAAGTACCTACGGACGTATACTTAAGAGGAGTATATACGCCAACGACCTTGAAACTGAAAATCCCTGTCGGGCTCATCGAAAATTGTTGATTATTTCATGACGGAATGTCGTAGAACTTTTTTTTGTGCACAGATTGTAGGTGACATTGTTTCCTACATTTTGGTGTAGTTTTAAGACAAGAACCTCCTGTTGGTGCAAAACCTATCCAAATTTTAGACAAAAAATGTCTGATTTGGCAAAATGTCGATAGGCTTCAATACGTTTCGACATATTTGTATGGAAACTGCACTAAAATATCGGAAACAATGTCGCCTACAATCTGTACACAAAAAAAAGTTCTACGACATTCCGTCATGAAATAATCAACAATTTTCGATGCGCCCGACATGGATTTTCAGTTTTTCAGAACAGGGCCCTTAATGTAGATACCTACATTATGCACATATACCAGCATTAAAAATATAAAAAAAAACACAGAATAAATTGTTATTCTAATCCTTTGAAAAGGTAAATAAAAAATGTTATCTTGATGAATGTAATACTCGTCATTATATGTCAATAAAAAACAGACAAAATCGGCATTCGTATACCTATTGTAGATAGTAATCGCTAATCATAATCATTATTGTAATAATTTAGGTAGGTACCTACTATTCCATATGTACTTACTCAATATTATTCTCCTTCAAAATGTTCTTACATAAATAACCATTACCTACCTAGTACCATCACAGTCAGTAATAAATATTTGAGAATCATCAAATCGATATATTTTATCCTTGCTACCTCTTATCAACCACAATCGAGAGTTTCGTATAGGAAATTGTTGGGCGTTTCATCAAAATGAAGCTACTTACGGAAAATTAGCTTGATAGTAATCAATTGCAAAAATGTACCAGGGATCCTGGACTATTATATATAACTATCACGAATGGCAAGAGAAGTAAGAATGTAAATGCACATTTCTCCTGTTCCAAACAAATATCAACATACTTATTTAAGAAAATTCCACGCAGTTATGATTTACCTTTGTGTAGATTTATTATCAATTTATTATATTAAGCTTCGTCCCGCGGTTGTACCCGAGTAAGTCCCGATTCCGTGGGAATATCGGGATCAAAAGTAGCTTATGTTACTCCTCGATACTTTAGCTTTCTATTGGTGAAAAAAGTTTAGTAATCGGTCCAGTTGCTTCGGAGCCTATTCGTTACAAACAAACTAACAAATAAATCGTTCTTTTTATAATCTTATAATAGTATATAGTATAGTATTATTGATGTCTGTATAAAATATATCTCGAATAAGAATAGGTACCTATACACACAAAAAAAAAACATCCATCCGAATTGATAAGCAAAGCACCTTCTTTTTGGAAGTCTGTTGAAATAGCGTAGGTATACCTATTTAACTACATACATAAATAGATATTAAAATTTTATTACGTCTATAAAATTTTATTCTGTGTTTCTTTTGTATTTTTTTGCGATTTCTTTTTCATTCATTTGGTAATACAACAAAGCAAAAATCTAATTAAATCTAAAATTTAAATAAAGTATGATTTTAATTAGTTATTTCCGTTGGTAGGTACAGAATACCTTGTTTAATCCTACAATCCAAAGGTAAATAATATATCATCATCATCGCCATATTTTTATCACTACTAGATTGACAGAATAATATGACTTTTCTACTAAGCGGCATAATGCTCTAAGAGCCTAGTGCAAGGTTTTTCGAATATATAGCAAACGTTACCATCGTGTTAGAGTAAAAGTCTGTAAAAGGCGTAATTGTATAGAAAATTGAACAGCGCCTCTAGCGAACGTAATGTGAAGCTTCAAAGCTTTCTAAAGAAAATTTTCATGTGACGGCGAACGTGATGGAAAAAAATGAATTTCCAAAGGTCGTAGGGTCATAGAGAACAAATTGCTAGATTCTAGATTTCAAATGAGTTGAAAAACAAAATATATTTTAGTATCTTATTTTATAAATAAACTAGCAGTGCTCGCGACTTCATTCGCCCAACTTTTATGAAATTATAATATAGCCTAGCCTTCCTCAATAAATGGACTATCTAACACTGAAAGAATTTTTCAAATCGAACCAGCAGCGGTTCCTAAGATTAGCGCGTTCAAACAAACTCTTCAGCTTTATAATAATAAGTATAGATAAACTTGACCCTGAAACCCTACTGTGATAAATATGATGTATGATGTATGTAGTTAGGTACTTTGAGATATAACTTACATTTTGCAATAGACATCTTTTTCGGCTGAATTCCACGCACACCTTGAATGAAAAACACAATTGAATTAAAATTAAACGAGAACTTCGCTTGTATTTATAATCTAAGTAGCCTTCTGCACAAAATTAACCGTAAAGTTACATGGTTATTTTTAATAGAACGCTCGATTTCACTTCACATTTTTAGAGATAATGTTCGTAGAGTTGGTAGTCTATGTTACTTTATAAATTTAAATTTAGCCTCAAATGTAATAAACTTCCATATAAATCGGTTCAGTAGTTCCTTCTAAATATTTTCTTTTTACGTACTTTATTATCTTATTATTTACGAGTATTCACAGCAGTATTGAAAATCAAGATTGAAACGCTGCGGTGTTAGTGTTACCAACAGTTTTTTTTCTTCGAAAGAACGAATAATCGACAAATATTTAAAATTTCGACGTTCGAAATTAAAAAATTGTTAGAAATTGGTAAAAAAAACCCGCATGTTTTGAATATGTTATAAGTAATAATGTCTGTAGTGGGTCTTATCATTTTCTACATATTTGATCAAGCCAATTTACGTTTTTTCGAATACCAGGCAACATTGTATAGTGCTACTGTAACGTTTTGATACTTAATCTAATATCAGGGTGCTCCGAGGAGGGGGTATCAAGCCGAAAGGGGGTTGTCCTAGAGGTCTAGGCGAACAACTTTTGTTCTACAAGTTTTGGAAATTCAAAGTAGTTTTCGAAAATTTTGAGTTTAAAGTTTGCATGAAAATCAGCTGTTTTTTAGAGTTTGAGGTCATTGGCCTTAAGGTGCCCTTTTATTTAGTTTGGACCACTACAATCTAAACATTAATTGCCTTTTATTTACAAAAACAGCTGTTTTTTTTAGTAATAAAACTTTAAAATTTTCGAAAAAAGTTCGATTTTCCAAAAGTCGTAGAATAAAAGTTGTTCTCCTAGACCTCTAGAACAACCCCGTTTCGGCTTAATACCCCCTCGTCGAAACACCCTGCATGTATATAAAATTCAAAGTCCTGACTGATCTATACCTATATCAACTCAGATCCCAAACCGCTGGTCCTAGAGACTTGAAATTTGGAGAGCGTGTTCTTTGTAATGAGTGTGGAGAACAGAAATGTTTTTTTTGGAAAATCCCGCGAGATCGGGACTTACGCGGGTG
Organism: Idaea biselata; assembly: GCA_958496205.1. Classification (NCBI taxonomy): domain Eukaryota; kingdom Metazoa; phylum Arthropoda; class Insecta; order Lepidoptera; family Geometridae; genus Idaea; species Idaea biselata. The sequence continues at coordinate 18,743,521 of OY292404.1, forward strand.
AAAACGCGGGACTCTACTATATAACCGTAAATTACGTTTATTCAGGATGCTAGTTGTTTACATGTTGGTATTTTGCGTGTTTTTGTTCCATTATTATACCTGCTCTCCCTCTTAAAAACGTTCATTATAGATGATGACTAAGCTACCGTTTGTTTCTGTCTGTCAACTTTGAAACTTAATTTCACAGTAAAATACAAATGATACATAATTATAACATGCATCTGTTACAAGTAGGTAATCATCGTTTTTGTTATACTAGCTGCGTCCCACGGTTTCACCCGCGTAAGGCCCAATCCCGTGGGAATATCGGGAAAGCTATTTACCCTAAATAACAAAGTCAAAAGTAGCTTTTGTTACTCCGGGTGAATGTAGCTTTCTAATGGTGAAAGAATTTTTGAAATCGGTCTAGTAGTTTTTGAGTTTATTCATAACAAACATACACACCCACACACAAATACATTTTTTTTCGTTTTATAATATTAGTATAGAAATATAGATAGATAGTATTGAGTATATAGATGAATGAGTAATTAATAAGTTATCCCTAATATAAGTAAAGGGGGTTTATTCTTTATGTCTGAGTACCCTACCCTAAACCTCCCTTGATTTCTTGTCCATCCAAAGGTTATCTGGAAGAGTTCGCTTTGAGTGATACTGATAAGGCGTTGTATGGGTACAATAAATAATTACATTTATTTACAAGCCAATTTACTTAGCCAATGTAATTACTTAGATACGACTTTCAATACTGCAGCAGTTAGAAACTGAGTAGTAACTCATAAACTTTTTAAATTTGTACGATTTGTTTACATATTAATTAAGACCCGGCAAATGTAACTAAGTACATTTGCGGGGTCTTAATCGCGTATTATTATTTATTATCTATTTTCTTACCTCGACGTTTCGTTTTGTAACATGGTTGAAACGTCGAGGTAAGGAAATAGATAATAAATAATAATAATACGCAATTAAGACCCAGGAACATTTAACTAAGTATTAGTAACTTATATTAATAATATAAGATTTGTTTATTATTGCTGCCTATACATTGAAGTATATGTATTACCTTAAAGAGCCAAAGTTGAAGACGAATGTTTTGTTTCATCTGTTTTTGTTGTAAAAATTACTTTAAGTTATTTAGGTACCTATTAACAACTTAGGGCACAAAACAGCATGGCATGTTTTGAAGGTTAGGTTAGGTGATCATCACATCACAAATTTCTTGTGCTACATTACAAATTTTCAGTTGGGAAACACTAGAAACTTTTAGAATTCATAATCTTATTAGATATTTTTTATTTAGGTATATTTTTTATGTAACTTTCTTTTATTTTGGGCAACCAATGACGGACGCGAACCGACGCGTTTTTCTTTGACACGTGAATTTGACAATACGTTTGTGGTTTGACATAAATTGGAAGGGATGCTTTTTAATCGCGAAAAATGCGCGGAAAAAGTTTCGTGTGGAAATGTTAATAGAAAAAGGAAAGAGGTTCATTTGTTATTACGTGCTTAGAATAAGAAGAGTCTTTACTCGAATGTGTGAGGGTTTACGTTTGGCGAAACACTACCTATTTCACCAGTCAGTAGATGTGTGTAGGTAGGATCCTTGTGACGATGCGATCTAAAATGTAGCACTTAAACTTCTAGGCAGCGTCTAAATGGATGCGATGCGATCTAAATCGGTGGATAGATGAATGCAAAGCCAGGATCGCAGATTTTCACCAAGAATATCTTCACCTCTACTATTTTGTTTTTTTAGGGTTTCGAAGTTTTAGCTAACTTTTAGCTACTGATTTTGAAATAAAAGAATGTTTATATAGGTATGCCAACCAATTTAATCCACGTCTTACATAACGGGCGATACAATTTGGACTGCCTTAGCTTGAGAGCATAGGATACATCGAAGCCCTTAAGAGGCCCGCGGCACAATACAATATTTCCCGTCTAACAGAAGTTAAGAAGAAACATTTAGATTACCTAGATGATGGAATCCTAACAACGACGCGACGTTCGAATTTTGATCCAGCTTTTTTAAAGATGTGTGAGTAATTTCCCGATCTAGACTTTGGAGCTGGTGAAGCTCGTCTGTCAGAGACGAATTTGAAATGAATCACTAATCAGGCGATCTTTCTCCTTCTAGTCTCTAATAGAGACCAGTCCAGTTCTATGCAAGAAACCCTTATATTTACTAAAGAAATTTAACAATATCATAACAGTATCACCTTTATAACATAACCTAAAGATAATATTGATTAAGTTGACAAGGACACGTAGCTCTTTACCTACCTTGTGGATTTTATTATTTACATACAATACAATAACCTAGTTTTTGTAAATCTTTAAAACAATTTGGGAAAAAAATGCATCTTAAATCATCTCTTATACTTACCCTCAAAAACACCTTGGTAAGTTGTTAAATAAAAAAATAACCTACCTACCGTCAACCAAGTCCATGCGTCAACCGTGTTAGTGGTAAGTTTCGAGACCCATAGCTAAAGGTAAATAAATGTTACCATTTAAAAAAATACAAAGCTTCAAAACGTTAGAACAGACAGCGTGTTACCCGCGTTGTATCGAACCTCGGAAAACATTGATCGTAGTTTAGACTGCGGAACTACGACGTGGTTAATTTTATACCAACCTATGTTGGCATTGTTTACCATTTGATTCTTACAGATAACGTTTGATGTAGAGCAGAGTTCTAGTCGCTGTAACATTTTGAATCAGTTGTGTAGCAGAGAAATCACAAATATGTTACCTCTACTACGACAATTATTAGCTCTCTGCTACCTACGCATTATTATTATCATACTGTACAAAAATTTCCATCAAACCCGGTTATCTAATTCGCTATGTTGATAAATGAATAAAGGAATACTTACAAAAATTAACACAGATACATCACAACACACTAGTCATCCTCACGTGAGATATTGTCAAGTATTTTTTTGCTAAACAACTTTCCTATTAGCCTATCTATTATGTTAATATCACTAGAGTTAGTATTGACATTAAAAAAGATTACAAATTGTAACTAGTTATGTTATTTAATTATAATCTGCACTTTTTAGTCTTTTGGTCACGGCATTTCTCTGAAGGCGTGCGAGCCGCTAGCAATTTATTCCATTTTTCCGCATGATCGTTTGTACGCATGCGTGAAACTGTTCCTAGCAGTTTACTGGTTATTACTCATCTCTTTTGTTTAGAGTGGGTGGGAGTGAGAGGAAGTGATGATAGAATTACATGCGTAGTGTTATTGATGAAAATCGTGGCGGGAAAGAGTTCACGGTTGGTTTTCGCATATCACCTGACTATGGACTGTTCTGCGTTTGCGTAGAATGGCGTGCTGTGCAATTGCTAGGATTTTAATTTTAGTTTGCAGTTGGTCTTTTAGTAAGTGGTGGGGGACTAAGGAATAACAATTATTAGCATAGTTATTTAGTAATAGTAACCTATTAGATACAATACAAGTAGTTATCTGAACAATATAAGTAGGTAGTTGTTTAGTATTAGGTAGAGATACTCAATGCGGCTTTTACTCGAGGGTTTTTTCATTTTAGATTGCAGTTGATTGTTCAGTGAGTGCTAGAAGTGCCTAGTGCTAGAAGTCCTACATTTTGGTGTAGTGTTAAGACAAGAACCTCCTATTGGTGCAAAGCCTATCCAAATTTTAGATAAAAAATGTCTGATTTGGCTAAAATGTCGATAGGCTTCAATACGTTTCGACGTATTTGTATGGAAACTGCACTAAAATATCGGAAACAATGTCGCCTACAATCTATACACAAAAAAAAGTTCTACGACATTCCGTCATGAAATAATCAACAATTTTCGATGCGCCCGACATGGATTTTCAGTTTTTCAGTATAGGGCCCTTAATAAGCAACGATACCTCTTTATAATATTAATAAGGTACTGTGGTATCAACTCTACACAGTCACACTCTCTGTCCCTCTCTCTACTCTCTATGGTACTCTCTGTGGTACTCTCTCTCTCTCTCTCTCTCTCTCTCTCTCTCTCTGTGGTATTTATACTGTTCAATCACATTTTACAACTACGTATATATAGGTGGTGGATACCCACTTTTCTGAAGTACCTGTAGATGTTCGTGAGACACTTAATAATTTTATTATGGTTAATTTTATGGCTTAAACTGGTTAAAAAAATAAAAACTTATTTATTACTACTTATTAAATTCTATTGTTTTATTTATAATATAAAACAGTTTATATAATTAAGTAAATAGGTAAGGAGTAACGAAAAATAAACAAAGTATCCCTACAAATAACATAACGTAATCTTAAAACACTAGTAGGTACTTACGTAAAACTTACCTAGTTGCTCACAAAAGTAAGAAATTAATGAAAGCGACATCTATGTTCTAGTTGGCGATACATTTGGGAGACGTGGGTTTGTTTGCAGATACGTAACATAATGCGGTGGATCCAGGTTGGGGGGCAACCCGAGAATTTCGTGCCCTCGTCAAATGCCAATACGTCCCATACTCAGCAGGATGTCGTTTCAATGCACTATCACTAGTACGCCACCCGTAATCCTAATTTCTATCTTCTGAGAAAGAATACTTATTTTAGGCCACACCTTCGCACGTTCTTTTAAATAGTTCTCACGCCCGAATTCGGGCCTTCCTTTGTAAATAATTTTCCTAAATCATGTTTCATCCTGGGTCTCATAAAATTAGGTCGAAAGATAGATCTTCGTCTGATCGTTTCAATCTTCGATTGATTTTAGAATCGCCTAATCCGATATCGACTACAAAAGGACCTTGATGCAGGAGGTATTTGCTCCATTAGTAAAAATACTATCGACACATAGCAATACTATCGATAGTATAAATATATCTATCGATATTATAGATGATTGTTGACGTCAGTATTTTTACTAACGGAGCTATCGATACTATTGCTATGTGTCGATAATATTTATACTAATAGAGCTTTCGATACTATTGATTTGCTACAACTATCGATAGTCTAACGATAGTGAACCATCGAACGGCAACACTACTAGAAATAATTGGGAAGGATTGCATATTGTAGATACATTAAGTTAAAAAATAAAAAGTAAAGAATATTTCAAAATTTGTTTATTCATAAATAAATAACATTTTTGTTTGAAACAAAACAACCTCCATATTATTCACACACCATTCATTTCGTCATTTAATGAAATAATTAAAATTAATAATTTTCTAATTAATTTCTAATAATACTTACAGCAATCTTATATTAACGTTGTACATTATTATTACCACAATTAATTTGAGATTTTTTTTTCATGTAACTAACGTTTAGAGAGAATTGTTCCAATTGATTTTTTAATTTCCGTTGAACGCAGAAACATTGGTCAATTTTAAGAAGGAAATTTGAAATTTTCTTTTAAATAGAAGGTGTTACCGCTATGGTAATATTTACAATGACAATAGTGAACAGTAGATGAAGTAAAAGTAAATAGCGCTATTTTATACTTGGTAGATATTAAGTGTCAAAGAAAATCTATTTAAAAGAAATTGACGCCTGTTTAGAACAACTAGCTGATTACGTTACCCTGTTGCTAACATATCTCGATTGAAACAATTAAAATTGCATATTTTTGCGTTTACGGATATACAATTTGACAGTTACAGTCGCTAGTTTTTATTGCAATGACAATTTGTAAGCGACTGAATGACGTGAAAAATGGTTTCAATCGAGATTTGTTAGCAATAGAGTTACGTAATCAGGGTCCAGGTAATCAATAAACAGACTCCGATTTCTTTGAAGAACAAAGAAAAAAAACCATGAGTTTCATGTGTCTTTTTCTCATTGGAGGTTGCGTTCGACACATCCTAAATTGTAGTTATAAGACTTTTCAAACCGATCATCTGAATATTTTAATGAATACAACTTTTTGAGTTTTGAGAGTAAAATAGTAAATTGTAGGTATTCGAAATAACCATAGTGGTATAGTAGAAAGTACCAAATCAAATACAATTTTTGGCACCGGCAGAAGTCACTTGCCATGTTTTTTTTCGTTTCATGGCAACACATATCTGTCATAATATCGTAGACGAAGGAACAGAAATGGACAGGCTATCAGCGTATGAGACATAGCGATAGGTAGCGATAGCGATTTTTTTTTGTACTGAAATGAGACCTCGATTATGTTAATTTAAATGCTATTTTAAATGAATTTGGCTTGAGGTCAGACAATCAATAGCATAATGTTCGTATCTGACAGAAAATACGTCACATATTATCGGTTGCGGAACACCATAATTGTCAATTACATAGTAAAACATTAAACTATTCATACTCAAGCGATGATCTGTTAGAGAATGTTGCAGGTGACTGATAATACGCGACGCATTTTCCGTCAGATATGTATTGACCCTTAAGACTTATTCTGCGTCTCGCTCCCTCTTGTTAATTTCACAATCAAATCATCTCCCTCTGTTTTCTATCGTTAAATAGTCTCATCCATTTTTATTCCTCCATCTACGCACAATATAGAATTATGCAAAACACTGGTAACACCCAATTGAACTAGTAGTAACTTATTGTAATGAAAGATGATTTCTAACACATCATTGTTCCCGACATGAATTTCGAACGCCAACAGCGGCTAGATTCTCGTAAATAATTACATCCCAATTCTATGACAGAGACAGTGCAGACCGATGACAGACGCAACGCAGACGCAACACAATTACAAAGAAAACCCAAAATATACTCTAAACTACCATACGAATACCATGAGAGTAAATTTCTAGTTTTCTTTGTAATGGCGTTGTGTCTGCATTGCGTCTGCACTGCGTCTGTCATCAGTCTACACTGTTTTTGTCATAGAACTGATATGTAATTATTTACCAGAATCGAGCCGCAGAACTCAGCGCATAAAGGTACATAAGCAGTTACACTATAACGAAAGAAAGTTATTGTGTTATATACAATGTCATATAACGTTATATAAGTGCTTTATGGATGCACCTGAAGATTCGTGTCAATAACTTTACCTGCTACGTAAATAATTGACGATTCTCTTTTAGGGACAACACAAAATTGAAAAATATAAGGCTTTCCTCACACAGCTACAATAAGACCGCTCAAAACACGATAAATCACGACAGTGCGAGCGAGCCTTAAGCCCGTTTACGCACTATGCAATTGCGGATGCGGTTGCGTAGAATAGAAAGTTGCGGTTGCATAGAATAACAGTTGCGGTCGCGTGGAACAACAGTTGCGGTCGCGTAGAATAACAGTTGCGTTTGTATAGAATAGACACTAAATTGCAACCGCAGCCGCAACCGTAGCTCCAACCGTAACCGTAACCGCAAATCGCACACACGGGCTAAATGGAATGAACCGGTATAGTTTATACAAAACAATCGCGAGGATGAAGTTCCTAATAAATTGTTACATAGAAATTATTAAATCGTACAGTAAGTACTTACCCAAAATAACAATAAAAATAGTGTTAGTTTCATAGGTATCAATTTCTCAGTTTTATTTACAAAGGAAAAATGTTTCACACAGTTAACTATACATGACCTTATTAATAAACGTAGAGTAAAGTCGGATTAGTGAGGACATGCTTTTGTCTTTTTCCATGACAAGAACTTTCATAGTTAGAAATAAAAAGTGGTAAAATTACTCTGATCTTACTCCACGTTTATTAATAAGGCTAACAGGGTTTAACGGTAAAGCCTGTTATGGATTGTTAAGACGGGGATATATGATAATCACCTGTCCTTTTTCGGTAGCATAGGAGTGAATGGGATAGAATTGTATAAAAAAAGGTTATTACTTGTAAAAACCTGAGTAATATAGTTTTATACTATGTATTAAATTATTGACTCAGTTATACGCAAAGGTTTGGAAATAAATTGATTTTAGTTGAAAACTATACGTAATTTTATTATTTAAAATGTAAAATTTCATGTTTTTACTGAAGAAGACAGTTAGAGTATAATTATGGTAATCATGTGAAACGTTTACATAAATTCATCAAATCGATAAAGAAGTAAATTTTTGGTATCAAAGCCATAGTTTTCGTAAAATCATCGAGTCAAGACAAACCCTGTCTTACAGGTTCAGAAATTCTAAAATTGTCATATACTATCAAAATGAATGTTATACCTAATATGTAAGTTTTTTATACAAAAGTATCGATTTAAAAAAAAGCATAATTTTATTTTACGATCAATTGAAATTATTGATTCTTCGAAATTACTTATTATTATTAATGATCTTTCGAAGTTCGCGATCATTCGAAATTATTGATAACACTATCGATATTGTTACAATAACATATTTTGGAAATAAACACATCATTTATGAATGAAACTAGCATCATACGATTAATTTAATTAGTAGGTACATATTATGAAAAAATATGTTATGTAAATAATAGGAATAAAACGAAATGAGGTAAAATAAAAAATACATACCCATTAAAATTACATAGGTATTTTAAATCTACGATTGTAGAAAAATAGTGTAGCGATGGTCATGAAATGTATTGCCCAATATTGTATGAAAGCAATCGATTTTCTAAACAACTATAACTCTAAAATTATTAAAAGACGGGGTATTTGCTATGTTTTAATTTTTTTTTTACAGAGCTCGATAACTTCGATTGTTCCAAAATCGTGAACAAGCTAGTAGCATTTACGGGTGAAATATCGTGCTCAGTAAAAACAAATTAAAACAAGGTTAATACACCGTTCTTAAATAATATTTGTAGTGAAAAATACCACAATAGTTTTAAATCGTAAACATAACTTTTAATTTAACCTTTAATTTTACCAATAGTAAAATTTAAAGTCACCAATGAAATAGCTATAGGTTGCTAAAGTGACGTCACTTGTCACACTATACAGTCAGAGTAATAACTTTGGCTGTATTTTTTGTGACTTTTACTTTTACTATTGATGAAAAACTCGGCATTAGAAAACCATTAAGTTAAATTAAGAAAAATAAAGCATTTTAACTAGGAATTTAAAAAGTAATTCTCAAATTTTATGTGGCTCTGGCGATTGCCTTCATACAAAGTAGCGCCCCTTATAGTAATTTACGCCATGCGTTAGACAAAATATTTCGAATTCGACTAAGACCTATTACTAATCGAATATCACACAACTCTCAAACAGCGCACGCGCAGCACAATTATTTACATTTTAAATATTATCGTTTTTCGGGTCCTTACATAGAGGGAGAAAACACAGAATTTTAATTTCTCTTTGAATTATTAATAGCGACAAAATGACCATGAAACATAAAATGCCCTTCCTGATAATTGTTTTTATTTTTTATTAAATTATAAAAAATAGATACGGCCTGACAAACTTATCCACAATATTGCTAGATTCAGTTGGTTTTTCTAACAATATACATATCCAAAATTAAAAGTTACCGTTGTGACTATCGGCCAAGGTAATGTTAAGTAAAAGTAATGTTCAAATTGAAAGTCACTTTGACCATTACTTTTGCTATAGAACAAGACTTGGACTTTTACTTTCAATAAAGAAATTGGCGGTATTACGGCACATCACTAATGATGGTAATTGACAAATTGGTCTTACTTTTGGGCCGCTTATTTGTTACTTATCAATTTAAGGGTTGATTTTTCAATCTACAGATATTACAGATATTAGACGAATAAAATAAAAAACACTACCAAATCTAGAGATTCGAAAATTTGCCCTAAATCGATCTAGATAAGTTTGTCAGTCTGTATTGTATAAAATTCATCGCATTGAAGACTAAAATTAGTAGAAAAATGGAAAAGAAAACTCAGTCACACAAACAGCTATTGTGTCCAAAACTCACCTAACAATAAGACTATACAAGGTATTTTTTTTTCAAAATTAAAATTAAGTCGAGACTTTTCTTAAAAACAGAAACCTCAAAATTAAAGCCGACAACTCACACATCGACATCGGAACATCATTTTATATTATGTTTATAAGTAAATGTACAGTTTTGGGAAAACGAACTCTTATCACCGAGTAATAATCCTACAGAGCAACAGCTTCATACAATTCCGCGGCGGTAGGTACTCCACTACATGCGCAGCTATGTGTGCGTGACTTCTCACCGTTTTCCACTCGGGTTTGCCGAGGCCGCCCGAAGAGCCTACTCGGCTCACGTACGTGAACCCGTCGGCACACTGTCGGTGAGAGAGGTTACGCACACATAGCGCAGCATGTAGTGTAGTACCTACGCCGGGGGTTCGTATGAAGCTGTTTCTCTGTAGGATTAATACTCGGCGCCCTTATTCAGCATCTTTCAGTTAACGTAAATATACATGATGTCAAGGAAAATAAGTCACGTTCTAATTAAAATGATCCTCCTATATTTAAAAAAATATTTGATTCATAAATCATTTTATTCACTATACTTGAAAATTAATTTTTCTTCTGGTTTTCGTGATGCGGATATGAAATTATATCTACTTATTTTCCTTCCATTTCAATTTCCCTTTTTTATTATAATTTCTCAACGTCCGAGGTTTTTAGGTCTTTCTTGACCTTTTGATCATAGCTAGACTGACCCGTGATGAGAAAACCCATTTAGGCGTAAAAATAAACTTTGCATTTTTTCACTAAACCATAAGAAATAGGAACAGAATATAAAAATATTTTGCAAAGATTATGTTTAGTTAGACAATATAAAAATTATGATCAACTGAAAGACAGTAAAACGGGTAAGTACTAAAACCCAACCTTAAGAGCGTATACTATCAGCAGTGTTTTCTAACAAATATATTCCCTTATTTCCTCTAGAATAATAAAAGCCTAGACTCGAGCAAAACTTTTTCTTTCAAAATATTTTATAGTGTTAAGGGAAAAGTCTACCTATTCTTTTCTCTACACAAACTTTACAAACAGTCAACTGTTTCTTCCCTGGAAAAAGACATTAGAGAAATATGTTTATGCCATTAATCCTATATCAGCCATGACCATGTTTCGAGTTTTCTGATTTTTCTAAATTTTCTTTCTTTTCTTTAAAAAAAAAACCTAAACCTAGGACAGATGTAGGTTTTATGGCTTAAAATTAATAATTATAATTATTAATTTTGCTTATAATTAACTAATTCGATAATTTCTGTGTTGGGTTAAGTTACCTGAATAAAGAACCATTTTATTTATTATTTATTTATTTATTTAAACATTATTTGATCTAATGTCTTTACCTATGAAGGAAACAGTCGACTACGTTTGTTTGGAGTAAGAGTAAGTAGACTTTTGTTTTAAAAAGAGACACATAAGGAATATAGAAAAATAATTAATAAAAGTTAATGTACGTATTTTAATGCTCATTGGAGACTTAAAACCTACGCATAAGACCCAGCTTACTTGGAGAAGAAGAAAACAGAAATAAAAGGAAAAAGTTTTTTATTGTTTAGTTTTTTTTTGGTAAACACATTTGTACGAAAACAGCGATAGCATACGCTCCTAAGGGGACAGTCTACCGACTCATTTCTCCATACATACTGTTTCCTCTCTGGATAAAGATATTAGAGAAAATGAGTTTATGCCATAAATCCTATATCAGCCATGACCATGCCCCTACGTTTTGATTATTTTCATTTTCTAATTTTTTCTACATTTTATTTTAGAAAAAGAAAAAAACCAAAACGTAAAGGGGCATGGTCATGGCAGATATAGGTTTTACAGCATAAACATATTTGCTCTAACATCTTACTCCAGAGAGAAAACCGTCGACTACGTTTGTACGGAGACAGAATAGCCAGACTGTCCTCTTAACCCACCGGTACCAATCAACCCTATACAAATCTAATTGAACTCGTTAATAGGACTGAACTTATTAGGATCCCTCGGCATCGCCAACACAGTACTAGCCAGAAGCCCTACTACAGGATTCTCCAAGTTATCATACTTAGAGTTTTCAGAAGACAGACTTACTGCTCCGCTGCTATCCCCTTCATACGTGTTTTCAGTATCGTCCACGTTTTGTGAGCTGATGCTGGACTTATCGTTGCGTTCTGGTTCCTTGTCGTAGTCGTTTGAGTTGGAGAGTTCTATCCAGTGGGAGCGGTTGCTTTTCACTCGGTCTAGCATTGGTTGGAGCCCGCTTGATAGCACTGCGAATGCCTGGAATGATGGATAACTCATTAATATCCTATTTTGGTTTTTTAAGGGTTACTTCCGATTGACCTAGATTACTAAGTTTATATAACGGGGTATTAACCCAGTTGAAATTACTGGCGAAATATGGAGCTCTGTTAAAAACAAATTTAAACATGATAAATACCCCCATTATTTAATAATATTTGTAGTCAAAACAACCATGCAAGTTTAAAATCGTATAGATATGTCAAGGCTATGCTAGGCTTGTACTATGGTGACCAAATAATTGAAAGAGAATAGTTTGTTTGTTTGTTTGTTTTACTTACTTATAATCGATTAATAACAAATAACAAAGTTATGTAACGTTTGTCTCTGTCTGTCAACTTTGAAACTTCATGTCACAGTAAAAGACAAACGATACATACATAGTTTATGCAGATGTCAATCACCGTTTATAGACAAGACAGTATATTTCTTAATATACAGATGCGAATTTTTATATGCAGCATAAATACTTGTCGACGCAAATTGAACTCGCAATCGTTAGTTAGTTACCAATTTTTCCCTTAATGCTAGTTCATTATAGAAATAGTTTCTAACCTCATAAATAGGAAGGCAAATCGTGTCAATAAACTTGACTTGCATAGCAGGCAGCTCATCTTCTTTATCTCTATTCATTATATCCTGAAACATAAATAGTGTTTGGTTATTAAATGACTTATAATAAAATAATACATACCTCTCTGTAAGCCTAAAAGACCTTAATTTCAGCTATAGCCAACATTTAGACATGCAGGAAAGGTCCGCAGTACCATCAGGCCACCTCCAGGAGTAACTATCCGGGATCAGTTATATACCGATCGTTTCCTTCAACGCTTGTGTATTCGGTTCTCTATAAAGAAGAGCTACCTCGTGCCCAAGTGACACTACCACTTGTCCAAACAGATACCGGAGCAATAAAGCCGCTCATCACCTCAGAAAGGACCCCAGCGACAACCTCGCTTAGGCCAGTAGGCACCTTCCACATCTCCAGTGTGGTTACAGAAGCTGTTTTGGCGCGCTCACTTCCCGGCTCACTTCAAGGTCACTTCACCCCTTGCCTGGAGAACTCTCCAGCCGCCAGCGCGGCCACCAGCCACGGCTCGGTGATGGCTGCGAGGTCGCAGGCCGTCATCAGCCGTCATCACCACGCGGTCTGAGCTGACCAGCTCGATGATGGACCCAGCTAGTATACCACAATATACTCACAATAGGCGTTAGATTCAAGTTCTGCCGCTCAAGGTCCCCTTGCCTGAAGAACTCTCCAGCCACCAGCGCGGCCACCCGCCGCTCCACCGGCCACGGCTTGGTGATGGCTGCGAGGTCGCAGGCCGTCATCAGCATCGCCCGCAGCAGCCCGCGCCGCGCCTCGTCCTCGCCCCACGCTGGTGTCACCACACGCTCTGAGCTGACCAGCTCGATGAAGCCGTTTCTTTTGCTGGAAATGGAATAGTAAGTGAGGAGTTTGGTAGTTAGCAGTCACGCCTGGCATGGTAGTTCCTTGGATAGGCGATCAATAATGTGTGTGTGACTAAAACATTTTCTTGAGCTTCGGAAGGCTATCCTGATTGTTATCTCTTATATCAAACGTTAGGTCAAGTTTAAGGGGAGCCAATAACTCTAACACTAGGTGAGCCACACCCACAACACTACACTTAAATAAGAAGAAACAAAGCTGAATGTTTACTACCTTATGAAATGTAATAGACGGCACTGTTTTGTAAGCAGATGTCCATAAAATAAGATCGGCCGTATGTTGAAGACAAAGGGCTTTACTTTAGACCAACTAAATTATGTGTCAATGACAAACCACGCTATGTCTCAAAGATTCACATTCCCCGATATTATTGGCCACTCAAGATTAAGTCTTGATTTCATTGCCCTACTAAAACTTTGTAAAAACAAAACCAATCCATGCCATGGCACTACATGCTAAGTGCCCCGTCATCATCAGCCTTTCAGCTCTGAGAAAAAAACATGTTTCTTCCAACCACTTCAGCCACCAACCACTGAAATATAAATCGCACATACCTGAAATAAACAGCCAAGTCCGTGGAAAGTATCGCATCTTCGAGCACCTTTACGACCTTCTCGTAGTCATCTGAAGACAGATTGACCAGCAGTTGATTCCCGGGAGAGTTGAGGATCATGAGACACTGGTCGAAGTGGTGGTGTTCCATCGTTGAGGTCGAGTATAGTTGCGCTAGGGGGGATGAGGCTCTGGAAATTGTAGGTAAATTGTATTAGCTAAAGGCTTGGCTGGTGTAGTTCTCGTGGTGAAGCGGGATAACGCTTTTCTATTTTTTCAGAAAAATTTCTGAAATCGGTCGAGTAGTTTCGGAGATTACCCCCAATATACATACATACATACATACATACATGTTACCAACGTTACCTCTTTATAATATTAGTATAGATTTATCTAACTATAATTTGAAAATTAGACAACTAATTTTGAAAGAGACAACTACTTTATTGGCTAGGAGTAGGTCTAGTTGTAAATGAGATCAATTGCAAATATATCCACGTTTATGCAGAAAAACTTTCGTCGTCACCGCTCTGTGCGAGCGAAACAAAATTACGAAAGAGGTTATGGTTCGAAATATCACATTTTTACAAGACTATCTCTATGTATTTGAGAATACTTTTAGCTGTCGTTGAGGCGAAAGAAGGAACTAAATGACATTGCTCAGTGGACTACTTACTTGATTTGAAACGAGTTATTGGTCCCTCGGTGGTCAAGGTCATGGCATAGACATCCGATGATGAGCGCCAAACACTCCAGTTCTCCGAATATCTTCCACCATTGTGTTTCCTGAAGACAATTCAATAAAGACTAAAGAAAGTGTATGTACAAATTTATTCATGTCACAAAAACAACAATACCACAATACACTTAGTCAATCAAATAAACCGCCCCTGATCGTAACCGGCGCAAAAGAGCCAAGGATGCTGGCAGCAATACCCCTTTGTAAGGCAATAGCTATCCTTTGCACCAAATACGATTCGGAGCGGTAGTCAAGTCCTCGACCTCTAAGATGGCGGCTCAATTCCCTGTTGGGAACACATGTTTATAGAAAAACAAAAATATAGTTAAAAATATAACAGGCATCTTATAGACGAGAGTCCTACATCTTAGACCTTACTAAGTGATGAGATCTATACTTTTCAATAGCTTATGTATCAATTAGAATCAAATACTCGTTCGAAATCGCTAGATAAAGAGTGGTACTAATCTCAAGAAGACACAAAGTCGTTAGTTCGAAGCCCGCCGCGAAACAGGCGATTAAAATGCAACTTACAGTCAAAATAGCGAACATCATCTGTGCAACATTGAACGCATGTCTCCAGTTGTGATACGTAACGTTTCTATAATTCTTCTTTACACTGAGCAACCATCGGCACAGCACTCCGTAGTCTATGTGAAACCTGGAAAACATGGGACATACAACTTTACAGCATGTAAATAATATACTAATCATTAAAGTCGCAAATGAATCAAATACAAATATACTAAGTGCGTGTGCTACTCCTACTCCTCAGCATAAAGGTATAATCCCATGTCGAAACTGATCTAACAATATATGTTATAGCGTCCCCACTTGAAGGCCACATCCAGGCTTTCCAGACGAGGTCCGCTGTACCGTAAGGTCACTCCTAAGAGCACCGTCCGGGATTCGATTCGTGTTCCCAAAGCTAGTGTTCGGTTATCTATAGAGGAGAGCTGCCTCGTGCTTAAGTGACACTACCACTACTAGGATATAGGTACAACATATCCTCAAGATAATATCCTAAGACTTACTCACAAAAGACCCTATGAGTGGACTCAGCTTTTGTCTCAGTTTCGCTGACGTTGATTATTTATTACTCACAAGAGCAAGACAAAGCATTAATCTACGCTTACACGATAATCGTCATCTGTTGGTGGGGAACCGAACTGTTGTTATTTTGACCCAAAGTTCATCCGACACCCGGCTGACATTATCGGCCCAGTTTCACTTCAATAGGTGGCTTTTTGGGTGACGTCCTTTACTCTTGTATTTTTTACACACCTACCTATGTTCTCTTTTTCAGGAGTGACTGAGATGCGATCTTTCCTTCTATTCTATTGTATTAAAAAGCTACAGAAAAATTGTCTCTATACAAACCTCTCAACAAAATCCAGATCTAGGAACATCCTCAGACAAGCCCGCAACGTATCGTCGTCGGTAAGGTCTATGTCATCGAACGCTAGCTCATGGAGACTGAAGTGAACTGACGAAGGCACTCGAAGGTTCTGGAAATACGACGACTTTATCTAAGTTTAGCTGTACGTTCGAGCCCTGCTTACATTAATATAGCCAAGAGACAGAGAAGTGTAACTATAGAAAAGGCAAAATGATGACCAAACTTGGCCATTAAACTTGCTGCTGCTTAAAAGACAGCTGAAATTTTCACTCTCGTTTTAAATGACATTAGTACCTCTCGCTCTTGCTTCAAAGTGAAGGTTTTTTACCCTACTTTTTTGTTGCCACGTAAAATTAAAGAAGGCTCTTGTCAAACCACTTGTTTTATATCACTGGGAATGGCATGATCCAAGAATACAATGTCTGACACTTCGGGTGTCAACATATGACGTAATTTTGCAACCTTAGAGAATTTACTGACATTGCGATGATGACGTCATCTGTTGACACCGGGAATAGCATACCCGGCGTATAAGTTTATTGTACCATGGCTAAGTCTTTAGTTTAAGTGTGTAACCGCTGTTTTCATACCAATTTATCATTGTTATGTCCTATCGTCCTGAATAGTTCTTAGAAGATTCCGTACTTAAATACGTTTTTTTATAAAACGTAATTTAAAAAAATCTTCAATCAAATTGAGGTACTTTGTAAAGAGTATGGGGGGGATAGAGTGGGCTGGAAAGAAAACTACGTAGGTAGATGTTACTCAAATAAAATTGAAAAACCTACGTAAAAGTATTGAAATATTTCTCATTACAATAAAAGACGTAAATAATAAAACGTATTGAGAACTCACCCGTAACCTTTGAGCGTCGTCTAATGATGCCGAAGCGTGGTAGCTCAACACCTGAAATGTATTACGCGAAATTATAATAACAAAACCCGGCCAAGTGCGAGACTCTCCCACGAAGGGTTCCGTATCACTATCACAATTGGGTACCCTTAAATGAACACTGGACCAATCAATTTGTGAACGCAACGCGAACGTTGCAGTTTATTTAACCAATGGTGTTTCTTTCTCCAGTCTCACTAGATGGCGCAAGTAATCAAAATACATCACGGTATCGTTGCGTTTTTCTGCCCCTGAATCACGTTTGTTGTATGGGAGCCTCCACCAAAATATATCTTTTATATTATTTTTTTGTTGTAGCGGCTACAGAAATACATGTTCTGTGAAAATTTCAACTGCCTAGCTATTACGGTTCAGGAGATACAGCCTGGTGGCACACGGACAGACAGCGAAGTCTCAGTAACAGGGTTTTAATCCTTTGGGTACGGAACCCTAAAAATCGTAACATATCACCTAGGTACGTTCGAGATATCTGTCAATATTGTTCGAGGGGTTTTTAATGAATGTTTCTGAAGGTACTCGTGTTTCATATCACTTCAGTCGGTGACAATATATTGCTGATAAAGTAAAGGTACATGTTTGAACTCAATTTGACGCATGGCTGTATGTGTGGGTGTGTCTGTTGCTTTGTTACACGATTTTAATGTAGGAGCATATGTTTTTAATTTGATGGAACGTTTTCTTTCGTGAACGTGCAGTGAAATACGACGAAATACTTTCTTATTTTTCGTGAACGTGCAGTGAAATACGAGGAAATACTTTCTATTTTCGGTTTGGCATGTATTAGCCTCGAGTTTAAATCCACCAAGATTGATTTTTTGAAAACATTTTTTGAAAAAAATATCCTAACTAAACCTAATAGCTACTTTAAGAAATAATATTTGTTAAATAAAAATACATCTACAACAAAAACACAACGTATGGCGACGCAGGACGGGATTCGAACAACGCATCTTTACTCAATCCGGGAGTAACAGCTTAGAAATAAGAAATAAAAGATTTCTTTTTAGAAATGTTTAGAAGTTTATTGAAAACGAATATCACTGCTGAATCTAATTTAACGAACTATGACAACATTCACTATTGCGAAACATATTAGGAACCATTTCTGAAAATCGAGCCACAATTTGATACACAAAATTACCTACCTACGAATTTATTTCACACAATGCACGTTACACCATATCAAAAGCCGTTCTAACAGCATGATCATCAAATATGTATTTGGCGCTCGAACTCCCGAGATAAAAATACACCCATACAATACAGTGTAGGCTATAGGGCCTATACAATATACACGTAGTGATTTGATATGTAATGCCCCTTGGCGATAACACACGGTCTCGCGAAGAATACGTTTTGTTAAGTTCTATAAATATTAGGCAGTTACCAAGGTGTGAAAAGTTGAGAACGTATAAGATTTTTTTACTTTTCTCTGGTGCGATAAGTGCCGGTAAAAAAATTAGGGTTCCGTACCCAAAGGTTTTACCTTTTAGGTACGGAACCCTAGAATTTGACGGGATGCCTTTACTATATCTCCACTGTCTGTTACCAGGCTGTGTCTCATAAACCGAGTTAGCTAGACAGTGGAAACTTTCACAGGTGTTTCTGACAAATCAAATTAATTCAAAAAAATATGTTTAATTGAATATTCACAGAATACTTTGAATCGTCTGTTGCCGCTATAACGACAAATACTAAAAATAGAATAATAAAATAATTAAGTGGGGTCTCAGGCAACAAACGTGTTTTTTTTTTGTACGAGACGCATCGTGTGCGACTCGCACTTAGCCCGTGCCCCAAGCTAACGCTAAAGCCCAAGCTTCTATGCTTATTTTCTTCTTGCTGTTACAGTTCTACTCCATCCAAAGGTTGCCTGAAAGAAATCGCTTTCAGCGATAAGGCCGCCCATTTGTGCAACTTAATTTTAAGCTTGTTTATTATTTACTTTTGTATGTGTGTTTTTTTTTGTTTTTTTTCTCTGTTTATGTTGCGCAAATAAAGATATCTATCTATCTAATACTCACGTCTAAAGTGACGCTCTGCTTCGCCATAGCGGTGATGGCTTTCTCGTACATATGCGTATTGTGGATACCCATACCGCAGAATATCGCGAAGGCCTCAACGAAGTTCTCATCGTTCTTCGTGAATAGTAGACCGTCAAACTTATTCACTAGCTGCAAAGTAAGAAAAAGGATTATTAGATTGATTGATGGCTATTGTGGCACGTCAGGCGAAAGCTCGACTACAATGCGGGAGGTTGCGGGTTCGATTTCCGCCGGGGGTAAGTATTTATGCTTAAAAATTAATATTTGTTTCTGGTCTGGGTGCTTTCTATGTATCATATTATGTATATATTTACAAAAAAAAAACTATAAGACTATTATAAACTATAAAACTATCCGTTGTCTCGTACCCATAGTACAAGCTTAGTGCTTAGTTTAGAGCTAGATTGCGCTGCGTGTGCAAAATTCATTTATTTTATTTATAATATTTTATAAACTTTTTTGTTTTTTTTTTGTTATTCCGGTTATTTACCCCAAGGGCCTCATCTTAGAGGGATTGGTAAGACAGTAAGACGCCGCGGGAGCCTACTCCGGATTGGCGAATGTCCCATGTATCTATTTGGACCGTGGGGAGTCCTAGGACATGTCGTTTTCCTTTTCCGTAAGAGCGATGTTAATGGCACACATATCTTTTCCTTAAAGATAATACATTGGTGCGCGGTCGGCCAAGATACAAACCCGACGACCCTCGGAATGAAAACCGGGGTATCTATTACTAGACCAAAATACGCCCAGTGTATCCTTCGTATTCACAACATAGTACGGATTTTCAAACACGCAAACTAACGTTTTTAACTTTCCACCAGCAACTGAAAACGTCAAACAATCCAAGACCAACATTCATATTCGTACTAGCAACGTATGAATGAAATAAACAAACATCGAACTCAGTTCGCAAGGACATTCAGGAATATTCAATTTTGGCATACAAACGTTTCCAAATTGAAAGGGAAACTTTAAACTAGTTCGACGCAGTTGAAATTAACTTCGTGCCATATTACTGGGAGAAAAATGTACCTTTGTCGCATTGCGCAATTACTTGAACGAGTTCTTTAATTATGTCGATTGTACTTTCTATACTTGAAGTTTGTAGAATTTATAATATTAGGGTGTAACAAAGAATTCGATTTAAATTAAAATTTGGCTATATTTTCGGGTTAGTAGCGTTAGTCTCAGTTGCGTTTTTACCGAAAAATATAATATATTAGCTGCGTTCCGCGGTTTCACCCCGAGTTCTTTAATTATGTCGCTCGTACTTTCTATAGGTACTCGAAGTTTGTGGAATTCATACTTAATATTAGGGTGTAACCAAGAATTCGATTTCAATTCAAAGTTGGCATTATTTTCGCGATAGTAGCGATAGTCTCCGTTGCGTTTTGACCGAAAAGTATAATATTTAGCTGACCCGACAGATGTTGTTCTGCTCGTTAAATAAAAAAAAAAACCTAGAACCCTATCACCTAAACTACTTCTACCCTATCCTAGTAACTACTATCTATCTCCATAGGTACCAACAAAATCGGTGAAGCATTTTTTTCTATAAGAACCTTCTCCTGACAATAGCAAACACAACAAAAAAAGAATTAGCGAAATCGGTCCAGCCGTTCACGCGTTATACCGTGACCAAGCGAAATAGGGATTCATTTTTATACATAAAAGATTCCGCCTTATAGGCAAAAAAAGTCCATCTCCTGGTTCTAAGCTACCTCCCAGCCATTTTTAATAATTTTCAGCCAAATCGGTTCAGCGGTCAACCAGGATTCGAACACACGACCCTCGGCATGAAAGTCTGAGAACAACACCGCTCTACTTCAAAATATATGAAGGTATTGTGTTTCTAATCCGATAAGAACTGAAAAATATCGTTTGTTAAAATCTTCATAAAGTTTAAACGCTCATTGTTTGTCTAAACAAGAATTAACTCGACGAGAAATAATTGAATTAATCCACAAAATGAAAGCACGAAATTATCCAGTCTACGCTATCACTAACTCCGCCATAGTAATTAATTTTACATTCCATTGTTGTTGGGTAAATTTAAATTGCTATTAAAACTGCGAGCAAAAAGATATAAATTCTATAAGTTTTATTTGTCTTAGTTGTTTACAATCTTTTGTTAAGAGGATAGTCTCCATTCTCTTTCTCCATACAAACGTAGTTTAAATTTTCCTCCCTGGATAAAGACATTAGAGCAAATATGTTAATTTAAACTACGTTTGTATGGAGAAAGAGAATGGAGACTATCCTCTTAATGCCATCGGATATTTTACACTCTGACAACTTTATTTACAAACGATAATTCAGATAAACTTTCTGAAGTCTTTTCTGACAAAATGGTAACTTATTTCTCTAGAATTACTACCGTTAGTTATTCGTCGTTTTTTTTCTTATTTTTCGAGGGGAATCTAATGATGACCATCAGGCAGCTCCCGGGGGAGAGCGGCCTCATGTTTGGGGGTCCCCTCTGGCCTGAGATGGTGGGCGGCCAGAGGTATACCCACTAAACCCACCGGTGTCCTTTTCGACCGTACAGTTACGGATTCATAAATTCATAACTATTAGTAGGATTGTTTTTTAAAAATACAAAATGCAACTTAGAACTACAACAATTTAACAATGTAAGAAGACTTTTGAAAAAGAAATGTAAGTAACTGTAAGAATCGTCTAAAATAATTGTATTTAACTAATATTATAAGCGAAATTAAGTTTTCACGTCTAAACTGTTGAACGTCGACAGACATAGGTACAGACAAAAAATTCAAAAATCTATAAAATATATATATATATAATATATATATATATATATAATATATAAAATATTTGCGGGATGATCTGTTTCATGCGCATTTAACACGATACAATACGTTCCGATTATTATTTTCTAAAAAATTCAATACACAGACACGGCTTCGGTACTGTTTTATTAAATGTAGAGATAGAGATTTGTATTGGTTTTGGTTTTCCCTGCGCTACATAGCTGTTAGGTAATTAACAGATCATCTGTACCGAAATGGGTACTCCATTTCGGTACTCGTATATCTCGTACTATCTCGTTTGGAATCCTCAACTACTGCCTAAGTAAGGTGAGAGCGACGTTTGCGTTTGTCGCATACAATCCCGCACTGCGCTATTCCCACTAAAACTCCTACACTTTATGAATTTTTCATTAATACACATCTGAGAGATTCCGTTCACGTTTGCCGCATTATTTATATAAATAATCGGGTCATTAAATTTTTACGGTCCAACACAGAAAGGAAAATATTTCCGCGCGATATTTCCTCTTAGAAAAACAATCCCACGAGAAAATCTAACCATCATTTTTAATGGTCACTTATAGATAAGCCAAACCTGTGAAAATCATGTTTCTAGTGGCAGCCGTTTCGATTCGTTTCGGAAATCCATTTTGAAAATAGATAAAGGTGGAAAAATAATCTAATAATAAATATTGCAGACCGTTACAAATACAGATCGTTCTTATCCATCCAAAGGTTGCCTGGAAGAGATCGCTTTAAGCGACAAGGCCGCCTTAGTTCCACCTAGTTTTAAAAGATGTTCATGTTGTTAGTTTTTTTCTGTATTTTTTATGGTGTGAATAAAGAATTAATCAATGAATCATTACTCCAAGTTACAAGTCAAACATTAAAGTCGTTATTAAGACGACCCACACTAAGCAACTAGGCTTGTACTATGGGTACTAGACAACAGATATAATACATTCTACAAATGTCTTTAAAACAAAGAAAGCAAAAAGAACACTTACTTGAATAACACCAATAATTCTTCCTTCAGAATTCTTGATAGCCATACAGAGGATCGTATTGTGTTTGAAGCCTGTACTGTCATCCACGGAGGCATCGAAACGGGGATCCAAATACGCATCTGGTATGTTCACCGTCTGTAATTAAATATTTAGGAAGTTGTTTAACAAAGTTGGTGTAAGTCCCTCAGGTCAGGTGGGCCTGAGAAACCCAAGTTCAAGCATCCGGTGGTTAAGTTCAAAGTAAATTATGCTATCTTACACTAAGTGCCTTCACTGATAGTTAAAATCCAAGTCACAGCTAAAAGTAACGTCATAAACATAGAAGTGTACCTAACCATAGACTTTTATTCTATCAAAATGGTTCTACTTTTACTTGAAATGACATAAGTACATCTACATCTCTATAGCTTCAAACTTAACATATTTAATTACCCGGCTGCAAGGAAAGGGTTATGTTTTTCGCGCCTATCTTGTATGTTTGTAATATTCTTTATTTAACCACGCCTTTTGTTACTATGAAAAATTAAAGAAAACGCTTTTAAAACTACTTGTTTTATATGAGACATCAAAAATCTTAATTTAAGCTTTGGTTAACGCTTGAAAATCATTCCATAATGTAATTTCTCCTTCTACACTAATATTATATAGAGGAAAAATTTGTAATTTTGTGTGTGTGTGTGTCTGCATTTTTGTATTGAATAAACTCCAAAACAACTAGGCCGATTTTAAAATTATAACATTAGAAAGCTACATTCACCCTGAGTAACATAGGCTACTTTTGATCCCAATATTGCCACGGGATCGAGACTTATGCGGGTGAAATCGCAGGACGCAGCTAGTATTCAATATTTAACTTCATACAACCTACAGCTTCATTAAGAGGATAGTCTCTATTCTCTTTCTCCATACAATCGTAGTTTAAATATTCCTCCCTGAATAAAGACATTAGAGCAAATATGTTTATGCCATAAAACTTATATCTGTCATGACTATGCATCTACCTTTTTATTTTTTTCATTTTATTATTATTTTAATTAGAAAAAGAAAAAAAAAAGGTAGATGCATTGTCATGACAGATATAAGTTTTATGGCATAAACATATTTGCTCTAATGTCTTTATCCAGGGAGGAAAATGTAAACTACGTTTGTATGGAGAAAGAGAATGGAGACTATCCTCTTAATACAAAAAGCAAACGCGTTCATTATTCGTCCATACAAACCCCAGTAACATACTATATCCCATGTACATACTACACACTAACAAGAGGGCCCTGAGTTCTCAAAGAACGATGAGTAAGAATTATGTACAGCTCCCAAAGGATGTTCAAAAGAACACAGACCCTTGCTATTGTTTATTAAGAATGATATACGATGTAAGCCTACGAGAGAAGGCTTCATTCCGAACAGTTAGAACAAACTCGGTTTATTTTGTCTGAATAAAAAATGCTAGTCTGTTATGTTGTGTGTGACATGACGTGAATTCATAGAGGGAAGTTCAGAGGCTTATTTGTGGGTTTTATATGGATACTAGCTGTGTCCCTCGCTTTACTCGCAAAATTCAAAATTCAAAGTACTTTTATTAATTCGGATATTAGAATATATCTCTTTGAATCGTCAATTATATAATGTAATCTTCTGTGTCTTCGGAACGCGACCTCCAATGAGAAGAAGACACAAGAAAGTCAAGGGGTTTTTTTTTGTTGCAAAAGTACCGATCCCGTTGGAATTTTTAAAAATCCTTTCTCCTCGGATGCCTTTTTCACATAAAGAACACGCACTCTCCAAATTTCAGGCCTCTAATATCAGCGGTTTAGGCTGTGCCTTGATCAGTCAGTCAGTCAAGACAAAGCCTTTTTAACCGACTTCAAAAAAAGGAGGAGGTTCTCAATTCGTTCTCTAATTTATTCTCCAATTCTCTAATTTATTTCATCCGGTTTTAGTATTTGTAGTTATAGCGGCAATAGAAATACATCATTATATAAAAATTTCAACTGTCTAGCTGTCACGGTTCATGAGATACAGCCTGGTAACAGACAGACAGATGGACAGCGGAGTCTTAGTAATAGAGTCCCGTTTTTACCCTTTGGGCACGGAACTCTAAAACACTACGGTAACTAGCTACAAAAACCTTGGTAACTACCGAAAAAGAAAATTTCTTTTTAGAAAAAAAAAATCGGTTTTAATCGCGTGGTGTTTTTACTTTTAGCATTGTTTCAATGCTCAACATTTCGAGACCTTTACTGGTATCTTCTTCAGGATTGACTGAGATGTGATTAGTCATTCTATTGTATTCAAAAAAACATTTTATACAACATACCTAGTATACTGAAAACCAAGGAAAACCGCTTAGCGACAAATTTTCTGTTTATTTTAAAGTTCGATTGTGTAAAATTCACACATCACAGCTAACTTTTTAATTGCACCTGACAGTATGTTAATAAATCAGCGTGATAAATGGTAGGGGCGGTTTGGGGAAACTTTTTGTGATTGCCTGCAACATGTTCGTCGGTTACTGGTTACCATAACTTTAGTTTTGTAGTTTATTGTGTGTCGGTATTATATATTGACAAGGGTAATGAAAAGCTTGGGTTGATTGAGGGATTATTTGCAAGAATTGGTTTATATGGACGAATTTGAAAGCTACGAATAAAGGAGTATTATTGTACAGCATACGAGACGGACGAACCAAGTGATCTTATAAGGCTTTCGTTTTTTTATTCAAAAATACATTAATTCGGAAATCTGCAAATGCCGTAACCCTGTAGATATTATTAAACCTCTGCAGTATAAGCCAGAACTTTTCTCGGACGGGTAACTATAAAATTTATTTGAAACATCAATTTTCAAAACAATGCTTAATAAAGTTAATGCTTAATTTACTAGGTCATATATGTTGTGAAAAGACGATTACAGAAAATTTTCTCGAAAGAAGAAAATCACAAACTTCCCTCTAAATTTTACAAATAAATAGCACTAGTCAGTCAATATTTTACTTATACTAAAAAAACTTTTTTGATTCTATGATTTGAAATTCAAAATTAATGTTTTGTTATCTCGTAGGTTGTTGTAATTACCAATTGTTTAATTTTACGCTCTAATATGTTGCGTACTAGCATCTTACGTCCTTCATTAACACATCTGAAATTCGCTAGCGCTATCCCTGTCACGCAATTGGGGTTATATGGGCCCTTAATGAAAGCTTCAAAATGTTATGTATGTTAGCAGAATGTTATGTTAGCAGAAAAATATTATGTAGAAAGGTTATGCTTACCTCTCCCGTAGTCGCAACATATCCCGTAATTCCGATGTTGATAGGAAATCTGCTTTCGTATGGTGAAGTCCTCGGCGTGCCGAGATCCGTATCGTCTCCCGCTTCAAGGTCGAATACTCGTGAGAAACTGCCCTTAGATGCTTCGTGGACTAGAAGGACCTGTGAAAAGAAACTGTATTCAGTAGATGCCTTATTACCCATTTTAGGAGTAAATATAAAAGTCAATGGAATTTGTCGTGACACACGAAATGTTGTACTTCCAATGAAGAACGGCCGTTACTAAACAACATCCTACTAATATTATAAACGCGAAAGTTTGTATTATGTATGTATGTGACTTTGTTACTCTTTCACGCAAAAACTACTGAACCGATTGCGATTACTTAGAATATACAGCTGGAGACCTAGAATAACACATAGGCTACTTTTTATCCCGATATTCCCGCGGGATCGGGACTTACGCAGGTGAAACCGCAGGGCGCAGCTAGTTCTCATATAAATGGGAAGTATCTGGGCTTTCCATTTAAGGTTTTAAATTCATTTATCTTATCCGATGGTAAGTGATGATATGGTCTATCTATGATGTAGCAGACTCATCTAGAAAGACTGTAGTGGAACATGATCATACCAAGAAACACCTTTTAGTCACTTTTTACTAGGGATATCATTTAAGGCCCAGGCTACAGAGGCAAAGTACGAGGCGGAGCATACAGAATACGAAAACTCATAACCAAGATTTTTCGAAATCGGATGCAAAGAATATAAAGTGGTACGTTTCCATGAAAATCTACCTACTACAAATATTTTAATTACAAACAATAGCAGCATTTAAACAGAACAAGATCTAATTTACACTTCACATAAACAATTTAATTTTATTAAAAAATCAGTCGTTAATATTGCTTCGTTTTCAACTTTGTTCAACTCAACCTAACAAAGAAGATCTTAGCACAGATTACGAAAAAATTTAATTAACATTTTTGTCAACAGCGAAGCCCTAAGTAACCAAAGTGAAAATGAAACTTCAATATTCTCTTACAAACATTAATTGGGCGCACCGAAACAAATTCGTTTCGCTCTGTTTACATGAACTAAACTAAATTTGAACCAGTAATATTTTCAAGGAATTATACATTTTCGAAAATTTGCCAGCCGACGAGGTGCAAACTCTGAACTCTTGGTTACAAAAATGTCTAGTCCCGTTCCTCGTTGTTTGAGAAAAGAAGATGCAAACATTTTTGTCGATCGACAAAATGTTTCTCGTGCTCGTAGGCTACCACTGCTGGGCACCTATTCTATAACTAAAATGTTTCAATTATGACCCAGCTCTGTTCAATTTCATTTCGTAGACGTAAATGTCGGAAAAAATCCTTTTTTTCAAATTTTGCAAAGTTTTGCATTTAATATAGGTATTAGTGAAATAAAGTCCTTGCAAAACTACCAACAATTGCTTACTTAATCGTTTTCGACAAGAAATAAACAGGGCTGAGGCATAGTCAAGACATTTTTGTTGTAGAATACATAGTGTTCATTCCACTGGACTACACGAAACGAACGCCCACTCGCCTACGTAAAATTTTAATACCATGTTTCCCTGTACAATTAAAAAACGATTTAATTAAACTTATTTGGGAAACACGATTTAAATCCTAATTTTGTGGTTTCATTTACAGTATTGCGTAACTGTGGGAAAATTAGCAGTTAGGTATACAACACCTGTGAAAGGGTTTCAATTTCGTAGAATAGCTTTTAAATTGGTCGTTGAAGTCGATTGGATTTGGTGTGGCTGAAAATATTTACCGAGGATTTTAATTGTAATGTCGAATTAGAACTGACTTAACCAAACAATAATAGATATATAACTTAACTTTACGTGGAATTCATGGCCCACGATGTCCTATTGGCCCAAATTAAAGATGAATTTTGGAACTCGATATGTAGGGGGAATACGCAATGTAAAGGACGTTTTTTAAAACGGACACTATTGATAATATTTTAATTTTTTTTGGGTGTTGGCATCATTGATACCTACCATATACCTATGGGCCTGTGACCATAGACCTTTCTTTGGTCATCAATGGTGCCAACAACACCCAAAGAACCTAAAATATTTCCAATCAAAAACTTGAGATATCGATAGTGTCCGCTACAAAACACGACCGTTTCATTGCGGATTCCCTCTAGATATGTATGTTCTACCGTAACGCCTAAACTATTACAGCGATTTAATTAAATGAATGAGGTGTCGTCCAATTGGTCCAGGCGACATTGTTTTAAGTCGAAACCGCAACTTCTAACCTAAAAAGAAATTTAATGAGATAATCCACCCAAAGGTTGCCTGGAAGAAATCGCTTTCAGAGATAAGGCGTCCGTTTGCGCAGCTTACATTTTAAGCTTTGTCTTTACTCTTTGTATGTGTGTTTTGTTTTCTTGTCTTATGTTGTTCGTACAAATAAATTTATAATACATCTATCTATCTACCTATAAATCAATAATCATCATAAGATTGGTATTAGAAAAAAGCCTTGGTCTAGGTCTAAGTAAAGGTCTATATAACATAAAGTTTGTTCCATTTCAGTAGACATGTTATTTCATGAACAAATTAAATTTTTACGGCTTAAACTTATAGCCCTACTCTTTTTTCATTCCGGGATTAAATAACACCCGAGGCTCAATTCGAAACTCGTAGGTATAAAATTTCCATTAATGTAAAAGTAGACATAACATAACCACATTGTCGCAAAATAATTGAGTTTTTCTTGGATACGATCCAATAAAGAATCGCCAGGGGATTCAGCGATGGACGGACGTACGTCAGAGTCCACTTAACGATCTGCCTGTAATCGGGCCCACGCGCATAAGCAAGCGCATACTTATCGAAACGGTTAGGGTCCGTTCACACAGACCGGCTCGGAGAGGAGAGCAGATTTTTTATCACGTTTAAAACACGAGTTTAGAGTTATTGTAATAAGGTTTATTTTTACATGTCAATAAATAATAATAATAAAATCGTTTATTTTTCTCCACACAAAGGTTACACTGGTTTCATTAAATATCACCTTATAAGAGATGAAATTAACAATAGTACCTTTGTGAGAGACTGATGCCTGTAGTAGGAGAAATTCCTGTGTGACAGGACATCAGGCTCCCACTCCAGCAGCCACACAAGGTTGTGTGTGATACAGCACAAAAGAAAATATTAACAATAATATAATAAAATGAAAAAGATGTGTAATTAATTAATGTAGTTTAGTGTCTAAAATACGATAAAAGTGCAAGTAGTCACATGTTACATGATCACAGTTAGAAGCCTTTCAGTGCAGTCATAGTCCAGTTGCGTCAACCATTCACGAGGTAACTTTTTTGCAGGTGAAATTAGAGACGGGGTAAAAAGATAAGGAGGTGTTTGCCTGATTGTACAGGTAACCACCCAGGAAATAATAGAATTTCTGAGCAAATCTGGTGTAATGACCAGTAGGAGTGCAGACAACATTTTTTCGTCGCCTATTTTCCATCAACAGAGGGTTGTAAGTGAGCTCAGAATGTTTTTTAAGAATAGTATGTAGAATAAAAAGTTGCCGAATTGATAGAACATTACATTTAACATAGAGGTCAACAGTGGGGTAGAGGAAAGGGAGAAAGTAAGCCACCTTGAGGACTGCTCTCTGAGCTCGTTCAAGTTCTAATAGATGGGTTTTCGCCGCGCCTCCCCAAGAAGTAATAAGAAACTACTGATTGACAGAGTGCGTAATATACAGTTTTTATAACTTTTTGATTGGCTACATGACGTAGATTTTTAAATATAAAGATAAGTTTGCGTACCCTAGCTGACAGAAGTGATAAGTGAGGTTTGAACGTTAGGTTTTTATCTATTAAGATACATAGATATTTAATTTGGTCGCTTTTTTGGAGGTTAGGACACTGGCAGTTGGCCGAGCACGGTGGACAGTGAGCAACGATCGAGAATTTAGCAGATATCCGCATTTCAGATAGAATGTTGGTGATGGAGAAGGTCATGTATTTGGTTTTGTCAACATTGAGCGTAAGGCGATTTTTTATTAGCCATCCGCAAATGGTGTCGAATCCGTTCTGAGCCAATTTCATTACTTTGTCCCAACTTTTTGCACTGAACAGAAGGACCGTGTCATCAGCAAAAGCAATGAGCTGTCCACCATCCAATTGCAGATTGCACATGTCATTGATGACATGTGCAATTGAGGGTGTGTATGGGGCCCACTGGGTGTGTATGGGGCCCACTGGGTGTGTATGGGGCCCACTAGGGTGTGTATGGGGCCCACTGGGTGTGTATGGGGCCCACTGGGTGTGTATGGGGCCCACTGGGTGTGTATGGGGCCCACTAAGATCGTTGGGCCCAAGCCAACCTCACCTGCTAGCTTGGTACACCTGCTGATAAACGGACGAGGCTCTGGCGCAGACTTTCCCTTCGGGGTTGGGAGGTCAGACGGCAGTCGCTCCCGTAAAAGTCAAAATTTTGCCAAATCGAAATGGAAAGTCAAGAAAGAGTTAATGGCCACAGAGATAGGGCGCCGCCGCATAACGGCGCGCAGGAGTTTCGCCCGACTCCTGTGGTAAGTGGACGAGGGCTACCGTGCCACGGGCGGGCACGGCCAAAGACGTTAGCCCCAAAACACAAGTTGAAACTCCGCTTCGCAACTTGGAACATTGGCACGCTAACCGGACGCGCGAGGGAGCTAGCCGACGTACTTTCCAGACGGAAGGTGGCCGTGGCGTTCCTGCAGGAGACTCGATGGAAAGGCAGCAGATCCCGGCTCATTGGGAATGGCTACAAGCTGATCTACACGGGTGCACCTAGTGGAGAGAACGGGGTGGCTGTGGTGCTCGCTGAGGGGTTGCATGACGATATCTTGGAGGTGAATCGCTTTAGCGACCGACTTATGTGCGTGAAGGTGCTTATTGGGGGGGTTCCTACTCACTTAGTAAGTGCTTACGCGCCACAGGTCGGTTGTAGCGACGCTGATAAGAGGTCGTTTTGGGATAAACTCGGCGAGGTCCTTGGGGCAGTCCCGTTGTCACAGGGAATCGTTTTGGGTGGTGACCTAAACGGTCATGTGGGTGAGATGGGGGTGGAATTTGAACGTGTTCATGGAGGCTTCGGGTATGGCAGTCGGAATGCGGAAGGGGAAGAAATTCTGCGTACGTGTGCCACTGCCGACCTGGCACTCGTGAACACTTATTTCAAAAAGAAGCCCGACCACTTGATCACCTACAGGAGCGGGGGGCGCGCTACCCAAATCGATTTTCTAATCACTAGGAGACACCATATCGGCTACGTGGCCAACTGCAAAGTCATACCCGGTGAGAGTCTCACTGCCCAACACCGTATCCTTGTCATGGATCTCTGTGTAAAGACCAAAGACAAACGACCGGAACCATGTCAGCGCCGAATCAGATGGTGGATGCTTGATGAAGTCAAGTCCCAGATGCTCGCCTCAGCAATCGGCGACAAATGTGCTAATGCTGAAGGCGATTCGGTACAGGAACACTGGGACAGGATTCAGGTGTCTATCGCTGATTCGGCGCGGTCGGTCCTCGGTATGTCTAAGGGTGGACGCAAGTGTGACAAGGAAACCTGGTGGTGGAACGACACAGTCCAGAGGGAGACTAGGGTGAAGAAAGCCCTCTTTAAAAAGTGGCAAGCGTCCAACTCTCCTGAAGATCGCGACGCGTACAGGTCTGCCAAACGTGCTACAAAGAGAGCAGTAGCCAGAGCCAGACGGGACCACTTACAGCCATTTTACGATAAGTTGGAAACGTCTGAGGGGCAGAAGCTTATTTATAAGTTGGCACGTTCTAGGATCAAAGCGGCACAGGATATATCCAAGTGCCGCTGTGTAAAAGATCATAATGGTAACCTGCTATGCGAGGACCTCGCGGTGAAGGAGAGGTGGCGCTCTTATTTCCACGAACTGCTCAATAAGCAGTATAAAGAGGTGCAGCCACCGGAACTCCCTCCTAATCTAGGACTAGTGCCACTGATAACGCCTGAGGAGGTGCGCAAGGCTCTTCGCTGCATGAAGAATCGGAAAGCTGTCGGCGCCGATGGAGTCCCCATCGAAGTATGGAAGGCTATGGGTTCTCGTGGTGTGGGCATCTTAACCAACCTTTTTAACCGCATACTCGAGACCGGCAGAATCCCCGCCCAATGGAGACTGAGTGTTATCACTCCAGTGTTCAAGGGCAAGGGATCTGTGCAGGAGTGTGGAAGTTATCGTGGTATAAAGGTCATGTCCCACACCATGAAGCTCTACGAGCGTATAGTTGACTCTCGGATCCGGCAGGAGTGCACTGTCTCGGAGGGCCAGTATGGTTTCCGCCCCGGTCATGGTACCATGGATCCTGTTTTCGCCCTAAGGATCGTTATGGAGAAATACAGAACGAAGAATACGCCTCTGCATTTTCTGTTCCTGGACTTGCAGAAGGCCTTCGACTGTGTTCCTCGCGGGATGATCTGGTGGGCGCTGCGGTCCAAAGGGGTGCCCGAAACTTATATTGGAACCATCAGGGACATGTACCGAAATTCCGATTCAGTGGTGCGAACTGCTGTTGGTGACACTAAATCTTTCCCCATTACAGTCGGAGTCCACCAAGGATCCGTCCTAAGTCCGTTTCTGTTTAGCGTAATACTGGACGCACTGTCCGTAGTCATCCGAGACGCACACGAGCAGCCCCCGTGGATGCTCATGTATGCTGATGATATTGCGCTAGCGGACTCGGATAAGGGACGACTTGGAAGGCGTGTAAATGCGTGGAAAGAGTCACTTGAGAATGGCGGTTTGCAACTCAACGTAGCGAAGACCGAATACTTGGCTAGCAATACCACAGATCCCACACCTGTCTGCGTAGACGGTCACATGGTCGAGCGGACAGACCAGTTTAAGTACTTGGGATCTGTGCTTCACGAGTCCGGCGACATCGATTGCGACGTCAAGTCCCGCATTTCGGCAGCTTGGGCCAAGTGGCGAGAGGTAACTGGTGTCATCTGTGACCCGAAAATGCCGGTTAAACTGAAGGGGCAGGTCTATAAAACGATCATTAGACCTGTCCTTTTGTATGGTAGTGAGGCGTGGCCATTGCTTGAGCGACATAAGCAGGAGCTGCGTGTCACGGAGATGAAGATGCTGCGCTGGATGTGTGGAGTGACGCGAAAAGACCGCGTCAGAAACTCCCGCATCAGGGGCAGCCTTCATGTCCGAGACATTGCAGACAAACTGCAAGAATGCCGCTTACGGTGGTACGGCCACGTTCTACGGAAACCGGCTAGTTACGTGGGAAACAAATGTCTTGCTATGGCGCCTCCGCCCGGCCGCGGCAGATTGGGAAGACCCAAGAAGTGCTGGCTTGACGTTGTAAGATCGGATATGCGTGCAAATGGCCTCACTACACGGGATGCCGAAGATCGTGCGAAGTGGAGACGTAAAAGTAGGAAAGCGGACCCCGGGCTCTCGAGAGAGATGCAACCGGGAACAACGCTCGGATGATGATGACATGTCATTGATGAACGCCAGGAACAGCGTAGGGCCCAAAATACTACCTTGTGGGACACCGTAGGTGACAGGCAGGTTAGAACTCACACAATCACCTATTTTTACTCGTTGAGAGCGACCAGTCAAATAGCTGTAAAACCAGTTTAGCGGATTGTCACGTATACCTAAGACATTTAGCTTGTTTAACAGGATTGGGATGGAAACCGTATCAAAAGCTTTAGCAAGGTCTAAAAAGATGGCTACTACTTTTTGTTTGCTATCTAGATTTCTAACAATGAAGTCTGTTAGATTATGCACGGCCTCGCCAGTGGACCTGCCTTTTCGGAAACCAAACTGGTGTTCAGAGAGTAGATTGTTATTCTCCAAGTATTTAACCAACCTACAATTCAATAACCTCTCCAGTATCTTAGACATAGATGGCAGTATCGAAATCGGTCTGTAGTTATTGACGATTTTTCTATCACCATTTTTATGTATAGGAAGGATCAGAGACTTCTTAAACACCGAGGGGAATATACCTGTAGACAATGATAGGTTAAAGATGTAAGTAAGAAAAGGGGTAATAATTTTGCTGTAACGCTTTAGCATCTGTCCCGAGACTCCGTCAACACCAATCGCGTAGCTGTTTTTTAAGTTAGCTATTTGGGTTTCAACCTCATGATCATGACCAAAATGTATTATTGAGATTGCTTGCAAGCAAAGTTTGAAAGAAGTGACATATAAAAATAAACTTTATTACAATAACTGAAAACACTGTTTTAAACGTGATATAAAATCTTCTATCCTCTCCCAGCCGGTCTGTGTGAACGGACCCTTAATCACGTATGTTACCTCTCAATTTATTACTCCAGTTTTACGTCTTTTGTCGTTTCGTAAACCTCGATTGTAGAACGTAAAATTAACTCCTTTATCGGTTTAATTCGCAATTTTTAAAATTAGAATCGCAAAAACCAAAGAAAAATCTGTACAATGTGATTCAACCGGTTTTGGTAGGTACCTATTTCAATTCCTAAACTAATCGATTTCATTTAGTTAGAGAATACATACGTACTGGAGAACCTAGGCATTTCCTTATCCCACAAATCCCAAAATCAAATCTTCTAAGGAACATTTTTCCGGGTCTTTTAATCGCGTATTATTATTTTCTTCCGACTTCGTTTCAACCATGTTACAATAGTCTTGGTCGCGATGTTACACATGATGTAGCTATGTTAACAAATCGTGTGAATTTAAAAAGTTTATTTATCCTACAAACATTATAAATGTAAAAGTAGATACGTTTGTTACTTTTTTTTAAACTTTGCATACCAAGTTTCATCGTTTTAAGTGCAATTGCATATAGGTAAGTTTCAACTGCATACAAGATTCGGAATAACACACAGGCTATTTATCACGATATATACTCCCGCAGAATGGGGAAATACGTGGATCAAACTGAAGTACGCTGCTAGTAAAAAACAGGCAAGAATACAACAAATAACAAAAATATGTGAAATATAGAGGTTGCCATAATAAAATTATTAGGTAGGTACCTAGGTACTTGCAATATTACATAATGTAAGCACGAGCACCTAGTGAGTTACCTACCTGTTTATTAGAGCTACATTGAGTAACTATTTGGTTTTAATATTGGTTCCAAATATGTGGTTTCTATCGAAGTTTGCGTAGCCCTTCCGAAGTATTTCCCAAGAGTGAGCATATCGGGACCAAGGTTATTGGTTTCCACTCACATGTGTTAGGATTTCTTTTCGAATGTTTTTACTCTTTGTAGGTACACATGGTAGGTAGGAAGGTATACACTATTTCAAAAACAGGGAGAATTTTTGTTTTATGTGTAACTAGCTGCGTTCCGCGGTTTGCCCGCGTAAGTCCCGATCCCGTAGGAATATCGGGATCAAAAGTATCCTACGTTACTCAGGGTGAATGTAGCTTTCTAATGGTGCTAAATAAAAGAATTTTCGGAATCGGTTCAGTAGTTTTTAAGTTTATTCATTACAAACATACGGATACACACACACACACACACACACAAATACAAATATTTCCTCTTCAGAATATTATAATATTCAGAATAGTATAGATATAGATTAAATTAGGTTTTGTTTTTGATTCAATCCTGGAGGAGAGACCTGTAAAGGTCGCGAAACGTTAAGCATTGAAACAATGATAAAAGTAATAAACACGATTTAAACTGAAAAAAAAAAATAGTTTAATTTCTTTCCAGCATCGCAAAAACAGACGAAAAATCTGTAAAAGTTTTTTTGTGGTGTATTGAAAAAATAGTGATTTGTGTCTCGGTAAGCGGTTAATCGTTCGAGACGTACGAAGCCGCAAGTGCGGTCACTTGTATTACATGAATAGATTAACAAAACAATTGATTAAAAACAGTGGCGGTTACGTCCTAAAGCGGAATAAACGTTTTGAAAACTACCCATTCGTCAATGTCAATATGCCACGAACAAATTAAAAGTTCTAAAGGAACATTTATCTTTTTTTTATTACTAGGATATTAGATACGAAACAAATTCCGAAAGAAGAAAACCTTATTCAGAAACCATATTTTCGCCATAATTCTAAGAGAGATTGAATTATGAGACCCATCTATCAAAGGCTTACGAATTCTGGGTCGATATAATTCGATATATGACAAATGTTAGATACTTACCTACTACATAAATCGGTCGTATATTTACTGGGGTAATATTTAAAGAATTGAATCTATTAGTCTGCCACATTTTTCTTAGCAGTGGTAGTGAGTTAAAAAATACCAAAGACTTTCGATTTCAGGAATGCAATGGTACGCGAAAACATGCAGTTCAATTTCAACTATCGGCTACTTTCTCTTTATAGTTCTTCTCCTTCTTTTCATGTTTTGGGGTGGCTCACCCAGTGTTAGAGTTTTCAGGGCATCCTGAGGACTCAAACTAGACCTATCAGAGATAACCTGGACCGGGACCAACTGCTTAACTTGCTTTCTGAATCACGGAGGAGCTCGAGAAACTGATTGACACACATTATCGATCAACGATCTAAGAAGTGACCGATCTCCACAGTTATCCTAACGTCAATTAGGTGATTAGGTCTTCTTCTTCGTGTCGATGGCACATTTTTGACCATGTTAGATCCGCCCACTCCAGCACACTGCGAGGCTCCTGGCTTTGCAATTGACTGCTGACAAATCAGCCAGCGTACAGTATTAAGGCTAATAGAGGTAGGTCAAAAGATGTCGCACTGGCTTTGTCCCAGGTGACTAGGTATAGTCTTGTTTCGTCATATTCTCACCAATTTTAGAACACACCGTATCATCCAGTCTTCAATAACAAGCTTTTGTCTCATATTTACAACTTGTACGTAAATTTTCTTCGCTATCCTTTTATAATATCTCTTGGGAACTTTCCTTTCTCAAAGAAAACGAAGGGATTTAAAGTATTCTGCGTTGAAATGAATGAATGACAGAGTCATTAGAATTGGAACTTGGGGTAATTTGATCTCTTTATTACATTGCTGAAGTTATCAAGATTTCTTAACCCTTATTGTGAGATTAACTTGTACCTAACTATTTAATTGTGGGTAATAAATAAAAATACCTACTTTTAATTATAGAGTTTTTCTCAGAGTTCATTTTTTGAGTAGGTATTTAAATATTAGGCAAATCAATAAACTATGCTTCATTGGGATAAAATAATATTTTTAACATTGGGCTGAACCGATTTCAATCAAACATTAAAGACATTTACAACTAAAATTACATAAGTATAATAATTTTGGCAAGACGAAAAAATCCCCAAACAAAATGCTTTATTTTAAATAAAAAAACTGTACTTGTGCCATTTTTTTTCGGGCATATTGGCATAGGTCATAGGGCCAATATCGGCATAAAGTTTGACCAAGAAACTAGTACAATTGGGGATGGCGCTAGTCGTCTAAACAAATGTATGAAATTTATATTATATTTTTTAATTCCACTAAAATACACTCGCACAGAAAACTTAGTAACAGCTAGGGCATGAATCCCGGGATCCCGGGATATCGTAATCCCGGGATCTCGGACGCAAAAGTTCGATATTATAATCCCGGGATTGAGTGATCCGATATCGAGATTTGAGCAATTTACTATTTGGGTATAAATTAAGGTTTTTAGCTATATTTTTCCTCATGGAATGATTGAATAGAACTATTAAAATTAAACCCAAATTAGTCTACCCCTGAGGAAGCGATCTGTAAAGATTTAGAAGCGTAGGGAATTGGTAAAATGTTAAAAACAATAAAAGTAACGTGATTCATTGCAATTTTTAAGACAATTATTTTTTATACAAGCTCGCATGCAATTTTTTTCTGCTAACATCATTTTAGTGGTGCGCCTAGAATTTGGCGCGAAAGTTTAGACCCTTTCGGGTTTAGGGTATTTGTCCGCCATATTTCCAAAATGATGGGGTGGACGGCCCTCGGGGTAACTTATTTACGTAATGAAACCACTAGAGTCTTAAATATATTAAATATTTTAAATTTAACACATTTTTATTGTATTAAATTCGCCTTTTTAACGATATCTAAAATCTCAGTATCAATCCCGGGATCCCGGGATTGAGCTCTTAATATCGATATCGTCCCGAGATTGAAAACCTTCCGATATTGCATGCCCTAGTAACAGCGTGTAGTAGGCCAGTACAGCATAGTATTACAATAAATGTCATTTGACAACAATGTATAAGCAAAAATAGGTATTTGAGGAATAATCTTATTCCACTGCCATCTTCTATATGATTGTGCTACATTTCGGACCATATCATTACTTAACATCAGGGGAGAAAGTGGTCAATCACTCATCTGTGTTTTTTTTTATTATAATAGGTAGGTACTAGGTACCAACGCAGTTTTAATCTGCTATTTATTATTAGCTCAAGCAGTATTTTGTGAACTTCGTAGAAATTATTATTAGAACATAAAAGTAATGATGGAGCACGGAATTTATATCTAGTTCTATGGTTACCCTAACCCAATATTACTTGAACAAAACGATACAAATTAATTGCTACCTAACTGAAAAGACATCATTTATAAACTTCTATAGTTATAATGAAAGAGCCAAAAGGTATTATTATCTACTTGGAAGCAAATAGAGTCTAGATCACAAGAGAAACTGTAGGTAGAACAATAATTTATTGTTTTAATAATTTTCTAAATATTTCAAAACTACTGAACCGATTTAAATTTGATTTTTACTATGGGTAATCTGTTTTAGAGGAAGGACGTGGCGTGGCACTTTATATCAAAATCCAAGAAGTAGGTGCCTATTCCTAACTCCTGTGTTTTCTAACAGGATAGAAACTAATAAGCGGGTGAAACCGCAACTCTGTCGTTATAAGTATGAAACCAATCAATGCAATATTAAATTTGAAAAGTCCCTTATCAGGTTTCCTATTAATCAAGTCCTTCGTACCATAAAATTTGTATTTATTCCATAAAGCCTTGTTTAAATAAGAAAGTTTCCAATTAAGTAATTCATTTATAAATTGCTAGCTGACCCGCCGCGCTTCGTATCGCTATTGGTCATTTCGAAAAAAAAACGTGATACTGGCAGCATTACAATCCCGTACATAAAGAAAAAAAAAAGAAACAAACTGCTTTTTTTTGTGCCCGGATTTCGTTTATTTGAAAATGGAATGCCTCTATTTTACTACAAAATGTATTATGCAAATTAATTACTATCTAATTTATTTAGACATCAAAACGAAAAGATTTATCGAAATTCCCACAGGATCAGGAAACGGGACGCACGCAAGAGACACAGCGAGTCATACCCTAAATTAGACAGCTACCTTTCGAATTCACTAAATCCACCAGAACATTCCATCAACGCCTTTCCGAACAGATTATAAACCAGATCTCGTCCACAATTCCGGTACGTTGCGCGATGCGTTGTCGAGATAAGTACGCGAGGCGCCTACGAGGCTTCAATCATCATTAGATAGCGTCGATAATACCAGCTCTGACGTCAACTAGACTAACAGCTAATAATCTTGCTAATAGCCTGTGCTGGTATCAGGACAGCTAAATCAATTGTTACGTGGGATGTTGAAAGGCAAATGGTATCTATAGGTGGATAATCCTTACTAATACGATCGTCGTGTATGCAAGTCCATTTGTTTTAAGTGTAGATAATCCCAAGCTCAATGCTTGGGATTATCTATGCTCAGCTTATGAGCTGTCAAACTGTTTTAGTTCTTCCAAATGTTGCATGGAAAAAAAGCTTTCAGCGATATGTTCGCTTATTTTTATTCAACGTAGGTAATCTTTGAAGTTAATATTTAAAGTATGCTTTTATACTTTAAATATGAAATTAACGCCCATTAGGGACAAATTGAAGAGTAGTAAACAGGCGTGGTTGGCGAAGAAGTTGAAGAGAAATAGAGGATACTTCTGAAACCAGGAGAGCACTAAACTTGGAAGTAAATGGTCCAAAATGGAGACCAAAAAAAGAGGAGGAGGGATATAGACAGGAAGCAGATTGGAGTGAAAAGACATGCTGTGCCGTGTGTATCCATGGTAGGATAAGGCAGGAAAAAAAGGTTTGACGTATTTTTTTAAGTGTAACTTTAAACAGATAAGAACTATTTATAGCTTTTTTTTATATTTTCAGTTTTATGTATTGCGCTGA
Source organism: Idaea biselata (assembly GCA_958496205.1). Classification (NCBI taxonomy): domain Eukaryota; kingdom Metazoa; phylum Arthropoda; class Insecta; order Lepidoptera; family Geometridae; genus Idaea; species Idaea biselata. The sequence continues at coordinate 18,784,014 of OY292404.1, forward strand.
AATAAGTTGGATTGGAATTTACTTTTCACTATTAAAAAGGAGATACTTTCCATATTATTAGCGTTTGACACAGGTAAAGACTAGTAGTTTTATACGTATAGATAGATCCATACTAATTCATACATACAACACAAAGTACCAATTCCGAAGAAAAACCAACTCATCTTAATCTTGTGGATGATTGAGATAGAAACGTCAACATATATGAGTTGTCACTGGAGTTTCCACAACCATTAATTGAACCATGAATTAATGGACGCCAGAACAATAATTCTTCGTGAATGATGAATTCACAAATTCACCTTAAATACAAATTTAAGTATTTTCAGGAAAATTTGCATGAGTCGCCATTCGACACATTCCAATGGCTTATTTTTAAAGATGCGACCAGATATCGCGAGCCGTGAATCGAGAATGCCTCACCACACAAGCCTCAACCTGAAGTAAACAACGGCACATCTACACATGCTCAAAAGCTGGGCACGCAAACAAAACGAACGAACGAACGACAATTCAACGAAGGTATGCGGCGAATCTTTTCAGTACAGACATGCTACTGCTGCTGCTGTGTTGCTTACACAGTCCAAACATGCGTGACGTTTGTGGCATATGCCTCACGAAGTCTGGTCGCACCTTTACATGAATAACTGACACCTGAATATATTTTATAAGGAAAATTGCGATATCAATTTACAGGCTTAACTCACGCCTTCTGCTTCCCATGCGGAAAATTGAATATTACTTTAATATTTAACTAAAATAGACGTTATCCTAAGTCTTTTTTTTGACTTGAAATTTTCTAAGTGTTTTAAAAATTGTGAATGAAATTCAGCGCAATTGACGTTTTGCGAAAATGACCTTTTGCGAAAGTGACCAGTTGCGAAAACGACACTCTGGGAAAGTGACCAAATTTTTCGCGATGACCATTTATTGCGAAAATGATCTGCGTCAAAACCGTTATGTCCAATGATAAACGTTGAAATACCAAATAATGTTAAAGCCAAATGTGCATTTCTTTAGATTTTAAACATTTAGAGGCATGACGAATCCGATAAAAGCTAAAACAATTCCATAACGCCACTAATTGATGACATCATATGAATATCCCGCGGAGATAATCCTAATAATTGATGGTAATGAAATCTAGTGAGGGAAAATCTAATAGCGTAAGTATGAACGAGACGTGAATAAAACTAAATATATTATCTTCAGTAGAATAAATAACATCGATACAAAATTACGCATATCTCGGTCACGTAAAACTACAGCCACATTTCATTATTTTGCCTCATCTTACGGCTAGTTCCTTCATCGATAGTAAAAGTCAAAGTAAAGCTAAAGTAAGTCCTGAAGGAAAATTTCTGTAAATTTTGTTTGTGACGTGACTTTTATTGATTACTTTGACTTTAACTTTCGAAGAGGAATCGCCCCGAAGAGCGTTAATGTCTTACATATCTATCTAATATATAAAATTTCCATGTCACAGTGTTAGTTACCGTACTCCTCCGAAACGGTAGGTCTGAGAATCGGCTACTATCTATAATTTATAAGGCAAAACAACGTTTGCCGGGTCAGCTAGTTTTCCTAATAAAATAAAGTGTTAGAAATATTCTAAGTCCCAAAGACGCGAGTTCGAGACTCGCTGTGAATCTACCTAGAGCAATATAAAACTATTGCTACAAAATTGAGAACCTCCTCCTTTTTTAAGTCGGTTAAAAATAAACTGTAATACCTATTGCTATTTTATTTCAACAAAATCCATAGTAAATTTAACTTGTAGACTTATTCGCACTGATAGAAGACTTTTGAAGGACTAATAAATAAAATTTAAGATTAACACGCACATTTCTACAAAAATAAAACTATTAACTAACTATTTAAACTAATTGACTATCACAAACGATTACAACTATGCAATAAATCAAATTATCACATCTATAAAACTTCTTTACAAGTTTTTTTAATATATCGAGAATTTATTGTTGACAGAGACTTATAAATCTTTTCACGCGATCAAATCGACACTATTCTAATATATCTACATGTCTCTTTGCTAAGAAAAAAGGATAACGTAAGGAATCGCCTCTAAATTGTCTAGTCAAAAATGTTTAATTCTGCATAGGGTTTTTATAATATACCTAGGCTAGATTTGCTTCACAAACTTATATTGCATGTGTTCATTATTTTTTTATTTTATCTATACCCTATACTAATATTATAAAGAAGAAAGATTTGTATTTTGTGTGTGTGTGTGCGTCTGTATATTTTTTATAAATAAACTCAAAAACTACTGCACCGATTTCGAAATTCTTACACCATTAGAAAGCTACATTCACCCTGAGTAACATAGGCTACTTTTGATCCCGATATTCCCACGGAATCGGAACTTATGCGGGTGAAACTGCGGGACGCAACTAGTTTTATATATTAGATTTAATTAGCTGAGTCCCGCAGTTTCACCCACGTAAGTCCTAATCCCGTGGTAATATTCAAAAATCCTTTCTTATTGAATGCCTACACTACATCATAAAGAACACATTCTCAAAATTTCAGCTCTCTACTATCAGCGAATTAGGTTGTGCGATGATCAGTCAGGACAGTCAGTCAGTCAGCCAGGACAAAGTTTTATAAAGATATCAGATGAATGCATAATTTGTTAGACTTTTATGATTAATCACCTCTTTTTAGTTCGTTACGTAGTTTAACAATAAAATTAATCATTCATACTAAATACGCACCTACAATCACATAACACATTAATTTGACTAAGCAATACATTAAGCAAAATGTATTTAATAATATATTCTACGTGTGTATGTACCTCCATTGAATTAAATGATAGCACTCTCTAATGTTTATCTTCAATCAGAATAACAGAGTTACGAATACAAATACTAAATTGAAACGATCCATTAACTAATAATAACAAATGTGATATGTCTATTAGATTGTTAGCTAAATTAATTTATATCATTAAAATGCTTTGTCCTGACTGACTGATGCATCAACGTACAGCCTAAACCGCTGATAGTAGAGCTAAAATTTGTTCTTTATATGATGTAGGCATCCAAGAAGAAAGGGTTAACGAAATTCCCACGCGATCGGGACTAACGCGGAAGAAGCCGAGGGACCCAGATAGTTAACACTATAATATATAATTACTAGCTGACCCAGCGAACTTTGTTCCACCTTAAAGGCAAAAAATAGAAAAAAAAAGTATCCTATGTCCTTCTCTATGTACATAGATCCCTTTTAAAAGCAACAAAACAAAAGAAGGTAAAATCGAGACGGTATTTTTTTTTAACAATGCAGTAAATATAAGATTTTAAATGATGATATTTTTTGTCAATACAGTAAACATTAGAAATAGCTATTTACAAGTCGTCGATATATACAACAGTGAAAGATTGCTTCAAGAGGCAGAAATAAGTATGCATATGCAAACAACACTAATTGGGTCCACAGGTACCCACTGAAAAATAATATTTACTTCTACAACGACAACTTTATGGGCGGGGTAGCCCTTAAAATCATGTACCTATAGAAACAAATAAGGTAAGTAACAAATCTTATTAACCGACTCCAAAAACGAGGAGGTTATTTTGATCACTGAAAACAAACAGTATCAGAAGAGGTCATCGACTGAAAAAGTTATTTGAACAATAATTTCAACAAAATACAGTATTTACCTACTCTAAAAAACCGGCCAAGTGGTAGTCGGACTTGCGCACGAAGGGTTCCGTACCACTATCACAATTGGGTACTGGAACCCTAAAATGAATACTGGATCAACAAATCCGTGAACACAATCAAGTCTTAACACTCCATTACTAGATGGCGCTAGTGGTAAAAATACAACGCGCTTACGTTGCGTTTTACCGTGAAAAATAACGTTTGTTGTAAGGGAGCCCCTCATAAATATTTGTTGTTATATCCGCTACAGAAATAAATCTTCTGTGAAAATATCAACTGTCTAGTCTAGCTATCACGGTTCATGAGATAAAGCCTGGGGACAGACGGACAGATAGCGAAGCCTGATTAATAGGGTTCCGTTTCTACCCTTTGGGTACGGAACCCTAAAAAAACATCACACAGAAGCAAAAAGGTCCACAAGCTATACCTACAGACAAATTCTAGCATACCGGGACGGGATTCGAAACCAAACATTTAATTTTCATGTAAGTATGATCAAATATTTGAATAGGACAATCAATATTAACTTATTGTATATGATTTCGATTCACGGCTGAACCAAGGCTGAATAAAATATAATCAGATATAGAATCACGTCCCTAAAGTGATTGAACTTGGGAATTCATTTTTACAATTCACCAAAATATAGGTAGGTACATATAGCGTTCCTAAAACTTGATAGCGTCTAAAGAATACCTACATCACAAAGGATACATATGTGAATTTAAAAAAAATCTCGATCGAATAAATCACAAACTTCCCAGAAAATTTTAAAAATAATTATTATTCAGACTGCTGAATACTGCAGTCTGAATAATAATAATTTTTAAAATAGAAGTCAATATTTTACACTAGTAAAACTTTGTTGATGAATTGATCTTAGTTCCATACAGGTCATTTTATAATTGGAATTTTAAAATTAAGGTTTTATTATCTTGTAAAATCAATTGTTTGATTTCACGCTCTGTAATTTAGCATAGTCGCATCCCACGTCCTTCTTTTCAGTCCTTCCTTCGCTAGCGCTGTCCCTGTTACTCTATTGGGGTTATATGGACTCTTACCTTGCTATTACAAAATGAGTTTTAAGGTCAGACCTGGTTTAAACCATGATTAAGGCATAGTAAATTATGGTTTAAACCAAGTCTGGCACTTAAAACTCGTTTTGTAATAGCAAGGTTTATGTTTACATCGATACAGAAACTAGGCTTAAGAAGTAACAATAAAATGTCCTTACCTGTACCCGTTGACACCGTATCAAACTCTGCGTATGCGTCAATATCCTTAACACCATATGTTCAATCGTGCTCTGCTCCTCAAAGACCATCCTCGCCAGGTCTAGCAACACTTGGTTCCTCTTCACTTCCAACTGAGATCGTTCGTAAAGCTGCGCGTTCCTCAGCCCGATTCCGCAGAACTGAAGGTACGATGCGAACACTTTCTCATCATTCGCTGTAAACGGTCCGTCGTTTTGTTTGTTTATGACCTGCAAAGGAATTTACGAATTCAATCGTATTCAAAAGGTAGTTGAGTGGAAAATCGTTTGCTGGAGTGTTTATCCTTATTTTGCTCCAGGTTTGCGAGTAAGGAGCCAAATCAACCTATTAATGGGGACAGATAAATATTTTCAACGCTTCTGAAATGTCATGTCTGCTGTATGCACTTTATTAGCAGTTTATTTAGAATTTGAAGCTATTTGAATTTATTCACTTTCCTTATTATGATTTACTTGCAGAAAGGTGTGGTATGAAAACAACTTTTATTGATATTTTTAAAACAAGATTATGATAAAATTATTCTTTTTTTACTCGTAGTTTCGAAGTTATTTTAATGCGAAATACATAAGTCATTATTTTTCCCTCTATGGAACTTACTAAATTCAATTGGCGAATACAACTTATACGGTACATTTTAAATTCCGCCAACATTTCCTAAGACAGTTTAAACGTAAAAAAAAAACTAAATGATGCAAAAGATTCATGTTATTTCTAATACGGCAAACCCTCTCTGTGTTTTCACAGCTGTTTTTAAAAGGTTAGTCTACTTGCAAACAATGTCTAATTTACTTTGCGACGAGAACGCTTCGAGGGAAACTATCCAAATAAACGTTATTTTGGTAAGTAAAAGGTATTTACTCATCTCATTCTGATGATTTATAAACGTGTTTCTTACCTGAGCGACACCGATGACCTCTCCGTTGATATCCTTAATAGGCATGCAAAGGAGTGACCTCGTTTTATAGCCCGTCTGTTGGTCAATGTCGTGGTTAAACCTCTCATCCTGGAACAAAAACAAATTATATTTATTATATTATTTATTTATTTTAGATTCTATAGACAATATTTGCATTGTAATCCATCTTACATAACATTAAACTTTAGTTCAAATTAAAAATATGTTGTAAGCCTCAGTTTAAAACGGAAAAAAAATACATAGCCATAAGTACAGTGTATTTCTAGGACGGTAATATAAGCTATTTCTGGGACGGTAAAGGGGGTTGTTCTAGAGGTCTAGACGAACAACTTTTGTTCTACGACTATTGGAAATTCGTATTTTTTTTTTAAATGACGTAATGTTTCACTGAAACTATAGTATTCTAGTAGTCCAAACTAAATAAACGCACAACTTAAGGTCAATGACCTCTAACTCTAAAAATTAGCTGTTTTCCAAGTAAACTTAAAACTCGAAATTTTCATAAACTATTTCGAATTTCTAAAAGTCGTAGAACAAAACTTGTTCGCCTAGATATCTAAAACAACCCTCTTTTGGCTTATTTCATCATCCTCGATATAGGATGTAGGTATAGTAGAATAATTCTTGTTGACTATAATTAATTAGTAGGTATTAATTTTATGAAAAATACTTTGCACAGACTTTCCTAGAATTTGAGAGTTATTGCAGAGCATTTACTCATCAATCAACATATACATCGAATTAAATACCCCAATTTATATGTAAAACATAATAAAACATAACATGATATGCAAATTAATATCATTCCGTGCTCTAAATGAAGATAATAAAATCAAGAAAGTATAATTCTAAGAAAATTTACGTCAACAAATATGACATTGAACGAGGATTTTACGATCATATTTGAGACAAGCTGTTTAACGATGATCCAATCGGATTAAAACGATCAAACATCAGTAAGTCATCGTGAGATAAATTTAGGCCGGAATCTCTACAAACATGAAGCATGAAAGGTCCAATGAGGTCGAACGGAAGGAAGGAAGGCTATGTTCATTAAGCGAGTCTAATTGAGCCGTTATTACTGGGCCCGAAGAGAGACACTTCAAATGAACTGTCACAATAGAGATAGGGTTGAGAGAGTAATCAAAGTCGGACTGGGGTGACCGCAAACCGCAACTGTCCTCTATATCCCGGCCTCTTCATGTTATTGCTATTTCAACAAGTTGAAGTGGACTGTCAACCAGAATAATATCATAGAATTTATATTAGACTCAACATACAATACTGTACCTATTATTTAGATAATTCATTAAATATAACAATAATGTAAGTAGCGCTTTTTGTCAATGCGTTTGGTTGGACACAGTCCAAGGTGGTAAAATAATATATCTTTTGAATGATCGCAAAAACTCAACTGCCTTCAACTTGTCATCGTTTGAAGTCGTATATATTGTGTTTTACGGTTCAATAGGTAGGGCTGCGTGAACCTTTTTAGCCACAGATGGCTAACAGCCAAGTAGGTATATCGAAGCCTACGGTGCATTACGCGCGCCTGCCGGTTGACCAGATTGGACATTCACGGCTGACTTTGCATTTAAAATAGGTACTGCATACAGTTTTAGACGGGCAGCGGGTCCAATTTGCAAAATACACCTACGTTACTACAATTTGCTTTCAATACTAAAATATACGGCTTGTATATTTATGTGCCTTTATTGAACAAGACGTGTAGACAACTGGCGGCTACTACAGTATAGCGTCATAAAGTTCATTATTTATCACTAGTATATGCAATAATAAAATAGATAATATCACCAAGAGATCTGATATTACGGTATGTAGCGAAAAGGCCTCATTTAGCTATGGAATATTTGGCACGACGACAAAAATGGTTTCATATAATGAGATTCATGAAGCATAATATTTGAACAAAGGGAATACACAGTTATAATAAAAGTAAAAGAGTTGCAAAGTCGGTCGCTTTAAACCGCTGGGTGTAATTCGATTCTGACATGAAGTTTCCCGATGGAGTAATTTCATTTCTACGTATAAGTGTAACATCTCTAAGGAGTAGATATCTCTAACTTCGGTTTTCTAGATCACGTATTTTAGTAAAATCAAAGCTGAAGAGTAAAATGACCCAGTTCAAAGTTTTATTTAAGATTATCTTTCTCGGTACAAAATCGTGAAACCTGATAGGAGGTACTAGAAGTGTAAATCTTACAAGCCGTCACGGATCTTCGATTCCCAAACTAATTTACTTTTTTACTTTGTTGCATTTTATATTTTTCTGTATGAAAAGATTTTATCGAAAGGTCAAAGAAACTAAATGGTAGGTAACATTTGTTTCATGATAAGTGCAAGAGGGAAATAGTCCTGTTACATTTAATTATCTTCATAGTGTCTACCTTAATAAATCATTTCGTAATCGCGACTACCATCGAAATATTAGGCGACAATATAATTCTTATATACTAGCTGCACCCTGCAGTTTCATCCGCGTAAGTCTAGTTCCCGTGGGATTATCGGGATAAAAAGTATTATTCTAGGTCTCCAGCTATCTATATTCCAAGTTTTATCTCAATCGATTCAGTAGTTTTTGGGTAAAGGAGTAACAAAGTCAAAAACAGACATACAAACTTTCGCGTTTATAATATTAGTAGGATTTTATTCTCTGCGACATGAATTACTTATGTTACAACCATAATCAATACAATTAGGAAACCCGAAATTCTGGTTTTGAGTAAAAATTATGCTGATTGATTCAACGATAGACGTAGAGGTCTTATCCTACGTCACTATTAACATTTGCTTCTAGTTTTGATCTTATAGTGATAGTATAATCGTTATCTAAAAAACGGTTAATCTAGTCTAACCGGTATCTCATTCCAAACAATTTTTTGGCTACACATCATAAATCATTTTACCCGAGTGGAGTTCCTATTGATAATGTGGAATGAATATTCCAACCATTTTTCGCTGCATTAATCATTGTAGAAGGATTCTTGATAACGTTAAATAAATGTGACCATTAAATTTATGTCCGATTATGAGGGAAATTGCTCTATCAAATATTGCGTGAAATAGAAAAGGGTTGAGTTTAGTAAGCAAATGCTAATTTTCCAGTCAACTTGGTATCACTCGTGTCAGTTAAGCGAAACATCGGTTCTCTGACGCCACAAGTGATATGTGAACATATGAACATTCGAAATTATCTAACTTGAATATACATATCTGTAGCACAAGAAAGTTATTTAACATTTATACAAGAGAACATAAAAAAATACGACGCCTTACAAGTACGACTATGTTCTTACTTGTAGATTACGTTATGTTATGTTAGAGACATAAAGACATAACGCCTCGACATATTTACATAGTAAACGAGATTACAGTAATGTAGGTCTCATGCACAATCTGTTCTGTGATCTCTTTCGCACATTCCTATGCAAATAGTTTCATATAACCTATATATTAAGTACGCGAGAATCACCCACTGTTCTTCTCAAGGTCGAACTTTTGGAGATTGGCCAGGATGAGCAATCATTTCAGAAACCGCAACCAAAGGTCGACCATGAACTTCGCTACTGGATCGTAATGGAAATATTATTTACCGAATAAAAAATATCAATATTTATCATAAACTTCATCTGTAACTCTGCAAAGATAACTAAATCACGTACGGTAGGTTTGAAAGGAAACGTTGACCCGAAAAGACAAGCGATATAATATTCATGGAAAACTGTAAAGTATTCTGATTTGTACAAATAAAACGTATTGCTTCTCATGAAATACGAATTAAATGGAATGGTTCGGGATAAAGTTATAGTATTAGAATTGTGTTCGATATGATAATACTGTTTTGATCAAGGAAAGCTATAAAATTGCTATAAAACAGCGTTTTTTCCGCAATAAAATAGAAGAAACTTCAAGTACATAGAGCTAATAAACATAATATTTTGCATGTTTTAACGTAGTCACATGCGTAGTTGTCATCACTCATTTGTGTGAGTGAGGGCAAACTAGATCACGCACACTGAGAACTAACATGTAAGTCCATCCTGATACATTATTCTCTTATTTACAATTATCCAAAATATAATTTCAATACAACATCATTGCAGTAAATAATTCATTTCAAATTTGAAATTTTTATAACATTTGAAAATTTTCAATAAAATTTTATTTGCAGTATAGGTACCTAACGTTTTTCATAAATTTTTGAGTCAATAAAGATTCGACTACAGATCAGTTGTAGTTATTGCTTCAATTTTAGTGTATTGTTTGCAATTGCAATGATGTTGAAATTAAATATTGGAAAATGCTTATACAGGAATAACCCCTAATACATTATCTAGAACCCACTCGCCTTCATGAGATCTGTATTATAATTATTCATAACTTTACGAAAATATCAAAATATGAAGCTCCAATAAACACTGAGCCAAAAAGAAGCTACTTAACGACGGCTTCGACCATGAGACCAATTTTATTACTCTTTACACGTACCTACATCGAGAACATTGAATACAACTTTTATTTTAGTGTATGTAGTATGTATATTCCATATATTTTATTGTAATTAAGCGATATATCAAAGCAGGGTACTTGAGTTAATACTGGTCATGTCGAGGCTATAAAATAAAACTTGGCAATGGAAACTCGTATCTCATACATATCACGTACCATCCCTTAACTCATACGTACTCTATAGGATTACTTGATAAATGCAAAAAAATCAAAAGAGTATAGTAGTTGGTGCCTTGTAATTAATATTACAGATGACCGTTTCACCAGGTTCAGGACCGCTTAGGTTTATTGGCACTTTCTTCACTACTACCTTATATTAAGACTTTTGTACGATCTTTTATTAAATAAATCCTATTATTCGTACTAATATTATAAACGCGAAAGTTTGTATGTATGTTGTGACTTTGTTACTCTTTTACGCAAAAACTACTGAACCGATTGTGATGAGACTTGGAATATAAATAGCTGGAGACCTAGAATAACACATAGGTTACTTTTTATCTTGATATTCCTGCGGGACCGGGACTTACGCGGGTAAAACCGCATGGCGCAGCTAGTAAATTAATAAATAAACCACTTGGTGTCCACTTCATAGTTTGCAAGTAAAATTGTTATTGAAAAAAGCCTCTACGTGTTGGCTTTGGCTCCACGAACGCCTTCTAAAGGTCCATGGGACCCCGGACGACTAAAACCTATTTATATTATGTTATAGCGTCCCCGGCTATGGCCACTTTGGGCATGCAGATAGGGGTCCGCTGTACCGTCAGGCCACTCCGAAGAGCAACCGTCAGGAATCTGTTATAGACAGATCTAATCCCCAAACGCTGGCTCCTTCTAAAGGTCCGGGGTTCCTTACCCTAGCCGTATACTGGTTAATAAACTTTAAGATAATTTCCAAAGAAGAAGCGGCGACATTCGAATAAGGAAGCTGAGTGAGAACGAATATACAACATATTTTTATGTAATTTCTAAATTCCCAGAAAGATGTTCGATAAGATACGGTAACGACACACCCACATATAACATATTTATACAGGTATGTATCTACACGCCCACTGAGTTTACTGATAGCAATCAAATCTTCAAACTCGACAAGCATCTACTCACATTTTAGCATAACAACCAACATAATACAAATATTGTCTAGATAAGAAGCGTAGGTATCTAAAATAATAAGACGATGATAATAATAATTTCGAACCACAATACAATAACGGCAAATAAAAGGAAAGTGTAGACACTGCCAGCGCTAAACTGAGATTCGCTAACTTAGATGAAAACAATAATAGTAGATACGGTATATTCTAACATTGCGTATTCGAAAAATGAGCTGGAGCAACCTACATGCATTTCCATAAAATTATTGTATTTAAAAACATTTGTCTTTAAGAATGATTCAGGCATTTGTAAATAAGCAAAAAGGCATTCTTATGGATTTCAAAAAGATAATCGCAGTGTGACAGCACGTGCTCAAGCGGCAACTGTTCGACATACGACTGAGCCGGAGTGCGTCAGCTAGACGCAGTTTTATCGTTTCATTTTCCGAGACTAGGTAACGTATCTGCTGTTTTTTGTTTTCATCTAAATTCGCTAAAGGGAAGACAATAAATAATTCCACGGAAAACCAACACACAACTGAACAAATAGTACGTTTAAAAATGCTATTTTCTCAGCTACTTTGTGCATTTAATATTGTAGGTACTCGTACGTTGCTTAGTTTATGTACCAATTTGCACTTGGTCTGACCTCTACTACTCGCTTTATTTATTGCTAAATCTCGGTTTATAACGTGTCCTATTTCTAGCAAGGCATTTTAGCTACGCTTAGGGATGACTTATTCAGCTTCAAAAGGAGACGTTGGATTTTTTATTGTGGTTCGAATCCCGCTGGGTGCAAGTGTTTATGTTTAAAAATAAATACTTATTTGTTTTTGGACTGGGTGTTTTCTCTGTATCATTTGTATGTATTTACAAAAAAAATATATAATATGTAGTTGTATCCGTTGTCTAGTACCCATAGTACAAGGCTAGTGCTTAGTTTCGTCGCACAATATATATTTATTATTTTAATTACTCTTCTTCCCCTCTTCTGTTATTAGAAGAAATGATGTCTTCCAAAAGCTATATCTAGTGATACGGTAGGTGTTATTCAAGTACCTAGCGAAATATTAAAATAATTGGACAAAGAGTACTTCACAGATGCCATCAAAAGACGATCTTAAACCACAGTGACAAGTGCCAGATCGGATACGATCCCAGTATAACACTAGACTTGACAAGACAACAGTAGACCGAGACCCTTTTCTATTCATCTCAATTTAACACTTTGGACTTATGATAACAATCTTCGCTAGAGCAACGCAAACGAGGAAAATACGGCTAGCTCCTTGAACATCCAGGAATAGCTTCCCACAAACGAGCGGAACATTGTCTGTTCGTACATAATATGTACCTACTTACACACACTGTTCCGGTTAGCACATCATCTTTTCAAGTCGTACCACTGACCTCCATGGTACACGTCGCTGGGCAGGTCATAGCGCACTGAATTTTGTGCCTATTTGATCTGCGCCATGGTGCGCTGTTGTCGCGCATATTCTATTGAAAGTGACGGTGACCGTCTCCGGAACAATTAGTTCCACGGACGGCCACCATCACTTTCAATAGAAAACGCGCGTCAACAGCGCAACTTGGCGCAAATCAAATCGACAAAAAGATCTAATGTCATTTTTTATGGTATAGCAATTCCAGCGTACTTGTATAGTTTCATTTCAGCTTTTCGTAAATCTCTAAAGCAAATGGAATGTTGTTCCCAGCTTATCGGCATAAATACAAAGATTTGGGTCAGGATTTAAAAAGCCCATTTTGTCATGACTGACAGATGACGTAGGTCGTAAAGTAATGTATAATATCAACATTTCGGACCGTTTTCTAGTTTCAAATAAACGCATCAGCGTAGGTAGAGCTTTGAAATCTTGATGAATAACCTCAAGACAATGGTTTGGAAAAGATAATTTATAAAACACTGTAAATCTGAAAACTCTTTGAATTCACGAGATCTTTGTGATCTTTGGTATAAACACTTATACCTATGTAGTTACGAGTTTTTAATCAATCTAAAAGGCAGAATAAATTTTAGTAATTATGGCGAACGCCTTGGCGATGCTTTCAATTCAATCACTGAGATAAGATGCATGTAATAATGGTGATACAAAATTGTAACGTTAAATTAAGTGCTCACATAAAATAATTGATGTCTTAAGTAATTAAAACAGCGCTATTTGATAATGAAAAGCAAATTACAATCGGTTCTTTAGTTTTTGAATGCATATGTACCTAACAGAGAAACAGTTAGACATATAGCTCTTTTGTCAAATTCTTTTTCTGCTGCCTCTCCCAAGTGACCTACACAATTTTTATAATTTGCATTGAAATACAGACTTTTTGCACACTCTTCCTTTATTATAATTATAAGTACTTAGATATAAAATATGATTATACAAAACTATAATTAAAATACTCTACAGCAAGCGAAAGTCAGTTTTATAGGAGCCCTACGGCGTATCTAATATTTACATACAAAATTTGACTAATTATAGCCCTGTTACCTATTATTATCGAAGATTTTAATTTGGACTAGAAAATCAAAAATTAGAATGATAAAATCTCGATCTTAACTTTCAAGTACCATGAAGGCTATTTTCTCTTTCGTTTTATTTAGGTAACACTTCATTTCGTCTAGGGTTGGTGGAACATACAAGATAATAAAACTAAGCTTGACCAACCGTTATTTCTATGATCGAGAGTTTGAGAGGATCACGTCCTAAGCTTTACGATATGACAAGCAGTAAACAGAAATCCTGAATTACAAGCATAGGTCGGTCGCTTTGCGGGAAGAATTTCGTACATTAACCTCTCTATCTGTCTCTGTCACTCTTGCGTAAATATTGGACTTTGCGAGCGGTACTTTACATTATATTAATTACTAGCTGACCCGACAGACTTGTCCTGTCAGTTAAATAAAAAAAAACCTAGAAAAAAACCCTACCCTACCCTAATACTACTACTACCCTACTCTACTACTACCCCACCCTACTACTACTCTACAACTACTCTCTAAAAATATACAATGTCTTTCACCCCATTATTTTTCAGCCAAATCGGTTTTGCCGTTCTCGAGTTATAAAAAATAGTGTAACGAACACTACTTTCTTTTATATACCTATATGGCCTTAGTAGCCTAAAATAAATGGTTTATTATTATTATATAGATGATATTACTATGTATTGTATAAACCCTTGTCAAAACCCATTTAGTAAAAATTATAAAGGAATCTTGCAAATCTACTCATTATAAAGAATGAATCTATTCATGATGGAGAATGAATAGATTTCTAATTCTGCTCTGGTTAAAATGTAAATAAGTACCAAACTCAACTAGCCGGAAAACAAAGTTTCCTATACAAACCGAATTTGTACCCGAACCAGACAAAATTACGAAAAGTTGTTGGTACCTACACTTTAACATTAAAACTTTTTGTTAGTAACTGTACTGTTTATTTAAATACGTACTAGAGTTCAGAGTTCGTACCAACTTTCCGTAGAGATTGCGGTTTTGCGATCATTTATACAATTGCAAAGTTTGTTTCGCATTAGCTGTACCAACGAAATGTACAACTAAATGTGAATGTTGCAGAGGAAAACTGGATAATGAATGTGAACCATCTATAGGCGAGGGTAAACCTAAAAAATCCTGTGGCGATATATATGATGGAATATAAACACGTACTATACGAAGCGAGTGGATGTTTCACATCTGCCAGGCGTCCCGTAACGGCCTACATTTTTTTTAATACGATTGGAACCATCATGGACATGGGATATTCAGTGTTTTCTATGTATCATATGTATGTATTTACAAAAAAAAAAAAAAGTATAATATGTAGTATATCCGTTGTCTAGTACCCATAGCACAAGCCCAGTGCTTAGTTTGGGACTAGATTGCGCTGTGTGTAACGTTGTGTGTGCAATATTTATTTATTACAAAATATGGGTAGTTACTACCCACAATCCTCTAGTATCCTCGGGACCTCGCGACAAAGACTATTGTAACGTAGTAGTTGAAAGGTCCAGAAAGAAAATTAAAAAATCACGCGATTAAGATCGTGGCGGATTAACGGCTTGGTTCCTAGGAAGGTTGGTGTCAGCCAGTCCTTAAAAATATTGCCCAATAATATGATAAGAATACAATCGGCAAGTAGGTACCTAAAACGTCGTCCTATATTTACCCCGTTATATTATTCTGGTAAGTAGTTATCATTTTCTGGCCACTATAATTTACGATTTGACCGGCTTGTTTTTATTTCAATAATAACGTAATTACATAGGTTTTTTTTTTAGTTTTTACACGTGAGCAAAGTCTCTGTCGTCTAGTGTATACGAGTAGATACTTTATTACAGTCATTATACCTAATGGTTTACTCTTTCACCTGTTCAAAACTAGTTTATTAACAACTTAATTCAATACATGTAAGCAGCTTAGAGATTAATTTGATTATGTTGTTATAAAATCCTACTTATAAAATGAAGGTGAAAGTATGTGAGTGTGTTTGGGCGTGTTCGTTGCCTTTCATGCAAAAAACTGAACCGATTACGATCAAACTCGGTATGTAGGAATCTGGAGAGCAGGAATAACACAAAGGTTACTTTTTATCCCGATCAGTTTATTCGACCGTTTATTCTCACGGGATCAGGACTTTCACGAGTGACATTCTGGCTAGTAATTGATTTGTCAGCCTGACACATAGCTTTATAATTATAAAGCTAGGTTTCAGGCAGGCGGTCAGCTGTAAAAACAATGCCAAATCTATTTGCAGTATGTATGGTCAATGATGATTCACATACTGTGGCGACCCCAAATAAATTGGGGTTTTACAGACCCTAGGCTCCCGAAAGAGATGTAACCGGGAAAATCGTTCAGATGCCATGCCATGGTAGCTAACCAAAACTAACCTTATACGCATCTGGTATATTGACAGGTTCTCCACTCTCAGCTACGTAGCCGACGATCCCGCTACCCCAGGGTATTCGGATCTCGTCCAGCTGCTCCATCTGCTCGGGAGTAGACTTGGAGCACACGTCGAACAGCTTTGAGACTAGACATCTGTGGACAAACATTTGCTTTGAGTATCCTGTCATTGATAATTCAGTGTTGGCTCCCGTGGAATGTTACTACTTGACCCCTCGAAAAGGAAGCCCCCTTGTAGCGGACAGTGGGTCAATTCAGGGGGCTAAAATTATCATTAAGGATTATGTTTTATTATAGTTGTGGCTCTTTACATCATTAGATGTATGACGCCGTGTATCCCCGGCATAGAATAGGGTTACCCCGTCTCTTCCCGTGGGTGTCGTAAAAGGCGACTAAGGGATTTAGGGGGGACTAGCAAAACTTAAGTTATCCCCTCAGAAACCTCAGCATACAACTTTCATCTACAGAAATTATCGGCAATGACATGAGTTTGATATGAGTAACAGTGTCCAAAATAACTACTACACCACAAAATAAAAAGTCAAACAACGCGTCACAAAAAATTGAGTGCTAATATGATAATCGAATCAGATAGGTAGATATGTCCATCTAATTTTAAGTAGGTATTTTGTATTATTAATACTAACTGTATGTAAATAACTAAATACACAACCAAAGTAAGTACCAAGTATTAAAAAAAAACTTTTTTCATCTAATTTAAGATGATTTATGGAGCGTAAGCAACTTTTAAACCATGCTATTTCTGGCGCTATGTATGTTTTCCTTCACCGTAATAACGATGTTAAAAAACGCATCACTTTTTCGCAAGAAAAAAGACACAGGTCGGCTGGGTTTCGAGCACATAATCTTCGGAATGAAAGTCGAGGTATCTACCACTAAACCAAAACCGCCCCTCGGCTAGTTAATTATTATAAAAATCATCAATCAAAATATTTAATGCATTGTTTGTTATTAAATAGGTATTAATTTTTGTTAGGGACACTCGTTATCCCAAATGGGACAGTGATGGATGGTTTGTATTATGAGTATCTCTCGTTGAAAGAAGTATGTGTGTGTGTGCTATAGTTGCATTGGGCTTTGGAAAGTGCCCTCTCAGGGTAAGAGCCCACGAGAAACTCATATGGTCACAATTTTTTTTGAGGCGACTCGGTGGACAAAACCGGAGATGGCGTGACAAGATTGACAAATTTAAGCCTGAGTGGCGAACCTTAGCCCAAAATAAACCCGAATGGAAGAGTTGGAAGGAGGCCTTAGCACAGCAGTGGGCCAATTCTGGCTAACATATAAAAACATTACGCCTACGAAAAAAAACCTCGTTCGTTTTAAAAATGTGAAACAATAAAAACAACGCGATTAAAAACGGATTAAAGAGTTAAATTTCATATTTTTTTAATGTTCAGACGCAATAATTGTAAGTAAATCAATATTAACTAAGTAGGAACCACTAAGTTTGACATCACATCACAGTGTGCTGCCACAAACACTTTCCAAGCTGAATATAAAGTTGGAGTAAACAATCCAAATATAACACGATGGCTCTTGACACGGAGCATTCGATTCAAATTATTAGGGAGTCCCTGTTGTGACAGATGGAGAGGTCAACGTTTACTCTCGTATTTGAGTAAGGTAAAACTATATTATATTGACACTAGCTGCGTCCCGCGGTTTCACCCGCGTAAGTCCAAATCCCGTGGAAATATCGGGATCAAAAGCCTTCCTCAATAAATGGACTATCCAACACTGAAACATTTTTTTAAATCGGACCAGCGGTTCCTGAGATTAGCGCGTTCATAATCTTTCCTTATCTTTCTTAATCTTCTAATTTATAAAATTTCCATGTCACAATGTTAGTTACCGTACTCCTCTGAAACGGCGCGACCGATCTCCACCAAACTCCACATGCGCATTCAGTAGGTCTGAGAATCGGGTACTATCTATAATTTATAAGGCAAAACAACGTTTGCCGGGTCAGCTAGTATTAGTATAGATTAAACTCATTTTTCGGTTTTCACCGCGTGGTGTCTTTAACTTTTAGCATTGTTTTAACGCTCAACGTTTTGAGACATGTACAGGTTTCACCACGCGATGAAAACCGAAAAATAAGTGTAATTTCAATTCGACATCGGTTTAGTCCAGTTCGGCCGTTTTAGAATAGGTCAATGAGGAGCTCATTGGCCAAGCTACACCTGCCGATCTTGAATGGCCGTGCGGGTTAAGCAACGTTTGGCGCGGTCATTGCTTGGGTGACCAATAATATGTGTGGCAAAAATCTTTTTTATTGAGCCCCTCCGTCCTTCCGAAGGCACATCAAGTTAAAAGGCCTTAGGGTGAGCTAAAAGCACTGACGGGAAATAAGAAGAAGACCACTTTACATAGCCCATAACATATATATTCAGTCGCGACACGAAAATTTCATGCGTCTTAACTTATATGAGTTGCTATGTGACATGTATAATCGATAGGAAAAAGATTAAACGAACTTGGTTAACCAAGTGAAGGTCAATCGTAATATACGAATAGTTTTATTTAAGCCTCTTAGGGAAACTGTGTGACATATAACTGTCCATTAAAAAAAACCCTTTTTATCCTTCAATGTTATTCGATTCCGGTGTTGTTTTCTTCTCATAATTGACTACAAACTTTTAAGTCACATTTTTACAAACCTGATTTATGGGATCAAGCATAGAACTGGACTGGTCTCTATTAGAGACTAGAAGGAGAAAGGTCGCCTGACAATGATCCATTTCAAACTCGTCTCTGACGGACGGACTTCACCAGTTCCAAAGTCAAACTGTTCAGGAAATTACTCACACACCTTTAAAAAGATTTGAACGTCGTTGTCAGAACACCCACTATCTAGCTAGGTAACCCTTGCATTACCAAGATTAAAGCCTAGTTCTGTATAGATAATTACAAAAAAAAACACAAAAATCGGATAATGTAAAAGATTGGAAAAACAGTTTTTCTTTTTACCCTCGTCGTATGGAGAAGTACTCTTCGACTCGCCCATCAAATATACCTCTTACGCAAATCGAATTTTTGTTTTGCAATACCTACATACAAAGGTTCAAATCTCGGTAACAGAACAAATCCAACAGAACATACAATAAAGAATAAGAATGCCTTTCATGAAACAGCCAAACTCGTTATGTAAATGTCGCTTCAGCACATTCACGCGTTGCCAGTCAGTTTTTCTTCAGACGCAACTTAGGAGGCACAAAAAAGAGACCAAAAAAGTCTACACTGGCGCGTGGAACAAATCGCAAGGAGGATCTTTATTATTTATTATTTTTACTTTAATCTAGCTATGAACATCAGATCTTTTTGTAATTGCAATTCAGTTGAAAGTTGCAATTAAAACACAATCGCGGCTCACAGCAGATTGGCAAATCTTAGTTACAAAAGTTACATATAATTTCACAACGTTTCGCAAGGTTAGGAGCAGTTAGATAAATAGATAGATTACCGCTTTATAGTACCAAAAATACAAATTACAAGAAAAACTTGCAACTAAAGTGGTACAATTATTGCCTGCGAACGACCTCTTCCAGGCAACCAATGAAGGGAAAAGACTTAAGGAAGGGGAAGGGTGATGTGTTTTAGTTGAGAAAGGTTGACCAGTTGTATTTAAAGTACATTTTAGGTTCGAAAAGTAACATTTCCAATGAGACGTCATTGGAAATGAAATGAAATGAAATGTCCGAAACTAAAACGTACTTTAAATATAGAAACCGGACCTTTGTCATATTCAGAACGAAGAGTTTTACAAGTTTTGTGGGTATTTGTTATAAGTATCTATCACTTAGACCTTTAGATAAAGCTGATCATATTAGATATTTAGGAATCATTATAGACAAAAATTTAAATTTTAAAACCCACATCAACACACTGAGCACAAGAATTCGAAAAATGATCTTTATCTTCAAAAATCTACGTAACATTGCAGATGTACAAATATTAACCACAGTTTATTTTGCTCTAGTTCAAAGTATTTTATCATACTGTATAACATCATGGGGTGGTGCACCAAAAACGACATTAATTAGACTAGAAAGGGCTCAGAGGGCAGTATTGAAGGTAAGTAGACGTCTTCCATTTTTACATCCTACCGATAAACTATACCAGCTTACCAATGTACTGACTGTTCGTCAGCTTTTCGTACTAAACACTGTTCTACAGATGCACTCTCGTTTGGAATATAGGCCGGAGGTATTTGAAAATATTCGTAGAAACCACTCCGTGTGTACAACAGTGCGGACTCATACGGCTTATATCCAAAGGTTCTTCCATTTTCTCGGACCCTATTTATATAATAATATTAATAAAAATAATTATATTTATTCCTTAACTCGCTATGAATGCAAGCATAAAACTCATAACTGGCTACAACCTCTAAATTATGACGATACTGAAAAAATATTAATAACCATCTCCTAGGCATGTCTCACCCAACCTCACACCGTCATTCATATTCTTTACACCTATTACACTGTCAAAAATCTACACATCTATTAAACCATTTAACAATTTGTTTGTACCTGTACCTGCAGTTATAAAATTCCAAATAGCACATTCATCATCATCATCATACACTACATACGCTCTCCAAACACCCTACACATACACACTTTGCTTATTTTATGATTACCATATAAGATTAATATAAGAATACTTAATTACCTACTAATTATTTACAAGTTGAAATTAGAATACTTGCAACCCTTGTGACCTGGATCTGTAAGGTGGAAGCCTGGAGACCTGTAAAACAGGTTTTATTTTATAAAACTTTTGTTCAGGCTCCAGTCCCCACAATAACCTAGTGTAAAAACATCAATTAGGCTACTTGTACCTACATATACTAAATAAGTACTTATAACTAGTTAAGCATTGTTATTGTGGAGAACTCAATAAAGATATTTTATTTATTTATTTATTTATTTACTTAAGTAAGTTGTCTTAAACATTTTATAAAAAATCGTACTAAGTGCATGATGTAATGATGACAACGGATTTGTAGGTAGGTATTAATAAGCCAACATGTCATACATTTCATGATTTATTCAAATTAAACCTTCACAGAGTTTCTTAATAAAATACCCACTTACCTATAGACTTTTTTATACATCGAGAATCCAAAACACAGTTCACACAGTATCACCAAAGTACCTTCCAAATAAAATATATATTTCTCCTTCAAGAACTTTAAAAGAAAATATCTTACTAAACATAATGTCGTGAGATTCCATGAACAACTAGATATAAGAAACTGAGTCCACCCATCGAAATCGAACGACATGCTGGTAAACGTGGATCTTCGCTTCTAAACTATTGATCAAATATTAGTTTATACATATAGAACGATATTCTAATAATAAATCTCACTCAGTTCATTAACACTTTTATTTCCATTGTCCGTTTCATCTATTTCAAGTCACCTCTAAGATCCATAACATAATGTTGAAATTTATAATACCTACATTTAAAGAAGTACATACAACAAAATATAAGTGTTTCAAAATAGGGATTACCAGCATGTCGTCGGAAACGCAAGTGGTTAGATACGCATTTCGCCATATCACAGAAAAGATTTGCAACTTGTCAGACACGCAGCTCGGCAGACACGCAACTCGACAGATACGCTTGTCACTTGTTTTTACATGTGATACCTACATGAAGTGTGACCCGACACAAGCGTTCAAATTTTATTTATCAATATAATGACTCTCCAGTTGCGTTTCTGTCGAGAAGCGCATCTGTCACGTTGCATATCTGTCGAGCTGCGTCTTTGACATAGTGCAAGTCTGACAGATGCGTCTCTGCCAACATGCGTTTTTGGCGAAATACGTATCTGACCACATGCGTTTCCGGCGACATACTGGTAATCCCAAAATAGATCTTACGCAGTCATAAAGGAGGGTCATAAGTCTCAGTCTAGCCTTTGTCACATATTTTACAAGTCTAGATTAACAGCTTAGCAAACATGCATTATCCTTCCAAAGATAAGTTAAGCTGTAAAAATCATTAAAATTGTATTCATAACTTTTATCATTGAGGAGTTCTGTGATGCGAAGGTGGTTTCAGATGTGGAGATTCCGAAACCATATTCTTATTCATCGGTATCTATTCTTTATGGCCTTATTCTACTGGTGAAAATCAAAAACTGAGCACTTTGCTGCAGTCTCGAGGTGCAATCCTGTCCATCACTCCGAAGATCCTCATTCGATCTTCACCAAAATTTTATGGGACCAACTGTGATGTATCTCCTTTCAAACAAAAAAAGAATTATCCAAATCGGTCCAGGCATCTTCGAGTAATCGGGGAACATACATAAAAATAAAAATATCCCGACGAATTGAGAACCTCCTCCTTTTTTTGGAAGTCGGTTAACAAACAAAATACCTTAAGCTATATGTGTTCATATTACGTATTCCATTTGACCGCCAACATGTGGATAGCTGGTGCCTACAATGCAAGCCAACGTTTTTCATTATTCATTCGACGCAATCGATTGAATTAATATGAAATGCATCAACGCTTCAATAGACACTTTAACGTAGATTCATGCAGATGTAATAATACGTTTATGCGTACGGTGAAAATATTCTTCTGAAACCGGTTTTGAGGTCGTTCTTTTTACAAACTTATTTTTACAGACAGATATACTTTCACGCTTATAATATTAGTCAGGCCAGGATGATTATAGTGTAGATTTTTGCTTTGGTCCCACTAAAGTTTAATAGTAAATATGCGCCAATGTGAATCACATGATCACTGCAAAAAAAGACCCCATCCTTGCTACGAGATAAAATGAGTTTTAAGGCAAGACCTGGTTTAAACCATTATTTAGCCATAGTAAATCAGGGTTTAAACCAGGTCTGGCACTTAAAACTCATTTTATAATAGCATGGCATGAGTTTCATGCGTTTTTTCAGATTACTGACGATTCAAAAACGTCTGTGAATATCTTATTGAATAAACATATTATGAATATATTATTAACATATTATTAATAAACATATTAGGGGGCGTCCATAAATTACGTGAGGAGTTTAAGGGGGGGAGGGGGTCAAGTCAAATCTCATCTAATCCTACGTTGGGGAGGGGGGGGGGGGTCTCGGCAAATATCACGCAATTGTTTTTCTGATTGAAACAAAAAAAAATATATACTATTTTGGTCCATTTAATCCAGATTGTACACACTGAAAAAAAAAATCTGCTACCGGAGCTTTATTTTACTGCTCCTATAAGTAACTGAAACTATCAGTAACTGAACACACTCTGAAGCAATTTTTTTTTCTTCTTACAATAACAATCCAACGCGTTTACATAAGAAACCCACATTTTGAAAAATCTCACGTGAGATTGGAGGATGGGGGAGGGGGTTGAATAAAATCTCACGACATCTCACCAGGGAGGGGGGGAGGGGAAGACAATGTCAAAAAACACCTCACGTAATTTATGGACGCCCCCTTATTAATAAACATATTATTAACATATTATGAGTTTCAGTCCTTGTATTTATTTAAATGTCTAGCGGAAAACTGCAGTGAAAACACGTGTATTGTTCGTGTTTTCAGATAATAATATGTGTATAGTATAATATCAAACAGGAAGGTTAAACTATACAATATTATTTCCCATATATTTTCTAACATATTTCTATCTTTACCTTTGTTGTTTATATTCAACGTAACGCGCACGTTTCCCATTTTCTTAAATATATAAATTCGCTGTTTCAAAACAGGAAGTAATGCTGTAGATATAAATTGAGCACTGCATATCTAAGCATCTACAAACAAACAAACCCCACTTTGTTGAGTAAATCTCCCACTTTTACTCGAACTCTCGACTATACTGACACCTTTTCTTGAGCTCCTCCGTGCTTCAGAAGACATGTCCAGAAGATAGTCCCGGTTATTATCTTTACTTGAATCGTTAGATCAAGTTAGAGGCCTTAGGGCGATCTGAAACCACTGGGTGATTTTCTTAGTAGGTACGTACTTAATCTATGCAAACTTATATAATGCACAATGACCGATCAACCCACATTCAGGGCTCTAATTAGGTAACCGAACTCATTAGTCGATGAGACCTGAATAGCGAAGCATGAGCGATTTCCGTCTAAAGCCCTGTGCCCACAATCTCTTAAGGCGTATAAGTTAATGATCAATAGAAATGTGCCATTAGCGAGTGATGTCTTTCTAACATTAATATGCATAGACGTCTGCATCTGAAGGGATTTGAGCCCACACTTTTTTGCAAGGGAAATGCAAGTGAATGGCCTTAAATTCCGCTCCTAATACAAAGCCCGATGTTTTTGATTGATTTTTAAGTAGGTAGGTACTAGCTGCGACCCGTGATTTCACCCCCGTAAGTCCCAACCCCTTAGGGAATATCGGGCATTTGTCCTTCTCCAAGGTCCCATCTATTTCTATACCAAAATTCATCAAAATCGGTTCAGCGGTTTATAATATTAGTAAAGTAAGATAAGATACGATGCCATTACATGTTTGTAAACAATTTTATTCCCAACAAAGTTTAGTGTAAGTATCCCAAAATGTAAACTTTGATTCGTCAAACATCTTTTACTTTGCCCTTTTCTATGAATAATGTTATTTCAACTTCCTTATTCCCGTACATTTCCAGTTGGCCGTGACCTTAACCCCTAGACCCAAGGGATGGGGGGGCCAATAAAAGCATTCTACTCCATTCCCGCATCGGAAGGAAAGTTTCAAGTGATATTCTTCATTTACGGTTACTCGGCTTTGATCTTTGATGTGGATTAAAGAGTGGATTTTGTGGGCAGCTTTATTATTTTCGGTTTACTCGTGTTCTTTACCTCAATTGAGCATACAATTTCGCTAACAGATTACTAAATAAAATACTCGGAACATTAACATTTTGAAAGAAAAACACAATTAGAAAATCGGGTACTTGGCAAGGCGTACTTAGACGTCTTAGTTAGTTAATAATTTTAATTACTAGAAATATTTTACAAGGAGAAATACATCATCAAAAATTCTCTCACGACAGGATTCAAACCTGTGCCCCTCGATCGAGGTTCGAATCCTGTCATGGGAGAATTTTTGATAATGTATCTCCTTGTAAAATATTTATAGTAAAAATGCCTTGAGGATTAAAAACTTAAAAAATATGAATTCTAATTATTAAAAAAAAACAACAAGTAGGTACTTCGATTTTTAATTGTAGACTACGACTTGACACATCTTTCTGAAGAAAAAATGCCAAATACAAAGAACCAAAACGTCAGATTTTAGTCTGAAATTAAAAAACGGTTTATAGTGTTAGGGTTTCTTTCCACTAACAATGCTAACTTATTCAGAGGCGTGCTCATATTTTTGTCGTACCTACCTAACTAAAAGCTATTTGATCTATTATCCTTTTTGTAAAATAGTACCTAAGGTATATTTTCATCTATTCAATACCTAAAACATAACCAACCAATCATGATTTACAATACCTACTTCGATTCATTCTTCATGACCACTATCCCCATATTTTAACAGCATAAATGGTAACTACCGAACGCGGCATTGTTAAGTATCCCGAATCCTTGACCTTGCCAATGTGAAATGCTCATCTATATTGTGTCGGAACATTTCGTTAACTGTTTGGGTACAATTTACCATTAACAGTAATGGTAAAACGGGATATGATATAAAAATGTGTATACCATTTATCGAAAGTTTTAACATCTATTATTTAAACATTATTTCTTAGTGTTAATCCACACTTAGGAATACTGCTTTTTGAAAAAATGCTTCCAAAAACTTTAGTACCCGGCGGGATTCGAACCCGCGACTATTGGTAATCCGAATCAACGCGTTAACCGCTTCGCCACGGGTAGTCCTCCAGCCAGGTCGAATTTAAGAAAGCACCTCTTCGTGTGTTCTTGCGAGTAAGGCCTCGTAGTGAATCCCGCCGGGTACTAAAGTTTTTTGGAAGCATTTTTTCAAAAAGCATCTATTATTTATCTACACTTATATTATTTAGAGGAAAGATTTGTATTTGTGTGTGTGTGTCGTATGTTTGTAATGAATAAACTCAAAAACTACTGGACCGATTTCAAATATTGTTGCACCAAAAGAAAGCTACATTATCGGGAAGTAATAAATAAAATAAATTCTGTGAACAACACACAGCGCTATTCAGTCCCATACTAAGCTACTAAGCTCGTGTTACGATGACTAGACAACGGATACAATACTTATATTTATGTTTCTTTTGTAAATACATACATATTACACATAGAGACACCCAGACCAGAAACAAATATTTATTTTTAAGCAATAAATACTTGTTAATAATAAACACTAATCTAGTTATATATAAAATTCGATGTATTGACTGATACAACGCAGAGCCCAAACTGCTGGTCCTAGAGACATGACATTTTTATAGTGCGTTCTTTGTGGTGTGTATAAAACCACTAAGATTTTTGAAAATCTGGCGATATCAGGACTTACGCGGGTGAAACCGCAGGACTCTGCTAGTTAATAATAGAAGAGAGAACAAAATAAAATGAATAAATTATGAAGTTAGTAGCAATGTAGGTACCAAACCAATGTTCAAGGCAAAACGCTTCTACAACTTTTATTTCGCTTTTTATGAAATAGATCAATTGGAAACGAATAAACTCTACAAAATGAAATCTACTAGAAGAAAATATGAAACATTGTTCATTCGGTCCATTTGTAATTCACAATGATTGTTAAAAGCGTCTCATAAAAAAATCTTCAGAAAGAATGTGTCACACAGAAAAACGTTTGTCGTTTAACATAGGCATCCTTTTTATCTTCGAACTTAGCATCATTTTTTACATTTTCGATAGTAGGTTCACGCTTGACCGCTGTAATATATCATTATAACAGTGAAACCGTCTGTGAAATCAAAGACAGATTGCACCCAACAAGCTTATATATTATCGCGCCCTTTATCCAAAAGGCCAAATACATTATGTATTTTATGCCCGACACGTAATTCGAGCTGGCTCTATGCCAAAATGTTTGGGGATTCCATATGAAACAAAAATTTGACGAATATACAGATCAAACAATTCGCAAGCCAAAAGCTGGTAACAATTTTTTTGTTTGATATGCCTTTATGGCTCGTTCACGCCTTTAAGGTACGAGTTGGCAACGGGCGACATGTGGCGGCAGCAGACGACGTGTCGCGGCGACACTACTGGTTTCTATGTATTTAGCGTAGGGAGTTTCACAGAAATACACAGTAACCAGTAGTGTCGCGGCGACACGTCGTCGTCCGCTGCCGCCTCATGTCGCCCGTTGCCAACTCGTACCTTTATGGTGTCGATTCCACTAACCCAGTCGTAGACAAAGGAACAGAAATGGACTAGACACTATTTCACAATAGATAACAGGATTGATTAACCAACATCAAAAAAGGAGGATATTCTCAATTCGACCCGTATATTGTTTGTGTGTATGAATATGTTAACGCCGTTTTCCGCCATATGAAGACCGATTATGATACCGAATTCTTGTTTTATTTGGAAGGTTAGAATCCCGACTTGGTCCCATAAAATCTTGGTGAAGATCTGAAGAATGAGAAACTTCGGAATGATGAGCAGAGCGTGATTTTGTCCTTTTTTGAAGTCGGGAGTTTTTTTATGCGAAATGAATAAGACGAAGCCAAACAAAAACGAGAGATACATTGAATTTATCTGTTTCCATATGACCCTACTAACAAAATTAAATTTAAATCAGCCTGAAATTGACGACCCATACAAAACAGAGATAAATAGGTAGAGGTGCCCTAAAACAACCCCAAATGTAGGTACTTGCACAAAATCTTTCACAGGTACACACATATACCTACAATATACTTAGAAGCGATGTCTACAAACATCTTGGAAATATACCGGCTGCGTAGCCATTTGTAGCAGTTACCCTCAAGGGGTGGATAGAGAATAGCGTTTCGTACATTGCTCAAAGTACATCGAGTAAACTAAACGCTTTGGGGAACTGAATTTCTGTTTTTGATGTCATGAGTTAACTTTGTATGTTACTTGAGAGTATGGCAGCTAAATTTACATAGTAAGATTGAGATGTAAATAGACTCCTAGAGGTAAACTAGGTTAGGTAAACTATTTACTTTCTTCTCGGTCTTAAAAGGAGTATCAACGTCAACGACCTTGAAACTGAAAATTCCTGTCGGGCTCATCGAAAATTGTTGATTATTTCATGACGGAATGTCGTAGAACTTTTTTTTGTGCACAGATTGTAGGTGACATTATTTCCTACATTTTGGTGTAGTTTTAAGACAAGAACCTCCTATTGGTGCAAAGCCTATCCAAATTTTAGACAAAAAATGTCTGATTTGGCTAAACTGTCGATAGGCTTCAATACGTTTCGACATATTTGTATGGAAACTGCACTAAAATATCGGAAACAATGTCGCCTACAATCTGTACACAAAAAAAAGTTCTACGACATTCCGTCATGAAATAATCAACAATTTTCGATGCGCCCGACATGGATTTTCAGTTTTTCAGAATAGGGCCCTTAAACCGATTTTGGCTATTTTAGAATATAGCCAGTGTTAAGTACTTTGTAATATTTGTAAGTTGTTTGCATTAACAAAAGTAGACAAGACGAGGGCCCTTGCAAAAATGTTGGCAATTTCACAACAACTCCTTACGATGGAAGCAACGGAAAAGTTTGGCACTGGATTTCATTTTCACTATACTTTCACGAAACTGAATTTGGACTTAAGGACGTGCGAGTACGTGCGCCAGAAGTTGGGCTATAAGCTGAGGGTACAAATGCTGAAGTCGCATCGAAACGTCAAAAGAAAACCCCATGAATTTCTTGTTCCTTCTTGTCATTGAGGTCGCGTCCCAAAGACACACTAGATAACTGACGAAACGATTTGTAAATATTTTATTGAATAAACATATTTTGAGTTTGAGTTTCAGAAGACGTTTGTGGTGCGAGTCTCGAGCGAGCGAGCAAGTGGTGTTCCGTCGCTTCCGCGGATAAACCCCACAAGAACACACTAAGACTAAAGTGTATTGACATGGAAGTGCTACTAACATACTTCTAAGCTATCTATTAACAAATTCATTTTATTACAATCGTGGAGTAAGTGAGGGGAGGTTCTGTCCAGCAGTGGGGCACTGAATAATAAGATAATTACTATTATAATAATCGGCTACCCAATTCAATAAACAGTTCTGTTATAAACACAATATATTTACATTACATAATATTAATTAGGTAGGCATGTATAAAAGAATGGACAAAACCGTCGGCTACGAAAGGAAAATTAATCATTGCTAAATTACCCGAAATAGCTGCCTACCAGCAATCAGTTTTGCCTTGATTTATGGCATAATGAAAAGCAAATTGGATTACATTCAACAAATATTGTCCACAAAACCGGCTGAAAATAGCTCTCACATGTTTTCCAGTAATAAGATTTATCTTGTATTGGATTATTACATTTAAAATATTCCGTAAATTCATATATTTCAGACATATATTTGTTATTATATTTGGAATTCAATAGAGAATTAAATACGAGTATTATGAGCAAATTGTCCAATTACACATGAAATACTAGTACATATATAACCAGTAAATAAATATAAAACTGAATTAAGTACCTATCTATAGCAATGTATAAAAGTAAATACCTACCTAAAAGCAACGACTTAAACTCAGATATGATGTCCATCATTTAGGTTTCTACTTTTCTGTGCAGCTTTTCACTCGTTGCACACGCCAAGTCGTAAAACATGGGATGTTTTGATAAAGTGGACAATTTGGTTTAGTGGACATGATGATATAGTGGACTTTATGAGAGTAAAGGTTTGAAACATCCCAAAACCCCAAGTGTTAAATCGCGTCCCACATAAAACAAATCTCAACACTGGAACGGCCCAGTAAACATAATTTTCTAAGCAAAATACTATGTACAGTTTAATTTGCCCTTACCACAGACCCTTGTAACGGTGATGAAAACCGCGATCTTTAATTAAAACTTTACACAATACCTAGCCGTTGTTTTCATCTTTAACTTTTTGGTATTAAATAGTGAAGATTTTTTTCTGTTTTTGCTGTGTTGGAGTGAAATTAAACTCATTTTTCGGTTTAAAGGTCTCTGCATACGTATTTCTACATACAATAATCCAGTGCCAGGGATTACAAAAATCAGGGATTTTTGTATGTAAAACTTGACGTTACGTACGTTAAGTATGCAGATACCTTTAATCGCGTGATGTTCATTATGCCTAAACCGATTACGATAAAAATATAAGTCTTATGATAGCCGAAGTTCTGCAATAGACTTATCGCTAAAAGTACTCTCATTTCCCTATCGATTTCTTCCAGACAACCTTTGCACGGGGTCAGGACTTTGCTGGTAAAATCGGAGCACAACTGTATTGCTACAGAAACATGATTAAAATAAGCACATAATGAAATGATTGGATCCAAAGGTGGTTTTATAGCAAATCGTAAAGTTTGGTTTTATTTCTTTAGAGCTATGAATTTTTCCACCGAACACTATAAAACACGTCAAGGTATCTACTAAAACTAAGTTTAAAAATCCTCGCCGACGCATCGAATTACTGCTTAATAGAGTGATGCGTAAAGTTTTGTACACTGCATTGCGTAGTTTTCAGTTACCTACGAAATTCAGCAGGAAACAGGTAAAATTATATTTGAGAGAGAGCTAAGCTCATTGAAATCATTACGTGCTTGAAAAGGAAGTGGATTGTAAAATGTTTATTGCAAATTGAAACTTTGATATAGTCATTTCAATTTCCAATAGTAAGGACAAAAGAATACACATTCACATCCTTTAAGGCAGTGATTCCCAAAGTGGGGGGCGCGCCCCCCAGGGGGGGCGCAGAGACCTTTTCAGAGGGGCGCGGGCCACGCGGGATCGCTGAGAGAATGCATTCCAGACTGTTCGATATGATATGAATATTTGAAATTGACCCTTGCCAAATACCTTTTGTACCTTTTTTTTTTTTTTATTCAGACCTGATAATCTGGACTGCAGGACGGGGGGGCGCGGATTATTTTTTATGGTCGAAGGGGGGCGTGGCTCAAATAAGTTAGAGAACCCCTGCTTTAAGGGGACAGTCAACCTACTCTTTTCTCATTTTATTTTATTTTTATTTTTAGCCTATTTTGTCCCACTGCAGGGCAAAGGCCTCCCTCCCTTCTCTCTATTCAAACCGCTATTTAAAAAAGGACAGAAAACAGATCCAAATAACTATCGACCCATAACCTTAGTCCCTATATTGTCAAAAGTTTTTGAAAAGGCGATGCTTGTGAGGCTTAATGGTTTTATTGCTAAATACAATATTTTGGGAACTGAGCAATTTGGATTTAGGAAGGGTAGTTCCACGACACTTGCTTGTTTTAATATTGTGAGGCAAATTACGGAATCGTTAAATAAAAAGTGTCCCATCTTGGCAATATGTCTTGATAAGACCAAGGCTTTCGATTTCGTACATCACGGCAAATTATTGCACAAACTTGAACACTATGGCGTTAGGGGCCGAGCAAATGACTGGATTGAAAGCTATTTGAAAAATAGAAATCAGTTCACGGAAATATCTAGAGTTGAGACTGTCAACAAGAATAAGATAGTGAAAAATAGGTACCGATCGGAACCACTTATAAACAATACAGGAGTCCCACAGGGCAGTATTTTGGGTCCTCTGCTTTTCCTCTTATATATTAATGACCTTCCGAAAGCTACTTATCATCGTTGCATTTTATATGCTGATGATACCACAATTTTAGTAGAATGTAAAGATAAAAACAAAGCGGAAAATGTGGTGACTGATGCTCTGAATGACGTAAACAATTGGATGATAAACAATAACTTAATAATTAATGTAAATAAAACGAAAATAATTCAATTTCTTTCTTATAACTCTAGACCATTACCTATTGACATTTATTTTAATAAAGAAATCATAGAGCAGGTTGATAATTTTAAATTCCTCGGTTTAATTCTGGACAGAAACCTTAATTGGAAGGTGCATATTGATAACCTATGCCAAAATCTTGAGCGTTTTGTGTTCGCATTAAAGCAAATAAGGCAAACTGTATCTAGGGAGGCGGCACTGATGGCCTATCACGGGCATGTGTCATCGCTCCTGAACTATGGTTTGCTACTTTGGGGCAACTCGGTTGACGCAATTAGGGTGTTTAAATTGCAAAAGCGATGCATTAGAGTGATAAATAAAGCTTGGTTCTTAGATAGTTGTGTACCACTTTTCAAATCATGCAAAGTTCTTCCATTACCGTGTTTGTTTATTAGGGAAGTGTGCCTATTTGTAAAAAAAAACATGAACTATTTTAACAAATACACAGACGTCCGTTCTCGGCAAAAAAGAGGCAAATTCTCAGACATGATTTTCCAACCTCGCTGCCAGAAAGATATCTATAAAAAAAATGCTTATAATATGTGTATTTCTTTCTATAATTTTTTACCCCGCGACCTCAAAGCTCTAGAAGGAAATAATTTTAAGAGAGAATTGTTTAACTGGCTTCTCCATCATTGTTTTTATGACGAAAAGGAATACAAGGATTTCTGTGTTAAAAATAGAGATAAGTGACATTTTGGGAATATTGTTTATTTTGCTATACCTAAATTTATTTTTTGTTTGTTTAAATTAAATTCATAGTGACGGAAATATTTGCACGTCTGCTTGCAGACTGAATACATGTTCTATGTACTATACCATAAGATCTTTATGTATTGTATTCTAGCAAATAAATGATTTTATCTTTATCTTTATCTTTATCTTTATCTCTTCCCTGTCCAGTGCTAGTTGGGCCCGTCCCTATTGTGCGAGTCCTCTCCTTTTCTCCATACATTAGAAAAAATATGTTTATGCCATAGGTCCTATATCAGCCATGACCATGCCCCTACGTTTTGATTTCTTTCATTTTCAAATTTTTCCGATATTTATTTCTATTTAATTAAAAAGATAAAAAAAAAAACAAAAAAACGTAGTCATGGCAGATATAGGTTTTATGGCATAAACATATTTGCTGTAATATCTTTATCCAGGGAGGAAACAATCGAATACGTTTGTATGTAGAAAGAGTAGGTAGACTGTCCTCTTAAGGGGCGTCCATAAATTACGTGAGGTGTTTTTTGAAATTTTCTCTCTCCCCCCCTGGTGAGATGTCTAGAGATTTTATTCAACCCCCTCCCCCATCCTCCAATCTCACGTGATATTTTTCAAAATGTGGGTTTCTTACGTAAACGCGTTGGATTGTTATTGTAAAAAGAAAAAAAAAATGCAGTAGTAGCCGGAGCAGTAAAATACAGCTCCGGTAGCAGAATTTTTTTCAGTGTGTACAATCTGGATTAAATGGACCAAAATAGTATATTTTTTTTGTTTCAATCAGAAAAAAAATTGCGTGATATTTGCCGAAACCCAACGTAAGATTAGATGAGATTTGACTCGACCCCCTCCCCCCCTTAAACATCTCATGTAATTTATGGACGCAGTAAAAACGTAAACGTAAACGTAGTAAAAATACATGACACACTTCCACAAACTGATTTCAAATGAAACACTCAAATAAATAGATAACCAATAATAACCATATACACGGGGCCGAATTCCCAGTCATATCCAGTAAGTCGATGCAATAAGGCTGCAAATCTGACTGGCTAATAAAGCACTTAAAAAGGAAGGCCTGTTCACACGATGCTTTATTTACTGGCCTACGGGATCGCATGAATAGCATGACGCGGTGACAATTCCACTAATAGTCAGTAAAAAGGTTACGTGCGAACATAAAATTCGTATAGGTCATAAATAAGAGGTATTATTTAACCAACAACCAGTGATACGAGTAGAGAGTAGTTTTTTGATTTTTCGTGGCTACAAAAGTTGAGAGTAAATAACATTGAGTAGAAGAAGCATTGTAACTGAAAGCGAAAAAGACAGCTGTCGAATTTTAGTATCATTTGGGTGTCATCTTCAAGGCGCTTCTATGGTATCATTTTTTTGCCAACAACAGCTGGTTTATGAACCAAATAACATTCCACTGATCAACTAAACACTCGAATCTCAAAATTATGTTTATTTAGTATGATGAAAGATCATTTTGAAACGTCAGTAATCTAGTGTGCTTGGGAACGCGACCTCCAATGAGAAAAAGACACAAGAAACTTTTTTTTGCAGTGTTCATGTGATTCACGTTATTATGCAAGAATGTGCCGCTTACGGTGGTACGGTCACGTTTTACGAAAACCGACTAGTTACGTGGGGAACAAATGTCTTGCAATGGCGCCTCCGCCCGGCCGCGGCAGATTGGGAAGACACAAGAAGTGCTGGCTTGACGTCGTAAGATCGGATATGTGTGCAAATGGCCTCACTACGCGGGATGCCGAAGATCGTTCGAATTGGAGACGTAGAAGTAGGAAAGCGGAAACCGGGCTTTCGAGAGGGATGCAACCGGGAACATCGCTCGGATGATGATTCACATTATCGCATATTTACTATTGAACTATAATAGAACTGGAGCAATAAACTACACTATAATACTGATCTAATAGTTCTTCGATAAACCTTAAATCTGCTATTTCAGTTCAGTCAAGCAAGACAATTAGCAAGTCAAATTGTCGCAGATTGTTTTTATTTGAAATGAATCACTTTGCAATTTGCAACAGTCGACTAACTCTAATGTATTTCGAAATCAAATAAACATTATTTATTTGACTTAGTTTTGTATCGAAGAAGAAATTGGGCTGTACAGTTCCGCAAAATAAAACGATAATCAATATACCGGCTTTTGATCGCGTTTTCGATATTTATTTTTTAATTAACTCTACAACGTTTTAAGTAAGTGTGATTGGGAATGAGTGGGCAATGTTAAACCCACACTACTTTTGTATATTGTTTTTTCAATATCGTACTTAATAACAGTAGTAAAATTCCATCTACTTAAGGTGAAGCATTGATAAACTAAAAACTAGCTGTAAAAACTAAAAATAAACTGTAAGCCCCAAAGCAGTATTTCTCGTTATCAATTACTGAGAGATTAGAGAGGTTTTCGTTCTAATTAAATAGACTTTACAACGGATTTATTTTGAAAATAATAACTATCAGATTGCTCAAATATTCAGCACAAATTATTAGGAAAACAGACCAATATAATTTTAATACTGTGTTGTTTTGATCAATTAACTATTTTTAATAAGTCATTTTATGAATAATCTATCACCCGCGACATCGTCCACCTATTTTTTTTGAAAATATAATAAAGCCTCAATAAATGGACTATCCAACACTGAAATAATTTTCAAATTGGACCAGCGGTTCCTAAGATCAGCGCGTTCGAACAAACAAACAAACTCTTTTGATTTATACTATTAGTATAGATATTGCCAATTAGGTAAAACTGGTAATAACCAATATGAAGTGCAGATTACTACTGATCAATACAGAAAAACGGGGCAAGTGCGACACTCGCGCACAAAGGGTTCCGTACCACTATCACAATTGGATACGGAACCCTAAAATGGTTTACAACAACCAATTTTTAAATTTTATAGGAAAATATGAAATATTTATCTTCGATTCTACTCCCATCAAACGACCGAATCACTCAATAAAAAAAAAAAAACCTTGGCACAAAGAAAATCTGAAACTTATAAGAAACTCTTTGGTAAG
This sequence comes from Idaea biselata, assembly GCA_958496205.1. Taxonomy (NCBI): domain Eukaryota; kingdom Metazoa; phylum Arthropoda; class Insecta; order Lepidoptera; family Geometridae; genus Idaea; species Idaea biselata. The sequence goes on from OY292404.1 coordinate 18,820,177, forward strand.
TAAGGCAGACTGGTATATTTGACAGATAGGGCAGCCATTTTGAATTCCATGACCAACTCGATTTGTCCTGACCAATCAGAAGCGACCTCACATTGAACTAAACTCCTTGTTATTTTTGAAACACGTTTGTTGTATGGGAGCCCCTTTTAAATAATTGTTTTATTTTGTTTTTAGTATTTGTTTTTGTAGCGGCAACCGAAATACATCTTCTGTGAAAATTTCAACCTTCTAGCTATTACGGTTCATGAGATACAGCCTGGTGACAGACGGACAGACGGACGGACGGACGGACGGACGGACGGACAGACAGACAGACAGACAGACAGACAGACAGACAGACAGCGAAGTCTCAGTAATAGGGTCCCGTTTTTACCTTAAGGTACGGAACCCTAAAAAACCAAAGACCTACATCGCGTTTTGTTGTAAAATGAAAATCTCTGTTTATTACGAGTTCTTTAAATTATAATTGTTTCTGTGTTCTAAAAGTTAACTAATCGTGTAAACAAAACTACCAAAATGACGGCAAAAGAAGTATAAATGAAATACTAAAATATGGTTTCCGTATGTTTTGTAATTACTGAGATATATTGACAGACATCCATTAGGTATACAAATTCTTTTTAAGTCGTGCTCTTAAGATTTTATAACACAGCTAGCTTACACAAAAGAAAAAGTTGCAGGAGTTGTCTTAGATATTAAACAATTTTTTCAGTTTTAATCGCGTGTTTAATTCTTTTAGCATGTCCCAACGCTCAACGTTTCGAGACCTTTAAAGGTCTCTTATTCAGGATTGAGTTGTAAAGGTCTCGAAAAGCTGAGCGTTGAAACAATAGGTACTACTAAAGGTAATAAAAACCACGCCGAAACCGAAAAATGAGTTAAATTTCTATGCAACATCGCGAAAACAGAAGAATAATTTAGGAGTTGTCTTTACAAAGATATTTATCTTACGCTACAGATAGGTATCTACATTGCATTATATATTAATGTATAACAACAACCTACCAACCAAATCTATGAAAATACGACCGCACAGGGACTAGAATGAACAAAACTACGGAAGAGCGATAAATAAATGCGACACCATAAAAGTCGTACAGAATACAAAGCTGAATTTTTAAACTGGAAACACAAAACCGAAAATGTACCATCGGGGGGCACTAAATCGTGCATCGAGAGGACATTAATGTGTCGATCGAGAGTACTACATAACCTGCATATGTACTACATTATGTAGTACCTATGCAGAAAACCAAGCATTAAGAAGGTGGGTACTGTTACCATTTCCATACAAACATAAAACCAAAATAGAATTATGAAAAAAATAGTTTCCTACCCTAATATCGGTATTATTCGGATTAAGATTTTACTTTTACAGGGCCCCCACCACAAGGTTTTCCAAAATATTCATTCGAAATGAAATAAAACGAAGATACATTTTGTTCATTTTTACAGCGTAAATTACTTTTTATTGGGAATAATATAAAACAACGAGATGTAAATCAGATGTAAACTAGTAATTTACGCTGGAAAAATGAACAAAATGTAGCTCCGTTTTATTTCATTTCGGATGAATATTTTGGAAAACCTTGTGGTGGGTTTTCCAAAATATTCATACTATAAAAATAAAATCTTAATCCGAATAATACTGATATTAAGGTAGAAAACTAAATTTTTTATAATTCTATTTTGGTATTATGTTTGTATGGAAATGGTAACAGTACCCACCTTCTTAATACGGACTATGTAAAGACACTGTATACAGATTTTCGCATCAAACTGTTCGAATTTATACTGATAAATTGCAATCATGCATGCAGGCCTCTTTATTACTGAATTAGACCATGATTCCTTGAGCTCTCTAGGACCTAGATAGAGAAAGAGAAACATGGCCTATTAGTTAATTGTTCACCTAAAGCCTTATTAATAAACGCGGAGCGGTGAAAGAACTTGCTTTGTCTTTTTCCGTGGCAAAAACTTCTAAAGTTGACAGACAGAAACAAAAGGTAGTAAATAAAAAAGAATCACTAGATCGCCTTTAGCGTTTACTGGGTATTTCTCCAGTCTTAAAATTCCAAAGACGTGGTTGCACTACAGGAGCCAGAATTTGTCTTGGAAGCCGACAGTATCGGTAGCAGTTACAAATCAGATTAAAGTCACTTGTATTGTACAAGCTAGACATTTTGTTTGATTGCAGTTAAGCTTCCAGCTGGTGTTTGTGCTACAAGGCAAAACTACGAATAAAACTCGGATGTTATTTTAGAATCGAACATTTTTGAAGTGAATTTTGGATATTATGTTGGTCTTTAGGGATGTTATGTTGGTCGTTAAGAATTTTGGATATTATGTTGGCCTAACGGTCAAATACAGAAACGCGGCTCAAAATTTGAATTCTACTTAAACAATTAAGCGACTCTTAAACTCAAAAAATTCCCATACTAATTTAGAAACTGCTCAATTATTTAAGTACTTATTCCCTAAAATTTTACGTTACCTTATTCAGCTGTAAGTAACGTAAAATGAGAACAAAAATTTCCATAACGGAAAATACGTTTTTTTGTGTGGGTCGTAAACGACCTCTTGTCGTAAGGTCTTAAAATGCTACTAATATTATAAATGTGAAAGTTTGTATGGATGTTTGGCTGTTTGTTACTCTTTCACGCAAAAACTACTGAACCGATTGCGATGAAACTTGGAATATAGATAGCTGGACACCTAGAATAACACATAGGCTACTTTTTGTCCCGTAATTCCCGCGGGATCGGGACTTACGCGGGTGAAACCGCAAGGCGCAGCTAGTATTTCATATTTAAAATAACAGACCGAATCATGCAGGTACTATTGTCAAAAGGATAATCATAAAATTCCATTTCACAGTTAAAAGAAAAAAAGCTTAAAGAGCATAAAATTCCATTTCACAGTTAAAAGAAAAAAAGCTTAAAGAGCAAGGCATTAAAGCATAACAGCAAATTGCAACACAATTCAAAGCAAACTGAATTACTAAGCAAACATCGCAGACACGAAGCCTTTGAAATAATCCAAATAAGTGAGAACACCAAGTATAAACTCGCGTATTACGAACGGTTTACAGACAGACAAAGGTTCAAATGAAAGTTCCTAGTATTGTGCGAATACGTTTCCTTGTTACGGTCTGGTTGCGAAGAAAAGCCTTCGGTCATCGGCCTGTATCATGTACTGTCACAAACACAATTGTCTGCATAATTATTGTTTTACAGCTTCGCTTTGTCCACGCCGCTAGCGCCGCGCAGTCCCACAGTATTATTATTTACTTGGATTCCATTGAGGTAAACAACCCTAAGTGCAGCCACTTTAACATCCAGTTATAGTGGCCGGCAGATTCGTTGAAAAAAATGGCGGATGCTCAAAAGTCGATTTTTCATAAAATGTACTGCGCGAACTTTCCCCTTCCACGTCAAAATTTTTCAACTTATCTGCCAGCCACTGTACGATTTGCAAATAACTGCGTTTAAAGTAAAATAAAATATAATTACAATGACCATTAAAGACACGAATCAATAAAATTGTAACGAAAAGATAATTTAAGAGACAATTAGGAACTATTCAGATCTCTACTTAAGTACACTACTTGAATACGAACTTGAATTATTAATTTGTTTTACTTACTTAAAGATAAATTTCTTTTGAAAACGATGTGTCCGAAAATGTTTAATAGGATTTTTAATCTCTACATTAAATTAACATACGCACATACGCATCATTAGGTAGGTACATTATTTTGCATGAAAGAAAAACAATATTCGAAAAACGTTGTCTATTGAGTTTACAACTACTAACATTTTTATTTGTACTTATACCTACTGAGTATTATGAAAAAAGAGAAAACATAAATAAGTAAAATTAATATTATGACGACGTCAGACAATTTTCCCGACTGTACCTAGAAAGAAATTTGTTTTTCTACTCACGATAAAATGTAACGGTAACTTACGTTATTTCCCGACCATTAACTTTTGTTTTTATACCATTAATGAACCGAGATTATAGTATAAGTGGTTTTATAGAGATACGCAATAATTTTATTATTATTACATTAGCCGGAATTGTCCCACTGCTGGGCAAAGGCCTACCTCCAAGTCTTCCATTTGGGTCTATTTTGGGCTAAGCTTCGCCACTCAGGCTTAAATTTGTCGATCTCGTCTCGCCATCTCCACTTCGGTCTCCCGAGTCGTATCTTGCCTTGCTATTAAAATGAGTTTTAGGCCAGACCTGGTTTAAACCATGATTTAGGCATAGTAAATCATGGAAATATTTTAAAGCCCAGTGCAGGCTTAAGCACTCGAAATAGAATATTATAGTAAATCATGGTTTAAACCAGGTCTGGCACTTAAAACTCATTTTATAATAGCATGGTTGGAGTTTGGGATCTAGTCAGTAGTGGCTTTAATAAGCCGTAATAACTTACGCCAATAGAAAAACCTAATAATGATGATGATAAATTGTAACCCAGAAAAATTAAAACGAAAACAATGACTGAAACAATAACAATAATAAAACTTGTGGGAATTGTCCACAAAAACACTTCAACGACGAAGTTTCAGGTAGCAACGGACCAACATTTCGAATTCACATTTGAGAGCATGTTATTTTTTTACACGAAATTTCATTTTGTGTAAACCACGAAAGGGTTGAAAGTTGTAAAACTCGAGGAAACATACCTACCAGTGGTAATGGGAAACATATTTTATGAGAGCTTTTATGCTTCAAATGTAGAGGATGTATAAGGAATGCATACAATCTCTCCGCGTATGAAATTCCTGCGCTACATTAAAAAGGGATTGTGAATGTGTTTAGCATTCAATCTTGCAAGAGTATGAATAAATAAATTTTAGATTTTTCTTCGGTTTCCTCGATGCTGACATGAAATTAAACTCATATTTAGGTTCATCATCCGAGCGTTGTTCCCGGTTGCATCTCTCTCGAGAGCCCGGGGTCCGCTTTCCTACTTTTACGTCTCCACTTCGCACGATCTTCGGCATCCCATGTGGTGAGGCCATTTGCACACATATCCGATCTTACAACGTCAAGCCAGCACTTCTTGGGTCTTCCCAATCTGCCGCGGCCGAGCGGAGGCGCCATAGCAAGACATTTGTTTCCCACGTAACTAGCCGGTTTTCGTAGAACGTGGCCGTACCACCGTAGGCGGCATTCTTGCAGTTTGTCTGCAATGTCTCGGACATGAAGGCTGCCCCTGATTTAGGTTAAAATCGCAATACTTTTATTCTATTAGGCGGGTGAAAAATCAACGCCTGACGTAAAGAAGGTGTGCAAAAAATGACTATCTAATTTTGTTTTGGCCCGATTGGAACTTAATGTATGGAAGCAAAACAGTGAAACAATTGAATGTGTGGCCCGTTTGTGCATAAGCCAATATAAAGACCTCAAAACGTCGCGTCGGGCTTTTTTATTCTGAAAGGCCAAGGCAGGGGCCTAATTATGTTAAGCAGTCATAGTGATGATAATTAATTATGGGTCATTCACACGAAGCCGGTGTCCAGATCATTACAGTAAGCCAGTGAAAAGGCATCATGGATCCTTTTTTACTGTCTTACTGGCCTTACAGGCTTACAGCTAGTGAAATGGGTGTGAATGAACCCTTATTACTAAAAGCCTACAATTTAATATTACAACAAAGTATTTATTTAGGGACACCGAAAAATTTCCAAAGAAGTTTAATGTAGCAACAAGCTTATAAACTTGATTAATGGTCTCGACTTGGTGAAGTAACTTGGGCATATTAAAGTTAACGGTTACAAACGAAAGGACGGAGTTTAACACTTTCACGGACGAATACCCTCTCCATACTGTTTCAGAATGTTTCAAGCTTCAGTTCATTACTCTCTAGATACAGTCTTTCCCAAACTATAGTCGCGTGCGACCTATGGGTGGTGGGCTATAAGGTGGGGGCCCTGAAACTTATTCATAAACTTATGGATTGCACGTCGATATCTACCAATAGTTTTTGGGTCAAAAGACGCAAGGATTAGGGATATAAGAATTCGCTAATTTCATCTATCGGCTCATAGTTATCAGGAAAAAGTCTTCTATAGAACAGTGTTTTGAAATGACAGAGGAAAGCCAATCAGATGTAATACCTCGCCAGACGCGACGAGACGTGGCGGTTTCTTAGGAAGTAGGTGGTACCTATTATTAATTACAAATGGTGGGTACGGTAGGTCCCCAAACAATGATTTTTAAGATAGGTCTCGCGGTTGCCCAGACAACTTTGGCAACCACTGCTCTATACAAATCATTTACATACATATTAAATAAAAAAAACAGTTAAATGTATTTGTAAAATTAAACAATAATAGAACAGCAAAGTACATTATGTATATGTTCAACTTTCAATGTGAAGTGGCGTTCAACTGAAATTGCTTACTTTTGAAATAACATTAGTCATAGAGCGTGGGTTCAGGGGTCATCGAAATTTAAATACAACAAACCGATAAGCTAGTGTGAAGAAAAAACATTTAAAATCATTTGTATTAGGTAAATTATTGTTTTATAGCTATGGCACCACATTCGCGGTAGGTATGCGTAAATCTTAAAACCAGGGTGTCCCAGAATTGTGATGGTTACTCATTTAAAAAAAGTTGTGTCAATTTTGTTTCTACATAGATTTTTCTTCTGTTTTCGCCATGTTGGATTGAAATTGCACTCACCTTTCAGTATCAATCGCGTGGTGTTACTTTTAACAGTTAATTACTTTTAGCATTGTTTCAATATTCAACGTTTCGAAACCTTTGCAGGTCTCTCTATTTAGTCAATCCTAAAAGTAGACAAACACCACGCGATTAAAACCTAAAAATGAGTTTAATTTAATGTTTCTACGTGTTCTACATGTTTGCATTTTCAGTGGTCCAAGGGTGCCCGAATACGTAATAACATTAACTAATGACAGTTACTCCCCAGTTACAACCCCTTACTCCGAATGTAGGTCCTAACGACCAATGAAAACAAGCCGTATGATCTAGTGAAGAAACAGGTACCCTATTCTAAAATATCTCATATTTTAATATCAACAGTATCGGCAGTATCCACAAAGTAATCAGGTAATATAAGCATTATTTATTTGATGCTGACACACTAGGTAGAAACCGTTTAGTTTAGCAAACGTTTAGTTTCAGAATATAAAATCTCAACTATACATTTTACCACATATGTAAACATAAAGATATTATAAACAACCAGCGGGACCGAGAGAACATTTAAAAATAAGCCCATCATGAAAACCTATGAATAAGTTCAATTATGAGTATGACCCTATTCTGAGAATCACACTATTATTACACCAGTATTACACTATTCTGAGAAGTAAATACTTAGGTCATAATGCGATGAACACTAGAATAACTAAATCTAAGCAAAAATCATCTTGTGTTAGAGACTCTCTTGTTCGACCTGCGCAATCGAAGAAAATACTATTTATACGTAAAATAATTTATACAAGTTTAACAGAAACCAGTCTAATAATTAATTTAGTTTTCTTTGAATTTAATCATTTATTTGAGATGAAATAAATGTTTATTTTAAACCAGCCTATAACCTAGAATAATAGTTGGTAGGTACTACATACATACGTGACTGAATTTCAAATAGGTAGAGGTAGTACAGTTTTGTTACCAGTTCAGATGTTTTCTTTATCCCACTACAACATAAATATCTTTGTATTGTGATGATCGGTAACGGAGTTCAATAGCATAGGGTCATCGACAATACAACATCGACTCGTAAATATGAAATTTAATTTCGACATTTGAATATACGCAATCCGCAAATGTCTAGACATTAAAGATGCAATTACTTCAAGGGGAAGTCCAACTCTTTGCTCTGAAAGCGGTATGACTACTGACTAGCCTTTGAGGCTGCCTCCTAAAGAAATCACTATAAATGCAAATTTAGCATGCAATTATACTATCGTAAACTTTTTTATTTGACGGTGAACATAAGTACTTTAGTGTTTTTACGAAGAACTACTTTTAAATTAATGAGCAATATAATATATCCGGAGTTACTAATTAAATTAATTAATTTCTTAATGTTTCAAAGAAAACGTGATCTATTTCTATAAAATGTTTTGTTCTTAGTGACTGACTGACTGACTGATCAACGCTCAGCCTAAACCGCTGACAGTAGAGAAATTAAGTTTGAAGAGTGTGTTCTTGTATGGATACAATGGCCTCAAGTACCTAATTCAATCACAACTGCCATAAGCAGATGGACTGAACAAATTTGCTAATTCCAAACTGAACAGGTATCTAAGTTTGTTCAGTCCATCCGGTCATGGCACTTGTGTGTGATTGAATTACTTGCCTCTGCATGTTTTGATTGGAGCCTTTAAAAGGGGTTCATTGAAAGCGCCCGACTAATTGCTGCAGAAATTTGTTACTGTAACAATAAATATAAAGTTTTTAAACTACTCATGAAACGATTGGAACTCATAATTTTATATTTACCTACTCGGGTCTTAATCATGTGATTTTTACTTTTTCATTTTATAACTTTCTTACCTCGACGCGACGTTTGAATCATGTTACAATTACAATGGACTTGGTCCCCTCGCAACCATAGCGCGTAGTTAAAAAATCAAGGAAAAAATAATAATATATTAAATATTATCTACTTCGTCAAAATTAATCGGCTCATCGCAGATAGCATTTTCTACATGAGACACCTGATGGGAAGCAACGGTGAGAATTTGGCATGCCTTGCTTCGAAGAACTCGCTGTAAAGCTTATTTACCTACTTGTCATATTTTTTTTCTTAATTTGTCGCTACCATTTCTAATTAGAAAGTGTTCTAATTGTGCAACACGAAGCGACGTCCGCGCTTTATTTTTTATTGGTCAAATGAAAAGAACTACAGATGGTTAAACAGAGAAAGAAAAACAAAACAGAACATAAACAAATAGAATTTTCTAATATTTAGTTCAATCGAACGTTCTGTTTTGTTCTCTAATTAAATTAGAAAAAAATAGCAAAGACTTTTAACAAGCACTATTGCGGCACAAAACGGTGTTTATGAAAAGCTTCCCTTTTGTAGGTAATATTCGATAAATATTGTAGTAATGAAAGAAACGTCTGAGGGAAAACAAACTATGATATCATTGTTCCTTCATCTCCTGGAGAAAATGGCTGTACAGTCACGCAATCTTACTTACATTACATAGACAATTAGGCACACGTATGCCTATTCATATCGTTTACAGAATCACGTAGTAAATTCACACGTATTCTGTGTGATTGTATCAATATTTTTCTAGGGTATCGCATAATTGTGTAGGTGGTTTTGATATTTTGGTTTTGACCTATACTCAGTCTTAGAATCTTAGATCAAAAATGCGACATAAGCAGGAACTGCGTGTCAAGGAGATGAAGATGCTGCGCTGGATGTGTGGAGTGAAGCGAAAAGGCGGGTCAGAAACTCCCACATCAGAGGCAGTCCTTCTTGTCCGAGACATTGCAGATAATTTGCAAGAATCCAAGCAGATATGCGTGCAAATGACCTCACATCGTGCGAAGTGGAGACTTAAAAGTAGGAAAGCGGACCCCGGGTTTCCGAGAGGGATGAAACCGGGAACATAACTCGGATGATGATGATTCTGAGACAGAATATAGGTGTGTTGCTGTTTATTACGTCAATAGGAGGGAATCTCAGCGCACACGTCATGAGACGTCTCTCGCAAATTACACGAAGCGTCAAAGGACCCGTGTAACAAAGTTAGAAACTACGACTACATGACAAATCAATTGTTATTTCAGAGCGTTATTAGAGTAGTAGTAGAACTATTGGAGTAGTAGGAGCTGAGAGTAAACCATTAAAATGTTTATTTCTTTAAACTTTTCTTCTAGCGATCCCCTGGGGCCCATTAGGTAGTGTATTGTTATTACGTCAATAGGAGAGAATCTCAGTGCACAAGTCACGAGTCGTCTCTCACAAATGACTCGAAGCGTCAAAGAACCCGTGTAACAAAGTTACAAACTACGACTACATGACAAATCAATCGTTATTTCAGAGCGTTATTGGAGTAGAATATACGTGCTGCCAACGTGATCTGGGTAGACAAATGCTGACTCAATCGTGTCAATAAAAAGGCTATTTTTGGGACAAATGTTTCGACCGCATCGTTTTCTCTAAGAGGAATCGTTTTTGGGACACTAGCTGCGCCCCGCGGTTTTACCCGCATAAGTCCCGATATTGGGATAAAAAGTAAAAAAGCCTATGTGGTAAACCAGATGTCAAGCTGCATACCAAGTTTCATTGTAATCGGTTTAGTGGTTTTTTGCGTGAAGGAGTAACAAACATAGTCGTTTACTTACTTACACACAATCTTATAATATAGTTTTGGCGCAGTAGACATGATAGAAATTAACCCTTGTTACGTGACAACCTCTGCAACAACTGATCTACATATAGTTAGCGCTCCCAAAGTATCCAATGCTAAGGCATAAATGGAGGGGTCCGCTATACCGTCAGGTCACGTGACAGTGGCACTCTTCGTTTCCATATATTATGAGGGAGAAGCGCCGTCTATCCAGATTTTGGTCTGTAATAGGCTTACAATTAGTATGTAAGCCTATTACAGACCATAGTCTAGTATAGTTACTAGACTACCTTGCCTCGAAACTCACACCATGTGAAAGGAGTTTTATTCGAATCTTAACAAGTTTAAAAACTTTTAGTTGTTCTAATGATGAACAACGTTGTGTGACTCGCGACCTAACTTTCATTGCAGACAATCTACTCGAAACTTTGTGTGTTGGTTTTAAGGGTTGATATAAAATACGTGTGTCATAAATACAGGTCAGACTGCAATGCAGAAGGTTGCAGGTTCGATTCCAGCAGGGTGCAAGTAGGTATAATATAGGCTTTTAAGTAAATATTTGTTTCTAGTCTGGGTGTTTTCTATGTAATAGAAATAGAAATCATTTATTGTTCATAACTATGTACATCAGCAGATAAAAGTGCTATAAGGTAGGTAGGTGCTGGTAGGTGCTGTAGGTACCTATCATATGTAAAGTTTTTACAAAAAAAAGTACTTATAATATGTAGTGTAGGTATTTGTTGTCTAGCACACATAGTACAAGCCTAGTGCTTAGTCTGGGGATAAAGCATCATATTTTGTTATTCTTTTCTTATCACTCGGTAAGCGACAAGGTCTAAGACATAGCACACTGACCTAGAATACAATTTCACGGCAGTGGAACAATTTTCGACTTAGTGTGGGACAACTGGAGTTAATTACCTCGAAAATGAATAATATAGACAACCCTACTTCTTAGAAACAAAATTGTACAAGTTCTACCTACAATGCAACAGTACTGAACAGAGGGGTGCTAATATGACCAGACAAGAAACAAATGCAGATCATACCTACATTTTTTGCAACCTGGATATTCTTTTAACTGGTCACTTTGCAACCTGTACATTCTGCGACCTAGACATTCTGAGAATTTGATATTTTGCACCCACTGGACATCTTGTAACTTGGACAATCTGCACCTAAACGATTATTTCTTTTCCATAGTAGAAACATAAGTCACAATCTCAAAAGGCGGGTTTCGCTCCCAACTATTAAGCCGAACTTAAATAAACTTTCTTAATTGAAAGAAGTTTCACAAAAGACCGAGACGACAAAGTTTAATAAAAACTGAATAAATAAACAGATTTAAAAATAGCAGCTGTTAACTTTCCATTAATATTATTTTCCCAGTTAAATCACCAAGAACTCTTTCAGACTACAGACTCTGGGTTGGGTAATAGTTTTGTCTATACGTTTGTTCATCTAAACATTATTTCTTAAAGTGACACACTTAGGAAATACTGGCTTTGAAGAAATGCTTTAAAGAAAATTCGAGTCCCGCCGGGTAGTAGGTACCCGGCTACTGCCCGCTAACCCGCGACTACTGGTAATCCGAATCAACGCGATAGCGAAATAAGGAAGGCTTGAAAGAGATCGCTTTAACCCAACAGCTGCCTTAGGTATGTGTGGCACACGTATGTGTGCAACCGTAAAACAAAGAGCAGCTAATGTTATGACCCATGTTTATGAAATAAATATGAATATGAATATGAATGTGTGCGATAAGGCCGCCCTTTTTTCCACCTAGTTCTTAGATGGTTCATGTTATTTTGTTTTTATTTGTAACTTTTGTGGTGTGTACAATTAAGAATTAATCAATTAATCAAAGCATCTCCTCCTCTGGTTTCCAGTATAAACCCAAAACAAGCTCTAAGTACATAAATCTCATGGTTTCAAAAAAAATCGTTTGCTAGATGATTTTTTAAAAAAAAAATTAATTCTTAATCTATAAAAAATCTGAAACGGCTCTTAAATAAATTGTCTCTTAGATAACATAATTAAAAAGAAAACATTCAATGACCGAAAACAGTTTAAAAGTTCGAAACTTTTAAACTTCTCATTTTAAGTGACTTGCAACTTTAAGATTACAAGAACACGAATGATTGATAAGCTTGATAAGACGTGCTAAAAGCTTTCATAACAAATAGAGATGGGCCGACTATGGGTTTTGCCGACTAGCAGACTAGCCGACTAGTCGGATTTGCAAATCATTATAATTCGGAGATATTATGGATGTTCCGTTTTCGAAATAAATAGAATTGAGCTAATTCAGGTTGAAACCTTTAAGGTTCTGATTCAAGAATAGAATAGAGTAGAAAATATTTATTGACAGCACACACAACACACAAAAGCAACACTATAGAACAAAAGAGTTAAAAAACCCGGTACCCGGGTTAACCCGTTAATACACCCTGGTTGTGACGTGTTTGTTTACGTTTTTTATGACTATCCATATTCTAGCTGTATTACTAATTCGATACATGTTGGTATTTTCTGTATTTTATATCTTATTGAATACGTTTTGATTGAGATTACTATAGATGTTGGTTTTATTTCATAATTGTCAGTTCACGACTAGTCGGCACAATTTGCCGAATAGCGGTATAGCTGCCGACTAGTCGGCGCATCACTAATAACAAACATTAATAAAGATTGACAACAGAAATATTGAAGGCCACAGAAGGAACCCCAATAATCGGCTAATGCGGTCTGTTTGCCGAGATCAGCATTATTTTCATACGTATTTCCCTTTTCCATCATAATTGACTTTGATTTATATTAACGATTAGGAAGAGAAATTATCGGTAATGTAATAATCTAATATTTGTAATGGCGTATTATTATGTATCATGAGATTTCCTTTTCCCTTTACCGAATAACCTAAATAGAAAACTGTATCTACTAAGCTTAGGTACAAACAGGTTACAGTGCTAAATATTATTTAAATTTAGTATTTTCAACAACATACTGAAACATGAGAAATATTAGATACATTTGCCCGGGACTTCATCGCGTATTATTATTTATTTTCTTACCTCGACGTTCAGTCCCCTCGCGATCAAGACCATTGTAACATGGTTAGGTAAGAAAATAAATAATAATACACGATTAAGACCCGGGAAACTGTAACTAAGTATGTAAACAAATCATGTAAATTTAAAAAGTTTATAAGAAATATGAATTAGAATACTAACCTGCCGTTCTGTGGGTGGGGTGATGCGACTTTCTGGCCTTGCACAAGGAACAGCGACCCTCGGTCCGCATCGAGAAGTATCGACACATTTTGAAGAATCTTGTGACACAACACTCGGACTTCCAACTCGTTGCAAATGTCTTTCACCTGAAACAAACAACATTGTTTTAGTTTATCACAAGACAAGATAGGTAACCTTGGAAACCACCATTGATATATTAACCAGATACGATGGAGTGCACCAAACTTAGAATATATAATGGAATTAAAGACATTTTTCGGTTTTAATCGCGTTGTGTTTATTACTTTTAGCATTGTTTCAACGCTCAGCGTTTCGAGACCTTTACAGGTCCCTTCTTCAGGATTGACTGAGATGAAAAACTCGCGAGTGTAGACGTGTGTGTATTTGTGGGTGTAAATTGTGGGATATCAATAAATGTAATTTCGTTATGGCCTATTCGTTAAAAGAATATAGGTTTTATTGTAAGAACTAAGAGTCTAATATTCAACATTTTTTTCGGTTATAAATCGCGTGGTGTTTATTACTTTTAGCATTGTTTCAATGCTCAACGTTTCGAGACCTTTACAGGTTCCTTCATCAGGTAAATCCTGAAAAAGGGAACATGCAAAGGTCTCGAAATAAACGCCACGCGATTAAAACCGAAAAAATGTCTTTAATTTCAACAAGTTTCATATTTTAACTTTTGAACTTGCAAGCTTTTGTCTGGAAATAAAAAATACAGTTCCGCCACGAAACTTCCGTCAAACGTTATACTTGATTAATTGTAATTTCTAATACCTTAGCCACTAAATAACATTATCCCAGTAAAATTGACCTTCTGTAGGGCAAAGGCCTCCCCTATCCTCTTGGAGGGGTAGGCCCTAACCCCTCCTCCACTAAAATGGTGTTAATTATTGTTAAGAACGTGTATAGTAATTTAACAATTTAAATCTTATGTCATCATTATAGTAGTGGTCATTATTGCGAAATTAGAGCCCTTTTTATTAGAGCTTTTTTTGTTGGAACGTTTTTTTGACAGTGAGTCCATTTCTGCAAATATGTCGATATTCAATACTTAATAGTTCACAAACCAATTGCCACAGCAGTTACAAAAATATAACTGCATTCAAAAACTACTACCTACACTATAATTCTACAATATATTCAATAGAATTATTACTGAAAAAATTTCAACAGAAAATATTAGGCACCATAATAATTCATGATTTATTGTATGCAGACACAGCTATCTCGCCAACTCTATGATTCGCACCACTAAATGCATTCATTGTCTGACACTATCCTATTCAAATTCAAATTCACCTCCACCAAAACGTCGAACTTTTCAAATTGGCAAACGTAGAAGCGCACACTTCAAAAATATATTACTTCTAATAAAATCTCCATATCTAAGAGTAAATGGGGTAGTCGAGACATGTCAACCAACTTGCAAATACCAAGAATTTGTTAGTCCACTTGCCCGGTATAACTAATACCTACTCTAAGGCGATGTTGAAACTGTGAATTTGATTTCCGATGTAATTTCCTGAAGCGGACCTTGTAGGTACTTACTGACTATAACAACACATACACACTGGACAGCACCGGTTTCTAAACCATTGAATTGAAAATATTTTTTAATCTAACACAATTTATGTCCGTTATTCTAAAACGCCGAGCGGAAGTCAATAAGCCAAGGGCCAATTTTTATTGGTTTAATGGATTGGCGTCCAAGGCAATGACTCAGTCCCTAAGGTACATTCATCTGGGATGTAAATATCCATCCATACTATGAGTTTTCTTGTAGACGTTATTGTAAAAAAAAATACAAGGAGAAATGCATCATCAAAAGTTCTCCCGTGACAGGATACGAACCTATGCCTCTCGCTTACCGGGCAAGGGCGCTAACCACTGCGCCACACATACGTCACACGTTGAAATAACGAGTATGCTCTTTTTTTAGATTAAGCATTTTTTTTAGTTTGTACATTTTATTCATGTGTTTGTTGTTTTCTTTGTATTACGTTGTGCAAATAAAGATATCTATCTACTACTTAGAACCACGAAAACCCATCAAATTCTTTTACATTCAGTCTTTCAGAAAGGACGGACGTTTCCTTAATGACACCGATTCATCAAGACCCAGGTTATACAAAAACAAATTGATTAATTATACGCGAATTGGGTCAGTCCCCCACTCAAGTAAGTACTCGAGTAATCCACGAACGTTCGCCGCCCAACCGTTGCGATTGAGGCGGCATTTACATAACACGATCTATCAAGTGATACCTAACCGAAAGAAACACAGATAGATTGCTTTAATCTAGGCAGTAAACTAAACAATTAACGGCAACATCAATTAACAATTTGGACAATAAGCTCGAAATAAATTGGGCGATTGGAAGTTGCAACGAAATTGTGTCGCAATAGCGCTCATATCGACTTATTTTTTGCGCGGATTTTCTGCTGAGTTTCTGTATTCGAAATGTTGTGGAAGTTCGAAAACGTTTGTAAAGTTTTACGTGTTTTCACAACTTTTCCCAACGTTTTGGAACAACTTTGAGTTTCGATTGTAGAAAAAACTATGCCCCACCCACTGTCCAGTGTCCATAACTATAACTAAAACAATTTGTATATTTAATAAAGAAGCTGTCGTTGAATACTACTATATGTACAGACTAGCTGCGTCTCACGATTTCATCCGCGTAAGTCCCGATTCCGTGGGAATATCGGGATCAAAACTAGCCTATGAAACTCCCTGATAATGTAGCTTTGTATTAGTATTAGTAGAATTTTTGAAATCGGTCCAGTGATTTTGTGTGGTATGTATGTATATTGGAGATTACCCCCAATATACATACATACCTACATACATGTCAAATAAATAAATAAGTAAATAAATAAATGTCACCAACGTTATCTCTTTATAATATTAGTAAAGATATAGATACGCAACTTTACAGTGGAAATTCACCCTAAGACACAAAAGCTATGTTAGAAGCTGTGCTTTTAATAGGATTAATAATCATATTATGCTGCTAAGTCCCTACCCTTTTGGCGAGATAACTTCATTGCATCACTCAATAGAGATAGCTCAGTATCTATATCACTTACTGACAACACTAAGAAGTTTAGAAGTGTTACGGTCGAATACAGAAACGCAACTCAAAATATGCTGCTACTTAAACAACTAAACACCTCTTAAATTAAAAAAATCCCGTACTATTTCTAAATTTAGAAGCTGCTCAACTATTTAAGTACGTCTCGAATTTTAAGTGGCGTTTCTGTATTCGGCTGTAAGAAGTTTAAAAGTGATAGTTTGTTGCTCAACCACAAAAAAAGTAGGTAGGTTTGAAATTAAGATAGTGGGAAGTAACTCTGCTACAACTTGAGTAAAATACTACTTTTTATGTTAACACTAGTCGGGATCCCGCGGACTAGTGTTAACATAAAAAAAAATTAACGCGCTTACGTTGCGTTTAACGTTGAACAATCACGTTTGTTATATGGGAGGCGTCTTTAAATATCTCTGTCTTCAGTATTTGTTGTTATAGCGGCTACAGAAATACATCTTCTGTGAAAATTTTGACTGTCTAGCTATCACGGTTTATGAAATACAGCCTAGGTGACACACGGACACGGAGAGACAACGAAGTCTCAGTAATAGGGTCCCGTTTTTACCCTTTGTTAAGGAACCCTAAAACCCTTTATTAAGGAACCCTCAAATAGCTTCTAAAGGTTTTGTGTAAAGGAGCAACAAAGAGAGATACACATACTTTCACCTCTATATAATTTTAGTAGAATTCCGACGAAATCAAAAAGAAGCCAAGTGCAGCCACGGGACTAAACTTGTTCTTACTTTGATCTACCTGTATTTAGAGAAGACATTTTAAGTTTTAACGACTCGCTAAAGTGAAAAAGGTTTGTAAAAACCTTGTAAAAACAAAATTAATTTACCTTTCGGGAACGTCGGGTTACCTCTACTTTGTGGGAACATTAAAAATGAAATTCCTTAAGAATATTGTTGAGGAAAACTTTTTTTCAGCGAGTCTGCGTCGAGGTAACTTAAATATTCAAGAGCTTAGATAATAATAAAAAAAGCAATTTAATAAAACGAAGTCCTTTATGCAAACTTGACTTAATGTTGTAACGTAATATTGACATCAATTTTAGCACAAGTTATTTCTGAGGTGCATTAGCGAAATCCTTTACTTATGGAATGGTTTTATTTTTACATACGACGAGCCTAAAGGTACGAGTTGGCAACGCACGACACGAGGCGGCAGCGGACGACGTCTCACGGCGACACTACTGGTTTCTATGCCCTAACAACTCTTAGAGGCTGTTACCTTTGAGAGTTGTTAGGGCAAGTTAGAGGACTTAAGAACAAGGCGACTGTTACCATTTCCATACAAACTTAATACCAAAATAAATTATGAAAAATTTAGTTTTCTACCTTAATATCGATATTATTCGGATTAAGATTTTACTTTTAAAGGGTTTTTACTTTTAAAATATTTTGGAAAACCTTTTGGTGGGGACCCTTTAAAAGTAAAATCTTAATCCGAATAATATCGATATTAAGGTAGAAAACTAAATTTTTCATAATTTATTTTGGTATTAAGTTTGTATGGAAATGGTAAAAGTCGCCACGTTCTTAAGCCGGCCTGGAAACTCAAACACTAGACAATCCATCATTGTACGAAAATAAGAAGACATGATATAGTGGACAATTCGTCAAGTCAAAAAATAGTATCAATTGGGCAAGAGTATAGTTATCGCAAATTTTAGTGTTCATTCGTCAAGCCGTGATATAGTGTCGATTGGTCAAGTCTTCGAAAAGTGTCAACTTGTCAAGCCTTGTTTTTTTCAATAAAAGTATGAAATCGTTCGTTTGAAAGTTTTCAGATTAGTTCCTGACAAAACATTCTACACAATAATACTTATTTGAATACAAATACTCGTAAGTAAATACGTATACATAGGTAAATACTACCTATGTTTACGTATTACTAATTAGATATATGTACCTAAGTTATATGTTTGATCCCGACCCAATGGATTCAAAACAAGCCAAGTGAACGAACTATCGAATTACATTAGGTTTCACCGCAATTGATAAGGATTTTCACTTGCTCTAGTAACCTAATAAGCTGATAAGGTAACGATTTTAGCTCAATACATTTGTATAAAAGCTTTTTTTTCTACTAAACTGAACGTAGGTATTTCTGTTAGGTAAAATAAATGTAAAAGTTAAAACCCTTTTAAAATGTAAAAGTTTTTAAAAGCAAAAATAGACACTAAAATAAACGGAGTTACAATGGAAAATATTATAATTTTATTGCCTCGGCAAGGTTTTAGGAATGATTTTACTAAACTATTTTTATTTTAGTTTATTTAGAATATTTAACTTGTTTTACTAAAATGTTGAAATTTCAGTATTTATAAGACTTAAGTAGGTACCTAGGTATTAATAAAAAAGTCTGATCTGATTATCAACATACAGTTCAAACCAATAGGCCTTATGATGGCGACTATAATAAAAAACTAGGCCTACACTATTTCCTATTTTTATTTTTTTTAAATACCTAAGTGTAGGTTGTTTTTACATTTTGTAAAAAAAATTAAAACAGCTTTTAAACCAAAAAGCTTAAGCCTAGTTACCTACTCAAAAAAATATCATCGAAATCGGATAATGTTAAGGGTGATAAAGTGTTTTTTTCTGCCCTCTTTGTATTGAAAAGTAAGTAATCTTAACGTTTTTGGAAATGCCAACAATTCTCACCTACGCGAGCAAAACCGCGGGACACATCCAGCTTCACACAAAGAAGTAGGTATGGGTATCGAAACATACCTAAAGTCAAAAGTTACGACAGGAGCCGAGAATCGAGATAACAATTTATCGGCAGTACGTATTTAAGAATACCGTATAAGCTTAAATAATAACAATTAGTTTGCGGGTGCGCGGCGCCCGGTTTTATCGGTACTCGGTAGTGAGTTGGCAGGTTACCCACTGGCAGCGAGCGGTACATGGATGTAGATCGCGATAACAATGTCATACTGGATGCGACAAAATCCTTTTTCAACACTTGAGTGTGTTAATGGTTCACAAGGTGCTGATTTTAGAGCGTAAGTCAATCCAGAATATGTCAACGAATATGCATTTTTTAAATTAACCATCTTTTTCCGGGTTCCGGGTTAGGGTTCCGTAACCAAAGGTAAAAACGGGACCCTATTACTGAGATTCCGCTGTCTCTTTGTATGTCTGTCACCAGGCTGTATCTCGTGAAAGACAGTTGAAATTTTCACAGATGATGTACTATTTCTGTAGCCGCATATAATAAACCAGATTTTTAACGTAAAACGCAATGGTATCGCGATGTTTACTGACGCCAGTAGTAAAATAAATTTTGACATTCACGTGGTGTTGACGGATTGGTTGGTCCAGTCTTCATTTAAGGGTTCCGTACCCATTGTTATAATGGTACGGGACCCTTCGTGCGTCTCACACTTGGCCGGTTTTTTATATAAGCTTACTGGCCTGCCAGATTTACTGCTATTTTGTTATTGGTTACTCTAATTGCTTGGAAATCAGCACCGTGTAAAAAAGGTACAACCAAAACAAGAGTTGTAAATTTGTATAAGTGTATAGGTACGTAAAGTAATAATTATTTTGAATTCGTTATTAAAATTACCATCACATCCATAAGTATTAAATTTAATTATATTGGAAACAAAGAAAAAGGTACCTCATTATTGCTACTGGGAAAAATAAAAACGTAGGCCGTTAAAGCGTATAGGCCGTATTATTAAGAAACATCTTGTAGTTACAGAGCTTTTAAGTCAATCTATTTGCCACGTGATTTGAATATAAACAGCGAGTTTTGGATACAAAAAATGCCTATAATATCAAAATGGCATTAAAACCATACAAGTCGTTGAAAATTGATACCTTATTCACGGAGACGCCTCTAAGCAATTTTCTTTAAGTGTTGCAAAATGTAGATGCTTTTTAACTGATCGATTTCTTGATTAACTTAATTGCCACATATTAACATACTAGCTGACCCGGCGAGTTTTGTTCCACCTTATAGGCTAAAGCATCCTATGTCCGACTCCTGGGTCTAAGCTACCTTCACACCAATTCTTAGCCAAATCAGTTTTATAACTCTTCTTGAGTTATAAATAGTGTACCTTCTTAACAAGACTTATATATACCTACAGAAGACGGTTTCTTTATCAAACAATTTAGACCGTATTTTATTGAAATAGAGTTAAATTATTAGTTTAGTTCTTCCGTCTTAAGAATGTGCACAATCTTATGCAAACTGCTCTTAATCTCGAAAACGTTACCTTATCAACTAAACTTCATCTTGGAAAAGTTTAAAACACTTAGATTTTTCTTCTGTTTTCGCTATGTCGGATTTAAATTAAACCCATTTTTTCGACTCGCGGTTTTAATCGCGTTGTTTTGGTTTTTTTAACCATTTTTAAAATGTCCGATGTTTCGAGACCTACAGATCTCTTCTTCTGGGTAGACGAGGGGTAAACCCGTTTAATTTTAAAATCACTTACCCCCTTACTTATAAACAAAGATTAACAGATGACTAAGTTATGTAACGATTGTCTTTGTCCGCCAACTTTGAAACTTCATGTCACAGTGAAAGACAAACGATACATAGTTATGCAGATGTAAATCATCGTTTATAAGTAAGGGGTATTGCAAGGAAACAGAAGGCTAACAAGATAATAATAAACAAAACGTATCTACACGTGTGAAAAAAAGTGAGCAGTGTGCCCTAGTAACGCAAACAGTAACTCAGTGTTTACAAGTTTCAGTATAAGCCATATTATATTCAGCCATTTATTGCTCTCTCATTGGTCATCATATCCTCACTAGTGTTGCCGTTCGACTATCGATAGCCTATCGATACTATCCATAGCTGTTTTGCCCTATCGACAGCGTTAAACTATCAATAGTATCGATTGTTGTTACAATAGTCAAATCCGAATGGCACTATCGATAGGCCAAAACTATCGATAGTATCGATACTATCTATCGTTGTTACAATAGTCAAATCCGATATTATCGATAGTAATTTAGGTATTGAGCGTCGATACTATCGATAGGTACCTAGTATAAGTATTGCAATTTTCGATACTATCGTAATGAACTTACTTAGCTATCGATTGTAAAACTATCGATAATTCAGTAACGCTCATTCTCACAATAGACCCGCATACTCCAAGAAGGTGTGGTCCAATCTTAACAGTACAACGGACAAGCTAGATTTGCCTGTCCTCGACTCTCTTACTCTAAGCGTATTTCAGTAGCATACTTGCAAAGTGATTTGGGTTCTGATTTCATGCATAATGTAGCATGTCAGAGAACGAAATAAGCTGGAGATTTACCACCTAAAACTTTCAGAAACCTATTCATGTCTTAGATCTAGAAGTTAGTGTAGGTATATAGTTGACCTTATAGGCCTTGATACTGAATTATGTCGCAATTATCAAAAGTAGTTACACATTATGGTTCAGTTGGGGGCGAGTTTGTCCGTCCAGGTCTAACGTAGAAAAAAGTATGCTAAAACTTTGTATTTTTTTCTTCTCGGTCTTGAACCGATTATGGCCATTGGGAAATTAGCCAATGTCAAGTATTTTATAATATTAAAGTCAAGGGAGTTTTGTTTAATGATGGCTAAAAATTTTACAGCTATTAATTTAACGTGTTAAATTATAACGTGTTATATTAATTTAACGTGCTAAATTAATTTATTTAATTATTTTCAATTTAATTAACTTTAATTTTAAATTTAATAAAACGCGATTAATTTGGAAGCAACGAAAAAATCCGTGCGTAGCACCGGTGGTGTCCATGTTCACTACACTTTCACGAAATTGATTCGATAAAATTGGCCATGCCACCGAAGTTAAACAATTTACATGCATTTAACTAGGTTAATATGAAAATTCAGCAACATTTTTCCTCTTATATAGCATATTAGCATAATTTCATATGCCTGGAAACGACATCAATTAATGTTGACTATATGTTTTTCCGCTGATAGAAATACGCCGATGGGGTTCCTATAAAAATGATTTTTAATTTAAATTGCATGTAATTTAGATAGTGAACTGAAATAAAATCTGTGATCCCCAAGATACATGGATGGTTACCTAGTTTGGGGGTGAATTTGTTATTACAACATTTAATTCTGTTTAAAAAAAAACATTATTAAGTATGAAAAGGCTTATAAAAAAATGTTATTCCATTATTTTAATGACTTTTCCATTGACACAACATCTTGTTAATAAAGTTCATGTTAACATGCAATTGTCGAACATTATCGCAAACCTCAACAGAGCAACAGTCCTAATTTAGATATGGAAGCCAACGCAACTGTTACACTTATAATTGCCTCTGTAATGTCATCGCAAAATCGGAGTTTGAACGTCTCAACGGAATAAACAGTGTTGGTCTGGCGCCAGGACTGAGTCCCTGTCTAGATTCGTCATTAGAATTACTATACAATGTAATTACGAGTCCCAAATTGAAAGTATTTTTGGCGAAGTCCAGCGAAATTGTTAATCAGACCTATACGCCAAAGTAATCTTAGGATCTCTGCATACATAACGTTTCCCGTACGGGACGTGCTAATTTCTCCATACAAAAATCCCGTCGGCGTCGGGGCGACGAAGGAGGGCATGGCACGGGATTTTTGTATGTAGAAATTCGCACGTGCAGACACCCTTAACTTTATAAAAGATTTTTGTGTTGTTCACTATTTATAACTCAAGAACGGCTGAACCGATTTGGCTGGAAATTGGTGGGAAGTTAACTTAGAACCAAGAAAAGGACTTTTTAGTAGTAGGGTAGGGTAGTAGTAGCGCTGGGGTAGTAGTAGCGCAGGGGTAGTAGTAGCGCAGGGGTAGTAGTAGCGCAGGGGTAGTAGTACGGTAGGGTAGGGTAGTAGCAAGGTAAGGTAGGGTAGTGTAGTAGTAGTGTAGAGTTCTAAGTTTTTTTTATGTAACGGGCAGGACAACGTCTGTCGGGTCACCTAGTTAAATTTAAAAGAGAGTCAGAAAGAAGCAGCCTAACCTCGCGATTTATCAATTTAATAGGTACTTAAGTACCTACCTACCTACGCTCGCCTTCCTAGAACTGCAAAAATATTTTTGCTCTCCACATTGGAATAAATTATAAGGGGCATGAAAACGAAACTCAAGGACATAAATCAATTAGGACAAAGCTCCTTTTAGTCTGGTATGCTTTTGTTTTCAAATTACTTTATGTTTCTCATTAAAAAATACTTTCCTCAATTCAGAATTTGTCAACATAATTTAAGTTTGCATAATGTAGTAGGTAATTTTTTCATATCTATACTAATATTATAAAGAGGAAAGATTTGTATTTGTTGTGTGTGTGTGTGCGCATGCGTCTGTATGTTTGTTATGCATAAACTCAAAAACTACTGGACCGATTTTAAAATTATTTCACCATTAAAAAGCTCCCTCCCAGACATTCACCCTGAGTAACATAGGCTTTTGGTTTTGCAGGTTTTGGCTGTTTGTATATACTACGCTATAGTTATGTGTAATGGTAGATATATACATTAGAGAAAATATGTTTCTGCCATAAATCCTACATCAGCAATGACCAAAAACAATGTGCCTCCGTTATATTTTTTTTCATATTCTAATTTTTCAAATTTGTATTTCTATTCTAATCAGAAAATGAATAAAACCTTAACGTAGGGGCATGGTCATGAGTCATGGCAGATATTATAAGTTTGATCCACATATTTGCTCTAATGTATTAATCCAGGGAGGAAACAGTCGAACGTGTGTATGGAGAAAGAGTAGGTAGACTTTCCTACAATAACGAAATTGAAATTAATAGGTACGTCTCGTAATAAGACGTAACATGGATTTTGTATAAGCAACACCTGAATGTAAAATTAAACCAAAATTAATTTAGAATACGACGCTACGTGAATTAGGTACGACTTACGAGCGTTCTCGTAAGACTTTTAAGCTCGACAAAATATCTAGACTTATGTAGGTAGGTATTCCCCATTTCTAGAAATTTTGCTTGGTTTAAGGGGGAAAACTAGGTAAATTGAAATTTTGAAAGACTACAGTCGAAAAATCACAACGGAGAGCGTGTACTTTTCCTTACAATAACTTTTTAACTGTATTTCTGTATTTACTGTAATTATTAATTAACTTATTAACTGTATTTAAATGAACTGGCTTAAGTTAAAGTTTGACACTGACAGCATATTATTTAAATTATTTAAAAAAAACAGGACATTTGCGAGTCGGATTCGTGCACAAAGGGTTTCATAACATTAACACAAAAAAATCACATTTAATTTATTATGTTTTTAGTATCTGTTGTCATAGCGGCAACAATAAAATTTCCACTATCTAGCTATCACGGTTTATTAGATACAGCCTGGTGACACAGAGATGGATAGTGGAGTCTTAGTAAAAGAGTCTCGTTCTTGCCGTCCCGGTACGGAACCTTAACGCCTTCCACTGCGAGCGGAGCGGAGTTAAAAATGTGTCAGTTCAACATACAACAGTTGTTTTCATAGTCATACAACTGTTTCACGCTATGGAAACAAACAAACAAACTGACACATTTTTAACTCCGCTTCGCCCGCAGTAGAAGGCCGGCATAAAAAGTACTAATCAAGGTATGTCAGTATTGTACTTACAAGTTCAAATATAAGTTCCTTCTCATCCAACTGCCTGAGCTCATGTCTCGACCGCCGCTGCGGCCGCGAAGGTGTCGCGTGAGGCTGGTCTCCGAGGAAGGTCGGCGTACCATCCACAGTCGTGACCAGCGGCTTCAGAAGACCACCTCGCTCGAATTCGTGCGCCGAGATCTTCCTGTGGTAGAAGACTGGAGTTTAGGTGATGACGGAGTTCCGAGGAATGGTGGTTTTATTTAACCGACTTCAAAAAAGGAGAAGGTAGGTACGTACTCAATTTGTCGGACATTGGTACACGGGGGAATATGGGGATGAAAATACTCAGCTATTTTAATATTAATTTTTTTTTGCAATCGGTTCAGTACTTTTTACCGTGAAAAAATCACAAGCATACGTACATATTTTCACGCTTATTATATTTTTTTCTAATTTAGGATTCTGCATTTATTGATTACTAGCTGCGCCCGCGGCGCCCCCGCAATAATAGTGGGATTTACCTAAGAAATTGTAAGGATACAATTAGGCACAGGGCATTGCTTACCTCGCTCGATCATTCAAGATCGGCAGGTGCAACTGGACCAATTCGCTCCTCTAATTATTTATAACAATACTCAACTAAATATAGCTAAGTAAGTACATTTGAATACGCAAAGATTTTCAACGTAAAGTAAATTATCAAAAGCTCATTTCTACCGCAACCGATTAAGAACACCCACCGGATGGCTTGTTAAGAAATACTTTGGAAAGCAATGAAGGTGGGCTTAAAACTAGGTTCAATATCATAACAGCATTACCACAAACACTCTAGACTTCGATAATGACCTATAGAATGGTGGTTTGTAATGTTTCGCTGAGTTTTATAGCCTTTATAAGACGGAATCGAAAAATCGACAAATTTGATTTTAGAGATACCTATTCGTATTATTTGAAAATAGAGGTAATTTAGAGGTATTTTAGAAGTTTAACAACAATTTTGAGTTTAAAATAAATATTTAATTACCTTTAAAAACCCGATTTTGAACTAACATGGTTATTAAAAACCCCGTTTTATATTGTACCTTTAAAAATATTGAATTTATTCTGGGTACATCCGTCATTGCTATACCTACTAAGAGTTTAGTTTACGTCGCTTACGTTTCTTGATGACTTTTTGCTATTTATAAAATGAGATAATAGTCATTCCTTTTTAAGTTCGACCATTACCTACTAAGGTTATATATTTAAAACTATGTTTTTACAGGGACAGGCCTCAGTGAAACATTAAGCAACGCTTGGCGCGGTCATTACCCAGATGGGTGACCGATAACATGTGGCAAAAGACATTTTCTAGAGCTCTTTCGTGCTTCGGAAGGCACGTTAAGCAGTTCATCCCGGTTGTTACCTATCTCTGTTAGGATAGTAGTCGTAAGATCAAGTTAGAGGGTAAGGCCCCTAACTGCTTCCGAGGGCGACCTGACAACTCTAACACTAGGTGAGCCACACCACTATACGAAAGAAGAAGACTTTATTTAAGTAAGCACTTTCATTCAAATATGCGAGCTAAAACAAAACGCATTTATAAAACAGCAAACAAAGGCTTCTCGACTGAATACCCGCAGTTTTGCATTTAGTTCAGAAGCTTCCTACTTCTATTTAAGATGATGAAAACTGCAGTCTCCTAGGTAATACATTTCAACTCGTTCGGCGTCGAGATGTTCGCACGTAAATGCAAGACGACTAAAGATTGATGATAGCTAAAACAGATGGCTTCCGCTTTTAAGACGAATTTATTGCTAGTGCAGTTGAAAAATGGATTTTAGGTATTGAGAAGGGGCTTTAGGTAGATGCTACTAATGCACCCTACACCTATCTGCCGAATACGTACATATTGCATAGTGCACGGGAATTGTTGATAGCTTTACCCGCACTATAAGAAATGTGATTTAAAAATTGACGATTGTTTTTAAGTACCATGTGTACCATGTGTGTTAAGCCTATGTGTTATTCCAGGTCTCCAGCTGCCTATGTTCCAAGTTTCGTTGCAATCGGTTCAGTAGTTTTTGCGTGAAGGAGTAACAAAGTCACATACAGACATACATACATACAAACTTTCGCGTTTATAATATTAGTAGGATAGGATATACCTACCATCTATTTGTACCTAGATCCACAAACAATAAATAATTTCAATCATTTCATTTTACTAATATTGTAAAGGTAGGTGGTAAGTATGTCAGTAAGTTAGCGAGTATGCTTGTGAGTCCTTTGACGACATTGACGGGCGCAACTAATTTAATACAGACTGGCTAGTATTTTATAGAGCTCGTAAACACATAACTCATCATAAGCCATTATTTTATGAAACGAGGAAAGTCTAGGCAAGAGCGTACCTACTCGGTTGTGTTTTGTCACCACATCGCTATACCACTATACGAAAAGAAGAAAATCGCTTGTAGAGCGCCAGTTTTCCATGGGGCCTGTTTTTATCCTTTGGGTACGGAACCCTAAAAGTAAAATGATGCGATAAATACCCGGGTAAATATAAAATATTTTCAGTTGAACAGTTTCCCATGTAGGTACAATAATTAACTAACCCGGCGAGTGTTCGTATCCGATAATGTCCTCCAAGTATTAAAGGACGGGTTGTCTTACGTCTGTAAATATTAACCGAATCTGGAGTAATAATGTTTGTTTAGGTACGCGGGCTAAGCGAAACAACGGTCATATTAAATTGTATTAGCACAATAATAAACGATATAATCTTTTTGAATTCCAAATTAAACATGAACCCTTTTTCAAACTTACTCGATTTAAATTACTCTTTTTTTTTAGCGTGTCTTTCATTTTAATTTTTCAATACATTGTGCCCCGTTTGGGCGTAAGCCATATTATGAAACTTAGTATTTTCCGGCCCCTGTCTATCAGTCTGGTCGCAATAAACTTTCGGATTTCATCAATATTATATAGAGCGATTCAAGGCGAAGATTTTTTTTTCTTGGAGAATACCGTTTTCCATACATGTTTGAGTCAATAAAGTTTCGATTGCAATCCAGTTGCAAATCATAGTTTCATTTTAAGTGTATTATCTAATTTTATATTAAATTTTAGACAAATCTTTACAGGAATAAACACCCTACAAGTTTTTTTCGTATTTCATTTATGGTCCTTCGAGCCGGATCTGACACCAGCGAATTATTCATCCACAGTCGAATAATAAGACAATTAAACATGAATACCTGACAGGTGTGGTAGCTCCCGAACCGGAGCCTGCTCTCGAAGGTGAAGCTAGCTCTGCACTGGGCGGAGTAGCGTGGGAGACAAGCCATGCATCCACCACTTGCCGCGTCGCCTTCCTGCAGATAAACACAACATTGTTCCATTGAATAGGATGATAATAGGACGAAATAAGTGCTGCACGGTGCACATATTTACTTACAGGGTAATTACATTCTTACAAGTATCAAAGTAAAGAACCTTTCTAAGACATTAATACACCTATTATATGGTTATATAATAGGTGTATTAATATATCCATATTATGTTATATCCAGATATAACAGTTGTAATTTAACCATCTAAATTCACTAGAGTAACACAAAAGCGCTGCAGCACACATTATTCGCTATTTGTAATGAGGCGTTAAAAGAGGTTTATATGGTGATTTTTAGACATTTCTTCTCAAAGTAAAAATAACAGTTCTACTAGAAATATTTTAAAAGGAGAAATGCATCATCAAAAATTCTTTCATGACAAGAATCGAACCTGTGCCCCTCGCTTGCCGGGCGAGTGCGCTCACCACTGCGCCACATGACATAAGAATTAACGATTATGCCTTCTCCCTGTTTTGTTTACCGACTAAGGCTCGGTATGCCTTGAGCAATAAAAACAAAAGAAATATTAAAATTACAGTTGTTACAATTTGGTAAGTAAATTGATTTTCTGAAAGAAGGTAATACGTTAGTAGATAGGTAGAATAAAATATTATTAATTTATTAATTACGCGTCTCAGACACTCAAGCGTTTATCAATAGCACCATAGAAAGATGTATGCTATTTAAAACATCGCAGGTCGAATCTTAAATTTAATTAATAGAAATACCACACGACTCTATCTTAAATATCCGAGAAGGCGGTATGAATGGCGGCGCATGGCGGGGCGTGAGAACTGATTACTTGACGTCTATGGTAATTAGTTTCTATTACGCCAGTCCGTTATCGATATATTCGCATTAAGTTTTCAAAAAGGATTTGAGGCTACATTTTATTTAAGTTACCCCCCTTACTTATAAACGATGTATAAGTTTATGTAATGTTTGCCTCTGTCTGTTAATTTTAAAACTTCATGTCTCCACATTAACCTCTATAAATATATAGAAAAACTAGCTGCGCCCCGCGGTTTCACCCGCGAAATTCCCGCGGGAATATCAGGATAAGCATATTTATTTATTTTATTTAAGTAGGTTTATTAGGGAAAACATACAGAACTATAACAAGTAACTAAAAACAACTTACTTAACTTAACAACTTAACATATGTGTTATTTCAGGTCTCCAGCTGTCTATATTCCTTGCAATCGGTTCAGTAGTTTTTGCGTCAAGGAGTAACAAAGTCACATACAGATATACATACATACAAACTTTCGCGTTTATAATATTAGTAGGATTACTGATAGCGGTGTTCCGATCACGAGATTATTCCTGAAATTGGTTCTAGTCTTTTATATTTAGTCACATTAATCACATTTAGGAGCTTAAACATGTTTAGGAATTATTATGCAAGCCGTTCTAGGTCACTTAGGAGAAGCAGCAGTAACAAAAATAAGTTTCATTTATCTTTTTTTACTATACTGTAAGTTTAATTAAATTAACTTATTTAATTTAAACTAATTACCAAATCGTACTTGTTATGTTAGTTTTCCATTGCGTGGTTAAAGTAATGAACAATTCATTCATAAAAATAAATGAGAGCGTTGCCGTTGATCGTTTGAAATTGGCCAAACACGCAACAGGCTAGAATTGTCAGATTTACTACCTACCTTATATCTATATTAGTTTCATTCATATCTAGTTCTTAAACGTGGTGATACTGGTCGAATTCAGTTTAATACTAGAATTGTTGCGTACGAATCAAATGGTTTATTAAGTTTTACTTGGTGTGAAAAGTACTTAATTACGGATAATTAATCACTACCCTAGAGTACCTAGATATAGTGGGTATTCTAACAGCGGCGTTCGAATTTTGACACATCTTTTTAAAGGTGTGCGAGCTATTGCCCGAAGTTTGAGTTTGGAACTGGTGAAGCTCGTCCGTCAGAGACGAGTTTAAAATGGATTATTACCAGGCTACCTTTCTCCATCTAGGCTCTAATAGAGACCAGTCCAGTTCTATGATCACTAATTTACCAGTGGCCACGCAATCGCACTTTACCAAAGAATACCTACTCTTTCTCCAAACAAACGTAGTCGACTGTATTCTGCCTAGAGCCAGAATATTAGAGCTAATTTTTTCTAAAAAAAAACACTTTCTTTTTTGAAAATAATAAAACAAAGGGCTATGTTTTCTAAAAAAAACACTTCTATTAAGAAAATAACAAAACAAGGGTCATGGCAGAAATATGTTCTACGGCATAAACATATTTGCTCTTATATGCCTTTATCCAGAGAGTAAACAGTCGACTGCGTTTGTATGGAGAAAGAGTAGGTTTCCTTTCCTCTTCAACATGTAAACACCCCTAAAGATTGTAACCCGATTAAAATAAATTAATATTTAAAATAGATATTAAACATTGAACATACGAACAATCAGGAAGGAATTAATAATGAAATACGATGGCAATTTATTGACATTTATTACAAGTTTAAATATTTACGACGCGCGACGGCCATTAAAGTTAAATATTAAATTATATTAGTCAGGTTAAGTAAATAAACCGAGATCAACAAAGTAACAAAAAGTCGAAATAAAGACATACGCTCAAGCGTTCAAGCGTTTTAATTGGGGAGTCCTCTTTAGAGGTGGGACCCCCTAATTAAAAAATCCCCGATGGCAAAACATCAAATAACGACATCGCAAGACATTTAATAAAATTTTGTTAAGATAAGGCTTAAAATTAGTACAAAGAAACAAGCATACTGAGAGGCGAAAGTAAGTACCCCTAATATTAGAGAAACTTGAAGCATACATAAACGATTAGCCATAAAACACATTCAAACCACTTAACCCGCAATCTATATGTTAACAAGGGCCGAAACTATTGTTATAAATTATAATAAACCACCGTTAGACGCATAATTAAAGGAATAACTAACATTCTTAAAGCCGCATCATAAAATACAGATAATCCACGTAGAAATAAACCAAATATTTTAATAAAACTTCAAGCTTTAAGAGCATAACAATAAATAAGGGTAAATAAAGATAATTTAATACTTAAACCAAAGGACTCTATATTAAACACGATTATAACGAAGTTCTAGGAAAACATAATTCTTAATAATAAAGGGCTGTCCTGAATATTTATTCGAACATTTCTCGCTATCCTATAAGCAACTTTTTTAATAACGGTAGACAACATTTTTGTTCGCACATATGATTACAATTTAATAATAAGTACGGTTTTATGTAAATAAAACGAAATCTTTGTACAGCTAATTTAGGTAATTAATATTAAATAAGCGAACTTGGTCGTGAACAAGAATCTGATTTACATGCAAAACATTTTATTCTGTTTGTGATACATTCACAAACAGAATATTTTTAATTCGAAACTTTAGGTACAGTAAAGACAAGTAATAATACATAATTTTGAAAAAGTTATATGTAGCATACTACATTAAAGAAATTAAGATGAAACTAAGCAAATGACAAACACAATAAGAGCACAACCAGCTTTAGTACGTACCTATTACAGTGACGAATAAGTACAAGCGTAGCAAAGAAAACAACACACAAAAATTTTGAAAAAGCAAGTTATATAAATCAAGTTAGAG
The DNA here is from genome assembly GCA_958496205.1 of Idaea biselata. Lineage (NCBI taxonomy): Eukaryota > Metazoa > Arthropoda > Insecta > Lepidoptera > Geometridae > Idaea > Idaea biselata. Next base: position 18,852,467 of record OY292404.1, read on the forward strand.
TTGCATAGAGCTGATGACATTAAACGAGTTAGATGAAACTAAGCAAATCAAGTTGAAGTTGGCGCCTAACGAGGAGAGAATTTGAAACTCGATACCACGCCCGTGCCGCCGCCCGCCCGCACTGCTAAAAGTTGTTCGTACATTAACGAAACAATGGACTAGTATACCTACCTACTTACAAAGCTTCGAAACTCATAATTCGAACATAACTTTTATAGGCGTTACTTGGAAACTGAGCAAGAATATTTAGCTAAAAATTGTGATGTTGTCGTAAAGGGAAACGATACTATAGGGAGAGATGCTGTGACCGAAATAGTCTGATCAAGGAAGAAAACTCTCGAAAAATACGAGCGCATTAGGTTAAGAGTCGTGGTTACCGAATATTTTTTTCAAGTTTTTAGTATCCCAGTAGCTGATAAGGTTGCGTTATAAAACGTGACTACAAGGACAGAAATTTTCTTTGGTGGTTAAATATTGGCTATGGTATTTGTTGGCTTTAGTCTTGTATTTTGTCGTGGTTTAGTTAGAGTGCGATTATGGCAATTTATTTTTTAATTATTCCTATTGATTAAGAATTACGTGTATTAAAGGTCCCTAGAAGGGTTAGTGTCAGGCAGGCGACCGGCCGTAAAAAAATGCCAAATCTATTTGCAGAAGGACAAATACAATGTCAACGATGATAACAATACCTACTGCGCCGACCCTTAATAACAAAAAAAACTAATTTGCTATTTAGCGGACCCCGGGCGATGTTCCCGGTTGCATCCCACTCGGGAAGTGGGATGCAACCGGGAACATCGTGCGATTAACGTGTATGAAAAAGCAAGCGCGGAATCGCACGCAAATATCAAATATGTAGAAATTGAACGAACAGCAATAGATATTACATCAGTTTAGTCAGCCATAGAGAAATTACTTTCAAAAATTCATTAAATATAAGATATTATGCACGATTTCACCGATTCTTTACGCTTAGCTGAAACGAAAGATGATATTCGTTCCTTTCAATTAAAATATGTGTAGCTGTAACCGATAAGCAAAGACCCACCAAATTACTTACCTTTAAGGCTTTATTTTTATTCACAATAGCTACGTCCCGCGGTTTCATCCGCGTAGGTCCCGATCCCGTGGGAATATCGTGATCAATAGTAGTCTATGGAATCGGTCCAGTAGTTTTTGAGTTTATTCACGACACACATACACACAAAAAAGATACAAATCTTTCCTCTTTATAATATTAGTGTAGACTAAAGCTCGTAATGCCATTTACTGGTAAAACTATTCTTGTAGTTCTACAACATTAAAAATCCAGTAAAATCCATAGCTTAGATTACCTAGATGGTGGATATTCTAACAACGTCGTTCGAATTTTGATCCATCTTTTTCTTAACAGTTTGACTTTGGAACTGATGAAGCTCATCCGTCAGAGACGAGTATGAAATGGATCACTATCAGGCGACCTTTCTCCTTCTAGTCTCTAAGGCCCGGCGCACATTATGAGCATCGTCACGGCTGAGGATTTTAGTTGGCAAATAGCATTATACATTAACTTCATGGCAATAAAGTAGAAATTTCCATGATATATGGTCGTAGTAACAAAAATACCGCTTCGGTATGCTTGAGGCGGCTACATCGGCAGCCTTGAGGATGCTTCGGTATCCTTCGGCGGCGCCGAGGCAACACTCGGGTGTGGGTGGCTTGCCCTGCCTCGTCATCCCTAAGAACGTTGCAGCATGCCAAAGCATAGTTCCCGATAGTGTGCGCTTGCATGTACGGATGCCGAAGGATCCCTTTCCTTGCCGATGCTCATAATGTGCGCCGGGCCTAATAGAGACCAGTCCAGATCTAAGACCCAAAGGTTACTTGTTCTTAGTGTGAAGCGTATATTACAAAACACCTATACTACCTCTAATCGAAGAGTCCAATGAACTTTCAGGTATGAAAACAAGATTACAGCTTTATTACCTACCTATACATTTCTACTCTCACGACAGCAATGCGGCAGGCAGGTACCAGGTACTCCCTGATTTATTAAGTCTACAAAGTTGGCGACATTTTCTAATTAGTCGCCTCGAACCAAATTGAGTAAAACAAAAGTTTTCGACGAAAATCGGGTAGATTCCGTGTTAATTAGGTAACATCAAGCCTTACACAACTGATTGTTCGAGACAGTGTTCTCAGGGCGGTAAGATTTACACCATTGTTCCTTGATTTATTACTTTGGAATATTTTAATGTTTTGAATAAATTACATTATTTATTGGTAATAGGTACTCGTATAATTTAGTAGATCTTTTAGTAGATTAGTAGATCTTAATGAATGCAATGGAATATTACCCAAAATTTCCAAAATGATAATTTAAATTATTACTAGCAATCTGCTACTTCGCACGATTGTTTTCTTTTTACATGAAATAGGCTTGCTTGTTTAGCAGAAACCTATTAATTCTAGACTTTAGTTAAGAGCAATCGTATATTGTATCCTACTAATATTTTAAAGCTGATACTCACAAACGTATGTATGTGCGTGTGTTTGTTACTCAATCACGTAAAAATCGCTGAACCGATTACCATGAAACTTGGAGGTGAAACCGCGGGTCGCAGCTAGTATTATGATAAACTAGCTGAGACCAACGGTTTCATTCGCGTAAGTCCCGATCCCGCGGGAATATCGGGATAAAAAGTAGCTTATGTGTTATTCTAGGTCTCCAGCTATCTACATACCGAGTTTCATGGTAATCGGTTCAGCGGTTTTTACGTGATTGAGTAACAAACACACACACATACATACGAGTACATACTTTTGTCATTTTAAGCTTTTTGGCCGCTCAGTGTTCTACGTTAAATTTCAGTTTTTTTATTATTTGTGTTGTGTTTTTATTATTTGTATTAGTATCTTAATATTTTAACCGACTTGAAAAGGAGCAGATTCTCAATTGAGGTGTGGCTTTTTTTACTGTCCACGGCCACGGAGATGGTACCTTTTTTGATTGTACACATATTCCTGAAGAAAAAATATCAAATACAAAAAACCAAAATGTCAGATCGTGGTCTGAAATTAAAGAACAGAACAGTTTGTTGTGTCTGTCTGCCGCAAATGTTGTCAGAAACCGCTAAACAGTTTTTTAAATTTAAAATAGGTCTTATTCCCGGGCATATTCTTAGCTAACTTGTAATTTTCAGACCGCTAGGGAAAAATGTTTTAAAGAAACGTGTTTAATTCGTTTTTAGGGTTCCGTACCTAAAGGTAAAAACGGGACCCTATTACTGAGACTTCGCTGTCTGTCTGTCTGTCTGTCCGTCCGTCTGTCCGTCTGTCACCAGGCTGTATCTCATTTTTATATAAAAGCTCAATCAGAAACAAAACTTAAAGGAAACAAACTATTTCCAATCAAAATATAAGGGTTGAACAAATTTGTTTCAGTCTAACTTTAGCGCTCAACTTCACATATAATTTTATAACAGGAGTTGTAATAAACAGTTTATTTAACTGTTTCTATTAGAATAGTTAAAAACTAAAGGGTTTGCGGACTCCCGGACAGCCATCCTCAAATTATTGTTAGTAACAAAGTTAAACTTAATTTTCTTTCTCTTATTTTTAACCTAAAAACTAGGTAGGTAGATATAAAAATATCATTGTTTCATTGTTGTCAAATAGTGTAAGATCTTCCCTGCTATCTTGGACTAGAATGATATGGTCTGGGAGCCAACTAAGCTGTGGTTTCCTCACGATGTTTTCCTTCACCGTTAAAGCGATGTTAATAACGCACATAACTTCTCCGCAAGGTAAAAAAAAGACATAGATGCGCGTCGGCCGGGATTCGAGCCGGGATTCGAATGACCTTAAGAATGCAAGTCGACGTATCTACCACTAGACCAACACAGCTCTACTAATAACATAAGGTTTTGTTATCGTGGGTATTAAATGGTAAGTCTAAATAAATCGTATTTCACGTTGTAATATTATCCTGACTGTAAATAGCTGGAGGCTGTCTATTAAAATGGTTGCCATGTGGGCTTTAAGATAGCTGGCATAGCTGCAAAGGTCCAAACATTAATGCGCTTTCTATAATTTATGTCTAGTACTGCAGTGTCTGCGCAATGCAGTGCATTCAAATATGAAATTGTGCAATTAGATACGTGTTCTCTTGTACGCTGCTAAATATTTCTGAACCTTGTTGTATTAATATTTTCGCATAGATTTTTCTTCTGTTTTCGAGATGTTGCGTTGGATAGAAAATAAACTCATTTTTTCGGCCTCGAAATGTTGAGCATCGAAACAATGCTAAAAGTAATAAAGACCACGCGATTAAAACCGAAACTTGAGATTAATATTTTCGCACTCAAGTGAAACCATCATTTAAGTTTTTTACTGGGACTTTCTACAAAGCTAACTTTGGATTATTTTACTGTTTCTGAACTTCAATTGCTTCTCGAAACGTTCCGGATATATGAACCAGTTTTAACATTGTGTTACGAAATTAATTTATATTATACTAGCTGCGCCCTCGGTTTCACCCGCGTAAGTTTCGATCCCGCGGGAATTTCAGGATAAAACGACAAAATCCGCAATATCATCTTTCTAAAGGTCGCGTCCCATCCCGCCCCGACGGGCCCGACGGGATTTTTGTATGTAGAAAATTGACACGTTCCGTCTGGGCTAAGAAAAAACACGTAACTCATGTAGCGACCTTTTAAACGCTCTACGCGTGCAGAGAGCATGTCAATAAAAGGTCTGGCCGTTGTATCTGGGTTTTAAACAACAGAGGATGCATATATTCAACATATACCTTTACTCTATATGAAAGAAGAATCTCTATCCTTATTCTCTCGAATGTGTCTTGGGCCATTCAGCGGGGGAATGCCGCCAGCATATTGGGCACTTTTGGCCGTAATGAACCAGGTATTTGTTTGTTTTATTTAAAGTGGTAGGTTTATAAAATACCCTGTTGTTAAACAATGTTCAATAGTCGACCAAAACATATTAGGTACAGTAATACAATTTGACTACTAATTTAATATCTCAAAGAAGTCAAAATGTACCTGCACTTATATTACTTTTTTTGAAGAATCAGAGATCAAATAGCAAGAAATGTTTGCGTGATCATTCCAAACATTCACTTCTAAGCGGTCTTGTACTGAGTTATTACTTACAACGCAGTGTCTAGACAGCATTTTACGACTTTTTCTACTAAAGAACATCTGTCAACATCTATTACTACAACTAATGGTTCACAAAACAACTCCGTCGTTTCATTAATCAAAGTTTTTCTAAGTCGACACTAATTTAAATATTAATAAAGAAAATTCTTAAAGAAGAACTCCAGTTCATCTGAATAATTTAGCCAAAACATTACAGGAGTTTTCGACAAAGTTATTTAAAGATATTATTATGTTAATATTGTTTTATTTGATGACCTCTGTGGCTCTGTGTGCGATACAGAAGGATTTGGGTTCAGTTTCCGTCATGAAACAATTATTTTCATGCCCTACATAATAATATATTTTATACAATTTTCTAGGTGTTTTCTGTCTTCTTCTCACAAATGTCATCATTTTCTTTGGGGGCTGGATCTTCTTCTCTTATCAATTCTGCGTTTTTCCTAAGCGATAGTCGATACTTATTGTCGGGGCTGTGTACAATGAGTAGGTATACATTTCAATCTATTTATTTGTATGAATATTAACATTTTAAAAGGAAAGATTTATTCGTTTGTTTGTAATAAATAGGCTCTGAAACTACTTGAACGATTTCAAAAAATCACCAATAGAAAGCTACACTTCCAGGAGTAAAATAAGCTTCTTTTTATACCGATATACTTACATTTCGGGACTTACGCGGCTTAAAAACCTCAAGACACACCTATGAGGTAACTTTTAAACAACAAAATTAATAATCTTTCATACATAATATTTATTGAAGACAGCCCGATATACATTAGATAACAAAGTTGTGCATAAAATACAAAGTTATTAAAGCGCGTTCTCACTCCGAAATTGTTTGACAAAATATTTCCCAGAACGGTAACCGTAATAAAAAACAAAATTACGCTAAAACAAAGATATTTAAATCACAGTGCAAAAGAGGAGACATCACGTTTTTGAAGCATTTCATTACCAAGAAAAACTGTGTCTAAAAGACAACAAAGTTATTACATGCCAACACAGATCCGTTATACAGTTTTACAGAAATAGTAAATATAATCCTTGATATGGCACTTTTCGTCAGGAGTCATGAGATTCTTGTCTCTGCCGCCCTAATCATCGGTAGCCTTCTTCGGCATTCTAGGTTTAGGTTTTTTTATAGTATCTTCCTCCTTTTATAGAAAGTTTATACATTTATTAATAAAACCTGTATATTTTATGCTAGCTGCATCCCGCGGTTTCACCCGCGTAAGTCTCGTTCCTGTGGGAATATCGGGATTTTTTGAAATCCAGTAGTTTTTGAGTTTATTCATAACAAACATACAGACGCACACACATACACACACAAATATAAATCTTTCCTCTTTATAATATTAGTATAGAAGTATAGATAAGTTTGTTACTTAGATAGAACTTTGTTTGTAGGTTTTGTAAAAAAATATATTGTCTGTAAAATAAAATATTTCTTTCTTATAAAAAAAACAATTCATGTTTATCGATAATTTAATTTGCTTACGGAAATTACAATTTATCAAATAATCGATAGCTCAGCGGAATTTCAATTTGTTCCCCGTAGTCGCTCAATATTGTTCACGCAAAAAGGCAATCTAAATGTTTACTCTACTCTCTAATATAACTGAAATATCTTTTTATTGAAAATAATATTCACACGTCGAACGTTCCACGTTCATTTGTCATTGTAATATCACCCGTCGGAGTACTAAATGATAAATAACACATTTTAGACCATTCAGACGGTGCTCATTACCAAGTAAGTCCATAGACAAATCCGTTAAGCCAGTAATAAATCATGGTGTGAACGGATGATCTTTTTGATTAGCTTTTTGGGTTATCAGCCTTGCATTTTCCATCGCCACGAACCCAAGTTGGCCAATGCAGGGAAATCATGGCGAAGGGGTTTTCTGGTTCGACCAGAGTCTCTGAGTGACTGCGGGAGAGTTGCCCAAACAATCTGCCCTCTGTGTTCAGACTGTTAGTTGCATTGTAGCGGATCTTAAAACAAAGCAGAGACAAAGCAGTAAGCTGCTACCGAGTTTTGGGCCAAGAGTCTTTAAAGTAGGCTATTTGATACCGTTGCAATACGGAGACCCTGTAGCTCGGGTCTAACAGAATATGGCTACGGGATTCCCGTGCTACATCCTAGACCGTCTTATTACTTACCAACAGGTGAGATAGTGGTCAACCGTCAAACACTCATCTACAGTTTATAACAAAAATAAAGAAGAATGGCTTAGTGGTCTGGCTTAGTAGAACAGTTAGGAAATCTAGACCGTGTAGAAGATCCACTATGTGTCAAAGATTTTACAGCCAACATCGTAGGTACGTAAAGCGAAGTAAATAGGGGTGTTAATACCTAACATTACCCGCGAAAGTTAACACGAATCACGAGTGAAAACCACTTTTATGACAAAAGTGATGTTTATCGTTATACCTACCAGTGTAATTCGTGGAGTCATTCGCTGAAGTTCCCCGATCCGGTGGGACTTTTTTGGTAATCTATTCATCTATACTAATTTGGTTTGGTTAGGGGTGGGACTTTTTTGGTAATCAAGTCATCTATACTTACTTGTATGGTTATTGGAAATTAGTTTGCAAATAGTTAAGGGGTTTTTCTACACGAGCTACTTTTGGTCTACGACTTTTGGAAATTCGAACATATTTTTCGAAGACTTTGTGAATAGCCGCGTTTTGTTTACCCGAAAATCGGCTGTTGTTTTGGAATTATGGGTTAGTTTTTGATTGTGGCTTTGTTTTTAATCGCATATTATTATTTATTTTCTTAACTCGATGTTTTAACCATGTTATAATGGTCTTGGTCGCGAGGGACAAGACCTACCTAATAAAACGCGATTGAGACCCGGGAAAATGTAACTATGTATGTAAATTATTAATTAAGATTTCTTTGTGTATAATACAAGACTTGACCATTATCTCCCCAGATAGTGATGATTTTGGTGGAACAAGATCATACCCATCATCCTCAAAGACTGCACTGGCCAACTAATAAGCAAAATATGTCATTTGCTTTTCATATCGTGTTTGTGTAATCACTCTAATTAGGTAGGTAATATTTTATCTCACTATCAAAATTGAACTTCAATTAATTAAAATCACACCTGGTATTGAAATGTATTTCAACAATCTGTCAAGTTGAATTATTCCATCAATTTATCGAATGTTTCAATTTATGTTGGTTCTTTGATTGAGGTTGAATAATATGCGGTGTCGGAACAATATATCATCGAACTGTTTAATTGGAACTGGTATTTTTAATTTGGGAACAATTAATTTATGAAATAAATAGATGTATCACGTTGTTATTTAAGTAAATCAATGTAAAGGTGTGGTCAGATATTACGAGGCATATGCCACGAATGGTTTGTCACGTATACCTCGGACTGTCTGGAGGTTGTGTTATTCTCACCGATCACTAGTAATCACTGCGAGCATTTCTGCATACGTTCGTTGCGAACAACAACAGCAACAGAGTTCAAACGTCTAGGTATAAACAATAATACACGATTATGACCCAGTAAAATGTAACTATGTTAACATTGTTTTAGTTTTTGTATTAAGTTGTCTATTTTCTAATACTTATTTAGTATTATGCTTTTAATCTCATAAATAACTATGTTTTTAGACTCTATAATATCAATGTGGCTTCAAAAATTGTGTATTTATAAGTTTATTTAAATATGAACTTGAAATAGACACTAACAAGTATCCCTTCTTTAACATACAATCCTGTTCAACTTTACTGTTGACTACGGCCCAAAGTATTTATAATAAACACCGTAAGATACAATTTAATCAGCATAAATATCTAAACAATTTCTTCTCTGAAGTTGTTAGCTGTGATTAATATTACATTAGCTTAGAGATTGAAACTTTACTGTTAAGGGGACAGTCTACCTACTCTTTCCTCCATACAAACTTTACAAACGTAGTCGACTGTTTCCTCCCTGGATAAAGATTTTAGAAAAAATATGTTTATGCCATAAGTCCTATATCAGCCATGACCATGCCCCTACGTTTTTTTTCATTTTCTAATTTTTCTGAATTTTATTACTATTCTAATTAGAAAATGAAAAAAATCAAAAGGTAGGGGCATAGTCATGACAGATATAGGTTTTATGGCATTAACATATTTGATCTAATGACTATCCAGGGAGAAAACAGTCGACTACGTTTGTATGGAAAAAGAGTAGGTAGACTGTCCTCTTAAGACACCGTCCGACCGGTAAAATCTACCCCTGAAGTTCTCTAACGGGGTTAGACCGTAACAACGCTTAATGGACAAATAAAGATTCTTCAGTGTACGTCATTTAAGTACGACACCTTATAGGAAATAGGTTAAACACGGTAAAAGGGTGACTGACTTCAAAATAGATCTAGAATCACGTATAAGTTACGTAACGTAGATTTGGGATTCATGGCATTGGAGTTGTGATAAATGATAGCTGATTTAGGTTTTTGTGTAGGTATTCTATTTTTGGAAGAAACGTTTCTATTGCAAAAAAGAGCTTAATGAATTTGATATCAGCCGCCCAACCGCCCATTGTGCCACACTAGTTTTAAGTTTTTCTTTGTATTTTTTAGGGTTCCGTACCCAAAGGGTAAAAACTGTCTGTCTGTCGCTGTCTGTCTGTCTGTCTGTCTGTCCGTCCGTCCGTCCGTCTGTCACCAGGCTGTATCTCATGAACCGTAATAGCTAGACGGTTGAAATTTTCACAGAATATGTATTTCGGTTGCCGCTACAACAACAAATACTAAAAACAAAATAAAACAAATATTTAAGAGGGGCTCCCATACAACAAGCGTGTTTCAAAAACTACAAGGGAATCGAGTAGGTCGTGGAATTCAAAATGGCCGCCCTGTCTGTCAAATATACCAGTCTGCCTTCACTTACCAAAGAGTTTCTTATAAGTTTCAGATTTTCTTTGTGCCAAAGTTTTTTTTTTCTTTTTTTTTTGAGTAGTGTGGTCGTATGAAGGAAGTAAGGATCGAAGCTAAATATTTCACATTTTCCTATCAAATTTAAAAATTGGATGTAAATCATTTTAGGGTTCTGTACCCAAATGTCATAGTGGTACGGAACCCTACGTGCGCGAGTGTCGCACTTGCCCGGTTTTTTGTATATTTTGGTACAATACAACAAATTGGCGTTTATCTATCTATCTATATCAGGCTCTGGCTTTGGTGTTAGATCACTGAACACTTAATGATATCCTAATATGTAGTGATCTTTCACCTTAGAGCATTTAGCCATTTCTGTCTGTTAGATGGTCTAACTCTAATCCTTTCACTGATTGGAGAAATCAATCAATTTGTTAATTAAAGCCTCTTAGATGCTTTACGAATGTTATAGTAGCTAAGCTACCTATTGTCTCTTATAGAAAATGTGTTCCTCTATTTAACCATAGAACATACCTATACCTACTCTATTTCAGAATCTTAGATCACAAATGTCAACAAATAACTGCCAATATCAAAGGAAAAAGTAAATAAATAGCTGTCACTTTCAAATAAATTTATCAGTTTTTTGTTTACATTTTTATACAAGTGTCTGAAGTAGAGTATCTATATTTGTGGTAGATTCTGCACATTTTCGAAATCATTGCTTAAGAATTAATTAATTTAAAGGTAGCTACTAACTTAGCCGTTTAATCTCTGTGAATATTCAATCATTGGGTGGTTTATATAAGAATGTCTGCATAGGCCACTGAGGTCTGAGATACCTAATGTTTTACATGTAAACGTAGTGCTCACTACGACCAAATGCTAAAGTCAGTCCCTACATTTACAATAACTAGGTATCTAATCTACTCACCTCAAAAAATAATCATGTACGAACTCCTGGTTTTCATCCAACCAGGCCTCGGTGCGCGCGCACTCGGCATCGTAGCAGGTCGGCGCGGGCACACCGCCGCCCGCGCCTCCCGCTGGCTCCTCTATACTCCGCAACTGTAAACCTGGAACAAGGGAGAACCGTGTTCAGTACTCGTGGGGCAATTACTCAGCAGGGATTCTGGAATGTTCTGGATTGTGTGGAGCTGGAGGGTTACTTCGGTTCGTTTCGATACGACAACGATACTGTCATAACGATGGTTCTACTGTCACCCTACTATCAGAATGTGACAGTATAATCATCGTATGACAGTATCGATGTCGTATCGAAACGAACCGCAGTAACCACCCTCCAGGATCGTAATCAGTCAAGGTCATAATCACTACTTGTCTTGTCGGCTTGTCTTTAGGATTTGTTTCCAGCAGCATGTCAACATTGAAGAACTATAATTTAGTTAGCCATTTAAATAAATAATAAATAAATAAATATTGCACGACGTTACACACAGCGCAATCTAGCCCCAAACTAAGCACTAGGCTTGTACTATGGGTACTAGACAACGGATATAGGTACTACATATTATACTTTTTTTGTAAATACATACATATGATACATAGAAAACACTGAATATCCCATGTCTTCGGACCGTGGTGAGTCCTAGGACATGTTGGTTTCCTCACGATGTTTTTCCTTCACCGTAAGAGCGATGTTATTAGCGCACATACCTTTTTCTTAAAGAAAAAGACATTGGTGCGCGGTCGGCCTGGATTCGAACCCACGACTCTCAGAATAAAAGCCGGGGTATCTACCACTAGACCAACACCGCCCTCAAAGATTCAAAGATTTAGACTCAAAGATTTAGACAGATATATAGATGATTTTTATTGGCACAACAGAAACACACGAAATAAAATAAAAAAAAATATGGTACAAGTAGGCGACATAATCGTTCAAAGCGATTCCTTTCAGACAACCTTACAATAGGGTCTGTTAAGCTGTCCTGGTAAAACTCGCTGTGGGGATAGAATAAATAGTTACATTTACTTATATTTATATAAAAAGTGTATCCGTAGTGCGAAACCTATCTAGTTTAGGGGACGTGAAAGCCTCGTAAAGCTTTTGACGTTTACACAAACGTAAGTAACATTTGCTATTACAGAAAAAAAACTCACACTCGCTTAGCTACAACTGCTGTAGTTATAGCAAAAAACATCGTTAATAGATTTTCTCGCGTTCGAAACACTTCATAAACAGTTGGCCTCGCGTTTAAACTCAAGTACCTATACTCGAACTCGTAGGAGTCAAGTCAAATAAATGTAGGTTAAGACCAGGTTAAGACTTGCAAATAAATACAGAAGCTGTGTGATAAAGTGTACTAGGACTCGCTTATACCAGTTACTTCGGCATCCCCGCTATAGAAGCATCCACACAAATTAAAAGCCATAAGTTTAAAATAACCACAACTTTCACAAAGCACACGTTCCGTCGAATTGTCAATAATAATGTCAATTAGATGACACTCTGACACTTTGTGACAGCTTATATCAATTATACTTTTGTATGAAAAAGTTTAATGAGAATTGAACAAAAAGATTTGTGGTAAAATATTTTATATGATTAGTAAATACTGATTACCATATTATTAACCCAATGGTTTTGGGCATGCTTACTAGTATGCGACTAATTTAAAACATTACACACCCTTATTTTCAACAGTCCCTCAAATTTAAACTAAAATATCCAAGACATGGTATCTGATGTTTCAGTTTTGTAAACTTTGAGTGATTCTATAAATATTATGTTTGCAGTTTAAACCCTCTTTCTAACCTAACCTGACCCGACTTACTGCCCTAACATAACCCGAATCGAGATACAGGTCGGTTATCCTTTTCCTCTTCATTTGGGAGCATAAGGTCAAAAGGTCTCAAGACTTCACCCTCATACGTCTGGATCCCGTGAGAATTATCATAAGTCCTTTAATTGTTATAACGCTTAGAGCTTTATAGTCTCTTTCTTAGCTATATATAAATACTGAAAGTACGCCTAGCCTACATAATACCAAGTATTACCGTACATTAAAAGGGTTCTATTTTTTGTTAGGTACTAATAAAAAAGGTCTTGTCTTCTACGTCCCAATAACTTTCTTATGTGGTGCTCAGAGCGGGCACTAACCCTGGCAGAAGTAGCCTTTAAAACAAATAAGTATTGGACTTTAGTAGGGCCTACAGCTCCACGAATGGGAAATGAATTCTACACAAATTTACAGCATTTTCTTAAGCTCCTTCATGCTCCGGAAGGCATGTTATGCAGTCCCGGTTATCTCTCATAGCAGCTCCTAGACCAAGTACCTAAGACGCTTAAGAGCGACCTAAAAACTAACATTAACACGTAAAAATAGATTATAGATTTTGATAAATAACACAATAACATGGCGCCACTCAAACAACCATGATACTATTAAGCAGAGTTTTAATAGATATAGTATTTATCATAAAATCTTCAAACCAATAACAAGCCACATCCATCACCACACAAACATCACTCAACAACAACTCGAAACGTAACCAGCACACAATCATCATCATTTAACAAATCTTAACAGGTGAGCAACGGGTATCTCTCCCTCTCTTCTCGACGGGGTGGGTGTCCAGTCCATCCACAGCGGGTTACCCTGTGAGAATAAAAATTACACACCATTTAAGATGTAATCAAAAACCCTCACAAAACACGCGATTGAAACCGACACGCGACACTACGCCATTCAAACCGAAAAATGTTTTTAATTTTCCTCACAAACCATTTTAAAAAAGTCTTCTCTATACACTTGGATCTGTTTTTAATCGTTATTTACATGGTAACAGAGTTGTATTTCGGTTTGATTTCGGTATGTTTATTCTGTAGCTTCTACCATCATGCAAAAGATTTTGACGCGGTTTTCACAATCATTTAAAGGTTTATAAGTTTTATATCCACGCATGCGTCCCTAGTCTATACCAGTATTATATTATGTATAGATAACAATGGACAAAGGTATTATTCAATAGGAATCACTTAAATTATACAAAACGTGTACACTGTACCTACCTACGTGATTAGACACACGAACACAGGACGATCACCTGTTGATTGTTTACATAAGTAAACCAGACCTAGTAGTTCTATATAGTTATAGCGACTAAGTATTTCTTACATGTTTGCAAAATCTGGGAGAATCTATGTAGGGTATGGTTGGGTACAATTTTTCGCAGATAGTGTTTTATGAACATCGTTGTTTATTAAATAGCTCAGCTTACATTTCTGCCTCTATTTCATTCACAAAAGAAATCTAATAAGAAAATTAAGCAAGCACAATTAGGTCATTTGGTTTTAGTTTCATGCGGATTATCTGGCGCAACGCGGGATTGCCTTGGCGAATCCCGCATGCGTATTCAATTTGTATGGATAATCCCGCGTGCGTGAGCATGGCATGGCATCCGCATGGCACTAAGGGAGTCTATCCCTTAGTGATTTCTATAGAAATTTGTATAGAAATTCCGCGTGGGTGAGCAAACGCGCATCACACGAAAAACGCACTCGGTGCTTAAATTTGTTGGTACGTTTGGTCTTTATAAACGTTAATTGTTATTTAATGATAGAGAAAAGACTAAAATAAACTCATTTTCAATGCTCAACGTTTCGAGACCTTTACAGGTCTCTTCTTCAGGATTAACTGACAATACAACTAACAACAACCCAAAAACAACAGAAGAAAAATCTAGATAAAGGCCTATTACTAAACGATGTTTAAAATACACAATACCTTTGTGGCGGACGCCCACAGAATCAACTAGATGGCGTTACTTGTAGGGCATGCAATATCGGAAGGTTTTCAATCTCGAGACGATTTCGATATTAAGAGCTCAATCCCGGGATCCCGGGATTGATACTGAGATTTTAGATATCGTTAAAAAAAGCGAATTTAATACAATAAAAATGTGTTAAATCTAAAATATTTAAGACTAGTGGTTTCATTACGTAAATAAGTTACCCCGAGGGCCGTCCACCCCATCATTTTGGAAATATGGCGGACAAATAGCCTAAACCCGAAAGTGTCTAAACTTTCGCGCCAAATTCTAGGCGCACCACTAAAATGTTTTTAGCAGAAAAAAATTGCATGCGAGCTTGTATAAAAAATAATTGTCTTAAAAATTGCAATGAATCACGTTACTTTTATTGTTTTAAACATTTTACCAATTCCCTACGCTTCTAAATCTTTACAGATCTCTTCCTCAGGGCTAGACTAATTTGGGTTTAATTTTAATAGTTCTATTCAATCATTCCATGAGGTAAAATATAGCTAAAAACCTTAATTTATACCCAAATAGTAAATTGCTCATATCTCGATATCGGATCACTCAATCCCGGGATTATAATATCGAACTTTTGCGTCCGAGATCCCGGGATTACGATATCCCGGGATCCCGGGATTCATGCCCTAGTTACTAGTATGAAATCCTGAATCGCGCTATCAACATTCTTTCCGAGATAAGCTCAGCAGGGCCGCGGCCCACCGGGCAAAATCACCTGCCCGGTGGAAGATCTTCCCTTTGGAGGTACACACCATCTCGTACCCCCAAACGTATGATAGAGTATATGTAAGTATATGTGGGTGGGTTTGTATTTTATTTGTAAGTTTAGTTTTAGTGTTTTAATGTATTTATCTTGATGTATAAAAAATAAATTTGTTTCATTCAGATGATAGAGTAGGTAAAATAAGAAATTTACTTATTTACCGTAGTACCATAATAAAGACTGGGCTAAGGTACGAGTCTCTAGACAGGAACCAGTGGAAAGAAAGGAAAGCGGCCTTTGCCCTGCAGTGGGACGATACAGGCTAATAATAACAAAACATATTTCCATAGCTACCTACGACTTAACAGAACCAAATTCATAGAAACATGAGACTGTTCCAGAATGAAATCAACCGAAATTGTTACGAAGTACACAACACTGGGTAACAAACGTGTTCGAATAATATAACCAGTGGCTCCCTCGACGCAGTTCAACTTTATACCAGACCTTCATACGAAACTATCGCGTTCCATTGGGGTTTTTCACAACTTCCAAGTTAGAATACTGTTTCTCTGAGAGTTGTTTAGTAGCTATCTCTACATCGCGCTAGAACGCCCAAGTAGGTACCTATTTATACTTTTATATCTATGGTACTTCAAATGAAGGAAGAGACGATAAAGTCTGTACTTGGAAGCAAATTAAAAAGAAGAGGACACTTAGGAAAGGGAGTAGCCGCTTTCCTATAAAACAAGAATTTTATTTGTTCTCAATTCGAGTCTGTCTATTATTATGCATTTAGAAACTACCGGTTGTAATCTGTGTTTCACTATAAGTTTGGTCAATTCCCAAGGAAGGCCGAAATCCAATAGGAAGAAACCGCAGGTCTCAGCTACTTAATAGCTAGCTAGTTAATAAAGTAAAGCGCTTGTTTTCAATGTAAGGTTTTTGGACGAATTGAGTTAGTTAAGTATTATCAGGATTATCCGATACGACAAACATGCAATATCCGATTTTCCCCAAACATTTAATCTGAACTCTGACCGTATCCAATTTTGTAATCCTTAATAATAATACGTAAAGAAAACAATCGTATACAATAACATAATATCACAGTATTGCTATTTCTGTTTATCCTTTAAGAGGACAGTCTACCTACTCTTTCTCCATACAAATGTAGTAGACTGTTTTCTTCCTCAATAAAGACATTAGAGCAAATATTTTATTTTCTAATCAGAATAGAAATAAAATTTAGAAAAATTAGACTAAAGAAAAAAACAAAACGTAAGGGCGTGGTTATGGCTAATATAGATTTAATGGCATTGTCTCTAATGTCTTTATCCAGGGAGAAAACCAGTCGACTACGTTTGTAAAGTTTGTAATCAAGAAACGAGAAGGCAGACTTCCCCTTAATATTTTTCCGTATCAAGAGAACCGTGTCGAATATCGAAGGAAATAGAAAACCTTGTGTAATCTAAAACAAAAGTAGATATTAGAGTGGTCTCTTAATTGCCATCGAACTGGCGAGTCTTATCGCACACAGCCAGTTAGTTGGTACCAGCTAGTATTGCATGATGTTAATCAACAAGAATAAACGTTTGCTTTCGTCCTAATTGAAATTGACGTTGGCTATATTAGAGTATATACTGTAATTGGTAGTTTAACTACTAGTACACTGGCTAGATACGACGTAAATTTATATTTATTACTTGGCTACTATTGTTTTTAATGGAAACTTTAATACGCTCATTAATAGTTGTCGTTTATTTGGATTGGAGACTATTGTCTTTTCATATTTGCCTAATTGGAAAACTGGGTAGGTACCTAATATGGTTTTTAGTTTTTCATCATAAGTGTTAATTGATATATAACTCAAGAGATCCCAGTGGATTCCGAGTGGATTACTATAATGGAATTGTCCAAAATTTAATTTCAACATTATTGCAATTTACGATTGAGTTGCTTGCCACTGGACTGCAATCGAAACTTTACTGACTCAAAAATGTACATAAAACGGTATTCTACAAAGAAAATTGTATTGAAAAATGTCAAATTTGACAATGTCATTTGACAATATTTTTAGTCGAGAATATGCCATGTTTTGATACATTATAATTGAAAACAATCTATTGCGAGTGACGGCAGTAGTGACGCACAATTTGTTACTTTAGGTACCTAAATTACTTGTCACCTAAGTTTCGAAGATTAACCAATGTTAATGAAACTTTACTACGTACCATAGAACGGCACCTCAATTACCCTCTAACTTTACTTTAAGGGGAAAGTCTACCTACTCTTCTCTAAATACAAACTTTACAAACGTAGTCGACTATTGGTCCCTAAATTACAAAGACATTAGAGAAAATATGTTTATGCCATAAAATCTAAGTACCTCAGCCATGACCGGCCAATATGTCTTGATATTTATCATTTTCTAAATTTTATTTCTATTCTATAAAAAATAAACGTAGCGGAATGCTCATGGCAGATGTAGGTTTTATAGCATAAACATATTTGCTCTAATGTCTTTATCCAGGTAGGAAACAATCAACTACGTTTGTAAGGAGAAAGAGTGGGTAGACTTTCCTCTTAACAACAGATGTCTCGAACATGTCTCATCTTAATACGTGTTCAAAAGGTCCCTTAATCTGAGTAAGTTCACAGAAGCCGTAAGCTACCATAAAATATTATGTTTATCCGAATAGGGGATATGCATTTTGATAGTTTATTTTATGAAAACCGATAACCCGGGACGGTTTTGTATTAACAAAATTTACATATTTCACTTCAACGTATAATCAAAGGATATTTGCATGGAAACGATTTATTTAAAACAGTGTGATATTTTGATTAAGTTTAATAGATTGAGTTTTAATGAGAAATATGGATATGACCTTAATAGGTAGATTCCGAGGTACTTTATGAATAGATACATAGCTATTTAGTTATTCATCTACATACCTAGATATTCTTACGAAATTAGGTTTGTAGGTAAGTACTTAGTTTTGCTGGCAATGTTCCTTCCTACTGATTAATATTTTATAGTAATGCAGTTGTACCTACTGACGCGATTTATCACATTGTTTCTTGATAAATAACGTTATTATCTTCTTCTCATCTGAGCGATTTTCCCGGTTGCATCCTTGATGGGAGCCCGGGGTTCGCTAAAACCCTAAATTATTTGGGGTCGGCACAGTAGGTAAGTCATCATTGACAATACCTACTGCAAATCGATTTGGCAATATATTTTCGGTCGGCCGCCTGCCTGACACCAACCCTCCTAGGCACTAAGCAGTTTACCCGCCACCGTGCGGGGAAAACTTAAGGTTTGCTAGTCTCCCTCAGATCCCTTAGTCGCTTTTGACGATACCCACCACGGGAAGAGATGGTGTAACCCTATTCTATAACGGGTATACATATGTCGCAATCTCAAGTATTTACAAGTGATGCCCACTTTGGGGTTTGTCATCGGCTTGTATTTACAAAGGAATTTTATTTGAGGATCGAACACGGTCGCTATACCGAGGATACACGGCGGTATTATATCTTTGCTGTAAAAAAATGCGTATTCCCCCATGCAAACGGGTTCCCTACGCTATTTCTAAACACTATCCATTGTAGGACGTTCTCCCAGACGAAGATAGACCGATAGATTACATTATCGAATAGTTATATCCCCGATTCTTCAGTACCCCTATGGTTTGCTTCACCGAAAATTATTTGACCTCTAACACAAGTTTTTATGAACGATATGAAAACTTTTTTTTTTGATTTGACCGAAAATTGTTTCCTAACAATCCGTTGTCTAGTATCCATTGTACAAACCTAGAGCTTAGTTTGGGGCTAGATTAATCAGTGTGCAACGTCTCGCAATATCCCTTCAGAATTGGAGACGGTTGGTCACACAGCTTCCCAGAAATCATCAAACAAATGACCACAGATTATATTAGATTATATTAGTTTGTAATTCGCACATGGATGGAGAAACCTTCATTCTCGGTAGTACTCTTATACTATACTATACGTACTACTAAGTATTCGTACTCGTCCCTACGTCACGACTTAGCATACCAACGTATATTACATTCCAGGGATGCGCATCAGGTCTACGTTTGTTTAAAACAATTTAATAAATCTGCAACATCGGATGCCATTCAATGTTGCAGATATATTCAGAATAGAGAATCTGCTGGACACTCAACTTTGAAATAATTATGTTGGACTTTCACGTTGTGGAGATGAAATTCCTACTCAGTCCTCGCATAGGTTGTGTAGTGTCCTCCTGAGGACTTAGAGATACCTACACTTTCTCAGGAGGACTCGTATGATCATGCAACATTGATCTAATTTTGCAATGAGTATACTTTCACCCCCTGTTAACTGTATACATTTGAGCCTACATTTGAGTTTCTAGGTAGGTACAACTTTCCGAACTAAAAGGTAATAGGTACTAGATCTTTTTACATTCCAATTATTCTTTTTTTATTTAAGAAACACTAGAATTTAATTTATTTAATGAAAAGAAGTCTTTAATTACTTTGTGCCAAGCAAATTACAACGTAGGTAAGGTAAACCTATTACCTACTTTAATTTATTTTTTGTTAGAACTGTCTCTTATGACAATAGATTAAAATAAGGAAATCTTGAAAACCATGTAAGACTTACATACGTGATACACTTTTGAATAGATTGGACCAAACCTATAAAAAATCGTCAAAAGCGAGTCGGACTAAAGGAAAAATAACGAAAACCATCAAACGTTGATATATAAGGTAAATTTTGTCACAAAGAGATGTGGAAGAAGAAGATGTTGCTGAGAAAATCGATGGGGCACATAGGTGGACCAGCGAGTGGTCGTATAAAGGTTCCGATTTTACCTTTTGTGGAACCCTATATGGCTTTTATCATGGTATGCTAATTAATATTTTCACATGACCATGTTCAATTAAATTTAATTATTCAACTTTCTTCTTGTCCTTAATATTATGGTCGATTTTATAGATGCGTAATAAACATGTCATTTTCGAGATATGCATATTCGGTTTAATTATAACATGACCAATAATAAAATCGCATAATCTAGTTTCAATTTATTTACAGATTGACAAGATAATCCCGTGTTTGCTACCTTAGGGGGTCTTTATTGGCTTTTTTATTACTCAAATTCGATGTTATAGAGTCAAGATTAATATCAAAGATGTTGCGTGATAAAATCATTTTGGGTGTCAATGTTCTCCGGGGTTCACATTTGTAGGAAAGCAAACCGTAGACTTTTATATCAACCGATAGCTCCTCAAAACTGGAATTTGAAGCCGCTTATAACGCCTGCAAATTGAACGGATCATCGATGAATTTATCAGCCGATCTTTATCGCTTATGTAGTTACTAACCCAGTAGGATTTTATTCAGAGTTTTGAAACCAATTTTGAGTGGCCATTACTAAAATGTCGTCGGTAGAAAGTGTTCAGATAAAGATCAAGATTATTATAAAAATGCAATATGAATTTATAAATAAAATCAAAAATTCATGTTTTATAGAAGCCAATATTGCATTTTAAGTCTGTTATAAACACATTTAAATAAATTATTTTTTAACATTTTACCTTTTACAGTAGATAATGTAAGATTGTTGACGCCAAAATGTTTATTGGACATTGGACAGGTCCAAGATCCTCTATTTGACGGGCGAGTCGAAGCGTACTTCTCAAAACAACATGGTGGATAAGAAGATTGATTCACTGATCGACACCAACAAAATCACCAAAATCGGATAATTTTGATGGGTTAAAAAGAGGTTTTTGTTTTTTGTATGGAGAATCACGTTTCAAATAGTCCCTATAACAACTAAGTAAAAAGATGACTTTAAATAAAAAGAATGTAATAAACAAATAATACCTAATCTAGCTTGGGCACAACAGTGTCCCTGCCAGAACGACCCAGCAAAGCGTACGAGCACCACCTACTTTTCCTCGAAACGTTTCGTCGGTTTAAATCTTTACAAGTAAAGTTGCTAGGGCAGAACTAAAATTAAGGTTCACCTATCAGTACTGCCAAGGCCTATAATCTAAAATAACCGTCATCACATGCGAACTCGTAAAGACTTATTATAGTATTATTCATAATATGAGAGGTCCCTAGATAAGTCTTCTGAATATAATACCTACAATGCTGGGCATAGAATTCTGGTCGGTGAAATTAAATCAGTCTTATCTAAGTGAGGTTAAATAGCGTTACTCAAATAAATACACTATTTAAGCACATTACTAAATGAACATAGGCAGACAGACAGCGGAGTCTCATTAATAGGGTCCCGTTTTTACCCCCTGGGTATGGAACACTAAAAAGAGAAGAGGTAATGTAAGATACTGACTGATAATATTGAGAGATCGTGAGACCGCAGTAACTATATTTTTATACTTGAATATAAGTACATTTTTTATAAACGATAGCGATGGGCTATCGTACCTGATGGTAATTGATGGTATAGTCTAAGATGGTGCATGCTCATCTAGAAGATAGGAAGAGGGCAGTGGAAGAAGATTAGTGGCCATACTGGTCTACGTATCGGAACACAGTAAGTTAAAAAAAACAATAAGTTAAGACAAGAGTTTCATTATCTAAAGTCTGAGATACGTATGTGCATTTCTTTAAGCAGCTAACTAATTGCTTTTGCAATTAAACGTTGAACCTGATTCATTGCTCAGTAGTGTGCATATGATCATAAAATAATTCATGTTTTTATTCATCATAAAAGAAACCCGTCCAATTGAGGAAATTATCTTGACCATAAAATACTGATCTCGAATGGATGCTAAGACTTGAGACCACTCAAGGGCATGTTCAAGCTCCGAAAGGAAATCGCCTCGTAAATAAAAGTTTTATCTTTTTAAATAATTTCATGGTGTTAATTAATACAAGCCAAAATCATATTTTATTTGCAGTCATTAAAAATGAATCATTTAAATAATGTATAAGAAATTAATTGCATTCGTGGATTCATTATTTATTTATTCGTATGGCATATTAGTTCTTTTTTCACAAAGAAACGAAAACTAAAAAGAAACTCTAAGAACACTGCAGTAATTTAATTTGTGTAAGTGCACTAGAAAATGAAGAATGACTATTGTTTACGTGAAACATTATTTTCAAGTAAAATGTTACGTCGTGTTACAGTTTTGTGCTATGTTACAAAATAAACATTAAAGTAGAAATATTTTACAATGAGAAATGCATCATCAAAAATTCTCTCATGACAGGATTCGAACCTGTACCCCTCGCTAGCCGGGCGAACCACTGCGCCACACGGGAACCCACGTGACACGTTAAATTAACGATTATGCTTCCTCACTGATTTTGTTTACCGACTCGGTTTAATATTAAAGTATCAAATATTTACGTTTTTTGATTATCTTGAAAACGAGACGCAGATCTACCCTTCTAACCCATTTTTCTTTTTGTTCTCTAATTTTCTAGATTTATGTTAGTAAAATTACCTTTTGATTTGACTCTAATCATGACTTTAAAGACCGACAGCAATTAAAGAGGCTTTTCACTGAGTAAAAAGAGCATAGTTTGTGTAATCAATCATACCGAATCGTAATCTAATCTTCGTACCGTTGAACCTCTTCGTACCATTTTATGGAATACGTTTAGTATTAATTATGGACTCCGTTACTGAATGTCGAAGTACGAAATTCCGTAGTTTGTGAGACCAAATGTTTATCAGTACGATGTTCGTTAGTTCGAAAATACAATGTTGCGCTGTTTGTGAGATCTAAAGTTTGCAAGTGCGATGTAGGTCAGTTCGAAAGTGTACTGTAGCGAACCATACAACAAAGAAAGGTTTTTGGAAAATCCCGCGGGATCGAGAGTTATGCGGGTGAAACCGCGGGACGCTGCTATGTTGTATAGTCAACAACTAATAAGAAAAGAACGACATGGTCACAACAATACCAAAAAATAATAAACGTTTCCGATTAAATTTTTATTGCAAAATAACTCAGGATATCACTTTAACAGCACTTTTATAGATAAAACGCTTCATCTTGCATATTTATGAATGTTGAACTTAGTGTTCTTGGAAGAGGCAGTTCTCTGTAGGTATTACCGAGTCCATGGTAACTGGTATCGTGTGTATCGGTAACCACCATAACGTTATTGTAATAAAAGTGACGACATCGGTTCCTTGAATTACCGGTTTGATATCATATTTCTGTGTGCCGAATGCAGCGGAATTCTGTCTCCATACGTTGTGTAGGTAGGTATCTACTACCTTTCAGTTGGCAGCAAGACAAGACAATAAAGATTATGATTAGGATGGCTAAGGTATTAATGGCGACCTCTGTAGCGCGTCAGGCGAATGCCAGGCTGCAACGCAGAAGGTTGCGGGTTCGGTTCCCGTCGGGGGCAAGTATTTATGCGGACTATAAAGGCTTGTTTCTGGTTCTGGGTGTATATTCTATATGCATCATATGTATGTTTTTACAAAAAAAAAAAGTATTGTAGGTAGCATATCCGTTGCCTAGTACACATAGTACAAGCCTAGTTGCTTAGTTTGAGCTGTGTGCAAAGTTATTTATTTATTTAAAATGGTTTTCGCAGTATTTTTTCGAGCCGTTTAAATTTAAAACCAAATGGATATTTCCAAAATGACAAAATTCCTGAAAACGTCATACATTTTATTGAAGCGCTGTACTACCAACCAACTGTACCACAGGGACCAAATACCAACGGGTTAAAATAAAAGCTGTCTTTCTTCCCACGACTTGTAGTTTATAATTTACATTGATATTCATCGCAACGAGAAATGGAGGGTAAAACATAAAGATTATATTTTTAAAATGTAATACAGATGCTTAGGGAATTTCAGAACTTATTTCAACCCGGTGGTCTATAAATAGTCTATAGTACTCTTGACACAGTAGGGAACAGAATATTTTAAGTCTATAAGGCTGGATGCACGCCTACATCGAACTAACTAATCCGGATTAGCTAAAACGGAATAGCAAATGTTAATACAAAATGTCGGACCATTCATGAAATATGACATCAATTGGTGGTACTAACTATATTTAAAAAAATAGCGTAGTTTATGTGAATACGTCATAAAATTGCATTTACATAAAATGCGTAATTTAAAAAGTCCGTTCTTTTTAGATACCTACCTACGTTATATAATAAACATACTCACCAAATTTTAGTCCTCTACTATCAGTGGGTTTGGCTGTGCGTTGATCAGTCAGTCATTCACTCAGGAGCCGTATTTTGAACCAAATGCGGTTCCTTTCATTTGGACAAATCGCAATAAACATAAAAAATAAAAATCTTAAGCCTAGTGAACGTAATTTAATATTAACTCATTAATAATAACTCATTAATAGTTTTCTATTAATAGTTAAAACTTAGACTAACCGACCACACTAAAACTCGGCCTTTACAATTAAATTGAAAGGGTTACACAGCAAAACCTTTCAGACCTTCATCAAAGAGGTGTCTACTTTAAATTGACTTCAAAATGGACTTTGGAACAACTTGCGTTTATCTTATCTTAAACGAAATTATTTAAACACCAATTTATACCAACGCAAAATGGATACAACCTTTTGTAGTCCGACTACACGTAGGTAAAATTACGTAAGTCCCGATCCCGCGGGAATAGAAAGTATAGAGTAAGATAGAACCGTATCCAAGGTTCCATTGACGACCTCTGTGGCGCGTCGTGCGAGAGCGCGACTGCAATGCAGGAGGTTGCGGGTTCGATTCCCGCCGGGTGCAAGTATTTATGCTTAAAAATAAATATTTGTGTCTGGTCTGGGTGTCCTTCTATGTATAATATGTATGTATTTACAAAAGAAAAATAAATATAAGTATTATATCCGTTGTCTAGTCACCGTAACACAAGCTTAGTCGCTTACCACGGGGCTAGATGGCGCTGTGTGTTGTTAACAGAATTTATTATTATTATTATTATTATTATTATCTATCTCTACCAAATTTCGCATTTTATGGAATTAATAATTACGAATTTTATGTAAATGCAATTTTGTGACGTATTCACATAAACTACGCTATTTTTTTAAATACAAAATTGCATTTACATAAAATGCGTAATTAATAATTACGCATTTTATGTAAATGCAATTTTGTGACGTATTCAATTATTATTTAAATGTTGTACCTACTTCGTTAATGATAATTGATCATCCATGAAATGCGTTATTTATTATATAATACTAGCTGACCCGGCAAACGTTGTTTTGCCTTAAAAATTATAGATAGTAGCCGATTCTCAGACCTACTGAATACGCATATAAAATTTGGTAAAAATCGGTCGCGCCGTTTGGGAGGAGTACGTTAACTAACATTGTGACATGAAAATTTTATATATTGGAAGATATAACAAAAAGAATTACGAACTTTATGTCGATGGTATTCTAAGAATGGCGTAGGTATTAACATAAAGTTCGTAATTATCTTTTTCATACTCATCAAGACTAGCTATTCCGTACTAGTTATTTAATTCGGTCTAAATAGGTGTGCAAGTGAGCCTAATACTAAATCGATTCAAAAGTGTGTAAAATCATATTTTAATAGGCACACGTGCGAACTTCCGTAATCATTTTAAAGGTTAGGTAGGTTAGGTTTTTCTTGCGAAAAGTAACAAAACAGGTTCTAGATAAGTTGCTCAACGTGCAGTGCCATTAAAGACAATTTAATTCTAAACGACATACATGATATCATTTCTTTTCTAAACTGTAGGATATACACAAATTAAAAAATAACGTGCAGACATAACCTATTTTGAAAAATAAAATAGAATCGAAAATTATTTAATAGTAATGCTTATCCTACTAATATTATAAATTCGAAAGTAACTCAGTCTGTAAACCGCAGACCCATTCACATCTAAAACGCTGAACCAATTTAAATATTTTTTTGTTATTGATAATATTAGTACAGATAGATGGAATCTTGGAGAACAACATATTATGCTGCTTTTGCTAATATTATAAATGCGAAAGTAACTCTGTCGTATCAGTCCGTTGTGAAAAGGTTTCACGCCTAAACCGCTGAACCGATTTTAATGAAATTTGGTAGAGATAGATGGAACCTTGGATACGGTTCTATCTTACTCTATACTTTCTATTCCCGCGGGATCGGGACTTACGTAATTTTACCTACGAGTAGTCGGACTACAAAAGGTTGTATCCATTTTGCGTTGGTATAAATTGGTGTTTAAATAATTTCGTATAAGATAAGATAAACGCAAGTTGTTCCGAAGTCCATTTTGAAGTCAATTTAAAGTAGACAATAACACCTCTTTGATGAAGGTCTGAAAGGTTTTGCTGTGTAACCCTTTCAATTTAATTGTAAAGGCCGAGTTTTAGTGTGGTCAGTTAGTCTAAGTTTTAACTATTAATAGAAAACTATTAATGAGTTATTATTAATGAGTTAATATTAAATTACGTTCACTAGGCTTTTTATTTTTTATGTTTATTGCGATTTGTCCAAATGAAAGGAACCGCATTTGGTTCAAAATACGGCTCCTGAGTGAATGACTGACTGATCAACGCACAGCCAAACCCACTGATAGTAGAGGACTAAAATTTGGTGAGTATGTTTATTATATAACGTAGGTAGGTATCTAAAAAGAACGGACTTTTTAAAAAAAATACCTGGCCTGATGCGAGTGAAACCGCGGGAGTCAGCTAGTCAATAATAAAGATAATTAGCTACAATGAAATTGTGACATCCTAATCAAAAATATGTATTGCTGAATACAATTGAGGTCAATGTGACCACTTTCTATTACATCTGGTGTACCTTACGTAAAAGATTCCTTTTCATCTTTCAGCTTTGCAAACAGTTTCCCGTTTCAGTTTCAGTAACAACAATAAAAATCTCTACCCCTCCTAGACACCTAATTGCTGTTAGGTACCTACAATCGAATGAGGCGATTTGATGCCCAATTTTAAATTGCTTTGCGGTCGAACCAGGTGGGACTATCCCTCGAATCTCTTTATATTATTGCTTCCCAATTCTATTACCACTAATGAGCTAAGTCGTTTCGATAACCATAACAGCTGGCTAAATTGGTGTTAAACTCGAACAGCAGTTATGCTTATGAAGTTTTGTAATAGTTCGTTTAGCTATCGCTATTAGGTATTTCGTTTTAATTAACCATAACTGTAGTAAAGTTTGCCAATATTATAGAACTAATAGTTGCCCGTTGTTCCCCGTGTAGGGTGATTTTGTAAAATTGTTGCTGATCTTTCCTGTTTCAAAGCTGTTGCTGATTAGAAAAATCTATTAAAATTAAATTTTGAAATTGGGAATACAAAATCGGAAATTGATGAAACATAAAACATAAATTTGCAACATTTTTACGGTATCAACTAGCTGATCTTGTTTGAAAATCGGGTTAAAAAGTGGCTTACTATTGTCCTCGAGGATACAATCCATCCTGATACAAAGTTAAATTGAAGCCGATACAGTAGTTTCAAACAAACAAATCGTTTCTCTTCATAATATCTGTATGGATTAATACAAATAAGACTCAGTTTTCACTCAATGATGTAAGATAACAACAAAAAGTAACTGTTACAGTTAATAGTTATTACCTGGTTATTTGAAAAGTCTTAACTAGTTTTGTCGGTATCAAGCGTCTTGGAATAAACGAGTAAACACAATGTAAACACTTCAGTTTCAATGAAATACCTATGAATATTCTAGTAATTTTGTAGAAACATCGTATCGCTTATAATGACAAGAATTGCTGACGTCATGTAGCGTAGTCATTAGACAGGAAAAACGGAAACTTTTGTGACACCTCTTTCACTTCATTGAGAAAAAGTGAAACGTGCTGAATACAAAAAGAGAATGAAATTCGAAACGAAACAAAGATCTAGAAACAACCTGGAGAAAGGGCAGGCACTTATCCAGTAGGTACATGAAAGCAATAAATCTAATCAAAGAGGTGAAAAACGCATATCTAGCAACTTCGCAACGCACGTCGAAAAAGTAGAGTTCGGCTTTTTATCCTAAGTGACCTTAGACGTTTCTAATGCGCCGGAGACAAAGTAGCAATAAGGTGAAAGCCCGATTTGCACATGTGATAAACCATGCAATCCTTCCTTAAGGCCTGTCCTTACGGAGTAATATACTAAATTACGTATAGGTCATTGAAATGATATGACAAAAAACAGCAAAGGCGTGAAATTTGATGTTTCCACAGAAAATGAATGTTTCACAAATAAACAATCAATTGAATTAGACGTTTTATTGATGAATTTAATTTTTACAAACATTTAGTAAATTTGATATTTCTAGAAAATATTATTTTAATAAGTACCTAATAATAAGCTGTTATGTAAATTTTTAGCGGTTGTTCGGTAAAGTGAGACGCCATAGGACGACCAACTCTAACACCTGGTGAGCCAAATCACTATTCGAAAAGAAGAAGAATAATTTGTAACAATATAATGGTCAATATAATAATATAATATAATATAATAATATAATAACAATATAATAATAAAGTCCTTATAACAAAATAATGTTTTTTTGAAAACTACTCCGAGCATGATTTTACTGTACCTACCAACAAACCGAAATGGATAGATGTCATGCGTATTCTCGCATTACATGACCAAACTGTTTCCCATAAAGTCGCAATCGATCTACGCACAACGCAGAGCAATAAATTTTCCGATTATGTTTTAGTACGCAGTAAACTAGATTCAAATAGTACAGGTGCCGTTTGTAGTGATATTATATAAACGTTATTGTAATCTTTTAGTTTTATTCCCATTTTATAGGTCTTTCTATCAGCTATTTTATAGATTTCCTTGTTATAAATAGCAGGTAATAGGCAACATGAGCAAATACCAGGACATCTTTATATATTGTACTAGCTGCGTCCCGCGGTTTCACAGGCGTAAGTCCCGGGTGTGAAACCGCGGGACTTACGCGTGTCATCGGGATTAAAAGTAGCCTGTGTTACTCAGGGTGAATGTAGCTTTCTATTCGACGACCTCGGTGGCGCGTCGTGCGAAAGCGCGACTGCAATGCAGGAGGTTGCGGGTTCGATTCCCGCCGGGTGCAAGTATTTATGCTTAAAAAATAAATATTTGTGTCTGGTCTGGGTGTCCCTCTATGTATAATATGTATGTATTTACAAAAGAAAAATAAATATAAGTATTATATCCGTTGTCTAGTCACCGTAACACAAGCTTAGTCGCTTACCACGGGGCTAGATGGCGCTGTATGTTGTTCGGAGAAATTATTTATTATTTATTTATTATTATTATTATTTATTGGTGAAAGAATTTTTGAAATCGGTCCAGTAGTTTTAGAGTTTCTTCATTACAAACATACAGACACACATACACACAATAACACAAATCTTTCCTCTTTATAATATTAGTGTAGATTTTGTAGCGAAAATTTCTGAGGAAGTAAGTAAGTTGTGAGTGTGTGAAGATGGCTGTTACTTCTGCACCCAATAACTATTGAGTGTTAGACATCTGTAGCCCTTTTAATAAACATGGAGTAAGGTCGGAGTAGTGAGAAACATGCTTTGTCTATTTCCGTGTCAAGAACTTTCAAAGTTGACAGACAGGAACAAAAAAAATGTTAAATTACTATCACCTTACTTCACATTTATTGATAAAGCTACTGGACTTCTAGAGTGACACAAAGACTACTATACGATTTTAAACGTACATTGTTGTTTTCACTATAAATATGATTAAATAATGGGATATTATTGAAACATGGCAATTACCCCGTTATTTAATAATATTTGTACAAATATTATTAAATAACTACTTTTTATTCAGAGATCACAATGACAGTACCAGTGCGCGTCTAGCACTTGATGAACCATAATGTACTAGTGCGCATTATTTAGTTCCTTTTTAATTATTCAAATAAAAATAAACGTGCTTTATTAATTCATTGATTAAAAAGAATTGTTGCTATCTTTCTTTTGTCTGTAGCAATTGACTTTTACTTTCTAAAGTAACTCAATAAGTTCTACACCAGTGTTTTGACAAATCTAAATTTTATGAGTTTTATTGCCAAGAACCAGTAGGTATTCAATTATTTTTGTTCGCCTTCGTAACTTTCGAAAACTTTTTTACTTTGCAATGTTCAATTTATACGACGGAATAAGATAAATGATATCAAAGAATTTGTGTCCTGAACAAAAATACATAATAATACCAAGTTTTAAGTTATTTTGAAAGATGTGTGGGTAGCTACTTAATTTATAACAAGCATATAATATTCCAGACTAAGTTTGGAGAGGAGGATGAGAGATGAGGAGATACGTAGAAAAACGAGGGTCACTGACATAGCCAAACGGATTAGCTCTTTGAAGTGGCAGTGGGCAGGACATATAGCACGGGGAGCAGACGGTCGTTGGGGCCGAAAAGTTCTCGAATGGAGACCGCGGATCGGTTAGCGCAGCGTTGGGCGTCCACCAACGAGATGGACGGACGACTTGGTTAAGGCCGCGGGTTCACGGTGGATCTGATGACCGAAGCATCTGGAGATCTATGAGGTAGGCTTATGACCAGCAGTGGACTTCTTACAGCTGAAATGATGATGATGATGAAGTTTGGAGAGTACATTGAGATAGAGACATAGAAAGAATAAGAGACCTGGATCTGCCAGCAACTTTTTGGTCATAATAATAGCTCGTGGGCAGTTTGCCCACTTGTCTAATTGCATCACTAACTACAAGCAGTAAGCACTAAGCAGTTTCTAAAAAATTGGATCGTCACATAAAGACTCAAAAAAAAAATTGAAATTTCGACACGGAATTCAGTCCGTATGTGACCGCATTCAGAATTGAAGTGCAGTTCAGTTAAAATACAAAATTTTACTACTAGAAATAAATAAATAACATGATCTAACAGTGAATGTGCGTTAGTACAAATAATACATACTTTTCTTGTTTTGCAGACATGATCCGTGAAGGCGACACATGCTCGCCGTTTGCCCCATGCGGGCACTACCTCGGTCTAGCCTCCATCAGTTGTTCACCACTACATATCGTCATTGGTTAGACACTCATGTTCACTTCACACCACAGTTACAAAACTTTTTCGATGTACACTTTTTACGTGGTCGATTTAAGATACTGGCTGATTAGAACAAAAAAAAACATTTAAAACTATAAAATATATGCGTGTAGCTTAGATTACGCAGATGGTGGGTATTCTAACAACGACGTTCGAATTTAGATAAATCTTTTTTAAAGGTGTGTGAGTAATTTCCCGAACAGTTTGACTTTGGAACCGGTGAAGCTCAGAGACGAGTTTGAAATGGATCACTATCAAGCGACCTCTCTCCTTCTAGTCTCTAAAAGAAACAAGTTCAGTTCTAGGGCGTGTAGATTCGTAGTGCTATCCATCATAAAGTATTTAAAGAAATAATATATAGGAAGGTCTATAAGTATTACTATGCGCATGTGTGTTCATAAAATATATACCTACTGCATAGAAAAATAAAAATAAGAAAATGGAAATTTCATTTACATGACTGCTGAAGCAAATCATACTAAGGAAGCCTTGAACGGAATAACCGGTCCTATTTGAAAAATTAGATATACAAACTCAAAATATGTTTATTCAATAAGATATTCACATGTTCGTTTTGCATCGTCAGTAATCTAGTGTGTCTTCGGAACGAAATCTCCAATAAGAAGAAGACACAAGAAACTTATATAAGATATACACATGATCGAACTATGAGAATACACGTTCATGTACGTTTAACTTAAATATGAGACCCAGTTAAAGTTATACGTCAAAACAACAATGGTGAAAAACATCAATTATGCAGATTTTAATCTTCTTAAAAGCGAGAGCGAGCCTGCGAGAAAGGAAACGTACCTATTAAGTAGACGTCATAGTATATGAAACCTCTTACATCGAAACGTATTTTAAATTAAATTGCTCGAATTAGATTTCTTCAAGTCCATTAAGAAATTAGCCCCCATTGTATTAGATTAAGTCAATTGTAGGGAAATCTTATCATTCGCAGAAATAGATTGAACTAACTTGAATACAGCTGAAATCAATACACTAATCTACACTGCTTTAGGTACCTACTCAAGATATGTCTATTGCCTATTGCCCATTCCATGAATTTCTTAATAATCTGTCACTAAATACTATGATGACATTAGACGTTTCTAATATTAGACTCCACTTTGGGTTCCTGTTGTAGTAAGCGTTAAGAAGAATAGACTAGAAATCGAGTTCGCATATGGAGAGAAAAAAAAAAGTATTGCACGACGTCACACACAGCGCAGATTGCGCTGTGTGTGACGTCGTGTTTGAGTCGTTTCGATTGATTGAGCCCCAAATTAGTAACGAGGCTTGTACTATG
Source organism: Idaea biselata (assembly GCA_958496205.1). Lineage (NCBI taxonomy): Eukaryota > Metazoa > Arthropoda > Insecta > Lepidoptera > Geometridae > Idaea > Idaea biselata. The sequence continues at coordinate 18,885,428 of OY292404.1, forward strand.
GGTACTAGACAACGGATATACTTACTACATATTATACAAGATTTAGCAACGGGACCCAGTTCTCTAAACCTACGTAAAATAGCGTCCCCAACTGTGACCACTGACCAGCAAGGGTATAAAGAGAGGGGTCCGCTATACCGTCAGGCCACCCCCAGAGGCAACCGTAAGGGATCTGTTTTAGACAGATTCAAGATTCAGCAATAGCAATATTTCAACTGAAATTTCACCTACTATGTCAATACGAATGCAATATTGTATGAATAAATGTACGACTCTTTTGTCATTGGCCGATTACCTACCTCTGTTTATACTGTGACAGAATCAGACCAAAACAAACGTAACAGAAACAGATAGTAGAAAAATAAATGACATCGAAATACCAATTGTCATTGATGAATCGTTCACATGCGGAGCGGAGCGTTCATGAATGGTAGTAGGAATATCAAATAGTAGTTTAATAGTAGTATATCATTGTCGAACTTTGCCCCAAGCATCTATTCTTCACTTCCGTTATGGTCGAATAAATAATCTTGCAGTAGGGAAAAATTTAATGCAATATGAATTGATTTAAGTTTTATTTTATTATTGGGACATGGTCATGGGTCACAGTTTTATGCCATAAGCATATTTGCTCTAATATCTTTATCCAGAGAGGAGACAGTCAACTTTTGTACGGAGGAAACAAAGCTTAAAGGTAATAAACACTTCCTACGCGAATAAATTTGTTTATTTTATTGTTGGATTAAATTCTAAAAAAACTTTCGTTTTTAAGTTACCAAAAAAACTACCGTCTAATTATAAAGCCTTTTAGCCATGTTATTCATTCCTAGCAAAACATTTTTAAATACGTATACTTTAAACAGGGAGAGAGCTGAAAGATGTTGTCGAACCGTAATAAATCGATACAAGATAGCCTATATCGGCTATACCTAAACCAATTTTTCAAACACCAACTTGAAGCGTAGGTGGATAAGAGAATTTGCAAAGACATTTGTCAAAGACAACTTACTTACTCGGGTAAGCGCGGGTAGCGGATCCCGATCGATTGGCCAATGCCTCTCGATGAAATTAAATTACCTACGCCAGAAGTCGCATTATGTAGGAGTCGAGTATAAAAAGCGCGTTTGAAGTTTTAAAGAACAAAATAGTTGCATTTTAAACTGTGGGCCCGTGGGCGGAAAGTGCTGGCTACTGTCGTTTTTCTTTTTTTCAAGGCTCTACCAAAGGGCAGTTAAAAAAATTAAGTACCTACCTATGACATTTGATAGACTTGAAAACGACATTTTATCGTTAGAAATTTATTTCTACTTTTAACCGACTTTAAAAAAGGAGGAGGTTCTCAATTCTACCCATATTTTGTTTGTGTGTATCTAATATTTGTGTGATATTATGTTCACGTGCCGCACTCAAAGTTATTTGAAGTTTGATTTCGATAAGTCTATATTTTTATTTGGAAGGTCAAGAGTCCCAAACTTATTTTGCCCTTTTTTTGTTTATTTTTTTTTTCCTTATAGAAAGTGATAAGTAAGAAAGTTTAGTTGTGTGTCAATCAAGCAAAAACAGCTGAATGGATTTGGCTGAAATTTAGCACAAATTAAAGCACTTGATTTGTAGGACTTTCAACGGGAACTACGTGGGTAAAATCGCGGGGCGCTGCTAGTATCATCATAAATTACAAACCTTCTCAAGTCATAAGTACCTACCTACCTATATCTATGTATGGAAGAAAAGCTTGTTCTAGTGGTTTCGACAAATTTTGAAGAACTTAAACATTTTATTCAAACCTCAACAGTAATTGCTGTAGCTTAAACACAAGTTGTTATCTGGCTGATTTATTTGCGAGCTTCAGCTCTGCTTGTAGATATTTCGACAAAAAACTCCGTCACAGTTGTACCCTTTATAAAACGCTCTTTCTTTTCAAGGACTTCTGCCAAGCCGCAGAATGTGATAAGTAGGCGAAAAGGCAAGAAAATTACGTGAATTTGTTTTAAATTCTGCACTTGGTATAATAAAGACAAGCTGTTGTGTTGTTCTGTTATACCTAATATTTACATTATGTAGATAGGTATTTGTGCCATACCAACTTGTTCATTAAGGCCACTTCAAAAGATTGTAAGTCCCTAGGCACAAAAACAGACTGTAAAAATAGGCACTCCATTTTCTGTGAATATGAACAATAGGGAGACTAATATAAATTCCCAAATCAGAAATAGTCACAGGCATTCACATAGGTATAAGTACCATTATGTCCGTTTGTGTAAAGGACTACCTACAAAGCAAATCATTATTAATGACTTTATGAGACATTTGGAAAGATCTGGTTACGCACACACCGAGCCAACTTAGTTACTAACCGGAGTTTTAAATTGAGATAGGTAAGTATAGAAATTGAAATTATTTTTCGGTGTTTGCGTGGTCTTTATTACTTTTAGCATTGTTTCAATACTCAACATTTCTATCCAACATCGCGACAACAGAATAATCTATAGGTAAGTATGTTTTAGATAGGTTAAGACATTAAGTGAAAACTTTTCAGACAAAAAACGGTCATTTGGCAAAAAATTGTATACTGTCTAGGTATAGCTTTGTATTCTAAAACAAATAGAACACTAGATCGTTTTTTGTATTGAGATTTCACCAAAGTATGGGAAAACAGTGTCACAATCATAAATATAATATGGCACCTGCCATAACTACAAAATAATTATTAACAAATACAATTCTAAATTAATCACATGTACCCGACCGGAATTCTAAGTTTGGCGAGTTCCGGCCCCTTAATATAATTTAAAATGATTAAAAATATCTAATGTAGTTTACAATTAAAAAAAAAAACTAAAAACTACAAGCCACTGTTCGCAGTGTACGATAAGTAGGTAAAGAAGGCAAAGAACTCAAGTTGCAATAATATTTTATTCAACCTTGAAACTCGAATAATAAAACAAATAACACCAACACTACACTCTACTGAATCAATTACATACTCTACCTCCAACTACAGGTAATTTCAGGTTTTTCCAGTAGTGTTTTGATAAAATAAACCACAAAAAGAAAACGGTAAATAAAAAAACACAATATAAACTATGATCCGCGCCTTCCAACAACGATCTACGAGTATCTATCGTTTTACTGTCAAAATTTTGAGCAACCTTGGAAAAAAAACTGGAATTTGAAAATAAAAAAACGACTACAACAATAGGCAAATTGAAACGTCTAGAACCTTCAAGGTGACGTGATTTTAATAAAAAAAGAATAGATGAGTATGCATTTACAAAGATTTTTGTCATATTTAGTAGAAAACACACACGAGGTCCTTAAGAGGAATGGGACTCTTTTTCTCCATACAGACTTTACAAACGCAGTCGACTGTTTCCTCCCTCGGGAGCAAACAGTCGACTACGAACAAATGTCTTTACATTAGAAAAATATATTTACGTCACAAAACCTATATCACGAGTAATCACGACCCGACCCCTTCGTCGTTTAGATTTTTTTTCATACGCTAATTTTCTAAATTTTATTTCTATTGATTGATAACGTTTTTTTTGTACCATAAAGAAACAAAATAACATTTTATACAGAGAATATCTTAAAATAAGGTGGCACAATGGGCGGCCTTATCGCCTAAGGGCGATCTCTTCCAGACAACCAGTGAATGGACAAGACTCTATTCTATTCTAATTAGGAAAAGGTAAAAAAGCCAAATGTAGGGGCATTGTCAAAATGGTCATGGTAGATATAAGTTTTATGGCATAAACATATTTACTCTAGTCTTCATACAGGAAGGAAACAGTCGACTACCTTTGTAGGAAATCAAATAAATTTCCTTTCGTCTTATGTAACTGGAGGTATATAAAATCGAAATGCAGATATGACCAGGGAGAGAAATTTATCATTCTAACTAAAACATTACAACAATATCTGGTCCAATTTGAGCCATTTATATTAAACTTTAGCTTTGATACAGATGTCTGTTTCAGATTACAGAATATATGAATAGTTTTATTGCTTTGCTTTATTGAAGGAAAAAAAGGTATTTGAATATCTCGCGAGTTTGGACAAATCTGGTTTGTCGTGCGTCATAAATTTTACACCGTGTTTGCTTTGATGTAGGTACACAAGCTGCAAAGGAATTCTCGTATTTATTCCTATCGCTATTATATGTGGTATCTATGTCAATCTGTACAAATATACCTTTACTTCTCTACTACATTCACAACGGTTTTTTGGACACTTACAGCGAATGCAGTATAACAGAAGTAGGTAGGTAGGTAACAAATAGTCAATTGAACAGGTTTTTCCGAATATAAAATAGATTCAGTTACAGACACCCCCCTTTGCTAACCAAATATGTTTAAACGACTGAACCGAAGAAAACCTCGTATTTTTTTTTAGCTTTTAGCGTATTTTTTTTTGTGAGTTTAAATTGGTCGTGAAATAAACTAAGTCGATGTTTTAAACCAATAAATACAACTGATTGATAAAAGTCGAAAGCAAAACGGATAAAGCCATATAAAAAGAAAGATTATTTAAAGATTTTTGTCTCCTGAATCGAAGAGATCCATTATGAAAGTCACTGTTTTTTCTTACAACTTTGCAAAGAGTTTCATAAGTCAATCCATCAATCATCGTGTTGGTATTGGAAAAACTCAGGCCCGTTCCTTGAAACCGTAGGTACTATTGGATCTCCAACATTTTGGACGTTGGAAACTTCAATACCCTCGGGTATAATAAGGTTGATATAACATTTAGAAGGTGCCTACTTGTACTTTCCGTAGGTTCCTAAATGTAAGAACAATTTGAATTAATGAGAATCCTGACATAATCCCAAGCTTTCAAATGTCCAGTCTAACCTTAATGAGCAACTAACGCGCAAAAACTTCTGCCATCGTTAGGGAAAAGGTTTTCGGACAAAAAATAATAAGAATAAAAAAATGTCTACTTAGACAAATGTAAGAATTGGATTAAAAGCTTATAAAATTACCCGTTGCTAATATAGCGCTGTGTTCGCTTTTATTATTTTGAAATCAAATGAGGTAAACAGTGTCTGTTTTCAAAAGAAAAACATAAGTCAAATGTTATCTAAGACAACATTTAATTTTAACGCCACACAATTACAATTTTAATGACGTAATTTTCTAAACATTTCCGACCATTTCTTGATGACCCATTTAACCAACCAACCCATTTACTTATAAACGATGCCTAAGTTTGTATAACGTTTGTCACTGTCTGTAAACTTTGAAACTTCATGTCACAGTAAAAGACAAACAATACATAGTTCATGCACCTGTTTATTAGTAAGAGGGCAAATTTTAAGAACTTACCTAGTCGTCGACAATACAAGTTCCAAGATAATACCATAAAGAAGCTTATAATACTGAAGGTATCAGGCGTTGCAATATGCATCGCCTTCCCCGAGGCGACAAGGTAACGCAATCTGGAATACGCAGGTAGAATACTAAAATCGCCCATAATGGTATTCAAAGGAAAAATTGTAGCCAGAAAAGCGTCGCGTGTAACGAATTTAATATCGGTAAGATATGAGTTGTTGTTAAAACTGTTTAGGTCTAGGTTTACTCTAGGTCACATATATCATAATTATGAAGGTCTGAACCTTATTAAATTTCGGGACTCAATGTCAGTTTTAAATTGCATTGTTCACGTCTTGAATTAAGAAAGTGTTAACTGTCGGAGCGTTTAGTGGAGACAATGTGAGACCAGAATGCTGGACTCTATTTGGCTTAGAGGATCAGTATTGCCATTCAGCGTGGCAATGCTGCCAGTGATCTGAGCTCGCTCGCCAAAATATGACGGGTATTTTATAATACATCTTCAAAAATTTACTCGCGTATTTGGGTCTGTACCAGAGACGTTGAGGTACAGATTCAAAGACGCCAGCTCACTTTTCATCGCGGGTAAATTTTTAAAGATGTATTTTTGCTTTTTGAAAAAATGCTTTTAAAAACTTTAGTACCCGGCGGGATTCGAACCCGCGACTATGGGTAATCCGAACCATATATTTTTCTTTAAAATATTTCTGGTAGGTAAATCTTCCGAGAGCAATTTAACAAAAATACGGAATAGGTATACCTATACAGTGATAATAAAAAAATGAGACAGTGATATTGTAGGAATTTAGTAGGTATCAGTTTTGTCAATTAAATTTTTACTAGACATTACTAGACAACATGACACATTTGCTTAATTCGTATCTCTAACACATACCTATTAAGCAAATAAACAAAAAAAAAATAGTATAGAATAACTAGAATACAGCACCTTGGATCTCCACATCGTAGTAGTAATATGAAGGAACTTTGAAACATGTAGTCAACTGACCGTATCCGTTGAATAAAGTCGGAATTAACAAGTCAACCCAAATCCTAGCCATAATGTTGAAGTAACATACGACCTGTCTTTGTGTATCTATGCACGTACAAAAATAGAGCGGTCACTACAGGGAAATCTTCGCTAAAGAAGGAAGTTAGGTTATATTAAAATTTATGATTGATTACAATTTTTTGGCCTCATAGTCGCTTCCCATTAGGTAAGATCGAGTGCATTTCTCATATAAAAAAAAAACAATTGTCTTCCAGGAGTCTCAACAATATTAAACTAGATAAAAAATAAAATATGCATTTAAAATTTTTTTTGCTCGCGGCGAGGCTTGAACTTGCGTCTTTGCGTCTGTACCTATCCCAACGTCAACTAGACCACACGAGCCCCCCCCATGAGCCGTTCGAGTTGGAATTGACGTTGTAGTACAGACCCAAAGACGCGAGTTCAAACCGCGATTTTGTTTTGAATACGTATTTTTCTTTTAAAGTTTTTTCTAGATAAAAGTGCCATGAGTAATAAAATCAAATAAAGATATATGTAATATTGATCTAGTTACCCCTGCTTACGAAATATCAAAAGAAATGTCAGCATTAGATAACTTTATAGAAAGAAAAAAACATCCCACTTTGTAATAAAATTGCAAGTCATGAAGTGATGATTGAGTTTGAGAACATGGAGACGACGTTCATTGTCATTTCCTATTCTTATATTCCTTACATCGTTTTGGTGTTAGATGAATTCAAAGACGGTATAAGACATTTTCATTTTTAACCGACAACATTAAAAAGGAGGAGGTTCTCAATTCGGCGAGTACATATATATTTTTTCATCCCATCTATTCGAAAAGAGCTAGTCTAATCCCTGTAAACAGGGCATGAAGTAGCGCTTTGCTGGCGATGTTCCTAACAGGGATTTTCATATGGCAATAATGAGATTTGAATTTGGAATGTGAATATTTTTAAAAAGTTTCAATTAACAAAGAGTTCCTAATACCGTACTGCGTGTCTGATAGGTAAGTGATGGGTGATAGACCGAGCAGGTTAAGCAACACATGTGTCTGATAGGTGAGCGATGGGTGTTCGACCGTACAGGTAGAATATTGGTAAAATGGAGGGTTTTGGTAGAAAATGGTAGGTTTTGGTAAGAAATGGTAACATTGGTAGAAATTGGTAGGTTTGGTGAAAAATGGTAGGTATTGGTAGAAAATGGTAGTTTTTGGTAGAAATGGTAGTTTTTAGTAGAAAATAGTAGGATGTAGTAGAAAATGGTAGGTATTAATGGAAAATGGTAGGTATTGTTAAAAATTGGTAGTTACTGTCAGACGCGAACAATGGTCAAAGTATGTTACTCATTTTCTCATAGAGGGTGATGAAAAGTAGAATGTTCACCTCGGGAGTAAACACTATTTTTCGCTCGAGTGAGGTACTTTGAATCCCTCGCTCCTCTCTGGATTCAAAAAACACTCTCGCCGTAAAAATAGTCTTTTCTCCCTTGGTATACAATCTACTATTGAAGCATTTGTTAGGTTTAAAGCGTATTTGGTCAACAGCTGAGTCTAAAAAAGGAACCATAATAAAATACATAGGTACCTACTAGAAATATTTTTAAGGAAAAATACATAAGTTCTCAAAAACTCGCGGCTCTGGGTCAGTACCCCGAGGTAGACCTTCAAAAAGACTCGTCAAAAAAATCTTTAAAAATGGTAGACGACGCGAGTAAATTTTTGAAGATGTATTTTTCTTCTAAAATAATTCTAGTAGATAAGCCTAAACATCAAAAAACTACATTACAAAATTTATAATAAAATACGTAAATAATCGTTACAATATTTGAGACAAATCTCATTAAATTACAGTCTCGTCAATCTCGCTTGGCACCGGCATATCTACATTTTTCCTGTCGCACAGCAAACGCGCAAATTACGCCGTCCGCAGAGATATCAACTCATGGCGCCAACGATAATAAATTTTGCAAGCACAAACATTAAAATCGCATTAAAACGCTCTCCCAGCCCAGCGCCCACTGCTCTTACTGGTTGAGCGTTCAGAGACCATTCAATATGTGTAAGCGCGATAGGAAATTAGATGATTTTTCAATTAAACGAATGATTTAACCATTATTAGTTGATTTGCCTAAATTGCCTCTTCGCTGCTGTTCAAATTGATCAACAGTGTATGTTGAACTTCTGTGATCAAAGTCAGTTTAATAATTAATTTATCAACTGCTACGTAAAACTAGGTGAGTTATTCGAAGCAATATTCTTTGAAATCAACAGGTGATTCCTTTCAATTGATCACAGAAATGTTCGACAAATAGTAGTTGGATAAACTTTGAATTGAATACGAGGTACAATATACTTACTATAGGTAGGTTGGTTACTATAGGTTGAATTGATCAAATTTAGCACCGAACAGGGTTCATTTTGTAGAAAGTGATGTGAATAATATATTATTACTAGCTGACCCGGCAAACGTTATTTTGCCTTATAAATTATAGATAGTAGCCGATTCTCAGACCTACTGAATACGCATATAAAATTTGGTAAAAATCGGTCGCGCCGTTTCGGAGGAGTACGGTAAACTAACATTGTGACATGGAAATTTTAAATATAAGATTTTTCAATGACTTTAGATTAGGACTGACTTTTACCATATTGTAATTTTTTGCCCGACTGCAAAGAAAGGGTTATTAACCTTATTCACATAAGCCGTGGTATTATAGGAGCACTCACTGTAATTTACAGTCTCTTTAGGGTGCTACAGTGACTTCCAGTCACCGTAGGGTAGGTGGTCCTATATCACCCTACCACCATAATAATAAAATATTCAATAGAAATCCTTATTTTCAAATGGGCTCATCGAGTAGATTTTGTTTGTTTATCGTCGCACGAAAATGAAGATCATAAGCAAGCAAATCATGTCCATACAATCGATAATTCCGACTCATAATGCTGATTGTTGACCATAAGTATCATCGTTATATGTAGAGGAAAACAAACCGATAATATTTCACACTGTAGAAACAAAGCATTGGGTACTGGCAGCAATTTATAATATCAACCAAAACAAACATGACTGTATCGATTGCCAAAATATAATGAGGAAGTCGTATTGTTAAAAAAATACACGTATTAATGAGGCCTTGCGTCGTTATTGGAACCATTGCTTTTTAATGGGTTTTCTAACGATTTTATAGAAACAAACGAAGATAACAATCCTTGTTTCAATTAAAAGATTGGCTGCTACTGCGGCCAATGAATAGGTACTGTTTCTTCTAGACAAGTTTGCTATATCGTCGCTTCCCATCCAGTGTGGTGTGGTCATTTGCAAGCCTCATGTAAAAAACCACTCATAAGGAGATAAATAAATCGCCTAACAATAAACAATAACAGAACGACAATCATAAAATTTTGGATAATAATGGTAATAAAACTAATTTCGAAGCACAACAATTAATCTATCAACATTTAACTTACTTGACTGAAAACTGACTTTAATTTCACTTAGTTGTCAATCGCCGGTTCACAATATGTAGGTACAAGGTATACCTACCTATGTGACGACAACGCAAAGTTGCGAACATATTAAACGCATTTTGAAACTTAGCAGATTATCGCAGACATGAGTGAATAAGCCGACGAACGACGGTCACTGTTGGAATGCAACCCGCAAGGTCGACTACGTTCATCGCCCCAACATTTTCAAAGAATTTTCTACTTGAGTTATTTTTTTGTAATAAGAAATTACATAAATAACAAAATAAGCTTCAAAATTCAATGCTCTTACATTAATACAGTAAAACAAAATGAAAATAGCGTAATTATCAGATTTTTAAATAAAAAAAAAACATACATTTTACTAACTCATTCTAAAAACACAAAGTTTTGCTAACTTAACACTTATTACCAACGTGTTGTTTGAAGGCACAATGGCATAAAAAACGAAACCTTGAAAAAATATTCCATTACTACACAATTACCTACATCGCATTTGTAAGTAATTTGTTTTTACAGTTGTTACTTAATTTAATTTTCTCTAATGATTAGTAATGATACAAAAAATAAATAAAATCAATTGTGAGAATGCTTATTTTAACGTGATCACTTGATATAATACAATATTATTGTGCATAAGTACCGAAGGAGTGTCCCCGAGTAGTGACTTTGATTAAATATAAACAGCACTCCCTGGACACTTCACTCCAAGACATCCTCAGATAATTTAAGACCTCTCCAGGTCTTGGGGTATTGGAGTAAAGTGACTGATTCACCACAATTCACCGCCAACAGTCCTTTTCCGGACCCAAATCACTTGCCGTTTTCAGGGCCACCAATTCCAGCCCATTTAAAAGAACGCCACTCAAAGTTGTCTCCATAAGAATCGAGGGTTTCTATGCAGATAGGGCTGAACTTTTGACTAATTTTAATTTATAGCAAACAGTGTCCCATTTGCTGGTGTGCCCTTTGTATCTTCACATACGCGTCATTCACTCGAAAAGAGAAGAGACCAGTACCTACATTATGCAAATTCTAAAAGACCCCTTTTTTGAAGTTGATGGAATTAAATCAAATCATTGTCAAAAAGTAAAATAACTTGTTTGTGAATTTTGAAGGTTTTTTGGCATTATCTTTTAAAATGCTTGTAATAAAACGACCTTTAGTCACAAAATGGATTTGATTTCCCATTTTGACAAGTTCACTTGTGATTTAAACAAGATTTAAATGTATTCTTTAGTAATAAAATGTTATAATCATATTTCGGAGCATGTTTATTTGTTTGTTTTATATTAATTTCTATAACTATACTAGCATTAGACCTTAATAAAGGTATCTTTATTATGAAATCTAACCACAAAACCTTTTTTGCTTTGATATGAACTATTTTCGTCGGTTTCGGGATAATATTACGGGAAACATAATACGGCCATAATAGTCACGTAGTTGCTCAAAGTAAAATTCAATATAGGAGCTACGTGATTATTCGTTTCAGTATAAAACACAAAATTTGCCGTGTAGCCCCAGCATAGTTTTTTCTGCTGGGGCTACACTTTAGGCAACGGCAAATTTTAGACTACCCCATCTCTTACCGTGGGTGTCGTAAAAGGGGCCTAAGAGATCTGAGGGAGATAAGTAAACTTTAAGTTCTTCCCGTGCGGTGGTGGATTAACTGCTAAACTAAAAGAGGGTTGGTGTCAGGCAGGCGGCTGGCCGTAAAAAGACCGGCTTTTTACGGCCAACCGTTCAGGGTTTAGCGGACCCCGGGCTTCCGAGAGGGATGCAACCGGGAACATCGCTCGGATGAGAGAGAAATATAAAACACCAAATAACAACACAATGTGAAAACGTGGTCTCTGTGTTGTTTCTGAAACATTATATTAATATAGTTTAGAAACATTAATGGAAGCTAGTCGAAACTTTGGCCTATTGCTGTCTCCACAACTGATCCAATTCTGATAAAACTTAAGTAGACATTCCAAACCCACAATTTACCATTAAACATTTAAGATTCAAATGACACGACATTACTAAACTTTTGCATCGATACATTAATTAGAATTAGGTTCTAAATTCATTTTCATTAAGAGGACAGTCTACCTACTCTTTTTCCATACAATGACCCCTACGTTTTAGTTTCATTTATTTTCTTATTAGAATATAAATAATATTTACAAAAATTAGAAAATGAAAAATATCAAAACGTAGAGGCATGGCCATGGCTGATATAGGACTTATGGTATAAACATATCTTTTCTAATACCTTATCTAGAGAGGAAACAGTCGACTACGTTTGTAAAGTTTGTATGGAGAAAAGAGTAGGTAGACTGTCCTCTTAAAGAGGTAATATTATACGAATGAATATTAGCTAATTAATATTTCATCCTTCAATGTTTATCTACTGGATCCGGTTATTGCATGAATATTTATTTAAATGGATATTTCCGTCTTTAGATCGAGTCCCGTTAACACCTCATTTATTAAATAAAATACAATAAAAGCCGCAAAACTCAAAAGAGATTGGGCTGGTCATGTCCGCCGCATGTCGTACAATACGTGGGCTAAAACTGTACGATTTAGGTTCCACGAAACTTAACCTTCCTATTATATAATGAGTTTTAAGTGCCAAACCTGGTTTAAGCCATAATTTAGTATGCCTTAATTATGGTTTAAACCAGGTATGGGCTTAAAACTCATTTTATAATAGCAAGGTAAAAGACCACATAGATCGGCAGATCCAGATGAAGATTGAGGGAGAAACTTAACGCCTACCAGATGTCTCGATAGACCCATGGATGAAAAAACAAAAGGGACGCCTTCGCAAGACGAAAATGGCTAGCCAAATAATAACTAAAAAAAATAAAAATAGGTACAATACCAAAACATTTCCTAACGAGTGGGCAATTCATCAAGTACTTCCAAGGCGTGTGGGGAGCTTGTTTTTTCTTCTTGCACCCTCTATGAGAGGAATGGTGGCACCGCTCTGCGGGCTTCCCGTGCTTCGTGAACATTCCGAGACCCTGACGCTTCCATATACAATCACATCACTGGCACTTGAGACACTAAGCACTGGCTTTAGCCACTATCAAATGAACCACTCACTAGCACGGAACCCGAATTATAAAGCCTCCCGCGGCCATCGCCTTCCGATTGACCGATTACATGGGCGACCACCCAACGAAATGTAACTGAAAAGAAAAAAAAAAGAAAATAATTTAATCGTAAGCCCCTACGAGAGGCTAAAAAAGGACGTAAATGAAGCCAAAAAAAAAAGCAATGAACCTGAATTTCCAATGAAGAAATATTATCCTAGCTAGAGGAAGAACCTTTTGAATACGATAACCTAGTACACAAAATTATATTTATTTATGAGCCGGTGACAGAAACTTGTCAAAAAAAGCGAAATCGGTATGATAAATATAGGACATTGAATGAACAGATCTAGTAACTCCTAGATAAAAAAGTAATTATCATCATATTAAGCCTTAACATCTACATTTTGATATACGTTTCCGACAGACTACAGCCGCTGATATTAGGTTCACACATAAGAGCTACATACATAATAATATTCAGGCAAACAAGTTCTTTAAGACTTTTGGGAGTGTACATGATTTATATCTGGTTTCCTTTCTCAGCGGAATACCAAAATACAATAAAATATTTTAGGTAGGTATAAATAAAAGTTCTGCGCAGTTTGATAGGTTGTCGGAGTCATGGAAAATTTCGAAATTGTCTCATCAATGTAAATTACGATTAACCTTCTGTTTCAAGGGACACGCGACCAATATCATAATCGTTGACGAGTAATCGTATTGCGCATATTTTTTTATGTATTTAGAAGTGAAAAGTGGAAATCAAAACAGTTCTCAGTGAAAATTCTGTGGTTATTTGGTTTGCTGCGGTCACAGACCGGGTGAGGAAAGTTAAGGTGCTGACACACAGGTATAATGTGTACATAGGTACTATCAACAACAAAAGTGGCTACCCAGTTAGCCGAAAGATTCGTTTGAACCGAGCGCCGAGCGTGGAATAAAGGATGATTCACGCTACAACGTGCCGCGACCGGGCCGTGCCCAGTCCGGGCCCCGGACGGGGCACGGTCAAACATTATGATATCAACGCCGTGCCCCGGATGGGGCACGGCGTTGATATATCGGTGGGTATTGTTTCCCGTCTCCGGCACGGACGGAGCCAGTCTGCTAATCGTTCGATGAAGATATAGGCTTTTGAAATCTTGTCATTTTTTTGGTTAGGTCTGGTTTTACTTTATTAAGTAAAAAAATAAAGCATTCTTTTAGTAGTTTCGCTTAGATTTTCCAATACTTCGTCATCGATGGCAATTGCAATAGCTGACAATTAAAATTGCGAAAATTGCATATTTACTTAATCGTCAAGTCTATCGACAGACGAAATCACTAGCTAACAAAAACCACGTAACACAGATATAGTCGTGCAAATAATACACCCAAAACCCAAACAGCCCGGTGTAACATGAATGACTAGCCCGGCACGGCGGACGTGCCCCGGCCGGGGCACGTCCCGGTCGCGGCACGGTGTAACGTGAATCATCCTTAAGCACGCACGCATTATACACACATTGATATACCTTGCAAGCGAAATTAGACCTTACGGTGGGCAGGCAGTAATGTTGCTGACTGTACATAAGTTTATATATATAGGCACGTATCTAACTAAACAAGGACAACATTATCGCTCTTCCGTTTGCTTTATGAAAGCAAGCAATGTGTTTTTAAATAAATGTGAAACGAGAATATTTTTCTACATATTTTTGCATGGCGGTTAGATGGGGCGCAGTTTTGGTTTTTACTGTTGAAGAATATATCTATTACAATTTTAAAATATAGGTACTTTAGGTAGACTATATAAATTTTTCTACAAAAATAATCATCGTAATGGGCAAACATACCTTCATCCAAAAATACTGAAAAACAAGGAAGAATCTCGTGATTAATTTTACACACGATAGATGAGCGATTGACCACTATCTCACCTGATGACAAGTTTAGTGATGATATGATCAACACGCTCATCTAGTTGAATAAAGACGGCAGTGGAACAAGATCCAATCGGTTTTCCTTAGTGGCTGCGCCGGCCAACGTATAGGAACACGGACGAGTACGCTTGGCCGCGGCCGAAGCATCCCACCAAGAAACCCCTTTTGGTCGCGTTTAACCTATTAAATTCTCAGATGTTTCTCAAGAACCAAGTTTCTAGATCCAAACGGTCAAGACTGCGTATACTATCAATAATAAGAGAAGTACCTAATATTGAGTCGGCACTTCGATATATTTTCCCTTCATCCACAAAACATACATAATAACGAGTAGGTACTTTAAGTATCAGTAAGGGAACAGTTAACATTGAATGACTTCGATCCATAATTGTCGAATGAGTCACTGCTTACCAAATACGGTACTTGGCCAAGACCCCGACTGGTAGAGCAGCAAACTGCATAGGGATACGGACAACATTTTTTGAACTAAGTATTAAGTTTTTATCTAACTTATGCACTTATTGCAACAATGTTAGGAACTTGTGTTAGAAATGTTAGGTACCCAGTTTACAATATAATTATGTTATAGGCAATGTGTATAATGTAGGCATTCTATACATTTCCTAGGTATTGTATAGAATGCCGGGGTCGTGCAGGCAATGTGTGAAATGATATTGAATGTTCAAACTATTTTACACTTTACCTAGGAAATGTATGGAATACCTAGGCATTGTATAGAATGCCGGTTGACGCACAGGTAATGTATGTAACGTGTTTTTTTGCGTAGACAGCGTTTCGATTTTTATACATCACGCCTTTTTTATTTACAGAATAAGGCGCTTTGGCGACCGCTACCGCGGCACGCTCGGTTCGCTCGCTCGCCAAAGCGCTGCGTGTAATCATGTTCTAACATTAACCTAACCTAGGGTTGCCAACCGTATAATATATAGTATTGTACTATATTTCAGCTCCGCGTACTATATATTTTTGAAAGCACATATAGTACGCAAAAATACTATATTTCTGGCATAATTTGTAAAAAGTTGTTTCTTTTATAAATTCCTCCTCTCTGCATTTACAGAGGACTGTTTTCTACGAGTATGTAGAGGGAAAAAAAGAAAAGCCATAAAAAAGGTGCTCATAATTTAAAGGTTGAATGTCGGGAACATTTTTTTTTATATTCAAGAAAGAAAGAGTATTTGAAAGTGTGAAAAAAAGGTTAAGTGCAAAAAATACGTATTTTTTCGAAATATTCTACAAAACACCGTTCTAATTTTTGTACTATATTTTTTTGGGTCGTACTTTATTTCTGAACCACAAATACTATATTTTTCGAAAAAACTGTTGGCAACCCTAACCTAACCTAACCAAGTCGGGGTACTCCGTTTAGTTTTTTCCGTGCTTTAGATAGTTGGATAGCAATTAGCAGAGGGTTTGGGGGGTACGTATTCGAATAGGTATCTAATATTAAAATATTTACAGTTAAAATCCCGATGCTATCTAACTATCTAAAGCACGGAAAAACTAAACGGAGCACCCCGACTTGGTTAGGTTAGGTTAATGTTAGAACATGATTACACGCAGCGTTTTGGCGAGCGAGCGAAGCGAGCGTGCCGCGGCAGCGGTCGCCAAAGCGCCTTATTCTGTAAATAAAAAAGGCGTGATGTATAAAAATCGCACTGTATTTGAAATAAATGTTAATAATGTTTTTATTTATAGTATTAGGTGCTTCGGCGACCGCTGCCGTCGTTCATTATACACATTGCCTGATGCGCTTCGGGCATTTTATACAATACCTAGGCAATGTATGAAATGAATCGTATTATACACATTGCCTGAACGTTTTAGGCAATGTATACAATGGCTAGGCATTCTATACAATGCCGGATTATACACATTGCCTATAACAGATACACAGAACACCACAGTTAATATTTGTAATGATTTGTTAATTGTCACATTTCCTTCGTCTCTTTTGGTTTGCTCAAAAACACGTTTTGTTCAGTCCTAAACATTTACTCGTTTATTACAAAACGAGGTCTAGTTAAGGTTTTGTTACGGAAGGCTTCCGGTAGACAAGAAATATGAGGCAAGCAATATAGCTGGTATTAACTCGTTTACAACATTTTAAATATTTTTAATACAGAAGGTATTTCTATTAAAAAAATTTCAATTAACCGTGGTCTACGCTAAAACTTCGTTTTGTGAAAAAGTGTATTTGTGCCTTTGAACCCTCTTCTGATGGTTATTGACGAGTAGTCTAATATATAGCACGCTTTCCTAAACACCCCCAGGAGAAAGAAACTCACGTTACCTAACTGAATGAAACTAAATACATAGGTAGATAGACAACTACCCACAACTACCCCCGACTTTGCTCTACCTACCAGATTTGACGAGATTATGGTAGTTTCTGTACAAGTTTGTTTTAAAACTGGTCAAAGTTGGCGTTTTTTTTGCGGACTCTGGCTTTAGGCTTAGTTTAGGATTCTGGGATTTCCACTATAAACCGATAACTCTTTAGGAGATACCTAATTGATTTAAATAACTATGGATTCTACGTCAATAAAACAGCAGGTAAAAAATATGCCTTAGCTTTAATTCATAAATAAATATATTACCTACCTGCGTATTTTTATCAAAAATTAGGCAAAAACGAGAATTGGCAAATGAAATGAGTGGTATTTTGCAAATGGTGCCGATACAGAATTTTTATTCAGATCAAATTATCACTTCCATAATCACATTTTTATTGTTGATAGATTTAAAATGAGTCGTTCTATAACGTTAAATAGTAACGTAAACTTGTAAAATATCACGTGAAGATCCATTAATACATCTATGCTAAGTAATCAATCTGAAATAAATTAAAAATTAATATCGCTAACCAGTTTATTGTTAAAAATTCTAGTTACGTGGGAAAATGTCTTGCTATGGCGCCTTCGTCCAGCCGCGGGAGATTGCGAAGATCCAAGAAATGCTGCCTTGACGTCGTAAGTGATACGCGTGCAAATGGCCTCACTACACGGGATGCCGAAGACCGTGCGAAGTGGAGAAGTAGGAAAGCGGACCCCGGCCTCCCGAGTGAGAGGAATGCAACCGGGACCATCGCCCGAATGATGATGATAATACTAGACTGCAGGAATGCAACCAGGAACATCGCCTGGATTGCGCCGGATGCCGAAGATGACACTAGACTGCATCGATCGCCATCCTACTAATCTTATTAGTGCTAATATTATAATTTTAAACTTTGTGTGCGTAAGTGAGTGAACCAGTAGGTATGTTTGTTAATCCTTCACGCAAAAAAACTTCTGAACCAATTCAGATGTTCAGATTCAATTCAGATCTCGGCAAATAGCTGGAGGCTGGATGCACGTAGCTGGAGATCTGTATTAATACAAATGCTACCCGATATTCTCGCTGGATCAATAACTATTCCGTAGTCGGGTAGAAATAAGACTATGTTTTCATCTGTGTCTGCGCTAACTCCTTTTTAATAACGCAACGAATTTTGATACTAGTTCCACTATCAGAGAATTTCCCCCGGATTCACCACATAATCCACTATACACTTGTGCAAAGCCGGGTCGCTAGTCGTTTATAAAAGTCGATTGGCCGTGATCGGTAGCTATTTATTGGGACTTTTCGCTCTTGTAGAGTGACCGCAGCCGAGCGACAAGGGGTGTTGGGGAGCAGGGGGTTCATTCATCTGAACCATGACGACACAACCGGCGAGGTCGTACCCTTGTAGATTTAACAGCGTTAAATATGAACACTTTACATATCACATTGTTGAAACGGCGACGTTTTTACTATGTAACATAGTTGAAAAGTCGAGATGAGAACAGAAATAATAATAATAATCCGTTGTCTAGTACCCATAGTACATGCCTAGTGCTTAGTTTGGGGCTAGATTGCGCTGTGTGTAATGCGTGAAAAATAAACCTTTTTTTTTTAATACACGATTAAGAACCGGTAAAACTTAAATTTAATAAGTTTATCTCACTCTGCCTTTATCACCAAAATAACCAAAATCAAACAAAATCATTTAATTAATTACTTCAGTCCGTCCAGCGAAATATTACCAAAGAGACTTACGTGACTTGCTGTTTCCCAGAAAAATAAAACAAATATAGGTTACATCAAAGCCAAGCCAACCGTTATTACAGTGACACCCCAGAATTTCTATTAGCCGTGAAGCTGGGCAAAAAATGTCATGAATTAGTATTCAAGGGAGGGGTCAAAAAGATGTAACAGGAATTGCTGCAAAAGAAAGGCCTTTTGTAAAACAAATGCATTTATAATGTTCTTTAAATGCAATCGACTTCCAAAAGACAAAGAACTCTCTGCTTCAATAAATTGCGCTGAGATATAAAATGGAACAGTTGTACTGGAACAAGATTTATGTTTTATCAATGAGGATTGAAACTGAAAAATGATTCTTAAATTATTACAACCAACGGTTATAAAGTTGATTTTAACAATGTGGCTTCTACATCTGTAGTCTACAAGGTAATGCATTTAATGCATAGGTACATTTCCAGAAAAGAGGTTAAGGTATTTACACACACTTTTAAGGATTCTATAGACACCGTCTTGACGCCTACAGCGTAGTAGAAACGAACCGTCAGAATTGAACCGGTTCGTAAACCAATAAAGTATTGGTATCGCACTTCTACGGCGTTAGTAATGTTTTGTGAGGGCGTATCGATTGCATTAATTAGATGGGGGCACATGTGTGGTCGTGCCGCGAATAGTGTATTACAAACGTTTCGGATATCGCTTAAAGGACTTTTTATGGGCCATTTATGATTTAGAAACAATGGTGGCTCCATCTTTATGGGGCAGTGGATAAGGACTCAAATTGCCTAACGTGAAATGCTTTATTTGTTATACAATTGTGTATAAGGGTGTCGTATTATGGTGGCATAGTTAGAAGCCGATTATCCCCTGAACGTTTAATGTTGTAAGTAAATACAACTGTCTTGGAAACAAATACCACTTATATTAGGGTAAAGGGATAATGTTCGTAACAGAGGAACGATTTGGAACGGATTTGTAGATGGATACACATACTTAAGGTATTTTGGTTGGCGCAAGTCAACATGTTTTTGTCTAAAACTGACGTAGGTACTTCTATGCTAGGTCTACCTATTATAAGATCATCCTAAATGTATTTCAAGTTTCGATTTTTTATAACTTTAGATACATATTTTATTTATACTTAGTGAAGCGAATGCTACGATTACATAAAAAAACTTAGTCTACGTGGAAAAAATGATAGCTAGAAAAATATTTTTTACCGTTCTCAATAAAAAACTTAGATGTGGTAAGGTTTAAAAATACCAAATGATTTTATTTTGACGATGGTTTAACAAAATGTTTAAAATTGAAAACATAATTTCGCTACTTGAATTGACTAAATGTTTGACTGAAGGTCGAAACGCATTTTCGTTTTTTTTTTCTAAATTTTAACTTGCCATTGAGATCAAATTAAATTACCTCTCTAATTTTTGCCATAACCAACGAAATTAAATCATGAGGCTTAAAAATCTTATTTATTAAATTCTTGTGTCACAATGTTTGTTACCGTACTCCTCCGAAGCGCCTTGACCGATTTTTTATGAAATTTTATATGCATATTCAGTATAGAAGCTACTATTTATTTATATGCTTAATTAGTCCACCCCTAATATTAGACCAATAAAATTTTTAGGGTAGTAGTAGTAGTAGGGCTAAAAAAAATTAGGGGTGGACAACCCTGATAACTAAGGGGTACAGAAATACATAGTAAGTAGCCTATTCCTTAGTAGCCCATATTGAAGACATGGGTCGATGAAGAATATTACATGTATACTAACTGTCTTCATTAAAATATAACCATGATGAATGTTTACCGTATTCACGTACCTACAGTTAATGACGCGTCATTAAGCGATAAGAGAGATGACTTGTACCTAGCAGATGACGACGGAGGCTTGTCGCGATAGCATGAGGTCACACATACAGTAAAACATTGAGTACGTTGTAATCGATAATATGATTTACCTACCAATATTTGTCATTATAATACTCATAACATCGTGAAAGCCAGCACTGTTAAATCATTAGCTTCTACATTAGTTTGGTATGCGAAGGATGAATAGGTTTGTCCGTTTTATCAATAGGTATGTAGGTAGGTAAGAATAAAAACCTTGAGATCTTTAGAATGACTAGACATTTGTAAGTAACTGGAAAATGTAAAAAAAATCTCAAGATATAACTCTTTAAGAGCTGTAGTTTCTTATTTAGCAATTTAGAATTCTATTTTTTCTTATCAA
Organism: Idaea biselata; assembly: GCA_958496205.1. Lineage (NCBI taxonomy): Eukaryota > Metazoa > Arthropoda > Insecta > Lepidoptera > Geometridae > Idaea > Idaea biselata. The sequence goes on from OY292404.1 coordinate 18,906,603, forward strand.
ATTAAAAAGACGATATTTTTTTTTATATGCAAAACAAAATTCAAATTAAGTTTTCGTATCGATTGAAATATCATAAAGGTACTTACTTATCGGTACATAATTTAAAAAAACACGTTTGTTGCATGGGAGCCCCTCTTAAATAATTATTTAAAACTGTTTTTACTATTTGTTGTTATACTGTGAAAATTACAACTGCCAGCTATCAAGGTTCATTAGACTGTTGGCAGACAGACAGACGGACTGTGGACTTACTAAAATGATCCCGTTTCTACCCTTTGGGTACGGAACTCTAAAAAAACTAATTCGAGTAACTTATATAACAACAAAAACAAAATTGCATTCTCAGGTTAAGATTTACGAGAGCGATCACGTTGGTCATTGACACTAAGCACAGGGACATGGTAAAGTTTCAAAGCAATAATTACTATTCCAGACAAGTCAAAGGACAATCACCCTTTAGAGAATTAATGGCACGTCTCACTCTGCCACCTTAGTGGTGCTTAATCTTAAGCCCGAAGGAATTCGCGTAAACACTATTAAAACGCTTTTATCATAATCGTTTCTTAGTACCTAGCAATTAGCTGCGCTCCTTGGTTTCTATAGCAAAAGGCCCAATCCCGTGGAAACATCACGGTAACAAATCCTCAGTTTGCTTTTCAGAATAAGTTTTCATAGCAGCTTTAACCAAGTTTCGTCAAAATCGTTCAATAATATCCCCATAAAAACATATTCATGTAAAATGTAGCCAAGACGAGAGCGAGATCATATGATGGGCACTGTCAAAAAGTTATCAGATGTCATGTACCTAAAGCCAAGCTTATAATTCTACATGCCCCAACTCCACAAGCACCTTACTTCACAAACTCATCATCTTAGCCAAAATATATGGCTGGCCGTTTCGCTTGGGTTTTCTGTTATGCCGGCGTCTCACATGGGCTATGTTGGCTCCAAGTTATACTGTTGGATCCAACACACCAATGTGAGGATCGATCTTGGAACGTTATTGGATAAAAACAATAGACAGCGTCCAATAGCCAATGTCAACCCGACTTGTGTCGGTTTTTTGTACAAGTTCAAAGGTGAGGGGAGTGAAGTGTGTAGGCGGGGGGGCAACTTGGGTCCAACGTCGCTTCTCGATCCACACATTGGTTGCATCAGTACGCGCTCTGCCGATGTGAGTGCTGGACGTGCTGCGATATGTTTTTGTTTATCATATTATGTTTCTTGATGTTATCATATTATGTTGTTTATCATATCATATTTTGTTTATTTATACGATATGTTTATTATCCAGAATCGCCGTTTCCTTGGCTTCTTTTTCTTTTGACTAATTAAATAATAATAATATGTGCTCAATGCGTGGGCGTAAGTAGCCAGAGCAAAAAGTGTCCCGTCCGACATGACTTGCTAGCAATAAATTTGATGAATAAATGGTATCTGCTCGAACGTCCAGCCTTCCAATGCTCTTGGCATGAGTATTTGCCCAATTATATTGGAGCCCATATGAGGCCGCAACTTTGGTTGCAATTATTGGCCATTCTATTCGTAGCCAACGTTGGAACCAAGTCATAAGCCCATGTGAGGCGCCGGCATTAAACAATAGTTCAATCTTGCGGTAATGAAACGGCCAAGCCCATATATTTTGGCTAAGATGTTGAGTTTGTGAAGTAAGGTGCTTGTGGAGTTGGGGCATGTAGAGTTATAAGCTTGGCTTTAGGTACATGACATCTGATAACTTTTTGACAGTGCCCATCATATGATCTCGCTCTCGTCTTGGCTACATTTTACATGAAAATGTTCCCTTTTTGAAGTTTGCCTAATTATTACCTACATTTTTTTTCCAATCAAACAAACTTTCAGGTTCATAATATTAGTAGGTAAGGAAGGATGTATTTATTTATCAGTATTTTTTTTTCCTTTTTTCTTTTCCGATAGGTCGTGAATTAACGACTTACGTGTCACGTCGTAGCTGTAGGTACGGCGTTTAGGCCCTTTTTTCCAATGCCCATTGTTTGGCCACCACTGGCGGATAGCGAAACAACTTTTAAATATATTCTTGTTGTCCACCACTGTACGACAGCGGTAAACCTTACTAATTATCAATCAATTTTCATAGCTAAAGCACCTGTAATACACATTAGGTGTTGTGCGTGCGCTTAACTCCATCCCCTAATTTAAAGGGTGAATAACTAAAAAGCCTGGTTTTCTGTATTTTATTAAGTATTTATAATAAGAAGTTGTAGTACCCCTAGCATCAAAATTTGCAAAAGTCTCATACAAATAGCCATCCCTTAATTTTAGTGGTTGGGGGATGAAAGTTTCAACTTTTAGATTTTTTTTGTTGTTTGTGTACTAATACCAACCTACATACCAAATTTTAGCTTTCTAGGACTTCGGGAAGTACCATTTGAATTTTGATGATCATCAGTGAGTGAGTCAGTGACGAAATCGGGGATTTTTAGATATCAATTAAATCTAAACTATAGGAGAGCTATGTAATTGAAACTGTGTATTTTTATTAAGTCCCCTATTGACATTATACTCCGAATTTACATTCATCTGGTATATTATGTAATTGAAACTGTGTATTTTTATTAAGTCCCCTATTGACATTATACTCCGAATTTACATTCATCTGGTATATTCCAAACCCAAGTTATGAGGGTTCAAAAAACCGGCGAAACCTTTCGAGAAAAGGTAGGTAGTGCCCGTACGCTTCGCTGGCTCGTCTTGGCGGGGGCACTACCGTGCCCCCAGATCAGAGTCTACATCTACATTCATTAATTCTAAACAAAAATAAAATTATGCCAATGTTGATTTGACTAGATATTTGATAGTTTAGAAAATTACTCTACGAAAATGCTTACCCCTATGAAATATACTACTAACTAAATACTGGTTACTGAATGCTGCCGCTGAATAGGATCTGCATCTGTAGGAATAACTGCTAATTTTCTCGTATAGGCACGTAATATTTAAAAAAAACTATTAATTATAAAAAAGTTTATCTACCATTAAGAACATTTTTTTAAGAAATGCGTCCCTAAAATTGCACTCGATAGGACTTAAACCTTTATATTTTGTAAAGGACCATTATGATATAAGAATCCAATAGCGAAAAACCTCATGCAACGGAAAAGTTTATTCCATTCCATCCGTCGCTAAACTCATCTGTAGGTATCGAGGATAAAGGAAATGAAACTGAGCTTAAACAGTTTCCGATAGACTTTATACGAGTATACCTACACTACATCCATACACGTGCCACCGCCCGGCTCGCTAGTGCATTGTGCAAGGGTAACTACAAGTAGCACGGTTCGCTCGTTGGCTAATCATTTTCTTATATAATAAACCTAGCCCTGGCTTCGCAGAGTATATGAAGGTAGCCTAACCTACGTACACTGTATTATACGTAACTTAAAAACCTTTTAATTTTAACAGAAATTGTAATTCGTAATTATTTTTTAGGTTTAGAATACTTTAGCGTAGAAACTGACAGACGAGAAAAGCGACTTCGGTTTAATACTTTTCAAGATATTACAACCATGAAACTTTGTAGCATAAAATATTTTTATATATTTCCAGTCAAAATTTATCTTTAGATATGTATTAAAACAAAATTAAACAAAATAAACGAAAGTTTAGGAAAGAGTTTTTAATAAAATACTATTTTACGAATCTAAACCGAATCAAAACGAACATTAGTGGACAGATAAATGACTATTAAAATATTATAAAGATCCTTTAGATAAGATATACATACATCTACATGTGATCCAAGACGAATAAATAAATAAGTGGACACTCAGAAAGTTTTGAGAAACTAAAAAACTAAATTCATTAAATTTAGGTTTAATATATACTTTTTTTAATGAACTCTCCTCAAGTTTCTATGCATAGTTTCAGGCGCCAGAACCAATCTTCGTGCTCGTGTAATCTTTTGAACGCTTCCCGAACCAATCTGCACTTGCATTGTACGCTGGATCTCTTCGTATATAATTCGCCTGTTTTCTTGAATAAAAATTTTACTGCCAGCTCACTTTCTTCCGTGACAGCCGTCGTCGTAGGACGTCCACTCCTTTGTTCATCCCCCAAAGTAAGGCGCTCGAACTCGCTATGCCAGCGGTAAATGGTTGCTTTTGAAGGTCTTTCATCCATTAAAGCCATTTGAATTCGATCAGGTAAAACCTGATGAGGCCAGATTTAAAATCATAGATTACCATCGCACGAAAATATGCTCGATGCAAATCAATTTTTAAATGGGATACAATAATTTGATTTGGCTCCCGAAAAATTGTGGAGGGAAATTCGAACAATGGTATTATTCCTTTAAATAACGAAATATTTTAAAATAGTACAAGGGGCCAGTGGCTTATAGCTACATAGTTTTTTTTCGCAAACCTTTCTGAGTGCCCTGGTAATCAAGATAAACGATCGTTTTTCAAAAAAAACACTAAACTACAAACTAAAGCAGTTGTAAACTAAGGAATGGAGAACATCAATTAGCATATAGACTAGACTGCTAACTTCCTTCGAAAAGACTAATGTTTTGATAACTATGTAAACATTCCAGTTTCATACTTGAATAGCAAGTAGCGTGAACTAATCGTGATTACACGCAAACTTGCCATAATTATTACTTTAGATCAATTTAGAGGCGCCAGATATTCACCGCAGTTAAGATATCTAGTTTAGATACACGACGACGCGGATGTATTCTTGACTCTCGGCACAAATTTTGTAAAACTGTCAGGAACTTCGTTAGCGTTGGGATAAACGAATCTTCGCAATGGGATTACAACTGCCGTATTTTATTCTATTTTAAAACGGACTTTGGATCAGTGAGACCTTTTGTGAAATAAACGGGAATGAAAGAAAGCATAACAAAGTGGATTTCCATTTAGATCTGCAAACATTTTTTCATTGGATTTAAATTATACCGCAGTGTTTGTATGTACCGAATACTCTTAAGATGTAATGGACTTTCTTTATGAAATAGACTTGTAATACAAAGATATTGAATTTTGAGAAGTCTAAGATACACACTACACTACACCGACTTTGTGGTAGAAGACTACTTAGGTAAAACCAAATATGACTTTGTTCCATCTAGATAGCGATGATGGGTTAACATACAACAGCACACGCTAACGTTTCATATCTCATAAAACAAACAATTTTCTTGCCATGGAAAACTACAACTATTGTCAAACGATATATGGTTTTGCGTGACTTACTATCATTTGCGTTGTATTTATGTCACAACTGATGTATGATTAAATAGAAAACTTGTTGACATCGCTCACGCATCCAGGGAAAGTACGCAGTTTACAAATTATTAAAATATTCTTCGAATTAGACAGTTACGTAGAAACTTCGAGTGTCATTGCAGCTTCATCCATATTACCAGTAACAGGTTCAAATATCTACTCACTTTGTTTTTGTTAAGCATCAATGTAGTCGTCATAAAACCCATCAAATATCGTTTAGGGGCTAACAGTTTCATCAGCAGTAAACATTTGTGAAATACCATATCTGTATCAATATTTACAGTGATGTTCATGGCAATAAAACTTAATCGTCCAGACAATTATGTCGGGTTCAGAGCCAAATCGTCAATTAAATCATCCTCGCTACATTGTGCTCTGAATAGTTGAAGTTTCGCCTCTGTTGGACTAACAGTCATTATATAAAACTAGACGATACAAACTACTTTTAATTCTTTTCATATACTTATTGATTATTGCATTCAATTATTTAGAGCGCTATTTACTTCCATCGATATTATTACTTCTGTTAAAGAGCGTAGCAAAATACGCTTTGTTATAAATATTTTCGACATATTAAATGGTAACAGTGTCGAGTTGTTTTGGCTAAAAACCAACTGAGTTCTGTTGTCTGTCATCTAACTTTTCAAAAAGATGTCGTTATTACGGCTTCTTTGCTTTTTACCAAGTCTACACTTGTAACGATCATAAAACAAATGTAAAGCAACTCGTTAGAATTCGTGAATATCCTGATAAATTGCCTGTTAAACCGGAAAACGTAAAAAGGAAATCCAACGCAACTTAAATCGAAACAGAACGTTTGTAGAAAATTGTAACTGCAAATTAGCTTTAAAGACATACTTTTCCGTCCCTTGGAATAAAAATATACACAAACCAACCTACCCATTACTGAAAGATTCATCAAACAGTGGAATGAAGATTTAAAATGAAGACTTATCGTTAATTGGATTTGTGGCGTAGTATAGATCGTTTCAATTAAGGATACAATACACGAAAGAGCTCGATTTTTAAGTCGATGTTCAATGGCTTAGTTTTAAATAATGAGGTCAAATTAAAAACTAGATGCAAATATATGCAGATAGTAGTTTAGGCAGTTCTGGGTTATGTTTTTTTACAATAAATAAATTCTTAGTGAAAATTCTTAACATTATCTCTTACCGCACTTAGGAAATACTGATATTTTAAAAAAATGTTTAAAAGTTTAAGCACTCGGCGGGGCATTCGATCGGGATAATTATAAGAATGTTAGCAATTCCTAATATGTATAACCCATATATACTTGTGAGTGGGGTTCAAAATAATAAATTTGCATAACTTAAATAGCATAGAGCAACTAAATTTATTTAATAAATCGGCCATTACTATCTTAGACACGTGTAAATCTCAAACAAATAAAAAAAAAATCATTCACACAAATGGTAAAGTGTAGTATCTGTGACACATGACCTCGCAGGGAGGCTGGGTCCGTTCCTATCATTCTCACACATCTTACCATGTGCATGTGTGCGTATATTGTGTAATATTTGATTGATAAACCGCGATGCCGGCGCGCCGTTGTGGAAACGTTTGGGTTTTAGAAATAGGAATACACACTGGTATTTCCTTCATTAGTTGAATATTCTTTTGAACCGTTCTCTACAACAAACAAATTAAAAACATCGTTTAATAGCCATCCATCATCCACTAAAAGTCGAGGGCTTGTGTCCATGAGAGAAATTTTCTTGACTTGAATTAAATCAACATTTTTATGGCAAGCCAGAGTAATTAATTTCCTGCCTGATTGACAGAGACGCGTTAGAATATGAAACACAACGTGATCATTAATATGACACATGTTTATATCGTAAAAGAAGTAATTAATGAAGAAGTACGTACCTACCTACTCTACCTACTTATAATTTCACAAGAGATATTGGATTGGAGACGTTTATAAACGTTAAATTGATTCTTTTCTTACCTATTACTACCCCACTTGAAGAAGTATCAAATAAATTTAGAAAGTGAACGACTCATAAGTACTTTATTTAGAGTATATTTTTTAGATTGAAAAAAGTCTACATCCGACATGATTTAAACCCTTACAAATCCGTTGTTATGTGTCTACCGCTTGCGTCACAGGTGCACAGGTGCATCGGGATGAAATTAAGGACTGCATCTCTTTGTGTTTTGAACTGAGGCTCTTTATATCTATTAAACTTGCCATACATACAGATATTGCGTAGGTTTCTAACAGCCATGAATATTATTAATAAAATATTGTTAAATTCACTACTTGGTGACATTCTAGTCTTAATTTTGAAAGCATATTTTCAAAACTTTGTATTTTTTTAAGTGTGGTGAACACTAAGAAATAATATTTACATAGTTGTATTAGTTTTATTTAAACGAGAAAACCTCAACAATTCCACAATATTTGATTTTTTTTCGATAAATGTAATTAAGTGTAAAAGGTTCTCTATGTAAGTGTTTATTATTTACTATTTACTTGATAGTCTAGTCAGTATCGAAGGCGACGTCATAGTCATTAACATATTACAGTTAATCTTGTGAAGATAAATTACTGTCTCTGTAATTTAATTTTACGATTAGGAGAATATCATTAGTCTTAATGGTTCCCGACATAGTGTGATTTGCAACTGTATGAGAATTTTAGAATTTTAAAATAAAATATGTTATTCTGAAGGGACCTCCATTCTTACAGGTGCGTTTATAAATAAATAAATAAAATAAATATTGCACGACGTTACACACAGCGCAATTTAGCCCCAAATTAAGCACTAGGCTTTTACTATGGGACTAGACAACGGATATACTACTCATACTTTTTTTTGTAAATACATACATACATACGGTATGATATATATATCTAATATATAAAATTTCCATGTCACAATGTTAGTTACCGTACTCCTCCGAAACGGCGCGACCGATTTTTACCAAATTTTATTATGCGTATTCAGTAGGTCTGAGAATCGGCTACTATCTATAATTTATAAGGCAAAACAACGTTTGCCGGGTCAGCTAGTTATTATATATATTATACATATGGTATTATATTATTACTATATTATAAAGAGGAAAGTATTTTTGTGTATATGTGTCTGTATCTTTGTAATGAATAAACTCAAAAAATACTGGACCGATTTCAAAAATTCTTTAGCCATTAGAAAGCTACATTCACCCTGAGTAACTGGCTACTTTTGATCTCGATATTCCCACGGGATAGGGACTTACGCGGGTGAAACCGCGGGATGTTGCTAGTATATAATAAAATACGTAACTAAGTAATACCTAGTACCTAATAAAAACTAGAGAAACTGCAGTCTAGTTACCATATCAGATACAATTTATTATAAAGCCTATTCTTTAGAAAGGGGCATGCATGTGAGGCCGTTCACTATAATAATATTCGGAGTACAATGAGTTGGAAAATAACATAATATTTTTATTATGTTAACCATAACAAAACGAAAAAGTATGAAAGATCCTCTTTAACATAACAAGAGAGGTTCTTATTTACATTCTGATGTCCGAACGTAAAATGACGGACAGTTTTAGGTCTTTTATGTTCCAAGAAATTAAATATTACCCACATTAATAATGTAAGCCCGTAGGCTAGGCTGGCTGGCCCGTAAGCACGTACCTACTAATAATTTTTGACGTTTATTTTGCAAATTTTAATCGTTTAGAGAGCCTTAAGAAATTTTATTGACTTCGTCGTCGTCGTAATATCGTAAGGTCAAATACTACAAATCGCTAGAGGTCATTCTGAGCCAAATGTTTGTGTGAAATGCCTATTGATTAAATATTTAATTTGCGTAGGCAAGCCGAACCCGCATTTCTCAGTTTACGCGACGTTAGCTGTGACGTTAGCCTACCGGCGTTAGTGACTCACGCGTGAAATTTGCAAATGCATTTTCCCCTTTCCTTTCCAACTTAGGCTGCAAAGGTGTAAAGGATTGTGGTAAAAGTCGCTTGGTCATGAACACTGAGAGATGGTAGTTCGAGCCCCGCCTTCTGTCGCCTTTCTTGCGTTCGGGTTTTGTAGACGTATTTTCCCTTTAAAAATATGCCTTTTGATTGGTTTCATTAAAACTATAACAAAATATATCGTTAATCTATCAGTTATGATGGTAGATACATGTTTTACAGTTTAAAGACAAAAAAAACTGCGCCAAATTTGTCTTATCAGTTTTAAAATTGGCAAAACTGTAAGAAACACACACATCTCATCCCAACGCAATTACCGTCTTCGTGCCTGTCGAGGGTATTTAAAAAAGGTGTTTTAAAATGTCCAGCATCATTTATTTAAAACCATAGCTTTAAAATAATAAATTTCCTCTTATGCCTTACTTATTATTATATTATAATACTTATAGCAGAGTCCCCGGGTCTCACCCGCGTAAGTCCCGATTCCGTGGAAATATCGGGATCAAAAGTAACCTATTACTCAGGGTGAATGTAGCTTTCTAATAGGGAAAGAATTTTTGAAATTGGCACAGTTGTTTTTGAGTTTATTCATTACAAACATACAGACACACATACACACACAAATACAAATCTTTCCTCTTTATAATATTAGTATACATACATTGTATATTACACAAACATTATTATATTTTCCGAGTATTGTATACTTATTTGTATAATTATGAACCTAACAATTGCCTATCATTATACACGAGTAGAAGGTAGGTAGGTATTTAGAATAACTTATCATTATTGTTTATTAGGATAAAGTATTAGTGAAGCAACGTACTTGAAAACATTATCATCCTCAAAGTACATAAACTCTGAACAAATACTGTCGCGGAAGAACAACGAACAAAAACAATATTATTGTTAATGTTGTCGTTAATGTTTTGAAACAACTCTACCTACTTAGAAGAAACGTACATTTAATTTTAAATGAATATTTACGTGGCTATCGTGAAGTTAAAAGACTGCACCTTTTCGTTGAAAACTTGTGTGAAAGATTTTGGCCAAGGATTTTTAACTAAAATGGGACATTTAGCATTGTTGCTCGTGTACAAAATAACATTTGATACATGACGAAATATCACTGTATTATCGCGCTATATAATACGCGAAATATCTCAGTAAATCAAATACGAAATAAGACTGCACTGCATCTTTTCGTTGAATACTTGTGTGAAAGATTTTGGCAAAGGATATTTAAGTGAAATGTGAGATTTTCCATATTTTCTAAGATTCATTGTCTATGACGAAATATGGAGCTCCGCATATATTAAGATTGAAAACACAGTTTCAAAATGTTTTGGTAGATCATGATGATTACGTTAAAAATTGAATAGAACTGATTTCTTTCAGTTTTACTTAAATTTTGAAAATAATTAAAAAGACGAACGTCGTTACGTAGAAGTACATGCTTAGGCAAGTAGGTATGCCAAAGGCAAACAAAAGAACACTAATAGTAGTAGGTACATATTGCAAGAGATCATTTCGATTATAAAAAATGATATAAAGCTTCACGTTATAAAATAGCATGAAAATCATTTGTATGGATGGGCACAGAAATCACGCCGATATTTAGTCGTACCTACCTACACAAGCGCGATGATATTATTATGTATCTACGTTTGTGTGCATACACTCACATAATCTACACACGAGAAGCGTGATGATACGATGATACCTACGAAGAACATGGAGATTTGTTTCTTTCTTGCAAATAGTTCCACTAAATTTCATATTTACTTGGTGTGCAACAACAAGAGGTACATTATTGTTAAAATTGTAGTGTTAATTGAACCACTGTGTGATATAATATAACGCATGTTTAAGAAGCCAGTATCATAAATCAACCGATGTAATACTTACAGATAACGTTTCTCGGACACAACAGTCGATGTTAACAACAAAAATCCGCCAACAAAAACACAAGAAACGTAATGCAGCCGTGCTGCATACACTGCGGCCGTTAACCCGCCACCAGTGGACTGCGTTTCGAAAACTTCACGTCGTCGAAGCGTTTAGAGAATATTCAAAAATAGACCGACGTATTCGCTTAAGGGCGCAACCGTACTCGCTCGCACGTAGAACTTCACGGCTTAACTCGAAATTCGAAACGAAAGTGATACCCGTCCGGAGAATCCGTTTCGAATTGCTTTGAAAAGTTTCCAGTGCACAAAGTTATAGGGATCGCGAGAGAGGGCTCAACGCAGCGACAGCGCGGCAACCCCGTCGCGCTCCGAAGTGAACTGGCGGCGCCGAACGTTCCGACGGCCGTCGTCGTCGGCCCGACACAGGAACACCCACACCGACAAGAGACGCACACACCGCTACCATGCACACGTACGTACGCCACACACACGACTCCACATCTACACCCACTCGCACATTATTCAAAACTGATAAACATACAAAAACACAACTCTGCATCTGTACATATACAACATACCCAGTTTTCCTGATGTTGAGTGTTGATCGATGCTATCAGCAATGTAACCGTCGAGGGCCCATTGGAAATCTTGCAAGACATTTGTTTACATGATAATATACTGCAGTCGTATCTTGTAGACATGCGAAACAGGTTTTCGACGAGGTTCTTAATAGGCACTCAAACGCAGAGATGTCGTAGGTCGGACACAACGCAAAATGGCACATTAGAGGCAGACCGTGCAGGAAAACAAGAATAATAAGATGAGGTCGAGACTCAGGAACGCACTCGCTTGTACTTATAAAGGTGAAGCTGTTCCACAATCGGATACTGTTATCAGGCGCACCTACTTATAAACATGAAACGGAATGAGAGACTGCGACATGAATGAAGTTATTGACAACTCCGGAGTATGTAAATTCCGCGTTGTGAAATGTAGCACAATGAGACTGCAATTTAAATATTGGAATAATTGAATTAAATACATTAAAAACTGCCTATAATTTGATAACCGAAACGATAATAGTAAATTGAAAATATTGTGTGTTTGAAATTATGTAAACCTTGTGTAAAAGAAATAACAGATAATTCATTACAAAAAACATTAAAAAAACTAATAAATAAACAAGAAGATAAGTAATAACAACAGTTGTCAACATAAAAAAGATAAGATACTCACGCATATAATATCCGCATGTTCGGTCGGTAACAATATTACCTGAAATTAAGGACAAAGTCTTAGGTAACAACTTAATAACTTGAATTAATGAAAAGAAACATGAATAAAAAATAATTTATTGTTAGACTACAAATACTCCTATAGGAACTTAAGATTTACAGTATTTCGAGCTTAGACCTATTAGGTTGGTTACTTAATACCATAGGATTTAAAAGTATACACTAAGGTGTAGGTATATTGACATATACACACAAGGCGCTAAAATAATATTTTAAAACAAAAAAAACGTATATGTAAATGTAATGAATATCCCGTTAAGTTATGGAGGGTAGGTACTTTAAGCTATTTAAGCTTAAAGTACCTACCCTCCATAATTTGTTGTTCTTTTTCTTTTCTGTTTTGTAATCAATCGTAATTAAAATCAGGTCTCTCGCGATTCAGGTTATCCTTGTGCGGGGACCGAGGGTAACAGAATTTGTAAATAGGGTTTTATGGAAATAAACTTTTTATTATTATTATTTATTATCCCAAACACTGAAATTTCAAATTCTGGGATCATAGAATTCATAACAGAATTTCGATTTTTTTTGTATCAAAAGAATATTAACACCGTATCAAACAATAAATTAGCATCAAAAGATAAATCTATATCTATAAAATGCTTTGTCCTGACCGACATACAGATCAACACAGTCAAACCCGCTGATAGTAGATAGCTGAAATTTGGAGTCTGTTCTTTATGTGATTTAGGCATCCGGTAAGAAAGGCTTTTTCAAAATTCTCACGGGATCGGGGACTTACGCGTGTGAAACCGCGAGACACAGATAGTAATAGCATATGTTTCTAGTATCTAGTAGGTATGATTATCATTTACAGAAGGTCTAAAAAAGGTCTACAGTTGAAACGTTTCAATTAACTTTGTCGTGCTCAGAAATTCAATTTGAGCTTTCGTAAAATCTATTTGTGTTTCGACAGGGAGAGTACGAGTCTTGAGATAAAAATGGTCCTGAAAATTGATTTATCGATGAACATGCGTATTCTTACACACCTTCGAGTGTAAGCTGGTTTCGCAATTTCATCTGTATTCAGATTCAATGTTCAAACGTCTAAACCCTAATAGAAATTGAGAGAGCCTATCAAAAATACCCTACCTAAAGAGATATGATCAAATCTTGAGACTTACCGTCAGTTTATTCATTTCTAGAAAAGTCAAAGTGACGTCCTTAATTAATATTTTATTAACGACGACTTCGACTCATGACTTTATGACTTTCGATGAAGAAACTAGAGTCTCTCCACAAGTAGGTATTATGAAATACTATAGCATGTGCATATACATACCTACATGTTACTTACTGTATTATTTAATGAGATATTTAGGCCCTTGTTGGAAACTTCATGATTTAGTGAGATAATTCGTTACTTTTGTTGGATCTAATTAATTACTAATTGAAATTAAAGACATTTTTCGGTTTAAATCGCGTGGTGTTCAAACCGAAAAATGTCTTCTATTTCAATACAACCTCGCGAAAACAGAAGATAAATGTAATTTTTAATTGTTAGAATTTGTCTTGAAAACGTTTTACGTAATCCGTTACATGTCGAAGTGTACATTTTAGTGCTAAGTGGAATAATTTGATATGATAATCAATTAATACTACAGACAATAATCTGAGATCAATAAATCAATCTAGTAAGTGTCCCCGCCAATTATTATTGTAATACGGAACCATTCAACATACATACACACATTTTAATAAGTACATATCTACATAAGAACATCGTATGTAGGTCAGCCAAAATAGTAGTGGCCTAAGATGGTAATAACAGCAAAGTTCTTTTTTTTTTCAAATGTAGAAATTTCTGATGTTACTGCCAAGAAACGGAAAGAAGCAAGTTTTTTTTAGACATTAGTTAAGTTCTGTGTCATTGAGAAATGTAGTTTGGAGCCAGATCTTAATATACCACTTTGGTTATTACGAAATAATAATATATGGAGATCTTTGTTTTGTTCTGTTTTTCATTTTTTAATCTTTAGGTATCCATAAAATGCTCTGTGTTCACAATCAACGTATTCTAAGTGTAAAACCTATACATCCTGACTCATGATGTATAGGTTTTTGAAATTCGCACGGGATTGGGTTTTCGCGAATGATCCGTGGGCGTGAGACACAGCTAGTTCCATAATAAAGGCGACATTTTTTTTCGAAAAGGCGACACAAAACAGACAGACAGACAGACAGACAGACAGACAGACAGACAGACAGCGAAGTCTCAGTAATAGGGTCCCGTTTTTACCTTTAGGTACGGAACCCTAAAAACAACCTATAGTAAAAATTATTCAAAAAATCCTTTTAGATTCCAGTAAAGTTATCAAATAAGGGTGCAAAATAAATAATGACGGCGGTCTGTCATTTCACAAGATAGAGTAAAAAGATATGCCTGTAGAAAAAATATCTATTTAAATAAATTCATGTCATTTGTCCGGACTCGGTGAACGAGTCCCCGCTGGAAGTTTAATAAATTATCACAAGATACACTCCGGTTACTTCGTAAAGTTGATTAACAGCTACAAATTGTAACTAGAGACTCCAGTTTCGATAACTTAATATTTTATTAAATCACTCCTCGGTTGGTTATAATTATAAATGTTAATAAATATTACGAGAAGTGTCACGTTCGCCACCAAACCATGCCAGCAGACTAGTGTAGTGTGCTGGTGTGCTTTTGCAATATTCAGCAGCAATAGTATCGATAGAGAATTCGATATTGAATTTCAATACTATCTACATTCTATAGTATTGCTGTGTGTCGATAGTATTTATGCTAATAGAGCTATCGATAATATCGATAGATATATCGATACTATTGATTTGCCACAACTATCGATAGTAAACTATCGAACGGGAACACTAGAAATAGTAGAAGAGCGAGCGGGAGATCCAAAAAGGGAGTGGAAGAAGGACTGCTTAAAGGAGGATATGGAGGAAAAGGGAGTGAGCGAACATTGATAGGGAACAGGTTGGAATGAAGGAAAAAGACTTGCTGTGCCGACCCCATTTAGTGCGATAAAGCAGGAAGAAGATTTCAAGACAACACACAGCGCCATCTAGCCCCAAACTGAGCCACTATGCTTGTATCATAGTGACCAGATAATTATAAAACTTCTTATTTCTGAAATTACATACATATGAATCATATTATGCAAGTATCGTTTTGAATCATAATAATAAGATATTTTATGTATGATACACCCAAAATCAGAAACAAACATTTATAGGCTGCATAAACGCTTTGATACGTACGTACTTTATTTGGCAAAAAAAAAACAAATTGTCTGTAAAAATTGTAACATATTCAAAACCTATATGTCTACAGACAAATAAATTTAAAATTGAAGCCACAGGATAGATAGCTAGTTGGTAATAGTTTGGCATTCACCGAGTTTGAAATTATGAATGAAAAGAACTCGTATAGGTATGTACCTACTTCATTCATGTCCGAGAAAAAGCTCAAGGCAATAAAGCTAAAAAATTATCAAATAAACAGACAGTACGCCGAGACGTCTCTAAACTGGATTGCGTATAAAAATAAAGGTTAGTTTTATTTCGCAACGGAGGGTTTGAATTTTAAACAGCGGATATGTGAAAATTTCCACCATGTCGTATAGGATAGTTCCGATTCGAGAGTGTTCATTCACGGAGTATTTTTGGCTTGATGTTTCGAATTCGGGAATGGTGTCATCGCCAGCCGCCACACATATGAGACCGGGTTGCCGACCCCACTGGACTAATACAAACAAACAGCTGATCGATACTTGGTGCGATTAAAATCGTGTACCGAAGAAAGGTAACAGCCTAAAGCCAAAAATGCTTGTTCAATTTCTTAGTTTCTTTTTTTACAAACGAAAGCGTTTGACCACTACATGATGCTAATGATATGGTCTTAAATATAGCACACTTTAGATCTCGAAGATAGCTTGCCAAATCTATTTGCTGTAGGTATGGTCAATCAATTATGACTTGAAATAATTTGGGGTTTTAGCGGGGAGTTCGGAAAGCAACCGGGAACATCGCTGAGATGAGAAGAAGATCTAGAATCTAGAAGATAGAAAGACGGCAGAGGAACAAGATCCGACCCATATTCCCTTAGTGGCTTCACTGGTCTACGTATGGCGCCACGACCTGGTTGATGATGGTCGCAAGCCGCGGCCGAAACCTTCCTCACCAAGAAATACCGTTTTGGCTGCATTTTACGACGACGAGCAGAGGATACCGTAGTCACATTCTTTTACAGAGGGTTAGTTTTCTATTAAATTAAAATAAACCGATTTAGATACCTCGTATGAAATAGGTAGATAAGTAATGGATAGATATCTAATTATTGTGCAACATGCAAGCACATAACATAAATACAGATGTACAAACAGAAAATCAATTAAATTGTGAAGTGTGTTGTGTTGAAGTGAATGATAAATGTAGGTAGGTAAATGAATTAGATCAATTTGTTTAAGAAGCAAAGCAGTGTTGTTAGCCCGGCGCGAAGACATTATGCAAACTAGCGTTTTAACAATAACAAACTTGAAAATATTTTCAAACAGTCATAAATTTTCAGAAAAAGCGAATTAAAAATTAAAATCCTACTTATATTATAATTGTGAAAGTTTGTGTGTAACTAAACGAGTACGTTTGTTACTTATCGACGCAAAAACTACTCAACCGATTGCGATGAAACTTGATATGCAGATAGTTGGATGAATTCGCATATAGGCTACTTTTGATCCAGATATTCCCGCGGGATCGAGACTAACCGCGGGCTGATGCTAGTAAGAAATAATTAAAAGTTAAAAAAGAAAACTGAAACCGACAAAATACAAGTTAAAATATTCCAGAAACCGTAGTTTCTCGATGATCTTATTTACGATCTGTTTATAAACACAAACACACAGAACCATTTACACAATTTCGTAGGATGTAATAAAACCCAATCCTACGCATCGAAGAGAACTGTTTCACAGAACTTTTTGATGAAACAATTTCTGGTTAAATGAATAAAAATTTACAAACCGACTTCAAAAACGAACAATATAACTTCACTTCCATACCTTAGATGAAAACTATAAACTTAGATAAATGTTTTCATCTAAGTTCCATACAGTGCCACCGACCAGTAATCTGAAGTCGGGCAGTTTTACTAGGTAGATCCAGATTGTAATTTGGTTATCTTCCTGCGTTTTTAGAAGTCGGTTAAAAAAAATGCAACAAGAAATGCAGCTAATAACATTGTGTAGCATTTGTACGGTGCGATTTATAAATTAGATGTGTGTTAAAGTTTGTCGTGTTTGTATGTCTGTGTATCGTAGCCCACATACGAATGAACCGATTTCAATGTAGTTTATTTTCAATGATAAGTGACTTATGTGCGAGTGTTCTTAGCTATGTTTCATGCCAGCCGTTTAAAATATTCGTGGTCAATCTCGGAATTAAAAACCGAAAATTTTCAAATAATAATACCCCATTCGGGCATATTATGCCTGAGCGGGGATCAAATGAGGGAGCATAATGCCGGCCTTCCACTGTGAGCGGAGCGGAATTAAAAATGTGTCAGGTCAAGATACAACGGTTGTTTTCATAGTCATAGAACTCTTTCGCGCTATGGAAACAATCGTTAAACTGACACATTTTTAACTCCGCTCCGCTCACAGTGGAAGGCCGGCATAACTTTTTTTTGGACTTGTTTACTGCACTGACTAGCTAGGACATCGACACCGTGTAAATTGTACCTACATTTAAGAACGACACTAATTTAGCAGACTGGGTTGAGTAATACAATCTAGCATAAGGACGGTATATTTGTTATCTTAAGCTGAGATAACTTTGAGGTCACCAACCGCTAAGCAGCTTTAGTTTAAAAACCGTACAGTTTGTTTAAGTTATTTAGGAATTTGAGCTTCAAGTACGTACCTACACCAACTACATAGTATCAATACAGCTAGTGACACACCGGAATTAAAAATAATAGGGTCCCGTTTTTACTCTTTGGGTACGGAACCCTAAAAATTAATGATTACTTTATACAAAAACTAGCAGAGTTTACATCGGCATAAGTCCCGATCCCGCGGGAATTTCCAAAAACCCTTTGACCTAAACACCACAAAGAACTGTCCAAATTGCATGTCTCTATAACCAGCGGATTAGGCTCTGCGTTGATATTGCTATTGCGTTGCTGTTGTTGACTTTGAATTGTATATATAGGTAGATACTTAAAGATAACAAGGGGCGTAGGAAACACAGAAAAATAACGAAATCGCGCTGCAGATACCATTCCATAGTAGCCAAGACCAAAAACGTTTCATTTTTAGGGTTCCGTACCTAAAGGTAAAAACGGGACCCTATTACTGAGACTTCGCTGTCTGTCTGTCCGTCCGTCCGTTCGTCCGTCTGTCCGTCTGTCACCAGGCTGTATCTCATGAACCGTAATAGCTAGAAGGTTGAAATTTTTAGAGAAGATGTATTTCGGTTGCCGCTACAACAACAAATACTAAAAACAAATTAAAACAAATATTTAAGAGGGGCTCCCATACAACAAACGTGTTTCAAAAACATCGAATCGAGTAGGTCATGAAATTCAAAATGGCTGCCCTATCTGTCAAATATACCAGTCTGCCTTACTTACCAAAGAGTTTCTTTTATGTTTCAGATTTTCTTTGTGCCAAGGTTTTTTTTTTTTTTTTTTTGAGTGATTCGGTCGTTTGATGGGAGTAAGAATAGAAGATAAATATTTCATATTTTCCTATAAAATTTAAAAATTGGTTGTTGTAAACCATTTTAGGGTTCCGTATCCAATTGTGATAGTGGTACGGAACCCTTTGTGCGCGAGTGTCGCACTTGCCCCGTTTTTTTTTGTTATCTCAGTTCATTTTTTTCCGAACACCAAATTCATTAGAGTTGCCGAACTATCGATAGTTTTACTATCAATAGCTAATGTCAAAAATCATCCATAATATCGATAGCTAAGTTCAGTACAATAGTATCGAAAAACTACAGCCCTGATTTCTCAAAACGTGCTTAGACAAGTCATGTGACGGGCACGTGACTTTTCCCCGTAAAACTTATTTGACCGGTTTCATCTATTCCGACAGCTGGGCAACTAAGCGAACGAAGCGCCAACTACCGGTAACTAGTACTAACAAAATAGGTAAACTGTGCCAAAACTCACTAACATTTGTCTGGTGTATGAATAAGTGCGGAGATACGATGACTGCATGCAATAGCATGTGGAGCAATGTGCAATGGACATTGTGCATAGCTGGCAGCCATCCATGAGCCAAAAATTTGATAGTACCTAACATAGTCCACTTTGTTTACCATTTTAGTGCAAGAAAAAAACAGTAGGTAGGTCAGTTTCAAGAACCTGCACATAGTATCTACTACTACTTAATTAGGGTTTCGTACCACAAAGGGTAAAATAAAAACCCAATTACGTACTAAGACTTCGCGGTCTACCTGTCACAAGGCTGTATCTCAAAACCGCGGTAGCGAGACAATTTAAATTTTCACAGTAGATGTATTTCTGTAGCCGCTATAATAACAAATACTAAAAACAAAATAAAACAATTATTTAAGGAGGGCTCCCATACAATAAACGTAATTTTTCGTGGTTAAACACAACGTAAGCGCGATTTATTTTTAGAACTGGCGCCATCTAGTGATAAACTGGGGTCAGTGGTGAATATAAATGTAAACGTCAATCATCGTTCCATACACGGATTTCGCATGGTCCAATGTTTATTTTAAGATTCCGTACCCAATTCTGATAATGGTTCAGAACCCGTGCGAGTCCGACTCGCACTAAGCCGGTTTTACAATAATAAAGATTCACATTACTATAAAACAGAAAGTCCTACCTGAAACAGAGAATCATAAAAGATCCACCTTCCAAGGTTCCATTCCAAGCAGCAAGATGCGGTGTGGCCATAAATTAATTCACGTAATCTCGAGCACTTGCAACGTTCGCTGCAGACTGAGAGAGCCTTAATTAAAATGTATTGTGCCGTAAATCGTACACCTACAACGAACCTTAGAATCCCTTTATATGGGTCCCCCTTCAGTTTAAAAATAAAACTAGCAAGGGTAGATAGATAAACAGATTAACACTTTATTGTACCGAAAATACATAATTCAAATTATGCCAAGAATAACCTATAACTTACGAGTAAGTGGCACAATGGGCTATGAGCGATCTTATTTAGGCAACCAATGAATAGACAAGACTTAAGTGATGTATGACGAGCATAATTTGGTTTAGTAATATACTATTGGTACACATTCATTCATACATAACTGGCAATTGTACGTTTCTGAAACTTTTTTTTTTTAACAACAACAAAGATATTATCTTTGATACGTAACTATTAGGAGAATACGCAACCTTTGGATGGCGAAGGGTTGTTTAGCTCATTATTATGGTTTAGATTAGGGTTGGTAATCTAGGAACAACCCCCAGGTTTAAAACATTTTACTACAAAATTTGCACTGCGCTTAAATGACCTATAAACCTGAGGTTTTTAGTAGATTCGAAGCATGCACTTAGCTCCGCGTATTTTTCGCATTTTATGTTATTGTTCTACTGAGATGTTCTAAAAGCAAACAAAGAGTAATTATTCCATCCATTAATGGATGGATGGATGGAATAATTACTCTTTGTTTTTGTTGAATTTCAGAGTAGGTAAGCTTGTTACACGTGACGACACCCAGCGAACCGCCGAATCAGCATCAACCACTAAACACTGCACACGGCACCAACGGCAGCGGCACGAGGTGCAAGCGCAGCAGTTTGCAATGACGTCAACCGAAGTTACCTATGCTACCGGAAAACGTGGAAGTGTCACTTATTGATCTAACATCGATCTATAGACATTGTAATTAGTTATGATTTTAATTCATTAAATTAGTATAAATAATTTGCGTTTTTAGGGTTCCGTACCTAAAGGTAAAAACGGGACCCTATTACTGAGACTTCGCTGTCTGTCTGTCTGTCTGTCTGTCCGTCCGTCCGTCCGTCCGTCCGTCCGTCCGTCCGTCTGTCCGTCTGTCACCAGGCTGTATCTCATGAACCGTAATAGCTAGAAGGTTGAAATTTTCACAGAAGATGTATTTCGGTTGCCACTACAACAACAAATACTAAAAACGAAATAAAACAATTATTTAAAAGGGGCTCCCATACAACAAACGTGTTTCAAAAATAACAAGGAGTCGAGTCAGGACAGGAAGAAGGACAGGAGGACAAATCGAGTTGGTCATGGAATTCAAAATGGCTGCCCTATCTGTCAAATATACTAGTCTGCCTTACTTACCAAAGAGTTTATTTTATGTTTCAGATTTTCTTTGTGCCAAGGTTTTTTTTTTTTTTCAGTGATTCGGTCGTTTGATGGGAGTTCGAATCGAAGATAAATATTTCATATTTTCCTATAAAATTTAAAAATTGGTTGTTGTGAACCATTTTAGGGTTCCATATCCAATTGTGATAGTGGTACGGAACCCTTTATGCGCGAGTGTCGCACTTGCCCCGTTTTTTTTGCATCATCCGGCTGCGACCTACGTAATTGGCGCAGTCGGTAGGATAGTCCAGTAGAGTCAGTGAATCGATCACGGGCAACGGCTATACGAACCTACGGGAGTCGCGGCTAGGTTGAGTATCTAAAAATCGATACAGCAGAGAAAATGCAGATTTGGTAAGTACCTAGATCTTACTAGAGTTGCTCACCTTCCTATACCTAATTTTGATATTATTACGTGTAATTTTTATTCCATTTAATTTCCTTTGCGTAATTCCCAAGTGTTAATTTCCTCTTGTATTCCTGAAAAACATTCAAAATTTTCCACCCACGGGAACCGCGGACCACTAGGTCACCTAATTCTAACAGAAACTTGCAAATCGATGCAAATAGGGACTTAGAAAATATTTTAGAAACTAGTGATAATTCCGAACTTAGTGACATATCATTTTTAAGTAGTAATCTCAGTGACGAAATGAGTGTAGACTTAGTAGACCAAGTTTACAAGGCTTTACGCCTGTTACCCGAGTTTGACGGTAACCCGAACGTCCTTACGCGCTTTGTTCGTTTATGTGACCAGTTAGTTGCGCAATTTGTTAGAGCTGAAGCGGGATTTGAGTTAAGTAATTTAGCTTTGTTGAATGGCATCCTTAATAAGGTTACCGGCCATGCCGCGCGCACTATAAATTCGAACGGGATTCCTGAAAACTGGCAAGGAATAAGAAATGCTTTAATTAACAATTTCTCCGATCAACGAGATGAGACAGCTCTGTATAATGATTTGGCCCTTTTAAATCAGGGACATTTATCCCCGCAAGAGTTTTATGAAAAGTGCCAAAGCTTGTTTAGCACTATAATGACATACGTCACGTTGCACGAATCCTTACCCACTACCGTAGAAGCTAAACGCACCTTGCATAGGAAATTAACCCTTCAAGCGTATGTTCGTGGACTTAAAGAGCCCTTAGGCTCCCGTATTCGGTGTATGAGACCGGATACGATTGAAAAAGCCTTGGAGTATGTTCACGAGGAAATTAACACCATATACTTACAGCAGCGCAATGATCATTTGCCGGAGCGGAGAATGCAGTCTACGTCTTCATTTGACCCTACTGTTCATTCTATTAAACCACTTAATATGCCCCCGCGAACCATACCTTTTACACCACCATTTAATAATTTACCAGGCCCATCGAAACCTATGTATCAACCACCGAGGCCAATGCAAGTTTGAAGACCCCAAATGCCTCTTAATCAACATCCCACGCGAACCCAGCAAATGTTTAGAGCAACCCCGCCTAATTATAGACCTCAAAGTAACGTGTTTCGAATGCCTAACCAAAGACCCGGCTATACACCTCCGAATAATGGGCCTAAGCCTATGAGCGGCGTAAGCCACTTTGTTTCTAAACCCATGCCTAGACCGATGACAGGACACGACTGGAGTAAGCATGGAAATCCACCCCCATCTAATTATTTTAGGACTCGTGAGATGAATGTCAATGAAGTAGATTATTATGACCATAACGAATATCCCGACTATGACTACGGCTACTACGACTATACCTACACTGAACCTGCTTACGAACCTTTATACGAACCATCGAATTACAGTAACTATGTTCCCGCTTACGTTGAGGAACCTCAAGATGTATCGGAAGGTACCTCTTCTAACAATCAGGATTTTCTGATTACCCAAGAGTCAGACAAGCAAAAATAGAAATTAATTTACAAACGCAAAGACAGCTTCCATTTATTCAAATTGCGAATCCACCCCTTAAATTACTTATAGACACAGGCGCGAATCAATCGTTTATAAGCCCTGAAGCTGTCGAGAATTTTTACTATAACATCCAATGTAACTATGAACCCTTCGAGGTTACGAATATCCACGCAACCACTCGTAACGACTATTCTATCACCTTACCTCTTTTTTCTGAATTTAATGAAAAGTGTGACATCACCCTTTTCGTCTACAAGTTTCACAACTATTTCGACGGGTTAATCGGGTTAGACTTGTTAGAAAAATTAGAGTCCAATATAGATTTGAAAAATAAGGCCCTTGTCACACGTAACTCGACATTGCCCTTGCGCATGTATGATTCACGAAACTGTAATCTTTACGAAGATATCATACCTGCCAATACGTCGAAATTAATTCGAGTTCCTATTAACTTTCACGATGGAGACGTATTAATAACAGAGGAAACCATATCTAATTGTATTATTCGTGATTGCGTCACATCAGTTGAGAATAGTCGCGGGTTTATAGAGATCATCAACCCAACAAAACATGATGTGGTATTTTCAATGGATAGGCCAATCAATGCTGAACTTTTTAATGAACAATTTACCCGGGTTCAACCGCGTAGCGACCGTGTATCTCAGGTACTCTCGCGATTGCGTACAGACCATCTGAATCCTGAAGAACGAGCTAATCTTGAGTCCCTCTGCGCGCAATATGCTGACGTATTTTACATTGACGGTGAACCCCTTACTTTTACCAATCAAATAAAACACCATATTCGCACCACGGACGAACTACCTGTCTACACTAAAACCTATAGATACCCTTTCATTCACAGACAGGAAGTCCAGGATCAAATCACGAAAATGCTTGAACAGGGAATCATTCGTCCGTCACAGTCAGCCTGGAGCTCCCCCATATGGGTAGAAAAGAAAAGAAAAGAAAGCCGATGCGTCTGGAAAAACGAAATGGCGCATTGTCATTGATTTTCGAAAAGTCAATGAAAAAACGATTGACGATAAATATCCCATCCCAAATATCAATGACGTCTTAGACAAACTGGGTAACTGTCATTATTTCACCACTTTAGACTTAGCTAGTGGTTTTTACCAAGTTGAAATGGATCCTGCTGATATACATAAAACAGCTTTTAATGTAGAGCATGGGCATTTTGAATTTCTCCGTATGCCCATCATGGGTCTTAAAAATTCTCCATCTACATTTCAACGCGTGATGGATAATGTCCTCAGAGACCTTCAAAACGTAATATGTCTCGTCTATCTCGATGATATAGTAGTATTTAGCGTTTCCCTGCAGGAACACATGATAAATTTATGGAAAGTCTTTAAAAGACTTAGGCAATCAAACTTCAAGATTCAGATGGATAAGTCAGAATTCTTAAAGTTAGAAACCGCATACCTTGGGCACATAATAAGTAAAGACGGTATCAAGCCAAACCCAGATAAAATCACGGCCATCCAGAAATTCCCCATTCCTAAAACGAAAGTTTATCCCTGACTTTGCACGCATTACAAAACCTATGACGCAGTGTCTAAAAAAGGGTTCTAAGATCACGTACAACGACCCAAAATATATCGAGTGTTTTGATAAATGTAAGGTACTACTGACTAATGACCCAATCTTACAATACCCTGACTTTAGCAAGGACTTCGTACTAACAACTGACGCTTCCAACTTTACGATAGGCGCTGTCCTGTCCCAAGGATCGATAGGAAACGACAAACCTATTGCCTACGCGTCTAGGACACTAAACTCGAGTGAGACTAATTATAGTACAATCGAAAAAGAATTGTTAGCTATCGTTTGGGCCACCAAATATTTCCGTCCATACTTGTTCGGTAGGAAATTCAAGATAGTAACAGACCATAGACCGCTACAATGGGTAATGAGCCTTGAAAAGCCTGGCTCTAGACTCACCCGCTGGCGACTTAAATTAAGCGAGTACAACTTCACAACCGTATACAAGCAAGGCAAGCAGAATACCAACGCCGACGCTTTGTCTCGTGTTGAAATCAACAATGAAGACACTAGCTCCATAGCGGTCAATGTATCTGAAAAACCCTCGGTTGCAGGTTCCGACACTCTAACAGCCCCAACTAATGACGAGGAGGTTCCACGGGAAACCAACAATTCTGAAACTGCAACTATTCACACCAGTAACGAAATTCCCACTTTACAGGTGCCAATCTCAGACGACCCCTTAAATAAGTTCAACAGACAAATATGCTTTGTACTCGTAGGCGACATAAAAAAACGCCCAACTGTAACCAAGCCATTTGAAACCCATACTCGAACGACTATTCAACTCTCAGAATCAAATTTAACGAATGATGTCATTAACGCAGTAAAAGAGTACGTCAATCCCAAAGTAAAGACCGGTATCATTATCCATCCCCCTCTTGCTATGTATAAGATCATCCCTATCATCCAGGACAATTTTAAAAGTTCCTCGATGAACCTCACATTAACTAAAGTAGAACTAGAGAACGTAAAAGAATATCTTCGTCAGCAAGATCGCGTCAGCGATCCTAAAGACATATCACGAGGGTAAAACAAACCATCGTGGTATAACTGAGTGCTATCTAGCTTTATCATCTAAATACTACTGGCCTAAAATGAAAGAATGTATCGCAAAATATATCAACGAATGCAGTATTTGCGGTCAGGCCAAATATGACCGAAATCCCATTAAGCAGAGGTTTTCAATAGTTCCACCCCCGTCAAAGCCCTTTCAAGTAGTACACTTGGACCTTTTAACAATCCAAAATGAAAAATATCTGACAATAATAGATGCCTTTTCGAAATACGCACAAGTTTACCATCTCAGAGATAGTACTGCTCTCAGTGTCGTACAAGGTTTACTTATATTTTGGACCCACCATGGTATCCCGCTTACTATTGTAACAGATGGAGGCCCAGAGTTCACTAATCAAATTTTTGCAGAATTCATTCGTATCCATAAAGTCCAACACCACAAAATACTAGCGCATTGCCCTAACGACAATGGAATGGTGGAACGATTCCATTCAACCATCCTAGAACATCTCAGGATACTGAAGCTCGAGAAACGAAATGAGCCTGCAGTTAACCTCGTTCCTTATGCCCTGCTAGCGTACAATAGCTCCATACACAGCTTTACAAAGTGTAGGCCACTAGACCTGATAACTGGACATTTTGACCCCCGTGACCCAATAGACATAGACATAACCGAACATTTGTTTCAACAATATTCCCAAGAACATAGGAAACAAATGAGCCAGGTATACGACTTAATTAATGAGACATCATTACATGACCGGACGCAACTGACAGAAAATCGAAATAAAGACCGAGAACCCGAGAAAGAATATATTCCTGACCAAACAGTATTTGTACGAAATCCTATGGCAACCCGGCAGAAATTAGCACCACGATATACACAGGACAATGTCCTTGCCGATCTCCCAATCCATATTTACACAAAAAAGAAACGTGGTCCAATAGCTAAATCCCGTCTCAAGCGAAGCCCTAAAACCCCCACCTTGTTACAGGACACTACTATGGCTGACGATACTACACCTGACCCACGGACAAGAAGTAATGATTGACTCACTTGATGATGGACCAGGACTACTTCCCTTCAAATTAGGAATAGCAAAAGTTGTTTCTCATTATCATTCTTTTCTATATCGCATAGACCTAGAATACATTCATATTCAGATAGAATCGGTGAAAACTCAGATGGCTGAACTAACACCATTATTGAATAATAAAACTCGATCCTTGTTCGATCCTCACTTAGAACATCTCAACAGTAAAATTGCACTAATCATTAACAAAATTAATATTTTCGAATCAGTACGTATCAAGAGAGGTCTCATCGACGGTTTAGGTTCCGTTATAAAAAGCATTTCTGGTAATCTTGATTACACGGATGCATTAAAATATGAAAAAGCCATTAATACATTGCGCAATAACGAGCATAAATTAGAATCAGAAATTAATAATCACGCAAGTCTAAATAATAAATTTATTTCCCAAAGTTCTCAGATAATTAATAAAATAGTTGCCGATCAGGAGAAACTTAATAAAGCATTAAATTCAGTACTAGAAAGTGATGCCAACAGAGACACAGATTTGACGAAATACGCTCATCTGGCACAACACCCTCTTATCTTAGGAGATAATATAGAGGATTTATATGAAGAAATCCAGAATTTAGAGAATATCTTAACGTTTATCCGTGCATCGAGCACCCCATATTCTCTATTTAGTATTAGTGAAGCTAAGGATATGTTAGAAAAATTAAGGTCGTTATATTCTAAAAACGAAATTTTAGACGTAGAAGTTAGACTCCTTTATGAAGTAACTAAGTTAGGCTATTTTTATGTAGGCAAGCAAGTAGTAATAGTAATAAAAATCCCGGTTGTCATCCCCAAGTCATACGATTTTTATAAGCTATCCCTTGTTCCTAACAAAAACCGTGAAATCCTGATTCCACCTTCACCCTTTATAGCACTCTCTAGCAAAGATTCTCGGTACATAGAGACAGAATGTCCGAAGTTAAACTCACTATACCTCTGCGAATCGATATCAAGCCTCCAGATCCTCAACAACTCGGATTGCGTTCAGCAGCTCATCGAACACCAAAAACTCCAACCTACATGCAAACTAACACCAGTAAGCCTGACCTCTGAAGCATTTGAAGCCCTCGACGACAAGCACTACACCTTAAGCCTACCCGCACCTACAAAAGTGAAGATATCCTGCGGACAGGAACAACATCGGACTCTACACGGCAGCTACCTGGCAGTTATCCCACTGAACTGCCAACTGAAGACACCTTCGTTTATTATCTCCAACTCCAACGACCACATCAAAGGACACGTCATACGAATAATGGAAATGCCCCTGTACAACGAATCAAGACCGGAAAATTACCCGAAAGTCATATTCAATTCACCGAATCTACAAAAACTCCATAGCCTGAAAAATGAGATAGCAACACTAGCTCCCGTACATCTAAATGACGAAATCGATCCAGTAATATTCCATACAACCATACCCTTGTACCTAATACTATCAGGTGCATGTACACTCATCGCTACACTGATCTATCGCCGGCTACGCACGAGAAATTTATCCAGAGAAACCGTCGAAGCTAACCCTGAATTGGTATACGCAGTTCCTGCAACCCGAAGTATCAACCCGAGCCAAGTAGGGGTTGATCACAGATGCCTGCCAGCGACCATCTTGAAATAATTCTGCAATAGTCGCTGTTCTACGGGGGGAGATGTTACACGTGACGACACCCAGCGAACCGCCGAATCAGCATCAACCACTAAACACTGCACACGGCACCAACGGCAGCGGCACGAGGTGCAAGCGCAGCAGTTTGCAATGACGTCAACCGAAGTTACCTATGCTACCGGAAAACGTGGAAGTGTCACTTATTGATCTAACATCGATCTATAGACATTGTAATTAGTTATAATTTTAATTCATTAAATTAGTATAAATAATTTGCGTTTTTTTTGCATCATCCGGCTGCGACCTACGTAATTAGCTCACCTAGACTGTCGTCGTCTCAACTTTACAATCAAAATTTCGTGCATTAATGCTTATGGTACTTGTAATTATGTATGTGTTGATTCATACCAATATCTATTAAATTTCGTTTTTTGTGGTCGAAAGGGGGCGCGCCCTTAAAATCACACATTTGAAATGATAGAATTATTTACACAAACTATTTAATACATATAATATAAATGACGAGTCAAGGATTTGTAGAAAAAAATATTGTTTAATTATATGCACATAATAAACATAGCCGCAAACAAAATAATTAAAACATTCTTGTTTAAACAAATGGAAAAAATATATTCTTGTGAATATTGGTAAGGCAATGTTAGAGGCCTTTGTATTTTTTTAGAGCATAAATGAATAAACTAAGTGATAATTTATCTGCGAAAATTGCAAATTCTAAATCAATAAAAATAATTTAGGCCAGAATTGATTACATCCTTTTTTTGCGTCGGTAAATCATTGGTAATCTAATAATGATGCTAATGATAGTTTTATACATTTTGTAATAAAAAGCCTATTGATGCCTATTAGTAAATTTCCAAAAAATGTATTCGCATTATCTATTTAAATTTATTTGTTTACTAACATAGATACATTTGTAATCTGTATCTTTATATGTTAACTAGTATTAGATAAACTAAGTAGGTATAAGCTAAATCCACTACAAATCTTTATCTATACTTTTATATATCTATCTATCTATACTTACTAATGTAAAGATAATGCAATGTAATGCGTTTGTCAGGGCAATTGGCCGCCGTCTTAGGGATAGGGGTCTTGACTACCGCTCGGGGTCGGACTTGGTGCAAAGGTTGGTCATTGCCATACAGAGAGGTAATGCTGCTAGCATCCTCGGCTCCTTTGCGCCGGGTACGATCAAGGGCGGCTTCTTTAATTGAGTTTATTTTTTTATTTGTTTGTGTTATGTAATTAAATTAATATTGTTAATTCTAAAATAAAATTTATAATATTCTTAAAAATATAACTTTGTTATGAAAATATTTTACAAGGAGAAATACATCATCAAAAATCCTCCCATGACAGGATTCGAACCCGAAATCGATTCGGAGGATCCGGGGAGGATTTTTTGTTATATGTACTTTGTTAACTAAAGGGTAAAGATTTATTTGTTTGTAACGAATAGACTCCGATTTTGAAATCGGTCCATCCTACTGGACCAGTTTCAAAAAATATTTCCTCAATAGAAAGCTACATTATCGAGGGGCCACATAGGCATTTGATCCCGCTTTCCCACGGAATCGGGACTTACGTGGATGAAACCGCGGGACGAAGCTAGTACTAATATAAAGAAGAAGGATTTATTTTTATATTAAATTAGCTTGACTATGCGGAGCTAAGCTAAACTAAGTTTAGTCGGCGGCGGTGGACGTTCGGCTTACAACACCACGCAATGGATTTGATGCGAGTGGCTAATATACTAATATTATAAAGATAAACGTTGGTAATATGTTTGTATGTATGTATGTATGCCGCCCATTTGTGCAACTTATTTTTAAGCTTGTTTATTATTTACTTTTGTATATGTGTTTTTTTTTTCTCTGTTTATGTTGTGCAAATAAAGATTTCTATCTATGTATGTATGTATGTATATTGGGGGTAATCTTTAAAACCACTGGATCGATTCCAATATTAAATAAGTATGACGGCGCCGCCGATGTAAAGCATCAGGTTGATGGACTGTCACAGTCATCAGTCAACCTAGCGAAGCGTCATCGTCGAAGGTTGTTCGGAGCTGCCATCTACTCATATTCTTGATACGAGACGGAGACCGTGCACCACGTACTTGACGAATCGCTTTGTATTTCCGGCATCACGTCTTTCCTAACATAATTGAGTTGATTCCTACTTAGTAACCATTATAAATTAAGCGATGGAATAGTTATTTTGTGAATATAGACACCAATTGTTAATAAAACTACGATGATTGTAAATGGACACTATTATTTTATATCCCGCGCCCATCTACCTACTTAGTTCTACTGTATGAGTTCTGATGAAGGCCATCCAAGGCCATCCTGGCTCTTCATCAGAAGTGGGATCGAATCCAGCCCAATACGTGGGCCAAACAACCAAACTGGATGCTGAAAAACGAATGTCAAAAACGTCGAGAAGATTCCGGATTTAAGTTTCAAGAAAATCCGCCGAGTTCATTACGCGCGTTGAAGAACGTGTCCTCTGTGACCTGCTACGCGTGTGGACAAAAAGGGCATGTGGCAACTAACTGCCCGGAGAGGAGAAACGATTGTAAGCTACAGTCAAGGACGTAAATCATTGTTAGCACCGCCCTTCCACAGGCATTTGGAAACATATCCCGGTGAGTCTGCCCCATTTTATTTGATAGTGGATCTTCATGTTCCATAGTGAAAGAGAGCTATCGCAACTAACTCGGGTATAACGTATCTACAATGTACTAAGCAAATTCAGAGCAATGATAAATACAGACGTTTATTGGCAATCATGTGTAGTGTAGTAGCTAGACGAAATGTGTCGTCCAATCCAGACCTTGGGGGTTCGCTTGTCTCTGTAGACGAAATGCGTCGTCCAAGTTAGACCTAGAGGGCTGGCTTGTCTCTGTGGACGAAACGTGTCGTCCAAACCACATCTGGAGGGGTGGCTTGTCTCTGTGGACGAAATGTGTCGTGCAAGCCATACCTGAAGGTTGGTTTGTCTCGTGGGTGGTTCTGATCAGACGAGATATGTCGTCCGAGTTGGATACTCGTCGCTGGCTTTTCCGAAATGTTGATAGTCGTGGTTGATGAGACTAAAATAGGTAGTCCGAGTCAGACCATTCTCATGGTTGACTTGTCTAGACATAATGTGGTTGTTGTTGACTGGTGAAAATCAAGTATCATCTGGATCATACCCCAAGGGGTTGATCGAAGCGATACATTGATTAGTCCAAGTCATTAAGTAATTGGTACTGATTGTGCGCTGATAAAGAGGAAGATGTTAACGGCAGTCAGGATGAACGAGCGGATTGTGCATTGATCATAGCTTGCTGTTTCAGATAAATCGCCCGAGGACGGTCGAAAGTCAGTCCGGCCGTGACGGCGCCGCCGATGTAAAGCATCAGGTTGATGGACTGTCACAGTCATCAGTCAACCTAGCGAAGCGTCATCGTCGATGGTTGTTCGGAGCTGCCATCTTGTCATATTCTTGATACGAGACGGAGACCGTGCACCACGTACTTGACGAATCGCTTTGTATTTCCGGCATCACGTCTTTCCTAACATAATTGAGTTGATTCCTACTTAGTAACCATTATAAATTAAGCGATGGAATAGTTATTTTGTGAATATAGACACCAATTGTTAATAAAACTACGATGATTGTAAATGGACACTATTATTTTATATCCCGCGCCCATCTACCTACTTAGTTCTACTGTATGAGTTCTGATGAAGGCCATCCAAGGCCATCCTGGCTCTTCAAGTATTAAAAGCTAATACAACAACCAAAACAATTTAAATTAGTAATTACCTAATGATTTGACAAAAACTTTGGCATATCACAAAACAAGAAATTCACGTGGTTTACAACAAAGACATTTATTTTGTCGAATTATGTTCATAAACGAGTAACTGTGTTCTGTCTGTATGCTAAACGACTAATTTATAGTCTTAACACGTCTTGCGTGTTATATTAACAGAGTCGTATTTCGGAAATAAATAAAAAATCCAAAATTGAAGATAAAAACAAATAAGAGCAGATACGGTACCCAGCAACGGCAAATGAGACGATAAAACTGCGTCAGCTGACGCACTAGCCTCAGTCGTATGTGGACCTGTTGTCACGTGAACACGTAGGTACTGTCACACTGCGATTCCCGATCTCATTTTTCGACTACGCAATGTTAGAATATCCCGTATCTTCCCCTATAAGAACATCATTGAGTAAAGTTAAGGTTTTTACTGTGGGTTTCTCAACTAGCCCTGTAGGTAACTGGGCGTTTTAGCGTGACTTAAAGGCGTGGGTTTCCTCACGATGTTTTCCTTTACAGTAAGAGCGATTTGAATAGCGCAAATAATCTTTTCTTAAATGACCCGTCGGCTGGGATTCGAAATCACGACCTCCGAAATGAAAGTCGGGGTATCTACCACTAGACCAACACCGCTTACACATCAAAAATTGAAGTATTATAATAAGGGACACGCGAGTGATTTCGGTTAAAAGTAAAATAATCTTAGAAAAACGATAAAAACAATAACATGAATTCAATTCGCTTATAATTGCTAAATATTTTATTTATAGTAAATTCTAAGTAATTACTGGTACTTTATCTAGGTAATGTGTCTGTCCCATTTTCGTTGACGTTAAAAAACACCAATAAAAGCGAGAAAGGGCAAAGCAATCACTCAGATTCGTCTATAAATACGGGTGTAAGAGTGTTCTATTTTGCATTCAAAACTCGTCAATATCCCTCGAGATACATAACACAACATTACAAAAGGCGCAAAGTGCGTATCCCAAATACGTCCCAGTAAAATACTTAGTCCTAAAATGAACCATTCATACAGCGGAGTACATGAGAATCCATTTTAGCGAAGCCATTGTAGGGCATTGTCTGAATGTAAAATGCGAGATGCTCTTCTCAAAACGACGAGCACCTACTTAATAAAATAACAAAGTAAGAATATACAGAAACTCGTACTTATTCGAAGCTTGCTATCACTTTGTTTCTTCTGTTCAATTAGATTTTTTAAGGAAAATGACAGCTTAATACTACATATCTTACTGCGTCCCGCGGTTTCACCCGGGTAAGTCCTGATCCCGTGGGTATATCGGGATCAAAAGTAGCCAATGTTACTCCTCGATAATGTAGAATTTTTGAAATCGGTCCAGTAGTTTCGAAGATTACCTCCAATATACATACAAACATACGCGTTACCAACGTTACCTCTTCAAAATATTAGTAGGTATAGATAGACTACCCTTTCTCATCTTGTACCAAGTTGAGACTAACATGGTATCTCAATTTATTAGTAAAAATAGACATTATCAAAATAAATCCAAGCCCTTGACGCTTGGCAATGGTGGAGACAACGCGGGACAAGAATGCTGGACTGTATTTGGCGCTAAGAATAAGCATTGCCATTCAGCGTGGAAATGCGGCCAGCATTTTAAACTAAACTTAAAAACGGGCTGACTGAAGACGGGCCCAGGCGACAGCTGGATCGCGGCTGACCGTGTTTTTTTAAGAGGAATAACAACGCCAACGACCTTGAAACTGAAAATCCCTGTCGGGCTCATCGAAAATTGTTGATTATTTCATGACGGAATGTTGTAGAACTTTTTTTTGTGTATGGATTGTAGGTGACATTGTTTCCTACATTTTGGTGTAGTTTTAAGACAAGAACCTCCTATTGGTGAAAAGCCTATCCAAATTTTAGACAAAAAATGTCTGATTTGGCTAAAATGTCGATAGGCTTCAATACGTTTCGACATATTTGTATGGAAACTGCACTAAAATATCGGAAACAATGTGGCCTACAATCCATACACAAAAAAAAGTTCTACGACATTCCGTCATGAAAAAATCAACAATTTTCGATGCGCCCGACATGGATTTTGAGTTTAGCAGGTATAGGGCCCTTAAGCACAATTAGTCTATGTCCTCACCATAATAGTGTCAACTTGGTACCTACTAGATGAGATAGGTTTACCTACTAGATGAGATAGGTTTACCTACTAGATGAGATAGGTTTACCGACTATCGCATCCCAGTCTAATTTTATTTCCGAAAAATCGAATAAATTAATTAGTCTAGTTTTAAGTACAGTAGGTATTAAATAAAGTTGCTCATAAAAATAACATTTACGACCCTATATTTTGTATATTTTGGCTTGATATTTCGTAGCAGCAATCTATGTAGTTTAGTGTGTTTTTTAGTTTCGAAAGCTTTAGTTTTCCAACAGCATAATGTAATCCCAAAATCCAATGTGAATCAAACACTCCATCTTAAAGAAGGACGTCTTCTTCAAAGAAAGTAGGAACTGATAACAGTTAAAGTATTCGAGTTGGATCCCTAAACCGGCTATTCATTTTGATAAGTCGTCCATTTGTCTTTCTTTCAAAACACATGTTCAATCAATCCGTCGTCATCGGCCCGTATGACCATTATGAATGCTTCCATGTGGCGTATGGGTCCGAATAATAATACGAATCGGAAGTAAAAAAACGGGCAGCTGTTTCCGGGAACCCAATTTTAAGAACATGGAAGTTTAAAGCAGCTGTACTTTGGCTTTAAGACGTACCTACGATATTATTCGAAAATGTGATTTGTGATTTAGTGATCTGATTTCTTGTGTTGTTACTATGTTAAGTAGGTATTAAGGTAATGATGATTTTATTTTAAAGACTAGTAAACAAAGATTACCTACAATATTCCATCATAAGTCACTTAAATAATTAAAATTAAAAATCCAAAAATGTACCCAAAAGGCGTCTTTGGATAGCAATACCTATTCGTTGGCCAAAGTAGCAACCATCCCTTTGGTAATGAGTTAATGACACAGAATACATAAATAGTTGGTAATGATTAGATAGGTATTAGGTATGTTAATTTTTGACTTCAGCCCTTATACACCTGAAAAAAATCAATGACATAAATCTAACTACTTTTTTTCCTTGTGACATGTACTATTATAAATTGATAATTACTGATTTCATACATTTTGACAATGCCCACATTCAGCTGCAAACATACAATTATTGTAAAGTTCCGATGGTCTCAATAAACGAGTATGAGTAAAGAGAATATCGTAAATGTACGAAGCTGAAGTCGGTTCGATAGTACACTTTACGATATAGAAAGGTCTCAACCACGGTCGAGCGAGTCTGGAATCGTTGTTTGGTTTGGATGCGTCTCGGCAGACGTCACGCCCCATTCCATTTGGAACAACAAACAAACGCGTGGCACATGCTCGCCGCGTGCTCATTCATAAATACGATGAGAACTTATCTATCTATCTATATCTATTCAATATCTATTCAAGACGGCTATCTGTCTATTGGTTTGTGAAAATGCTAAAGAGGGAAGGATACCTACTTCTTCACCTCCTCACCTGGTGTTATGAGTTTTCAGGTCGCCCTAAGGTCTAACGACTGCTATCAGAGAAAACAACCAAGACGAACTGCTTTTAACGTGCCTTCCTACTCTTTTCTCTATACGAAACTTTACAAACGTAGCCAACTGTTTCCTCCCTGGATAAAGACATTAGAGAAAATATGTTTATTAAACCTATATCTGTTATCTAGATTTAGTTTTAACATGTGTCTAGTCGGAGGTGTGGTGGGCGCTCTGGCTTACTCTCTGTCAGAGGAAGCTTTGGCGCTTTACCAACTTGTTTTTTTGGGGTTGCGTAGACGCTGAGTTGCGGTGATGGCCTAACAAAGCGACATTAGGTACCGTTCGTTTGGTAAATAATAGATTTAAAAGAAAACCTATATCTGCCATGGTCATGCCCCGACGTTTTGGTTGTATCTTTTTCTAATTAGAATAAAAATCTAATTTAGAAAAAGCATATTTGCTCTAATGCCTTTATCCGAGGAGGAAACACTACGATTATATGGAGAAAGAGTAGGTAGACTTTCTGTATAAGCAGACTCGTCCGGGTCCCGATTCGACCGGTGCAATCACTAAGTATGACGGGTCGGATCTTGTTAAACTACCGTCTTCCTTCTTCTAGATGAGCGTGGTAGGTACATCTTAGACGTCAAAAAATTCTGAACCGTTTTCTATGAAACCTGAAATGCAGATAGCTGAAGACCTGGAATAACACAGGCAACTTTTTATTCCGATATTCCCGTGGGATTAGGAATTACGTTAAATTCCGTAAAATAGTCTTCATGTCGTTTCTATAGACAAAACTTTTATCATTTCAAAAGCAAGACAGTTATTAATGAAAAACAAAAGTTAATTTAGTCTTAGAACAAGAAGTGTCCCACGTAAAATTTACAATGTCTATATTTTCTCAAAGAACAATTAAGAGGAATGCTGTTCTAAATGAAATTCCCAAAGCTGAGACAATTCGCGAAACTCAATTTACTTTCATCTGAAGAAGAAAAGTTATCGTTTTCCTGAAACTGTTCGCACATGTAAATAATTTAACTTATGTAAACTCGTAGGTAGAAACAAGGTTGGTTATAAATAGATATGTACTGAGTTCGTTATGTAAAAATGTAGGTATGGAAAAAACTGAATGAAATAGCCGATAACAAAAATTAAAAAAAATCACTATTCATCCGCAAAAAGAACTATTAAGCGGGGTTTTCAGTACGAAACTAGTGGCATGCAATTTAGAGTCATTTTCACAAAAAAATTGCGTAGACACAGCGCGAGCGGTACCTACCTACTGTCTACCTATTTGATAAAGTTGTTTCCAGTAACTACTGCAGGATTGCTTTTCTGAAAGTGACTATATAATGCATGCCCACTTGTTTCGTAATATAAATATATTAAAACTCTGTAGTTTAAGTTTTATAATATTACCTTCTCTGACGGACAATTTGAATATTTTGTGGTCAGGTACCTAAAATCGTTATCTTTGTCAGCACATAAGTTAAAAGAAGACCCCTAAACAAAAATGTTGTTGTCGATTTTGAAGCTATCTTAAGAAGCTTCTGCTATAGAAAAGCTTTTAAACCTTTAAAAACTCGGGTTAAAACTGTATTTTTAACATCAACAAGGATTTCTTAAGCTGCTCCTG
This sequence comes from Idaea biselata, assembly GCA_958496205.1. Lineage (NCBI taxonomy): Eukaryota > Metazoa > Arthropoda > Insecta > Lepidoptera > Geometridae > Idaea > Idaea biselata. The sequence continues at coordinate 18,944,588 of OY292404.1, forward strand.
CATTTTTCATGACAGTAAAGGCTTAACTCTGAGTATCTTTTATAACTCTGTCACCCCACACCAAGTTTTAAAAGATTATCCAAACCGGTAGCAACTTTCATAACTTTGAATTCTATGAAAATATATCTGAACTAAAGAATTATTTAAGTTAATACTTAGAGAATTCTTTAGATTCTTCTTCTGTTCTAGAATTCTTTAGTTCGAATATGTATGAGAGAACATCTAACAAATTATTAATTTACACCAAATAGGGAAGATTAGGTACACTCATTTTTGTGGAAAAATATACTTATAGAAAACAATTACAATCAATATACTATTGTAGAAATATTTTTCTGAGCCGATTACTAGCTGAAATTTGACAAATGAAAAATGGTATGATAAATTGCAATGCCAAAATCGTATTTACCTGTGAAAAGTGTATTGCTTTGGATTATTTCCTCTTGTAATATCACATTCACGTACAAAACTGTACTTGCAAAATTAATATTTTTAAAGCTAAACAAGGGATTAATACAAAAAATCACAATTTTCAGCTCGACGTAAAACAGACTGGGATGATAGGGAAAAAACTGAAAAAAAAAACTTTACTCGCAAAAAACATGTTACATTCATACTGCATACACTGTCTCTTTTTCTCTTGGGCGATTTGAATATGACTTAGGATTTCTCGCTCCCACGGTATGTGTGTCTGTTGCGTAAGCAAAAAGTATTCTAGGTCTGTGGGTTTTATACCTAATCTCTAATCATCTTTTATTACTTCAATGCCGTTTAAATATTGCCAGCAATAAAACATCTTGAAAAGCAATTTAACATGTTCCCACTCGTAAGTTTTCCTACATCTTCTTGAAGTGCATTCAAAGCAATCAAACCACGTAATAATGTATTGAGTATATTCAGGTAAGATCGGATACTGGGGAAGACCGTATGACTCATATATAATAATAATAATAAATTCTGTGAACAACACACAGCGCCATCTAGCAACGTGGTAAGCGACTAAGCTTGTGTTACGGTGACTAGACGAGGGATATAATACATAGATTTATTTTTCTTTTCTAAATACATACATAATATACATAAGAGGACACCCACACCAGACACAAATATTTATTTTTTAAGCATAAATACTTGCACCCAGCGGGAATCGAACCCGCAACCTTCGGCATTGCAGTCGCGCTTGCGCACGACGCGCCACAAAGGTCGTCAAATATCTCCTAAAATAGGCGATATTTTTTAGTGTTAGCCACAGTGCTCACCAGACCAATTCACCCCGCACCGATCTGTGGCACTCGGCAGTTGCAATGTCACCTATTTTAGGAGATATTTGAGTCATACGGTCTTCCTCAGTATCCGATCTTACCTGAATATACTCTACTTGTATAGCAATATAAAGGATTTTACGATACATGAACCTTAGGAAATAGCTCGTCTGTTTTACGAGAATGTTTTATTATCGTTTCTCATGAATCAGTTTTACATCGTTATTCGATTACTATTATTAAGAGGACAGTCTCCATACTCGTTCTCCATACAAACGTAGTCGACTGTTTCCTCCCTGGATAAAGACATTAGAGCAAATATGTTTATGCCATAAAACCTATATCTGTCATGAATAAGCCCCTACTATAGAAATTATTATTAGAATTAGAATAGTAATAAAAAAAAAATAGAAAATGAAAAAAATCAAAAGGTATAGATAAGGGGCATAGTCATTAGTCATGACAGATATAGGTTTTATGGCATAAACATATTTGCTCTATGTCTTTATCCAGGGAGGAAACAGTCGACTACGTTTGTATGGAGAAAGAGTACGGAGATTGTCATCTTAAATCATATTTTCCCCGCTTTTTGAAAACATGTTTTCAAAAATTTAGTACCCGTCAGGACTCGAAACACTGCACTACAGCAGTATTTCTACTTAAAAGAAATACTGCTTGCTTTTTACTTAACTACTGCAGCAATATTTCTACTTACAGTATTTTCTTAGTGTGGTAAACAAACACTAAGAAATACCCCCTTGCTTATAAATGATAAGTAAGGCTTACCACGACGGCTCAGCGGTAAAGCGGAGTAAACCTTAGCCTAGCTAGAATATAGGTAGGTACTAGTCATAAACGTCATAAATACATCTTGGACTAAATAAATGAAGTAACATCGTTTATAAGTAAGAGGGTTAATGTTTACATATTTTCTCGTTTTGAAAAACGTAACTCCGTGAACAAAATCATGTTACTTAGGTAGAATAATTAAGTATTACTTGGTCGAAGTCCGTTAAAACCACTATTTTCCTCTGCATTTTTTTCTTGATAACGCGATAACTTTTTATACTAAGTTAGGTAATTTATAGCTACGTAGTGGTTACGTTCGTAGTTTTTATGTGAAGGAAATCTATGCATATTTCAAGTACCTACCTATACACAAGGTCATTGTACAACATTAGAAATATTAGGTAAACCCCTGGCTTAATCTGACAACTTACTTCCGCTTAACACGAGTAAGTAGTCACTTGTTAGTTTTTAAATTGTTTTTAGTATATTAAAGATTACCCCCAATATACATACATACATACAAGTTACCAACGTTACCTCTTTATAATATTAGTATAGATGATTCGAAATGTACGACGTACTGGATGATTTAGTCTAGTGCTACCTGAATTCATTATAAAACTAAAATTGAAGCATATTAGTCCAGGATCCCTAGAACATTTTTGCAAATTGATTACTATCAAGCTAGTTTTCTGTGAGTAACTTCATTTTGATGAGACGCCCAACAATTTCCTATACGAAACTCTCGTTTGTGGTAGATAACAGAGGTAGGATCTGTACTACTACTTTTGAGCGTAAGACCGAGATAACGTAACACACAATTTGTAGAACAATATGACTGTTAAATATATAATAAATAGCATCAAAATAAACTTGCTTGATAGTAATCAATTTGCAAAAATGTACTAGAGATCCTGGACTATTTCGATTTGAATCGTAGAATCTTTCGAACTACTACTATTCACCTCGCAATGTAACGACCGGCGCGGCGACCTCTATTACCTTAGACCAAAAATGTAAACAAAACTCATACATTTATTTGAAAGTAAAGCTCTTTATTCGCTTTTCTTTGGTATTGGTAGTTCTCTGTTAACATTTTTGATCTTAGATCCTGAAATAGAGTAAGTATATATATGTTATAGGCAATGTGTATAATGCAGGCATTCTATACATTTCCTAGGTATTGTATAGAATGCCGGGGTCGTGAGGGTCGTGATGATATTGAATGTTCAAACTATTTTACACTTTACCTAGGAAATGTATGGAATACCTAGGCATTGTATAGAATGCCGGTTGACGCATAGGTAATGTATGTAACGTGTTTTTTTGCGTAGACAGTGTTTCGATTTTTATACATCACGCCTTTTTTATTTACAGAATAAGGAGCTTTGGCGACCGCTACCGCGGCACGCTCGCTTCGCTCGCTCGCCAAAGCGCTGCGTGTAATCATGTTCTAACATTAACCTAACCTAACCAAGTCGGGGTGCTCCGTTTAATTTTTGCGTGCTTTAGATAGTTAGATAGCAATTAGCAGGGGGTTTGGGGGGGTACGTATTCGAACAGGTATCTAATATTAGAATATTTACAGTTAAAATCCCGATGCTATCTAACTATCTAAAGCACGGAAAAACTAAACGGAACACCCCGACTTGGTTAGGTTAGGTTAATGTTAGAACATGATTACACGCAGCGCTTAGGCGAGCGAGCGAAGCAAGCGTGCCGCGGCAGCGGTCGCCAAAGCGCCTTATTCTGTAAATAAAAAATAAAAAATTTAAAGAACCCGCCTGCTTAAAAAAACTTTAAATAAAAACATATACATAATAAAAACTGAAAAGAAAATAAAACAAGTCCAGAAGTCACAGAACATAGCGACTTTAACAGTCGGGACCCATTGACTGCCTAAAATCTAGCTCATCATATACCATTTCAGTAAATTTCGGCTGGTGGTCGCCATTTTGAATTTTGATAAATTTCATGTCTTCAGTGACACTCCCAGGATTAAGACGAATCGATTGACGTGCGAATCATCAAAATCGGTCTAGCCGTTTGGCCTCTGGAGTGCCACAAAGGAACAAACATACAAACAAACAAACAAACACACATACATAGACTGATAAACACATAACCCTTCTTTGCGTCGCGCAGTCGGGTAAAAAAGGCGTGATGTATAAAAATCGCACTGTATATGAAATAAATGTTAATAATGTTTTTATTTATAGTATTAGGCGCTTCGGCGACCGCTGCCGTCGTTCATTTTCATTATACACATTGCCTGATGCGCTTCGGGCATTTTATACAATACCTAGGCAATGTATGAAATGAATCGTATTATACACATTGCCTGAACGTTTTAGGCAATGTATACAATGCCTAGGCATTCTATACAATGCCGGATTATACACATTGCCTATAACATATATAGCATTCAGTTTTACAATTCATAAAATCGTAGGACTAAATCCTCTCCTAATACCGTGCTTTATGTTAAGTACAAATAATTCGTCTTAGATATGCCTCAGCTATGTTCTATTTTAACTCCCACGGAAAAAGAAGGGTGTTATTTTGAGGTGTTTGTGTATCTGTGTGGCTATGTATGTGTCTGTGGCATCGTAGCCAAACGGGTGAAGCGATTTTAATATAGGTAATGCCTAGGTCATTCAGGACAAAGCACTTTATAAAAATAGATTCGAAAAAGGTTGAACAATTATTAGTAATTTTGCATGAAATTTAACAGTTTCTAAAAAACAAATAGAATATACATATGGCATACTTTCATTATGGCATCGGCCCTAGACCTCCTTGTAACGCAGCGTACTACGTGGACGATTGGATGCGAACGCGATCCGATCCGGTGCGGTGCGGAAACAACGAACAGTCGATAGCTATTGAAGTGTCCTACGTGACCAAATGCACGAAAAGTGCGATGCGGCGCGATTCTCGACTGTTCCTTGTTTCCGCGCCGCATCGGATCGGATCGCGTTCGCATCCGATCGCCCACGTAGGACGCTGCGTAGGAAAGCCTGCCCCCACGTTTATGCCGGATTGCATGTGCATGTGGTAAGCCGGCAGTACAGTTCCGGTGCTATCGTAGTTCGATTACCCATTATGCCTTTTTAAAAGCTTTCTCTTTAAGTTTGCTTTCGTAGTAAATTTGTTATACTAACAACAATAATTTACACGTTTAGTACGAAACGCAACTACGCGTACGTGTAAATAAGTTCGGTCTCGTGATTCTAAGTCAGATGATGTCCAGATAAAGGTGTGCGTAGGATGTGCACACGATTCTGCGAATAGTGTATGTACCTACCTACAATCTTGTTCTACGTATTTTTACGTTTGTTAGTAGTAATGTGGGAGGTGTGGAAACTTGGTAAACAGAATTATTCCGTCTAGACGAGATAAAAAAATACAAAGTACAAACGGTAAGGTTTTAGAAATAGGAATTAGGAATTGTAACGGTTAAAAAAACCATTTTGAGTTAACCTGATGTGCAATTCGCGTATTAAAGTTGAATAAAATTCATTTCAATATCGTTCAAGCATTATGCAGTCATGAATGAATGATTCAATTTCAAATTTGACGTTCGACGTTCGTCACATAAGATTTACGTCCATCTGTTCCATAATGTCTAGTTATGTATCTATTAACGTCAGAGTGCAGAACACGTTAATGTGGACATTAACTAGGTAATCTGCACATTACCTGATTCGGTCCCTTAAATTTACTTTAAAAAGCAGATTACCTACCTATACCACAGAATATATAAATAGTTGCCTATACCTAAAGTTTGATTCGACCAAGCAAAAGTAAGAAATGTATAGCAATTCTCCGCATAAATCGTAATTTATTCGATTAAAAAGCTCAAGTGTATCTCGAACAAAAGACGATAAGCATAGAATTGCTGTCAAGTTTGGTCGAATCTACCTTTATGCCTTAGTAAGTACAACAAACGCTATCACTCTCACGTAAACGCAAAAATGATGCGAGGGCCTTGTATTGCATTTGCACCTCTCTCACTTGAAAACGATCTAATTTCCTATTACATAACAATCTTTTAACTAGTAAATTACCTGGTTTTCTTCGCATTCGCCACTGCACCGGCGGCGGCGCCGGGCTACCGGAGCCCGACGATGCCAGCTTGAAGCCCGTCACCTGAAAACATTAAGAATTTGACATTTAAAAGAAAGTTGTTGGCTTCAAATGGTGGTCTTGGTGCCAATATTAGGCAAGAAAAAGCGTAGCACAGGGAACGGCGTAGGATTTCCTTTTCATTGACCACTTTAGATCAGCGTCTGTGGCGTGTCGGAAGAAGGCCCGACTGCAATGCAGAAGGTTGCGGGTTCGAATCCCGCCGGGTGCCAGTATTTACCCTTAAAAATAATATTTTTTTTTGGTCTGCGTACTTTTACTTTTTATATACTTTCTTTAAGTACAAAAAAAAGTATAACACATAGTAAATTCGTTGTTTAGTACCTACCCATAGTACAAGCCTAGTGTTTAGTTTGGGTCTACCTACATTGCGCTGTGTACAACGTCGTGCAATATTTATTGGTAAAAACTACGTGTCAAAAAAAAGTGCGAATCAGACGAGCTATCAGTATCCTTGATTTAGTTATTTATTTCTAAGCTCAAAAAGATTAACGGAATAAGATTTTTTACTAAATAAATATATTACCTACCTAGAGCAATATGATAAATTAATGGCTAGTTCTAAGTAGGTACTTTTAATTAAAACTACGAGGGAATCTTAATAAAATCAATCTACGCAGTTTCATTAAATAATACCTACAACTCACTGATCTGCAGTTTTATTATTTCTTCATGTAAAAACCGTAGAAAACCTAGCTATTTTCCTTATAAAAATACTAGTAGCGACATCTCTTAACAATAAATCAAACTACATCACGGAATCTACAGAATGCGTTGGTAACTGGCAACCTCAAGAACCATCGGCTTCCTTTGTCTAACAAGTAGTGAGGCTTTTTATTGTTAGATGGCGCAGATATCAATTCTTAAAATGAAGGAGTTTTTTTTTCGGAAATATTTTACGAATTCATATCACAAAGTTAGTAGGTGCGTATGGAATACTTCCTGTTTCTGGTATTAGTACCTATCGTATACCTACTGCACCTATCAACTAAAAATTAAAGAAAAGAAACAATGCCTTTGCCTTTTTTTTACGTCCATTACAACCTACGGCTTGTGACGAGGAATTCATAGACGAGTAGAGTAATTACTTTGACTAAGTAATACATTTGTCTCGCTCTTGTCGGTGGTTTTCAAAGGCTGCGAATATATGACAGACATTTTACTTAGCCAGAGTAATTACTCGATTCATCTATAAATACGGGGGTTACAGCCATATTCTGAGACGATCAGTTACTCCTTGGCTGTAATGTTTTGTCACATTTTTCCTGAGTCGTTGAAAGTCTTTTACAATACTAGAGTTGGATAGGTTGATAGCTAAATGACTAGGAGGAAGCAAGTCGAAATATACGTCTTAGGTCTCTATTCGCGTATTGCTTGTTTATTTATTCTCTTTTTCGTTATAAGGGATAACGGCACCCTTAGGATTGTCCGCTTAACAGGATAGTCTCCATTCTCTTTCTCCATACAAACGTGGTTTAAATTTTCCTCCCTGGATAAAGACATTAAAGCAAATATGTTTATGCCATAAAACTTATATCTGTCATGCATGACTATGCATCTACCTTATTTTTTTTTTTCATTTTATTATTTTTTTATTTTTTATTATTATTTTAATTAGAAAATAAAATAAAATAAAAAGGTAAAACCTATATCTGTCATGCATGACAATGCATCATTGTCATGACAGATATAGGTTTTATGGCATAAACATATTTGCTCTAATGTCTTTATCTAGGGAGGAAAATTTAAACTACGTTTGTATGGAGAAAGAGAATGGAGACTATTCTCTTAAATAGTAAAAACAACAAACAACTATACTTTTAGTTGTGACCTGCATTTATGTTACACACAACCTTGGTTGTTTTTGCAAAAATATTGAAGTTTCGTAACAGGATCAAGTTCGCCTACTGACCTAATATTTATTGGCACAAAGACTTTCAACAAATCGCTTTCTGGGTCAAATCAAAAATAGTGATAATATACGGAGACTAGACAAAAAAAATAAACGTATTCTGACAATCAATTGTTAGATGTTTCTTTAGCAGACTCATAACGCGATCAAGTTCGCTTACCTACTGACCCAATATGCTCACAGGACCACAGACTAATCCTATCACTATCTGGGTCAGGACTATACAGAATTAGTGATTTATCCTAAGACGAACTTTTAATAAATTCATAATAATAAGGGAAACTTTGTTCTTTCATTCATCATCAGCATCGTAATTATCAAATCTAAGTGAGATACACAGCTCCTTTTATCGTAGACTAGCAGATTCCCGCAGTTTCACCCGCGTAAGTCCCAATCCCGTGGGAATATCGGGATCAAAAGTAGCCTATGTTACTCAGGGTGAATGTAGCTTTCTAATGGTGAAAGAATTTTTGAAATCGGTCCAGTAGTTTCGGAGATTACCCCCAACATACATACATGTTACCAACGTTACCTCTTTATAATATTAGTATAGATTCAGCCCATCAGTAATGAAGTCAGGTATCTTAAGCAACACTTAAGACTACATTGACGACCTCTGTGGCGCGTCGGGGGAAGGCCTGACTGCAATGCAGAAGGTTGGGGAATTTGAATCCCGCCGGATGCAAGTTATTATGCTTAGAACCTTAGATTAAAACAAAAAACTAAAGATACGGTACCTAGTCTCGGAAAATGAGACGATAAAACTGCGTCTAGCTGACGCACTAGCCTCAGTCGTATGTCGAACCGTTGCCGCGTGAGCACGTGCTGTCACTTTTTTTGACATCCATAAGAATGACTTTTTGCTTATTTACAAAGCCTGAATCATTTTTAAAGACAAATGTTTTTAAATACAATAATTTTATGAAAATGCATTTAGGTGTTTCTAGCTCATTTTTCGAATAAGTACGCAATGTTCGAATATACCGTATCTACTAATTTTGTTTTTATCTAAGCTTAGAACTAAAAATTGTTTCCGGTCTGGGTGTTTTCTATGTATCATATGTATGTATTTACAAAAAAAAACATATTATATTCCATTGTATAGGTAGGTATAATACTTATAGCGTGACGAGGCGTCGCCATGGCCTGTATCGCCACGCGGATTTATAGGTTTACCCGCACCTACCTATAGATGTTTCACATCAAAAAAGTAAAATATGCAGAATATCCGTTGTCTAGTACCCATAGTACAAGCCTAGTGCTAAGTTTGGGGCTAGATTGAGCTGTGTGCAACGTCGTGCAATATTTATATATCGTCACTTAGCATCTCAACGCTCTGGCAAAATAGTGAGCAAAGCTCCTATCAAACGTTAAAAAAATAGGTCACAGTACAAACTTTAAGATGGGTTTTAAATCCAATCCATCCAGCGAAATGTAATTATAGCTTGGTGGATGGACAAATCAAGAATGTAAGTTTGTTTGGTGGGCATCACAGCAATTTGCCGAGGGTCTGGAACGGGAAATTAAATGGGACGTACCGAAGCAAATTGAAGAGGAGATGGAATTTATTGACTCACTCTACACACCCCATTCGACGGAAGCGAAGCTTTTCAACGCTAGGTAGCATCTTGTTCAATAGAGCTTATTAAACTATAGAGGGTATTTTCAATGAAACGTATTTAATGCTACAGTGAGCTTTTAAAAAGTTCAATGCCAAAACTTAAGTAGGTTTAACCTACAGATTTCTATTTTTACCTGTTACCAACGGTGTGGAGGGTTTTAAACCGTTTTATAGAATTCAAAAAATACCCAAAAAATGCTATTAATTGTTAGACTAATAGAATCTTCAGATGAAGCTAGAGATTATCCACCTTACTTATAAACGATGGCAAAGTTTATGTAACGTTTGACTCTGTCTGTTAACTTTGAAACTTCATGTCACAGTAAAATACAAACGTTACATAAAGTTAGTCATCGTTTATAAGTAAGGGGGTATTTATCTTGAAATTCTTGGAGAACCTGCGTAAGTCCCGATCCCGTGGGAATTTCGAAAAACCCTTTCGTATCAGATGCAAATTTCAGCTTTCTACTATCAGCGGTTTAGGCTGTGCGTCGATCAGTCAGTCAGTCTCTCACAGAGCATTTTATAGATTCAATATATGAGAAAGGTAAACAGGGGACGGACATTTGCGCATACATAACATAGTACCTACTTTGTCAAAATGTCAATCCCCATATTTACCTACCAACCTACCGTTAAAAGCACTGAGAAGAATATTTAACTTCATGTTTCTTTTTACAATAACGCATGAGGTTTTTGAATACCTACTTACAATCTCAAAAAAGGTCGTTGCTCTGGGAAATACGTAAAGACGGTCAATGCGGATAAAATGTAGGTACTAAGGTTAAGCAGCGAGCTTGACAAGGCAGATCCGAACTAAGTACTGGATTAGCCCGAGATCCATTTGGCTCGGGACCACAGCTACCTTTTGATCTGATGCCAAACACTAAAAGTAACGGTCCTAAGTCTATATACCTACCTACTTGTATTTGATTGTGGCAACGTACCGTAATACTGAATGTAATGGTGAAGTTTTTGAATTTTATTAGGTAACTCTTGTTTGGAAATCGCAAGACAAAACTTGAAACTTCTGTACTTTCATTGCATAATTAAATTAGCTGTACGGACGAATATTGAAACGTAACTTGAACAATTGAACAGTTTTTAAACTCCACTGATTGTACTATAAAGCTCAGTGTTAAACTCGCAAATTTATTTTACATTTAGGAACTTTTGTCCTGATCCCGAGGGAATATCTGGATGAAAAGCTTATGTGTTAGTCCAGATCTCCAGCTGTACACCATGATTCATCGCAATCGATGAATATTTTTTGCAAGGAGTAACAGACATACTCATTTACTTGCACACAAACTTTCGCTTTTATAATATTAGTACCTTAGGATTAACCTGTCTGACATATTGTCTCATTACCTACCAGCTGTGACTTTTTGTGATATACCTTACATACAACTTTTAAATAACAATTCAAAAGGAAAAAGCCACCCGCGTCTATTTAAAGAACATTCCATTTCATATGCACACACAGCATGGATGAATAGGAACTTTCAGGTTTAAAAACACAGCCGGCTACGTAAATAGGGTTTCAATTTACCTAAAAACTAGTACAAAGGTCTGCTACTGAAACCAACTTGAATGAACAACTTTGTTAAGTCATACCTACTTGTAGATCTTCTTGATTTTTCATTATAGATTTACTGAAAACGACAAATTGCCAATTTTAATAGCCTTAGGTAGATTCTAGATAGGTACTACTACGGCCTGGCGCACTTTGCATACATTTTCGTCCGAAATTCATTTGTGCGCTTACGTCAAAGAACAATCCCATCCTTCCAAATACTATAATACTATAAGTGTACAAACTGCGTACGAATTAGTCGTACGAATACTGATTCGTATGCAGTCTGCGCACTTCCATTGTTACTTGGTAAGAAAGAGTTGTTCGTACGTACGTCTTGTACCCACAGTACCCACAGTGCGGCCGGCCTAAGGCTTTCACAATTGATATTTTTTCTACTATAGGTTAGGTACCTAATTGTAGTCATTCACAATGCGAATACGGCAAAGCAAAATAATTTGCTCATTCAAACACACATTATTACGTTGTTTGAGTCGCCCGACTAACTAATCTATATTTTATGAACCAATCTACAAGTATCATCTTAGTTACTGTTCCTATATAGGTAGGTACTGGGGTTGTTATGTTGGTAGGTATAGGATACGAACGAAACAATTAAGCTCTATTCTCATTGCTATTAGTTCACAGCTCCAATTAAACCGTTGATTAACTATTAACTAAACTGGGTCTTGAGTAGTCCAAGTACTTATGTAATAATTAGAGTTTGTTAAGTGTTTTTTATAATATTTTTATTTGTATTTTATTTTTATTAAATTACTAGCTGACCCGGCAAACGTTGTTTTGCCTTATAAATTATAGATAGTAGCCGATTCTCAGACCTACTGATTACGCATACAAAATTTGGTAAAAATCAGTCGCGCCGTTTCGGAGGAGTACGGTAACTAACATTGTGACATGGAAATTTTATATATTAGAGAAGATAGATAATGTAGGTAATCATAAATATAATAACAGGTAGATGATTTTTAAAGCTATAAATAATAATATAATTAAACTTTTAATATTATTTTGAAGTAAACTATGAATAAAGGTGCCCCTGTCTAGTCTAATGTGCTTTTTTTCTTCTTTTTCTTAAAATTCAGAAAGAATATCTATATTGATACAATATATTTTATTTAGTAATATAGGTAATAAAGACAATCAAAGCATCAATTTAAAAGAAACGCCGTTATAGATCAAAATTTTGTAAATTTAATTTTATTGAAGTTATTTATCGCCTCGAATATTAGCGGCTTCTTAAGATTAAAATATCATTAAGTAAAATAAAACTTCAATAAAGATAACAAATATGGAAATTCACTTTTAATTTGGACCTCTTAACAAGCCTTCATAATATTTGTAACACAAATAGAAAATCGAATATAAACTTATTAAAATGTAAGACGTAAAAGGCCACAAAAACATCGCAAATTGAATTATCCAAAAGCGAACCTAGAGGCTTTGACGACAATTTATGTGTTACTAAAATTATAAACGCAAAGTCTATGGAGAAATTTAAAGATCCCCACCTCACAACTGTGAGGTTAAAATTTCTGACTCCATCTCGTAAAAACTGCAGAACTGATTGTGATAAAGACTTGGCATGTAGACAGCTGGAGACTTTTAAGGGGAAAGTCTACCTACTCTTTTCTCCATCAAACTTTACAAATGTAGTCGAATGTTTCCACGCTGGATAAGGACACAAGATAGAATATGCTTATGCCATAAATCGTACATCAGCTATGAGTCTATGATCATGCCCCTACGTTTTTTTTTTTTCATATTCTAATGTTTCAAAATTTTATTTCTATTCTAATTAAAAAAATTAAAACAAACCAATACGTATGGGCATGGTCATGGCAGGTATATGTGTTATGGCATAAACATATTTGTTCTGATGTCTTTATCTAGGGGGACAACAGTCGACTACGTTTATATGGAGAAAGAATAGGTAGACCTTCCGCTTAATCTTGATATTAGGTACCAAAAGGTTCAAGATTTAAGTCAGCGGTTCCCTAAGTTTTTTTTGTGATCAAAAGGGGGCGCGTCTCAAATAAGTTAGGGAAACCCCTGATTTAAGTGGACACGCGACACAGCTAGTTCTCAAAAACCTATGGACATTATGTATATAAACATTTGGACATACATACATACCTATCACATTCTTACTGGATTACTAAGTCCGCCTACACGTGTGTCACGTTCGAAACTCTAGTAAACTCATATCTGGTATATGAGTTTATTGGAGCTTGCTTATTACTTTAAAACGAGGACTTTCTGTTTAACTTCTTCTTTTCTGAAAGAACTTCGAGCTAAGTCTATTTATTCAATCCAGAAGCTTTTACTCAAACAAGATACTAGGTAAGTACGCCTCGAGCATACAAGCCCGATGTTGAAAATGTTCGCCAAAGATCCGAGGCTCTGTTTTAATTAAAATCTTGTAGGTATTTTTCAACTCAAATCAGAATAAAACTATTGGAAACGGATTTAGGTAGGTAATCTAGTAGATATTAAATGTGTTTAGTATGCCAGTCGGTCCATTTCTGGTAAAAACTCAAAACTCTTTTTTTTTATTCAATAAGATATTCACTTAATCGTTTTGAAATGGATATTTATTTAGATTCAGGACACTCACGAAAGGACTAAGTAGAACAAAATGAAAGAATTTAAGTGCAGAATTTCTTAAACTTAAATCCCGGACCTCTTTCACAGATGAAACAAGTCCAAGAACCTTTGTTAAGAATATTTCAGAAAAATCAAACAAGCCTCATTTCAAACAAAAAAGGGTCTTGCTTGACAGACAGACGGACGGACAACAAAGTGGTCTTAAAAACGGAACGGCGATAAATTCAAGACAAGGGCTTCCTGAGCCCGTATCTTGCGTTTACAAGCGTAATTGTTACTAAATCGGTTACTCAAAATTGGGACTCTTACGTCTTGACATCGGCCCCACGCACGCCTTCCAAAGATCCGGGTCCTTCATCACCCGTCATCATAAATGGTAACAACAAATAATGTAACGCCTTAATATTTTAACAGATAATTATGTGTACCTACCTATTGTGTATGATAGGTACATCACAATGAAAATCATAATCCCAACATCATGCATGTTTATAAACAACGATAAGATATAAAACTAACAATAAACAGTTCGGTTTCAGTAAGGGACGTTCAACTACTGATGCAGGTATTGCATTACTTCAAAGTATATATAAAGCCTGGGAGGAGTCACACGATGCCTATGGGGTGTTCTGTGACTTATCCAAGGCATTTGATTGCGTTAAACATGATACATTGATCATGAAACTACATCACTATGGTATTAAAGATAGCGCTCTGGATCTTATTTCCTCCTATTTGAGCAATAGGGTTCAGTGTGTCGATGTCAACGGAAAACGATCCCCCGGCTCTCCTGTAACAATGGGGGTTCCTCAAGGATCCATATTAGGACCATTCCTGTTTTTAGTTTATATTAATGACCTACCTTACCTAGTAAGGGACAAACATGAGATAGTATTGTTTGCAGATGATACCTCATTGGTATTTAAAGTTAAAAGACGCCAATTAAATATAGACGACGTGAACAATGCTCTCTCTAAAATAGTATATTGGTTCAATACCAATAATCTTTTACTGAATGGATCTAAAACAAATTGTATTAAATTCACACTTCCTAATGTTAAACATGTTAAAACTGTAGTGAAAATTAATAACGAGGAAGTCGAAAAGGTTGAGAAGGCTGTCTTTCTAGGTATAACTCTAGACTCTAAGCTTCAATGGGGCCCACATGTGAAAGCTTTGTCCGCTAGACTAAGTTCTGCAGCTTACGCTGTTAAGAAAATTCGTGAATTCACAGATATTAAGACTGCCCGCCTGGTCTATTTCGGCTACTTCCACAGCATTATGTCATATGGCATCCTGCTGTGGGGGTGTGCTGCAGATATTAAGGATATCTTCATTTTACAGAAGAGAGCGGTACGAGCTATCTACGGGTTGGGCGCTAGAGAATCACTTAGAGAAAAATTTAAAGAAATAAATATTTTAACAGTATATTCACAATATATTTACGAAAATCTTTTATACGTCCATAAAAATAAGGACAAGCTTGTTAAAAATCGGGACATACATTTATTTAATTTAAGAAATAAAGATGATCTAACTGTGCCCTGGAGTAGGCTCCAGAAAATAAACAGGTCCTTCTCTAGCTCATCTATGCTCTACTATAATAAGTTACCCAAGAATGTGTGTGACATGTCCATTAATAAATTTAAAACATACATTAAAAGCAAACTGTACAGGATGGCATACTATAATACATCGGATTATATTAACGATAAAAATCCATGGAAATGAATACTTTATTGAAAGACGGGGACAGACAGGGGCACGGTCGCGTTCGCGAATGCTTGGTTCGTTCGGCTCGGTTCGGTTCGTCCTGGGGCGTATTCATGGAGTTCTGTGGTAAAGTAGCAGGATAAGTTATGGAAAGGAGTAAATAGATGGTTCTACCTACGAATTTTATAATAAAATTCTAGAGTGTAGGAAAGGAATGCAAGGCTGGCACCACAGAACTCTGGTGGTGGGTCCCGGGGCGGTTTGGGCGGTGTTGGGCGGGTTGTGTGTTTGTGTATGAGATAGTGTTTTAAGTAAATTATTTTTTTTATGTTTATTATTTTGTATATTATAACTTATTTGAACAGATAGACAGACAAACAGAGTTACTTTCGCTCTTGTAATGCTAGTAAGGATTATTATAGTAAGTATAGATTATTGCTCCAGTTCCACTTTTCTTCAATAATATTATATATGCGACAATGTTAATCACATGATTACTGCAAAAAAAAAAAATATACAAAAAAAAAACCCCATGAGTTTCTTGTGTCTTCTTCTCATGTCATGGAGGTCGCGATCCGAAGACATAGTAAAGTAGATTAAATAAAAAAAAAATGACATGTCAAAGAGATATCTTGCTAATATTCGAATGAATAAACGTACTTTGATTTTTGATTTTTTTTTTTTAATATTTACCTTATCACCACCAAGAGTCGCATAAAATAATAATCAAAGTTCATACTTCGTGTAATGTCGGTGGATCACGTGCAGGTGACGTCAGGAGATCCTACACATGCCTCTCTGCGTAACGGAATTACGGCCCATTTTACAGGTGTCAATATTAAAGTATATTATTACTCTACAACAGCGATTCTCAAACTTTTTCGGTTACAGAACCCTTTTGAACTAAAATAACAAAGATAATAATAAAGATAACTAAAATATCGTTATCAAAAACATCCCTAATCGCATTTTTTTTATTTAGGTACATTCTGTACTAATATCAAGTTAAACCATGTTTTACCAAACTACGCAACGCAAAGAGGGGCTTTTAATTCTTTTTTTCGTAATTTCGCGGAGCCCTAACAAAGGGTTTGTGGAGCCCCAGGGCCCCGCGGAGCACACTTTGAGTATTGCTCTACAATAACGAGTACTAGGGTTGCCAACCGTACTATAATATACTAGCAGATTACCGCGGTTTTACCCGCGTAAGTCCCGATCCTGTGGGAATATCGGGATCAAAATGCCTATGTTACTCAGGGCGAATGTAGCTTTCTAATGGTGAAAGAATTTTTGAAATCGGTCCAGTAGTTTCGGAGATTACCCCCAATATACATACATACATACATGTTACCAACGTTACCTCTTTATAATATTAGTATAGATAGTATTGTACTATATTTCAGCTCAGCGTACTATATATTTTTGAAAGCACATATGGTACGCAAAAATACTATATTTCTGGCATAATTTGTAAAAAGTTGTTTCTTTTATAAATTCCTCCTCTCTGCATTTACAGAGGACTGTTTTCTACGAGTATGTAGAGGGAAAATAAAAGAAAAGCCATAAAAAAGGTGCTCATAATTTAAAGATTGAATGTCGGAAATATTTTTTTTATATTCAAGAAAGAAAGAGTATTTGAAAGTGTGAAAAAAAGGTTAGGTAAGTGCAAAAAATACGTATTTTTTCGAAATATTCACAAAACATCGCTCTAATTTTTGCACTATTTTTTTTTGGATCGTACTATATTTTTTAGCCACAAATACTATATTTTTCGAAAAAACTGTTGGCAACCCTACCGCCGAGTACTATTCTAACATACTTTATGGACCATTCACAAGGTGTTGATTTCTAAGCATACTACTAAGACATGCCACTTGCCAGTGAGCTAATGCAAAATGGTTGCAAATTTGAAAGGTGGTGACTGGTCAGAAAAAAAAAGGATTATCAGGCCACTTGAGATAAACATACGCTAGGCAAATAAGGTCATTGGGTATTAGGACCAGGGCGACACAGAAACTAGAATGCGTATTGATCAAAGTTTAAAAGGAAAATAAGAAATACAAAACAAAAATATTATAATTTACTGCAATGTTGCCTTTGCTATTTAGAAGAAGTTTACCTATATGGACCTACTGAATGAACTCATGATGGAACGATAAAAAATATTAGGCATTTTATATAATATCGTACTTAACGGGGACAGGGCCACATTGTTCCCACAATCCTGTTTTTATTTAGTTTTTTTTTTTTGTTTTACTAGCTTACTGGATACCGGCATTGTGTAAATGGTTCATTAGTAGGTATTTACCTAGACTACATACCTACTTCCCTCGTGTAGATAATACCTTCGTAACTGCTAATATGACACATGTAGACCATTTTAGGATTCCATACCGAAAGACCAAAAACGGGCCCTTTTACTAAGACCGTATGTCTCTCAGGCTGTATCACGTTGTGTGTCATCTTGACATCTATCTATCTTCTTCTTCTATTATTATAAAGCGGAAGAGTTTGTTGGTTTGAACGCGCTTATCTCTGGAACCGCTCTGGTCCGACTTGAAAAATTCTTTCAGTGTTGGATAGTCCATTTATTGTGGAAGGCTATAGGCTACTTTTGATCCCGATATTCCCACGGGATCGGGACTTATGCGGGTGAAACCGCGGGGAGCTGCTAGTTACTAAATATATATAGTACATAGGTATCAAATTGGGTCCAAATAGCACTAGGTAGCTGAATAATAAACGTAGTTTGGTGTAAATCTCCGGCCGGCCAAGCTGACGCACACTGTTTCTTGGGAACTGTGATAGCGAAACAGTTGCAATTTTTTACAAATAATGTATTTATTTCTGTTGACGTTATAATACATACTAAAACAGAATAATCTAATATTTAAGTGGGGCTCCCATACAAAAAACGTGACTTTTTTTGTGATAATAGTACGGAACCCGTCGTGCGCGAATCCGACTCGCACTTGGCCGGATTTTTTTAATCGTTTCGAGTTGGCATTGTAATAATTTGATGCGTCGCAAATGTTTAGACAAGCAATATTTGCGGGAAACCCAATTATGTTTAACGATGAAATAGGTACCTTTAGCTAATGAATTGTTATTGACTTTTGAATTCATTTGGCAAATTGTACTGTGGTTTGTCACGAACGTTTCTTGTTTGCTCAGCTCAGTCTAACCAAAACACAGATGATTGACGACATTGTTCATAGATGAACGGATAATAACAGAACAGATAATATTAGGTAGTGTGTTTATTTGCGAACTATAAATATGTAACCTAAGCTTTTGTGTATGTAAACAGCAGAACTAGAAAAATAAGGAAAAGTCTAGTTACAAAACTAACCCTTTAAAAAGGTTTTGACATTGGAATCTACATATTAGTATATAATCAAATTACATTATGTTACCATATGTTACAACATGATTTGATTTTAAATGATTAAAATACTAGGGCACCGATTCTAATGGTTTTTTTATTTAATTTCAAAGTTGACACAGTTAAAAAAGTTGGTCATTCCAATAAGAATAACAATACGTCGACATTCACTTGTTGTTCACAGAATTTAATTTATTTATTATTTATTTATTTATTATTCTTCTAATCATTACCTAACGAAACTGAGATAATCATACATTATATTCTCCTCCCTTTTTCGAGTCAATTCCGCGTCTCTGAGGAACTTAATTATTGTATACCTCCCAGGATGAAGCGACAAAGGTTTAGTACCTTTGTCTCATCATCAGATCGATGTTCCCAGTTCCATCCCCCTCGAGAGCCCGGGGTCCATTTTCCTACTTTTACGTCTCCACTTTGCACGATCCCGCGTAGTGAGGCCATTTGCACGCATATCAGCTCTTACGACGTCAAGCCAGCATTTCTTGGGTCTTCCCAATCTACCGCGCTCGGGCGGAGGCGCCATAGCAAAACATTTGTCCCCACGTAACTAGCCATGTGTCTGTTGCATCACAGAGATCTTGGATTGCGCAGGAGGCTGGACACTAAGCGCCAGCAGATAAGACATTGTTTGCTCTATTTGCTCAGGGTTACAGTGGCAGTACTCGACGGATCGGTATAACCCCAACGGCTCGTCTTACAGCGGCCGACCTGAATTCTGAGCTGGTTTAGCATTTTTCATGTCAGTTATCCGGCTTTCAAGCCGGAGGCAGTTTTTCTGCCGGCTCATGGTCAGAGCTCTAGCCTGCTCTCCTTAGGATGGTGTAAACTAAGTGTAAGTAATTTTAATGACATTACTTTTC
Organism: Idaea biselata; assembly: GCA_958496205.1. Taxonomy (NCBI): domain Eukaryota; kingdom Metazoa; phylum Arthropoda; class Insecta; order Lepidoptera; family Geometridae; genus Idaea; species Idaea biselata. The sequence continues at coordinate 18,964,501 of OY292404.1, forward strand.
TTTATCTAATACAACTATCGAGGATTACCTTCTGCCACTTGCACTATTATGTATGAATTCTGCTACTGCATAACAATCGATGCCCTTTGTAACAAAACCAACGTCAGTCTACCGACCGTTGACGTTGGTCTATGCAGATTGACGTTAGTGTTAGTGTATATTGGTGTTTTAATAATAAATAACGTAGATTTTGTAATAACTAATTTCGCATTCATTTTGCTGGTAGAGCCGTCTCGTCTGGTGCTTTTGACAGTTTCCTACCGAGCTGGTTGTCGTACAAAGGAAGCTGTCTGAATTTGTCGGCGTTCGCGTGAACAGTGAACTAGTTTTTTACATGATGCGGCTTAAGGTGACAGGTAGTTAAGATGACGGCTACGTTAGGCTACGTTTTCCAATACAAACGTATTATTAGAAAAATATAGCAATAAGGACCTTCGTGTTTTACGAATTTTTATAAACATACTTATTTAGCCTTATTAATAAACGTGGAGTAGGGTCGGAGAAGGAATAACATGCTTTGTCTTTTTCCGTGACAAGAGCTTTCAAAGTTGACAGACAGAGACAAAACGTAGTAAACCTCCTCCAACGTTATTCCACTTTTATTAATAAGGCTTATTATGTTTATAAAAATTCGAATTATTATTATTACGAAACTATACCTATCTAGGTTTTATAAGGATTTATTTTAAAACTAGTTATGTCCCGCGGTTTCACTCGCGTAAGTCTCGATCCCGTGGGGATTTTAAAGAACCCTTTCTTATCGAATGCCTACGTCGCAATACCCTCTCCAAATTTCAGCTCTTTACTATCAGCGATTAAGTCTGTGCGTTGATCAGTCAGTCAGGCAGTCACATCCAGGCAATTTATAGATATAGATTGATCTGAAATATACATTTAAAGACTGGCAACTTTTACAACATAGATTTCATGTCAGTGATTTCATACCTATTTTGGAGACATAAAGGTGGCTTTAGGTCATAGCCCACTTACACGACTCTGCTCCCACCCGGCAAAAATAATGTAATTCAAATATGGGCTTTTAATATTGCTCTTTAGATATATTTTACATTGGCATCAGAAATTAGCAGACAGCTCGCTTTCAGCGAGCTTACCGCCCGCGCCGTCAGACTGCTCGTCAGTCAGTGTAAAATATATCTAAAGCGCAATATTTAAAGCCCATATTTGAATTACATTATTTTTGCCGGGTGGGAGCAGAGTCGTGTAAGTGGGCTATGACCTAAAGCCTTCTAAGCGGCTTATGAGATACAAACGGCTCCGCGCTGTTCCACTTGTACCTTTGATGGTAGTTATTTATTATTACCTTCTTCACATGCATATTTTATTTAGCACAAAGAAAAAAACTTGATTTGTCTCCAAAAGAAGCGTAAGGCGTGTCACCAAAAAGTACAAACGACTTAAAAATAAAGTAAGCAAAAAAAAAACAAAAAAGCCGAAAGTAGCGAAGTTTTTGAGTAGCTTATTTTCTTGTTAGTGATTTCGGTTTTGTTTTTCAGCATAGCATTAACAGTACTAGCAAGCATAATCTTGGTTCAGTTAGTCTTTGATTAACAATCCGAAGACTATGCTTGGCTTGTTAATAACTAACTAAATAACCCAAGACTATGAAACTTTTTTTTTCACCTTCACTTCTTATTGTAACAACACATTTAAGTTCAAATTTAAATCTAATCTAAACAGATATATCTTACAAATTACCTAGCCCAACAAGTTTTAGCTAATTTTCATTTCTAATTTTTTACATCACGTAGTAGGTAGGCCTGTTTTTTTTAAATATTTTTAAAGGTCGAACTAAAACTTTCCATTGCTCAATGTCATTCTACTTTTCTAGACTTTTAAATTTGATTTACATAATAATTAAAATACAAACGCACCAATAGTGGTAGAATGCCAAACATGTCCAAAAAAACAAGACATTTAGGTAGGTCTATATTTGAAAGGTCTGGTATATCCTCCAGCTAAATAATTCAAACTCAAAAAATCTTTATTTAGATGAATTGATTCACGTCGATAAGAACCCCCAAGAACCGATAACAACAAATTGGCTGACATGCGTATAGGCTGATATGCGTGCAAATATTAATGGCCTCACTAGAACGGATGCCGAAGATCGTGCGATGTGGAGACGTAAAAGTAGGAGGGCGGACCCCCTTGACGGCGAACATTTAGACTTGCAGGCGGGGTCCGTTGTACCATCCGTTGTACCGTCCGTGATCAGTTATAGACAGATCGTGTCCCCAAACGCTAGTGTGTTCGAATCTCTATAAAGGAGAGCTGCCTTGAGCCCAAGTGACCGGAGCAATAAAGCCGCTCAGCACTCACACCAAAAGAGACAACCTCTCCGGTAGAGAAGCCATCTTCCACATCTCCAGTGCGGTACCGGAGCTGTTTTGGCGCGCTTACTTCCCGGTATATATCCAGATGCCTGCCGAGTGACCAATAAATCCTGAACAACAGATATTTCCTGTTCCTGTTTAATTTGAACAACGGGACCCATGTCTCTAAACCTACGCATATATGTTATAATAGCGTCCCCAACTGTGACTACCAAGAGTACAAAGGGAGGGGTCCGCTGTACCGTCAGGCCACCCCCAGGGGCAACCGTCAGAGATCTGTTTTAGACAGATCGTGTCCCCAAACGCTAGTGTTCGGTTCTCTATAGGGAGAGCTACCACGTGCCAAAGTGGCACTACCAGATAGTAAGCCCTTTAGACCCTAGGGCACTAGTAGACCTTCAATTAAATACAAAAACGTTGAATGTACCCTTGCCTTTATTGTTTCTCAATACCTACACTACACGTATTCTGAATATTGAACATGTTACCATAAAATTACACAATTGGTCTTTCGTCTATGGAATGTACGCACGAGTGATCTGGTTTTTAAAACATTTGTCTTTGTCTATATTACGTCAGCAGTACGTCCTTCCGCATCAAAAGGTTCAAGTTTCCGGTCTTCAATCAAACTTGGGTGGAATACAATCACAGAAATAATTGTAAGTCGATTGGAGTAGGTGCACGAATTTTACGAGTTAGGAATTAAGTCTGTCTACTCTTTCTCCTTACACACAGTCGGCTGCTGGATAAAGACATCAGAGCAAATATGTTTATGCCAAACGTAGGTGACTGTTTTGGGCCCGCTTATCTTTGGCTACACAATGCACGTGGAAGATTTTCTTTTTGTTATTTTTTTCTTATTCATTGTACGTACTTAGTCTTATTTCATTTATGCCTTTAATTATTTAAGTATGTAGGTAGGTACTTGGTAGAGTCTACATATTAACTTTAATTTAGTGGTAAATATTTGGATTAAACTCTGTATGAATTATTATAATAATTACACCATTAAGGATATCTCGTCTGTGGTGATGTAGTTCTTTACAAAATAGCACCGTTTATTTCCTTATTTAATTAACATTTCGAGCAAGTTACAAAATCTAGAGCAGGTTTTAATGCGTCATTATATTATGCATACTCAATTTAGTACATTTAACAACTTTAAGTAGATTATATACTTTGACTGTATTGTATTGCAATTAGGTATTATTCGAACATCGCATTGTTAGAAACTAAACAGGAACTGAAATGACGTTATCGCCTCAATACCTGCATACAGGGTACATACGTACAATGGTTATTATTTATCACATACTTAATCTGTAAAGCTCAATATACACGACGGACACTTACACTGACACAACTATCTATAGAGCAAACTGTCGTCATGTGTACACCGCTGCAATCTGGTTGCAGATGTATCAGCTGTGTCGCTCGACATCAAGTGTCGTTGTTGTGTAGTCAGTGCTTGCACGTTGAGATTGTGTGGCTTGTTTCAGTCCTGTCGTCTGTTATATCTTTTAAGGTGAGCGAACGTGGTCTAAGATTTAGCACGATTGCCTTAAATAAATAGTTAAAAATTACACGTTCATGGAAACGGAATGTAAGTAGGTTGACCGCAATACTTTTGTGTCGACTTGATGTCAATACAAAAATATTGCTGCCGTGTGGACGCTACACAACCTCGACACTTGATGCAATTTGTGTTTGTGTCAGTGTCGTCGTGTATTTTGAACTTAAGAATACACCGAAAACATTATTGTAATGAACGATAGAACATCGAAAGTCGAAATCGAAACCTTAAATGTAATTTATTCGTTTTTTCTTCAGAAAAACAGTGTCGAGGGTGATTATTATTCGTAGCGAGTGCCAGACGGGGCTCAGCTGGAGGTGTTTTGATCAAAGCCGCTCTCTCAAACTAAGACAACTTGTACTCAAATTAGGTTCCCTTTCTTATTTAGATACAAAGTTATAGGTAGGTAGTTATAGGTATGGGAGTCTGTCACCGGTCTCCATTCTCTTTCTTCATACAAACGTAGTTTACATTTTCCTCCCTGGATGAAGACATTAGAGCAAATACGTTTATGCCATAAAACCTATATCTGTCATGACGATGCATCTACCTTTTTATTTATTTTTATTTTCTAATAAAAATAATAATAAAAAATAATAAAATGAAAAAAATAAAAACGTCGATGCATAGTCACGACAGATATAAGCTTTATGGCATAAACATATTTGCTCTAATGTCTTTATCCAGGGAGGAAAATGTAAACTACGTTTGTATGGAGAAAGAGAATGGAGACTATAATCTTAAGGTCGTGCAAAGTCTTCTGTAGGAAATGAAAGGATACACAAATAGGAATTTAAACTTAAATGGTTAGTTTCACTACAAATTATTATGAAATAACGGGGTATTTAAATAACCAGTAATTTCAACTGGCTTATTAAAACATGGTAAATACTTACCCCGTTATTTAGTTATATTTACAGATAGAAAGTCTGTACCTAATGGCCTCTAAATGAGAAATCCAGAAGACTGCCCTTTACTTCTGTCTATAATAGTCTGTATTCTCAATACTAAAGCGCTTCTGTAACCCATAAGGGTATACCATTGCGGTTTTCGTGTCGAGAAATGTGGAAGTGAATAAGGCTGGATTTCCCATCGTAAAAACTGTGTAACTTACTTACAATGCTACAACTTTATCTCATCCAAAAAATATCACCGAGTCAAAAATAGTCGTAATACCTCATTCAGTTCAGATCAAGACTTTATGCACGAAACATTAATACGAACATAAATAACTTTATGTCCCGCAGTAAACACGCGTAGGAAAGTTACCTATTCCATTCATTCGCTGATATCATAATATTATCGATATTATTATTCAAACCCACGTTGTTGTCACCGACCTTATAATCCAGGGCAGATAACAAACAAACCCGTTGATTACCATCATACGAATTGACATTGGGTCATGCCTAGGGTTACCAGATCTCCGGATTTGGCCTGAGATCTCAGGATTTTTGGACATTTCTCAAGATTGCAGCCGGATTTCGAAAATCTCTTAAAATCTCAGGATTTTTAGAAATTTCGACAAAAGACCAATTTAATTAAAGATTTTTTATTAAAAAAATATTTAAAAAAATTAAAAACCGACTTCAAAAAACAACCATAAAATAACCTCGCCTACGTACTGTGCCACCGACTTATCTGTCGGGCAGCCAAACTACTTACAATCCCCCACAACCAACCCAGTAAATCTGCCCGACTTCAGATTACATAACAGATAAGTCGGTGGCAGTGTACGTAGGCGAGGTTATTTTATGCTTTTTTATTGAAGTCAGTTTTTAATTATTATTATTTCATCCTTTTTAGTGTACTTTCAACTACCACTAAAATCATTAAAATTGTATCCATAACTTTAATCATTGAGGAGTTCTGTGATGAGAAGGTGGTTTCAGATGTGGAGACACTGAAACCATATTCTTATTCATCGGTATCTATTCTTTATGGCCAGTAGACGACCTCAGTGGCGCGTTCGTGCGAAAGCGCGACTGCAATGCAGGAGGTTGCGGGTTCGATTCCCGCCGGGTGCAAGTATTTATGCTTATAGAATAAATATTTGTGTCTGGTCTGGGTGTCCCTCTATGTATAATATGTATGTATTTACAAAAGAAAAATAAATATAAGTATTATATCCGTTGTCTAGTCACCGTAACACAAGCTTAGTCGCTTACCACGGGGCTAGATGGCGCTGTGTGTTGTTCACAGAATTTATTATTATTTATTATTATAGTAGAATAATACTGGTAAAAATCAAAAACTGAGCACTTTGCTGCACTCTCGAGGTGCAATCCTGTTCATCACTCCGAAGAACCGTCATTCGATCTTCACCAAACTATGGGACCAACTGTGATATATTATCTCCTTTCAAACAAAAAACTAATTATCCAAATCGGTCCAGAGTCCAGGCATCTTCGAGTAATCGGGGAACATACATAAAATTAAAAAAAATATCCCGACGAATTGAGAACCTCCTCCTTTTTTGGAAGTCGGTTAAAAAGTTAAACAAACTAAAAATAATCATCCTTTGGTAATAATTGCACGATTAAAAAAAAAATATTCCGACGAATTGAGAACCTCCTTTTTTGGAAGTCGGTTAAAAAGTTAAACAAACTAAAAATAAAAATTAAAGACATTTTTCGGTTTGAATCGCGTGGTTTTTATTACTTTTAGCATTGTTACAACGCTCAACGTTAGAAGACAGAAGAAGAATCTAAACTAATTAAAAATTTAAAAAACCCCCGACTTAAAAAATCTTCAAAGTTAAAACAAAACTAAACTTTAAAAAGGCAAAAATAATAAACCGAAAACATATTTCATGTCTCTGAGTAGGTATGTGGTACCTTACGTTACCGCGTCGGGGGACGCGGGAATGTGTCACAGAAGTTGATGGTAACCGACCCGGTGCTTATAGTATCTAACGTTTCCGCGTCCCCCGACGCGGTAACGTAAGGTACCACATACCTACTCAGAGACATGAAATATGTTTTCGGTTTATTATTTTTGCCTTTTTAAAGTTTAGTTTTGTTTTAACTTTGAAGATTTTTTAAGTCGGGGGTTTTTTAAATTTTTAATTTAATTTTTTTATTTCACCCTTTTTGTAAAAGTGATTTTGATGAAACATGCATAGTGTTGTCACAAAAGTCACGTCGTTTTATTTGATACCCCACTCGGGTATATTTGAAAACATTCGGTTTTTATTTCCGAGTTTGACCCTACATATACTTTGAACGGCTAACCCGATTTTGATGAAACTTGCATATTGTTGTCACAACAGTCATGCTCTTTTATTTGATACCCCACTCGGGCAAACATTCGGTTTTTATTTCCGAGCTTCAACCAACATATATTATGAACGGCTGAACCGATTTTGATCAAACATAGCTAAGAACACTCGCGCAAAAGACACCTATTAAACAAAAAAAACTACATTTAAATCGGTTCATCCGTTCGTGAGCTACGATGCCACAGACAGATACACAGACAGACAGACACACAGACACGTCAAACTTATAACACCCCTCTTTTTCCGTCGGGGGTTAAAAATAATCATCCTTTGGTAATAATTGCACGATTAAAAAAAAAAAATATCCCGACGAATTGAGAACCTCCTCCTTTTTTGGAAGTCGGTTAAAAATTATTACTTATTTATCTAATTAGGTATACTTTTAATCAGTTTTATCCTTCTTAGTTCATACTTGATCCGCAGTGTATAAACACGAAATTATTACGAGTAGATAGGTATTAAAATTGTAAATAAGTATGGGAAAAAATTCAAAGTGTAAAAAATCTCAAGAGGTTTTGTTGGAAATCAGGATTTTTGTTTTTTTTCATCTGGTAACCCTAGTCATGCCTACTTTCAATCTGGATGGGATTGAACAAACAAACTTGAAGTGGGAACGTGTTAACAGATATTGTTATCGTTAGTGCGGTATTTACCCAAAAGGGTTCTATCTTCCTACGATGGTACGTAAATTTTGCGTGGGTGCTTATACGGGATCAAATAACTGTTGACAGAGAATAACTATTATAGGTTCGTTGGTGGGTGATTCATGCTTTAAAAATACAATCCTTGTATAAGGAATAATATCCGGAAATAGAAGAATAGAAAATATTTTCAAGAGACAGATGAATATTGAAAGGTGGTTAGGCAACTGCAACGGATTAGGCAAATTGAAAAGCAACATTAAAAAGGTGAAAGTTTGTATGGGAGTGTATGTAAAACATAGACTCTCATACAAACACTCGCATACATGGACGTAAATGGGAAAATACATACTATGCACATACGTATGTATTCTCCCATACAGAAAATGCAGAAATTGCTAAACAAATTGCGATGAATCTCGGTATGTATAAATAGTTGGAGACCTGGAATAACGCATAGGCTTTTAACCTAAAAACAAAAATATAGATACGGTATATTCTAACATTGCGTATTCGAAAAATGAGCTAGAAACACCTGCATGCATTTTCATGAAATTATTGTATTTTCAAAAACATTTGTCTTCAAGAATGAATTCTTATGGATGTCAAAAGATGATCGCAGTGTGACAGCACGTGCTCACGCGGCAACGGTTCGACATACGACTGAGGCTAGTGCGTCAGCTAGACGCAGCTTTATCGTCTCATTTTCCGAGACTAGGTACCGTATCTTTAGTTTTTTGTTTTAATCTAAGCTTTTAACACATCGCTTTGCCACGTGGTTTCACTCGCGTAGTTTCAGCCGGAATACCGAGATTTAAAGAATCCTATGTGGATCTAAAATCTACCCGTGTGCCGTGTAGGTACATCAAAACAAACTTCTAAACATTCGCATTTGTAATAATAAGTGGGACTACGGAATGTAGAACGTTACTGCTGCTTCCTTTGTGCGAGAAATTTTACAATCCTTTGGTATTAAATGCTATTTGGAATCTATAAAAGTGTTATCTACTGCTACAAACATTATCTTTATAGGGTGGTTATATCCATAACGTGTTTATGTTTACATCTAAACCGAGGATTTAGGCATAAATCTTGGACAGCCGTATTAATAAACGTGGAGTAAGGTCGGAGTAGTTTTAACACTTTTTGTTTCTGTCTGTCAACTTTGAAAGTTCTTGTCACGGAAAAAGACAAAGCATGTTCTCTCTTCTCCGACCTTTCTCCACGTTTATTAATAAGGCTAGGAGACTATAGGTATTTCAATAATTAATAGAACACGTACTGCACACTTACGCATGTGAATCCCGAGTGTACATATTTTATAGGTAATAAATAAATTATAAAATTAAATATATATAAATAAAATATAAGATTACATTTGACCCCGATATTCCCGCGGGAACGGGACTAACGCGGGTGAAACCGCGGAACCCAGCTAGTATGCATAGAGAACATCCCGACATCATCTCATTTACTCTAAAATCATACCATTTACTCTAAAATAGGAGAATTGACACGCGGGCTCTCGAGGATTGCAACCGGGAACATCTCTCGGTTGATATTGATGAGGAGAATTGACATGCGGCCACAGTTAATAAATAATAAAATAAATAAAAATAGTTTATTGAGTAAAATCACATTACAACTGTTCTTTCGGGCCTTCCCGTTAAGTAATGTAATACTTGTGTTGGGAATGACCCGCAACTTCCACAATGGATTTACAATATAATAAGTGCTGATTTTAAACAATTTTATCTAAAAACAACTTCCAAACCTGATCCTAGTACGCGTATGTGTGTGTGTGTATGTGTGTGTGTGTGTGTGTGTGTGTGAGAGAGAGAGAGTGAGTGTTATGAAAGGCATATAAATTTTTGTTTGCAGTTGAAAAGAGATCATTGTACTATTATGTATTCTGTGCCAATACAAAAAACAATACCGGAAGAATGACGCTCCGCGGTGAAGGTCGATTTTTTCTTGTATAACAACACAAAAATTTGTGAAATAATATAATATGCGCGATAACTCACATGCCAATACACGTACGGTACCTAATATGTTATTTTAACTTGTGTTAGCTACTTATTGAGTTGTTGATCGTTTGATCAGAAATGGGAAAATGAGAAACAAAGTAGGTACGTATGTACGTAATCAATCAGTTTTCTGACTGCTAAATCTGTTATATATAATACATAATTAGTAGAGATGGGCCGACTATGGGTTTTGCAGACTAGTCGGTTTTGAAATTGCCGGCTAGTCGGCAATACAGATCATTATAATTCGGAGAAGATGGTTAAACCGTTTTCAAATACTATAAATTGGCTGTGACGTGTTTTATTTGCGTTTTTCTAACTACCAACCACCACCTTCTAACTGTATACTACTAATTAAATAAAGGTTGGTTTTATTGCATAATTATAGTTAGTTGTCGACTAGTCGGCTCAATTAGACTAGTCGGCAGCTACCGACTTGTCGGGGATGATGCATACTAGTCGGTTTTTCCGACTAGTCGGCACATCACTAATAATCATCCGTCAAGTTTCCTGCAGAATGACCTTAGGTACTATTTATCTCAAAAAATGTCCTTTATTGAATTTGCACTTTTCGTTATGTTTAGATAAAGTAGGCTGCAGAACCTTTTTAACCACATAGCCACAAATACTTATACTTTGACCTCTGTGGTTGGCGGTTAGTTCCTTTTAGCGTTAGGAAAATCAGTCGCATGAAATCCGTAGCTAACGGTTAATAAAAGCCAGGTATATCAGTCCGATACAGGGAGATAACGGGAGGCAAGCAATTTGCCGTTTAGCTGCACGATTCTGAGATTTACCACTCTATTTCGCATTTACCCGCGTAAGTCCCGATCCTCTGGGAATATCGGGATTAAAAAGTAGCCTATGTTACTCCTCGATGTAGCTTTCTATTGGTGAAATATTTTTTGGAATCGATTCAGTGGTTTCGGAGATTACCACCATTAGACCTGTCCTTCTGTATGGTAGTGAGGCGTGGCCAGTGCTTGAGCGACATAATTAAGCAGGAGCTGCATGTCACGGAGATGAAGATGCTGCGCTGGAGTGACGCGAAAAGACCGCGTCAGAAACTCCCGCATCAGGGGCGGCTTTCATGTTCGAGACATTGCAGACAAATTGCAAGAATGCCGCTTACGGTGGTACGGTCACGATCTACGAAAACCGGCTAGTTACGTGGGAAACAAATGTCTTGCTATGGCGCCTCCGCCCGGCCGCGTACCCCCGGCAAATAGTGGTGAGATTGAGTGTCGTCAGGTTTTTAGTGGGTAGGCGGGCCCTTCCGGGTCGGAGAACCCGGAAGGGGCCGGCCTTAAAAAAAAAAAAAAAAAAAGATTGGGAAGACCCAAGAAGTGCTGGCTTGACGTCGTAAGATCGGATATGCGTGCAAATGGCCTCACTACACGGGATGCCGCAGATCGTGCGAAGTGGAGACGTAAAAGTAGGAAAACGGACCCCGGGTTCTCGAGAGGGATGCAACCGGGAACATCGCTCGGATGATGATGATGATACATACATACCTACATACATGTTAGATGTTACCAACGTTAACTCTTTACAATATTAGTATAGATTAATTCGTTATCGAGCTGGTTTACAATTCAAATATTTATGCATTATGTATCAGCATTTGTGATTTCTTTAGGTTTGCCTTCAAAAATTTAAATCGCAATATTGTTTTTTGTTTCGTAAGCGACCGACACAAATTAGACGCAACTAGGCCTAGACATTTCAAAAGGTTTTATCTTCTGTTACGTTTTGGGCCTAGATAATTCAAAAATTTATTTATTTTTTGTTACGTAGTCACTAAAGTGTGTCATTTTCTTTAAACGATTTATAAAGAGTAAACTATAGGTTTATTTTAACTCGTTTATTGGCTACATTTAATCTAGATGATTTATACAGCGCGACTGTAGCACCAGAAACTTTAAACCGTGCTATTCATGGCGCACATTGTAACTACAAAGTTAAATTGTTCTCAAAATTATAACGTCCACATATACACGTCCATAAAAAGAGCGGTGTTGGTCTAGTGGTAGATACCGCGACTTTCATTCCGAAGGTCGTGGTTTCGAATCCAGGCCGACCGCGCACCAATGTCTTTTTCTTTAAGAAAAATTTAAGTGCGCTATTAACATCGCTCTTACGGTGAAGGAAAACATCGTGAGGAAACCAACATGTCCTAGGATAAACCACGGTCCGAAGGCATGGGATATTCGCCAATGCGGGGTAGGCTCCCGTGGCGTTTTAAGCCCTCTAAGAAATCACGTACAATGGCCCAATTGTGAGGCTAAGTGCGGAAAAGGCTCAGCGAAACTAAACTAAACTATACACGTCCATACATTAAATGTATGTTGAAGGCTTAGATGAAAACAAAAATAGGTAGATACGATATATTCTAACATTACGTATTCGAAAAATGAGGTAGAAACACCTACATGCATTTTCATAAAATTATTGTATTCAAAAACATTTGTCTTCAAGAATGATTCAGGCATTTATAAAATGAGCAAAAAGGCATTCTGATGGATGTCAAAAAGACAATCGCAGTGTGACAGCACGTGCTCACGCAACAACGGTTCGACATACAACTGAGGCTAGTGCGTCAGCTAGACGCAGTTTTATTGTCTCATTTTCCGTGACTAGGTACCGTATCTTTAGCTTTTTGTTTTAATCTAAGGTTGAAGGCTGAAAGCCAACAGTGCTAGCATACGACTACGATGCGAGAAAATCTGCCGAATATTGTCTCAATTTTGTTCATTGACCGCAAATATTTCTCGTGGTTTTTCGTGTCTAACTAACACGACTTTTTCATATTTTAGATTACTTCCAAAGATGCAATATAAACCTTCATATTAAATTTAATCAAAATATTACTCCCAACATGCATGTTATCAACGTTACTTCTTTACAACATCAGTAAATAGAATATTAAAAGCAAAGTAAGTCTCTAACATAGAACTAATCGACAATAGCTAAATCAACTTCATATTATAGGTAAAGCCAGGGAGAAGCTAATTGAATGACTGCTCTCTGGAACGCTCCAGACATTACGTGAGGGCAGTACCAGGGTTCTAGGTTAATGAATTGAGATCTAGGACACGTTCCTCCCGTCTGTGCCAGGTCAGTTGAGTGTTTAGTTTTATCTCTCCCGATATTTACAAGTTTTGTGATACATTTGGATCACGAAAATCGTGATTTAAGATGGACGGCCTCTGTGGCGCGTCGGGCGAAGGCTCGACTGCAATGCAGAAGGCTGCGGGTTCGATTCCCGCCTGGTGCAAGTATTTACAGTAGCCGGCAAATAAGTTGGAAAATTTTAACGTGGAAGAGGAGCGCTCGCGTAGTACATTTTACATGCGACTTCTATGAATTATTATTCATAGAAGTCTGAATAATTCGTAAGGGAAATCGACTTCGGGAATCCGCCATTTTTGCCTACTTATTTGCCGGCCACTGTAGCTGTTTTTATTTTCAAGCAACAAAAAACTGGTTCAATTTACCTTAGTTCTTTTACCATTCCATTCTGCTTTGTCCTTCTAATCGTTACTCAATAATTTTCAAACTTAAAGAAAAAACAACTAAAGCGATAACTTTCCTAAGTAACGTAACTGGAGCTGCCGAATACAATACAACAGAGTACCTACGTTGATTAGCAAATGATTCGGAATGTTATTGAAGTCTCCCATAAAACGTCAGTTTGCCAAGAGAAAGACAGCTCATTTATCTATCACACTGTTGTTTGCCTATAACCAATATTTGCCTCGTATCAAATAGATGTAATGAAATATCAGCCCTTGTAGAGCCAAATAAAAGGTTTTAGGTGTAATCAACACAGAATACGAGCATAATAGTATTTTCTACTTAACAAAGTTTCCTTCCTTCATATATCAGGTTTCGAAACATGAATCAGTACAAAGGAGTTTCTAATTCCTTAACGAAGAACTTACATCACCAAAGCCTTTCAGGTTTCTCAACGTAAGTTGAATAGGATATAAGATAGGGGTAAATGAAATTAAAGATGTGTAGATATATTAGTCAACATAAGTTGCACAACCGCTATTTGTTTTAAGAGGATCGTCTGCATTCTCTTTCTCCATACAAGCGTAGTCTAAATTTTCCTCCCTGGATAAAGACATTAGAGCCAATTGTTTATGCCATAAAACTTAAATCTGTCATGACTATGCATCTACATTTTTATTTTTTTCATTTTATTATTTTTTATTATTATTTAAATTAGAAAATAAAAAAAATAAAAAGGTAAGATTGTCTTGACAGATATAGGTTTTATGGCATAAACATATTTGCTCTAATGTCTTTATCCAGGAAGGAATATCTAAACTACGTTTGTATGGAGAAAGAGAATGAAGACTATCCTCTTAATGTGAGTAGGTATACTTACTATAACCACAGCTATAACATCATTTGTCTTAACTGATTGATTATCAACGCAAATTCTAAATCGTTTGGCCGTAGAGACTTTTATTTATGTTCGTATGTGGTTCGTAGATGCATGCTAAGAAAAAATGTTGAGTACAATGTTGAGTATTCTAACCGGAAAAACCCCAGGACACCGCTAGGTTCTTATATCTGCTGCAGATATATTTATTTTCAATGACACGCATTTGAAGGTTGCAAGTATTGTGAACGCTACATGGGACGCAAGATTTTTTTCCTACTGACCTCCGAACTTCATTTAATGAAGATGGCACTGGATGATGATGATGATGAAGTATTGTGATAGTAAGAACAGGATACTTGCCAACGAATATTTGACGACCAATAGGTACATTTACTGGACTTCTTCTTTAGGGGGCGTCCATGTAATTTATGGACGCCCCGTGAGATGTTTAAGGGGGGGAGGGGGTCGAGTCAAATCTCATCTAATCTTACGTTGGTGAGGGGGAGGGTCACGGCAAATATCACGCAATTTTTTTTCTGATTGAAACAAAAAAAAAACATAAGTACTATTTTGGTCCATTTAATCCAGATTGTACACACTGACAAAAAAAATCTGCTACCGGAGCTGTATTTTACTGCTCCAGTAACTGAACACACTCTACAGTTTGTTAGTTCGATTTTTTTTTTCTTTTTACAATAACAATCCAACGCGTTTACGCAAGAAACCCACATTTTGAAAAATCTCACGTGAGATTGGAGGATGATGGGGGAGGGGGTTGAATAAAATCTCACGACATCTCACCAGAGGGGGAGGGAGGGACAGAAAATTTCAAAAAACACCTCACGTAATTTATGGACGCCCCCTTATGTATAGTGGCAGGTATCATCTAATGTTAGTTTTCAGATTGTCCTAAAAACATAAATAAATTCTGTGAACAACACACGGGGCGCCATGTGTTATGCCCTGTGGTAAACTTCTAAGCTTTTGTTACGGTGAAAAGGGCCTAAGGCCTCTAACTGGACCTATTAAGGACATAACAACCGGGACCAAATGCTTTTAAAGTACCTTCCAAAGCGTTGAGGAACTCGCGATATTTTTAATAGCTTCTGACACAATACGTTCGAATAATTCCTTTGTTAAATTTTGCAGACGATTTTAGTTTCCCAATCCCTGAATACATTTATGAATAGTTTTACAGGAAAACGCAGGTATTCAAGAACGAAGTATGTAGTTGTGCAACCTTGTAAACAATGTGGTTTGATATAATACAACTGTGGTAATTTCCCACATCGCGGTTTATGTCATCCTGTTAAAGAATCTAACATTAATTACAGCTATTCATATTTCTTTAAGTGCATAATTATTGTACTTAGGTCTAAAGTAGTAGGACTGCGTGCAGGCAATGAATACCTATCAACAATGATTCATATTGTTACTTTAGATTAATAAAGGTAATTCAAATGTTGATTGAATTTTACATGGTGGGGCGACTTGGCATCGGAAAACCAGTGATAGTAGGTACTATGTGAAAGGAGTTTAGAGAGGCCTATGCCCTACCGTGGGCAAATACATACTGCTGAAGAAAAAAGAAAAACATGAAGATTTACATTTCTGTAACTGTATATAGTGTATAACTATTGTGCTTAGATCTCAAGGAGGACTGCGTAAGTGCAGGCAATTAATAAATACCTATCAACAATGATTCATATTGTTATGTTTGCATTAAATAAAACTTTAGATTAATAAAGGTCACCAAAATGTTAATTTAAATTCGACATTGCCTACGGTAATTAATGCAAATCGTACCAGTAAAATTAATTAAAATGCTTAGGCATATGAAATGTCATCGGTGTCCATGTCCAACCCAATAAAGGTCGCCACTTCGTATAATATTGGACACTCAGCAGAGTCCTATCTACCGATGTAAAACCAGTCTGTGTTTGACCGCCCCTGTCGACCCTTCTCCATTTCGCAAAGGCTTCGAACCAACTTCATTCGAAAAGACAAACTCGCTTGTAATTAAACACAGATTGTGCCAGTCATGGAGTTAACAAGGAACTTAATGGGATTCGTGTAATTAATGGTAAATTGATTTTCCAGAGCGCTCGAACGTCGTAAGATTGAACAATTTTAGTGAGGTAATTTCACTTTGATAGGAAAAGGGTCTAAGTTATTTTATTGATTCACTTGCAATTAAAAGCAGGGAAAGCTATTGTAATAACTTTCAAATCTATAGGATGTAACATTTTACAGATTAGTTCAATGACCGACCATTGACTTGTCGAAATCCTATTGACCCAATGGAAATCTGTACTCCTACCATGTAAGTACGTGAGTTGAAATACGTAGACAGTTAATTACACACGGTAGGGATAGAGCTAGACTTGGATTTATATTAAACTTCAATATCGCTATAACTCATCCATAAAATAACATATTATTTTATACTTCCTCGAATCCGTTGGCATCAAAACAATGGTTCGGCAATTAACAATGTGGTATATTCAACATTCCACAATAATATCGAAGTCTGCGAGAGTTGTGTGATGTGTCCAGGGTGCGAAGGACATATTAACAAAACTAAAACCGTAATTCTCATGTAGGTATTGTTTTTGTGTCTGCATTTCACGTCAAGAACCATATCCGCGGGCTGAAGGCAAGAGAGATGCATGGTGTAAACAACAGACATCACAGACATCCATTCATGAATCCTTTGAACCGCTTTATTAAGAAGAAGAGCAGACTAGCCACTGGATTGGACATGGCTTCGCACATGTATACATTGATATAAAACTGTTCAGAAGAAAATGTACAATTGACATAAAATCTACAGATGATAGATACCTACAGATATGATGATTGTGTAGATTCTAAGAAATTAGCGAAGAGAAAGACGACAACTCCGATTTTACCAATACCCATACAATTATTAAACGATTTATAAATTTCGTTTCATTTTCTGGTTGGCAGACTATACAGAATTTCAAAGAAAACATTTGAATAACAAACCTAAAAAAAGAGAAATGTCCTTTGTAAAACAATTTAGCTCTAGTTAAGTGTTCAGTAGACATTATTTTCCTATAGATCGGACAATGAACTTGTGAAAGAAAGTACCAACATAAATATTACTGTAACAGTTAACAATTTATGTCTATCCTTTAGATGAAAACAAAAAACAGCAGATACGTTACCTAGTCTCGAAAAATGAGACGATAAAACTGCGTCTAGCTGACGCACTAGCCTCAGTCGTATGTCGAATCGTTGCCGCGTGAGCACGTGCTGTCACACTGCGATTATCTTTTTGAAATCCATAAGAATGCCTTTTTGCTTATTTACAAATGCCTGAATCATTCTTAAAGACAAATGTTTTTAAATACATTAATTTTATGAAAATGCGTGTAGGTGTTTTTGGCTCATTTTTCGAATACGCAATGTTAGAATATATCGTATCTACTATTTTTGTTTTCATCCAAGGTCTATCCAGGAAAAGTGCCATCCTTGAGAAATTGAAAGACGTTGTTTACCTACTTCATCTCCATTAAGCAAACTCCCAAAGGGCGTGCTCTCTAAATGTTTTAATTCGATTAAGAGGTAATGATCTCCTAACGTTTTTACGAGCTGAATAAGAAAAATGCGGCCAAGAACGTGTTGGGTTTCGTACTGATGGGTAGATATAGGGTTCCGTAGTTGCCATATATAATTTTGGATAGTCGACTGTCCTATAATTACGAATCCTATTCTACTAATATTATAATGGTGAAAGTTTGTGAGTATGTTTGTTGCCTCTTCACGCAAAAACCGCTGAACCAATTGCGATTAAACTCGGTACATGTAGATAGTTGGAGACCTGGAATAATCAGAGGCTACTTTTTATACCAAAACTACTACGGCATCGGGACTTACGTGAGTGAAATTGCGGGAACCTATTATAATGTTTTTAATTCATTTTATTAAAAAAAAAAGTATAATATGTAGTATATCCGTGCTTAGTTTGGGGCTAGATTACGCTGTGTGTAACGTCGTGCAATATTTATTTATTTATAATAAGAATAATAAACTATTTATCTGGTGGTATAAAAACCTTGCATCATTATCCACCGCTTGTCATTCGGTGATCCAGTCGTAATTGGTCAAACAATTATGATTGATTTTTCTTTTGTTTTCGCGATGTAGGGTTAAAATTAAATTCATTTTTTGTTTTTAATAGTTTGGTGTTTATTAATTTAAGCATTGTTTCAATGATCAACGTTTCAAGACCTTGACAGATCTCTTCAAGATTGACTGAGATCCTCATCACAGTAAATCCTGAAGAGACCTGAATTTCAAATAATTACCAAAATTCGAATGAAATGTAACGGCATAAACTGGACTAGTATATCTTGCATATATAGCACAAAAACATTACATCACAGTCAGCAACAATTCTGAGCCATTTGCATTTAAATTAGAAACGGTTTCAGAACTCCAATGCAAAATCTCATAACCATCACTTTGAACTTGCTAAATTAGACGTGAAAATTGTATTCAGATGACATTAGCAAATTTAACAAAAAATAAGTTAGAAAAAGATAAATTACGGCTCATTTTAAATAAAAATAATAACATTGTACATAATTTCCCCAGATACCGCGCCATTTTAAGTAAATGCTTTAACTAACGAAGACCTGACACGAAGTTAATGAAAGTGTCTCCTAACATTTTCATTTTACTAAGACTTCATTACACTAATCTTTACGAGGGAATGAAATTTGGGACAATTTGTCCCGCTTTAGTCGTGTATAGTTACGAAGATATTTTCTCACATTTCAACGAAATAAGGTTAAGAGAATTGTTATATGATAAATGTGAATACAATCCAATATAATTTCTGACCAATTCTGAGATGGTAAGAGTCCAATTGCCATCTTGGGGTTATCTGTGCGAATAAAAAAAGGTGCCCTACGACGTTACACACAGTGCAAGCAAACTAAACACTAGACTTGTACTATGGGTACTAGACAACGGAATGTGTTTAGGTATGCACATATGCGAATAACACAACACAAAAAGGTGTGATTAGACAATCTAAAGATGACATTATACGAACCTGTTCTTTAGAGTTACATTCGTAGTAATTTTATTATTATTGCAGATAATAATCTACAATTTGGCAAGGGACATTGCCAAACATTTGAAAGCTTATGAGTAATGAATGACGCATTTCTTTATCATTCTCTTCATTAGAGCGATGTTCCTGGTTGTATTCCTCTCGGGAGCCCAGGGTCCGCGAAAGCACAAAATTATTTGGGGTTGGCATAGTAGGTAAGTCATACATTATTGACCACACCTACGCCTACTGTAAATCTATTTGGCAATGTTTTTACGGCCGGCCGCCTGCGTGACACCAACCCTCCCTGCCCTGGGACCATACAGTTTACCCGCCACTGCGTAGGCTCAGCTTCAGATTCACTAATCTCCCCCAAATCCCTTATTCGCCTTGTAGCACAACCGCAATAAGAGATACGGTAGCCCTATTCTATGCCGGGGCTCCACGGGTTTTGAATTGCACTCATTGCTTCTATTGTAATATACAATTATTGAGTGAAAATCAATCTACACGATGACACTTACACTGACACTTAACCTAAAACAGTACACACCTACAGAACACATATCAGGAAATTCGTGTATGTGTGCTGTAGGTGTGGTCTGTTTATGTAAAGTTGTAGTGTAAGTCTTGTATTTTTAGCTTTACATTCATTGTCTTGTAGGTTCCTAACAAATGATAATTTTGATACAACAAAGAAAGAAACATAACTTTGTCTGAGAATATACCGAAAATTCGATAAACAAATAGCATTAGACTGAATAGCAGACGAGTACTTACACAACCTTTTGTCCCATTCTAAATGAAATACAAAGAGTAAGAACACTTAAAACCTCAATAGTCCGTGTTCTTTGTACAGAATAGATGTTGCGAATGGAGTCGGAGACAGTAATTTGCCAAAACTTTTTGTCGTTCGAAAGTGGGCTGGCATTAAAAGCAGCTTAGGAGGTCAAAGTTTCAGAGGAGAACTGTAAATCTACAGTTTGGTTCGTGACTCTTGATCGGACACAAGATAGGATGTGAGCGAGGTCACAAATGCCAAAATACGAGTGTCAGAGTTTACAGAAATAATACATTCGATAAAAGTCTGAAGGACTTGGATTAGAGGCTTTTATTAGACACAGACATTGTCTAGTTTTGTGTACAATGTGTAAAGAAATGTCCGATCGTGAAGGAGGTTCTCGAACCAATCACCCCGATGTCGTCAGAAAGAAAAGCTTTTTGGGTTCACAAACAAAAAGAGACGTCAAGTCATCAAATCAGAAAGGATGTTGTTTTGGGTGTCCCCATCGACCAATCCGTGCGCTTAGTTCAACAGCCAACGATTATTGTCTAATTATACGCGTTTTTGCGAAAACCCTAGGATTTTCGGGAACATTCTGTTTATGAAATCATCCTACGACATATACACGATTGTTCTTTTAATTAATTTAGATAAAATAGGACTCTATCTTAATAATGCTAATTCCTTCTACTCGAGTTGTTTAGGTATTCCCCTAGTTCCTGAGTTTTTTGTCCCAGAAATGCTTTGGGAAAAGCTTGAGGAACTATTGGGACGAGACCCATTAGTTTCTCAAGTTATAAAATCTACTATACAGATAGTAGATTTTATAACTATGCTACGAAGTTTGTTACGAAGCTATCTATTGAGAGATTTATGTAAAGCAGTTGCTGTAGTATAAAGTTTTTTTTTCTTATTTATTGAGTCATAATGTCACGAGTAAATGTGAAAAACCATGTACTTAGGTACCTAGTAAGAAAACAACAGTTTTTACAAGTTTTACTTAGACAGACGACAAATCACTGTTGGTTGTTTAAATCCTTGAAACCCAATGTACGAAGGATCATTGACCTGTAAACTGTCTTTGTTCAGAATGTAAAAATGTTTTCCAAAATTTAATTTGTTTCCGGTGTGATTTGAACCCAGGCCCTTCTCAATTGTAAAGAAAAGTAAGCCTTTCTTAATTTCAACCCACAACAGTAGTAAGCCTTTCTTTCTTCCAACCCTACCCAACCAGTATGAAATGAAATGAAATAATTTATTTCCAGACCATATTTTCACACAAACATACAATAATACACATCAACAAACAAACGCAAAAATAAATTTATATTAAGGTAGGTATTATATTTCCTAAGTGATAGTCCAGGAGTGTGATCTGATAAGGTCCCCGGGGGTATATGGTTTCCAGAGCCTTAAACCTCTTGTTTGTCATGTCAAAAGAGATGTCATTGGTTCACACCCCCTTTGCGCCAAATGTTTGCGATCAATAATCATGTTATTATGCCCATTATTATTAGAACTACGAGTCTAGATCGCGTTTGCAGATAATTTAGATTTATCAATACAGGAAAAACCAATGTTCAAATGTATCCCGTTTCGTTGTAAAATGAAACGTTTGAACTCCCTGTTTTTAACAAGTTGTTTTTTTATGTTGTTAAAGTTAACTAATAGTGTTAACAAAACTACAAAACTACCAAAATGAAGGCAAAAAACATGGTTTCCGTATGTTTTGTAATTAATAACTAAGATTGACATCCATTCTACAAATTCTTCACGTCATCCTCTTAACGTTTATAAAAAAAAACGTTAAAAATTCAACTCCATCTAAACTATGCCCGTCACGAAGAACGAATAGATTAATATAATAATAATGGTGACGGTGATGTCAATCAGTGCTAAAACATATTTTATCACGAATCTTATCTCACTATTTACTGGTACCTACCAAAAAACTTATCGGTTATTTATCAAGTAGTAGTTATGTTTATCAGTCATTATCCTGTGATAATAGTTGCTTGAGATATCGATTTTTCATTATCACGGGGACTGTTGTGTTCGTGATTATGTCACTCAACTTCGTAATATTTAATTTACATTGACACCTTTAAACATCAAAATAACGTATTGAAGTTTTATGAAGTTAAATCTGTTCAGAGTATTCGGTCAGGCCAATTTGATAAAATAGCTTCAGGGCCTTGCGTATATGGTGATATACGCAAGGCCCCGGAGCTAAGTCGAGCCGATGGGTAAGGAATCTAAAACTAGCAGCGCTCCGCGGTTTCACTTGCAAGTCCCGATCCCGTAAAAATTAGTACCTACTACTGACTGTATGAGTACTACTTTTCATTTATATCGATTAAAAGAACAAAAATTTAATACAAAATTGGATTCCCCTTAGGGTTGGAATTTCAAATAACAATTTCTTAGTCGCTGCCTACACATCACAAAGAACACACTCTTCAAATTTCGTGTCTTAAATTCGGAGAGTGTGTTCTTTAGGTTTAGGCTGTGCGTTGATATTTATAGTTCAGTCTGTGAATTTTATCCCCCTTACTTATAAACGATAACTATGTTTATGTAACGTTTGGCTCTGTCTGTATACTTTGAAACTTCAAGACACAGTAAATGACAAACGTTACATATACCTAGTTAGTCATCGTTTATGAGTAAGAGGGTTTATGTAAAAGATATGTATATTATTATGATGAAACCAAGAACGAGTTCAATACTCCTAACGTACACGTGTGTAAACTTAAGAACAATACCCCTGCAACACTGTTAATAGCCAAAATTACTTAGAACTCACATGAATACAAAACACGCCAATTACAATAATACTCTCGCAGACGAATAAAAAAGTAACAATCATAAAAGAATCGGCAATGAACTGTATCGAATATGTTTTTTGCCTTCGTTAACTAAGAAAATATAATAATTTACAAAAGTTCTCATCTCCGTCCTGAAGGAAATTACGTAGCTTCTTGTAGATTAGCTATCTCCGTTCTTAGCTTTGATTGAAATCTTTCCTTTCGAGATTCATGGAATAGATTTGTTTGTTTGCTTTGTTTGTTAGAACTTCATTCAATTGCAAAACCTAAGGGTACCTAAAGGTAGGTAAACCCTTAGGTACGCGTAGGTGTTTCGAAGCCTTGGCAAATTTTAGACAATACCCAACCCTTTTTTGCGTCGCGCACGTGGACAAAAAGAACTTGTTTTGTCTAAAATGTGCTAAGAGTTCAAAACAATAAGAAGTTTTTGTCTTGAAAATATTCATATTCATTTGAAATGGTAATAATTTCATTACAAGACATGAATCATCATAATATCACACTAAGAAATCATTTTATTAAATAAAATAATACATTAATAAACGTCATTTCAAAAAAAAAGTAGTACCTACGTAGCACAAAATTTAAATAAGTAAAGATAAAAAATATACTTCATTTAAAAATAAATAATAACACATCAATTGTCAAATTTAAATGTCAAAAAAATTGTAAAACATCGTCGAAGCCCGTGGACGTTAACTGCTGAACAATCCGTGTAACAAATAAAAGAAACGAAGATCCACGAGATACATTTTGTTGATTGACAAAAAATCCCTTTTCATCGTTCAAATGAGATGAAAATTCGTCAAAAATTTGTCGTGTGTCGTATGCTACCCCAGATCGTCCTTCCTCCTTATGATGCTTCCGGCCCACGTCTCTTACTGAACCAGGGATCAATTTGTGATTTCATAGGTACAGGTAGGTAAATTCCCAGGAAGACGGGAATTTTTCCGCGAAAACTTCAATAAACTGCTTTGAATTTTCCCCTATACAAATGCTAATTCAGCTCTTGATTGCGTGAGTGTTTTTTTGATCGGAATCCGATAAGAAAACCTTATTTATTCCCTTGGCTGATTCTTATCAATGTTATCGGGAAGTTGAAAAATCGATAGCAATTTCGATTCTACTATAATTTGTATTTGCTGCCCAGTATTAAGTTTCTTGTCCCAGTGTTCCTGATGTTCTTCTTAAGCGAAATTAATATAAAAAGCTGCTGCAGCGCTGCTAATATTGTAACATCGTAAAAATGAAATGAGCATCGCTGTGGGCGCTGAGATATAGTAGATAAATGACGATTAAACGTCAAAAGCATCATTGAGTATGCGCCATGCGGTAGCGTTAACGCAGTGGTTTTTTACAACTGTTTTGCTTCTGATGTCATATCTATGTACTGCTTATGTTAATGTAGCCTAGTTACATTTTTTTAAAAAAAATCCTAAACGAGGAAGCGGAGGCGTGAGAGTTTCCGACAAACGGTGAAAGAGAATGCCGTAAGGTGGATCGCTTTTGGTCTTTTCACGAAAAAAAGAGGAAAGATTTGTATTTTTGTGTGTGTGTGTGAGTGTGTATGTTTGTAATGAACTAATGAATAAACTCAAAAACTACTGTGCCGATTTCAAAAATCCTTTCACCAAAATAAAGTTACGTTATTGGGGAGTAACAAACTACTTTTGATCCCGATATTTCCACGAGATCGGTACTTACGAGGCTGAAACCGCGGGACGCAGCTAGTATTTAATAAACTATGTGAAAGTGGGGGAGCCCAATATTTAAGTAGGACCGACAGTGACACAGAGATGATCATTTCAATATTATTAGAAACACGGGTCTAGATCGCGTTGTAGATAATCATTGTTATTAATTACTACGTTTCGGCAAACGGGTCTTACCGGCCGTGGTCGCGAGAAGACTGAGATGTAAAGGTGTGACCCGTTTTCCGAAACGTCGAAGTAATTAATAACAATGATTATCTACGACGCGATCTAGACCCGTGTGTCTAATAATAATGATGGACATAAATCGAGTAAGTTTAAAAAGTGTGTAGGTTGGTAGATGATAATTGTACGAAATTCTTCGTCCAAAACAGGTAGTTTTTGACATTACAAACATCTTTAAGTTGTCTTTTATCTTTTTAGTAGGTGTTTGTCCTTATAACCCTTAAAGTTCATGGTGTATATTTCCTTCCAACAAATGAGTACAAGAAAAAACAATGTAACACGAAACGAAAAATGTTTTCCGATAGAGATAATGATTCGTGACAACGAAATAACGATAACAGCAAACAATAAATTTTCTACGTAACGTTTCACTTCCTCTTTAAAAAGAAACAAAAAATGAACTAAAGAAATTAAACTCTTTTTTTCAGTTTTAATCGCGTGGTGTTTATTACTTTTAGCATTGTTTCAATGTTTCGAAACCTTTACAGATCTCTTCGTCACGATTAACAGAGATGTGCTTGTCATTCTATTGTAATTAAAAAGTTAGAGAAGAATTTCGTCTCAAATGTTAAAGTACTACTACTACTATCAATTAACTAAAACTCAAAACACACGATGTCACTTACACTTTACCTAAAACTGACCACACTTATAGCACATATACCGAAATTCGTGCATGTGTGCCATAGGTGTGTGTGGCAATAATAAAGATACACTTACACACACTTTTCTTCGATCAATATATCGGAACAACATCACAGGAGGAGTACTTTAATTCTTCGAACGAAAGAAAGAAAATCTGTCATCAGTCCTTCTAAACCGTCCGAAAATAAAATTTGGATTTGGACGGCTGAATGACAGATTTTCTTCTGGAATTATCATTCGTTTTATCGTTCGTAGAATTAAAGTAGAGGCCCAGGGAACAGTGACTTTCGCTTAAATATAACAAGTTCAATCGCAAAACAATACGATATCGACACCAAACCGACAATTATCGCTGTCTGTCCTATAAAATGCAGCCAAGGACAATCTCCGTCTTGGTTAGATAAGAACAACTACAGAGAGAACTACGAGTGAAAACTGCTTGAGCTATTGTAATGTACTGAATACCTAGTACCTACTTGCCTAGTACCTACAATGGCGCCTGCCGTAACAATGCTTCACGAACACGTAAAATTGGCAGACGGAGACTTGCCAATTCTCACTGTGAACCCTTCTACCCTTCAAGGGTGCTTACTTGCTCCTGCATTATTTAGAGAATTTGCACTTTTTGTAGCTATAAATTAGAGATGCGTCGAGTACTCTGTCGAGTACTCTGCCGAGTACTCGTTACTCGGGTACTCGGCAGTTTTTTACTACTCGTACTCGGCCTCGGTACTCGGTTCATGAGCCGAGTAACTCGGATATATATAGATATATATTATCTGTGTAGGATTCATCTGTGTACTGCTTTGGCTTCTTAATTTAGTGTAAAAGTTTGTGTATTTGTTTGTTCCTCTTTCACGCTCAAACGAGTCGACTAATTTAGATAAAATTTAACACAAAGGTACAGAGCTAAAGAACTTTATATCGACACATAAGCTGGTAAAGTGGCAAGCGTCTAACTCTCCTGAAGATCGCGACGTGTACAGGTCCGCCAAACGTGCCACTAAAAGAGCAGTAGCCAGAGACAGACAGCACCACTGACAGCCATTGTACGATAAGTTGGAGACGTCTGAGGTGGAGAAGTTTATTTATAAGTAGACATGTTCTGGGATCAAAGCGGCGCAGGATATATCCATGTGCCGCAATGTAAAAAATCCCGATGGCAACCTGCTATACGAGGACCTCGTGGTGAAGGAGAGATGGCGCTCATATTTCCACGAGCTGCTAAATAAGCAGTATAAAGAGGTGCAGACATCGGAACTGCTTCCGAATCAAGGACTTCTGCCAATGATTACGCCTGATAAGGGGTTGCTGTACCGTCAGGTTACTCCCAAGAGCAATCGTCAGGGATCTGGTTTGGACGGATCGTGTCCTCAAACGCTAGTTCGGTCTTCTTAAAGGACCCGCTATCTACACGCCCAAAGTGGCTATGGCCACTTTGAAAGAAGAAAGAAAATAGATACAAGCACACAACTACATTTTTTTTTTTTTTTTTTTTATAAGTAAAGTACCTAAATACTTTATTTATATTACAATCTAGCCTATTGACTAATTAGTAAACAATTTTCACCTAAATTACTACGTAAACATAAAGCTAAGAATGCGTCCAGTAACACTCACTTAGTTTCTGTTAAGGCGAAGACACTTTGTTCATGTGTTCTTTGTACGCGGCACTTATCACTGCATTTATTTGTTTATCACTAAAAACACTATACTAACTCGAACGGCTTTGTCCGTTTCAGTCTTCTCACTATATTAGTGGTGTCAAGGAGCTGGATTGCCTCGACATTCACGTGATGGTGAAGTCTCTTTTCATGAGCTTCGGCATATTTTTGGATGACTCTATCTACGACGTCCATGTTCAAGTCCCGATGTAGGTCGCAGTTTCGAATGTACCAGGGTGCGTTGACTATATCCCTGAGAACTTTATTTTGGAATCGTTGGATGATCTGACGATTGCTCTTACTAGTACAGCCCCAAAGCTGGATACCATAAGTCCATACTGGCATCAAAACCTGTTTATATAGTAGGACTTTGTTGTGTACTGATACATGGGAGTTCCGCCCAAGCAGCCAGTACATTTTTGGTAGCGTAGTTTTAGTTCAGATCTTTTCTTCTTGACGTGTGCTTTCCAGCGCAGCTTAGCGTCAAGCGTCATACCAAGATATTTGGCTGTATTTGAGTATGGAACTTGTTTACCATTTATAAATACAGGCAAATACTGAGTTCTCTTATTTGTAAAGTCAACGTGAATTGATTTGCTTTCATTCAGCCTGATACGCCATTTTTCAGTCCAGGATATAACTTTATTTACAACTATTTGGACCTTTTCAACAGCCTCCTTGTGATTGTTACCCATCGCCATAATGGCCGTGTCGTCGGCAAAAGTTGCAATAGGACTATTTTCGTTAACAGGGATATCACTGGTATATAGTAGGTATAGGATTGGGCCTAATACACTTCCTTGTGGTACCCCAGCTTTGATTGGCCTTATTTCTGAATAGGCGTCTTCTTGCCGTATACGAAATGCCCTGTTTAATATATATGACACAAGAATTTCAGTCATTTGTTGCGGTAGCATTCGCTTCAGTTTGTGTATGAGGCCTTCGTGCCACACTTTATCGAAGGCTTGTGCTACATCAAGGAATATAGTCGTACAAACCTTTTTTTCTTCTAGCGCTGTTTCGATAATATTAGTTATTCTATGTACCTGGTCAATTGTTGAATGCTTTTCTCTGAAACCAAACTGATGATTAGGAATAATATTCCTATTTTCAATAACTGGTTTAAGTCTTTTTAGCAATAACTTCTCAAATAATTTTGCAATTATTGGTAGTAGAGAAATTGGTCTATATGAAGTGGGTTCATGTGGTGGTTTACCAGGTTTTGGTATCATTATTATTTCAGCTACTTTCCACATGTCGGGTACATGCTTCAATCGAAATGCAGCATTTATGAGGGTGGTCAGTTTTACGATTGCTTTACGATTTAAATTCTGTAGAATTTCGCCTGTTATTAGATCATATCCAGGTGATTTTTTTGAATTTATGTGATACTTCATCATATTCGATACTTCCTTTGGTGTGACCAGTTTTATTTCTAAGCTATCATATTTTGGGTCAATATTTATAAGTTCAGCGGAGTTCGATGGTTCAATGTTGGGCTGAAATATAAGCTCTAAGTGCCGAGCAAACCTTTCAGCTTTTTGTTGATTATTAATAGCCCATTTACCGCTTTCTTCTCTTATGGGGGGAATATGTGTAATAGGTGTTTTGATGTTTTTTGTCACCTTCCATAGATTGTAGTCTGACTTAGACTCTGTGGTTAACTGTCGTAAGTAGTTATTAGTTAGCGAATTATTGTAACTTACTATTTCTCTTTTCAGACGTTTAGTCTGATTGTTAAGCTCGGTTTTATCTTGAGGACATCTAGTTAGATGCCATCTTCTACGCTGCCTTCGTTTTTGCGTTATGAGATTTCTAATATATTCAGGGTATACAGTTTTCTTGGTCCATATTGGTTTATCTGGTGTATTTCGCCAGGCTGCCTGTTGTATATCTACTATAAATTTTCTAGTTTCTAAATCTAATTGTTCAGTTGTTTTCAGCGGAACTCGTAATTCTATACTATTGTCTAGATCTATTCTAAAACTGTCCCAGTCTGTATACTTGTTGACCAAGATCGGTCGTTTCTCATTATATAACATACGTCTACTTAATGTCAATAATATAGGAGAATGATCCGAGTTCATATCGTGGCCCTCTTCTATATTAATCTCATTTCTAGATATATTTTTACAGACGAAGAAGTCTATCAAGTCTGGAATCCTGTCAGGATCTGTAGGCCAGTAGGTTGGTTTCCCTGTCGAGACAGCTTCGCAGTTTAACTCCTGTATGGCTCTAAATAATCCCCTGCCTTTAGTATTAATAAGTCTGGATCCCCAGTGCGTATGCTTTGCGTTAAAATCACCTCCTACAATGAATCTTTGTCCGAGTTGGCTTAGGAAGCTTACATATTCTTCTTTTCTGATAGTATATCTTGGAGGAAAATACAGGGCCGCTATTGTTAGAGGGTAAAGACTACACTTTACTCGTATTGCTACTGCTTGTATTTCTGATTGCTCAAGCTTCGTTTCTTCGTGGTGATGAAGGTTTTCTTTTACTATTACTGCACTGCCACCATGTGCACTGTTGCTTGGGTGTAGTGCGTGGTATACTTTATATCCTTGAAACTGAATATGACATTGTCTGGTGAAGTGAGTTTCTGATACCAGACATACATCAATATTTTCGATATTTAGGACTACCTGAAGTTCTTGTTGATGGTTAAGTAGTCCATTAGCGTTCCATGCCATAATTTTTAGCGTGTTCTTCATTTTTTGTGAGGTTTACTAATGGACGGCTTGACTCCATTTTCCAAATGTTTTAGTCTGCCATCGAAAGATGACATCATTTTGATTATTTCATCCAACTTTCCAACTAAGTTACTGTGTGGTTGGTTTATGTTATTGTCACTAGTAGAGCGATGTGTATTGGCAGCAGCTTGTGCATAGGAAAGGTTTTGTCCGCTCATATCACGTGTTACGTGTCGTTTTGGAGCAACTTGCTCTTGATTAGTCACCGACGCTTTTTTGACGGTTTTATTTTTTATGTTTTGCATTTCCTTAGCTACTATACATCCTCTGTAATTAGCTGGATGTGCTTCACCACAATGCACACATTTTGGTTTATCTTCTGCTGGTTTTTTGCAGTCTCGAGTGAGGTGTTTACCTGTACACTTTACGCATCGCGGTTCTTTAGAACAATATTTGTGTGTATGACCATACGCCTGACATCTTTTGCACTGGGGTACCAGTTTGGATGTTTTGAGTGGCTGCACCTCGACTTTACATCCTAGAATAGTCTTGATGCTGTATATTTTGCTGATATCCTCGTCATTGGCAAAAGTTAACATAAACATATTAAGCGGATCTTTGTTCTTCCAGCTAAGTTTATTAGCTGCGTCTATTATTTTTAGGGCCTTGCTTTGTAGATCTTCAACAATTCTCTCGGGTTTGCACGTGTAGTGCAGATTTTTGACCATAACTCTAATAGGTCTCTCCTGTTTATTTTCATATGAGTGCCACAGATGGCCACTCTCAGACAATAGGTTTCTGAGAGACTTGTAAGAGTCCTCACACAACTACATAACAAGAAAAAATAAATAACATTATGGACACAATAAAGATAATAACAAAATATACGTAGAGAGTAGTGCGCTGCCCGAATAGGCGCAGCCTCAGCATAATGCTGCTGCTAGTGTAAAATAACATAGCAGCAGCGCTGGTCTTCCGACTGCACCCACCCTTCTTCCCGGCGGCTCACCCTTCTTTGTGCATGTAGATAGCACACCTGTGTAGACAGTCGTATGGTCAAACGGATAGACCAGTTTAAGTACTTGGGATTTGTGCTTCCGGCGTCCGACGAGAAGAGGAACAAGTGTATAAAACGATCACTAGACCTGTCCTTTTGTACGATAGCGATAGTGGCCAGTGCTTGAACGACATAAGCAGGAGCTGCGTTTCACGAAGATGAAAATGCTGCGCTGGATGTGTGGAGTGACGCGAAAAGACCGCGTCAGAAACTCCGGCATCAGGGGCAGCCTTTATGCCCGAGAAGAATGGCCAATGACCATGCAAGAATGGCGTTTACGATGGTCCGGCTAGTTACGTAGGGAACAAATGTTTTGGTATGGCGCCTCCGCCCGACCGCAGCAGATTGGGAAGAAAGGCTGGCTTGACGGCGAGATAACAGATATGCGTGCAAACGGCCTCACTACACGGGATGCCAAAGATCGTGCGAAGTAGAGACGTAAAAGTAGGATAGCGGACTCCGGGCTCCCGAGAGTGTTGATGATGAGATGTTCCCATCAGGAACATCGCTCGGATGATGATGATGATGAACCGCGGGCGTAGCTAGTAAAGAAGAAAACCTGCTTGCTTCGAGTCGCCTCGCCTGTCGCGCGTCGTCTGAAGCGCGTTGCAAACTTGTTTTCGCGGTTATTTAAATGAACCGAGTAACTCGGCAGAGTACTCGACTCGGTAAATTTTGAACCGAGTAATACTCGGTACTCGGTTACTCGGTAAAGCTGGTACTCGGCGCATCACTACTATAAATGTTCAAAATAATTGTCTTCGTCGTATACAAAGAATTTCAGGAAGCTACTTCCTGAAATGTTCACATACATACTTTAACTCCGGCCTCCGCGGCATGGTGCCCAAAACGCTCTGGCAGCGTTCCCACGCTGGATAGTTAGGCTAATCCGCTGGGATAAGAAACCACCAGCCCTGGGATCACCAGACACCTCGACAAGACGCGCCGAGAACTCCTTAAGAAAATGTTTAGGTACTTGTATACATGTCTATCTATCTGCCTGCGGCGGATTTTACAGTATTTTGGCCACATAGCGCGTCGAAATGCCGATAACATAGAAAAGCTCATCCTGGCGGGCAAGGTAGGAGGAAAAAGACCTAGAGGGAAAAACCCAAAACTTTGGTCTGCCCAGGTGTCAGAACAGCTGGAGATGCCGGTCAACATCGCACTGCGGCAAGCTGAAGACCGCAGCAAATGGAGACGTCTTGTACACGACGTTGCACTGAGTCACGACCCTCAACTATGAGGGATCGACTAAGGAAGAGGAGGTATTCATGTACCTATATCTACGTCCATATACCTAATCAGTAATGACCTCTGAAGGAATATGCTAAGGAATATTATTTGAATGGATTCCGATACAAACAACACTATTGAACGATGAGATCATCTCGCATTTGGTATTAACAATACCTACATTGAGTTTGTCAGTCATCTGCAAATGTTTAGTTAATTCCGTTACAAAGTATTAAGCGGGTGGTATGTATCAATTCTTTGTAAATAATAATATGTTAAATAACTAAGTATGCAGTTAGTTACCTACTCGATAACTATACCTACTATGATTAGTACGTACCTACTTATAAAGTACTAGCAGAGTCTCGCGGTTTTACCTGCGTAAGTCCCGGATACCGGTATCTAAAGAATCCACGATAATGTAGCTTTCTAATGGTGAAATTATTTTTGGAATCGGTTCAGTGCTTTCAGAGATTACCCGGAAAATACATACATGTTACCAACGTTACCTCTTTATAATGTTAGTATAGAATTAACAATATTAAACGTATAGGTAGATGAGATACTGTTAGGTAATTAATGAGTGAAATACACGTTGAGCGTATTTTTTTGGAACTTAGTAGTAAACAAGAAACCGAAACTTGTTCTTGACATTGACTACTATGTCACTTGGTAGGTAGGTAACTTCTTTTATCTATGTATTGTTGGGTATTTTATACATAAGAACTACGAACATATTTTTACTTATCAATTTTATAATAAACTACCCGCGTCCCGGTTTCACCCGCGTAAGACCCGATCCTGTGGGAATATCGAGATCAAAAGTAGCCTATGTACCTCCTCAAAAATGTGGCTTTCTTTTGGTGAAAGCATTTTTGAAATCGGTCCAGTAGTTTTTGAGTTTATTCATTACAAACATACATACACACACACACAAAGAAAAATACAAATCTTTCCTTTTTATAATATCAGTGTAGACGAGAACAAAGAAACTTGGGTGTACGATGGAAGTTAATAAAATAATCGAAGCGTCTTGGTTCATTAACGAATTTTCTTTTCTTTTAGAAATGCTGTCGTGACAAAAACGCCTGGACCTATTAAAGTGTCGTTGTCACTATTGGAAAGCGATAGATATATTCTGTGGTAAAAGACAAGACTGGAAACGGGGAAATAAGACGAAAATAATATTCTGTGGCTATGGTTATTGTTAACCCGATATTTCATTAATTACCTACCCCCTTACTTATAAATGAATAGCAGAGTCCTGCGGTTTCACCAGCGTAAGTTCCGATCCCGTGGGAATATCGGGATCAAAAGTAGCGTTAGTGTTAAGAAAGCTACATTATCGAGGAGTATTCGATAATGTAGCCTTCTTATGGTGAAGACATACACTTATTATAATATTAGTGTAGATGTAGATGACTACTTTATGTAACGTTTGACTTTTACTGTGGCATTAAGTTTTAAAGTTGACAGACAGAGACGAACGTTACATTAACTTAGTCATCGTTTATAAGTAAGGGGGTAATTGTTTACCATCATCCGTACAAAATCTTCTATCATTTTACTATTCAAAAAAGGTCGATAATTAAAAAGAGAAAACACTGCACAGAACATACTACCAATAATAATCTATACAAATATTATAAAGCAGAAGAGTTTGTTTGTTTGAACGCGCTAATCTCAGGAACCACTGGTCCGATTTGAAAAATTCTTTCGGTGTTAGATAGTCCATGTATTGAGGAAGGCTATAGGCTATTTTTGATCGCGATATTCCCACGGGATTGGGACGTATGCGGGTGAAACCGCGGGGAGCTGCTAGTAAGAATATAAAGTTGACAGACAGAGACGAACGTTACATTAACTTAGTCATCGTTTATAAGTAAGGGGGTAATTGTTTACCATCATCCGTACAAAATCTTCTATCATTTTACTATTCAACAAAAGGTCGATAATTAAAAAGAGAAAACACTGCACAGAACATACTACCAATAATAATAAGAATATGACTAAATACTCTATGTAGGTTTATGTAGGTGCCATTATTTAGTATTCACTTGGCTTATTCAAAGTTACAGCTTGCATAGTTTTTCTTCGTCGCCTTGTATGTTGATAAGTGAAAACAATGATAAGTATACGAAGACGTGTGGGTTAACAAAGGTTTTACCTACTACCTTATACAAGCATATACTTCGTTTTTAGGATTCAGTATCCAAAGGGTAAAAACGAGACCATATTCCTGAGACTTCGCTGTCTGTCGGTCTGTCACCAGCCTGTATCTTACAAACCATAACAGCTGGACAGTTAGATTTTTCACAGAAGCTGTATTTCTGTAGCCGCTATAACAACGAATACTAATAACAAAATAAAACAACAACTTGATTTGCACAGTAAAACGCACCGTAAGTGCAATTTACTTTTTAGTCATAGACTACAATTTGACACATCTTTCTAAAGAAAAAATGTCAAATACAAAGAACCAAAACGTCAGAGTTTAGTCAAAAATTAAAAAACAAAGTACGGATATCTTATCTTTCTTACAAAATATTATAAATGCGAAAGTAACTCTGTCTGTCTGTTATGCTTACCTAAACCGGTAAACCGATTTAAATGAATTTTGATATAGAGATAGAAGGGACCTTGGAGAAGGATATAGGCTGACTTTTGATCCCGAATTTCCCGCGGGATCGTGACTTGCGTGGGTGAAACCGCGGGGCGGAGCTAGTTTAATATAAATTTCAGTGGTGTGGCCTGCTTTTCTCGAAAAAACAAATAAAGTGTAGCTAAACTATTTAGTTTCTTAAAGTAAACAAACATCTCGGTTAGGTAGGTGGTATCTATCCGTTATGGACGAGTGGAAGGACAGACCGACAGAAGGTTAGACCTTGTTTGACAGTTTTATAAATAAAAACCATCGATGAAGGCTACTGGACAAACAAACTCGATGCCATGACTTAAATAATAGGCTCTACGTCATCCATACGATAGACCTTTCCATTTTTAAGAAACCGGTGGGCAACTAAAGTAAAAAAACAAATGGCGATATACAGGGTGTTTGGTGGAGGGTTAGACATTCTTGGTGGGCGTGTAGGTAGACCTATTTGTAAAATACAGTTTGAAGGAAAAGACCCTAACTCTTCACAATTTTTTTTTATGATTATTCTTGTGATTTTTTATTTTTTTCCCAAATTTTACCTCTTTACCCTTACAACTTTTTTTGGACATGTTTTCGCTTAAACTTTTTATTTGATTTTGGTCCCAGATGTATCTTTGATCTATCGATGCTTTTGTTAATCCAAAATAATGAGAAAATAATTAGTTATGGGCTCTCGAAGTTAAGAAAATTAAAAAATGTTGTCCAAAAGGTCAACTAAACATCAATCTAAAAAAAAAAAACTAATAGTGATCGAGGAGTTCAAATACTCTTAAAAAGTGCTCTTGACATCCCTTATTACAATGGTGTAATCCATGTAGCATAAAAATCTACCAACTTGTCAAAAATAAGGCTTATAGGGAAAATGGAGTGAAAATTCATAGGAAAAAATACACATTTTTTATTTTTTTGTATTAACGAATTTTGTTCAAAAACATCTCCCCGATTTCCAATACATAATGTACGCGACAGGTGGAGCCCATGAAATGGGGCCAACTCATCCAATCCACGAGTTGGGGTTGGGAACGCATTGTCTATGAACTCTCTCACTGTGAGACCTGGCCAAACATCGACAGAAAATCGCATTTGGTGCGATGCTTGCCTATGGACATATGGATTTTCGACCTGACACCCTCAACGGGGACAATTACTTGGAATTCTTGCAAAACGATCGCCCTGAAATGATGAGCGACGTGCTGATATTTCACGAAGATCGACCAGTAGTATTTCAAAATGTGGGATGTCCGGCACACTGTCGTCTCACAGTGAGAGAGTTCCTAGACAGAGCGTTCCCAACTAGAGAGTCCACAAACTCGTGGATTAGATGACTTGGCCCCCATTTCATAGGCTCCACCTGTCGCGCACATTATGTATTGAAAATCGGGGAGATGTTTTTGATCAAAATTCGTAATACAAAAAAATAAAAAATGTGTATTTTTTCCTTGGAATTTTCACTCCATTTTCCCTATAAGCCTTATTTTTGACAAGTTGGTAGATTTTTATGCTACATGGAATCCACCATTGTAATAAGGGATGTCAAGAGTAGTTTTTAAGAGTATTTGAACTCCTCGATCACTATTTGTTTTTTTTTTAGAATGATGTGTAGTTGACCTTTCGGACAACATTTTTTAATTTTCTTAACTTTGAGAGCCCATAACTAATTATTTTCTCATTATTTTGGATTAACAAAAGCTTCGATAGATCAAATATACATCTGGGACCAAAATCAAATAAAAAGTTTAAGCGAAAACATGTCCAAAAAAAAGTTGTAAGGGTAAAGAGGTAAAATTTGGGAAAAAAATAAAAAATCACAAAAATAATCATAAAAAAATTTGTGAAGAGTTAAGGTCTTTTCCTTCAAATTGTATTTTACAAATAGGTCTACCTACACGCCCACTAAGTTTGTCTAACCCTCCACCAAACACCCTGTATTTGTCTAAAATTTAATAAAAATCACGTTTATTTGTATGTATGGGAACCTCCCTTAAATAACTGTTTTTTTTTGTTTTTAGTATTTGTTGTTATAGCGGCTACAAAAATTCATCATCTGTGAAAATTTCAACCGCCTAGCTATTACGGTTCATGAATAAGATACCGCCTGGGCGCAGACGGACAGACGGAAGGACAGACAGCGGAGTCTCAGTAATAGACCCGTTTTTACCCTTTGGGCAAGGAACCCTAAAGACGGTTACGCTTTGACATTGTTACGCCAATTTAAATATTTAATTTAAGTTATTTTAAACTGACATGTTTATAAAATGGATTATTTTAATAGCCGACCTAGAGTCTACCTTTGATGTCGAACAAGATCAAAATAGACCGTAGATAAAAGGTCGTAAAAAGTATTCCACCAAATGTTTGCTACTGTGTTGAACATTGGAATAATAAATGACAAACTAGATTTATAGATTTTCGTTGGAATTACAGCGCGAGCAAAACTAATATTGTGGTAAATACACAACCCTCAAAAACATTTTCATGTAAAATGTAGCCAAGACGAGAGCGAGATCATGATGGGCACTGTCAAAAAGTTATCAGATGTCATGTACCTAAAGCCAAGCTTATAACTCTACACGCCCCAACTCCACAAGCACCTTACTTCATAAACTCAACTTCTTAGCCAAAATATATGGCTGGCCGTTTCGCTACCATGCATGGGTTTTCTGTTTATAAACAATTATTGTTCTTGCGGTACCTAAATAAACGGCCAAGCCCAATATTTTTTAAGATTTTGAAAAATCCCGCGGGATTGGGAGTTACGCGGGTGAAACCGCGGGACACAGCTAGTTAGATTTTACAATCTAATAGATTAAGACGTATTTTAATTATTTATTTAGGTCATAAGACTAGTAAGAAGTTATCTGAACATCAATACTTAATAGTTGAATAACTTTAGTTATCTCTTGTTAACGGGAAACCCTCGTGCATGAGCATGAGGATTATCCGAGAGAAGACCTCAAGAGTCTTTACATAAAACTAGCTGACCCGGCAAACGTTGTTTTGCCTTATAAATTATAGACAGTAGCCGATTCTCAGATCTACTGAATACGCATATAAAATTTGGTAAAAATCGGTCGCGCCGTTTCGGAGGAGTACGGTAACTAACATTGTGACATGGAATTTTTTTATATTAGAAGATATATCACTTACGTAGGTAGTATGTAAGCAAGGGCGTCTCCGCGTGGCTTTGAATGGTCCCCGAGTGATTCAAAGAAGAAGCCGGTCTAGACGGCCCGGTTCGGCCATAATATGTTGTAGATCCGAAAATGATACATTTTATAAGCAGAAAAGGGGTCTAACTGAAGCTTTACCACAGGTAATCCGTAATACCCGTTCATTTCATACTAGTGTAATACCACAAATGTGCTGTTTGATCGTAATTTGAAGAATTGTTGTGAGGCTTCGAGACGAATAATACGATTGACATGAAAAATGGGTAAGGTAACCTTTGTTATTGTTACTTTTGCCTATTTTTACCAGACTGCCGAAGGAGGGTTATTCTTAAAGTACCTAAATGAATCATTTAATAGAGTTAAAAAAAGATATTAACTAAGTACTTTACTAAACTAAACTATCCTCACTAATGATATAAAAAATGCAAAAGTAAAAAATAAAAAAGTAATAACTGATACTTTTTTATTACGCCTTTCTAAGCCGCTGAACAAATTATAATGAATTTTGGTAAAAAGATAGATGGAACCTCGGAGAAGGACATGTAGGCTACTTTTGATCGCGATATTCCCGCGCTAGGACGGTCGTAACATCTAATTTACCATTTAAGTGATTCTCGATGTTCGTTTGTGATTCACAATACGAATTCAGACTGATTTCGTGGTCGGATGGTCACCCACAAAGCAATAGTTACGTACGTACAGGCAAATTGTCTAACATCAACATGTTATATCTAAATAAAACAGCATACGCTAAGTAAATACTGTCACTTTTAGATTGGCTTTACATGCAACTCGTTCTATATAGGGTACCCAGGGTTCTTAACTTAGCACTTTCGGTGCTAGATTTGGCACTATTTTCACAATTCCAGCACTGTAATTTAACATTTAGCACCTAGCACCTAATTTAGCACTAAACAGCCATCATTCTGATTTTTTTTCTGGTCACAGTAGAAGCGAACTGCGAATGTTTTTAGTTGTGAATTTGTCAAGTCAAGTGTTTCGTGAACTATAAAACCTACAAAAACGGAGATTCCTTCAAGCAAAAAAGTGAGTTAAGTTCAAAATTACAGAACAGAGTAGGAGAACGATCCAAAATACAAAAAGTGGCTTAGACCTGTGCTTGGAAATAGTTTGAAAGCAATGTGTGTATTTTGCAGTACAGAATTTAATTCGAGAATATTTGAAATTAGCGGCATTCGGAATAAAAGAAACACAGAAAAATTTGATGTCCAAAAAATAGCACTATTTTTTATCAATCTAGCACTATTTGAGATGAAATTTAGCACCCACCAAAGATAATGAGTTGGCAACCCTGGGGGTACCTAACCTAAGCCGAAATTGGTCAAGTTATTAACACTGAGTTTTATCACTGATAGTTCAAAGTAACAGTGCCAAAAGTGACGATACTAAGGATATTTTCAAATAAGTTTTAGCAGTAACTATGACTTCTCATATCAGTAGAGAAAATCAGCATAAGCAGGCAAGAATAATTAATCAAGTAATTCAGTTAACCCTCAAAAAGAGACCTGTAAAGGTCTCGAAACGTTGAGCATTGAAACAATGCAATGCAAAAAGTAATAAACACCACGGAATTAAAACCGAAAAATAAGTTTAATTTCAAGAATAATTAATATCTCTAAAAGGCTTTGTCCTGACTGATGGATCAACGCACATCCTAAACTGCTGATTGCAGAGGGCTAAAATGAGGAGACTGGGTTCTTTAAATATGATCTAGCTAGGCGTTGGATAACGAAACGATTTTTCGATATTCCTATTGGATCGGAACTTACCCGGGTGAAAACGCGGGACAGCCAATTATTAAATAAATCAATATGGCACGCAGTTACACACAGCGCAATCTAGCCCCAAATTAATCACTAGGCTTGTACTATGGGTACTAGACAAAGGATATACTAGCTACTTTTTTTGTTTGTAAATACATACATACATACATTATTATAACATAATCTGCTATAACTAGGGCATATAAGCACTAACAATAGTAAACCCAGCAATATCTATGATGAAATGGGTATAAAGGTCATATTATTTGAATGAACAGCAAGCTCACAGTTACGTATTTAAGTAATTATAATATTAATTGCCTTATCATTATCAAATAACTCATACATTAATATAAGCAAAAACAAACAACCTTGTATCAACGATTGCACGTGGTTCATTTGTAAGTAGGTAGGTACAGTTATTATGTACTAGCTGTGCCCGCGACAAAACAATAAAAATAAGCTCTCCAACATACAGTGCAACTGACTTTCTGTTATGTAAGCTGAAGTTGGGTAGCTTAACTAAATGATATCTTTTTTTTACGTGGGTACTGCACCTTACCTATACATAGACATACATACAGGACATATAGCACGGAGAGCAGATGGTCGTTGGGGCCGAAAAGTTCTCGAATGGAGACCGCGGATCGGAAAGCGCAGCGTTGGACGTCCACCAACGAGATGGACGGACGACTTAGTTAAGGCCGCGGGTTCACGATGGATGCAGGCCACTTATGACCGAAGCATCTGGAAATCTATGAGGGAGGCTTATGTCCAGCAGTGGACTTCTTACAGCTGAAATGATGACTGCACCTTATGCACTGTCAGGCCACTCTCGTTGGGCTCCCTACCATAGGTTTACCCGACAACGGCGGCCTTTCCAAGCCTCATCTCTACCTCTGCCCGATAGACAATCCCTCTCCGTTTCCCCTCCCTCAGCACGGTCACGCCACCGTCTCGAGGTCCCCAAAGCCGGTGATAAAGCCCCCCCTCCCTCACCGAGTTCACCACCAGAGGCTGAGGTGATTTTTTATAGTGGTTATCTTCCATGCGGCCCCTTTCTTGCGGAAAGGACCCCCGAGCCGCTGACGCGGGATTACGGATTAGAAGCCTGGCAAGCCCGGTTTTCCACCTCGTGCGCCTCTTAGCTTTCAGCTACTGAGTCCCCTCACAACGGCAAGGTGGACGACCATCTGGAGGGTAAAACTTAACGTCGTGTCCGGGACTCGTGACTCGAACGCGCAGCCGTCGAATCGGAAGCCATCAGTCGGCTCGGTAGGCCACCGTTCCTTAAAAAGGGAATGCGCCGGTCTGTGATTCGAACGCGGAACCCTCGAATCGGAATCCACAGCTGCCATCGTGCCACGTAAACTACATGCAATCAGCATCTACTCAGTAAAACTGCCCTATTACAGCTATATTTTTTAAATCCTTTTTATTGAATTTTCGACTGCCACTAAAAATGATCAAAATTGTAACCGTAACTTTAATCACTGAAGAATTTTTGAGAAGGTGGTTTCAGGTGGTCCATCAATTTATACCTTGTTCTTAATAAGCCGATTCTATTGATGGAAGTCCTAAAATTAGTAATTTACAGCATTGCGGGATGCTATTCTGCTCATCATTCCGAAGGTTCTCATCAGATCTTCACCAACAATTTATGGGACCAACTCGGGACTCTCACTTTCCAAATAAAAAAAGAATGATCGAAATCGGACTTTATATGCCGGAGTACGGTTTGAACATATTCACATACAAACAATATGCGGGTAGAATTGAGCAGATCCTCTTTTTTTTAAAGTCGGTTAAAAACAACCATTATAAAGAATTTCCGTATGTCCGAAGGATCCGGATATATGGAGAGACAAAGGTATACGGTATTTTAGGAATTTCCTGAAAAAAAACTGGATATCCGGTTTTTTTTATTTTCGACCGGATATCCGGTTAGTCATGTATTGATTCCACACAACATACTTCTTCAATACAACATTCAAACTAATTAAGTAAAAGCAGAAAAATCACTTTATCCGGATAACCGGACAAAATATCCGGATAAAAAATAGCCTATATGTTAATCGGGATCTAAAGCTATCTGCATACCAAATTTGGTTAAAATCGGATAAGCCGTTTCTGAGATTAGCGGGCACAAAGGCACACACAAACAGACAAACAGATAAACAGACAAACAGACAAACAGACAAACAGACAAACAGACAAACAGACAACCAGACAACCAGAAAAACAGAAAAATAGGTTCTACTGCGTTCATAGATACCCATACAATTTATATTTTTTTTATATCTTCCAAAAACAGACACCGCTGAGTTACGATTTTATTATATGTATAGATGTCAAATTTTACTGTCAAATAGATTCTTCCATTTTTCCGTTAGTCTGCGGCTCCGTTCTCGTAAACTATAGTGCGTTTCATCTTTAATTACCTATGCCGTCATGTTGGTAGCAAAACAAAAAAGTCTTGCCTTAATATCTTGAATGTGCCCTGAATACCTTGAATACAGGAAGATTCGTTCATTCATTCTTTATATACAAAATAAATTCAAGGTAGCACATTTTTTTTTTGTATTTTGCTCTTTTTTGTTTTGCTACCAACATGACAGCATAGGAATTTAAAGATGAAACGCACTCTACCATACGAATACAATGAGAGTATATTTGAGTTTTGTTTGTTATTGTGTTGTGTCTGCGTTGCGTCTGTCATCGGTCTGCCTGCACTGCCTCTGTCATCGAGCTGGTATGTAAGATACTGCGACTTTCAATATGATGATCGTGGTTTCGAAACCAAGTCGCGCAACAATCTCCTTTTTAGGGTTCCGTAGCCAAATGGCAAAAAACGGAACCCTTATAGATTCGTCATGTCTGTCTGTCTGTCTGTCCGTCCGTCCGTATGTCACAGCCACTTTTCTCCGAAACTATAAGAGCTATACTGTTGAAACTTGGTAAGTAGATGTATTCTGTGAACCGCATTAAGATTTTTACATAAAAATAGAAAAAAAAATACTTTTTGGGGTTCCCCATACTAAGAACTGAAACTCAAAAAATTTTTTTTCACCAAACCTATACATGTGGGGTATCTATGGATAGGTCTTCAAAAATGATATTGAGGTTTCTAAAATCATTTTTTTCTAAACTGAGTAGTTTGCGCGAGAGACACTTCCAAAGTGGTAAAATGTTGGTCCCCCCCCCTGTAACTTCTTAATTAATGGAATGATAAGACTAAAAAAAGTATATAATGTACATTACTTTGCAAACTTCCAACGAAAATTGGTTTGACCCAGATCCAGTAGGTAGTTTTTTTTTAAAACGTCATAAATCGTAAACCGCAATTTACCTTTCAAAACAAAATCTGTAGTATAGATAATGGTACGGAACCCTTCGTGCGCGAGTTCGACTCGCACTTGACCGGTTTTTTATTTAAAGAAAATTTAGGTGCGCTATTAACGTCGCTCTTACTGTAAAGGAAAACATCGTGAGAAAACCCACCGCTGAGTCACGCAAAAAGTCCCAGTTACAGGGCTAGTTGCGGAAAGACAAGACAAAAACTTTATAAACTTACCAATAGATAAGTTTTGGATGCCTGCTGTGAATTTGTTTGTGAAGTTAATAATATTTAAAGCGATATACAATTACAAGGTTAGCGGCTCCTTAATTGATTGAAATCTTTTGAATTTGTTAACAGTCAAGTTATCATCTCATCATAAATAGGTATGGTAACCTTCCGTGTTGATTCCGATTAAATAATACAGGCCTTCTGTACACTTCCCTAATATTTTATATAATACATAATATTATTAATTTATCTTATCATAAAATCGAATTTGACGCAATACTAATATCGCTGTTTCTTTTTCTCTGACAATTTTGTTACCAATAAGTACATAATATCTCAATGCCGATAAATTTTGTTGATCATAAAATTTAATGAGTATATTCAATTTAGTAATTAATTACCGAAACAGGCCCCGTAGGCAGAAAAATAATAATTGTTTTTAAGAGATAATTTAACGCTGAACATTTAATCATAATATTTTCGTTAATAAAAAAAAGTTTAAACACATATATTTTTCAAACAAAACATAAAAAACATACTGACGACATCACAATCAAATTGATAAAGGGACAGAACCCTTACATAGGCAAACTAGTAGGGAAAGAAATGACTAAGAGAAAATCAATTTCAGAAGTGTAACTAATCGAATTTCCTTATTTTCATGACCATGCTATTCAGATAAAGAAGATAGGTAAGTAAACTAACAAGATAAATGAAAGATTAAATAAATATAATATCGTAGAGGAAACTGTTTCCTCGCACGCCCAGTCAAGTTTTATTCGATCAGAAGAACAAAAGGTTATAAATATTTAGCATCATTCAGCACAAATAACAATAATGTGACTT
Organism: Idaea biselata; assembly: GCA_958496205.1. NCBI lineage: Eukaryota > Metazoa > Arthropoda > Insecta > Lepidoptera > Geometridae > Idaea > Idaea biselata. The sequence continues at coordinate 19,008,726 of OY292404.1, forward strand.
TGTGAAGACAAGCAAATATTGGCAATGTATGATGATTAGTGTTGCCGTTCGATAATTCACTATCGATAGCCTATCGAGCTGTCGATAGTTGTGGCAAATTAATAGTATCTATTAAGCCAATCGATAGTATCCATACAATCGATACTATCGAAGGTTTTACGTTATCGATAGGGCAAAACTATCGATAGTATCCATTGTTGTTACAATAGTCAAATCCGATACTATCGATAGAATTGCAGTTTTCGATATTATAGCTGATTTTTGACTTTAGCTATCGATAGTAAAATTATCGATAATTCCGCAACGCTAATAATGATGAGTCAGAAATGGTTTTGGTAAGTATACCTCTATTGTATAATAAATTCGAAGATGGCTCTTGTAGCTTTAGTAAAGGTAGGAGGCCAAGCAGCAGGGAAATCACCTCTTACGTAGCCTTGCAAAAGGTGGTGTAACAAATTTTATGATTTTATGTTATTTAGCTAAGTTAGCTTGACATAAATTCAATTTCTTGACCTTGGGGCACGACGGGGTATGTCCGATATTTTGCTAATATTTCGTTTTTTGCACATAGTGCCTCGATAGTAAGTGATATGACAAAAGTGTCTAAGAACAGTATGTAGAAGTCAAAAACTCTTACATACATGTCAATTCTGTAAGTCTTACAGGTAAAAAGTTACAATCAAAAAAAGAAAAAACAACATTAAGTATATAAAATCAGTATAGATTTCTACTACAATTATTTTTTAATCGTTTCCATAATAAGCAACAACAAATTATTTGTGGTGGCCGCCTACAAGATGGCGCTAGTAGTACGACACGGTGTCCTAAATGGCGCATTTAACATTTTTCTTCTTTTGATTGTAACTTTTTACCTGTAAGACTTACAGAATTGACAAGTATAGACAGAATGTAAGAGTTTTTGACTTCTACATACTGTTCTTAGACACTTTTGTCATACGACTTATTATTGAGACACTGTGTGCAAAAAGCATTTTAAACTCAAAATATCGGACATACCCCGTCGTGCCCCAAGGTCAAGAAATTGAATTTATATCAAGCTAACTTAGCTTAATAACATAAAATCATAAAATTTGTTACACCACCTTTTGTAATGTGATTTCCCTGCTGCTTGGCCTAAGGTGGGGTATAGGAAGTTTTTACGTAATACACGGTCGGTCAGTTAACTACAAAGGCGAGGCGTGACTCGTTAACGAGAGAATATAACTGGTTATAGACCACTCAAGAAGGTACCTTAGCAGGTACTTTCTTTTGTTATAACAGAGAACTGACTGTTTCATTAGCGAAATAAATTACTATAGCTTTGGTCTGAATGAATGAACCTTGGTGCTATTCTGAAAACAATACCCGTGAGATTAGATAGATAGTGTATGTAGTCTGTACTATAAGATAGATATCTTCGGGGTTCCATCATCATCAGGAAACGTATTGTCTTACAGAAATGAAAGGGGACGAAAGAATAATATATTAACCATATGAGTCGGATATGATATGATTTTGGTTGTCACATTGATGTGTGAGATGTATCAACACGAAACGAGTTTTTTTCTTATTGATATTCTGTTATATTTCAAAGTAGATGGTTATTTATGTATCAGAATTCTATGATACTGTTAAGTCAGCATGATAGAACATTTTGTTTTTGTCATCCTTATTCGGAAATAGGAACCCTTTGGGCCCGTTTCTACTCCTTGAAAAGTGGCACTTTCCGCCCACGGGTCAATTTTAATTGGTCTCTTAACTTTCTGAAGGACACATTGATGGGTAATAAAAAGCAAGTAGGCTTTGTTAATTCAAAATGGACACTAATTTAATTATCTTTTATCGCACTTATTCATTGAAGTGTCTGTATAAAACGACTTTACCATTGACTCTTCCCATATACCTACGGCACACGTGGAACGAGTTGCAGGTATCAAACAGTTTTACTTTCAAACTCGGCCCAGTGCCTTATAGTCAAAATGATATTTGGTAATGTCGACGCAAAATTTTTACTAACATTTTTATGAACAGCGGCTTATCTTTATCTACAGCGCGGTTTATGTATGCTAAATGTGGCATATTCCAGCCAGATGGATATTTAAAATGACTTACTTAAACTATATTATATTATTTCCTCGTAAGTTTGACCTCTTAGTGACACAATTTGTCCTATTTACCATTCGTTCTATCAATCATCATATACCTACGCACACACTCCATATTCGTGCATTGTCATTTTACAAGTTTTTACAAAAATGACGTATCACGCGGATAAGTAGGTATGTTAGTTGCAAAAAAAGTTCCTGTATACGAATAGGTACAGTAAAAAATATTCATTATAACTTTTGGCTTCTTGACCCAGCTGCGATGCAGAAGGCCCGTTGTAAAATAAATCTATACGAGTATTATAAAGAGGTAACGTTGGTAACATTTGTATGTATTTTCCGGGTGATCTCTGAACCTCTGAACCGATTCCAAAAATTATTTCACCAATAGAAAGCTACATTATCGAGGAGCAACATAGGCTACTTTTGATCCCGATATTCCCACGGGATCGGGACTTACGCGGGTAAACTGCGGGACTCTGCTATATTAAATAATGTAGTTAGGTACCTAGTCATTCGTTGTCTAGTTTGTTACTGGTGATGAGGTGCAATATTTATTTCAATACACCAAGCACGTGTGTACTACTGTGTAGGTACCTACTGTATCAAGTCACTTATACATGCGATAAAACAAAGACATTAATGTGACCTAACCTTGTTCTTTTTCCTGAAATTTATTGCGTAGTTACTAAGCCTTATGCATGAGTGAACAATGCTCGCTAATACTAAAAGCCTATAACTCGCAATTTACGTAATCCCAAATTTACAGTGATAAGTAGGTAAATTAGTAGGTACTTTACCAAACCGGAATCAGTCGTCCATGATTGCCGAAGGATACTAAGGAATTAAGGCTCGGGTGAAAAAACATGTGGAGATTTATTCTCTGTCCACCAGTGTCTCTTATCAGTGTCGTAGGATGATTTGATAAACAGTTTTTTTGCGAAAATCCTAGGAATGTCGCAAAAACGCCGATAATTACACATTAGCATATTTCTCTTCTGCTTAACTATGATTGGCTTGATTTTGGTGTACAGGCTAACTCTTATTGTTTTTGGTACATAATTTTACCTTGTAGGTATCACCAGCTTCTATTACGTTTTACCGAAAATCTTACTGGGTGGTTGAAAGAAAAAAAAACCTCGAGTAGGTTACACCAAGAGCTCGCTTCGCTCGCTTTTAATTTAACCTTCTCGCACTTATCATCCCGATGTCGTTTCTGTGACAGAATAGCTTGGTGGGCTCACAAACCCAAGGGTATGTCAAGTCACCAACCTAAAAATCCCTAGGATTTTCGCAAAAATTCCGTTTGTCAAATCATCTTACGACATCAGCAATTCAGCATGTCTCATACGCAGCACATCAACCTTTTTTTTACTTCGCTTCTAAATCGCTTTAGTGAAATTACCGTTATGTCAGTGTCCGCTAAACATCAGTCCGTCATTCATTTATTATGCTAAGTACTGAGCAAACACCGGTTTTTTGTTTTATTGAATCTTTATTATCGGTAGAAACAAATTCTTAGTTTAATTTTTTAGGTTTCGAGGTTAGGATGTAGTGTTTAAGTTCAGAGATTAATGACTGAAGAATGAATGAAGAACCTAGTGTAAAGCAAAGTCGCGTTTCTAATGTGATCGCTTGGGTCACTAGTATTTCATAATTTTGATAAAATGTATATAGCCTATTTTACCCTGGCCATTATTACGACTATTGACACCTTATTAATTAGGTGCTACGGTGGAATATACATACATACATAGACTGTCTAAAACATTACCTTTCCTTTTGGCTTCGTAGTAGTCTGGTAAAAATAGCTAGTACGAGCTAGGTCCCCCCTTGTTCTGTCACTGTCGGGTAAGGTACAATTGAATCCTTTGTGCGGAATGATTTTATCTCAAAACTATTGAATTTTGAAATGTTCACTCCATGTGGGACAAGTTAAAGGCATCCCGGCGATCAAGTAAAGTAAAGCGATTAAAGGCATCAAGTAAAGTCACCATAAAAGTATTTAGTAGGTAATACTTACAAGGCAAGCATGTGTAGGTAACATTTTAGAGGAAAGTCTACCTCTACCCACTCTTTCTCCATACAGACGTAGTCGACTGTTTCTTCCCTGGATAAAGACAAATATGTTTGTTTATGACATAAAACCCATATCTTCCTAGTTTTGTTTTTCTTTTTCTAAGAAATAAAATTATCTCAGAATAGAAATAAAATTAAGAAAAATTTAAATATTAAAAAAATCAAAACGTAGGGGCATGGTCATGGCTGATATAGGTTTTATTTATGTCATTAACATATTTTCTCTAATGTCTCTATCCAGGGAGGAAACAGTCGACTATGTTTGTAAAGTTTGAACAGAGAAAAAAGAAGGTATCCTTTCCCCGTAAGCACTGTACCGACAACCGACATAATAATTTGATTCGCTTTTCCTTCTTTTATACGAAATTAATAAAACCACTACAACAATACGTAAATAGACAACAATAAAACAATATAAGCAATTCACCACACAGATCTGCAGACCCCATTTGATTACTTTCTTACGACAACCGTTAACCGAATTCACCCCCGCTATTTCTGAGCGATCATATTACCCCAGTTACAGGTTACGACGACGATGACGAATGTTATGAGCAGACCAGAATTCTTCCGACATGTTCATTCATTGTTGACATACCGAAAATACACCGTACACCCGTGTAAATAAAGGTTATGAGGTGTACCTATTTCTCTGGAAATAGCTGAAGCCTGAACCACAAATAATAAGAGCGCTTGCTCGTAATTTAAAATTGTAATTACGCGGGGTCGACGTAATTTTGAAACCGCAGCGAAGCAGGCTGGTGGATTTGGAAAACATTGTGTCACCGATTTGCGTGAAGAAATTTATACGTTCTTTGTTTTTCGAAATGAACCAATGTGTAGACGTTACTTTTTTAAATTGAGTAACTTTGAATGAATATAAAGGCAGAAATACCTATTTTACAAGGAGAAATACATGATCAAAAATGCGCCACTGGGTTCCCTGTGGCGCAGTGGTAGCGCACTCGCCCGGCAAGCGAGGGGCACAGTCGTGCCCCTGTTCGAATCCTGTCGTGAGATGATTTTTGATGATTATTTCTCCTTGTAAAATATTTCTAGTAAAAATGCCTAGAGCAATAGCAGCACATAAGAAATATTGAATATAAAGCTTACTTAATTAAAAAAAAATAACGCACTAACGTAAATTACAGGCATTTATTTCATGTTTCAACAGATGTTTTAATTTATTAACGCCCGCGCCGCCGCTCCCATTTGTTCCTACCCATTTTTCACATGTCAACAGCAGCGAAGTATTCTCATGTTTCACGGAACTGAGTTTTTCGACAGAAAGAGATGTACCTCCCACATTACCTTAGACTAATGTGCGTATTACCACAACATAAACAGAGAGAGAGGCGGGCTTTATTACCAAACAAAGATTACACAAAAAAATCCCGGCCAAGTGGAAGACTCGCGGACGAAAAACTTTGACACAAAGAAAATCTGAAACTTATAAGAAACTCTTTGCTTAGTGAAGGCAGACTGGGATATTTGACAGATAGGGTAGCCATTTTGAATTCCATGACCTATTTGACTTCGACCAATCAGAAGCGACCTATCCCTAAGTCACGTTGTAACAAAATCCCCTTGTTGTTTTTGAAACGCGTTTATCGTATGGGAGCCCTTCTTAAATATTTGTTTTATTTTGTTTTTAAATGTTGTTGTTGTAGCGGCTAGGAGAACATAATGATTCAAGATTATGAAGTTGTACTAGCATTAACTTGCTTACTAGCAAATCAAGAAAAAATACACATTTTCGTCCAAATATTTACAGTTTTCGCATCTATTCTACATACAAAGCGATTAGAAATAGGACGCCGAGATGTATGATGTCATCGCACTCTAAATAAACTATTAGTTTTGAGTTCCTACTCGAAATGCGTAACCGATTGGGTTAGAAGCTTATTGTGACTGGCAAATTATGGTAGGCCGCTAAAAACAGGTTGCGAAACTAGGTTGAACAAGTTCTTTTATGTTCTTCAAGATTGTGAAACTAAAATGCAGATGTTTTAAACAGCAACTCTACGAAACAAAGCAACTGTGTTCTGTTGTGATGTCAACTGTAGGAATAAAAACAAAAACACACCTGCCCAACCCGTTCGGGCGATCCAAAGCACAGTCCTTGAACATGAACTCGCTCTAATCTTGGACGTCCCAAATATTTTACGCATCTTTTAATCAGGTAAAATGATTTCACGGTTTTATAAGCTTAAAACTCAAGTGCACTCGATTGAAACGCTTTTTAGCCAGATTGTAGGCAACATTTGTTTGCATCGTATCTAAATGAAAATCTAGGTTTTTGTAGTGAATTTGTTATGAATATGAAACTAAATATTTTATATGCTTTATACCTGTCATGAGTTAATCAGGAAAATATCAAACAAATAGCAAACCTTGATACTGCTATGACAATGTTTGCTTTTAGGTAGGTATAATTTTCTCTACATTCTTGTGATATTCGCTCACTTGAGTTCTGTTGATTAAATTTTCATATTTTAAAGTTAGAAGCTTAGTAGGTAAATAAATTTGATAGGAGGTAACGTACCTTTTATGGCAAATTATAAATAGGAATAGAAGACGTCGTCTGTCGCCGCCAACCAACCGCGGGACTTTACGTCGAGACGCGATAAAATGGGTATTCTGTTTAGACCGGGATTATGGTTTTTAACAGAGATAAAATATTAGAATAGGACATCGAAAGCCTACTTAAAACTCTTGAACCAAAGACTTTAACGCCAATGTCACACCTCCATCCACCGCGAGACTCTTGGTGTAAAACCACTTTCGCATGGGTACCTATACCCGTAGTACGATTGTTCAAATAACATACAAACATAGTACATACCTATATAGCGGTCAGAATCAAAACCCTCCATTTTGCCACAGTCGGCATAAAAGAAACCTGTTCCACTCCACCTAAGGTACACATGTGATTATGATTTTATCTGTTGCCCACGTGATTCCGCTGATCTACTCGGATGCCACTTGTAATAAACCTTCTGTTATTTAGTTGCGGTTTCGATATTGATTCTCCAATTGTGTTGTGTTTGTCGACATTGACAAGATATAAACAGACAGACAGATAGTGGAGTCTTAGTAAAAGGGTCCCCCTTTCCGTTCCCGGCCTCAATTAATAAAATTATAATTCATATTGAAAAATAAAGGTTTTTTTAATTATTTTAGTTTTCCCTTCGGGTACGAAACTCTATAAAGCGAAACGTGTCCCCACGTTTCTTATTGATTTATTATAATGGACTTCAATAATAAATGTCTTCAATATTATATATAGGGCCCAATTTAAGGGCCCTATACCTGCTAAACTCAAAATCCATGTCGGGCGCATCGAAAATTGTTGATTATTTCATGACGGAATGTCGTAGAACTTTTTTTTGTGTATGGATTGTAGGCGTCATTGTTTCCGATATTTTAGTGCAGTTTCCATACAAATATGTCGAAACGTATTGAAGCCTATCGACATTTTAGCCAAATCAGACATTTTTTGTCTAAAATTTGGATAGGCTTTGCACCAATAGGAGGTTCTTGTCTTAAAACTACACCAAAATGTAGGAAACAATGTCACCTACAATCTGTGCACAAAAAAAAGTTCTACGACATTCGTCATGAAATAATCAACAATTTTCGATGAGCCCGACAGGGATTTTCAGTTTCAAGGTCGTTGGCGTATATACTCCTCTTAATAAAGCGGTTCAAAGGATTCATGAAAGGATGTCTGTGATGTCTGTTGTTTACACCATGCATATCTCTTGCCTCCAGACCGCGGATATGGTTCTTGACGTCAAATCCAGACACAAAAACAGTACGTACATGGAAATTACGGTTTTAATTTTGTTAATATGTCCGGCGCACCCTGGACACAACTCTCGCAGAATTCGATATTATTGTGCGCCTCCCTAGGTAAAATGTGGTATATTCAACATAGCCTATGTTACTCAGGGTGAATGTAGCTTTCTAATGGTAAAAGAATTTTTGAAATCGGTAGTAGTTTCGGAGATTATCCCCAATATACATACACATCCGATATTTTTTTTTCCGATATTTTAGTGCAGTTTAAATACAAATATGTCGAAACGTATTGAAGCCTATCGACATTTTAGCCAAATCAGACATTTTTTGTCTAAAATTTGGATAGGCTTTGCACCAATAGGAGGTTCTTGTCTTAAAACTACACCAAAATGTAGAAAACAATGTCACCTACAATCCATACACAAAAAAAAGTTCTACAATATTCCGTCATGAAATAATCAACAATTTTCGATGAGCCCGACAGGGATTTTCAGTTTCAAGGTCGTTGGCGTTGTTATTCCTCTTAAAGTCTTATTTCTATTTGTGTTTTGATTTGTATGTAAATTGTTTGACTTATTTTAGTGAATTAACTTCCCATATGTCTTCCACCCCTATCTCAATCGGCAACGGGATTGCTCTAATTGACGTAGTCATATGTTAATATTGTTAATAAAGTAACGTGCCGTAGCGGAATTTGTTAAGGTAGCGGTTTCGCACCAATAATAGTTTCGCAGCTAATGTATCCATGCCTAGATGCCTAGTAGGTAGGTAGGTATACCAATCTAATACATAATATGAATGGTAGGTAAATGTGATAAGAGTGATTGATCAGCAATATGAAATTTAATGTATCGATATTAGATTTAGGTAAGTACCTATGTAAGTTAAGTGTGTCACGTCATTATTACAATAAAGTTGCACAAGAATTCGTAGAAATTATAGTTTATCTCGGTTACATTATTTGTTGTAAGATTGATTTAGGTAAGTAAGTATTTTAAAAGTTAAATGTAAATGGCTGTACTTATTTACGTTGTAAACGTAAATGGGTGGGTAGGTAAGTATTTATTATTCCTATTAATTTGTAGTCGTGTAAAGTATAAAGACAGACGAATGCATCTGGCATGACCTCCAACTCACACCGTGTCCTAAATCTATGTAGGTACTCTAGGTACCTACTACCAACTTGTTTTTTTTTACATATTAAATAAAACCTAATGAATTTACATTTTAGCATTAGTATACCTACCTAGTTTACCTACTTACACGCCTAAAAGAATAAACAACGAGTTACAGAGTTAATTAATGTAAATTAGCATGAACGCAATTCAATTTCCTGTGAGAATGAAAATCATGCCAATTTTGGTGCAATGCCACGAAAATAGAACTCAGTTGACATAAGAATTTCCAACTATTTTCTACTATACCTTACTATCATATTATGTTATGGAGGTAAGTACATATAGGAAATAATAGTACCTACGTACCTATGTATATGTAGAACAGAAAAATAAACAACAAAAAGAAAATAATTTCTTTATGGGACGAGTCACAGGTTAGCTAACCACCTAGCCATACGTGTGGATTGTTGCCTGGGGCCTATTTTAATACCTATGGGACAAGTTGCAGGTGCAGTCAAAAACTGAAATAAATAGGCTTCCTACCATACAACAACCAACAACCTTAGAAGACCCTCGCTTGACTTGCTTTTTAACTCACGAGTGAGCAGACTAGATCATCTAGATGAGCGAGCAAGCTACAACTTAGACCACATGATAAGAAGCAAGATATTTAAATTCAAACAGGAAGTCGATATCAATGTGTAAATTATATTGTAAATACGGATTACTTTGCTATCAACTTATATCTCCCTACCCAAAAACGATAATGATTTATTGCCGAGTCGCACTCACAAAGTCTACTTTGTCTGATTGCATTCGAACTGTACGCTAAGGCTTAAATTTAACAACTCACCTAAGCCGGCCTAGCTGTAGTTACACACAGCAACAAGTTCACGGACACTCGCAAATATGAAGAACTAAACCAATCACCAATGAAAACAATACAACTTCGTAAACAACACTCACAACGAACTGAACTTAGCAACGTGGAACAGGGCCAATTGCAGTTTAGGTAGGTACCTACTGCAAGTGATGTAGGTAGGTATAAATTCACTTCCAAGTGAAAGTTTTAGTGATAACAACCCGTTGGGTTAAACACAAGTTATGTTTGGGTTCTGATAACACGGCGTACGTCAGTACGGGACGGTCTCCGCGCAATTACTGCCTGAAGTGAATTGTGATCCGCGAAACGATTTGGAGAGAATGGGATGACGTCGTCGCGTCGGTCGTGTCGCTGGCGCTCGACGCGAGTAGTCGCCCGCCTCCTGTTTCTCTCACTGGTATTGTAAGTTGGTACGTAAAGTAGGTTTTACGTGTCTTTTTAACTACTACCGTGGTATAACTATAATGCCGTTATCTACATGTGGTTGATTTTGAACTTTGATTCTACGTGTATACAGGGTGTTAAGCCGAAAGGGGGTTGTTCTAGAGGTCTGGCCGAACAACTTTTATTTTACGACTTTCGGAAATTCGAACTTTTTTTTCGAACATTTTAAAGTTGTATCACTAAATAAATCAGCTGTTTTTGTAAATAAATGGCAATTAATGTTTGGATTGTAGTGGTCCAAACTAAATAAAAGGGCACCTTAAGGCCAATGACCTCAACAAACTCTAAAAAAACAGCTGATTTTCATGCAAACTTTAAACTCAAAATTTTCGAAATTACTTCGAATTTCCAAAACTTGTAGAACAAAAGTTGTTCGCCTAAACCTCTAGAACAACCCCCTTTCGGCTTAATACCCCCTCCTCGAAGCACCGTGTATACACGTAGAATCAAAGTTAAAAATCAACCACATGTAGATAACGGCATAGTTATACCACGGTAGACTATTCGTCGGTACGGTAACGTAAAAAGATAAAGCCTTACCAAGATAAGGTCTACTTATCTATTTACAAAATAGTCTGGAAAAACTATTTTTTTCCAATGGGATTTAGATACCTAGGTACCTCCCTGACTCCCTACCCATTACAACTTTTTCAAAATATCGAGGCAGGCAATTGGTTCAACAAAACGTAATCAGTGTCTTCTTAAGAGGATAGTCTCCATTCTCTTTCTCCATACAAACGTAGTTTAAATTTTCCTTCCTGGATAAAGACATTAGAGCAAATATGTTTGTGCCATAAAACTTATATCTGTCATGCATGACTATGCATCTACCTTTTTATTTTTTTCATTTTATTATTTTTTTATTATTATTTTAATTAGAAAAAAAAAAGCTAGATGCATTGTCATGCATGACAGATATAGGTTTTATGGCATAAACATATTTGCTCTAATGTCTTTATTCAGGGAGGAAAATTTAAACTACGTTAGTATGGAGAAAGAGAATGGAGACTATCCTCTTAATTCAGTTTAATATTATTTGTAGGTTTGTGGGCTTTACTAGGTGTAGGTTAGTAAGTTATAGGTAACCTATTTCAGAGAAAAACAAAATATACCTAAACTTAATATTTTTAAGTTAATTAATTGTTGATCTAAAAAATAATCACGAATAGGTAATTAGTAGGTAGGTAGGTAGGTATAATGTATAATCTAAAAACGGAATTAATGAAAAATTATGATAGGTAGGTATGATTAAATAGATTTCAATCTGCTTCCTATTTTGACGACCTTTGTGGCGCGTCGGGTGAATACCCGACTGCAGAAGGTTGCGGGTTAAATTCCCGCCGGGAACAAGTAGGTATTTGGTATCTCGCTACATATTATACCTTTGTAATTACGCTATGTACTCATATAAATAAAAGAAAAATATAGGTAAGTACTATATTCGTTGTTTAGTCACTGTAAGACAAGTGGGTTAGTATAAAAAGAAAAAGAATTAAATAATTAATTATTAATAATGTTATAATTAATGTTTAAAGACATTAGAGCAAATATGTTTATGCCATAGAACCTATATCTGTCATGAAGTCATGACAATGCATCTACCTTTTTATTTTTTTTTATTTTCTAATTAGGTTGTGTATAGCACTGTGTGAAGTTCATTACAATTAAGAATCTGTCTCTACTGACTTATCTATTTGATAATAAAATAATCTTTTTTAACAGGTTCTAAATTCCACCATATATATTTTTCATATGAGAATAGGTAAGAATAAATATATTAGATAGATAGATACTTCAAAACATAACCCATTTTCTGTTCCAAGAAAAAAAATGAATCTAAATAATATCAATAATATGCAACTTTCTAGGCAGTTTATGGGAACGTTTCTCTACATCTTCAGCCAATTATTATCAATATTTTTACTTCAACCTTACTTTGTTGTACCTGTGAACTGCTGGCTGACACCCCTACACCCAGGGACTGCCTCAAGTTGTCTTGCTGGACTAAAGTTTCTCAATTCAATGGGGTCAATTCGAGCAAACCACCGACTAAAACTTAACCTAACCAAAAACAGACTTATTTTAGTTAAGTTAAGTTTGTATGCTATTCGGTTTTGTCCACAAACTAAACTTAGAATTTGAAAATGACAGGACTAAACACGGATAAAAAAGTGAGAACGAATGGTTTATGCTGTGAGGTTGGTAGTACTTTATTCGTCTAGATTTCTCTATGATTATTTGTTTACTTTTTGTAGTTTGTAATTCATCTGAATCAGTTTTCTTGTGGTTTTGTGTCGGAAAATGTATATAAGACCTAACGAACGCAGCAAAAGGAACTGCTTGTGGAGTGGAGAGGCTTCATGCTCAGTTGGCAAAAGGTAGGTCTTATTTCTGACGCAATTTACCTATGCTAATTGCTATTTCGATAGCGTAAGAGGAATTAGATTTATTTATATAACAATACTAGTGCCTGCGGCTTTACCCGCCCAGGTCCCGATTGCGCGAGAATATCAGGATCATTACTAGCCTTTAATCTTCCTCGATATGTGGACTATCAAACACAAAAATATATTTTCGGACCAGTAAGTTCCTGAGATTAGCGCGTTCAACCAAACTAAAAAATAAGCTTTCTATTCATTAGTACTATAAATAAGTTAAATGGATTAAGTCTAGTAAATTTAAGCCTTACCGACGCAAATAGGTCCACACAGAGGGTCTGAATATAGTAGGTATTGCATAAAATGCAATTTTAAACCATGAGAACCATTTTAGTTTCTATAGTCTGCCATTCTCGCCTGAGATACAGGATTTTCCTAGTTCAGGCATTTGTGTAATTTAGATTTAAATCAAAATTTGACTTAAGTTAATTTGTACACATTAATTTGGAAATAAATTTATTATTATTCACTCATTTATTTTATTTCTTAAATTTAAGTTTTTATAAAAATAAACTACATACAAAATATATACATTACTACAAAACCTATAAACAAAATTCCATCTAAGTAACAAACTTATATAAAATTCTATCTACAAGTCCTATAAACAATGTATAAATTTTGTACAAAAACAGTAAATTACTATAAAAACCTAAACCTAGAAGCCCGTCGGCAGCGGGGCAGGGCCCAGGCTACCGATGGTTAGGGACGCAGAGACAGGAACCTTCTGACGATACGTGCCGTATCAAGGACGACTGCCTTCTGAATCTGACCCTTGACCCAACCGTCTAGCGAAAGCCTCTTAAGATGTTGGTCGAGGCTCTTCGCTATTAATCCATTTGCCGACACGACTATCGGAACAATACTTGTCGAATCAACGTGCCACATGGCGGTAATCTCGTGGGCCAAGTCCAAGTACTTAGTTTCCTTGTCCTTTTCAGCCTTTACGAGATTAACGTCATGCGGAACGGTGATATCGACGAGTATTGCCCGTCGTTCCGACCGGTCTACTATCACGATGTCAGGTCTATTGGCGATAATAGTCCTGTCCGTGATAATAGACCGGTCCCAATAGAGCGTGGCACGACCGTTTTCGAGAACTGGAACGGGTGCATATTGGTAGTATGGCACCTCTTGGTCCACAAGTCCATATTTAAGAGCAAGTTGCTGGTGGATGATCCTGGCCACCAAGTTATGTCTGTGCAAGTACTCACCATTGGCAAGATGAGAACAACCGGAAATAATATGCCTGAGTGACTCTCCGGGATGGTGGCATGCCCGACAAATATCGACCGTACCATCCTTCAGGATATATTTCCTATAATTGTTCGTCATCATTACCTCGTCGGCAATTGCACAAACAAAACCTTCGGTTTCCCCAAAGAGATCACCGAAACGTAGCCAGTTCACCGACGCAAGGAGGTCTACATCGGGGTCCGTAAGGACCCGATAAAACCTCCCATGCAGCTCCTTGCTCTTCCATATGTCCTTGCGGTCCTCGACGCTGAGTATCGAGGGTTTGCGCCAGCATACCCTTAGCATTTAAAAAGCCTCGACCACCACACTTCCGGGGAATGTACAATCTCATCACCGAAGAGCGGGGATGAAGCATGCGATGGGCTGTTAGCTGTGAACGTACCTTCCGATCCAGGGCGTCAAGTTCAGTCTGAGTCCACCTGAGTACACCGAAAGAATAGATGAGCAGAGGCATAACCCAGCCATTGAAAGCTCGCACCTTGTTTCCACCCGACAAAAGACTGTTGAGAACTTTTGTTAGGCGGCCAAAGAAACGCTCTTTCACTGACTGTTATTATTATTATTATTATTTTCAACATTTTTGTTTCTCCTCATTTATGAGGGTGAAAAGGTACGGGCCGAAGCCAAGTACATTATAATGTTTGTAAGATCAGGTAATATCGGAGTTGAGGAATTTACGAGTGAGACGGCATGTATTGAGGATTACGGCTTTTTGTAATTGCAAGTATGTAGATGGATTAATGTTAAGTAGGTTTAAGTTTGTATGGAGGGTTTTTGGTATGACACCTGTACTAGACAACACTATTGGGACTGTTCGGACATGACTAACTTGCCATTGCGTTTTGATCTCTATGGAAAGTTCTGTATATTTTGCTATTTTCTCGGTGTGAGTCGTTAATAAATTATGTGTATTACATACTGCAATGTCAATGAGGTATACTGTTTTGTTCTGTTTGTCTAAAAGCGTTATATCCGGTCTATTGTTGTAAATTGTTTTATCTGTTATTATAGTTCTATCCCAGTATAGTTTATAGTTGGAGTTTTCAAGGACAGGGTCAGGTTTGTATTTGTAGTATGGGACTTTATCTGTAATCAATTTCTTTTGGTGTGCTAGGTATTGGTGTATGATAGCAGAAACTTGATCATGGCGGTGCTTGTAGTCCGTCTGCGCTATTGACCTACAAGCACCAGTTATGTGCTGTATCGTCTCGGAGGCGCTATGGCACCGTCTACAAGAGTCCTGGTAATTCGGTCTTCGGATAATAAACTTGTTGTAGTTCCTTGTATCGATAACCTGGTCCTGTATCGCGACCATGAATGCCTCCGTTTCGGGAAACAGTTCACCCCGTTGCAGCCAGGCGTTCGACGCTTTGATGTCGACATGAGGTTGCTGCAAATCGAGGCGGTGTCTCCCGTGCAAGGATTTTTGTTCCCAAGCTGCTATCTTCTCTGCATTCGATGTTATAATTTCGTTAGGTTGCTTAGTAGTTAATGAAAGATTTAATGAGGTGTAACGTTTATCTGTATGTGAAATAAGGTTATGCAAAGCTGAATTACTAGATTTATTGAAGAAAAATTGTCTTAAGTTCGTTATTTGTCTATTGTGTAAGTTTTCTACGTCTATAATCCCCAGTCCTCCTTCTTCTCTTGGTAAGGTCATTCTCTGCACACAGGATCTTGGGTGGTGTTTTCGATGTTTTGTCAGAGTTGTGTTAATTATCTGCTGCATTTTTCGCAAGTCAGTTTTTGACCATTTTATTATACCAAAAGAATAGGTCAGAATAGGGATGGCAAAAGTATTGATTGCTTTAGTTAAGTTACGGGATGTAAGTTGGGACTTCATGATCGCGTTGAGTCTGTGTTTAAATTTTGTGATTAGCTGTGTCTTTGTGTGTTTTTCGTTAATCTGATGAGTCTGTTGAAATCCTAAATACTTGTAGGTACTACCTGAGTCTAATGCTTCTACTGTCTCTCCTGATGTTAAAATATAATCGTCGTAACCTATGTATCTACCTTGTGTTAGGGTGTATGTTTTGCATTTGTCTATTCCAAAGGCCATATTAATGTCATTTGAAAATGTTTGGGTTATATCAGCTAGTTTATGGAGAGATGGAGTATCTTTACTGTATAATTTAATGTCGTCCATATACATAAGGTGAGTGAGTTTTTTGTGTTCAGTATCATCTGAATTTATAGTAAGGCCTTCGTCAGTTCTATTAAGTAAATTTGAAAGGGGATTTAATGCAAGACAGAACCATAGTGGACTTAAGGCATCACCCTGAAAAATACCTCGTCTTATGTTTACGGTATCAGTCTCTATCGTTTTACCTAATTTTAGTTTAGTTTCCCAATGTTGCATTGCTTCTTTAAGAAAGTTTATAATAATTGGATGAATATTGTAGTGTTCTAAGATATAGATAAGCCAACTGTGCGGAACAGAATCGAAAGCTTTTTGATAATCTACATACATAGTACAGACATCTTTTTTAAATTTAGTGTTGTTTTTCATGGTTATTGAATCTATGATGAGTTGCTCCTTACAGCCTTGACTAAATTTGCGACAACCTTTTTGTTCTTCCGCTAAAATGTTATTTTCTGTGATATGCTTATAAATGACTTGGGATATGCAAGAAGTTAAGATTTTGTAAATATTTTGTAGGCATGTTATGGGTCTATAGTTTGCTGGGTTGGTAGCGTCGGATGTTTTAGGGATCATGTACGTTATACCCTGTGTAATAAAATTAGGCATTAAATGGGGAGATCTAATAAAGTCGTTGATGTGATGAAACAGTGCTGGATGTAATGAAGTTAACTTTTTGTAATAGTAATTATGAATGTGATCTGTACCTGGTGATTTCCAGTTATGAGTATTCTTAATGACATTTATAAAAATATCTAACGGGATGTGTTCAAATTCCATTACCAAGGTATTATCTATTGCTTGTTTGTCAGTTTGAATCCATTTGGCGTTATCATTATGATGGACTGGATTTGACCAAATATTTGACCAGAAATTATGAAGTTGTTCTTGTGTTGGAGTGGATTCATTATTTGTATGCGAGTTATTTTGTAGGTTTGTTGTGTTTGATGTAAGATTACGATAAAATTGTTTTTCATTACATATGAATTGTGCGTTTTGTTGCTTTCGTTGTGTACAATTGAGATACCTTCGGCGTCGGCTACATTGAGCGTTAAGTTTCTGTTTTAAAGTGTCTAAATATTGTGCGTCTGTTATATTGGGCTCTTCATAACTTGAATGTGTTCTATATTTATTTCTAATTCGTTCTATGTGCGTTATTAATCCTAGACTTCTATTGCCTTGCATGTAATGGGACATTCTGCCTATTTCTTTGCGTAGTTTTTCTATTTTCCTATCTAGTCTCCTCTGCCAGTTAGGTCTTTTGTCAGTATTGTTAATATTCGGTTGCGTTGATACTAAACTATTCTCTTTTATTTTCGACCCATTGCAAGTAGCTGCTGTATAGGCTGCACAATATATAAGGGTATGTGTTGTGTTAAAATCATTGTCATCTAAAATGTATTTTGGTATTACTGTTGAGTTTAAATAGGAAATTATATAAGCAAATTTTTTTGATGTCTTTTGTTTTGGTATAAATGGTCTATCAGTTGGGTTACTATTTGTGTATTTGTTATAGGTTTCATTAAAGGTTTCTGTGATTTTAAGGTCAAGGTCAGTATCTATGAATTGATTGGTAAGATTGTTAGACTGCACTATAGGGGTTTGTTGATCTTCTGTTGTTTCTGTTTCAGATCGATTTAGTGCCAAGTCAGGAAGTGTAGCGGTTGAAGTATTGTTTAGTGTGCAAGTAGGTAAATTTAAAAAATCTCTTACTTGTTGTTTTATTTCTTCTAGTCTATTGTCGTTAATCAGTTTATTATTAATTATAACTCTACGCTGGTCAGAGATGCGCTGTTCGGATACATGCGATATTTGTGGGAATAGCTCTATAATAACAGTATGTAGTGGTTTACGGTAGGCAGTTCTATTAGTTTCTACGTGTGTGATTTTATAATATTCTCTTATTATGGCTTCGTTTATTTCATCTGGCCAGCTCATTCGCGTACGTGTATTAGGCTGTGTATTTAAGCTGATCTGTTCTATCTGGGATGGTGACTGAAGAACTTGTGAAACATCATCTTTAATCGATTGTCGTTTTTGAGATGAGATTAGGTTATTCTTAAGAATAGCCCGTCGTTGATCCCCAATACGCTGCCTTGAAACAACCATATCCGGAAATTTATTTATGAATTTTGCGTGGAGCTGATCTAGGTATCCACGACTCTTTGTCTCTAAGTTTGATAAAATGAGATATGTGCGCCAAATGAATTCATTCATTTCATCTGTCCATTTTAATCTAATGCGCGCTTGGCCAGTGGCGGGTTCAGGGTGGTTGGCATTTGCCGCCTGTACAACGTCCACGGCTGTAGAACTGAATGAATTACGTGAGGAAGGAGAATGATGGTCAAGGTTAAAGTTCAGATACGAAGGAGGAGAAGAAGGAATTGAAGAAAATAATGAATTAGGAGATGATGGTGATGATTTTGGTCGGCTGTCACTTTGTTCGGGTGACCCGGTAGGAGCCCGCCGTCTCAGCTCTCTACCACCAACGGCTCGTCCGCTGCAACACCCAGCGTTGGCTCCAGGTGTGCCCTGGCGATAGCCCCCAGGTAGCGGCGTTAAACGTTTACTCTTTTTCTGTCGTGTCTCCATTTTGTTGGGTTACCAGTGCCACGTTAGCCATCCAGTAGATGAAAGTTATGTTGCCCGCCCCCCACGATGATCAGGTGTTCGATCAGGGCGTGTGGTTGGATTTTAGGGGGCTTATTATTATTATTATTATGAGGTTCTGTGAAAAAACATTTTTGCTAAGATATTACTTTCAACTTTCAAGTCATAGTTTATGGAATCAACTAGCTGCGTCCCGCGGTTTCACCCGCGTAAGTCCCGATCCCGTGGGACTATCGGGATCAAATGTAGCCTATAGCCTTCCTCAATAAATGGACTATCCAACACTGAAAGAATTTTTCAAATCGGACCAGCAACCGCTGGTTTAACAGATTTAACAGATCTGGACAATAAAATATTGGAAATTGTAGGACCTGCCTCTGTGTATGGTTTTGCGACTGTAGAGCAGGTAAGTTTTCCTAAACCAAGTGATACATATAATTAAATATTTTTGCTTAAATTATTTATTGTTAATTTCAGACCCCAAATGGAACATACTGCTGCTGCTGTTGCTGAAGTTCCTCCTGCTGTGCCTGCTCAGCTAGAAGATCCTCAATGAGTTCATCAACCACCGCCACAACAACCTGAGCTGCCCAACCACCCCCGTATATGCCGGCCTGAGCGGGTGCGAGCCCCAAGACCACCAAGACCGCCTGTTGCCGATAGCCTGACAGCAGCATTAAATGAAAATATTAGGCTGCTGAGCTGAGCAGATATTGCACTGCCATTAAGAGAAAATGCCTGTGCTAAGGTGCGGGCAGCTCAAGTTTTAGCTGAAGCGTTGAGGGGAGACACAGTTGAGGAAATTTTTGTTGAAGAGGCACAGTAAACTCCTAACTGGTTTAACTGTATAGACAATTCTAGCCAAATCTGAATCAAATTCTATTTTAACTACCTACCTAGTATATATTTTGAATAAAACTTGTAAATGATATAAAATGACTTTTATTGAAAATAATTGTTGCCTCCTAGTATGTGCAAATAGGCATATTGCCACAGGTATTTTATTATTATTTACTTATCAGGCAGGCAGTTGATACAATTGATAGATGCCTGTATCCAGCTATTCTTAGTCTGTTTCTGTATTGGCTAAGTATTTGTCAAGTTTGTTCTTGAACTGGCTGATACTGTGCCGAGATGATGTCCTTTGGTAGCTTGTTCCACGCTCTGACCACTCTGTTGCTGAAGAAATGTTCGTGAGGGTTGTTGTGCGAGAAGGCACGGTGCGTAATTTGAGGTGGTGACCTCTGAGACGATCATTGGTGTCACGACTGAGTAGTTTGTGAAAGTCCAGCAGGTCATAGTCATTTGGTAGGTATACAAAACAGTTTTTTAGATTTGTTATCCGGCAATACGAATGGATTGGAACAGTCTCTTAATCGTTTTAATCTAAGCCCTTCGTCATTGCTTCTGCAATAAAATTAAACAAAAACATTTAACATAACACGCTTTTCTGAGGGTTTTCACTAAATCAGTCCACAAAATTACAAATTCGTCAATCGTTAACGTTATTTATTCGATAAATGTTGTTATTTACTTCCACGACCAATTTTAGTCCACACAAAATTTGTCGCGAATTCATTTTAGTTTGACGTTTACTACTTTGGTTGTTTTGTGGTCGTTCCGAATAGCTAAAAACGTTTTCTAACCTAATTTAGTTCGACTTAACTTATTTTGGTTTAGTCCTGTCATAATAAGTTAAGTCGGCGTTTTCTGAATAGCAATCTGTAATTTGACACGTCTTAACTAATTTTAAGTTAAGTTAAGTCGGAATTTGGCTTGCTCGAATTGACACCAATATGTAACCTTAAGGGGACAGTCTACCTACTCTTTTCTCCTTACAAACTTTACATACACAGTCGACTGTTTCCTTCCTCCCTGGGTAAATCATAAGTCAGATACCAGCCATGACCATGCCCCTACATAATGTTTTTTTTTTCATTTTCTACATTTTCATAATTTAATTTCTATTCTAATTAGAAAATGAAAAAAAACCGAAATCGAGGGACATTGTCATGGGAGATATAGGTGTTTTGACATAGACATTTTTGCTGTAAGCCAGGGAGGTAACAGTCGACTAGGTTTGTATGGAGGAGTTGGTAGACTGTCCTATTAATGCATTTGTTATGATCTACTTTTCTGCATATGTAGCACACAAAAACGTCGCTTCCGAATGTGCGCCTCTCACTGAAGCCCTTCTGCGCATGATGATTTACCAACACCGACCCACTGGTGCCTCTAACGAATGTTTACATGGCTTTATGGATATATTTTTTAGTAACACAAAGAACTCATTTTTTCCATTTTTCCTGGGTCTTATTTGTGTATTGATGTTGTTATTTGTCATAGCTTGACGTTTCATCAGTCTTCGTCGAGAGGAGACCCAAGACCAAGAATGGATAATGTCCGAAGATTAGGGAAACTTACATGCACCAGAGCAGATTTGTTTTATTAGCTTGAAATGTCCCACGGCTGGACAATAGCGGCACGGATACCTAATACCGGCTGGGTAATACTGATTTATAAAAACTATTTACGTTACCTTATCGAAGACGCGCGAGTCGCGCGACGGTGCCGATAGTAGAATTACAATCCTTGGATAAAGGCTCTCGCCGAGTTCGCCAGACCCGCTGCCCCATTCTGTTCTCAAAGTTGCCTCAAATTTGAACTTAACCACCTCGTGACAAGCCAACCAGCAAAACAATGCCGAAGCCCGAAGCAAGGCAACACAATCGCTCACTTTAAAAGCCTTTACGGAAACCAACACATCCCCATTGAATTCAATCCCAATCACACCCTTTACATTTAATAATAATGTCGAGATACAGTTCTCAACTGCAACCAGCACTTTGCTAAAATTTTACTTCAGGAAAAACTTTTTCACCAAAACAAGGACGCGCGCGCGTTTTTGTTTATGTCTTTAGCCAACATTCTAAAAAATACGAATCTTGCCATAAACAAGTCAGTGCTACCAATATTCAGAGCAACTCAACACTGCTCCACACATGGCGCCAACATGATAGTCCGTCCGTCCAATATGTTAGCCCAATGTGATCGTTTTGAACCGCAGCTGGTCGGACGGCCATGGATTGGATATGCGGATGCGTTGTCGATTTTCCACGGTCACACACTTACAAATTTGTGATTGTTACACCAAAAAGTAGTGATTGTAAATGCTGTAGCTGTACGCTTTGTCCAAAGAGTAGTATAATAACCACACACAGTACACTTATCATAATTCCTTCTATGTACTGGAGTACTGGGATATAACTTTGTTTCTGTGGTCCTAATTTTTTGGTTCATCTAAAACACAATAATTATAAAATTATTATCCTCATTGCATACGTAATAATCCATGCGTGGCCCACGTGTAGTAGTTTTTTATCCAGGTTGCAAATATTTGCACGCAAGATACTAAAGAAATATGTGTGTGACCATTGTTTGCAAACTAGTGAAGCGCTGGCATATATTAGCTATATTTTTTTTTTCTTCATTGTGGCGTCGATCCACGAAGTGTTGTAACTTCGCACATCTGCCAGCGTCGAGTTTATTATCGTATCCTTCTTCTTCTTTTAGCTTTGGCGTCGTTCATCTTGTACATCTTGCCATTATCAAGTATTGGCCCGATCGGCCTCAAAGTTTCAAGTCGGGAGCTATGGCAAAGCGGTGGCAACTTTACCATAACCTTCACGGAGCTTTGACAGGAGAGACGAAGAAAGTCCATGTTTTCACTACACTTGTGCACATTCATGGAACTAAATTGAATAAGATCCCACCCAAAATTACACAATTTAATCCGGTTTACAACATAGTTTCACGTAAACAAGCGCGTGACATGTTGTCTCCACGTTCCCGCCAAAACTCCCTAGCTATATTTGGCTAATTTTACAACAACTTTTAACGTGATTTGGAAGCAACGGAAAAGTCCATGTCCAATTCAGTAAAACATTTCCTCAACGAGTAAAACTTTTAACGGGAACTCTTTCAGGAAATGTTTTACTGCTGTTTTTCCTAGTTTTTTTTAACTTAGAACTAGGAAAAATAGTAAGTAAGACGGAGTTTGGCATAAGTCGGAATTTGGCTTGCTCGAATTGACACCATTGGGTCTATGTTGAAGTCCGACTAAACCATAATTCAAGGAAAAAAAATGACGTTTGGTTTGCTTGCTATTTCAAAATTCCAATTTCCAACGATTATTTCTTGAGTTTCTGTCAAAGAGTAGTATAATAGTACGGAAATGTATTTTGGTGGTTTCATTCAGTTTTGAAAGACTTTTTGTTTTGAAATAAAGTTTGCGGGGCAATTCTGGTTAATATGATTAAAACTAAACCTTGGACTGGAGGAACCGATGAAGAGTACGAGACTCAGCACTTCGGTTTCGGAGCTCAGCGTCTAAAAATCGCTGTACGACAAATGGTAGAACAAAAAATTACAAACGGAGTAAAAGACATGGAGTCTTATTTACAAGAATCACTGGATTTGAATGATACGGACAATACTACGTTAACGAGGTCTTGTGATAAATTGATTCGCTTGTATTGTGAAAGAGCTCAACCGTCATTGGATAATATTGATACGGAGATCGAAAGAGTGCTCAAGGTGCCCCAAAACGTTTTACTGCCCGGTGATGAATGTCAGTCGGAGCAAATATCCGATGAAGAACACGAGAAACTAAAGGCTGAAGTAGCCGCACTAAGGATACGTGTTGAAAGAGGTGCCTTAATGGAAGCTTTGCTATTAGCGGAGGAAGAGGAACTTTGTACTGTTGAAAATGTGTGTGATATCGCCAAAAAGGATATGGAAACGTTTGATTTACTGAGTAAAAACAGTGATAATAACTGTAAGTCTGCCATTAATGAGACTATGTTTCTTTGTGCTAGCGCAAACTTTAGTATGAAAGAGGACCTTGTTATTTTTAAGTAGTTAAGATTATTCTAAGGTTGAATATTTACTACCATGTTTACTCATGTACATATATAGGTAATATTAAACGGCATTCTAAAATAATATTCTTGTTTGTCATCATCATCCGAGCGACTCCGTGGTTCGCTTCCCAACTTTTATGTCTCTATTTTACATAGTTGGCATTCTGTGTAGTGAGGCCATTCATACTAATATCAGCACTTATTCTTTATTTTCCTATAGTGCTGGTTCACTTAGTGTTAGTTTTCAGGTTGCCCTAAGGCCTCTAACCTGACCTATTGACTACTATCTGAGCTAACAACCAGGACCAACTGCTTAATGTGCTCTTATGAAACCTCATGCCAGCATATTATTTCCTTGTATTTAACATTTTAGGGGAATTTTAGATGCCGGTTTCCTCGCAATGTTTTCCTTCACCAAAAGAGTGATGTTATAAGCGTCTACATATTTTTTTCTAAAAAAAAATACATTGTTGTGGTGTTTGGTTGGCCAGGATTCAAAACCATAACCTTGGGTTGGGTTGGGGTATCTATCCCTAGAAGAACATCGCTCTTCCATGTAGTAGGTAGTATAGAATAACAGTCAAGGTATGCTATTCACACATTAAAGGAATTCTTAATAAAACCAAATTATTAACAGTCACTTTTAATTTTACTGTAAAAACAAAAATTTACAGAAATCTATAATATTAAACAATCATCTGAGAATAACAATACTTATTACATCAATACTATGTTAACACCAATCTTATTTATAAACTATCAACTAGACTTTAAAATTAGAAATAAACATATTTAGTAAGTACAAAAAACTTACATTCATCTCATTTAAAATACATTTCAAAAATTACATTGGCACATTGAAATCTAAAATATGTAATTATCATTGACAATACAGTTAAAATATCAAATTATGATTCCAAAATGTTAATTAAAACAGGTAGATGTTAATAATCTGAAGGATACATTAATGTACTAACTACCTAAGCTATTTCTATTAACAGGTATTAACTCAGTTTTACAACAAATAGGCAGATGAACTCCGAGGGCTGAATGAGCAGTACCTATGTTTTGAGACTGAGGGCACCACACTGAGACAAAATAAATGCCATCATGTAGCAGCACTTTATATCATTTACAGTCAAAATTTTATACAGATTCATTGAGTAGTTTTATTTACTTTTAAACACTGATTGATATTGTTCTTAATCATAGATTGCAAATAAAAATGCACTTGATGGTTTTCAACAGTTGTCAAAACAAAACTACTTACTTGACAAATCTGTCTGAAATTTTTATTT
This sequence comes from Idaea biselata, assembly GCA_958496205.1. Classification (NCBI taxonomy): domain Eukaryota; kingdom Metazoa; phylum Arthropoda; class Insecta; order Lepidoptera; family Geometridae; genus Idaea; species Idaea biselata. The sequence goes on from OY292404.1 coordinate 19,033,824, forward strand.
TGCATTGGTGGTGCCCTCAGTCGGTAAACACGGGTACTTATCTTATCATACAGCCCTTGTTATAGTATTTGTCACCCAATTATGCATATAGGTACTCTGCACTTTAAAACAAATTTCTATTTAAAATATGTTCAAAAATATTTTATAACTTCTGTTTTCACACCACAAACAAAAGCTGTAGAAAAATGAGTATGCCTATATTTTACATGTAATTGGCATTTACCCTTAACATAAATCTATGCAAGTAGGGCATGAATCCCGGGATCCCGGGATATCGTAATCCCGGGATCTCGGACCAATTTACTATTTGGGTTCATATTAAGGTTTTTAGCTATATTTTGCCTCATGGAAAGATTGAATAGAACTATTAAAATTAAACCCAAATTAGTCTACCCCTGAGATTTAGATTTAGAAGCGTAGGGAATTGGTAAAATGTTTAAAACAATAAAAGTAACGTAATTCATTGCAATTTTTAAGACAAGTATTTTTTAACCCCCGACGGAAAAAGAGGGGTGTTATAAGTTTGACGTGTCTGTGTGTCTGTCTGTCTGTCTGTCTGTGTATCTGTCTGTGGCATCGTAGCTCACGAACGGATGAACCGATTTGAATGTAGTTTTTTTTGTTTAATAGGTGTCTTTTGCGCAAGTGTTCTTAGCTATGTTTGATCAAAATCGGTTCAGCCGTTCATAATATATGTTGGTTAAAGCTCGGAAATAAAAACCGAATGTTTTCAAATATGCCCGAGTGGGGTATCAAATAAAAGAGCATGACTGTTGTGACAACAATATGCAAGTTTCATCAAAATCGGTTCAGCCGTCAAGCTCGCATGCTAAATTTTACTGCTAACATCATTTTAGTGGTGCGCCTAGAATTTGGCGCGAAAGTTTAGATACTTTCGGGTTTAGGCTAATTGCCCGCCATATTTCCAAAATGATGGGGTGGACGGCCCTTGGGGTAACTTATTTACGTAATGAAACCACTAGAGTCTTAAATATATTAAATATTTTAGATTTTACACATTTTTATTGTATTCAATTCGCCTTTTTAACGATATCTAAAATCCCAGTATCAATCCCGGGATCCCGGGATTGAGCTCTTAATATCGATATCATCTCGAGATTGAAAACCTTCCGATATTGCATGCCCTATATGCAAGAGTATATATTTTCTGGTATACCTACCTACGCTTACAGTTGAGTATACATACACTAGTCAAGTAAGGTACAAGTTTCTAAAATTGATGAAAATTACTTAATAACATATCCTTTCTTTTGGCTTCGCCGTAGTCAGGTAAAAATGGCACCTCTATTAATAAATGCGTAACTTTACAAAACAAAGTCTAATAGAAGGTACAAAATAATTTGTTTTATTTACTATAAGTACTAGCTTTTACTTGTGTCTTTATGCACAGAAGTTGAGTCTACATTCCTTCGAAAAACAAACTTGTGCATGTGGCCTATAAATATAAATAACATTGTTGTCATCAACAATATATAATTTATTATTAATTATTAAATTATTAATAACACATTAATCTTAAGTATATATAAAATTCTCTAGTCACAATGTTTGTTTGTCCTCTGAATGGGCTTGACTGATTTTTATGAAATTTTATATGCATATTCAGTAGGTCGGAGAATAGTATTATCTATTTTTCATACCCCAATAGTTGTCCCTCCCTAACATATTTTAAGGTAGGGTAGGGTAGTTGTAGTAGGGTGGGTTTGTAGGTTTTTTTTTATATTTAACGGGCAGGACAATGTCTGTCGGGTCAGCTAATATCTATATTCTATATCTATAAAATGTTTTGTCCTGACTAACTGATTCAAACTTTTTGTAAACCCTACTGCTGTGTGTATGCCATAAGAGTATATTATAATAGCGTAACATACATAATACTGCAACTTTTATCACAGATTATAAACAAAACAAAATCTGTTCAATAATAAATTACTAACAACTATGTACAACACTTTAGAATTTATGCTTTATTCGATTCATATTTACAGTTTTCTCGTAATTCTACACTAGAAATGGATTATGTGTTCCTAAACGCTAAAATAAATTTTAAAGAATAGTATTTTATACAACAACAGTCGTTTATGTGACTGTTTCATAATGATAGGTATTAAAACACTAGTGTTTTATTTCCAATTATGAACAGTTACATACACTGCTTTATCTACACAAATGTTGAAAACAAAAAACAAAAATGTAAACAAAAATATCATAATAACATCGAAATCGAATCTTTAATGAAAATCTAATAAAACAGTTCATTTTAAAGCAGGTCGTAATATGCGATTTTTGAACGCAATTATAAAGTTTTACAACATTTGTATAGATAAACTTATATTTTACATTCCAATGCTTAGCAGTTTAGCAAGCTTATTGTCTGCCCTATCGTGAACACTGAGTGTTCCGCTTCAAATCTTAATATTTGACGAAAAATAGTGTATTTTATAACATCTAAGTAACATTAAAAATAATTTGACTAGCATGATCAATGGAAAAGTTCCGTTACAATACGTATATAATAATTAATAATGCATTCTTTTCTAACAGCACAATATTTGGAATGTTCTATTTATAACGAACACAGATATGATTATACTTCAGTCACAAAATATTGGACTTAAAATGATAACTTTTACATTCCGGGTCCATCAAAAGAGAAGTTCAAAACTGAAGAGATCTTATAGAGAGCAAAGTACACCTAAATAGAGATCAAACTGGATGTCGACATAGTTTTTTGCAATGATGTTCTTAAAGGGGAAGATACGGTATATTCCAACATTGCGTAGTCGGAAAATGAGCTAGGAATCGCAGTGTGACAGTATGTGTTCACATGACAAGTGACAACGGTTCCACATACGACTGTGGCTAGTGCGTCAGCTGACGCAGTTTTATCGTCTTATTTGCCGAGGCTAGGTAACTTTTTTGATTGTTTTGTACTTAAGCAAAGAACTTTTAAGTCTATGTTAAAAGTATATAATCCTGCAACTTAAACAGGGCATTAAAGTCTATGATTCAACATGAACTCCATGTTGGATATCCAGTTTTGACCCCTACTTTACATCAAATGAACAGAAAAGATAGTCCCGACAAGCATATCTACAAGTTTTTGTCTTTTCTATTGCTATAAAGTCTTACTTTCAAGCCTTATTCTAAACATATTATAATTTAAAACGTATTTAAAGAAGCGAAAGTGAAAATATTAAAAGTGCATTCAATTATATTTAAAGCTATTCATCAGCGACAGAGCGGCACCTACGACTGTTAAGAGGTCCTCACTATTTGCATAAAGTTTTTTCCATCTACATCTGCATAGTTTTTCATTCAGAGCGGTAAAAAAAACGGGACAAGTGCGACACTCGCGCATAAAGGGTTCCGTACCACTATCACAATTGGATACGGAACCCTAAAATGGTTTACAACAACCAATTTTTAAATTTTATAGGAAAATATGAAATATTTAGCTTCGATTCTTACTCCCTTCATAGGACCATACTACTCAAAAAAAAAAGAAAAAAAAAAACCTTGGCACAAAGAAAATCTGAAACATAAGAGAAACTCTTTGGTAAGTAAGGCAGACTAGTATATTTGACAGATAGGGCAGCCATTTTGAATTCCATGACCAACTCGATTTGTCCTCCTGTCCCTGTTCCTGTCCTGACTCCTTGTTATTTTTGAAACACGTTTGTTGTATGGGAGCCCCTTTTAAATAATTGTTTTATTTTGTTTTATTTGTTGTTGTAGCGGCAACCGAAATACATCTTCTGTGAAAATGTCAACCTTCTAGCTATTACGGTTCATGAGATACAGCCTGATGACAGACGGACGGACAGACGGACAGACAGACAGACAGCGAAGTCTCAGTAATAGGGTCCCGTTTTTACCTTTAGGTACGGAACCCTAAAAAGACAAAGCGGTCCAGAGAGAGAGTATTATCCTCTTTCTCCTGCTAATGGGTCTTATAGGCAGGCGTAGTAGTGCGCATTAATGCTATCGATAAGCGTTATCGATAGGTATTGCAACATATTCCACTCTAACTTTACTATGATTTATGACCTGGTGTAAATAATATTACAAAACAAGTATTTTGGTGTTTTTGTACCTACCTAAAATGAAATTATGCAAGAGACGAAAAAAGTTATGCAAAAGTGCAGGACCCTCCGTTTGATAATGGAATAAAGGCAAAGATATAAGAACGAGCAACTTAACATAAGGGTTTATAATCCGTCCATACTTATATCAAAATGTAGCTGTATGTTTACTCCAAGTTTTAAACAATTAGTACTACAGAATCCCATTAGAGAATTACCTTTACGATGGTGTAGCATAGTCTACTATGGTTTTGAGAAATATTTTCGATTACCCGACTGCCGATAGGGGGTTATTTTTACAGATAGATGCTAAATGTCATCCACAGCAGCAGCTACAATTTGATGTAAGGATGGGAACTTATACTTATTACAAACCAATGCATTCAGTCCTGATATTATTTAAACTTGAAATATTTTACAAGGAGAAATACATCATCAAAAATTCTCCCATGACAGGATTCGAACCTGTGCCCCTCGCTTGCCGGGCGAGTAGGCTACCACTGCGCCACACGGGAACCCACGTGACATGGTGAATTTCTGATTATGATCCCTCACTTGTTTTTGTTTACCGACTAAGGCTCGGTTTGAACGCCATCTACCAAAACAGTTTTACAACTATTGACTGGCTCGGATGGTTAACTTTACAGTGAACGCTTCCGACATGAGACGTCGTTCTTTCTTCTATTTAATATTTCTTATCTTTTTATTGCTCAAGGCATTTTTACTAAAAATATTTTACAAGGAGAAAGACATCAAAAAAAATATTGTAAAATATTTCTAGTAAAAATGCCTTGAGCAATAAAAACATAGGAAATTATATTGAACTTTTTAAATTCACACAATGTATGAAAATAGTTACATTTTCCCGGGTCTTAACAAATCGTGTGAATTTAAAAGTACTGTAGCAGTTCCTAAACTCATCGGTTTGCAACAAGGGTATCAACAAACAAGGGACACGTAGTCTAGACTAAGTCATGCCTAGCCTAGACGAAGGTAGGCGGGCGGCGGTCGACCGCGGTGGAGACGCGCGGCGCGGCGGGCCGGCGCGCGTCCACCCACGCCCAGCCGCTGTCGCTGACTGCCACACGTCACACGGGCCCGGCCCATTCAGAGCTCTCCTGGAATTTGCACAGTCAAATTAAACTTATTTTTCGGTTCAATCGCGTTGGGTTTATTATTGTAGACATATTGCATATTTATTTTACTTCAATATATTGGTCCAAAAGGTTCATGGAAGCGTGCTCCGCCTTAGACGGAATCATCCCTAATCAGCACAGATATGATAGGCATTATAGTGGCCAAACACCGAGCTATACCTACCAGACGTTCTAAGATTCTTACTTGTGAGATATTGGCAGTGTTGTTATCTATGAGTGTTAACGTTTCAATGTCAGATTGACAACTGTCATCATGACGTCCCGCCTATTTACCAATCTACCTCCCATTCAGCCTACTACTCGTGTAGATTATAAAATGTATCTTTTTACTTAAAATTGTAAGGCTGTGTACTCAATGATAAGCACGTTATGTAGATTTATATACTTTATTGATAATATATAACAACACCATACAGTGTTATGTACATGAGAGCCTACGTTAGGATCACAGGCGGACGCGTGGCATCGCAACCCTGGAACCTCCTACCTAGCTAAACACCTAACTTGATGCCGCGTGGCATCGATCAAGCTAAGCTTACTGTCGTCAGAGCAGGTGGCCGGCCGGTGCACTCGATGATGTTTACGCGTGACGTCGCTCGATGAGTGCGTGTTTGCAGTAGTGTGCGTCGAGTTGTGGTTTGGTAATAAGTTGTCTTGTTACAAAATTAATTAAAACAGAGAGTTTTCAAAATTTGTGCGTGCACATAAATTGGAGCTCCATCTGAACTATCTCCATGAACTCTATCTGGTGTTGTGTACAGAGGCCGTCGATGTTCTACTTACTTGTGAGATATTGGCAGTGTTGTTATGTATGGGCGTGTGCGGGTTGTTGGCCGTGAAGTACCCGCCGGGGCGCGGCCGCAGGTGTCGGTTGTGGAGCTCCATCTGAACTATCTTCATGAACTCAATCTGCGCCGCTAGCTTTTGCACCTCTTCCTGTAAAACAATCATACTTATAAATATTCCACAAATAATAAATTCAGATCATGATCACATGACTGTTCTGTAGATTTGTTCTTGAAAATTACACTATCCAATGAATAAGCTAACTTTAGTTAGGTCTCTAATAAGATCGATTAGACATTCTGGCATTCGATTAAATAAATCGTTCCCAAGAGACTACACATGAATGACTCACCTTTAGCTCCTCATTCTCCTGGTACAAGTCGGGCTGCCCCACGTGTCGCCTGTATCTCACTCTCTCAATGACTCACCTTCAACTCCTCATTCTCCTGGTACAAGTCGGGCTGCCCCACGTGTCGCCTGTATCTCACTCTCTCAATGACTCACCTTCAACTCCTCATTCTCCTGGTACAAGTCGGGCTGCCCCACGTGTCGCCTGTATCTCACTCTCTCAATGACTCACCTTCAACTCTTCATTCTCCTGGTACAAGTCGGGCGGGTCGTCCGGCACCAGCCCGATGCCGTTCAGCGAGGAGGAGGCGGGCACGCCGCGCGCGCGCCCGGCTGTCCCACGTGTCGCCTGTACCTCACTCTCTCAATGACTCACCTTCAACTCCTCATTCTCCTGGTACAAGTCGGGCGGGTCGTCCGGCACCAGCCCGATGCCGTTCAGCGAGGAGGAGGCAGCACGCCGCGCGCGCGCCCGGCTGTCCCACGTGTCGCCTGTACCTCACTCTCTCAATGACTCACCTTCAACTCCTCATTCTCCTGGTACAAGTCGGGCGGGTCGTCCGGCACCAGCCCGATGCCGTTCAGCGAGGAGGAGGCAGCACGCCGCGCGCGCGCCCGGCTGTCCCACGTGTCGCCTGTACCTCACTCTCTCAATGACTCACCTTCAACTCCTCATTCTCCTGGTACAAGTCGGGCGGGTCGTCCGGCACCAGCCCGATGCCGTTCAGCGAGGAGGAGGCAGCACGCCGCGCGCGCGCCCGGCTGTCCCACGTGTCGCCTGTACCTCACTCTCTCAATGACTCACCTTCAACTCCTCATTCTCCTGGTACAAGTCGGGCGGGTCGTCCGGCACCAGCCCGATGCCGTTCAGCGAGGAGGAGGCAGCACGCCGCGCGCGCGCCCGGCTGTCCCACGTGTCGCCTGTACCTCACTCTCTCAATGACTCACCTTCAACTCCTCATTCTCCTGGTACAAGTCGGGCGGGTCGTCCGGCACCAGCCCGATGCCGTTCAGCGAGGAGGAGGCAGCACGCCGCGCGCGCGCCCGGCTGTCCCACGTGTCGCCTGTACCTCACTCTCTCAATGACTCACCTTCAACTCCTCATTCTCCTGGTACAAGTCGGGCGGGTCGTCCGGCACCAGCCCGATGCCGTTCAGCGAGGAGGAGGCAGCACGCCGCGCGCGCGCCCGGCTGTCCCACGTGTCGCCTGTACCTCACTCTCTCAATGACTCACCTTCAACTCCTCATTCTCCTGGTACAAGTCGGGCGGGTCGTCCGGCACCAGCCCGATGCCGTTCAGCGAGGAGGAGGCAGCACGCCGCGCGCGCGCCCGGCTGTCCCACGTGTCGCCTGTACCTCACTCTCTCAATGACTCACCTTCAACTCCTCATTCTCCTGGTACAAGTCGGGCGGGTCGTCCGGCACCAGCCCGATGCCGTTCAGCGAGGAGGAGGCAGCACGCCGCGCGCGCGCCCGGCTGTCCCACGTGTCGCCTGTACCTCACTCTCTCAATGACTCACCTTCAACTCCTCATTCTCCTGGTACAAGTCGGGCGGGTCGTCCGGCACCAGCCCGATGCCGTTCAGCGAGGAGGAGGCAGCACGCCGCGCGCGCGCCCGGCTGTCCCACGTGTCGCCTGTACCTCACTCTCTCAATGACTCACCTTCAACTCCTCATTCTCCTGGTACAAGTCGGGCGGGTCGTCCGGCACCAGCCCGATGCCGTTCAGCGAGGAGGAGGCAGCACGCCGCGCGCGCGCCCGGCTGTCCCACGTGTCGCCTGTACCTCACTCTCTCAATGACTCACCTTCAACTCCTCATTCTCCTGGTACAAGTCGGGCGGGTCGTCCGGCACCAGCCCGATGCCGTTCAGCGAGGAGGAGGCAGCACGCCGCGCGCGCGCCCGGCTGTCCCACGTGTCGCCTGTACCTCACTCTCTCAATGACTCACCTTCAACTCCTCATTCTCCTGGTACAAGTCGGGCGGGTCGTCCGGCACCAGCCCGATGCCGTTCAGCGAGGAGGAGGCGGGCACGCCGCGCGCGCGCGCCCGGCTGTCCCACGTGTCGCCTGTACCTCGCACTACGCGGACTACCTATAACGTTACAATACAATAGGTTATTTTTCTTTTTTTTTATTGCTCAAGGCATTTCCAACCGAGCCTTAGATGTTAAACCAAACAGGGAGGACGCAGATTCGTTAATTCACCGCGTCACGTGGGTACCCGTGTGGCGCAGTGGGTAGCGCACTCGCCCGGCAAGCGAAGGGCAAAATATCTACGAATCTTAGCCTGTAGGAATCCTAGCACGTTTACAAAATTGAGCGGTGTTTGTCTAGCCTAGATATTTAAAGGTTTAAATGTTGGCTTGTGTGCCTAGATATTTGTTTATTGTATTATTATGATTTATGTATTAATATATATATTATTCCGTGCAGTGTCGGTTACGAATAGCACTGCCCCCTTTCTTCCCGTGGGTGTCGTAAAAACCGACTAAGGGAAATATAGCAGAAGATGGGCAGCAGCACCTTCTTGTTCAAATACAAATTATACTGCGCTCGCCAACCCGCCTGCCAAGCGTGGCGAGTATTGGCAAATCCCTTTATGGACAGAAAGTGCAACAAACGGCCCCGAGTCCCCGGCAGCCCCGCTAGCCCGGACTACGGTAGCGGTCTCGGTAACGGCGGGGCTAGGGGTGCTAAGAATCCCCGGCAGTCGCCCGGCTACCAATCCAAAAGACAACTGGCCCTGGCAACACACAACATACGCACTTTGAGGACTGACGAGAAGATTGTTGAGCTGGAAGAAGAACTGAGCAAGTTACGGTGGGATATTTTGGGGTTGTCTGAAGTCCGTAGAGAGGGCCAGGACACGATAACTCTGAAATCTGGTAACCTGCTTTTCTACCGGGAGGGCGACCAACAGTCCCAAGGTGGTGTCGGATTTCTCGTCCACAAGTCCCTCATTAGCAACATCATTACCATCGACAGTGTGTCGAGCAGGGTCGCATACCTAACACTCAAAATATCTAAAAGGTACTCGCTGAAGGTCGTTCAGGTTTATGCGCCGACTTCGTCACACCCAGATGAGGAGGTAGAGTCTATGTATGAGGACATTAGTAGGGCCATACATACTAACAAAACTCACTTCAATGTTGTCATGGGGGACTTTAATGCGAGGCTGGGCAAGAGAAGCGATAATGAGTTGAAGGTGGGGAACTTCGGGTATGGGCAACGGAACCCTAGGGGACAGAGGCTGGCCGATTTTCTGGAGAAAGAAGGACTCTTTATGATGAATTCTTTCTTTCGGAAGCCGCCTCACAGGAAATGGACCTGGATGAGCCCCGATGGTTCCACGAGAAACGAGATTGACTTCATTATGACCAACAAGAGACGAATATTCAATGACGTCTCAGTGATTCATAGGGTGAAAACCGGTAGTGATCACCTAATTGTGAGAGGCACATTGAATATAAACGTTAAACTAGAACGGTCTGGTTTAATGAAGTCCACGCTCCGACCTACTCGCGCTCAGATCGAAAACCCCGAGAGCTTTCAACTCGAGCTTTCAAATCGCTTTGATTGTCTAGAAGATCACGCGTCGGTGGACGAGATTAATAACAGGTTCGTGGAAACTGTCCATGCGGTCGGGTCTCAGTTCTTTAAGACTCGCCGTAATAGTAAAACTCAGAAGCTCTCCGACTACACTCTTAACCTTATGGCTGAACGACGCTCGCTGAGACTGCAGACCCCCGATGATGTTGAGTCACACAGGCAGCTTAATAGACGTATCTGGAAATCCTTGCGACACGATATTCGTATCTTTAATACTGCTCGTATTAAAGATACGATAGAGCGGAATAAAGGCTCCAAAGTGTTCGCAAGAGATATGTCTATTGGGCAAAGCCGAATGACAAAGCTGAAGCGGGATGATGGCAGTGTAGCGTCGACGAAAGCGGAAGTGTTGAGAGAAGTCGAAAAGTTCTATGGACGGCTCTACGATTCAGTGGCTGAGCCTGTTACAAGTGTGACCTCAGACCAAAGAGCCAAACTGACCCGACACTTTACCGAAGATATCCCGGACATCAGTCTGTATGAGATTAGGATGGCCCTGAAACAGCTTAAGAACAACAAGGCGCCTGGTGAGGACGGAATTACTTCTGAGCTTCTGAAAGCGGGTGGATCACCGGTACTTAAAGTCCTTCAGAGGCTCTTCAATTCCGTTTTGCTCGAAGGTACCACGCCCGAGGCATGGAACGAAAGCGTGGTGGTGTTGTTCTTTAAGAAGGGTGATAACACCTTATTAAAGAACTATAGACCCATCTCGCTTTTGAGCCATGTTTATAAGCTTTTTTCTAGGGTCATTGCAAATCGTCTCGAACGCAGGCTTGATGACTTCCAACCTCCCGAACAAGCCGGGTTCCGAAAAGGTTATAGTACCGTAGACCACATACATACGCTACGACAGGTTATACAGAACAATACAATACAATACAATACAATATTTATTTATTATTATGAAACTTATTAAACATTTCCCAAATTACATTATAAATCAGTTCCACACTAAGCACAGCTTGTATCGCAGTAACCGAGATACCAATATAAAAATGAAGATGACATTTAATAATTTTTCATATAAATATATACCTTATAGACTAACATACATACAGATAATATAAACTAAAATTAGAGTTTAGGGTTTTCTAAAATCGGACGCGCTTCCCTAAAGCGGCGGTATACAATGCCAGCCGGCCAGAAGTCGGCAGAAAACAAAACATCTTTCACCGACGCTGGGAACCGGAGCACGAAGGATTTAAAGTTGGTTTTCCTTTGCGATTCCAGTACTGAAAGACCGAAGAACCGGTTGTTTGAAGACCGAAGAGTATAACTTGCCGCTCTGTCTAGCGTTTGTGGACTACGAGAAAGCCTTTGATTCGATCGAAACGTGGGCGGTACTCGAGTCTCTCCAACGATGCCATATTGACTATCGGTATATCGAAGTGTTGAAGTGTTTGTATAAAAACGCCACTATGTCGGTCCGAGTACAGGAACAGAGTTCGAGGGCGATTCTATTGAAGAGAGGCGTAAGACAGGGAGACGTGATATCTCCGAAACTCTTTACGGCCGCTTTGGAAGACGCCTTCAAGCTTCTGGAATGGAAAGGACTGGGTATCAATATTAACGGCGAATACATCACTCACCTTCGGTTTGCCGACGATATTGTAGTCATGGCAAAGTCGATGGAGGAACTCAGTACGATGCTCGAAGGCCTCAATCAAGTCTCCCAGCGGGTAGGTCTTAAGATGAACATGGACAAGACGAAAGTCATGTCTAATGCCCATGTTGTACCTACCCCTGAATTCGGCTCTCGAAGTTGTTGACGCGTACGTATACCTAGGACAGACAGTCCAGTTAGGTAGGTTCAACTTCGAGAAAGAGGTCAATCGTCGAATCCAGCTCGGATGGGCAGCGTTCGGGAAGCTCCGCAACGTCTTTTCGTCTAAAATACCTCAGTGCCTTAAGACGAAAGTCTTCAATCAGTGTGTGTTGCCAGTGATGACATACGGATCCGAAACGTGGTGCTTCACTATAGGCCTTATGAATAAGCTTAGAGTTGCTCAAAGAGCTATGGAGAGAGCTATGCTCGGGGTTTCTCTACGGGATCGAATCAGAAATGAGGAGATACGTAGAAGAACGAGGGTCACCGACATAGCCAAACGGATTAGCTCTTTGAAGTGGCAGTGGGCAGGACATATAGCACGGAGAGCAGATGGTCGTTGGGGCCGAAAAGTTCTCGAATGGAGACCGCGGATCGGAAAGCGCAGCGTTGGACGTCCACCAACAAGATGGACGGACGACTTAGTTAAGGCCGCGGGTTCACGATGGATGCAGGCCACTTATGACCGAAGCATCTGGAAATCTATGAGGGAGGCTTATGTCCAGCAGTGGACTTCTTACAGCTGAAATGATGATGATGATGATATATATTATTATATGTATTATTATTATTATTGCTCCCGTATTCACAAATGCAAACCCTATGCGCGACTTTATGCTTTGTCTTGCTTGTACCGGTGACAATTGATGTCAGTGACAAATGGCAATGTGACAAAGCTACGGCCATGTTTTTATGGTCGTTTGTAAATACGGGCTATAAATGCATCGTTTCTTACCTTGGGCGCAAATACTAACAGCACCGTAGTAGTCGTCGATAATTGTGTTCGTATGAACCCGAGGAGGTACTTCATATCAGGACCAGCTCTCGGCAAGATGAGTAAACTGAAAACAGAACATTATTACAACTCCAAGTTAACAAAAGCTTGTTGATGTAACAGAAATGTTCCTGTTACGATTAGTATTAGATCAAGAAGGTAGCTCTCTGTAACTTTTTAGAACAATGAGTATGACAAATTACATCTCAGTCTAGCCGTGATCAGGAGGTATGTAAAAACCTCGAAACGTCAGGCTTAAAAAAATACTTAATAGGTATGCGATTCAAATCGAAAAACAAGTTTAATTTATATCAGCATCACGAAAAACCAGACAAAAAAAAATACTGTAAAGACTAGTTGTGTCACTGATTTTACCATCATCTTTTCCTTTCAGATGCCTTAATCATATAAAGAACACACTCTCCAAACTTCAGCTCTCTATTTTCATTTATAAGCAGTTTAGGCTGTGGGTTGATCCATCAGTCTGTCAGTCAGGACATTTACAAAGCATTTTAAAGGTATTAGATAAATGTACTTACTGAAAAGCAATCATAACGGAGTTAACAGTGAATATGTTGTATATTGCGAAGGAGATGAGCCTCGCCTCGTTGTAGAGAGACTCTGCGTGACGCACTCGGTAACACACTCTTACGCCCCACAGGAGAAATAGTATTTCACCTGGAATTGTTGAACAAAATACAACAAAATTAGTACCTAATACAGTAAGTAGTACCTTGTTTATCAAAACTTACAAGCTTGCATACTTATCGAAACTTACAAGTTTACATGCTTATTGAAACTTACAAGTTAACATGTTTATCAAACTTACAAATTTACAGGCTTATCGAGATGTACATGTTTTCGGTTCTTATAATGTGTGTTCTATGCTTAAGAATCTGTCAATGAAAACACTAAAGCTTACCTATAGCTAAACTGTGATCCCACCAATTGTAAGAACACTGTTTGAACTTCAGTCCCAGATTATCTGTGATCTGAAACAAGAATAACGGTTTTGAATATCAAGCTCTGTTAAATAACAAATTTAAACATGGTAAATGCCCCGTTATTTAATAATATTTGTAACAATAACGGTAATTAAAAAAACCCGGCCAAGTGCGAAACTCGCGCACGAAGGGTTCCGTACCACTATCACAATTGGGTACGGAGCCCTAAAATGGTTTACAACAACTTTGATTCAAAGAAAATCTGAAACTTATAAAAAACTCTTTGGACAGTGAAGGCAGACTAGTATATTTGACAGATAGGGCAGCCATTTTGAATTCCATGACCAACTCGATTTGACTTGACCAATCAGAAGCGACCTCAACTACGCGACTAGAATTCCCTTGTAGTTTGTTGTATGGGAGCCCCTTTTAAATAATTGTTTTATTTTGTTTTTAGTATTTGTTGTTGTAGCGGCAGCCGAAATACATCTTCTGTGAAAATTTCAACCTTCTAGCTATTACGGTTCATGAGATACAGCCTGGTGACAGATGGACGGACGGACAGACAGACAGACAGACAGCGAAGTCTCAGTAATAGGGTCCCGTTTTTACCTTTAGGTACGGAACCCTAAAAAGGCGGGTATGGCGTGACGTAGATGTATCCGTGTACCAATACCGTAGGGAGGTGCAGCCATTAAGGAAAAGGAAAGAGATTGAGATGATTTAGATCCACTGCCGTCTACCTATCTTCTAAACAAGCCTCCTACATCTTGGATCACATTATCACTTATCATCAGGCGAAACAAAATGGTCTCTTATTATTGAAAAAATTGTATAAACAGTCCATTTCTTCTTTTTACAAGCTCTTTATCCGTTTTCTGTCAGTTAGTCCATTTCTGGGTTTCTATGAATAAAGAAAACAACCTTTGTTATAATAATAGACTTACAATTTCAGCATCAGGCGGAGCTGAAAGAGTCCAAGTAGCGAGGTAGACCAGCATTATTATTAAAATGGGAGCCATCCACTGTAGTAATTGTTTATCAGTCAGTTTGAGCTTGTGGGCCGATTTTACTCTGTATGTTAGAGATACTCTGAAAATTATAAAAGCATTTTGTTTAGTTTCTATATACTTAAATAAATAAACATAATAGCTTTTATTAACCCCTTTTAAATAAGAAACAGTGTCTTTGCCGTTCTTTAAACTCTCTGAACTTTTACAGAGTTCTGTGTACATAGTTACGTATGGAATCAGTTGCTAGCCAATAAATTTTATTTTTAAATGATATCTACCTCCAAGTCTTCATCAATAAGGCAGTGTATGTGACACAAAAACCCATGTGTCTTGTCCATTTAGTTGCAATACAGAAGTATCTGTCTAATACTGGAAATATGGCTGCCATCTGGGAATATGATATTAATTAATTATCACTTACATAAAATGAAGTTGAAAAACTCTAACAAGAGCAAGACAGAGCATTACTTAGTGAGGCTCATCTATGAAAGCAAGGGTAATAGAGCAATCTACTTTTCTTCACTTAGGTAATATATTAAGTACTCACCTCCATATACATAATAACGCAGCCGCAAAGTGTTATGGACAGAAACACAGGACTGGCAACTCGGAACACTTTGACCCGACGATGGTGTCGAGTGTAACAACACAGACAGACAGTCATTATGGCACATGTCACTGATATGACTAGGAGTGTTATCCTGAAAAAAAAAAAAAGAATTTTAGTTTGCTAAACCAATTATTGTTTTAAAAAAAATCCTAATAGGATGTACCTACTGAATATAACTATGATGCCTAGTTGAATCGTCCTGCCTAATTGGGAAAGTGGGTAAATGTGCACTGGTGATAAAAAAATCTAGTTCCCTTTTATGATCCTGGAAAGGGATCTTGGTTTCTGGTTTCACCAAGTTTACCTGTTTTTTTTTTATTATTTCCTTATAATGGTTATAAAGTTATGTACCGAAACGGCCAGTTGTATGTAGCGAGGCAGGGCTCCGGTCCCCTGCAAGTATCGCAGCCCGGTGCGCAAGCCAGACACTCATACGGTTCATTCCAGTTTTCAACGCCATTCTCTTCATATTCTTGATACGCAACTAGAAAAGAGTAGAACCAGTTTAGAATTACGGATATTACTACACTGCTGTTGCTGCAAAAAACGGTCTTCTAGAGTCAAAATACGGTTTTCTATAACCTCATATTTTTTCAGCAATATCAAAATAAACAAAAACGTGAAAACTGACGTTGACAATGACAGTACTTTTTTTCTTTGCGAAATGGCTTCGAACGGCTTGCATACACTCTTGCAAAGTCTTAAAATGCTCTTCGGTTTTCCCTTGTCCTTTGCTCGGGATCAGAATCAAAATAGTTGGTGTATCGATTTTGGCGTGAAAGCCCGAGCCGAATCAGTGTAAGCCTATAGTCTACCGAAGCCTAGCGTAGCGTACAGGTCCTACTCGTATCAAAAGGATAAACATACCAAAATTAGGTATCATCTAGGTGAGTATACTTTTCTCACTTATGGGATGATGGGACTGCCAAGACCTCTTCTTTTCGTATAGTGGTGTGGCACACCTAGTATACATACTAGTATTACACTGGGTGTGTGTTGAAGGTATATGGTTGTGTGTATACTTACTTTCAACTAGAGATCCATTAAATCCTTCAGGATGCTGTGTAGAGTAGTACCCACGTCGACAGTTGCAAGTGTAGGAACCGCGCGCCCATCCCTCGAACCGAGCACCCATCTCACGATTCGGCTTATAATCACACTGAAAAATAGTTTAATAGCTATTATTATTGACTGTATCACATGATCCGCAATAGCTAGAGAGTTAATTTTTTTACAGATAATGTATTTCTGCTGCCGCTATAACAACAAATAAAACACATCCAACAAACGTGTTTTTTAAATTGTATAAAGGTAAGTACGAGTATCACTAGATGACGAATCCAGGGTTCATTTAGATCGTCTTCAAGTCACAAGCTAAAGAATAACAACCGAGATTTTTAGGGTTCCGTATCCAAATTGTGAAAACGGGACAATATAACTAAGTTTTGTGATAATGGTACGGAACCCTTAGTGCGCAAGTCCGACTCGCACTTTGACAGTTTTTTTCTGCATGCACGGTACTTAGGTATCTAAAATAGCACTTACGTAAGTAGTTTCATTCGGGCATTTGTGAGTGCCATGGAAGGAGAAGATCTGATTATCCTTGTAGCTGTCAGGGTCCGATTCACATTGATTTATTTCCAAGCTCGATATGTCTATGTCCAATGATACGATGCCTTTCAATCTGTAACAAATAGGACAAACATACCAATAAGCATAGATATACCTATTAAGTAGGGGAGCGGGGGCTAGTTGGAACATTTTTTAGTGTTTACAATGGGAAAGTCAACCCATTGAATATTTTCTGCTAGTATAGGTACCAAGAGGCGATGTCTGAAACGTATTCTATGTTCCTTTTTCGCAAAATAAATATGTAAAAACCTGCTCAAGCGCTGACAATATTGTTACGTCTATCTTTAAAATGAAATAGCAATCGCAAACTCAGTCTGTCTGTTAAATAAATTAGTACCTAAAAGTTGAAATTACAAACATTTTCCGATTTTAATCACGTGGTGTATATTACTTTTAGCACTTTACAGGCCTCTTCTTCAGGATCAGGAAGCCCTGAAACGTTGAGCGTTGAAACAAAGCGAAAAGTAATAAACACCACGCGATTAAAAAAAGAAAAATGTCTTTAATTTCAATACAACATAGCGAAAACAGAAGAAAAACTAACACATCCACAAATACACAACCCGCCCGACTGTTCTCCCGTTCCCTTTCCCGTTATATTTCCTTACCCTCGTATTGTAGAAACTGGGACGGTATAGGAAAGCAGCCATCGTTGCGCCTCACAACTGTAGTAAGGATACGTCCACCAGCCGTTCATGGTAGCACCGGGCGGGGAGGACATGAATTTTGGAGAGCGAAGGCTTTCGTGGGCTGACTCGTACCTAAAATAAATTAATAAAAAGTTAGAATATCTCCTAGGAACTACAGAGCAAGAGTCTCCTCACAAAGAGTTGGATAATGGTATAATGTGGTAACTACGGAGTGGGTATCTAATTAGAAATATTTTCGTGAAAATTTGTTACTTCTTATATTTTACTTTAGTAGAGAAAATTGGGATCCCTGTATCTTGAGAGCTTTTAAACCTAGAAAATTGAATTAGGGCTTAAACTGTCACGGATTTTGTTTAGGTACTCTATAATTAATACTTTTCTTATCAATAAAATATTAATTAGCGGTTTTTTCTACAATAACTCAGCGCGATTACTACCTACATTTAAAAATGCTGCCAATCTGGATAAACACTATAATCCAGGTAGACCAAAACAAAATACCAAAAAAAGAAAGCAAGTGACTATCCTAATCTTTTCTTTATCCCGGTCGGGTATAATTATGCGGGCGAATCTGCAGATAGAAGCTAAACCTAGCTACTAATAAATTATTAACAACTTTTGTCAAGTTTCACCATCAACACGAAAGGCCTTACCACAAAACTATGTTTGAGAAAGTTAAAACATTACCAACTCGGTTAGAGTGGACAAACTAGGCAGAAAAGTTGTTGGAACTCAAGCACCGTTGTATTGTATGTAGTGTAATTGACGGACACACAAGCATTGTGTTTTAGTATCGCTATTGGTAATTAAATCTTGAGCTTTGATTGAGCCTGCGATTAAGTATACCTAGGTATACTTCTATAGATCGTCTATAGGCGAGGGTAAACCTAAAATTTGCCGTAGCGATTCAGGCCATGGCGACGCCTCACCACGCTATAATATAATATGTAGGTGTAGTTGTATACGTAGCGAGTCGATGTTTCACATCTGCCAGGCGTCCCGTGACGGCTCACATTTTTGTATGGCATGTTCCTTTTAAAGCCCCCTGTAACGCAATTTACGCACAGAAGAACTAATTCCGGGAGCCAATAACAAACATTTAGGGCTATACCTACTAGTTAACATTATTTTAACTTACCAAGGATATTCAGGATCAGGAGGTTTCTCCAGCGGAGGCGTGGGTATAGGAACTGGTTCGCCAGCCCCGTACCTCGCCCAGGCGACTGCGCTGTTCACCACGCCTTCTGGCCGCAACGCTAAGGCTCGGGCCCCGACTGCTCGTTCCGAACGAGTGCTTCCCATGACCAGACCCTGAGATACTGCCATAAGGACGTCTGAAAGTGGAAATGGGGACTTTAGTAAGTGACAGGTATGCATGGAAGCTCCATGATGGAGCTCGAGTCACTTCAGGCGATTTAAATAGTTTAAGAGGATAGTCTCCATTCTCTTTCTCCATACAAACGTAGTCAAAAATAGAGCCCCTGGTAAGTGTACAATGTTGTAGGTACCTACCTCTTATACCTATCAATAGTATTTTGATTTCTTGAAATATTAAATTGTTGATTAGGTAATCTATACTAGGCATGCCTTTTAAGTTCTGTCGTTTGTATATTTGCCGCCAATTTTAAAATTAGAACTTTTCAAAATTCAAATTTGTTAGAATTTCGAATATCAAAACAATTGAAAGCATTAGGATTAATGCAATTGTTTAGTCACAGCGTTGGTTTGAATCTGTCAGGTCACGTACGAAAATGAATCTTACTAAGGAAAATGTTCGTGCAATAATTTTCTATAACTTTCGAAGAGGCCTCACGCGACTTCAGTGTTTCGAAGAGTTAACATCTGTATTCCATGATTAAGTCCCATGTCTGCGGACCATCGAACGCTGGTATTTGGAATTTGAGCGTGGACATACCACACTTAGTGACAAATCTAGTGATGGACGTCCAAAATCCGCCTTCACTGAAGATAACATCGTTGCTGTGAGACAACTAATCGTCGAAGATCGTCATGTGACATATCGAGAGATAGAGGCGTTATTAGGCATCTCAGGGACAACCATTCAAAAGAGATTGCATGAGGCGCTTGGTGTGAGAAAACTAGTTTGCCGTTGGATCCCGCATTTGCTTTCCGACGATCATAAGGCGGCCCGCGTCAGATGGTGTAAGAAAACTCTTCAGAGGTTCAACCGAGGAGAGTCAAATCACGTCTACGACATCATCAGTGGTGACGAATCTTGGATCTATGCCTACGATCCTGATTCCAAACAACAATCTACAGTCTGGGTTTTCCAAAACGAGCCAAAGCCGACTAAAGTTGTTCGCTCTCGAAGCACTTCAAAGAAGATGGTGGCTACGTTCGTGTCGAAAACCGGTCATGTTGCGACGATTGCACTTGAAGATCGTAGAACGGTTAATGCGGAGTGGAATACCACAGTTTGTTTACCACAAGTCATCGCCGAACTTCGGAAATCTAGCCCAAAGCGACGCATCATCCTGCACCATGACAACGCAAGCTCACACACCGCTCGTCAAACGATTGAGTATTTGAAGCAGGAAAACGTAGAAATTCTTGACCATCCTCCATACAGTCCTGACCTAAGCCCTAACGATTTCTTTACATTTCCTAAAATTAAGAAAACTCTTCGTGGTCAAAGGTTCCAGTGCAGTGAAGAAGCGGTCGACGCTTTCAAGTCAGCCATTTTGAACACCCCCACTTTGGAGTGGAATAAATGTTATAATAACTGGTTCGAGCGAATGGAAAAGTGTATTAAACTTCGTGGTGAATACTTTGAAAAACAATAAAAGGTACTATAGTTATATAAAGGTTATATAGTTTTTTTTTTCTTTAAACGACAGAACTTAAAAGGCATGCCTCGTATACTGTGTTGACGATTTTATTGTTGACGATATTGAATTATTACATTTTACTACTTACGTGTATTAAAAATAATTAAATTTTCTAAACCATGGAACCGAATAGAATCAGAACCAGAAACCGAAACCGAAACCCGACGGGTTTTGGGCAACAGGTTAGGTTGTATAGTATAAATGCCTAAAAAACTATTTTTATTGAATATTATTTATTCACCTCAACAGCTTGAGAACACTAACATCCTACCTACTTCCTTGCTTCATAAAGCGTAGGTACATAGGTACCTATATACACCATATAGTTATCAAAAGAAACGTGAAAAGGATGTTCAGTTGTCCAGCAGAAGTTTAAAATAAGTAGGTACAATAGATAGTAGATACATAATATATTATGTAGGGTAGGATAGTAGACAGTGAATCAAGCGGATACAATGAGCCACCATGGGTATCTCACGAATGCGATGTTGCCAATCCATGCAACTCACACAAACAAGACTCGCATAAGTCCCCTCTTCCCTCTCCCCAGTCGTCAGCGAGCTACCGTGCAGTACTTCCGCGCACGCCGAGTTTTAGTGATTTTAAACCAAAAAACTATACAAAATCATGTAAGTACTATTTCGTATTACTTTATTTAGTGTACGTTTTTACTATTTCTCATGTCGTACTTAGATTTGATGTTTTATTAGGCTTCTTTGTGAGATAATTTAGTTTAAATAGCACGCGTCATTCGTGAGCGACATAACCTAAAAGTTGATAAAAGAGGGTACGGAAACAATGAACCAATTTTAAGAAGGAAACAATGAACCATGGTTCATTGTGCACTGCCTATGTTTCATAGCTCCCGACATTTAGATTTTTTAATAATTGAACGTCGTTATTAAAAAATGTTTTAACCCACAAGTCGTACGAAATTGATTTTAATAGAATAATCTATTTACTTAGTTTGAAATCTATTTCATTTTAGAAAATGTTTTTATTTTTTATTAATACTACGTAAAACAAAATTTAAAGCCATAAGTTGTGTGGTCATTGGTGTCAATTCGAGCAAGCCAAATTCCGACTTAACTTAACTTAAAATTAGTTAAGACGTGTCAAATTACAGATTGCTATTCAGAAAACGCCGACTTAACTTATTATGACAGGACTAAACCAAAATAAGTTAGGTCGAACTAAATTAGGTTAGAAAACGTTTTTAGCTATTCGAAACGGCCACAAAACTGTCAAAATAGTAAACGTCGAACTAAAATTAAGTCGCGACTAATTTTGTGTGGACTAAAATTGGTCGTTGAAGTAAATAACAACATTTATCGAATAAATAACGTTACGATTGACAAATTTGTAATTTTGGCTGTAGTACGGGCTGAAAGGTGTTCTGAGTGATGGCCTTTATGGACAGATTTAGTGAAAACCCTCAGAAAAACGTGTTTTGTTAAATGTTTTTGTTTCATTTTATTGCAAAAGCAATGACGAAGGGCTTAGATTAAAACGATTAAGAGACTGTTCCAATCCATTCGTATTGCCGGATAACATTTAAAAAACTGTTTTGTATACCTACCAAATGACTACGACCTGCTGGACTTTCACAAACTACTCAGTCGTGACACCAATGATCGTCTCAGAGGTCACCACCTCAAATTACGCACCACCTTCTCGGACAACAATCCTCACGAACATTTCTTCAGCAACAGAGTGGTCAGAGCGTGGAACAAGCTACCAAAGGACATCATCTCGGCACAGTATCAGCCAGTTCAAGAACAAACTTGACAAATACTTAGCCAATACAGAAACAGACTAAGAATAGCTGGATACAGGCATCTATCAATTGTATCAACTGCCTGCCTGATAAGTAAATAATAATAAAATACCTGTGGCAATTATGCCTATTTGCACATACTAGGAGGCAACAATTATTTTCAATAAAAGTCATTTTATATCATTTACAAGTTTTATTCAAAATATATACTAGGTAGGTAGTTAAAATAGAATTTGATTCAGATTTGGCTAAAATTATCTATACAGTTAAACCAGTTAGGAGTTTACTGTGCCTCTTCAACAAAAATTTCCTCAACTGTGTCTCCCCTCAACGCTTCAGCTAAAACTTGAGCTGCCCGCACCTTAGCACAGGCATTTTCTCTTAATGGCAGTGCAATATCTGCTCAGCTCAGCAGCCTAATATTTTCATTTAACGCTGCTGTCAGGCTATCGGCAACAGGCGGTCTTGGTGGTCTTGGGGCTCGCACCCGCTCAGGCCGGCATATACGGGGGCGGTTGGGCAGCTCAGGTTGTGGCGGTGATTGATGAACTCATTGAGGATCTTCTAGCTGAGCAGGCACAGCAGGAGGAACTTCAGCAACAGCAGCAGCAGTATGTTCCATTTGGGGTCTGAAATTAACAATAAATAATTTAAGATATACAGCAAAAATATTTAATTATATGTATTACCTGGTTTTTAAAGGAAAACTTACCTGCTCTACAGTCGCAAAACCATACACAGAGGCAGGTCCTACAATTTCCAATATTTTATTGTCCAGATCTGTTAAATCTGGACCTGGAGGACCTCCTCCAGTTCTGCTGATGGAGCCCATACTTTTCGAGCTTTTGTTTTTGTTTTGCTGCGCCAGACATCCCAATTCTAAAAATAAAAGAGGAAATACATTTCATACATAGTTAATCACGAAGTACTTGTAATGACAAACATTGAGCCTAGTAATAATTGGTATTTGGTTTCTTGGTAAAACTGGTACTCGGACAACTTTAATCTTTATATAGTCTAAAACAAAGTGACTTCCCTCTGTGTCGTGTCTGTTTGTATTTTGTATGTACGCTTAGATCTTTAAAACTATGCAGAGCTAGTAATTCTATTACTATTATAAAGCAGGAGAGTTTGTTTTTTTGTTTGTTTGTTTGAACGTGCTAATCTCAGGACCAGCGGTTGCTGGTCCGATTTGAAAAATTCTTTCAGCGTTGGATAGTCCATTTATTGAGGAAGGCTATAGGCTACATTTGATCCCGATAGTCCCACGGGATCGGGACTTACGCGGGTGAAACCGCGGGACGCAGCTAGTTGATTCCATAAAGTATGACTTGAAAGTTGAAAGTAATATCATAGCAAAAATGTTTTTTCACAGAACCTCATGGTTTAAAATTGCATTTTATGCAATACCTACTATATTCAGACCCTCTGTGTGGACCTATTTGCGTCGGTAAGGCTTAAATTTACTAGACTTAATCCATTTAACATATTTAGACTAATGAATAGAAAGCTTATGAGAATTTTTAGTTTGGTTGAACGCGCTAATCTCAGGAACTTACTGGTTCGAATTGAAAATATATTTTTGTGTTTGATAGTCCACATATCGAGGAAGATTAAAGGCTAGTAATGATCCTGATATTCTCGCGGAATCGGGACCTGGGCGGGTAAAGCCGCAGGCACTAGGATTGGTAGATAAATAAATCTAATTCCTCTTACGCTATCGAAATAGCAATTAGCGTAAATTGCGTCAGAAATAAGACCTACCTTTTGCCAACTGAGCATGAAGCCTCTCCACTCCACAAGCAGTTCCTTTTGCTGCGTTCGTTAGGTCTTCTATACATTTTCCGACACAAAACTACAACAAAACTGATTCAGATTGCAAAAAGTAAACAAATAATCATAGAGAAATCTAGACGAATAAAGTACTACCAACCTCACAGCATAAACCATTCGTTCTCATTTTTTTATCTGTGAATCCAATTTAGTCCGTGTTTAGTCCTGTCATTTTCAAATTCTAAGTTTAGTTTGTGGACAAAACCGAATAGCATACAAACTTAACTTAACTAAAATAAGTCTGTTTTTGGTTAGGTTAAGTTTTAGTCGGTGGTTTGCTCGAATTGACCCCAATGACGACATTTTTATTTTATTTGAGTCATGATAACTTTCAAAATAAAAAAAAGATCCGTTTGTGTTTTTGATGTCGATGCGTTCCAAACCTTAATGTATTTTTTTTTTTATTTTTAGTTAATCTTTGGTGAACAAATATGTGTAAAAAATATGAAATATAATGAATTTAATTTAAATTTGAATAATGACGTCTAATTATTAGTTATATTATATATGATTGTTATTTCTACACAGATTTTTGTTATGTATTTTTAATTTTATGTTTTTTTCAGTATAGGACGCAAAGCAGTAGGCCGAAAGAAAAGAAAAAAAGGTAGCCATACAGCAGCGAAAACTTTATTTATAGTTTTATTGATCTCAAATGGAGCATTCAGCATAAGGACCGTGATTGTTTTGTGTAGTATTTTACCATAATAAAAATCAAAAACATTTTCAATTCTTTTATTTACCTTAATTAGCTTTATTTGTAATTAATCTCTCACAATCGTATACCATGGTTCATTGTATACTGCATGGTTCAATGTATCCAACCCCCCCTGTTCATTGTACCCGCACAGGTAGTGCACAGTGAACCAAAGCTCATTTATAAAAAAAAGGTTAATAACTTTATTTTGATTCATTTCTTAAGAGTTTGTTGTATCAAATTCAGTTAACTGATAAATTTCCTTCACAATACTATAAAAATCATAACCATAGATTGAATGGTTTCAAAGTTATGAGTGTCCAAACTTTTTGTGGTTCATTGTCTACTATCCTGCCCTACCTATGGAAACGTTAGAATCTCTGACGAGAAAGGATCGACAAAACAGGATATGAGTCCAAAATGTCGGGGTACCGGATACAACCCTAGTTAAAGTAGACAAGAAGGTAGAGTATAGTCAGGTAAAGTCGGATACGGGGGAAGACCGTATGACTCAGATATCTCCCGAAATTGGTGATCTTTTTTAGTGTTAGCCACGATGTTCACATGAGCAATTTATCCTGCATCGATCTGTGGCACCCGCCGGCAGTTGCAATGTCACCTATTTTGGAAGATATTTTAATAAGGGTCAGATGGTGCATTTGCAATACCAGGGCAAAAGTAATAACGGTAATTTCTTATAATGTCATTAAAGAAACCGGTAACCTTCGACTCTACTAAGGTACCTACTACGATAGTTAATTCAGGATAAGGTAGAGTCGAACGTTACCGGTTTCTTTAACGACATTATTAGTAATTAACGTTATTGGTTTTGCCCAGGTATTTTCAATTCCCCATCTGATCTGGTCTTAGTCAGTATCCGATCTTACCTAACTATACTCTTCCAATACATAAAAAACTAAACAAAGAACTTAGACCTTTTCTCTCTCCCTAAAATCAGTGTAGTGTAGGTACAAATAAAAAGGAAACATAATACTTTCCTTTCTTTAGGTATTTACCTATTTGTAGATACATGAAGACGCGTGCTCTGAATATTTCAACATATCAAAATCCAAGACAAACAATATAGATGCGTACCACAACAAACTGTTTTACTTCCACCTTTTTTAGGGTTCTGTACCCCAAAGAGTAAAAACGGGACCGTTTTCTCTGGGAAACGGGAGACTCCGCTGGCTGTCTGTTCGTCTGTCACGGTTGTATCTCATAAACCGTGATAGCTAGACAGTTGAAATGGTCACATATATTACGTTTGTTGTAAATATTTAAGGGGGGCTTCAATACAACAAACGTGATTTTTCAAATTTATATGCAACGTTAGCGCGATTCATGTTTCCCACTGGCGCCATCTAGTGATAAACTGGCGTCAGTGGTAAAGATAAATGCAAACGTGCGTTGTTGCGTTCACGGATTTCGCTTGGTCCATTTTAGGATTCCGTGCCAATTGCGATAATGGTACGGAACCCTTCGTGCGCTGACTCCGACTCACACTTGGCCGGTTTTTCCTGTTTTAGTTATATGTACAAAGATGTATCTCTCACTTGATTCTCAACACGAGTTAGAAACTGATGTCCACCAAGTTTATTAATATCGAATCAATTGCGATAATGGTACGGAACTCTTTGTGCGCAAGTCCGACTCGCACTTGTCCGGTTTTTCCCGTTATAGTTATGTACGAAGAAATATCTCTCACTTGGTTCCCAACAGGAGTTAGAAACTGATGCCCACCAAGTTTATTAATATCGTCGATGAAAGTTTTTGAGTTCGAATGAAGTTTGCGCCTCGAGTGAAACGGGGATCAAGTAGAGCAGTTTCACGATTCAATACATTTTTATGTGCCGCCGTAAAATATGACTTTATTCCATACTAGCAGAGTTCCGCAGTCTCACTCGCATAAGTCACGATCCCGTGGGAATATCGGTACCAAAAATAGCCTTTGTTACTCCTCGATAATGTAGCTTTCTATTGATGAAAGAATCGGTTCGGTTGTTATCTCTGATAGCAGTCGAGGTCTTAGGGGCGACCTGAAAAACATCTTAACACCAGGTGAGTCATACTACTATACGAAAAGAAAGAAAGAAGTGGCTCTCTACTATCAGCGGTTAGGCTGTGCTTTTAACAACCAGTCAAGATATAGCAATTTATAGATTTAGATAGATAATATACGCGATTGAAAGAGTCAAAGTTGAATACAAAATGTTATGAAGTTCTGATAGACTTACGAGTAAATATCTACTAGACAGAATCTACGGGAAGAAAGTCGATTTTTCCTAAAATTTACCTATAGTTACCGTAGTTTTAGAGAAATTGGTCAAATGCCCCACAAACATAATAGCACTGATGTTAAAGAAAACAAAACCCCTTTTCTGAAGTCAAATAAGTAGATACAAAAGGTCCAGTTTTCCATATTGAAAGATTTTCTCCAATGGGTGGGTTAAAGTAAATAAGGAGTGATTTCAACTTAACGGCTGGGAAAATCTTTATGGATTTTCCTTGGAAATTAGAGCATAGTCAGGTAAAATCGGAAGAAGGAAGACCGCATGACTCAAATATCTTCCAAAATAGGTGATATTGTAACTGCTGGGTGCCACAGATCGGTGCGAGGTTAAATTGCGCAATTGTGTATAATAAACTGCCTGAAAATCTTAAGGACCTCTCTGGCCGGATTATTAAAAGAAAAGTGACTAATTGGTTGATAGAAAAATATTTTTATAGTATGAAGGAATAATGGAATGACCGTAGACTACAAAGATGACTAAATAACATTTCAATATTTTGATTAATTTACTGACATTTCAATATTATTAATTCACAATACTATTAATTTTATCATATTTCACGTTACAATAAGAGTTAAATTTAATTCTGCTAATACCTACTAACATTTGTAGGTACACCAGATTCCTGGTAAAATGTAAGGATATTCTTAATCTATATGTTCATACGTATGTATGTATATACACTATATTTTATACAAATAAAATATTCTGATTCTGATTGATCTTGTAAACACTGTAGCTAACACTAAAAAATATCAACTATTTTGATATTTGAGTCACACGGTCTTCCCCCATATTCGATAGTACCTGACTTTACTCAACGAGATTGGTCCTCCATCTTCCATCGAAGCCTTACTAAGGTTCATACTTCAACAAAGTGACCGGCCGGAATTCATTGCTTTAATTTGTTAGTATTTGAATGAACTAATTTATAAACTTTTGAGGATCTCGTCGAAGTTTTCTCATAAAAATCGAATCATGTGACTTACATTTTAATTAGTTACTGTTTTGTAAATTAATTTTAGATTTTTAGAAGGAGTTCAGTCTGTTATTTATTAGTCTATTAGCGATATAAAGGGGACGAAGCCTTCAGTTTCAAGAAAATGTTTTTTTTTATTGTTGAACGTTCAGAAAGACTAGAACAGATATTGGGGCACTTAGATTGCAATTTAATTACGTTTCTGTATTTTTGTTGTGTGGTGTGTTGATACTTATAAAGAATAAACTTCAGCTCTCTACTTTCAGCGGTTTAAGGCTGTGCGTTGTTAAATCAATCAGTCAGTCACTGAAGACAAAGCATTTTATAAATATAGATTTCATCTATCTCTATATCTATAAAATGCTTTGTCCTGAGTGGCTAACTGATCAACGCACAGCCTATACTGCTTATAGTAGAGGGTTGAAATTTAGAAAGTGTGTTCTTTATAATATGATGGAGCTAGGGTTGCCAGATACGCGCTTATAATTTCCTGGACATTTCTGGTTTTACAAACGGAGTTGGAGTTTTAGAGTCAAAATCCAACTACAAATGTTTGCTGTTGAACGGGCAATAGCAAAAATAATACAAAATTTCTAGTTATGTACTTATTTTAGAACTAAAATATGCAAATTATTTTAAAGATATAAAATCTATAAGTAGGTAGGTTACCTACTTATAATTCAGTGCAATTAGACTCTAAAAGCTGTCTAGTGAGAAAATTTTGGGTTAGTTCTAATGTTTTGTGACACCACATTGAAAAAAAACTCTGCTACTTTTCCTTTTTTTTTTGCTTAAAATTCGAAAACTAGGTATGCTTTTAGTAAATGGTCTGCTTACAGAAATTAAAGAACTCAAAAACTATTGGCTATTAGTAAATCCCAATAGTTTTTGAGTTTTATGCAACAAACCGGAAAAAAGGAAAAATACACATTTTTGCGATTTTTTAAATGTTGCGTCACGAAATGTTGTCCGCAAATCTGCTGATTCCGAATCGGATTCAGCACCTCAAAAAAACAACAGAACTAGGTATCCCAAAACTTTCCCGGCAATCCCGGCAATCTGGCAACCCTAGATGGAGCCATTCGCTAAAAAAAGGTTTTTCGAAATTGCCACGGAATCACCATTTACTCAGGTTAAAACGCGGGACACAGTCATCTATATAATAGGTGTTATGATCTATTTAGACAAGTTGACAACATTGACTGAAGCTATTAAATAGATTGAACTTTGATAATTGCTTCGGTCGCTATGTAGCTACCACGTTGACGCAAAGAGAATTGTACCTAATTTAACTTGTTTGACTCAAACTCAAAATCTGTTTATTGAATAAGATATTCCTATTCACATTATTGTTTTGAATCGTCAGTAATCTAGTGAGTCTTCGGAACGCGACCTCCAATGAAAATAATAGGTAAGTACCTACACAAAAACCATGGTGGAACCGGAGCAATAATCTATATAAATAGGTATCATAATCCTTACTAACATTGTAAGCGCGAAAGTATCTCTGTCTGTCTGTCTGTAAAAATAAGTTTGCAAAAAAAACCACTATTACATCCACAAAGAGTCTAATCTATTTTAATGTAGGTACATCACTGAATTCTGTCATATTAACGGGCGTTTTACCCAAACTAGGAGTACGCAGAAAACTATACAGAGCACCCCGACTAGGATAGGTTAGGTTCATATTAGGTGGTGGTCATATAATTAAGAACGCTGATATAAAGGGAAGTTTTTTTTTAACTAAGACGCAAAACTAATTGCAGGCATTATTTTTTATTGTTCTCGGTATCGTAAAACTTTTCCATAATACCACTGTATTCATTGATACACATGATTAGCTAAAAATAAATACACAAACTTTTTACACTACTTCTAAACATAGTACTCCTATTTACTGGCTGGCCACGTAATTAAGAACGCTCAATAGTTTATACGTTTATTCAAATTTAATTAGAGAAAAATCAGTCGATTTGTTACTGTTTGTATAATTTTGGAGCCATTTAGTGCTGTAAAAGGTAAAAGTTATTGCTTCTTATAAAAAGACAATGGAAAAAATAAAAGTTGTGATAAATCTACAAGGGAAGTAATAATAAAAGTTCGCCAGAAGAATTTGGTCAAACAAAAAGATAGCCGACCATCTGCAATGTGCAGAAACTATGGTTTTCCACAATGTAAACCATTTTGCTACGTATCAAACTACTTCGAAGGTTCCGCGTGTACCTAAACAGTGAAAAACAACTCCTCGAGATGACCGAAACATCGTTCGCATGGCAAAACAAAATCCATCTAAAGGGTCCAATGAGCTGAGAAAATAATATTTAGGTGAAAACAACCCTTCAGCAATCTCAGCACGCACTATTAGAAGACGTTTGATAGAAGAAATATTGCACGGAAGGATAGCAAGAAAGGTACCCATGTTGAAACTTTGCCACAGGCAAGTCCAGCTGACGTTAGCGAGAAAGTATGAAAACTGGACTGTGCGACATTGGTAAAATGTACTTTTTTCTGACGAGACGAAAATAAACAGAGTATGTTTCGATGGAAAATGATATGTTCGACGTCCCACGAATACAGCATTCGTACCTAAGTACACGAAAGTTACATTAAAGCGCGGTGGTGGAATGTGAAAATTTGGGGATGGTTTTTTGGACATGGTGTTAGACCTGTAAAGTTGATAGAAGGTAACATGGATCAGTTCTAATACAAAAATATACTGGAAGAAATAATGTTATCTTACGCTGAAGACGTTCTACCGGTTATTTGAACATTCCAGCATCACAATGATCCAAAGCACACTGCACGCACCATAAAGGAATTTCTTATAACGAAATCAGTTTCTGTCTTAAATTGGCCAGCCAACACCCCAGATCTAAATCCAATAGAGAATCGAAGTAAAGACAAAGGTTTTCAATACAAAGTGTGAAAATTTATGAGAGCTATCGAGCTGTATGACGTTTTCGTAGAAGAATGGAACTCTATTTCGCTTGCGAAATATCAAATATTAATATAGTTAATGCCTCGCCGGTGTAAAGCAGTAATTAAAAGCTGTGGATATGCTATTAACTATAAATGTTAGTCAAAAACGTATTAAATTGATTTTTAAATTTTCTGCGCTACATATTATATTGTAATTTTTTAAATGTAAGTGTCATACAAAACATTTCCCGAGCAGTTTAATAAATCGTTCTTAATTATTTGTCCAGCTTCAGTACTGTTTGAATGTGTTACTTTGGTAAAATCAATATAATGTGAAAAAAATAGTTAGCGATTTTATTATAATGTTCCTAAGCCACGTTGCTCTATTAATGTGGCTATTTTATAACATAACTAGATGCTTCTCAGAAGGTACACATCTCTGTGGGTGGCACGATTTATATAAAAACTTCTAGAAATTCAAATCGTTCTTAATTATATGACCACAACTGTAAGTAACTTGTTTGAAGACTTAGGTACCATCTTTCTCCATGCCCAGCTGATGAAGAAGGTTGGCAGCCAAGTCAGCCTGGGCCCGAGCCGTGTCCCACCTCGCCGTGTACAGTGGAGCCTTCAGTCTGCCATAGCGGTGAGTAACGCACAATGCACACCGGTTGCACCCGTTTTAATGTAACTTCACATTTTTTAAACTTACACGATTTCCGTCCATCATTATTATTAAACAAGGGTCTAGATCGCGTTAAAAATAATCATTGTTTTTAATTACCTCGACGTTTCGGCAAACGGGTTATACCGGCCGTGGTCCCGAGAAGACCTCCCGTGGTCGAGGTAATTAAAAACAATGATTATTTTTAACGCGATCTAGACCAGTGTTTAATATTAATGTAACTTGTTTGAAGACTTACCATCTTTCTCCATGCCCAGCTGATGAAGAAGGTTGGCAGCCAAGTCAGCCTGGGCCCGAGCCGTGTCCCACAGCGCCGTGTACAGTGGAGCCTTCAGTCTGCCATAGCGGTGAGTAACGCACAATGCACCGGTTGCTCCCGTTTTAATGTAACTTGTTTGAAGACTTACCATCTTTCTCCATGCCCAACTGATGAAAAAGGTTGGCAGCCAAGTCAGCCTGGGCCCGAGCCGTGTCCCACCTCGCCGTGTACAGTGGAGCCTTCAGTCTGCCATAGCGGTGAGTAACGCACAATGCACCGGTTGCTCCCGTTTTAATGTAACTTGTTTGAAGACTTACCATCTTTCTCCATGCCCAGCTGATGAAGAAGGTTGGCAGCCAAGTCAGCCTGGGCCCGAGCCGTGTCCCACCTCGCCGTGTACAGTGGAGCCTTCAGTCTGCCATAGCGGTGAGTAACGCACAATGCACCCGTTGCACCCGTTGCTACTGCGTGGACTAGACGCAGAGAGGATTCTATTTCTTCCTGTAATAGAAAATATGAAGCTTAGCAAAGGGTTTACTAGGTAGTGCAGTCAGATTGCCAATTAAGTAAGACAGCACACACAATTATTGTGCGTGCTGTGTACATAATACAAAGATACATTTTAGCGGGCTTTAATAAATAAATAAAGATAGCACGACGACGTTAACCCTCGACCTTTCGTCTATGTTACAATAGTCGTGGTCGCGAGGAAACCAAGACTATGGAAAATTAGTCTATCTGGTCGAGTTAGATATAGGCTACTACTATTAGCTACCAAATTCACATCGGTTGCTTATTTATTTGTTTTTTTTTTGAGTATCTAGGGTTTAGTGTCTAGAAGGCATGACATCAGATACACCTTAACTTAACGTAGGTATCTACTAATATTGTGGCATGTGTGGTCTGTACTAAGTAACAACATGTGTATGTATGTATGTATGTATATGTACTAAGAAGGTAGTAGACTGACCTGACCTGACCTGACTATACCTAGTTAGTGTTGATACTTACACACTACATATCTATAGGTAACTGTGGGAATAGTGTTCGACATTACGACCCAATTAGTCAGTGATTCGTTATTGACGTTGGTCCAATTGGCTGTAGGCGTTCTACACCACTGAATTGATGGACTTCCTGTGTTCTTTATACTTAAATACATATTAGGTACTAACAGTTATAAATAAAGTACTATCAGGATACAAATTAAAACATTGGTTTTTCAAAAATATTGTTTATAACACCTTAGGTTAGGTAATGGTTTTTCCTGTTAAAATCACAAAAAGAGGTCTGTCATCTAGGTCAACACGCTAATAGGACCTACATGTAGTAGGTACGTAGGTATTATGATTGTGGTGGGTACCGCTGAAGCGGTATTAAGATTCGAGCCGAAGGCAAGTCTTTTAGGAGAGCCGAGGACGGTAAGCATCAATATTCATGTGACATCATCACACGACGTTTTCAACTTTCTAAAGAAAAATAAATGAATGTTACACACTTTTTAAACTTACACGATTTCCGTCCATCATTATTATTAGACACGGGTCTAGATCGCGTTATGTCTTCTCGGGACCCCAACCGGTATAACCCGTTTGCCCAAACGTCGAAGTAATTAATAACAATGATTATCTATAACGCGATCTAAACCCGTGTCTAATAAAAATGAATATTATGCAAAAGAAATGAATCCTATGTTAGTAGAAAGTATTAACAACTTCGTGGCACAAAAGGTTTGTGATAATTAATGTACAGAAATACATTAAGTACTTACCTACCTATCTGTGAAATTTTTAACTGTCTAGCTATCACGGTTCATGATACAGCCTGATGACAGACAGAGAGACGGACTGTGGAGTCTTAGCAAATCCCTTTAGGTACGGAACCCTAAAAAAACTAATTGATAATAAATTACATTCTGAGTATGCGGACGTGTTGGAACATTGTCTCCCTAAGCGGTTACATCACTCTCCAAAATATAGGTTTGTAAGTAACCTACATACTAAGCGTTATTAATATTAAAAGCATTAATTTCTGTCCAAAAATATCCTCTGGTCCCCAACCTAAGTAATACCCACCTTTATTGACAATATCTGCCTTTTTGCGGCAACATCTTATTAACTCAGATAAAAGGTTTTCCTTCAATATTGCCACCATCTAAAATGCGCCTATCGTATGCCTAGGTAAATAATTACTCGCCTCTTGCCTTTGATGTCATAGGAAAATGGCAGGCACAGGACACAGTTTACCTTAGTGCTAACAAAGATTCTTTGAAAATGGAAAAGTTGTCGTAAAAAATAAGGTGGAGATGTGGAACAGTAGGTCGTGGTACCTTTATGATGATCAATACCTATTTGCGTTTTATGTAGATTGATAGGTTAATAAAAGGTCAATGTTTAGTCTTTTTACGGTTATCTTATGAAGACGTGCTTAAGGTATTTTGGGTACAGGTGGTATAGGTGTCTATATAGGTACTAAGTTTACGAGCAAGGTGACTTTGGAGGTTACGGCATTCGATATCCCGTAGGGGACCCGCTGAATCTAGTGATGTGTCATATACCTAGTAATATACAACAAGTTGTTTTAAATGCGCCTTCTTTGTCATTGAGATAGAGATGCAGACCGCGTCAGGAACTCCCGCGTCAGGGGCAGCTTTCATGTTCGAGACATTGCAGATAAATTGCATGAATGCCGCTTACGGTGTAACAGTCACGTCTTCCTAAAACCGGCTAGTTACGTGGGGAACAAATGTCTTGCTATGGCTAATTCGCCCGGACGCGGCAGATTGGGAAGACCCAAAAAGTGCTGATAGGCATGCAAATGGCCTCAGTATACGATATGACGAAGATCGTGTGAAGAGGAGACGTAAAAGTAGGAAAGCGGACCCCCGAACCGGGAGGGTTCCCGGGAAGGTTCTCGGGAACCCTTCCGGGTTCTCGAAAGGGGAAACAAAAAAATAAGCATGACAATACTAATTTTTCTTTCAGTTCCAAGTTTCCATTTAAAATGAAAGTTGAAGTAATTAATTCACGGCACATTCATCACTTCAACTCTAAGAAAAGAAACTAGGAGCCGAAGGCAACGTCACATCTCTCTGCTTCAACTATTTTAGTTTCGGAAACTGCATTTCCAAATGGGGCACAGAAGATTTAAATATTCAAGAGAAGATTATTCCAATAATAGTTGGTAGGTACTATGTCGATTGAATTCGCGTTAAGGCCACAGTTCTCATTAGAATCTAACAGCGGAGCTTTTAAATGAACGGAAAACTTTGTAAAAAGACGTTATATTAAAATTTATGGAAGAAAACTTTGTGCTAACCTGCTTCTTACATTTTTGATCGGAAGATAATAACGGAAAAGTACAAAAGTATGAATACCTAACTGTACTTATCATAATGATCTGAAATGCTTATGCTTATTCTGCATAAGTTAATCATAATTATATTATGGTAACGTTCGTAATATACCTACCAATAACCGCAACTAATTAAACAATATTCATGTCAATTAGAGAACACACATGTTTGAATGATTAATTATTTAGGTACCTACCTACATATGAGTATTTAGAACGTTTTAAATGTAACTGCACCATCACCTTCTCATTCGAGTGATGTTCCCGGTTGCATCCCTCTCGGGAGCCCGGGGTCCGCTAAACCCCAAATTGTTTTTTTTATTTAAGGTCGGCGCAGTAGCTTAGTCATCAATTACCATACTGAAAATAGTTTTGACAGTATTTTTACGGCCGGCCGCCTGCCTGACACCAACCCTCGTAGGGACAAAGCAGTTTATCCGCCACCACGCGGGGAGAACTTAAGGTTTGCTAGACTCCCTCAGATCCCTTAGGGTTTTCGAAATTTCCACGGGATCAGGAAACACACGAGTTAAACCGCGGGACCCAGCTAGTCTGTTATAGTATATACTAGCTGCGTCCGCGACTTCGTCAGCGTTTTAGAACACCTACCTATCGCTGTGCAAAAGTCTACACTTAAACGGACGACCATGGAAGTCTACTGCTGAGCAAAAGAGAATCATGGCAGAGTCTGTTTAAGTGTTGATTTTGCACAGCGTTAGGTAACTTGTTGCATGCTTATTTGCATTATTATAAGAAGTAGCCTTTGTCAAAAATATAAAAAAAACAAAACCCTACTTCGAAAATATATTATGTATACTTAGATATATGTTCTTATCGTGTTTCCATAAGCCAAGTTTCGACTTTTGATGCCTGTCAGAGCTGCGCTGCAAAATTATAACGATTTAGGTACATTTACGTTGATGTCGCCGCGAAAGCTTTTCGGGCAAAATAAAATTAAAACTGTATTTCGAGAATGTCTGTTGGGATGTTAGGTATTTCGTGTCTGTTTGTGGTTTACAAACTCATACGTAGGCAAAATTACATGTTTGACATTTTACATTCAACAAAATGTTTATTACCGTCGAAATTTGACGACATGAGAACAAACCCCCATGGCCTACTTATTATATTTACCGTGCAATACACATTTTCCTTTTGTCTTCGCGATGTTGGATTGAAATTAAACTCATTTTTCGCTTTTAATCGCGTGGTGTTTATTACTTTTAGCATTGTTTCAATCCTGAAGAAGAAACCTGTAAGGTCTCGAAACTTTGAGCGTTGATACGCTAAAAGTAAAAATACCACGCGATTAGAACCGAAAAATTAATTTAATTTTTAGTATTCAATAATTTTATTTCAATGAAATGGTTTTGTGGTCAAAATATACTTACTTGCATAACAAAATCTGACCCACCAAAATAAAACTCATAAAATAGATGACCTATTTATTTATTTATTTGGAACAAAACACAGCTTGTAAAACACGATTTATGTAACCTAACTTTTAACATATTGTTAGCCAATTAAGTTTGTCCACATATTCATTATAACAGATGAAAATGAGAGATGGATATTAAAAAAAAATAGTTTCACTTACAAAAGGTGAACCACTATACCACTCCTCCGCAGAAGACACGTTCCCGAGCATAATATAAAATGTAATTATCTATACTAATATTATAAAGAGGTAACGTTGGTAACATGTACGTATGTATGTATGTATATTGGGGGTAATCTCCGAAACAACTGGACCGATTTCAAAAATTCTTTCACCATTAGAAAGCTACATATAATATAATATACATAGTACATATTTTAATAAAATTTATATTTAAATAAAATAATAATATCCATAAGAAGAGATTAGATGAAGCTATAAATATTAAGTAGTAGGTACCTACCAAACTTTAAACTTAGGTGGATAGCGTTAAAAGTTATCAGATCACAATAAACTTTTAAATCGGGACCTGGAGTTTTGGCAGGAACGCGTTGAGAAGACGTGTTAAAATGTTAAAAGTTAGGTAACCTTTCTTTACTTGAAATATTTTACAAGGAGAAATACATTATCAAAAATCCTCCCATGACAGGATTCGAACCTGTGCCCCTCGCTTGCCTGGCGAGTGCGCTACCACTGCGCCACACGGAAACCCACGTGTCATGGCGAATTTATGAGTATGATCTCTCACTTGTCTCTCTCTTGTTCTCTCTCTTTCTTTACTTCTTGTTCATGCAAAAGGTTGCCTAGACAGCCTGGTCTATCGCTTAAAGCGATAAGGCCGCCCATTGTGCCACCTATTTTTGGATTGTAATTTACGTATAATGTTGTGTACAATAAAGAATTTATCTATCTATTTACCTTTCTATATATTATTTATTGCTTATCTTTATTCTTACTTCTACTGGACTAACTAAATTGAGTATGGCGCAAGTTCCCACATCAGAATTACAGTCGCAAAAAACTAGGCTAAAATTATCCAATACTTTTTCTTAACAATTTAAATAAGCACAAGTAAAGTAATTAGAACTTTTTATTGAAACGGCTTTATTAATATTTTTCTTCAGTTTTCGCTATGATGATGGTTGGAAATTAAACCTTTTTGGTTTAAATCGCGTTGGTTTTATTATTTTAAGCATTTTTAAACCGCGATTAAAACGATGAGTTCAATTTCGACAATGATATTAAGTAATTTTCTTTCGTAGTACTTTTTAAACTTTTAATTGATAGGTAACGTATAAAAATACTACAAAACATTATGTTTAATGCTTGTGTTTCTTGTAGGTATCAATTATATCTAAGAGTACTTCTTAATAGGTATCTGAGGAAGCCTTTGAGTCTTTGTTATTGTTTCACATTAAATGAGGCTTCAATACAATTTCAATTCAACCGAGCTTTAATGTTTTTCTTTGATCAGTAGGTATATAGGTATTTACAGCTTTTTATTAATGAATTTTATAAAATCATTTACTTTAAATAAATGTAGGACATTTCTGATAATGTATTGTATTAGGTGTTACTTTTCGGAACTCTATAACTACTTTGTAAAAGATTTTTTTGTTTTAGTCCCGACACCTGACTAGTGTTATAATTACCTGATTAGTAACTAGTAAGTAGAAATGTAACTATGTCATAGTTACATTTCTACTTTTTATTCACCTTTGATTACCTATCAATTTGTTATCCACTAAACTTTTCAAATTCACACGATTTGTCAATTTTAATCGCGTATTATTATTTATTTTCTTACCTCGACGTTTTCACCATGTTACAATGGTCTTGGTCGCGAGGGGGTCCCTTCGCGACCAAGACCATTGTAGACCCGGAAAAAGTAACTTTGTTATACCACGTTCTGAATTATCAACTTTCCTTGTTTATGATTCTGTGGCTTTTTCTAGACAAACTGTGCACAAGTTAGGTTTGTATATGCATGTAGATACGACATAAACTTAAACTGGGGCATGTTCTATTATAAAACCAATACCTACCTTTACCTCCCTAAAGTACCTACTTACATACCTAGTTCAGTTTTACGTATTTTTTACTCATCAAAGGTCCTATTTATTCAGGTAGCTCATCCCACGGCCTCGATAGAGAGGCTTATTAGAGGTCAATTACTGACGTGAATTCGTCGAAGCATACAAGGTAATGGAGCTAAATGTGTACGCTGGGTAGCCTGGAGGGTTATATACAGGTGCTATAATGGTGTTATAACGGTATTCGATTAATATGTGAAGTATCTATTGATTAGATTTCAAAGGGTTTAGTCGCTTCTTAGTAACATCTTCAGTTGAAATATGATAATGGGAATCTTTATTGCTCAAATGCGTGGGTTTTGGTTGGAATCGAAATACCTACTCGTAGCTAGGTCGTATCAAACCACGATATTCGAATTACTTTGGTAGATACCTACCTATTTATTTGTTGTTTAGGTAGAGCTATATACATTTCGAGACTAGCGGTTAGTTTCATGAATTTAACGCCTAATTAAGCCTACATAGAAAATGACTAAACAAAATTTATTTAATAATTTCTACTCATTAAATAAAACGTGAAAGGAGGAGTTACGACGGGCAGGAGATAATACCGTAGCAATATGCTTCAGCATATGACAATATTTTGTACTGCAATTAAGTTTGTTTCCTTTCCTTCCTGGAAATTTATTCGGTTTTAAATATTGCAACTGCGTACCTAACGTGCCATGACCATGGACCCGTTTCCATTCAAGGTGAAGTGTCGAGCTGTATCCTTTGACCGTTTCCAAAATCAAAGTCCAGTAATATCTAAACAAGCCCAACGGAAAAAAAGCCGATAAAACGGTTGCCTGGAAGAGCTCGCCCTTAGGTGATAAGGCTGCCCATTGTACTATACTAGTTTAAAGTTCTTGTCTATGTAATATTTAAACTTTTTTAACTAAAATGACGCGATTAAGGCCCAGGAAAATATAAAATTATGTAATATTTGTTTAATTTATGTTTTTGGTACAATAAAGCATTTATTTCATTCATTCATAAAACTGAAGACTACCCCCTTAACTTCCCACTAATTAATTCCATAGTTAAGATCCCATTAGGTTGAAAGTAACTAATTACCTAGTTGGTGAAACAGTGTTTGAGTAACATAGTCATTAGTACATTAGCAAGCTGATGGTACTGAATGCCACTCGGGGAGATAATTCAGTTTGGGTTTGCGTGAAGTTTGATTTGCTTGTTTTGCCTAAATTATAATATCGATAGCTCTATCGATGGTATCCATAGCTGAGTTCAGTACAATAGTATGAATAGTATCGACGCTTAATATTGAATTCCTATCGATAGTATTGGATTTGACTATTGTAACAACAATCGATGCTATCGATAGTTTTGCCCTATCGATAGCGTAATTCAGATTTGACTACTGTAACAACAATCGATACTATGTATAGTATCAATACTATCGATGTTTTAGTACCGATACTATCAATAAGCCTATCGATACTACATTTCTGATTTGCCACAACTATCGATACCCTATCGATAGTGGCCTATCAAACGGCAACACTACCCAACAAAAAAACGATAAAACACCCCCAACTTCCCACTAATTAATTCCATTATGTTGAAAGTAACTAATTACCTAGTTGGTGAAACAGTGTTTGAGTAACATAGTCATTAGTACATTAGCAAGCTGATGGTACTGAATGCCACTCGGGGAGATAATTCAGTTTGGGTTGTGGGAAGTTTGATTTGCTATTCAATTAACCGTTTTGCTTAAATTATGTTATGTATTTAATGATGAATTGTAACAAGTTTCTGCGTTTCTTCTCAGATTGATAGTGGAATTATTGTAACTTGATATTGTTAATTTAAGAATCAATCAAGAATCAAGAAAATTTATTGAATAACTGTGTTAACTGTACTACATTAAGGTGACATGGAAATGTGTTATAATAAGTATCAACAGTTTGTCCATCCCGGACAATCCGGACATACAATATTATAGTAACTTAATGTAAGCATTTCTTCAAAATAACAATTAACATAATTAGAGTCAACAAATTAATCTTATGTAAAGTAAACATCTAAATCTAAATATTCTTTGACACTGTAGAAAGCCTTAGAGATCAATCATTTTCTTAGTTTATTGCAGAATAAGTTGCCTTCTAGCATTTTTATTTCCAGTGGTAAGTTATTAAATACACTAATAGCAGAAACGAAGGTGCCTTTTTCATACATTGCGTTATTTATTTGATGATAACAGATGTTGTACTAAAATTTATGACGCAAGTTATCAGATCTGTGTGATTTTTTGTTAAAGAAATACATCTCATTATTTTTTACGAAATTAC
The DNA here is from genome assembly GCA_958496205.1 of Idaea biselata. NCBI lineage: Eukaryota > Metazoa > Arthropoda > Insecta > Lepidoptera > Geometridae > Idaea > Idaea biselata. The sequence goes on from OY292404.1 coordinate 19,074,748, forward strand.
TAGTGATGCAACGGATAGTTGTTTGGCCGGATACCGGATACCGGATATTCAGCCTCATCACCGGCCGAATATCCGGTATCCGGCCGCCGAATATTCGGCCGGCCTAACGATACCTACATTTTAGTTTGGCGGCGGGCGCGTCGTGCAGGTTTCAACCTGTTACGTATTGTAGGTTCGCGCGGACCGTTTTCTAGGCAAGAAACGAGTTTTATTAGGTCAGTACGTACGAAACTATTTCGTATGCAGTACATGTGCACCCGCCTATTTTGCTGAATAGATAAGTTTTTTTTTGTTTAATGTGTATAGTAGTGTATACGTGATTGTGAACTTGTACTTCATTCTGTATTTATTTTATTTGTCTAAAATAATGGCAACTAACCATTTTTCAAAGTTAAATACCAAATAGAATCACTATTCGGTATCCGGCCGGATAGTGCGCAACTATCCGGTATTCGGCCGGATAGTAAAATAATGGCCGGATAGGCCGGATACCGGATAGCAACTGGATATCCGTTGCATCTCTAGACATTACATATTTACGCTGTAAAAATGAAAAAAAAAAGTTTCTCCGTTTTATTTCATTTCGAATGAATATTTTGGAAAACCTTGTGGTGGGGACCCTATAAAAGTAAAATCTTAATCCGAATAATATCGATATTAAGGTAGAAAACTAAATTTTTCATAATTTATTTTGGTATTAAGTTTGTATGGAAATGGTAACAGTCGCCGCGTTCTTAAAGCGATCTCTTTGATGGGAGAAGTTATATTTTTTTTTGCAAAAAGACCAAGTTTAAATACGACCTATACGTAGAATATTTTGCAATACGCCGCTAAAGAACATTGTATTCCAGCTTCGCATAGTCAGTATTTAAACAGATAGATTGCAAATAATATTTCTACTTCTACATATTATAGGCACCTACCTAGGTTCGTAGTGTAGAAGTTGTTCAGTACGTATATACAGAAACAAAAATCTGAGACTGATATACATTTTAGTCCCAGTTTTGTTTTCATAATGAAGTTTAAAAATAATCGATAAGCATATACGCCTACTAGACGTTCTTTAAGTAAACTCCAGTATAATCCTACAGCCTATTTTCTTTTTCAAGTAAAAACTGTCATGAATCGTGATAGACGAAAAACTTTAGGTAGGAAAGGTGCTCAGAGTCTTCATAAAACATCTATAAAAGGTAGTAGGTACCGACGTAGGTATCTTTGTCCCTTTAATCCATCAAGACTTACTTTACGGTTGACGGATCATTTTCTACGATCTAGGAGAGTGGATAATGGAAGAGTCTTCGTCAGCAGTAATGTTTGTATCTAAACGTCCTAGCACAGTTTACCTAATAGTTAGGTTTTTACCTAGTACCTAGGTTTTTGTCGATGTCGCAGAAATGTAACGATAGAATCACTTTGTTCTGATGTATTGGTTAACAAATCTTACATGCGATTTCGACAACTGTCTTTTTCGGTCTCAAATAAACCGATATATTAGACGACTAGAACAAATACATTTCGGTTTATATATTATCCGGCAAACAAGTTGGACATTTTTGAAGAGGAAAGTTCGCGCAGTACATTTTACATGGGATTTCTATGAAAAATCTACTTCTGAGCATCCGCCATTTTTGTTCAATTTGTTTGCTGGCCACTGTACGTATACTTTATTATCTTCATCGGTACGTAGCCATTGGTACGCAAAAGCATAACTAGAAAACGCTTAAAACTTTACGGGAGCAGGTGATAGTAATCCTATTCTACTAATATTTTAGTGTGTGTGTTTGTTGTTCCTTCTCGCAAAAACCGTTGAACCAATTGCGATAAAACTCGGTATGTAGCTGGAGACCTGGAAAAATACATAGGCTAAATTTTCCCGATATTCCAACGGGATCGGGACTAATGCGGTATCCCGTGGGGTGCTAGTTGGTTATGGAACAATATGTTACCCGGTAGGTGGTCACGTTGGCAGCGTTTGTGTGTGGCAGCGACAGCAAGGCAAAGGGAAGCAGCAGCGCACTGGACATGCGCCGCGGCCCCCCCATCACTGTCCACCATTCGCGTTGACGCCCAACACCCTGGAACAACAGAAAATTATATATAAATAAATTGCCTTTCATATAATTTAAGATGATTTAAACAACTTTTAATCCATGTTGTTTTTGGCGCTGTAGTGCTCGGAACATTATTAGGTGGAGTAGGCTTGCGCAGCGCCTATACCATCCTCCCAGCTTAGTTAGTCATGCCCAGCTTAGTCAGTCAGTCAGAGGAAAGAACGGGTCAATACGTCTGGGGCTAACTAAGCCGTGGGTTTCCTCACGTTGTTTCACTTCACCGTAAGAGCGAAGAGCGATGTTAAATAACAACCTTCTGCGTTGCAGCCGGAGGTCCGCCAGACTCGTCACAGACACATTTGACCACATTTGTCTACCAAATGTATCAAATACACGCCAAATATAACAAACAATTAGGTACTATTCTGTCGACATTCTATTGAGACGTGATTGGGTCCTTCCTTATCAAGTTACCTGTAGACATGGGATTATAGGTAAATGTATAATATAATCTAACTAATCACTTTCTGAGCCCGACGACCTTTGTAGACCATTTTTAATACCGATAGAAAACCAACCTTTCAAATTAACTAGTAAAGCTTCAAAAACACGATGACACATTTACACTTTACCTAAAACAGAGCACACATATGAAGAAATTCGTCCATGGGTCCTGGAAGTGTGGTCCGTTTTAGGTAAAGTTTAAGTGTCATCGTATATTTGAAGCTTTAACCATATGAAAAGCACACATCTCAGGGCACTGAGTACACTGACAGATAAAAACCGGTCAAGTGCGAGTCGGACTCGCGCACGAAGGGTTCCGTACCATTATCTATACAACAGATTTTGTTTTGAAAGGTAAATTGCGGTTTACGATTTATGACGTTTTAAATAAAAACTACTAACTAGATCTCGTTCAAACAAATTTTCGTTGGAAGTTTGCATAGTAATGTACATCATATACTTTTTTTAGTTTTATCATTCCATTATTTTAGAAGTTACAGGGGGGGACCAACATTTTACCACTTTGGAAGTGTCTCTCGCGCTAACTATTTAGTTTAGAAAAAAATGATTTTAGAAACCTCAATACCTATCCATAGATACCCCACATGTATAGGTTTGATGAAAAAAAATTTTTTGAGTTTCAGTTCTTAGTATGGGGAACCCCAAAAATTCATTTTTTTTTTTTGTGTGAAAATCTTAATGCGGTTCACAGAATACATCTACTTACTAAGTTTCAACAGTATAGCTCTTATAGTTTCGGAGAAAAGTGGCTGTGACATACGGACGGACAGACAGACATGACGAATCTATAAGGGTTCCGTTTTTTGCCATTTGGCTACGGAACCCTAAAAACCCTCATCAAACATTTATTTCGTTGAGCTATCGTTAAATATTTGACCGCAAAATCTAAAGGTCACCTAGAATAAAACCACGAACACTGGGTTATCTGTAACCACAACACATTTTCCTCATCATAGAAATTATATTAGGGGAGGCTATGTTATGATTATGTTTATACCAATACAATAATGTTATAATATCTATTATGTCATAATATCTATATAATAATCCCATTTTTATGTCTCTCGTCAGCATAAATTATGTATTACACGAGATGATATTTCGTTACGGGATCAGGGTTTGAATATCATTGCCGATGTGGAGGATATGAAAATGCTTTTTTCTTTATCTTTATCTTCAAATATGAGGGTGTAATACAATTTAGGGACAGCCTTGCTAAGTTGCTATACCGACTTTAGCTCATATACTATACTTTATTTTTTAATTGTAGACTACGATTTGACACATTTTCCTGAAGAAAAAAAAGTCAAATAAAAAGAACCAAAACGTCAGCTCGTAGTCTAGAATTAAAAAAAGAATTGAGATAATTCTTTTTCAATCGGTCAAGCTGTCTTCGAGTAACTGTTAAACATCCCTTAAAAAACATACGCAACGAATGAGGAGGAACACTAACTTTTTAATCCGGGCAGAGGGCGTTTTTTTTTATTTTTCGGTCTGAGACCGTAATGGCCAATTTGGAATAGCCAGGGTCAAGTTTTAGAATATTTCAAGTTTCTTCATTATAGTTTTGGCGTCGCACATCTTGTACATCTTGCCAGTAGGTATCAAGTATTTTGCATGAAATTAGCCCGATCGGGCTTATAGTTTCAAGTCAGGGGCTATGGTAAAGCGGTGGCAACTTTACTATAACCTTCAAGGAGCTTCAGCGCGAACGACGGAAAGTCCATGTTTAACACTCAATTTTGTTTTCACTACACTTGTGCACATTCACGGAACTAAATTGAATAAGATTCCACCAAAATTACACAATTTAACCGAGTTTAAAACATAGTTTAACGAAAATAAAATTGGAGCACGACATGTTGTCTCCGCTTTCCCGCCGAAACTCCAGAGGGCGTTTGTCGACTAATCGGTGTTTTTTACAACTCTCGGTGCCAAATTGGCCATATCGGTCTGAGACCGAAAGAATTAAAAAAAAAAAGAACTCGGCGTTTCCATTGGTGGAGGACCATCATCGAAAAAAAAAGATCATCTGATGCCAGCGCCATCTACTTACAGCTTTGTGGCACCCCATTGATTTTGAATTGAATTGAACCTCCTCCTTTTTTTGGAAGTCGGTTAAAAAGTGTTATAGGTTAGAAATTTTAGTTGCTTATTCGTTGGAAAATTAGCTGGTTGTGCCCAGTTTCGTAAGTCGACGATCCCGTGTGAATATCAGGATAAACAGAAAATTACTTAAGTATAGGTATGTTAATTCACGACCCCGGCAATTTGTCTACTTAGAGGGTGGGTGTCCCACAGCCAGCGAGTGAGCGTTAGCGAGTCGGCTATTTTCACGCTCAAGAAACACACCTACCAATAGCGGTTTAAGAAAAAAAAAAAAGAATTGTCAACACAGTGTGTAGGACACTGTATTAACAAAAGTAATGCGTCCATAGATGATTGTTCACACAGCTTAGCACGACTATAGTTTGCGGATGAGCGGCAAAAAAATATTCGCACGGCGTGTTCATTAGGTACCTACTCAAAAGTTTTATATAGCCCAGCTATAGAGCTATCACTCGCCCAACCCTGCTCGCCAACTAGTTTCTGGCTCTACACGTAGCTCGCTCGATTATCGCGCCGTGTCGGACAGGGGCTTATTTATTTTCTTCATCATGGCGTCGATCCACGAAGTGTTGTAACTTTGCACATCTGCCAGTGTCGAGTTTATTATCGTATCCTTCTTCTCTTAAATTTGGCGTCGTACATCTTGCCATTACCAAGTATTGGCCCGCGGACTCCGAACAGGGGCTTAGTAGGTAGGTAAGCACCTACCTACGTACCTAAGGTTAATAACAAACTTTAAAATCCTAAACACGAAATAGTGACTTTAAAACTGCACGCCATTTGCACCGATTATAACGAGCACTCCACAGCTATGAACAAACTAAAAAGCAATAAATTAAAAACGGGGAAATGACTTTCAGGTGGTATCGGCTGGCTGCGTTTTTAGGTCACCCGTTAATGAAATGCAGACACGGTTTAGACTAGACTTTAGCTAGACTTATTACAGTTTTTATCGGTAACGAAAGCGTAAGTAAGCATAGATTGCAATCAGAGTTTTATTAGGTAGATTATCTATATCTTCTATTCTAATATTATAAAGAGGAAATATTTGTATTTTTGTGTGTGTGTGTGTGTTTGTCTGTATCTCTGTTATGAATAAACTCAAAAACTTCTTTCACCATTAGAAAGCTACATTCACCCTGAGTAACATATGTTTGATGCCGATATTCCCACGGGATCGGGACTTACGCGGGTGAAACTGCGGGGCTCAGCTAGTGTGTTATAATTAGGTATGAATATACCTCTAGGTACCGATTTAACAAAATGTCTGTCTCGTGAACAGACAATGTGAACAAACAATTTTAAATTAAGTTTACAGGGCTTTCGTAGAACGAAAGTTGTTCCTTGGTATGTCAGGAGGTAGCCCTGATAACGCTTTCATAATTCCTTACCAATAACCCTGTAGATAAATAGATAAGACACTGAATACAATGCATATCTCCTAAATTATTACCGTAAATTCCCCTTTTGAACTTTAGTAAACCGAGTCCCGTTCAAATAGGGGACCCCAATCTAAAACAATGTTTACTCACTAACTAAAACCTAATTAGTATGCAGTGTCCAATTTACCATAAACAGAACATCAGTGAAGGCACCGCGCCCTCGTTGCTGAGGGCACTTTACTGTTCTAGGGGGTTGATTTTGGTAGTTTAGTTACTATAGGTACTAGAATCGGGTCTAAAGTTAGCGTTTGACCGCACTATCTTAGGTATATAAGATAAGATAAACACTTCACTCCTTACTTATAAACGATGACTAAGTTTATGTAACGTTTGACTCCGTCTGCTAACTTAGAAACTGCATGTCACAGTAAAAGACAAAGTACCTAAAGTTAGTCATCGTTTGTAAGGAAGATTCCATAATCTTCCTTACAAACGAACTAACCATTTAGGTACCTACATTTTTAAAACACAATTACATAAACAAAAACGTACACGAAACGTTGAGCGTTGAAACAATGAAAAAAGTAATAAACACCACGCGACTTAAACCGAAACATAAGTTTAATTTCAAAAACTTACAGCTAATTATTATAAAAGTACAATAGGCGACCTTAACGCTAAAAACGATCCGTAGCTATGTTACCGGTCTTAGTGAAAAGCAGCTAAGATATAGCACACATTTATAGAATATAGTAAGATAGCCGAAAGAACAACAAAGATGGTGAAACCCTAATCCAAAGTGCGCGTGGCCTTCGGCCTTAGTGACATGCTGGGGGCGAGGTAGGCCGCGGGGCGCCCACGGCCCAGCATGGGAGGCTTTTACCAACTAAATAGACGAGCGAAGTGTATGGCATGAATTAGTAACCTACCTATAATACTTAGGTACTTATAAACACTCCTACTAATCTATACTAATATTATAAAGAGGTAACGTTGGTAACATGTATGTATGTATGTATATTGGGGGTAATCTCCGAAACTACTGGACCGATTTCAAAAATTCTTTCACCATTAGAAAGCTACATTCACCCTGAGTAACATAGGTTACTTTTGATCCCGATATTCCCACGGGATCGGGACTTACGCGGGTGAAACCGCGGGAATCTGCTATTCTATACTAATATTATATAGAGGTAACGTTGGTAACATGTATGTATGTATGTATGTATATTGGGGGTAATCTCCGAAACTACTAGACCGATTTCAAAAATTGTTTTACCATTAGAAAGCTACATTCACCCTGAGTAACATATGCTACTTTTGATCCCGATATTCCCACGGCATCGGGACTTTTGCGGGTGAAACCGCGGGCGCAGCTAGTATTGTATATAGGTGAAAGAAAGTAAGGTGTGTGCAAGTAAGTAAAAGAGTTACATGTTTGTTACTTAACGCAATAGCTATATTGAACCTATTGCGATGAAATTTAGTAGCTTAGGACTTACTTATACAGGTAAACCCGCGGAGTGCACCTAAGAAATATAAACAGCAAAAAGGTCATGTAATAGAATCTGCTCCTCTTTTCCCTTGTTTTTCCTTCCCTTGCACATTGTAATGACTTCTCTGAATCAATTTTCACTGTTGTTTATCTTCCCGACGCTGTTGTGACACCGAAATAGAGCTTTAATGAGTCTGAGATAGCTTTCTACTATTTACTTACTCTAGTACGTACCTACTTAATTTGTTATTTACATCGAATTGTAGGTGTACAATCTACTTAGGTACTAACTTTTTATTTCTTTTTTATTTATCTTCACGTCAGTATTTTTGGTTTATATTTTGCATATTGGGTAAGTATTGATTGATTATATTATATAACTTGACCTAAAGGAAAAAAAAACGAAAAATCCAAACCTCCATAAACAAAGTTTGTAATTATTTAGTGTTAAATAAGTGTATTTTAAGAAAAGTCTATTTCCTCCATATAAACTTTACGAGCCTAGTCGACTGTTTTCTCCCTGAACAATGACAAGAGACAATATGTTTATGCCATAAAACAAACCTATATCAGCCATGACCATGCACGTTTTGATGTAATTCATATTCTAATATTTTTAAATTGTATTTCTATTCTAATTAGAAAATGAACACAAGGCCCTCTATATAAGATATTAGCTGACCCGGAGAACTTTATTCCGTCCTAGAGGCAAAAAAAAATGGAAAAAAAGTATCCTATGTCCTTCTCCTGGTTTTAGGTTATATCCCCACCAATTTTCAGACAAAGCGGTTCAGCCGTTCCTGAGTTATAAATAGTGTAACTAACACGACTTTCTTTTAAATATATAGATTACATATATTTTTCTTCTGTTTTCGCGATGTTGTATTGAAATTAAAGACATTTTTCGGTTTTAATCGCGTGGTGTTTATTACTTTTAGCATTGTTTCAACGCTAAACGTTTCGTTTCGAGCCCTCGAAACGAAACGAAGGTTTCGAAACGTTGAAAAATGTCTTTTATTTTTATTTAGATTTCTACAAAAAACCAAAACAATATTCCAAACGGTCACACGATAGAACCAACAAAGCTCAAGGGACATTTCGGAAAAGCTTTTGTACTGTTAAGGTCGTAGAAACTCTTAGAATGGAAGAGATGGGTTGTCATCCGACAGGTCTTTCCTTTTACCTGTGTATGACGACCCTAAGAATAGGATGTGAATTGTGAACCATACATTTAAGTGTATGGATATGCGTATTATTACCTATTACCTACTGAAGCTGTTATCATTAATAATAAGTGTGTTTCCTTAGGTTTTAAATCCTTCTATTAAAATTAACTCTAATTAAACAAGTGAATTGTTAGGTATTATTGAATTGTCGTAGAGAGGGTTGCTGATGTCGTCAGGAGGGTGCTTCTCTTCTGTATTTGCTCTCTTATATCTCCTAGTGGGCATACTTGGGCTTCTAGTGGGCGTACTTGGGTAGATGTCGGCTCAATGAAAACAACTATGATGAGGTACTGGGTATAATCAACGTTCAAATCATATAGTAGGTAACAATTTATCCACATAGAAAGAATACGGAACGCGAGACAGTTTCTACAAGCCATCACGACCGTCCCCAGATGAATGATATGCGTTGCTTAGCAACCAACAACCACAACACGTCGCTGCTGTAGACTCTGTCAGTGTCACAAATAACACTGGCGATCCGATTCTTCTAGTAAGGAGTTTGGTTAGCTTATCAGTCCACACTCCGACACGGCCATTCTGACGTTTCACACGTCCTCGTGTGTTCATTCCGACTCGGCTATCCTGCCATCACACGTCCTCGTCTGTTCATCTGAAAACAACAACTCCACGACAGCCAAAATTGTTCGAAAACAGTCCCTTTCGGGTTGATCATCATTATCAAATCATCAAAATAGCTATTCGAAAATCAAACTTTAACAGGGACATTAACCAGAGTCATTTGCCATCTTTCTTCAATGAATCAATCCAGAAATAACAAAACTATTCTCACGAGTGGAACCCTCTCAACACCACGCACGGCTCGCAAGCCCATCACAAACTACGCACGGCTCACACAGCCCAACACCAACCACACGCATCCGCCCTCCAAGCGGACCGCTGGCTAACTCAACTCAACTCAACTATATGGCTGTTAGAGTACTTCACTCGCGCTTACAACACAATCGTAATTTGCACCATTAATAACACTTATTTCAGATGGCTCTTGACTTTCTGGCATCTTTTTTAATCTATCAGGTAAAGCATGTGATAAGATATCAAGAGGATGATCGTTAATCGTTACACAACATAAACTGTTAACAATATCTAAATGATCAATGCGCACTGTAAAGGCCACCTTGCCTTGTAATGGCCACCTCGCCCTGGGCCACCTCGCCCTGTAATGGCCACCTCGCCAAGCAATGACAACTAAATTAGGCCATTATTATTTCTCTAATCAATGAGCACTCAGCACCAGAATCATAACAAAAACGAAACACACCTTTATGCTTAAATGCTCGACGAAGGTTGAGCAACGTAGCATCAACATGTCGTCGCCGTCGGTCGCTCGCTGCGCACAGCCCCTCGCCCGCGCCGGTCGCACCGCTGGCATCTGCTTGCGTACCGCCCCGCGCACCGCCACACTGCTGCGCCGCCGCCGCCGCTCATACATCGAATCGTGATGTGATGTCCGTCTTCCCAGTTTCAAATGAAAGAACGCTTGAAGTTCCTTTTGAAGTCGCTTCCTTGAAGTAGGTAACATCTTATGTCGGCCGCATTTTTGTTTTCATCTAAGGTCGGCCGCCATTTTATCTCGCGTCCGCATTTGTTTTATCAGGATCAAACTCTGGTAGCTCCACGAAGCATCTCTTCTCGTTCTTCATAATGAGCCTGTGAGCCGGGTCCATCCCACTTCTGATGTCGTAGAGAAGGTTGCTGATGTCGTCAGGAGGGTGCTTCTCTTCTGTATTTGCTCTCTTATATCTCCTAGTGGGCATACTTGGGCTTCTAGTGGTAGATGTGTCGGCTCAATGAAAACAACTATGATGAGGTACTGGGTATAATCAACGTTCAAGTCATATAGTAGGTAACAATTTATTCACATAGAAAGAATACGGAACGCGAGACAGTTTCTACAAGCCATCACGACCGTCCCCAGATGAATGATATCCGTTGCTTAGCAACCAACAACCACAACACGTCGCTGCTGTAGACTCTGTCAGTGTCACAAATAACACTGGCGATCCGATTCTTCTAGTAAGGAGTTTGGTTAGCTTATCAGTCCACACTCCGACATATATCAATAAGGTTTTCGGTTCTGCCGTAGCAAAAACAGGCAAGGTAACTAGGTGCGGCTTTGGGGAAAGTGCGGCGAGCTTCAATTTACCGGACTTACAATTGTTATATTGATAAAATCGCTAATCATGATAGGAGAAATATCCACCTCTATCGTAACTAGATGGTTATTTTATTAATATAACAATTGTAAGCAATTGTGAATGAAACAGGACTTTTCTAGAAAAGCATCAGAATTGCACAAACAAAATTGCGCGACAGTATTTGGCTCGTTTGCCATCATCCATTTTGTAACACCAAATTGTTGTAGTAGATTTCCTTGTTTTAGTTCGATCACAAACAAAAAAAACTACCTAAGTAAAAATCGCTTTTGAGAGTTACGATGCCACAGAAACATAGACACCTCATATCATTCCTCTTAAAATAAGTCTTGACTGAACTTATTTATTGCATTTATCCACATTCATTATAAAAGAAAGAAAGAATAATAAAAGCCGCAACCCATTTAACTAAACCCATTATTAAGTCCAAATTGAAATTTAACAACGACATCACAAATTAAAAATTATGTATTTATTACCTTAACTTTTTTATGAATTATTAACTGAATTATCTGAATTAAAAATCAAAAACATTTTCATGTAAAATGTAGCCAAGACGAGAGCGAGATCATATGATGGGCACTGTCAAAAAGTTATCAGATGTCATGTACCTAAAGCCAAGCTTATAACTCTACACGCCCCAACTCCACAAGCACCTTACTAATTCTTCTTAGCCAAAATATATGGGCTGGCCGTTTAGGTACCATGCATGGGTTTTCTGTTAAACAATTGTTATTTCGGTAATGAAACGGCCAAGCCCATATATTCCAAACCCAAGTTATGAGGGTTCAAAAAACCGACGAAACCTTTCGAGAAAAGGTAGGTAGTGCCCGTACGCTTCGCTGGCTCGTCTTGGCGGGGGCACGGTAGTGCCCCCAGATTTACATAAGCGTAGGTACCTACTGAATTTTATAACTTTTTGTGTACAAACATAACAGATGTTTTTTTCATCTGCGAGTAAATAGTGATTTAATACTTACCCACAGTAGACGGCAAACAAGTTGAAAAAAAATGGCGGATGCGCAGAAGTCAATTGTTCATTGAAGTCGCATGTAAAAGGTACTGCGCGAACTTTCCCCTTCCACGTCAATATTTTTCAACTTGTTTGCCGGCCACTGTACAAACAATTAGAAAGGGTTTCTTGGACTAGTCCAAACTTAGATACTTCGATAAATTTAAAAAGAAAGATTTCTATCAGAAAATGAATAAACTTCAAACAAAAGCAAAGAAAGCCAGTTAATTAAAACCTCAACTAATAATAAGGATATTCAAGTAATTATTTTTTTTATTAATCTCCGGTAATCCGGTAACTTTTTTAGGGAAAAACCGTTATTCAATATCCTTCCAAAGTTGGGCACTTATACAGGGTGATGGTAATTAGTGTAACGATAACAATTTTGGACAAAAAGGGTGTTTTTTGATAGCTCTTTTATCATATAGCGAGACAATTATATATTTATTGTCATTTATTTGCACGACCATATTTCGTGCAAATAAATGACATTCATTCATTCATTCAATTTGGCTTCGCGTTATTTCGTACATTAAATTGGGATGTATTTTTTATCAGCCTATTGTTTTTTTTGCTTTTACTCTCTTCTTTACGAGTAGTGGTAATAAAATATGAGTGGCGATAAAGTACCACTTACTTTTCAGATATGAATCTTTTCCCGTGGGTGTATTGTCGTAAAATGCGACTTAGGGACCTGGGGAAGACTAGCGAAATGAGAGTTCTCCGCGCGCGGTGGCGGTGAATCTGCTTGGTTCTAAAGAGGGTTGGTGTCAGGGAGGGAGCCGGCCGGTAAACATGGCCAAATCGATTTGCAGTAGATACCTATGGTCAATAAGATTTACAAATACGCGGACCTCGGGTTTTCGAGAATGAAGCAACCGGGAACATCGCTCGGAAGAGGAGGGCGTTTCAAATACAAATTTCCACTGTCTTTTATCTGGGAACATGGAAGAGTACACTTGTCGATACGACAAAGTTCGCTTCGCCCGCGGCCGAAACCTCCCACTAAATGATTGGTCCTTTAGCATCACCCAAGGATCACATGTGTGGACAACCTAAAGGCATAATTCAAAGGAAGGACGCGAGTAATAAATGAAATATACTCCCGAATATTTGACAAAATTCAATAAGAGAGCGAATTTTTCCTGACATTGATAAGAATGTTATCTTCCATATTTGATTTATTACTGTGTTATGTACCTACAAGATCCCAGTTCTTCTAAATTGCTTTTAGCCTTTCTGGTAACTCAATTTACATCGGAAAGTCTCTTAGGGCCCTAAGAAGCGTTGCCGTGTTCCTACAGTTTGGCGTAATTTACTATTAATTTGGTATTATTGTGACGACCTTCTACTCTTTCCTCGGATGGACACAGACTCGAGCAGAACCAGGAACCGAACCGCGAACATTCACTATTTTCAAATTCACTCGAGCCCAACCACACTCGCGAATGCTCGATGTTTTATTACAACCAATGAGCGAGCTTTTGCACGACCAGGACATTTGAAGAAACAGTGAACGCAAGTTACGGGCAAATGCACATTCGCTATGTATGACCGACGCCGAACAGAGCGCCGAGCATTCTCAGGAACTTTACATTATATGGAAATGCTTTGGAAACTGAGCTTTTACCTGTATTGTACCATTCGTAAGAACGTGATATTACACAGAAATCCTCGAGACACAGAAATGCTCTAGTCTGTACTCAAAACTCACCCTAACGAAATCTAGGTATCTACATATTATGAAGGTCCAATGATCTAATTAGTAACAAACAGCTGGTCAACGCTGAACGTTGACGACTTAAATGCAATAAACATTACTTACATCACATCTGTGAAATCTACGCCGGACAATGGCAGACATTTGGCCTATCTCTCTCGATTTGGCACAGAGATTTTCTAATTAGAAAGATGGGTCCGACTGTTGGTTGAGCCTTATAAAGTGAACGATGCTAGAATGTACCAACTCAGTCTTTAATGTAGATGTATTTCAGCACACCGTAGGTATAATGTATCTAGTTGATAACTCAGTGTCATAGCCATTAAGCGGTACATAGGTGCTTAGCTGCAAAGGTACCTACTGCTTTGTGTAATCACTAGTGTTGATTTGTATTTGTAGTGACCAAGTTACGCCAAAGCACCAAGGAAGGCAGTTTGCCTAACCTTCATATGCTTCCAAGCATATGAAGGTTAGGCAAAGTGCCTATCAAACTCAGTATTGAACTAGGAATATAAAACGGGTGCAGGTCGGTGAATTTATAGCAAAAAACTCTACGACCTACGAGAGCTACGAGTAAAAAAGGTAATAACGTTTAATAATAGGCTGTTATTTAAAATTATCTTCCTAACTGCTAGGTATTTAAATAGTTTTAGAGAGCTATTACTTTATAGTATAATTTATTCTGAGTTTTATTTACCCCTGGCTATAGAACCAACGATATTTGTACAAGAGCGCCATATCATTCGCTACCAACTAAGTCCGAAATTGTCACACGGGGCCTTTTCACAACCAGCTGCCAGCTTCGTTAAAATTCAAAACGTTTTAAAACAGCGACATTTCATAAATGTATTTTGGTGACAACCCGAATTTATCTATTGTAAGCAACGGCTGACTCTAGAGCAGCAACTCGGCAAGTTTCCAACGGATGCACAAGTGTCGTTTTATTATGCGAAGTTAGCTGTTAGTTGAACGCAGCCTTGCACTCCTGAAATGGCCGAAACTTTGGAGTGATTTACTGACAAGATATTTCAAGCAGTAGAGACAGCCTCACTTTGAACAATTTAATGAAACGCAAGTAAAAACTCGCCAATCAGTTTTTAAGTTAGAGTTAGGGATAGTAGGTAATTTGTTCAAAATTGAATTCTTAATGAAACGTTAGGCTGGATATTAAAAGTTTAATTAGACATTTTTAATTACAGAATTTTAAAAAAAGTTCAACTTATTTACTTATTGACAACGTGTATACATACAAATACATGATTATTTTGAATCGTCCTAACAACGAAATGGTGTGTAGTTTCGGAACGCGCCCTCCCATGACTGCCTCTCCTGACCTATCGATAGAAGTTTATTAAACCAAAAAGGATTACGCATTTCATACAATGTGGTTTACGACAGAAAACACCTTATATTGTCGAGTAACAAAACAATGGCCGCTATTACCACATAAAAATACAACGAGCCTTATTATGTTTACTCTAAAACTAAAACAACACATAAAACGGAATTGAGGTCTGCGTTCCTCGTGGACAATGAACGTTTCTTTAATGAAAGATTTATATTAAAATGTAGCTTTAGCTACCATTGGAAGTTCAGGAAACAGAGCTAAGGAAAGACGCTCTTTAAACTTACATGATTCCGTCAATCTTTTTTATCATTTTTTTGTGTCTTCTCGGGACCCCGGCCGGTGTGACCCGTTTGCCGAAACTTCGAGGTAATTAATAAAAATGATTATCTATAACGCGATCTAGACCGGTGTCTAATAAAAATGTTAGCTAAGGAAAGGTTGAGAGAAAGATCACGAGGACTTATTTTACTGATATCTACGAGAATTAACCGGCACCTGATTATTAACCAATTTCTATTGAAACAATTGAATTTTTTGATTACATGCATACAGTCGCTAACCAATTGTCATCGTAATGAAAACTAACGACTGTAACTGTCAAATTGTATATCCGTTAACGCAAAAGTTAGCGATTTCAATTGTTTCAATCGAGATTTGTTAGTAACAGAGTTACGTAATCAGGGGCCTGTGTAATACCTACTAGATCGTAGGGGAATAATTTAGAAGCCCGCTATTATGGGCCCTTCGAACCCACATCTAGATCTAGATCTGAGTTAGAAAGATAGACGCCGCTTCTACCCTCATTTTTTTTTCATTCTTGATCCGAATATGGCCATTTGGGAATTACCCAGAGTCAAGTATTTTATAATATTAGCAGATACAAAATAACAGTCAAGTCGTCGTAATTATAAGCCGAGCCAAGTCGAGGCAGTCATTGTAAAATGGCGGCTAACTTTATAAAAACTCTTTAAGAGATTTGGAAGCAACGGAAAAGTCCATGTTTGGCACTAGTTTTCATTTTCCCTACACTTGTTAACTTTAACGAAACGAACATGATTAATATGCCACCAAAGTTAAACAATTTACACGGATTTTAACTAGGTTTTACGAAAATTAAAATTCAGCATCACATTTCCTCAAAGTGTTCTCGCAAAAACTCGGTTTCTACCTTAAAATGTATGTAAATGAAGTGTGTCATTTTATTACTGCTTATATTGAGACATCATTTCTCTGTGCACTAGGTTGAGATTCAACATTTTGGGAATCAACATTTTGGGAAATTAAACATTTTGAGATTCAACATTTTGGGAAGTTCAACATTTTGGCACTAAAGGAAAATAAATAAATAATTATAATTGCATAAGTTGATAAAAAATGCTATGCAAAATAGCTTTACCGCGGCAGTCCCCGAGTGCCACACGTTTTATTTTGTCATCAATCGTTCGATTCCCATCGGGAGCAAGTATTTATGCTCAAAAAAATAAAAATATTTATTTCTGGGCTGGGTGTTATAGGTATGTATTTACATAACTTTAATATTATATACGTTGTCCAGTCATCGTGAGAAAAGCTTAGTAGCTTACCACGGGGCTAGATAGTGCTGTGTGATGTTCACAGAATTTATTTATTTATTTATCTACTCCAATAATATATATCTGATTCTCACGGGTACTGTTGTCAACTGTCATTGGAGATAACGATCTCTAACGGATTCTCAGTTATATCCTAAGCTTGTACCTAAGTTTTACCAAAATATCCCTGAGGGCCGAATCAAATATTAATAGGGATAGGAGTTTCTCCATCTTTCATCATCATACATAAACTATGAAACTTCATATTGCTTAAGTAATTAGATTATTCGTTTTCAAAGGCTCTGTGCCATCGACAATCGTCTTTGGAGTTAATAACGAACTTTATTACGCGAACGTAACAACTAGGGAATGTAATCTACGAAGTCCTTTCATGTATTCGCTTTGATAAACAAACTCATCTTGAAAATTGCATCATTGACGGCAATCAAATCGGCTCTGGTCGTAAAAAGTTATCAAAAGGATCGTTAAGTTTCAATCGTTTACTATGATGTCTTACTTGCAGTAATAATCACAAACTATTGAAGACATTAAATAAAAAAATTTGTAGTAGGTATCTAAGTAAACATTTTAAGATTCAACATTTTGCCACTAAACGCTATTTACAATAATTATAGGTACCTATCTATTTTATTCACAATCTTCATTATACAGTAGGTATTTGGCTAATTAGTTAACAGAAAACACGTAACTATTTCGCTAGAGCTTTTGAAGGTGAGTTTTTGCAAAATTACAAACAATTGCTGAAAAAAGTTTTCGTAAAAACTTAGAACTGAGGCATAGTTGATTGATACAAATTTGTTATAGGGTATGCAGGTGCCCATTATTATTATTAGACACGGGTCTAGATAGCGTTCTAGATAATCAACGCAATCGAGTTTTCTCAGGACCACGGCCGGTATAACCCATTTGCCGAAACATCGAGGTAAATGATAACAATGATATCTATAACGCGATCTAGACCCGTGTCTAATAATAATGATGGACGGAAATCGTGTAAGTTTAAAAAGTGAGGTGTGAGGTTCTTCTACACAAAACATTTTAATAGTTATGTACCAAATTGGTCATTTAAAAACTGCGGTGGGTTACATTTTTACACGGTATACTGTACTACTTACAAGTATTTCCCGAACCTTTTGCAAGCACGCATTCAGAGCTATGAGCGGCGCTATGATGACACAGGTGTGACACATTTTCCGACGTCCTACATCGTCAGTATAATACGTCGGACCTTCTGTTTACAAGGGCTTAGTTTTTAGGTTGTTTGCGGTTCTTTCGTTCGTTAGGTCGGGCAAACGATGTTAATCTGCCCTAAGACATCAAAAAGTTACGTCATTTATCGTAGTTATAGGTTTATATTTTTCATTAGTCTCGGTATTTGGGTAAAAAAGTAGGTATTTGGGTCGTTGTATTAAAAGTTCTTCTATTATATATTCTCATTATTTACCTACTTGCAATTATTTGAATGGGTATATCTAATATTCGAACAAAGACAATCTTATAATAAATATATATTAGGTACTACCTACTGGACTTTTCTTTATTAATCTTGTAAAACTATAAACTTCTTTTCCTTTTCGTGTAGTGGTGTGGCTCTCCTACTGTTTTCAGGTTGACTTTTAAGACCTGTAACCTAACGACTATGAGATATAACAACCGAGACCCCCTGCTTAACTTGCCTTCCGAAGTATGGAGGAGCTCGAAAAATGAGTTTTTGCCTTGGACGGGTGACCGACACACGTTATCGGTCACCCATCTAAAATCAAAAATCAAAATCAAAGTACGTTTATTCATTCGGATATTAGCAAGATATCTCTTTGACATGTCATTTTTTTTTATTTAATCTACTCTACTATGTCTTCGGATCGCGACCTCCATGACATGAGAAGAAGACACAAGAAACTCATGGGGTTTTTTTTTGTATATTTTTTTTGCAGTAATCATGTATTTACATTGTCGCATATATAATATTATTGAAGAAAAGTGGAACTGGAGCAATAATCTATACTTACTATAATAATCCTTACTAGCATTACAAGAGCGAAAGTAACTCTGTCTGTCTATCTGTTCAAATAAGTTATAATATACAAAATAATAAACATTAAAAAAAAAAATTTACTTAAAACACTATCTCATCCACAAACACACAACCCGCCCAACACCGCCCAAACCGCCCCGGAACCCACCACCAGAGTTCTGTGGTGCCAGCCTTGCATTCCTTTCCTACACTCTAGAATTTTATTATAAAATTCGTAGGTAGAACCATCTATTTACTCCTTTCCATAACTTATCCTGCTACTTTACCACAGAACTCCATGAATACGCCCCAGGACGAACCGAACCGAGCCGAGCGAACCAAGCATTCGCGAACGCGACCGTGCCCCTGTCTGTCCCCGTCTTTCAATAAAGTATTCATTTCCATGGATTTTTATCGTTAATATAATCCGATGTATTATAGTATGCCATCCTGTACAGTTTGCTTTTAATATATGTTTTAAATTTATTAATGGACATGTCACACACATTCTTGGGTAACTTATTATAGTAGAGCATAGATGAGCTAGAGAAGGACCTGTTTATTTTCTGGAGCCTACTCCAGGGCACAGTTAGATCATCTTTATTTCTTAAATTAAATAAATGTATGTCCCGATTTTTAACAAGCTTGTCCTTATTTTTATGGACGTATAAAAGATTTTCGTAAATATATTGTGAATATACTGTTAAAATATTTATTTCTTTAAATTTTTCTCTAAGTGATTCTCTAGGGCCCAACCCGTAGATAGCTCGTACCGCTCTCTTCTGTAAAATGAAGATATCCTTAATATCTGCAGCACACCCCCACAGTCATAAGACACACAGACATAATGCTGTGGAAGTAGCCGAAATAGACCAGGCGGGCAGTCTTAATATCTGTGAATTCACGAATTTTCTTAACAGCGTAAGCTGCAGAACTTAGTCTAGCGGACAAAGCTTTCACATGTGGGCCCCATTGAAGCTTAGAGTCTAGAGTTATACCTAGAAAGACAGCCTTCTCAACCTTTTCGACTTCCTCGTTATTAATTTTCAATACAGTTTTAACATGTTTAACATTAGGAAGTGTGAATTTAATACATTTTGTTTTGGATCCATTCAGTAAAAGATTATTGGTATTGAACCAATATACTATTTTAGAGAGAGCATTGTTCACGTCGTCTATATTTAATTGGCGTCTTTTAACTTTAAATACTAATGAGGTATCATCTGCAAACAATACTATCTCATGTTTGTCCCTTACTAGGTAAGGTAGGTCATTAATATAAACTAAAAACAGGAATGGTCCTAATATGGATCCTTGAGGAACCCCCATTGTTACAGGAGAGCCGGGGGATCGTTTTCCGTTGACATCGACACACTGAACCCTATTGCTCAAATAGGAGGAAATAAGATCCAGAGCGCTATCTTTAATACCATAGTGATGTAGTTTCATGATCAACGTATCATGTTTAACGCAATCAAGTAATCTAAGTAATGACCGCGCCAGGGAACATCGGAAGTTGTTTACTTCGACACGCTCCTTACTTCGAAACCATTTAAATCGACGAGACATTGTTTCGACTGTACATAATGGTAATGGCGTGGTAGCCCGAATGGTATCCTGAGCGTATTGTCCGATCGATGGGACTCGCCGATGCTAAAGAGGTGGATGCAGCTGCACGCCAGCGGTCCTTCTTACATTTAATACTAATTTTTATGTTATTTTGGTGACATTATTTTTTGTTTTTATTTTCTTTTATTTTTATTTTTATTTGCTCATTTTTATTAAATTTTGTATTATTTTAATTATTCTATTCTATCTATATTATTTGACATTAATTTAAAACTTTATTTTATTATTATTTGGCATTAATTTAAAACTTTATTTTATTATTATTTGACATTAATTTAAAACTTGTTATTATTTGACATTCATTTAAAACTTTATTTTATTATTTTTCGACATTAATTTAAAACTTTATTTTATTATTAAGATAAAATTTATTTGTAATTTGTAATGTTTTTTTATGGATGTATTATCTGAAATAAATGAATTGAATTGAATTGATAATTCGACGAGTTTTAGTTCGATACAGCATACTTCGACAACATAAACCTTCGAAGATCAATAATTCGACATGTTTTAGTTCGACAAAGCATACTTCGATAACACAAACCTTCGAAGATCAATAATTCGACAGATCTTACTTCGACATCCACTTATTCGATAGATAATTATTTCGACACTATCGAACTATATACAGTCGAAACAATGTCTCGTCGATTTAAATGGTTTCGAAGTAAGGAGCGTGTAGAAGTAAACAACTTTCGAAGTTCAGGAGTACACCCCCGCGCCAGGTGTGGCTTGACCTGCACGGTTACACAAGATCGCGTATTATTATTTATTTTCGGACTGACAGCGAAATCTCAGTAATAGGGTCCAGTTTTTACCCTTTGAGTACAGAATTCTAAAAAGGTAGAGCCCGCCTCACGACATCAAAGGTAAAATAAAACAACAAGGTAAAAATTTAAAAAACACAGGCTGTTTTTTGAAGTTTTCCTATCCATTGTGACGTGAATAAATAAATCCATAAAGAAGATTAAAAGTTTAATCCGTTGAAAGCATGGCTGGAGTATGAGCTCGGTCTCTGTCAGTGCCACTACTTAAATTCAAGCGTCCGGATTCCCACTTTTGCAATGTTCAGATGTCGGATTATGATATGGTTTGTTTTTTTTTTAACAAATCTCGTAAAGTATTATTAGATAAATAAAAGAACTGGTTACGCTACGACGGATTTTAATTTATATAAATGGTATTTAATAATAATATGGTTATTTATAATTTAGAATCTGTTAGATACATCTGAATCTAGATACCTATCTGTTAGATACATGGATACACATTGTAAAGGTAGCATTGAGATGATATGTAATGTAGGTAGTACCTACTGTATACTACTAGAGGTGATGTGTCAAACATTATTCCATGTTCCATTTACGCGAAATAAATAAAGGTAAGTCGCTGTAGCGCTGACCATATTGTTAAGTCTATCATATAAACGTAATTAGGAATACTGCGATAATGTATATAAGTCGATGAATCACGATTAAAAGACGTCAAAAGCATTATTGAGTTTGCGGTAGCGTTACCACAGTGACTGTTTACAACTGTCTTCCTTCTGATGTTTTATTTACTGTTAAGGTTGAAATCAAAGGTACCTACTCACTTACATTTATATGCGTAATGTAAGTATAGAAAGTGATTACAAATATTTGCTGTTACACCATCACTGGGCTTAAGAGGATAGTCTCCATTCTCTTCCACCATACAAACGTAGTTTACATTTTCCTCCCTGGATAAAGACATTAGAGCAAATATGTTTATGCCATAAAACCTATATCTGTCATGACAATGCATCTACCTTTTTATTTTCTAATTAACATAATAATAAAAAATAATAAAATGAAAAACGAAAATTTAAACTACGTTTGTATGGAGAAAGAGAATGGAGACTTTTCTCTTAAACTAAGTACCTGATATTCAAGGTCACTGATACGTAATATCGAACTTGCCCAAGCGAAAATCCAATCAAAAAACCACAAAACATTAAGAAGAAGCTGATAATTGAAAAACTGAACCAATTTTCCACTCCATCAAAAAACGATAAGTTATATTGATTGACACAATGGAAGACGGCAAAATTTTCCTCCAAGCAAAATGATTAGGGACTATCTTCTTTATCCTGAGATAGTTCGTTCCTGTCATTCAAGTTGGGATATTCCAATAACTTGAGATTAGAGTCTACAGGCCCGAGAGTTTTACATGCCTTGTACCACAGAATATTGAAAACGCCTCGCTCTCTATCAGTAGGCTTACTCTGTGTAGAAAGTGGCCGAAACCGCTCACTCTTCCAGTGTTTTTGGGGATATTTAACACTCATAGATACGGCAACGACGGGCTGTTGACGGGGCAGACATGTTATGCTCAATTTTAAGCATAAGTTTTTTCTAAATCGCATGTCGATCAATAAGCTAAAAAGATGCCGAAGTGTGTTGTAAAAATCTACTAAAATAACACTTGTGAAAATTTTAACCCTCTAGCTTACATAATTACGTTCATGAGATTCAGCCTGGGAACAGACAGACAGACGAACAGTGGACTCTTTGTAAAAGGGCCCTGTTTTTATTCTTTGAATAGAAACCCTAAAAAGATTTGTAATCTGGCTGGCTTTGTCTGTATGACGTAATCAAATGTCATTGGAATAGTCGCATATACGCGTAAATAGGTATTCCAGGTCGCTTAAGTATTTAATCCAAGAATATGAGCGAGTTAAGGTACTGTACCTTGGATACTGTGCAAGTAAGTATCTATCTACTTTCCTAATTCTTATCATTCCAATCGAGAAATTCTTCGGCCTCGATTTTATCTCAGCTCAATGAGGTTTCTAGAGGGTTGTGGAATCGTGTTTATTTTTGTCAGCGTAGGAAAAAAGTTTCAGAATTAAGTAGGTATATTTTCGTTTTTTTATGGGTCGTCGTAATACTATTTACTTAGAAAAGTTTTATGTGAGAGAATTTAGAATAGTATTTTATATTAAGGATACAAGACATAAAAACAAATTAATTTATCTACCTAAGTATCTATAATATTTTTAGGGTTTCGTAGTCGACAAGAAACCCTTATACTTACTTAGTATCGTCATGTCCGTCTGTTTGGCCGCGGCTTAGCTTAGAGACGCTTACAACTAAGAAGTAGCCTAAGTAACTTTGCATGCAAGTTTTAACTGTCTAACTAACTGTCACCTATAGTACAGGCTTTCCTAGTATAGGTGACAGAGACTATCCATTATTATGAATACAGCTCATTTTTTTTTTGATAATTTAGTACATAAGATGCTGGCACTCTGCTCACAGTCGTACGACTGGGCGAATGTCAGTAAATTTTGCAGATTGATCTTTTTATTTGCAACTGTACCATTTTTGTTTATTCAATAAAGATATTTATTTTATTATTTTTATTTATAACTTAAAAATGTTTGAATTTCCGAAACAACAAACCCACGTTCACTGCCATTTCATTACACGTTGTATATGCGAAAGTAATTTTTGTAGCGTAATGATCACAAAAATCTACTCATTCATACTAGTAGGGATATATTGAGAACTCTGTTCCACTCTTCGAGTGCCACTCTTCGAGTGTTACAGAATTCTCAATATATCATCTTATTTTAACTTATTTCAATAGCACAATATTTAACCAACAACAAAATTTACCTGATTATTATTATATCCGTCACGCACATTTCTGCATGAATATTGCACTTTAACTATTCATAGGCGTTTCAGAACTATGAAAAGACAATTTGTCCTAATAATTCTTATACTAACCTCCTTCTCCAGAATGAATTCAATATGTCTTTTTCTGATTTCGGGTTAGTATATAAATGATTTTTACAAACGCTGCTCATTATTCATAAAAACATTTTATTTAGTTTAAGACGCATTGCAATGAAATTTATTCAACAACCTGATTCGCTTACTTTTGATCCAATTTGTGTTGACACAAAAAATCAAAATATTAGACATGGAAAACTATTACCAAGTACAATAAGATGCATTATTTGTGGACCATCAAATTGTGGAAAAACTAATTTGATTATTGGGTTACTTTTGCACAAAGATGGATTAAAATATCATAATGTTTACCTTTACTCTAAAACCTTAAATCAGCCAAAGTATTTATTTTTAGAAAAGGTTTTTGATATGGTTCCTAACATATCATTTTTTAAATACAAGGACAACGAAGAAGTTTTAAGTCCACAAGATGCTAAGAATAATTCAATTTTTATATTCGATGATGTGGCATGTGAAAATCAAAATAATATGAGAGATTATTTTGCAATGGGGAGACATAAAAATATAGATTGTTTCTATTTAAATCAAACATACAGCAAAGTTCCTAAACAACTTATCAGAGATAACGCGAATCTCGTTATACTTTTTAAGCAAGATGATATTAATCTGAAGCATGTTTACGATGAACATGTGAACACAGATATGAAGTGGAACGAGTTTCGCGAAATGTGTTCACGTGTGTGGTCAGATCCTTATAGTTATCTGGTTATAAATAAAGATTGTCGAAAGAACGAAGGATGTTATCGTAAACAATTTGATAATTTCATAGTTTTAGATTGAAATATAACACGTATAAATATCACTTCATAATTACAAACCTGTTATTCCATTTAACATATTTAACGAAGTATATAGTAAAATATTTGCAATGGATAAAACAATTAAAAGACAAATTATTAGTGCAGCTGAAGCAGTTAAGAAAAAGGTACAAAAATTAAGGAATATGGAGATAGACAATGAAAAAGCCATGGAAACTGTTTTCAAACCACTCATTAAACCTCTTAATAAACTATCATCAAAGAGTAAACGTTATGATAATGAGATTGATCATACTTCTGATATCAAAAGTATCGGGATTAAAGATGAAAACTCGATTCAAAAGTTAGATGAGACTCCTAGTATTGATAATGAAATCCAATACAGCAAAGGCAATTATTATAATGATGATGAAAACCAAGACAATGATGATGTTTATAACAATTTAGAAACATTCGCAGACGCAACCTCTGACAGTATCGAACCTAATTCATCGTCTTGGTCACTATCTTCCGAAAACTATGAAGATGTTCCTTTTGGAGTAAGGATTGATAAAGGAAATTTAATGTTTGGCAAAGCTAAAGTTAAGATTAATGATAAAACTATTAATGTTAATAAAGTTGATTATGGAAATACACCAGGTCTAAGAGAACTTTTGTTAAAAAGAGATCCTGATTTAAATTTAGTTACTGAAGCAGACAAACACAACTACAAATTGATGTTACTAGCTACCAATGCTCATAGACGCGATTTTGATCCTAAAAAGCCTATAAAAAGTAATAAAGGCAAACGGTACATACATATAATTAAACCTTTATTCAAATTAACTGATGATGAGGGTTGCAATACAAATACAACTGGACGTGGTTTACAAACTCTAATGAAATGGAAAACCTTAAATGATGTTGGTTATGTCTATTGGGATGATCCGAATGAGTTGGTTGAAAGATTAAAACTATTGATTGCTTCTCGTGATGCGGGAAATACTGGATTGGATAACGAAATTATTTCAATCATAGAAGAACTGCGTGAGAGCAAAATCATTCCTTAATAAATATCTATATTCATTAAATTTGTTTCATTTCTATTTCATCTTGTATCACATTCACAACTAAAATGAACGTTGACAAGTTTGGTCATCATATTCACAAAAGAATGCGACTAGCAGATATTTTAAATTTTAGTGATAAAACGATCATAAAATCAGCTAACGGTGAATTTGATTTGCAATTGAATCGGATTCGAGGTGTGATAGATCCTGTGGAAGATGATCATGTCTCTAATAAACGTTATGTTGATAGTAAAATTAAATCTTATTGTAACAAAAATGACGTTCAAAATTTAATAGACAAAACGAAACATGAAATATTATCTGAAACTCAACGTTCCTTAGATCATTTAAAAACTTCTTTACATTTGTATATTGATCAGAATATGAATACACCTTTGACAAAGAAGACTAAAGTCGATCAAAATGATAAAACAGCAAGTGGTTAATGAAATACATCAATCAGCACGCAAGAATTTTCCTCGTCGATCTGTTATTTTAAAAGGTATTGAAGATCTATGGCAAGCGGACCTCATTGATTTAAACTCTATTAAAAAATATAATAATGGATTTTCTTACGTTTTAGTAGTAATCGATTGCTTTTCAAAATTTGCTTGGACTATACCTTTGAAAACAAAAAGTAAAACTGAAGTATGTAATGCTTTTAACAAAATTTTTCAAATAAGCAATCGCTCTCCAACTAATCTGCAAACTGATCTGGGCACTGAATTTTATAATGATATATTTTCTAAATTAATGAAAACAATGAAAATTAACCATTATTCTTCCTATTCGACTAAAAAGGCATCAATTGTTGAAAGATTAATAAAAACTTTAAAACACAAACTTTTTAAAACATTTAGCTTCAATGGTAGTTATAAATGGATAGGGAAAACATTAGAAAATGTTGTGAATGATTATAACAATTCAAAACACAGAACCATAAAACATAAGCCCATCGAAGTTAATTTTAAAAATGAACATGTTATAAAAAGAATTCTGTCACAATCACGAAAACTAGAACCACAGCAGAAAACCAGATTTAAAATAGGTGATTATGTTCGTATTAGTAAATACAAAAACTGTTTTCAAAAAGGTTATACTCCTAATTGGACTACAGAAATTTTTAAAATAACTAAGGTAAATGATACAAATCCTATAACATACTGCATTGAAGATGCTCATAAACATCCTATCATGGGTTCATTTTATGAGTTTGAAATTCAAAAAACTAATTATCCTGATATCTACTTAATCGAAAAAGTTTTAAAAAAGAAAGGTAATAAACTTTTCGTGAAATGGCTAGGTCTTAACGATACAGAAAATTCATGGATTGACAAGAAAAAGGTAGTGAATTAATAATTTAAAGTATATTACTTAATTTTATAAAAAAAAATCTACATTTCATATTAAACTATGCAAGGAGGAGGAGGACTAGTAAATACAATAATAAATAAATTACCATTCGAACTACACTTACCTGGGTATAACTACTGTGGACCTGGAACTAAACTTAATAAAAGATTATTACGAGGAGATAGAGGTGTAAACCAATTGGATGAAGCCTGTAAAGAACACGATATAGCCTATTCAACACATTCTGACTTATCCAATCGTCATAAAGCTGATTTACAGTTATTAAATATGGCTAAAAAACGTTTGAATGCTAAAGACTCAGGAAAAGGTGAAAAAATAGCTTCATGGGTCGTTAGTAAAGTGATGAATACTAAACTGAAAACAGGATCAGGATTGAAATCATTTAAATCTCTAGTTACTAAAATTCGATCGAACCTAAAAAAGAAAATAAAAAAATCGAAAAACAACCAAGATATTATTAAGCATGCTTACTTAGCTGCAAAGAATTTATATCCTACGCGTTCAAATCATCGGATTCGAATACCTAGAATTATACCTTTGCCAAAAACTGGAGGAATTTTACCATTGATACCAATATTTGCGGGATTATCTGCATTAGGCACTTTAGCGGGCGGTGCAGCTGGTATTGCAAAAACAGTTAACGATTACAAAAGTGCAAAACAAAACTTACAAGAATCTGAACGTCATAATAAAGTTATGGAAGGTATAGCATTAGGCAAAGGATTATACATTAAGCCATATAAGACTGGCAACGGTTTGTTTTTAACTCCTTCAAAAAACTAAACACAAGGTTACCTAATCATGCTCTAAGCAACATAGAAATCGAACACTATGCACAGAATATTCCATATTTTCGAGGTGTATTTATGAAAAATCGTCTACCTAAAAATGCAAGATCAATCGAGTGCGGTGTTGTGAACTTAGACAATTTTGAAAACAAAGGAACACATTGGGTAGCCTATGTAAAAGTAAATCAATATTGTAAATATTTTGATAGCTTTGGTGATTTGAAACCACCGCAAGAATTAGTTCATTATTTAAAAAAATGTACTATTTTTTATAACTATATTAGATATCAAAACTTTAATACTGTAAATTGTGGACACTTATGTTTAAAATTTCTGTATAATTTTTGGAATAATAATAAAACTATATAAATTAATCTTTATTTTTATTATCATTAGTTGTAAAATGTCTTTCACCCTATCTATAACTAGTAATTCATCGATATTATCAACGTACTATTCTCCAAATTTACAACTCCAAGGAGAATATGAATGTGCATTGTTACATCTATCTACATTTAATTCTATTCCAAACGTTGATGATGGAAATAATAAATTTTACTACGGCGAAAATGAATGTATTGTAATTCCTGAAGGTGCTTACGAGCTGCAAGATATTACCGATTACATAAAATCAGAAATTAAAGACTCGAGTTTTCAACTACAGTGCAATAATAATACACTTAAAACAATGATTTATTGTTCAAAACCAGTTGATTTTACTAAGAAAGGTGCTATTGGAAAACTATTAGGTTTTGATAAAAACATCCTAGAACCGAATAAATTACACGTGTCTAAGTTTCCAGTTGCCATTTTATCTACAACAGTGATAAGGGTTGAATGTGATATTGTTAGCGGATCATATATTAATGGTAATGCTAGTCACATCATACATGAATTTGCTCCAAGCGTTCCACCAGGATATAGAATCATAGAAGTACCTAAAAATATTATATATTTTCCAATAAATCAGAATATTATAAACAGTGTACACATAAGACTATTAGACGGTAATAATAATCCACTTAATTTGCGAGGTGAGGAAGTACAGATATATTTACATCTCAAACGAAAATGATTAACTATTGTACATTATATAAATATAACACGACAGCTGTTAAAAAGATCAGTAAGACTCGATCTACCACAAAAGCTACATTAAATAACAACCAGAAACAAAAGCTTAACAAAGAAAATATAAAATTTCTTAAACTAATAGGTTTATTAAAATGAATATTTTAAACGTTTTATCATCACCTTCTTATGATAATACCATCGAAGGTATCGAATATCATTCTTATAAACCTTACATAACGAGTTTTAATAGAAATGATGAGATTCGCATACCGATTAATCAAAAAGATCTATATGTTCTACCGTCAGCTAGTACTTTGTATTTAGAAGGTTTTGTGAATGTACACAGTGGCGATAAAAAAGATGGAATCCCTGTAGAATTCACTAATAATCCATTGATGTATCTTTTTCAAGATATTCGTTACGAATTAAATGGAGTAGAGATCGATAAGATAAAAAATGCGGGTATAACAACAACTATGAAATCGTTGTTGTCGATGACTGAAAGCGAGTCTAAGACCTCTCAAGCTTGGGGATGGGATATTCATGGTATCAAAAGTGCTGATGGATCATTTTCAGTGTCTATACCTTTGAGTAATATCTTAGGATTTTGTGAAGATTATCAAAAAGTCATCATTAATTGTAAACATGAATTAATTTTATTACGAAGTAATACAGACCTAAACGCTGTGAAGTTAAAAAAAGGTGAATACATAGAGGGTATTCAAATTAAAAAAATTGTTTGGAGGGTACCTCATGTTAAGGTGTGCGATAAAGAAAAATTAAACCTAATAAAAATTTTAGAAAAGGATCGTTCACTTCAGGTTGTCTTTAGGAACTGGGATCTGTATGAATATCCTTTATTACCTCAAACTACGAAGCACACATGGTCTATCAAAACCTCATCTCAAATTGAAAAACCGAGATACGTCATTATTGGGTTACAGACAAATAGAAAACATAATGCTGAAGCAGACATGTCACGATTTGATCATTGTACGTTACGCGATGTGAAAGTCTATTTAAATTCTAATTACTATCCATACGAAAATATCAGTAGTGATTTTATTAACCATCACTTTGCTTTATTATACGAACAGTATGCTCGTTTTCAACAGTCATACTATGGTCGTCGCTCAGAACCTTTGTTAAATGCAAAAGATTTTATGAATATAGCACCATTGTTTGTGATCGACTGTTCTCGTCAGATAGATAATCTCATAGCAGGACCAGTTGTAGATGTTCGAGTAGAGTTTGAAAGCAATAAAGCTATACCTGATCAGACTTCTGCCTACTGTCTTATATTGAATGATTGTATAATTGAATATAAACCATTAAGTAACATAGTACGAAAAATATCATGAATTCAAATCAAATCATTTTAGACCTTCAAGGTTTTAAAGATATGAATAACAATTTTATAGTGAAAGAATTAGCTTTTGCATGTCTAGACTACACCCAAACTTTTTTAATAAAACCACCTTACTTATTTAAATATCTATCTAACAATGAAAAGAAACAAGTTGAATGGTTACAAGCAAATAGAGGAATATATTGGAACGAAGGCTATATTGATTACAGGGAATTTAAACGAATAATAGTATCATATTTAGAAAATAAGGAAATTATTGTTAAAGGCTTAGAAAAAGTGAAATGGGTTAAAGAGCTTTGTGTAAATTGTAATGTATATGATATTGATGAAAAAAAATGTCCTAATTTTAATGAATTGTATAAAAAATATTATGACTTTAACTTTAATTGTAATAATCATTTAAAACACTGTGCTTTGAAAAATGTGTTATGTATTAAAAAGCATTTAAAATGGTAAATAAAATATTTTAATAGTTATAAAAATCTTTTATTTATTATACTAACTTACAACTAAAATGATTACAAAAATCTTAATTTTAAAATAATTTTATTATAACAATAAACATAACAATATATACAATTAATAGAACACTAAATATCATAATTATCTATCAACGATTTTGAAATTTTTTTAACTAATGCATGAGTCTCGTCTAAGACACTGTCAACCACATTTTTTACGATGTACTGTGCACTAACTAAAGTATTATCCGATTCACAGTCACTATCACAGGATGAAGACGAATTTTCCGTGAGATCGACTATTGAAATTTTTATTAATTTTAAACCAGAAAAATCTTGTCGACTTTTTACAAACGATTTTATTTTTTTTTCTTTCTTGTTGAAGAAAGAGGATTTCACTATTTTATCACCACGAGCACGGCGTTGTTTCTTCTTATTACTACTCGAATGTTCTGGAAACATCTGACTAAATCCTTCGAGAGGGTCTTGTGCGCATTGGAACGTATAATCAGAATCCGAAATCTGTAACAAATAAATAAATCATTAATATAGATACATATATTCTTCAAATGATAATTTAAGAGATATTATTAATATAATTTTATATTACTTACCGTCGTCATTGTTTAATGTAAGAACGTAGGTATAAGAATTTGGTACGTCTTGTTACTGACAGCAAATATGATTGAATAATTTTATTAGGTATCCAATAAAAATTATATTACGTTGCAATACCTATCTAAGTAGGTAAAACATAACTGACAACTAAGCAAAATCAATAAACTGAAACGAACTTGTATTGAGGCGAAACACCAAGACTTTCAATCCAAAGGTTGTCAGTTTGAATCCCAACCATGCACATGTCTTTTTTCTTAGTGACAAATTTATGTGTACAATAAACACTATGCTATTACGATGAACATTGTGAGGAAACCGACATGTTCTAGAACTCCTCATATCAAGCTGCTAATACCTAAATTATTTAAACTAAATTACTTTCATACTAGCTATGACAACAATATCGTCTTTCAATAAACATTTAAATAAGAGTTTTCGTAAAAAAAGGCAAGTGCAAGGTCGGGATTCGAACTCACGACCATCGGATTGAATGTTTTGATGTGTTCCACTATACCTAGCCACACGTCTCAATACAACAAATTATGGTAACCATGATTTCAACTTTTTAGATTTCTATAGAAAATGAAACGAGGATTAGTAAGTATTGATTTTATTAAACATAAAATAGGTATAGGTACATAATATTAAAAAAATAAAAACTAATTAACCTACTAATTAATTATAAGATTCTGTACAAACATTTAACTAGCAGCGCTCTGCGGTTTCACCTGCAAAGTCCGATTGCACAGGAATATTGGAATAAAATGTAACCTATGTTTTAATCTATATCTCCAGCTATCTGCATACCGAGTTTCATAACAATCCGTTCAGTAGTTTTTGAGTGGTTAAAACACAAACATGCAAAAAACAAACATCTAAACATTAGCATTTATAAAATGAGTAGACAAGTATTTTTGAATCTATACACATAGGTTATTTTAATTTATTTAACTTAATAAAGTTTTATTTCCCACTAATATTATAAATCCAAAGTAACTCTGTCTGTCTGTCTGTCTGTTACCTTTTTTACATGTTAAACCGATTTTGATGAATTTTGGTTAAGATTTAGTGAAACCTTGGAGAAAGACAGATTACCTTTTATCTCGATCCCACATCCCGATCCCGAAATCACTCAGGTGGAACCATAACTAGTGTTAAATAAATGAATAATACCCCCAAGCATGAGTTGTAATTTTGTTCTTAGATATAGCGCGTTTGTCATCGTTACTTGACAAAGCAATTTTATCGACACTCTGTGTGAAAATTTCATGTTTTATTGATCTGAACATAATATTTTTTTTACGTATTATTTCACTATTCAATAAAACATTTTCGTATTCAGAAAAACTTAGGTCTCGAATCACACTTGATTTGACTCCCTTTGCTTTTTTAATGATTTTATTTGAAGTCTTTATAGCATACAGTTTTGATCTTAAACCAATAAAATGCGTAATGTGTTTGCCACCCATTTCATCTTTAAATAACCCAGGAACTTTTTTATTGAGCAAAGGTAAATGAAAATCATTTTCCTCTTCGTAATTACTAGTGTCAAAATATTTTAAAAAGTGATATTTCATATCACTATAAAAGTTAGATGTAAAAATTTCATATATAAGCGAATCTGTGTCAGTGTAACACAACCTTACTTTATCTTTATAAAATGGTTTTATTATATTGTAATGGAAGTTATACATATGTGCTTTAGACAATTCTAAAACTGTAAAGCCTATATAAATAGGTTTATCTAATATAACTTGACTAGGTCTCATTTGTATAACAGCTAAATTTTCAGATAAAATATATGCATTTTCAAAGTAAGGGTTAGCTATGAGTTTCTCAGCAGTTTTCATTTTTTTTGTAATATTAGTTTTGTCATTCCACTGATTAACTAAGTGAACAGTGACTCTGTTTTCAGTATTTTCTAAGGTTTTACCAAAAACACTGTTGTTTAATAACTTAAAAAAGTCTTGTTCAAATGCACTTTTTGCTTTTTGTCTTAACTGAGTGTTTAATTCTATATATTTTTTCAAAAAAGGTTCTTGTCTAAATGTAATAGCTCTATGGATTTTAGTTAATACTAAACCATGTTCTATACATTTCTTTAAATGCACATAATGAATTACATAATAATACTTGTTATATAAATTTGCAATTAATTTTTTTGTTTTCGACCCCGGCGCTGTACACCGTTCAGGAAGAAAGGGTAGGTCGTCATGGGTTTTGAATAATTGTTTAGGATAAATGAGATCAACTTCTAAAATGTATCCCCATTTAGCAGAATCAGAAACATTTTCAATGTCTAGATTATCCAATTCATTTTTATTTAAGAATCTAAAACCTGAGTAAGGTAAATACTGACACATGCTGAATCCATAAAGGTTATTACAATCAAGGTATACTATATAACAATTTGGATCTGATGAATTAAAATCGGATATATATTTATGGTTAGCCTTAGCATATCGGTGTGAACACATACAAAGCCCACCTCTAATACCACTTTGTATCATTCTAACGATAGCCAAGTCCGACACGAGTTCCAAGTGAACGCCTGTCTTAAGCAACATTGCATCAAAAGATAAACTTGGAGTTGTTATGTAAAACGCAGGATCAAGTTTATAATGTTTTTTACACGTTTTGCGAAAATTTTGGAATATGTCTGTCAATAAAATTACATCCGTTTTTAAATATAGATCAGTATATTCACCTAAATTATTAATATTGAACTCATTCCAAACTGTAAGAGCGTGATTGTAATCTGCAGTGCTGATATCTTCATTAGTTAATGAGTTATAAAAATCGCACTTTGTAGGCAAAGTGGTTTGTTCATAACATTTCCAACTAGTCATATAGTTATATGGGTACACACCTTTTCTCGTTAACAAGTTAAATTTTCTATCATCAGGAAAATGTGATCTCAGATTTACTAAATCGCTAACGTGCATAGTTTTTGCAAGTTTGTCTAAACTAGTTCCTAAAAAGTTAAATGAATCTAAAAATCTTAACTGAATGTAATCTACATCAGTTATGTAGATAAACTTTGAAAATGACATATATTTTTCTTTAGACTTAGGTATTATTTTTATAGGTCCACGAGTTTCTCCTAGCTTTTTGATAAATAAATGACAATCATATCCTGATAAATTATGAAAGAATATTGGGATAAATTTTGGTACTTTATGTTGCAGATTGCAATGTCGATGTGCAGCGCCTCGATAACGACCTGTTAAGTGACAATGATCTCTAACCCTATCGTTCCATAAGAAAGTTTCACATATATAACATTTAATAGAATTTTTAAAATCAATAGCATCATCTTCTGTAAAAATCATAGATTCTTTTATAGATAAAATTCTAAAAATGTTTTTTGCATCTTCTTCAATTCAATTGACAAATTGCGAAACACAATCTTTACCACGATAACTTTTAAATTGGTTATAGGTATTATCTACGGAACATACTATGTTATAAGCAAACGCTGCAGGCACGTGATGTTGTAAATAGGACGTATTACCGGTGTCGAATTCGTCACCGGAAATTGGTTCGAGTAATGTTTCGAAATCGGCGTAAATAACAAACGGTATATCTTGTTTTCTATCATAGTTTTTGAATTTTAAAATTGATCCCTCATCGGGTAGAATTGTTGCAACCCCTCCACACAAATGAGTTTTAAACTGATCATTAGTAGGAAAAAATAACAAACACATTTCGCAAAAATATAATTTACCATGATGTTTGCTTATCTGTGATCTAACAAGACGGGGTAAATCTTTAATTAAACAGTAATGATAAGTAACACCATTTTCCAAGAGCAATAAATGAACTCTTATACTATTGGGTTTAATTTTATTCGACTTATAAAGAGGTCCTATAATAGTTTTTCCATTTTTGAGTCCGTATACGAAAATATTTATTGAAGGATTAATTGATTCAAAAACCCTTATATCTGAAAAGGTTATTGGAAATGATATGTTGTCGATTTTTAAAACTTCATTAAAATGTGGATATGATGAAACCCTGTCAGGGTGTTTTCTTGTTGGATATAATGCAGCAACAATACACCATAAAAAACAACACTCGTCTCTATTTTTAATGTTCAAACAAGCTTTTTTAGCTTGTATGGTTTTTGGTAAAACCAAAAATTTTGAACCACTAAGAGGGTTGTATTTATTAATATTTATTTCAACATGAGAGTTGGATAAAAATGTCCATCCGCTGTCTTTTTCTTCGAATTCTTGAACTTTCGTTTTTAATATTTCAATGCAAGAGTTATATAAATGTTCAAAATCATAGTTAGCATGAATAGCATAATTTTTTGTAGAAAAGGATTTTAGTTCTTGTTGGTTATTTTTAAACAACAGAAAAAAAGAAAATAATTCTAAATTAATCTTAATATTTGTATGAACTTGTAAAGATTGGTTAATTAAACTTTTTATTTGTTCCTGAACATTAACAAGAAATTGATCAGGAATGCTATTTATTTGGTCATTAATAGCACTAATCTTATAACTTATAATACGGTTTTTAAATGCACTATTAATTATTTCAATATTATTGTATAATGGAATCAAACAATTGTTTTTATGTGTATTGTTGCGCAAGTGTCCTGTCCATAATCGTTTATTTACAGTAACATTACAACTTGAACAAAAAGGCATTATTAATTTTTTTAAATTTATCTTAATATTATTCCAATCCTATCCTAGTCCTAACGATATTATAAACGCAAAGTATGTATGAATGAATGTTTGTTACTCTTTCGTGCAAAACCGATGTATAGATAGCTGACTACTTTTTATTCCGATATTCCTACAGCTCAGACCTTTGTAGGTGAAACCGCAGAGCGCTGCTAGTATTAAATATTCACTTTAAGTAAATTAAATTAAACACTTAGCTTTTACAATGATAATACTATGAGTTATAACTAGTCTTATAATTAGATAGAGTTACCTAAAATATCTTGATATTCATGCACCATCCGAACTAAGTAGGTACTTATGATTCCGAAGAAATCGCTCATCAAAGGTAAACTTATCTGTTTCAATCCAATCTGTAACATATATTAAATTCAAAATAAGTAAATGTATTATTATAATCATTATAGATAATAATATTATGTTATTACTTATTATATTACTCACCTGATTATTGTTAGCAAATCTCGAGAACAAGGATTAAAAAATAATTATTTTGCATGCCAAACGAATCTCTTTTATCCAACTTCCAATGTATCCTAATTTGGTATTAATCGATCTGTTGACAAAAGAAAATAAGTGTTATGCTGATGAATATTACAACAAAAAATATATAACTACGTATGTATTTTAAACACATAGGTACTTACAAGATTTAAAAATATTAGTTTATTTCAAATAAAACTTGTGTTTTTTTCTTCTGTATGAAAAAACATTATTGTTTTTAGATCTGATAGATAATTGGTTTTAGATCTGTAAATAAAACATGAAATTTGTTAGAATTTTCAAAAAAATAAATAAGAAATAAAATAAATAGCTCATATAATTAACTAAGTACATCACATATACACACCTTTTTCTTTCAAAATATTAGTTCCAAATAAATTCAGATTAAACTTCTGTTTTCTTTTTGTACGAAAATAGATAAAATTTGATTTATATAGCTAGGTACCTGTAAATAAAACACAAATTATTTATATTAAACACAGTTTAAAATAAAATAGAACAAAAATCGTAAGAGAATAATGACTTACCTACTTGAGTTTTAATTAACACCTTGTATTAAGCATACTGTCTAAATAATATTTGAACAGCTATGAATAATAATGATATGCTAATAAAAAATTTCCAGTGCAATAAACGGATGTAGGTAATCAAATATTACGAAATATACTTTACTTATTTCCGTTGTCTATTCAGCATACCTATTTAGTTAAAAGTGCTTCAGCTATCAATTTCTAATATGGATGTCACAAAACGATGATTATAAAATTGCTTACTATATATTGGAATAATATTTACCTATTAATTACAAAGTAATACATCAACATTTTGTGCCAACCCTAATAATTCACATACTCTTCATAATTTTATTATTTCGAAAATTGAAGTTTAACGAATTTATATTAGATATAACACGAACAAACAAAAGTGACTGAAATTTGTCTTTATTCAATCAACTTATATTGTTTTTCAAATGCGGTAGATTATCAAAAGGTTTTGCGTTATAAACCCTATGTTTTGGATTTATTTTATCCACAACGAAGACTTCAATGAATCGGGCAACACTTGAAGTTCAAGTCTACTACAACGATTCAAGGATCGTGTTGTTAAACACTGAGCCTGCCTGCTACTAGAACGCTGGGCTGCGAGCCTGCTAGCAAGAAGCAAGTCTAGTACCTGTTTTAGAAGCCTTTGAACCTACGCAACAATCCCTGCTAGCAAGAAGCAAGAAAACGACTGTAGCACCTGTTTTAGAAGTTCTTGTCTTCATTGAAAATGTAAGTTTAACACACTACTAGAGTTATAAGCTCTAAACCAATAATATTAATCTAACTTAAACTAACAATGTTTGTTTGTTTGTTTCAGGTCAGAGTCAGAATACGAACACCGGGAAAACGAGCCAGTTCTCTCTGCACCCACAAACCGCACCAAATCAACAGCTAGAAAACGCAAACCGTCTGTGATGTCGATATCAAAAAGGTAATATACTTTATTTGAGTTATTAGTTATTAGAATTTTGTCTTACTAACTTATTTGTTCGATTTCTATTATTGCAGCGAATCCTATCTGAGCAAGTATTCTAGAACTAAAATGCTTCAACTATATTTCAGCTCTGTTTATTTTTTTTGAAAACGGTTCTCCATTTTTTGAAATGCAAGTAATTTATTACCAAATTACCAAGAAATAGTAAACCGTTTTCGAAGAAAATTGAACAGAGCTGAAGCATAGTTGAAGCATTTTAATTATAGAATACGCGCCCTGATATAATTATATCACAGCAATATCACTGTGTCGTTCATAGATTTTATTTATTATAAATCTTATCTCATCTTATTCTCTTAGATCTTTTTTTTTTTTTTTTTTGTTTTCTAAAACTAAATTTATTTAATTGTTAGTTTGTTTCAGTAAAAAGTGACATTATTCTAAATTTATATACTAACAATGGTATCCTTGTTTCAGATCAGACTCTGAATATTATGATCAGGAAAACGAATCTGATCTTCCCCCGCCTATGAACCTCACTAAAGCTAGAAAACGCACCTCGACTATAGCGTCAACATCAAAAAGGTATATTATAGTTTATTTGATACTATTAGATTTTTATCTTGGGTTCGATGCGTGTCTATTATTGCAGTGAATAATTGCCTGATACAATTATCAATGCAATATCATTGTTACGTTCACAAGCTTTAGTTAATTTAATTCCTCTTTCGACAGCCTCTGTGGTGTGGCGGGCGAAGGCCCGATTGCAATGCAGGAGGTTGCGGGTTCGATTCCCGCCGGATGCAAATATTTATGCTTAAAAATAAGTATTTGTTTCTGGTCTAGGTGTTTTCTATGTATCATATGTATGTATTTACAAAAAGTATAAAATGTAGTATATCCGTTGTTTAGTACTCATAGTACAAGCCTAGTGCTTAGTTTGGAGCTAGATTGCGCTGTCTGTAACGTCGTGCAATGATAATGATTTAAAAATATAATTATTTATTTGTTACAGTAAAAAACTAAGAGATGCTGACATATTCGGCGTCAGCGCCAGCGCAAAACATCCCGAAAACAACGACGTTGAAAAACCAAAGGTGATTTCATCCTTTTTTGTCAACGCGGTGGCAAACGGGAAAGAAAAAAGAAACAAGGCAACCAGCGGGAACTACTATGTAGACCTAAAGGTTTATAAAACCGAAGATGTTAAGGATACAGAACCTAAAGATGTGTGGTTAAAGGCTTTGGTTCGAACAAAGTTCCAAATCGATACAGACACAGAGCAATGGAGGAAATTACACGAGCTAATTAAATCCATTGACAATGGCATTTTCCATGATGCGAAAGTGTATTTTGAGAAGTAAACTTTCATTGCTCTGTATTCAAATTCGGTTTGGAACAGTAACCAAGGTATTCATGCACACATCTTTAGGTTCTGATTCCTTACATCTTGATTTGATTTGTTTTGTTTAGTAAATATTATATTATTGTATTATTTAATTAAAACTAGTAAATGACTTAATTTGTATTTATTGCATTTTTATTGGTTGTCTAGCTAAGACGATAGTTAAATTAATTAATTCAAATTTAAAACTTATTAGTACAAAGTTTTAAGTTTGGATTAATTAGGTAGGTATCAATTTAGTTTATAAAGCGCCTATAGTAGCGGTAGAGCAATTTGCAAACTGAATAGGTAGCGCATTGTAATCTTTACATAAATGAGTTAATATTGTGTTATTGATTATAAAGCGCCTATAGTAGCGGTAGAGCAATTTGCAAACTGAATAGGTAGCGCATTGTAATCTTTACTTCAATGAGTAAATGTTGTGCTATTGAAATAAGTTAAAATAAGATGATATATTGAGAATTCTGTAACACTCGAAGAGTGGCACTCGAAGAGTGGAACAGAGTTCTCAATATATCCCTACTCATACTCATAATTATAAGTTCCAAAACTCCGGAGATTTTGCGATATTCTTGAAATACAGAGATGGGCCTGAAAATCCGGAGATCTCAGGGTAAATCCGGAGATCTGGTAAACTTACCCACGCCCGCACCATTTTAATAGATATTTATGTGAATAGAATCGGGGTAAAGACAGGAAGAAGAGAAGGGAACAGATGTTCTTCTTCTTCTTTTCTTATAGTGATGTGGGTGAAGTCAAATTAAAACTCTCAGGGCGGCGTTCAAGGCCCCCCAACTAAGGCCTCTAACTTGACCTCTAAGACTAGGTACTAGGTATCAGAGATAACAACAGGGACAAACTGCTTAACATGCCTTCCGAAGGACGGAGATTAGATAGCATTCATGGAATCGCTCTTCGTGAGTGTAATAAATTTCTTGGCCGTAACTTAAAGATTCTTCCGTTCAACATCTGACTTCATTCCAACACGAAGTAGTCAGGTTCGGGTCAAATCGGTCATTTTCATGTTGAACCGACCCTCTATATAATTTACATAGAAGACGAATTTCGTGTTTTCGGAGATGAGATTTGAAGCTGGCTTTAAGCTTTGGAAGATGGTAATTGGTCATTGTGTTTAATGTTTCGGTAAAGTTTTAGTTGTTTCACGTCTACTCACTTGTTATTTTATTATTTATTATCACAGAGTTATTTTGGAGTACTGTTGTACACTTTACACTTTGATACAAAGGCGTGTAATACGCCATGTGACCGCTGTACTTGGATTTATCCAGGTAGGTATAATAGGGATGACCGTGCGAAAAACAGGGTTTTTAAACTCTAAACATTAACAACATTATTTAAATTTCTTTTAATTTTTGTATGTAGCTCAAGGCTATTTTATTTAGAAAATTTATTTTAAAGGAAAAATAGCATTCAAAAATTTTCACTTGCGGCGAGGCTTGAACTCGCGTCTTTGGGTCGGTCCCCAACGTCTGTTCCAACTAGACTACGCAAGTCCACGCTGCGTGCCGTGAAAACTTCCAATGCTATATTCTCCTCTGATTGTTTACGATTAAGGCTCGTTAAAGCGCCATCTATCTAACGCTACAGGAACAAGTGAAAATTTTTGAATGCTATTTTTCCTTTAAAATAAATTTTCTAAACATTATTTAAGTTTTTTTTAACTGATAAAAGGAAAATGCTTAAACCTAT
This sequence comes from Idaea biselata, assembly GCA_958496205.1. Taxonomy (NCBI): domain Eukaryota; kingdom Metazoa; phylum Arthropoda; class Insecta; order Lepidoptera; family Geometridae; genus Idaea; species Idaea biselata. The sequence goes on from OY292404.1 coordinate 19,116,096, forward strand.
ATGGCTTATCCGATGAGGTAAATAATAACAAAAAAATATTGCATTCGGATAATGTAAAGGGGCAGCAGAAAAGAGGATTTTCTTTTTGCCCTCGTTGTATGGTGAAGTAGGTACGCATAAACTCGCCCGTAAAATACCCCTATTAATAATGTGTATTGAAATAGCAATTTTTATATCTAATTAATTTAAATAAATGTGTACCTACCTATAAAACATAATATAATACATAATATTTAGGTATATCCACGATCCAGGTATTAAACTCAAAACTGCCAAAATCAAAATCTTGGTTAGTTATAAATCGAAATTAACAAAAATAAAACTTATTCAAATTACCCGCCCCCAATCGTTCCAGGTACAAAGGTGGGTAAAAGTACTTGTAGTAGTTGAAACAATACTTTTTGTCCAATGAGTTCAAGTAAGTATAGTTGGAAATTAAAGGTAAACGTGATGGAACAGGTTACTCTTAACACACAAAGAAAAACTACACCGGAAAATATGACGAACGAGCCGTGCTCGGCACAGAGATATTTCCGTTTGATATAATCTTAAACGGAAAATCTATGTGAGTTTTCAACCTTCAACTCAGTTCGTTTCCAACTTTGGTGATATCTATTAGATAAGTATCGCTGCGGCCCAGTTGTTTAGGAAGTAGGAAACAACTGGGAACCATCCACACGGTGTCGATTCCGAAGTCATTCCGCTAAGCCAGTCAAAAAGAATAAATGAATGCCATTTATTTCTACTGAGATGACAGCGATTGAAACGCCGTATACCACAGGATTTCCTGAAATAAATAATAACATTTGCCAGTAACAGGGAGCGACAGTAGCGACAAAAGAAGATGTCACACTTTGAGCTTAATGTCGCAAACAAGGACACAGATCTCAGATTTAGAAATTAATTTAATTTATAGCAATCTTAATGTCAAGTTAATGAAAATCAATTAAGTTTATAAAGTTATTTAAGTTTAAAATGTATAATATCAATATGAAGGAGAAAGTAATAAAATTGGAATCAATTAGGTAATTAATAAAAACATCGTTTGAGTTGGTGACCCAATTTTACCATGGATTCAAGCATAATAGCTGGGTTTGCTTGCTTTCGTAGTATTTGCCAGGGCTTGGCTGCTAACCGTCAGCACGCGTCAGCGGGCCCGGGAGTTCTTTTCGGCAGCAACTATAAAAAAAACACCGTAGCCCTTAGTCCTGACCTGTTAAAATTGCAGCATTTTACATTGGCTTAGTGGCTTAGCTTAGTGGAAGGGCTTCGTAATCGGCACCGTGTAAATACTTCGTTAGTAACTCACCGTTTAGGTACCTACTTGGGACACGACAATTTAGGTACCATCAGATAGGGAAGACAGCCGACAGGTGACAGGTGTGTAACTACTGTGCTACTGGTGACGCTTTCAATGATGTTACGGAGTGATACGAAGTTTGTGTGGGTTTGTTAATGGTATTTTCGGGTGTTATACACGTGTCGAACGATTGTCCATATATTGCACGGTCATGGAATGTACGACTTGATATTTTGAAGTCAAAAGAAACTAGAAATACGTAATTCTAAGTCCTGACTGAGTTGTATTTAACGAACTATGTAAAGCGCTCTGATGGCCTTTCACATAAAATAATAATCTAAAATTTCAATTTAATATCATTGCAGCATATCTTTAATTTTAAACGCCGTAAGGGATAGGGTATGGTGAAGTAGGTACGCATAAACTCGCCCGTAAAATACCCCTATTAATAATGTGTATTGAAATAGCAATTTTTATATCTAATTAATTTAAATAAATGTGTACCTACCTATAAAACATAATATAATACATAATATTTAGGTATATCCACGATCCAGGTATTAAACTCAAAACTGCCAAAATCAAAATCTTGGTTAGTTATAAATCGAAATTAACAAAAATAAAACTTATTCAAATTACCCGCCCCCAATCGTTCCAGGTACAAAGGTGGGTAAAAGTACTTGTAGTAGTTGAAACAATACTTTTTGTCCAATGAGTTCAAGTAAGTATAGTTGGAAATTAAAGGTAAACGTGATGGAACAGGTTACTCTTAACACACAAAGAAAAACTACACCGGAAAATATGACGAACGAGCCGTGCTCGGCACAGAGATATTTCCGTTTGATATAATCTTAAACGGAAAATCTATGTGAGTTTTCAACCTTCAACTCAGTTCGTTTCCAACTTTGGTGATATCTATTAGATAAGTATCGCTGCGGCCCAGTTGTTTAGGAAGTAGGAAACAACTGGGAACCATCCACACGGTGTCGATTCCGAAGTCATTCCGCTAAGCCAGTCAAAAAGAATAAATGAATGCCATTTATTTCTACTGAGATGACAGCGATTGAAACGCCGTATACCACAGGATTTCCTGAAATAAATAATAACATTTGCCAGTAACAGGGAGCGACAGTAGCGACAAAAGAAGATGTCACACTTTGAGCTTAATGTCGCAAACAAGGACACAGATCTCAGATTTAGAAATTAATTTAATTTATAGCAATCTTAATGTCAAGTTAATGAAAATCAATTAAGTTTATAAAGTTATTTAAGTTTAAAATGTATAATATCAATATGAAGGAGAAAGTAATAAAATTGGAATCAATTAGGTAATTAATAAAAACATCGTTTGAGTTGGTGACCCAATTTTACCATGGATTCAAGCATAATAGCTGGGTTTGCTTGCTTTCGTAGTATTTGCCAGGGCTTGGCTGCTAACCGTCAGCACGCGTCAGCGGGCCCGGGAGTTCTTTTCGGCAGCAACTATAAAAAAAACACCGTAGCCCTTAGTCCTGACCTGTTAGAATTGCAGCATTTTACATTGGCTTAGTGGCTTAGCTTAGTGGAAGGGCTTCGTAATCGGCACCGTGTAAATACTTCGTTAGTAACTCACCGTTTAGGTACCTACTTGGGACACGACAATTTAGGTACCATCAGATAGGGAAGACAGCCGACAGGTGACAGGTGTGTAACTACTGTGCTACTGGTGACGCTTTCAATGATGTTACGGAGTGATACGAAGTTTGTGTGGGTTTGTTAATGGTATTTTCGGGTGTTATACACGTGTCGAACGATTGTCCATATATTGCACGGTCATGGAATGTACGACTTGATATTTTGAAGTCAAAAGAAACTAGAAATACGTAATTCTAAGTCCTGACTGAGTTGTATTTAACGAACTATGTAAAGCGCTCTGATGGCCTTTCACATAAAATAATAATCTAAAATTTCAATTTAATATCATTGCAGCATATCTTTAATTTTAAACGCCGTAAGGGATAGAAAACTGGAATAAGATACATCTACTAGCTGAACTTTGCGGTTTCACCTGCGTAAGTTCCCAAACTCGTAGTAATATCGAGATAAAAGCAACTTATGTTAAGTTTTATCACAATCGGGTCTTATCATTCTAGCGATTACGTGAAAGAGTGACAAACATACATATTCAAAAACAAACTTTTGTGTTTGATATATTAGTAGGATTTCTACACCTATTTAGACAAGTAGGCACACGTATACATATAGAGTTGCAAACAAATATGTTGATCATACAAATTTTAAATTTATTGAGAGGACCGAACCCGCGACGACAAAGGAAAAAACGATAAAACCAAAATGGCGATGGTTGACCCTTTTAGATACAGTGTGCGTGAGGCGTAAATTTCCAGATCTTTCTGTGATTTCTCAGTAATAAGTTGCGTATCACACTTTATGTAAGCAGGAGACAAATACCTAGTAAAAGTAAGATAGTCTCAACAGTATCGTTGGTATAAAAGGGTATGACGCAAATCGTCCCTTTCGCAACTCGTCATTTTCGCAACTTGTCCCATTCGCAACTTGTCCCATTCTCAACTCGTCCCGTTCTCGTCTCGTCCCATTCGCAACTCGTCCTGTCGCGTCTCGTCCCATCGCAACTCGTCCTATCCTCTATTTTTTTTCGCAACTGGTCCCATTTGCTACTTGTACCGTTTGTTGCTCGGATTGGGTATATAACTAACTGAATAATAATAAAAAAATGCTGCAAATCATTTATTTTCTCAAAAAAATATAGTAATAGCAGTGAAAAGCATTGACTTTAATCTAAATTATACTAAATTTTCCAAATTTGGTACTTAATAAAAAGGCTCACAAAATTATTTTTAAAAATATAACAAAATTCTAAATACGGACCCGTGCTTACACAAGTTTTACAAAAAAAAAGAATATTCAAATTCTTTTATTCATAAAAAAAGTATTAAGCCGTTTAATGATACCTTTGGTTTAGTCCTATTCTTTTAAAAATATATATAAATCTAAATTACTTTAGTAATGTCATAATTACACAAACACGTCTAATCAAAAATCAATAAGTGGTTCCACTAACATTTACAAAAAAAAAAGAATATTCAAATACTAATAATAAAGAGTAATTGTGACCATGAAATTTCACTAGCAATGTTATTAATAATCAAGATTGCGCTTATGTTATGTCTCTCGTCGACGTTCCTCCGTAAAGTTTCCGACGAGCTCCGGCAATAGCAACCCGTTCCACACTCCTACGCATATATGTTATAGCGTCCCAAGCTGTGACCAACAAGGGTATAAAGAGATGGGTCCGCTGTTCCGTCCGACCACCCCGGAGGGCAACCGTGCGGGAATAGCGGCGAGAAGGACACCGTGGATTTTAGTGGGTATACCCTGGCCACCTACCATCCTCGGCCAGGGTGACCCCCACTCACCGGGCCGCTCCCGAGAGCGGCCTGATAATTAAATAAATAAATAATTTCTCCGAACAACACACAGCGCCATCTAGCCCCGTGGTAAGCGACTAAGCTTGTGTTACGGTGACTAGACAACGGATATAATACTTATATTTTTTTTTTTTTTGTAAATACATACATATTATACATAGAGGGACACCCAGACCAGACACAAATATTTATTTTTTAAGCATAAATAGTTGCACCCGGCGGGAATCGAACCCGCAACCTCCTGCATTGCAGTCGCGCTTTCGCACGACGCGCCACCGAGGTCGTCTCGGTGGCTCGTCTGATGGTCTTAATCAGATTTTCCCACGTAAAAAAAAAGGTGTGTGTTTTAGAGTAATATTGGTTAACCTTCTTCTAATACTAATAATAAAGAGTAATAAAATTATCGTGACCACGAAACTTCACTAGTAGTAGTAATCAAGATTGCTCTCATGTTTTGTCTAGGCGTGTGTTTTAGAATAATATTGGTTACTGAATCACCCCCTGGGCTATAGCAAGCATTAATATCCTGGTAATCGTTATCGGGATCAGGAATTGTAAAAAATGGGACGAGCTGCGAATAGGACGAGTTGCGACCGGACGAGTTGCGTATGGGACGATCTGCGAATGGGACGAGCTGCAAACGGGACGAGTTGAGAATGGGACGAGCTGCGCATGGGACGAGCTGCGTATGTGTGACGAGTTGCGAATGGGACGATTTGCTTCATACCCGTATAAAACGCTAATAAATAAGCCTAGAGCGTGACTACAAAATGCATTTATTGCTCGTTCGTGTTTACCAGTTTTCCGGCGAAGCGGCGGGATGGGATAACCTCATTTCCTCTCCCTGTCTACGTTCTCTAAGGAATTGCTGAAGCCTGAAGGTAAATAAAGGTGTCTTATTAAATTCCAAACACGATAAATGTAAAGGATGTAAAACAGGTTAAAATGAATTTGGAGTGGCCGGCTACCTACATACTTTCTACGTATTATAATAACCCGTCTCTTTTTAACCGGGATGCTGACCCAGCATCAAGGGTATCCCAAGTGGCGTATATAGAAATGGTATTTATTTTAAAGTAAGGTATACTGCAAATTACTGTTACAAAAGCAAGAAATCAATTACTACAAACATGTTTCCAGCGTAAAGGAAAAGTCCGCGCTAAGGGTTCAAAGGTTATAGAAATTTCAAAGTTACCAATTCACTGCACACTTAAAAAGCAATAAGAGTAATTTGGAGTGATCTCTTCGTTAAACTTGGGATTTTCGTTCACAGAATCTATAATACGCACTATTCTTTCAGGACAACAACTTAAACTAAGTACCTACCTATATACCACTTAAGAGGATAGTCTCCATTCTCTTTCTTCATACAAACGTCGTAGTTTAAATTTTCCTCCCTGGATAAAGACATTAGAGCAAATATGTTTATGCCATAAAACCTATATCTGTCATCACAATACATCTACCTTTTTTTTCTAATTAAAATAATAATAAGAAATAAAAAAATAATAAAATGAAAAAAATAAAAAGGTAGATGCATAGTCATGACAGATATAAGTTTTATGGCATAAACATATTTGCTCTAATGTCTTTATCCAGGGAGGAAAATTTAAACTACGTTTGTATGGAGAAAGAGAATGGAGACTATCCTCTTAAAATAAGTACGTAATAAGTAAACACACTTTTTAAACTTACACGATTTCCATCTATCATTCATTTGTCATTTGTGATTTGTGTCTTCTCGCGACTACGGCCGATGTAACCCGTTTGCAGAAACGTACCTAATTAAAAACAATGATTACCTATCTACATCGCCATCTATGCCCGTAGTTCTAATTATATAAGTTAAATCGTAAACAACAACACATGTAGGCTTATTAAAGGACCTTTAGTTTGGAGTTCACTATAAAAGGCATTCAACCGTATCAATCGACTTCCGCTTTGCTTTACATTTGTATAGAGTCACATATAAGGACATTTTCAGAGGCATCTAAAAGGCCACAAGGTCTAAATTGAAAACAATCGAAACCACGAATCTACTGGGATACCATTTAACCTGTTAGACGATGCCCAGGGACCGGTGGCAGCCCTCATTTAAAACCCTAGATAACCCTTCGAAATTCATTACTATGTAGGGCCGAAGTCATTAACAAATTTGTAACCCTATTAAGGTTTCATTGTTGAAGAAGTACGTACTTATTAGCGAAACGTCGAATGGGTTTTCTTTAGTAATTACAAAATTTAATTTTGTTCGATTTAATTAAAACCAATTAGTGATGTTTATTTTATTTAAAACGTTTAGAGCGTGAACGTTTTATGAGGGGTTTTTAGTTTAAAATAAAAGTTAATTGCAAGTCAGACTCGTACACTAAGGGTTCCGTACACAGACATAGTACATATTATGGCTAGACGTCACATGTATCTCGATTTGTATTGCAACCGAGCGTGCCGACATTTAAATACCTACTGTGACGTCACAGCCACAGAAAATATCGTTCCTGCCTTTGGATGCTCGAATTTTCTGGGATTTTGCAGTTACTAATCACGCAACGAGGCATTTTATTAGTTTTTACGGACGTCCGGCAACTACCTATAGACGCGCGTGGACTGCCAGTTAGCGTCGACTACCGTGACGTTTTGTCAGGGTTTTTCACGTTTTCTGACACGCGAAAGACATGAATTCGCGTGATCTAGCTAAATGTATGTCTGTGGTTCCGTACCAGTCTAGCTGTCACAGCTATAACCTTCTGCGTTGCAGCCGGCCGTTCGACCGAGCGACGCGCCACCGAGGTCGGCGTTATATTGTTTTGTTTTTCTAAGATTTCTGTGGATTCCAGTAAAAGAAACAGTAATAGCTCCCAATACATTTACAAACCATTCCCATATGATTCCACCTTCCCCGCTGTTTTTAGTAAAATAAACGCTACGAGCTACAAGCCCCTACGGTCCACAGCTACGAACCTCTACGCTTCACTAGCTACGAAAAATAAGTCTCAAGCCGATAACTACAAAGGAATACAGAAGCTAATACTAAGAACTTAGAAAAGAACTATCTTAGTTCACTGATATTTTGCGATTGTTAATTGTGCCTATAACTCAAAAACCAAAGGTAATGAAATACAAATCAACGTTTAGAAAAAACATACGCTTGTGTGAGCATATGTAGGCGACCACGCCTCCTTCTGTTTATAATTCCATGTTTACAGATATTTAAATATTTTACCAAAAAACCGGCCAAGTGCGAATCAAATTCGCGCACGTAGGGTTCTGTACCATTATCACAAAAAAACACGTTTGTTGTATGGGAGCCCCACCCTCAGTTCTGTTTTAGTATTTGTTGTTATAGCGGCAACATCAAATACATCATCTGTGTCAATTTCAATCACGGTTCGTGAGATACAATTTAGTAATGGACAGACCGACGACGGACAGTGAAGTCTTAGTAACAATATCGGGTCGAATTGAGAACCTCCTCCTTTTTTGAAGTCGGTTAAAAAGGTCCCGTTTTACCCTTTGGGTAGGCACGGAACCTTAAAAAGGTTCTTCATAAGCATAATAAGTACATAATTAGACTAACATGTTCACTAATTAAAATATAAAAACTCACAAAACTCAATGAATATTAATTCAAACATAGAAAAAGAAATGTACGCAATCTAAGCACGCTTAAATAAATTACCAAAAGACAATACTTACAGAATCACAAAAATCTCGAGAGTAATAAAAAACTTGAAATAAGAATATACATTTTTTATGTTTCGTAAAAAACGAGCACGAAGTTTACTTTGCTTTAGTCTCGAGTAAACTTGTAAACAATAACAACGAAGGATAGAATATCATTTTCCTTGAATCAAACCCATTACAAATTGAGTCGGTATTACTTGGTATACGAACCGTGTGTAAGGCTGGATTGCACAAATACATCGGGCTAACTAATCCGGATTAGATAAACGGAACAAATGTCGGACCATTCATGAAATACGACATCGGTAGTTTTTATTTAAAAAAAAATACGTGCTTTATGTAAGTAGGTACGTTCGTAATTCTTTTTTCAAATAGACTAAATAATACTAAAGTTATTTATTACTTATGAATATTTTACTTCATGGATAATCGAGCATCCATGAAGTAGATATGTCATAAGTCGGTTAGATAGACAATATTCAAAAAAAAATTACGAACTTTATGTAGATGTTTTTATGACGTATTAACATAAAGTTCGTAATTATGTATTATCGATGAATGTCGTAGGTAGGTAGGTACTCATGGATGCTCAAGACTATCTATTCCGGACTAATAATTTAATTCGATCTAAATACTAGTGCAAGTGAGCCCAAGCAGCGTAGATACCTATTTATTATTGTCTTTGTATAACGTTTCTCTTCCCTCAGACTCTGGAGACGTTGTTTTTTTAAACAAGGTTTGCCTTTACAGAGTAATGAAATAAAATGTAAATAAATACCGTAATGGATCGGAGTTTTAGTTAGTCGCTTGGTTATGAAAACTGAGAGATGCGGGTTCGAACCCCAGTATTGTATTGTGTTTTTGTTGATGTATTGCAGGCTTGACCACTTTAAAATAAATAGAATAGATAGATTGATCTTCGGTTTTTTGATGTTGATACTAAATAAAAGTCTGAGCTTTTTCCAACTTACATGATAAAAGATGAAACTAAGATGAAAGTTTGTGTGTAAGGAAATATGTGTGTACGCCTTCACGCAAAAACTGCTGAACCGATTGCAATGAAACTTGTATGCAGATAGCTCGAGTCATGGATTAACTAACACATATTTTTAATCCCGATATTCTCGCGAGATCGGGACTGACTGCTAGTCAGTATGCTTTAGTGTTTGCTAAAGATGGTAAATATATTGTTCCAAAGTTAAAGTTTAGGGTGGTCACATTATGTATTTATCTTCTTATATATAAAATTTCCATGTCACCATGTTAGTTACCGTACTCCTCCGAAACGGCGCGACCGATTTTTACCAAATTTTATATGCGTATTCAGTAGGTCTGAGAATCGGCTACTATCTATAATTTATAAGGCAAAACGTTTGCCGGGTCAGCTAGTAATACATAATAATATCAGGCTGCTAAATTGTTCCAATTTAGGGCCTCATCTGAAGAACAGAGGTAGGCAGGTAGTAAGACGCCACATAGGTACAAGACTTGCTTTATATTTATAGCAAAGGTTGAAACATAATCACACACTATGCTATCCAATAGTTAGGTAGGTACGTAAGATAATATGCTTTACTCCTTTACTCAAGCAGTATAGATTTGATATTAAAAATGTAGTTACAATAAGTATTTGTTCACTTACCCAAACAGTTCAAATCATGCTCGAATCTGAAAAGAAATAAAAGTAATTTAATCATTTCTACAATTGTATTCAAAAAGACTTAACGTCTAGGATATTAAAGAAGCACGCCTACAAAAGCATTTTATAGATATAGATAATTAGTAGGTATACTTAAGAGGATAGTCTCCATTCTCTTTCTCTTCGTTTCTTACAAACGTAGTTTAAATTTTCCTCCCTGGATAAATACATTAGAGCAAATATGTTTATGCCATAAAACTTATATCTGTCATGACTATGCATCTACCTTTCCAATAACGTAGTGCTGTAATGATATTCGAAAGCACTCCAGGTAGAAAAGGCGGCGCGGCGCGGCTATACCTACCTACTACTCATTATGCGAAGCGTGCTTAATTACAACATAAACCATAAAATGTATTCTGTAAGCACAAGTAAGGTACAAAGTGTTTTCAGTACGAATTTACGTTAGTGGTTACTTAGATACATTTTAACGGTCCTGTGGCAAATTGTTTAACTCTACTAGAATAGTTTGTTTCAGAGTTTTCACATTCCAATATGGTTTATTTATTTTTAGCTGTGTTCCGCGGGTTTACCTGTTCCCGTGGTAATGCCGGTTTCGTTATATTTAGATATTTTAGTTTTGTTTATTATTGTGGTGTAGGTCCTCTATATTTATGTAAAGTTAGTATTCTGAATCTCATTTACTCTCTGTCTACTACACGGACGCTTTTAGCGATAAGATCGCCCTTTTGTACCTATACAGTTTTACTTTATATATCTTACTTTTGATGTATACTTATCGTAATTGTACGTTGTGAAAATAAGGCATTTATCTACCTTTCTAGCGGAATAGAAAGTATCCAACGTGTTAATTAAGGTAAACACCTGTGTGCCAAATTCGTTCAGACGTTTTTGCTTGATTGACACGCAAATAAAAAAAACATTCGCCTTTATAATATTAGTGAGATATTTGACGTAACTTCCAAAGTGAAACCCAATAGTAACAATAGTATTTCATATTAAAATATAACCTACCGGTGTTCAATTTGTTAGTTGACACACGTTGACGTAATATGCATTGCTTAGGCCACGGGATTGATTCCGCCCTGTTTGTCCGGATATTGAATGACAAAGTATGAAACATTCAAAGGCATAAAATGTTTATATGACCATCGAAATAAGGTTATGAAATTTTGGAGTTCAAAAGGATTCATTACAGTAAATAAGTCACATAAGAACAAAAAAAACTATATCAAAATCCCTTCACCCATCCGTGAGCTATGATGCCACAGACAGACACACAGACTCACAGACACCTCAAACTTATTACACCCCTCTTTTATCGACGGGGGTTAAAAATGAACCACTCCAACACCCTTTTGTTTTTAGTAATGACAGGTCTTCTCTACTGTAGCATTCACGAGAATTAAAACAAAAGCGAAAGATAACATTTAAACTAAGAACTTAAATAACATAGGCACAGAAACACAATGCCGGTCTATATAGCAAAGGAAAACTTTTAGAAGCAAACTTTCAGCAATCTCAAATGAAATATTTCAGTTAAGAGGATAGTCTCCATTCTCTTTCTCCATACAAACGTAGTTTAAATTTTCCTCCCTGGATAAAGACATTAGAGCCAATATTTTTATGCCATAAAACTTATATCTGTCATGACTATGCATCTACCTTTTTATTTTTTTTCATTTTATTATTTTTTATTATTATTTTAATTAGAAAATAAAAAAAAATAAAAAGGTAGACGCATTGTCATGACAGATATAGGTTTTATTGCATAAACATATTTGCTCTAATGTCTTTATCCAGGGAGGAAAATTTAAACTACGTTTGTATGTTTTATTCATCGATCTATTTGAAATAGATCAAAAATGATCGACTGAAGGTTTCGGCAGAAAAACAGCGTTCAACCGTGGTCTACCGTGGTTGGGCAAATGCTGAGTCGGGGCCTTTTTGCTGTTGTAACACACATTAACACAACGTACCTATTATATTAAAACTGCCTTTTTATACCCATTTTTTTTTGTAATTTCTCTGTGTATGTGTGTTGTTATAGCAAATAAATGTCTGTCTATGTCTATGTCTATGTCTATGTATGGAGAATGAGAATGGAGACTATCCTCTTAAATAAGATTACTAGTAGATACCTACTATGGCTTAGTCTTTTACGTAATATCTTCTTTGAATTAAGTTATAGGTGTACGAAACAGAATAAGGTAAATACGCTCTCCATTGTTTATTCGCACTGTAAAGCGATTTAATAGATACCTACCTATTTGATTGAATAGAAGGCGACGACTTGGGGAATTGGAGACTTCGATTTATAAAACAAACGGAAATCATTTAGGGAGGTTTAATCTATTTTATTTATTTACGTATATTGTCTTCGCTTTGGTAGATTTCTATACGTATACGATTGGTTTAAAATAGTAATGAAGTAAAGATGATGTAGCTTGATTATTTTCTATGCGAGATCATCCATCGTAAGTGTTCCTAATCACTACGCTTCTTCGAACGAAAATTTATTTCTGACGTTAGAAATATTATATACCTACTAGCAGAGTCCCTCGGTTTCACCCGTGTAAGTTGCGATCCTGCGGGATTTACCAAAAACCCTTTCTTAGTGAATACCTACCCACCACATAGAACACACACGTCTCTAGGACCAGCAATTTGGGCTCTGCGTTGATATATAGGTCAGTCAGAACTTTGAATTTTATAAGTACCTACCTATTGATTCCAGAAAAAAATATTCAGTCAAACGAACGAAAATTCATAAACGACCAAGTAGAGTAGGCCTCTGAAAAGCCGACACAGCACCGAAGTGGCGTCCATTTCACGTCATTCATGTAATTCAATGTTTAATACGACTACGAGTGTCATGATGAGTGTAATTTATCACGGGGAAGCTCAAGCGGATTCGCATACCTAATTTACTGTAGCAAATGATCCGAACTGGTATCATTTTCATAAACTGGAAAATGTTTTCGAGTAAATTAGACATGGAGATTTGCGTAACTCCGTTTGGGTTAGCAATTTAATTTAATAATTTGGTATGGATTTAATTAAAATCAGATTGCTACGGTACCTAACCTACCTACATGAGTAGGTACCTACTAATAATAGTACCTAAAGTAGCTTGTTTTATGTAAAAACCTAACGTTTTGATGACTTTGCAGTGGCTCATCTCATCTTTTTCTTCTTCTCATCCGAGCGCTGTTCCCGGTTGCATCCCTCTCGGGAGCAAATTGTTTTTATTTATTTGGGGTCGACGCAGGCGGTTACTCATTCTTGCCCATACCTTCTGCAATTAGATTTAGCAATCTTTGGCCCGGCCGCCTGCCTGACACCAACCCTCTTAAGGATCAAGGAGTAACAGGCTTTAGGCTATATTACATTTTCAAAAAAATTAGGCGGACGAAGTCGCAGGCACTGCTAGTCATGAGATATGTAGGTGCTAAGTATAATTCTGTCCTACAACCGACGATACCACGAAATATATTGTGAAAATAGCATAATTGTACTTAGATTCTTCTTCTGTTTTCGCGATGTTGTATTGAAATTAAAGACATTTTTCGGTTTGAATCGCGTGGTTTTTATTACTATTAGCATTGTTACAACGCTCAACGTTTCGAGACCTTTCCAGGTCTTTCAGGTCTCAGAAGAGACCTGGAAAGGTCTCGAAACGTTGAGCGTTGTAAAAAAACGGGGCAAGTGCGACACTCGCGCACAAAGGGTTCCGTACCACTATCACAATTGGATACGGAACCCTAAAATGGTTTACAACAACCAATTTTTAAATTTTATAGGAAAATATGAAATATTTATCTTCGATTCTTACTCCCATCAAACGACCGAATCACTCAAAAAAAAAAACCTTGGCACAAAGAAAATCTGAAACATAAAATAAACTCTTTGGTAAGTAAGGCAGACTAGTATATTTGACAGATAGGGCAGCCATTTTGAATTCCATGACCAACTCGATTTGTCCTCCTGTCCTTCTTAATGTCCTGACTCGACTCTTTGTTATTTTTGAAACACGTTTGTTGTATGGGAGCCCCTTTTAAATAATTGTTTTATTTTGTTTTTAGTATTTGTTGTTGTAGCGGCAACCGAAATACATCTTTTGTGAAAATTTCAACCTTCTAGCTATTACGACAGACAGACAGACAGACAGACAGACAGACAGACAGACAGACAGACAGACAGACAGACAGACAGACAGACAGACAGACAGACAGCGAAGTCTCAGTAATAGGGTCCCGTTTTTACCTTTAGGTACGGAACCCTAACAATGCTAAAAGTAATAAAAACCACGCGATTCAAACCGAAAAAGTCTTTAATTTCAATAATTGTACTTCTTAAGTATAATTAACGCTAAACGGTGAAACAACGAGATAACCAAAACACGTAGGACCCGTCCGGTTTTCCTATTTAATGAAAATAAAGCTATTATTTTCATTTAATTTACCATTCTGCTACGAATTTACTTAACACTCGTCAAATTGGACAATTCATTACTTATTCCAATTAACACTATTAATTAGTACGATCGTAACGAGCTAATAAGCAGGATCTTACTGCCACTTAACTCGTAATTTGTGGTCATTAACTTGGTGTCACGCTTTGACTTGGGCTCTCTCTCCACCATTCATCGGCCTAAGTTGTATCAACAACCCTCTATCAAAACGGGGGGTATACCGCGGTTCTACCATCGCCTTCAACTCGACGTCGTCGACTCGGGAACTGCGGTCCGATTTACACTGAAAAAAATAATTGGTTAACAGTAACCAAAATTTGGCCGTAATTTAGGGACTTGCGAACTACTGGTTATCAATAACAAAATCAGGTTCGTTTAACTGTGTTGTGTAACCTGTAGCCTAACTTTGCTCGTTACATTAACTTAACAATTTGACTTTCTTTATATGAAACTAGTTGTTTAAAATTAAAATTCTTATTTGTAAAAAGTACCTAGATAAAGAGTTTTGAGTTAAATAGTTAAAAAGTTGCTTTAACATATTATTACAAATTTTAATTAAATTTTATGTATATTCAAAGGTATAAAAAGTTTAAATTGTATTTTCAGTTTGTTAAGAAATGTATATTACTTACATTTGAACGTTTTTAGAATATAGGTATTTCGTCAATTTCATTAAATATCAGTAAATAATTTGACTAGATGTTCGCTGTCAACTGTCAAAATGAATTCGATGACGATGTCGACGATACAACCGCGGTGGATCCCCTGATCTATCCATGCTTGATAATCTTGATATAGCGTTGTCGCTTACCGTATCACGGCAGGGGCCGCCTGTACCGTCAGGTGCTCAGCAGAGCGCCGTCGGGGATTAGTTATAGTTCTTATAGGTAGACAAGACAGATAATGTCCAAAAAGATTAGTTGTATCGACACAAGCGGGCGGATTCGACCGTGTCTCAATGCTTTATAGTAGACCGGTGCAGCCACTTATAAGGATGATGACGGGTCGAAACAACGTTGCGACTGATGCCGAACAGTGAACATTATAACTGTACCCTATTTCAGATACTTAGATCAAAAAGGTAAACAAAAATCCCATACCTACATCTACACTAATAATATTAAGAGGATATATTTGTATTTGTGGGTGTATAGGGTTGCCAGGCCCAAAAATTAAAAAGCCTGACAAAGAGTCATATTTAGCCGGAAATTTTGTCCTAAAAGCCTGACATATTGGTTTTTCATCTGTCTGTGGCAAAAACGCCGCACGGGCCTTATAAAAAAAGGTTTAAAAAAAAACAGTAAGTAGGTAGGTATATACTTTATGTACTTTTATAAATTACAAAAGATTACCTTTACAAAAAGTGTTAATGCGTAGTGAAATAACATTAGCAATTTGAACATTTCATAAAAGCAGGAGCTCTATTTTGATTCGCCTGTGCCACTTCAACGCAACTAACGCAACGTACACAATCGATCGACGCTAGAGAATTTGCCTCAGTTTATACAAAGCTTTATGCGTGACCACGTGACTCTGTCGAGGTTGACCAAAAGCCTAACAAAGGCCGGACAGGCCGGACTTGTATATATTTGGCCGGACACGACTGTAAAAAGCCGGACATGTCCGGCTAAAGCCGGACACCTGGTAACCCTATGTGTGTATGTTTGTAATGAATAAACTCAAAAACTACTGAACCGATTTCAAAAACTCTTTCACCAAAATAATGCTACATTATCGAGGAGTAACATAGGCTACTTTTGATCCTGATATTTCCACGGAAACGGGGTAAAACTGGGTAAAACCGCGAGACGCAGCTAGTTTGACATAAAGTGACAGCTCTTTATTTATTTTTTCGTTTAAAATGCACAGTTCTTTGTTTACCCTTTTGATATAAGTTTCTGAAATAGGGTATAGGTGCCCTTATCACTAAATTTCAAGTTCTAAAACTAAAGCATCACTCTATCTAAGCAATTATTATCATAGTTCTAAGTTGCGAAAGTTCAGTCGGTACTTCGCTCTTCGGCAAACATTATCGACGATAGCGATCCACTTACACTGTTTGTTGCTGAGCGTTGAGCTCGTTGGATTCCACGGATACCTACGAGTAGGTTTTACCACTCACATTAAGTACTTGGGTATCTATTGAGAAAACTTATATTTTTCTTTACTGAACAGGACATCATTATTATTAGAACTCAGGGTCTAGATAGCGTTGTAGATAATCATTTGTCTTGTCGCAATCACGGCCCACTGGCTGTTACTGTTTACCTCGACGTTTTGGGCAAACGGGTTACACTTAAGAGGATAGTCTCCATTCTCTTTCTCCATACAAACGTAGTTTACATTTTCCTCCCTGGATAAATACATTAGAGCAAATATGTTTATGCCATAAAACCTATATCTGTCATGACAATGCATCTACCTTTTTTTTTTTTTTCTAATTAAAATAATAATACAAAGGAAAAAAAAATGAAAAAAAAAGGTAGATGCATAGTCATTAGAGATGGGCCGACTAGTCGCCGACTAGTCGGGAAAGCCGACTAGTCGGCAAATAATGCCGACTAGTCGTCAACTATCAATTATATAATAAAAGCAATATTTATAATGCCGACTAGTCGTCAACTATCAATTATATAATAAAAGCAATATTTATAATGCCGACTAGTCGTCAACTATCAATTATATAATAAAAGCAATATTTATTTAATTAGTAGTACAGTTTAGAAGGTGTGTAGTCAGAAAAAAGTAAACAAAACACGTCATAGCTTACATACATCACATAAACATCTAAAATGTCATAACTATGCCTCAGCTAAATTTTTTTTCAATCATTTTTTGGAAGTTTCGCTTACAGCTTTCGAAGTGCAAACTTATCCAAAAATACCAACAATCGCAGAGTGATTATGATTAAACCAAATATCTCGGGAATTATAATGATCTGCATTGCCGACTAGTCGGCAATTTTCGAACCGACTAGTCGGCTAGTCTGCTAGTCGGCAGAACCCCTAGTCGGCCCATCTCTAATAGTCATGCATGACAGACATGTTCGTATTTACAAACGAATGTAAGTGATTACTATGGCTAAGCAAGGCTCTGTCTCGCCATTATTAGTGATTTTCATGTTTTTATTTTGCTAACTGCTCATAATTATGTTTGTATTTGGATGTCATAAAAGAGTAGATTTTTCTTTTCAAACGTCATTTGTTTCCACTTTGACTGTCTTTTCACCTATTTTGCGGTTTTTTATGTGGGCTTTTTTTATGCGTAGGTATACCTATTTTACTTTTACCGTATGATCCAGTAATACGAGCTATGAATATAGGGCGGTATCCTGTGGAAGCGCCATTGTCGTACAACTATTAAATTCTGTTTTCTTTAACACCCGATACCCTATATTTACAATAGCATTGTCCCCTTTCACACCTATCACGCCTTATTGTAACCTCAGAGAATCCGGTTACGGGCTCATCGAAGCCTCGCCTCGGCTCCTCTTCCAATCTCCCCGTATGTATAATTTAATCCCTATTATTATGTAAATACACCTAGTTCCAGCGGCAGACTGAAAAAGCAATCTTATTTACGTTCACTCCCTTGTTTCGAATTCATTGTTAAAGTACTTAGGGTTCTTAGAATGTTTTGCTCTTATTTTAATGTTTCCATCCATTTACAAGGTAAATAGATTACCTGAAGTTAGTAGAGTTCGATGAATTTTATATCAAACTTGGTAAAAGATTTTCCTTTTATAAAACCTTCGATTTT
This sequence comes from Idaea biselata, assembly GCA_958496205.1. NCBI lineage: Eukaryota > Metazoa > Arthropoda > Insecta > Lepidoptera > Geometridae > Idaea > Idaea biselata. Next base: position 19,134,422 of record OY292404.1, read on the forward strand.
ATAAATTACTAGCTGTGCCCGCGACTTCGTCAGCGTTTTTCGGACTACCTACCCATCGCTGAGCAAAAGTCTACACTTGAACGGACGACCAGGGAAGTCTGTTGCTGAACAGAAGAGAATCATAGCAGAGTCTATTTAAGTGTAGATTTTGCACAGCGCAGCGGTAGGTAACAATAAGAAGTAGCCTTTATCGAAAATTCAAAAAAATCAAAACCCGACTTCGAATTAAGGACAAAACAATAAAAATAAGCTCTCCAACATACAGTGCAACTGACTTTCTGTTATGTAAGCTGAAGTTGGGTAGCTTAACTAAATGATATCTTTTTTTACGTGGGTACTGCACCTTATGCACTGTCAGGCCACTCTCGTTGGGCTCCCTACCATAGGTTTACCCGACAACGGCGGCCTTTCCAAGCCTCATCTCTACCTCTGCCCGATAGACAATCCCTCTCCGTCTCCCCTCCCTCAGCACGGTCACGCCACCGTCTCGAGGTCCCCAAAGCCGGTGATAAAGCCCCCCCTCCCTCACCGAGTTCACCACCAGAGGCTGAGGTGATTTTTTATAGTGGTCATCTTCCATGCGGCCCCTTTCTTGCGGAAAGGACCCCCGAGCCCGCTGACGCGGGATTACGGATTAGAAGCCAGGTAAGCCCGGTTTCCCACCTCGTGCGCCTCTTAGCTTTCAGCTACTGAGTCCCCTCACAACGGCAAGGTGGACGACCATCTGGAGGGTAAAACGTAACGTCGTGTCCGGGACTCGTGACTCGAACGCGCAGCCGTCGAATCGGAAGCCATCACTCGGCTCGGTAGGCCACCGTTCCTTAAAAAGGGAATGCGAGGGTTTCGCGTTCGAATCACAGACCGGCTGTGATTCGAACGCGAAACCCTCGAATCGGAATCCACAGCTGCCATCGTGCCACGTAAACTACATGCAATCAGCATCTACTCAGTAAAACTGCCCCATTACAGCTATATTTTTTAAATCCTTTTTATTGAATTTTCGACTGCCACTAAAAATGATCAAAATTGTAACCGTAACTTTAATCACTGAAGAATTTTTGAGAAGGTGGTTTCAGGTGGTCCATCAATTTATACCTTGTTCTTAATAAGCCGATTCCATTGATGGAAGTCCAAAAATTAGTAATTTACAGCATTGCGGGATGCTATTCTGCTCATCATTTCGAAGGTTCTCATCAGATCTTCACCAACAATTTATGGGACCAACTCGGGACTCTCACTTTCCAAATAAAAAAAGAATGATCGAAATCGGACTTTATATGCCGGAGTACGGTTTGAACATATTCACATACAAACAATATGCGGGTAGAATTGAGCAGATCCTCTTTTTTTTAAAGTCGGTTAAAAACAACCATTATAAAGAATTTCCGTATGTCCGAAGGATCCGGATATATGGAGAGACAAAGGTATACGGTATTTTAGGAATTTCCTGAAAAAAAACTGGATATCCGGTTTTTTTTATTTTCGACCGGATATCCGGTTAGTCATGTATTGATTCCACACAACATACTTCTTCAATACAACATTCAAACTAACTAAGTAAAAGCAGAAAAATCACTTTATCCGGATAACCGGACAAAATATCCGGATAAAAAATAGCCTATATGTTAATCGGGATCTAAAGCTATCTGCATACCAAATTTGGTTAAAATCGGATAAGCCGTTTCTGAGATTAGCGGGCACAAAGGCACACACAAACAGACAAACAGACAAACAGACAACCAGAAAAACAGAAAAATAGGTTCTACTGCGTTCATAGATACCCATACAATTTATATTTTTTTTATATCTTCCAAAAACAGACACCGCTGAGTTACGATTTTATTATATGTATAGATATGCCCCGTGGTTTCACCCGCGTAAGACTCAATCTTATCTGCATAGCCTATGTGTTAATTCAGGTCTTCAGCTATCTGCATACCAAGTTTCATTGTAATCGGTTCAGTATTTTTAACGTGAAAGTGTAACAAATATGTTCACAAATAAACTTTCACGTTTATATAATAAAAGTAGGTTTAGGATTTTTAATTCTCGTTGGAAACCTGTGTTCCAGGCTACTTACAAACCCCTTTGTTCCAATAACAAACCGCACCAGACCAGGCAGCGTTCAGTCACGTGTTCAAAACATAATTTGTATTGGAAAAGGTCACGTTTTTCGCCACATCATAGAGCTAGCTGTTTATGAATAAACTAGCTGGGTCCCGCGGTTTCCCCGCGTAATTCCCGATTCTGTGAGCATTTTTAAAAACCACGTGTTATCGGTTGCCTACCTACACGATAAAGAAAACACGCTCTCCAAATTTCAGTTCTCTGCTATCAGTGGTTTACGCTGTGCGTTAATCAGTCAGTCAGGACAAAGCATTTTATAGATTTAGATTTCTCGGTGTTAACCATGTGCTAGCCTACAGAATACTTCGTTCAATAACAAACCGCATGCACCAGACCAGTGCGAGCGTTGTCACGTGTTGAAAACATAATGTGTATTGAAAGAGGTCACGTTTTTCGACATTTATGAATAAACAAACTATTCTCAATGCAAACAGGAAAGTTTTAACAAATCAGTGGCGTTATTCAGATAGCTTCAGTCCGAAACGTTGTCGTTGAGTGTTGAAACAATGCTAAAAGTAATAGAGCAAGAGCCCGTGAACCCCAGACCTTCGTTATTTTATAAAAGCTGAAAGTTTGTCAGGGCATGCTCCTATACACAGGTAAGAACGCTGGACTATTATGAAGTTTGGCTTGTAGTGGCTTTGGCAGGTACAGACTTTCCTTTGTCTGGCAAGGAATTACAACTGTCAAAAATGTCTGGCTGATGAGGAAACATCATCTACTTATTACCTAAGTATTATATATAAAAATCAGCTTTTATACTATAACGTAAGTAGAATTATAATAAACGGGTATAAACGGGTGTTCATGAAACTATAATTCTACTTACGTTATAGTATAAAAGCTGTTCGACAGCGAGATTCGTCATCTGGACAGCGGCACGAAGATTCACAGACATAACTTTATCAAATACTTCCATCGCATTTTCGTCAGCCACGCTGGCGTAATGGCCGACCCCGGCATTATTCACTAATATATCGAGTTTCTTAAAAACTTGAACGGTTTCTGCTACTATTTTCTTAGCATCATTTTGTTTTGTTACGTCAGCCACGATTATTAGTGGTTTAGGCCCTTTGTTTTCACACTTCTTGGAGGTGTCCATAAGCTTGGCTTCGTTTCTGTCAACGATAACCACTTGCGCTCCTTCCTTAGCAAGCTTAATGGCGATGGCAGCACCGATACCAGAGCTGGCTCCCGTCACGATAGCCACTCTATTTATCAAACTCATAACTATACAATCGTTTTTAATTGTATTGTTATTTAAGAATGATCAATGCAAATCGAGCCGTTGTTTCCAAAATAAAATAGGTGTATAAATGACAAAAATATAAAAAAAAAATGAATTTTATAGGAAACCAGTAGTATAGGTAGGTCATTAGAATTCTAAAGTGGTTCTCATCGTAGAGTTTTAAAATTGCTATTGTTAGAATATTTTATGTTGAGCATTAGACTTAATGAGCTGTTTAAGTTGTGTTTTAAAAGTAAACTCATAAAAGATTTAAATTTTACAATAGTTAATAAACAATCTGGTAAATTGACACTCTAAAAAAGTACAAAAGTCAATCGTTTACCTATAGACTTTGTACATTAACTGTTTTGTAAGTAGGTAGTACATTTTTTATTACATATTTCCGTTTTTTAAGTTTTACCTTCCTCATTATTATGATGATTAAGTAGGTATAAGTATTTAATTGTCAATCGAAATTTAGAATGCGGAGCGAGAGATAATTTGTCAAAATATAATAATTTGACGTCATAGATGTCTTATATCGTCAAGGCTGTATTATTAATTTATTCACACAAAAAAAACAAAGTGTGATTATAACTACTTAGTTATTAAATAGGTACCTACATCTTATAATTTTATTCAGCTTAAATATCTAAGCACCTTACCTATTTATTTTTGTGGTAAAATTAAAATATCTAAGTAGCTACCTAACCTACTGTGTGAAAAGATAAGATAAAAATAAAATAGGTAACGTAAAAATATTTTTCTTTGATTAAATGATTTTGATTCTTATACTTAAAACTAGCAAAGCGCCCCGGCTTCGCACGGTGCATAAATTATAGGTACATTCCTAACTCCTCCTCTTACCTTCCTCTTGAATCACTTTATCTATTACTATCTGTCTCCCGCGGTTTCACCCGTGTAAGTCCCGAATCCGTAACCATTTCGAAAAACCCTGTCATATGGGATGCCTACATCGCATAAAGAACTCTCTCCAAATTTCAGCGCTCTACTATCAGCGGTTTAGGCTATGCGTTGTTAGATAAATCATAATCCGTTGTGTAGTTTTAAAAATCTAAGCACACATTGTTTTAAACATAATGTAGGTAGGTAATGTTATAATCTTAATAAATTACAACACTGCCAGGTTGCGCCAAGCTGGGTTAATTAACCATCACATTTAATTACACAATTACGTCAAACATTTGTAACTACACTCCTCCAGGCATTTAAATTGCGTCCATCGAACATTATGGATAAGGATTTATCTTGGGTTGATTCACAAAATCACCATAAGAGTGTGTAGGTATTTTAAGTTAGGTAGGTATCCATATCTAAATACTAAAGCTTGCTGTATAATTCAGTATCAAATGGTCCAGTCAAATGAGACCCATTGTCAATAAATATAGTTGAACCATTTATACTTCTAGCTTTATCGCTAACAATAAATGCAACTAAATCTCCAATCTCATCCGCTTCGATGAATCTATCGTTAACGGTCGCTTTCCTCATTAGACTGTAAAATTCTTCTGTTGATTCAGGTAACATTCCAACGTTCTCAATAATGTTAGTTCTCACTGGTCCTGGGTTGATAGCATTCACTCTTATACCTCTCATAGATAAATCAAGAGCAGCGGTTCTAGTGAAATGATCTAAGCCAGCCTTCGAGGAGCAGTAAGCGAAAAGGTTTCTAGCCAAAACAATTTGAGACGCAGTACTCGAAACGTTCACTATATTCCCCTTTGTTAGGGTAAGGTGCTCCACGGCAAGGTTAGTCATCTGTGCAGCAGCACGGAGATTCACAGAAATAACTTTGTCAAATATTTCCATAGCATTTTCGTCAGCTATGCTTCCGAAATCGGCGACACCGGCATTGTTTACCAAAATATCGAGTTTACCGTAAAACTGGACAGTTTCTGATATTATTCTCTTTACGTCAATTTCTTTCGTTACATCAGCCACAATTATTAGCGGTTTGGACCCGGTTTTTGCACATCTATCGGATGTATCCTTAAGTTTGGCCTCGTTTCTTCCGACTATGGTCACTTGTGCTTTCGCCTCTGACAGCTTCACGGCGATGGCAGCTCCGATACCGGAGCTGGCTCCCGTCACAATAGCAACTTTATTTATCAAACTCATAACTCTTCGGTACTTTGTATGACTGCTTCGAATGCTTGGCTAAAAATGACTTGTTCACTATGAAAATATTGTTATACGGTGAGAAAAATATTGTTATGCGATGAGAATGAATAATAACGCCTGTTAAAGTCCGCGGTTTTACCCACTTAAATATATTTTGTATTTAACAATTTCCTACATGAATTTTAGACTTGCAGTTCAACCCATATCACTAATGGGACGATAACGTCAACGATGTAGTATGCTTATCCAGAAGAAACCTATTCACTCTTACGAGACTTAAAGACTTTGAGGATATGGTTTTGAAGGGCAGTAAGTTCCACTTTATAGCAGTCCCTACGAGAAAACAAGATGACGTAATGCTTTGTTAGCGAAAAAGGAACGCGCATCTTGAATGGATAGCGATTGTTAGTACACCTAACAAGTTGTCTTGTAGTAAGTAAAAGAGGCAAGAAGTAACAGGATCGTGAAGATCCTGGGAGCAATTTGTAGTGAATACGATGAAGATCTGAAGAGCTCACGTCGGTGACCCAGGCGTATAAGCTGTAACTCTACAAGCTTATTTTCGTCTATCAGCCTTAACGCACGTCTGTCGATGGAATCAAGAGTCTGGTATTGTGCTGTTCTGTCTCAAAGGTGACTACAGTACACCAAACAAGACAGATTCTGTGCCTGGTTCAGATTTAGAAACTCTCCTGGTGTGAAGTAGTACTTCTTTACCCTGGTAACGCCCTGCCTTTGGCGGCCTCTGTGGCGCATCGGGGGAATGCTCGACTGCAATACAGAAGGTTTTTAAAAGACTAGTAAGGCCTCTACTACTGGTACCATTTCAAAAAGGTGCACATTTACTGTTTTTTTTTTCACAAAAAAAATGTTTGTTTCGTGAAAATTAGTTTTTTTTACAAAAAAAAAAGCAAACTACAAAATCCAAAACCAAAATACATAAAAATTGGTTTAGTGATTGGGACCGGAAATCGTAGCTCACAAATAAACAAAATTAGTTTCACTCTTATGAATTAGATTGATCATACATACCTACTAATATTATAAAATGGAAGTTTGTTTGTAAGTAGGTAAGTATGTGTGTATTTCCACGCATAAATAACTTTTTTGGATGAAACGTCTTAACCTCGAGGATTTCGTTTTGTATTTATTTAGTTTCGACTACAATTATTTTACTTCTAAACAGCGGATTTGTTGCCAAATCCAACAAAACAAAGTTGTCTTAGTTGGAAATGCAATCACTCGAGAACGACTGGACCGATATTTACAAAATTTGTTTGTTATATATATAATACCTAGACCTACGTTGTAGTTGCTGCCAGATTCAAGTTTTGTTGATATGATCATTGGCGATACGAAGTGCGCCGTATTAGATAAATCATACTTTACTACCATGACGTATGTTTGAAGGTACAAAACAACTTAATTACATAGATGAATTATTAGAAAAGCTTATTGTTTGTATTACGTGTTGTAATGTTGTGTCTTTTTTACATAATTTGTTTGTTTATTACCTACCTACACAGAAAGACTTATGTAAAAGGTCTATCTCAACACAAAACTCTTCACCTAAGAGCATGGAACGGGTTGCAATTTGGATTACGTTTGATGCCTAAATTACGGTTTTTTATTAAGTAAGTGAAATTTTCAGTCATAGTATAAAATTCACTAATAGTGATGAAATAAAATAAACGGAATAATAATATTAATAGGTATCCCTTAGATACCTACCTACGCCCTACCCAAAAGTGAACGACATCAGAGCGAGGGTTTCTTTAGGGTTCTTTTCTAATTTATACACATCAAAATCTCGCGAAAATCCTTTGACAATAATGATGTGCCTACAACATCAACAAGAATCTTCCAAATTGAAAAATAATTATCGAAGTCGGACTTATTAATTGTACCGGGAGGTACCTACCTACAGCTTAAACATTTATTGTAGCTCCAGGCTCCATTTTAAACGAAATAACACCAACGTCAATTAACAAAATACCAAGGAAATCTACGATAGCAAATATACATTTTAATTTCATCCGACGATAACGCCTTGTAGTGTTTTCTTGCTGAATAACCTAAGGCGGCGACGTGATGTTAAGGTGGAAGAGTAGCAGGGTTTGGAACCATCTTATATTTAAATGCAGCTGTACCTATTCTACGAAATAGCCGCCAAATTTTTATTTTATAGCTGCATTCTTGGGTTTCAAATTTAAACTAAGGTTTATACAGCTGATAAACGTTCTATTGTGGTGAATTGCAAAATAGCATTACATTTAATTGTTTAATTTCGTTATTTTTTGAGAATTACGAGCAAAAAAAAAACACTGTGTCCTAGTAGGTATAAGTACCTACAGCGCTTCCGCTTAAAATATCAATGACGATTTTTTGTTTTGAGGGTGTCACATTGTTCGCGTCTGTACGAGACATATAGGGTGGTGGGAGTTTTGCCGAAACTCCTACCATTCCACTCACTGCCGAAACCGTGGTTACCTCCCATCAAAATTCACTTATCAGCACACACGAGCCTAAGTCGTAGCGCCAAACGGACAAAAATCAAAAATCAAAAATATTATTGTTCGGTATTATGTAAAGTACTTAAATTAAAGAAGGGTTATCATAGTAACTAGTATAATAATATGTTTATTGATAATAATTACGTTTATTGAACTATCTATGTACCTACCTACCTCCCTAATACTACCTACGTGACTGATTCTATTTTATCAATTTAATGCGATGATAACAAAATACAATAAGTGCCCACTTAAGCATGTACCAGCAGTAGGTTAGGTTTTGCTTGCGTAGGTAAGCCTCGATCACATAAGACTTGTATTCTCAATTTTCAATAGAAACTGCGCTGATCTTTCAGGCACTGTCCATGACAAACAAATAAAAAACTAATTATAAATATCCACAACTTATATTTAATTAGTTCATTACATAGCGAATTTGTCTTGATCCATTGTCAACAACGATAGTTTCCCCAGTGATGCCCTTTGCCTTGTCACTAGCCACGAATGCGATTATGTCAGCAATTTCTTCTGGTTCGCAAACTCTATTCAACGCTGATCTTTTGGCAACAACATTCCAAAATGCATCAGAGGACCCATAAGGAACTCCACCAGTTTCAAAGAAATCAGTTCTAACTGGCCCTGGACTTATTGTATTCACTCGAACTCCGTGAGGAGCCAGCTCCATAGCAATACACCTGCCAAAATGATCTAAGCCCGCCTTTGAAGTACAGTATGCACCGTAAATTTCACGGAAAGTTAATTCTCCAGCAATGCTTGATATATTGACAATGTTACCCTTGCTTTTAATTATATGTTTTGATGCGAGATGAGTCAGTACAACAACGGATCGCAAATTTGTAGCCATTGTTTTGTGAAAAACATCTAAAGCGTTACTATCCACGATTGTTGCGGGAAGTAAAATACCAGCATTGTTGACAAGAATATCCAGTTTTTCAAATGCATTGATAGTTTCTGTGATTATTCTCTTAGCATCTTCATCTTTGCTGACGTCGGCGACTATAGTCAGTGGTTTGGAACCACGTGCCTCGCAGATATCGGAGGTGTTCTTGAGTTTGGCTTCATTTCTGCCAACAATGGCAACTCGAGCTCCTTCTTGGGTGAGTTTCAGAGCAATAGCAGCTCCAATTCCAGAACTCGCACCCGTTACAATGACAACTTTATTCTGTAAACTCATGCTTTGGTCTTAAAAATTACTTTTATATGAAACACAAGCTTGTTTATTTCACGACGGACTGCGTTGAAATAAATGTTTTATTGTTTATTATCGTACTATCTGTTGATTATATGCAGGTACCTACTTGCCTTTTAATCAGGGATATTGATATAACGCTTATCTTCTGCCTGTGAGAAAATTGTAACATTCGACTAGTACCTACCTAAGAATGTTATACCATTTGTTTTGGAGTAGTGGTTCCAGTGAATTCTAGTACCTACCTACCTACCTTCTACCTATCTATGTATAAAAGGAATGTTACTTTCTACATGGAAAGGTCCTTATTATGTATGATGATTATTGATGATGTCAAGTATAAATATTATACCTAACCATACATTTATTAATTTATTTCAATACTAGCTGAATCGGGTCCACTTCGATTCGCCATCAAAAACTTGAGACTGGGACAAAACTACTATGCCCTCGTTAACGATTGTATTATACTTACGTACGTACGTATAGGTCGTTATGTCCATGCTGGTAGAAAAAAATATGGAACCTAAAAATGTGCGATGAAATTATTTTTCCGACCATTCCAACAATTCCTGACATATATTAACTAATTATCATATACCCTTTACAATTTAGTAAGCCATTTTCTTGAATTATTCTATCTGTTGGTAAAAACCGATGAAAATTCGTTCAGTAGCATAAACGTTTATCGGTTACAGACAAGCCGGCAGACAGTCAGACGCAAAGCAGCAAAGGATTAATTTGTTTTATAAAGAGATAGAGAAGATTTTGGGTATAAAGTTCTAGGAATTGCATAATAAAACAATTTTCAAAGGACTTATCGCGTTTACATTATTTTAAGTAGAAAGCTGAAGTTAGAAATACATTATTATGAAAGGCATAAATATTTACTTTTGTTTCAAAAGTAGGTATTATTTTATGTAGGTTTCTTACATGAGTAGGTATTTAGTTGGTAATATCATTAAAATGTCGGCTTAAGAGGAGTCTCCATTATCTTTCTCCATACAAACGTAGTTGACTGTTTCCTCCCTGGATAAAGACATTAGAGCAAATATGTTTATGCCATAAAACCTGTAACTGTCATGACTATGCCCCTACCTTTTGATTTTTTTTATTACTATTCTAACTAGAAAAGTTTGTATGGAGAAAGAGAATGGAGACTGTCCTCTTAAAAAGTAGTTTTATTTTTTAATACCTACATGGACTGGATAGATTGATCAAAAATAGATTAATAAAACAAATTTTCCTCAAGAAGGATACGTAGGAAGTAGTACTGATTGAATGCATTTTTCGGGCGATTTATTATATTTTAACAACATACTAAACATTTAACTATATGTACAATTTTGAAGTAACTCAGAAATAAATATCATAAACAACTTATTTAGTTAACCCATAACATGGCGAATTTGTCGTAAGCCATTGTCAACAACAATAGTTTCACCTGTGATGCCCTTTGCCTTATCACTGGCCACGAATGCAACGATGTCAGCTATTTCTTCTGGTTCACACACTCTATTCAATGCTGTTCCTTTACTAGTCCTATTCCAAAATTCATCAGAGGCTCCATTTGGAATTCCAGATGTTTCGAAAATTTCAGTTTTTACTGGCCCCGGACTAATTGTATTCACTCGAACTCCGTGAGGAGCCAGCTCTATTGCGACGCACCTACTAAAATGGTCTAGCCCTGCCTTTGAAGTACAATATGCACGGTAATTTTCAGTAAAAGTAATTTGCCCAGCGAGGCTTGATATATTGATAATGTTACCCTTACTCTTGACTATATGCTTTGATGCGAGATGAGTCAGTACAACAACGGCTCGCAAATTGGTAGCCATTGTTTTGTGAAAAACATCTAAAGCGTTATTATCAATAGTTCTTGCGGGAAGTAAAATGCCAGCATTATTGACAAGAATATCCAGTTTTTCGAATGCATTGAGAGTTTCTGTGATTATTCTCTTAGCATCTTCATCTTTGCTGACGTCAGCGACTATAGTCAGTGGTTTGGCACCACGTGTCTCGCAGATATCGGAGGTGTTCTTGAGTTTGTCTTCATTTCTGCCGACAATGGCTACTCGAGCTCCTTCTTCCGTAAGCTTCAAAGCAATGGCTACTCCTATTCCGGCACTGGCACCCGTTACAATAGCTACTTTATTATGTAAACTCATGTTATGGTCTAATAAAATACTTCTAATAAAATTCAAACACAAACAGCTTGTCGAACTCACGATAGACTGCGTTAAAAATAGTACTTATCGTATCTATTGATTATATGCAGGTAGGTAGGTAATAGGTATCTACTAATTAGAGATTTTGATATACCGCTTATCGTCTAGTCTACCTGTGCTAGGTTTTAAACGGCTAGGTAGAAGAAATGATAAATTAGGAATGTTTTAAGGTAGTCATTCATTACAGTGACCTGTAGTCTTCCTTTTATCATACCTAAGTACGTCAACTAAGTACCTAAACTATTTTTGTTTGTGAAACGTAACCTCAAAATCTTCGAAAAAAAAGTTCGAATTTTCAAAAGTCGTAGAATAAGAGTTCGTCGTTTTGATGCAGAAAACTACTTGTTTCGATTGAATTTAAAATAACCCTGTATACAGGTAATTATCACCTCATTCTCAAAGTAAAAAATAAGTTAATAATACCTTGTAATATTTATGTGTAATACTAATAATACTAAATCTCCCAACAATATGTTCAACATACAACAACAACATTCAACATACATACATTCAAAACTGTTTTCTACTCACTACCTACAAGCTACTACTGATAGGAGTTAAGGTAGTTGATTTCTAGATAGTTTTGTATTTATTATAATAATTGACGGCGGCAATCTTATTTGATACGGCTTATCAAATAAGATTGTTCTTGCTAATGATTAAAATAAACTTTAATGATGTTGATAATAATTTTATCACATCATTGTTTTAGATAATATTTTTAAGATACCCATACGGTATAAAGTTCAAAGTTTTTTTTATAGCTTTATAGAACTAGCTCTTTGGTGTATTTTTTCCGAATGTAAAAACATAACTATTAGTCTATGATCCAGTATCTTGAACTTGAAAGTTCATTCAGGGAACAGGATAAATTAAAGGTCGTGTCTATGTGACACACTGAATTTCTCATCGTAATTGAATCAATTTTCAAAATTACCTATCTTCAACTTCATAGGAATCGAAAAAATGGAAACCTGCTCGCAAGATTGCTTTAGAACCTTACACACATTGCAGGTTCAATAAAAGCTTTGAGAAATAGACAACATCTTACATTGTATTCTATAGTTGACTTATTAATTACACTTGTGGAACATTTATTAAGAGACCATTATCGGTTACTAAAGATGCGCCAGTAATACTTCTTGCTTTGTCACTAACGACGAACGCAACTAAATCGGCTATTTCTTCGGAATCAGCGATTCGGCCCAGTGCAGTAAATTTCTTCATTGTTTCCCATATTTGCGCCTGATACGCTTCAGAAGCACCCATATTTTCAAAAATATCGCTTTTTACTGGTCCTGGGTTGATAGTGTTCACTCGGACACCACTCGCTGCCAGTTCTAATGCTAAGCTCCTAGTAAAATGGTCCAAAGCTGCTTTAGAAGTTGCATATGGGAATGTTTTTCGTGAATTCACAGTAAACGCAGCTACACTAGAAATGTTGACAATATTACCTTTGCTTGCAATAATGTATTTAGAAGCAAGATGAGTTAAATGCACAACAGAGTTTACATTGGTGGCCATTACTTTATCGAAAACAGTTATTGCACTGTCATCCATTATACTTGCAAAATCACCAATACCTGCATTGTTTATTAGAATATCGATTCTTCCAAAAAAATTGATAGTTTCAGTGATAATTCTCTTTGCATCTGCGTCTTTTGTGACGTCAGCGATAATCATTAACGGTTTGCTGCCACATATTTTGCATGTGTCAAAGGTATTTTGAAGTTTAGCTTCATTTCTCCCAACAATGGCCACTCTAGCTCCTTCTTCTGTAAGCTTTACTGCGATTGCAGCTCCAATACCAGAGCTAGCTCCCGTCACAATTGCAACTTTGTTCAACAGACTCATGATTTAAAATTGTGTTATTTAATAACAGGTCCTTAGTACAAGTGTTTACTGTAACGGCAACAATGATGTGAATAAAAGCTTATCAGATTGCTTTGTATTTTTTTGCAACATTATCAACAATGATACTGGTGTTGGTGTAGGTATTCTGATATCAACGAAACGTTAAGTGTCCAGCTCGCTGATTCTTGTATGCCTCCGCAGCGCAACAGGCACAGCTTCACGGCATCGTTCAGCTTCTTTGCTTTCAGGGCTTATATCATAGAGTTATGTAGGTACCTATGTTATATCTGTGCATAATTGTAAATCTATACTAAAATTAAAAAAATTAATGTTTTTAACGAATAGGTTTCAAAATTACTGGACCGATTTCAAAAAATATTTCACCAATAGAAAGCTACATTATGGAGAATTAACACAGGCTACTTTGATCCTGTCCCACGGGATCGGAACTTACGCAGGTGAATCCACGGGACGCAGCTAGTTTATAATAAAGAAAGAGGGGGCAAAAAAGGCTTCAGCAAAATTAAAGTCAATTGTCAAGTTTAGCGGTCTTAGAACAAGATTAGAGTTATTTGTTTTAGAGTCCGTTCCTTTTATGAATCATTTGCTTTCACCAGGACACCATTGTCGACTATTATGGATGATCCAGTAATACTCGCTGCTTTGTCACTAACGAGAAACGCAACTACTTCAGCTATTTCTTCAGGTTCAGCAATACGATTTAAAGCAGTTGATTTCTTCATTCTCTCCCATATTATGGCCTCGTACTCTTTGGGAGCACCCATGTTTTCTAATATATCACTTTTAACTGGGCCTGGGTTGACAGTATTTACTCGGACACCACTCGATGCCAGTTCGTATGCTATACTCCTCGTAAAATGGTCCAAAGCTGCTTTAGAAGTTGCATAAGCAAAGTTTGTTCGAGAAAGCACAGCAAGCGCTGTTACGCTAGAAATGTTGACAATATTACCTTTGCTTGCGACAATATGTTTGGAAGCAAGGTGAGTTAAATGTACCGCAGAATTGAGATTAGTAGCCATCACATCTTGGAACACAGTTAGTGCATTGTCATCCGTTATCTTTGCAGTTTTTACGATACCAGCATTATTTACTAAAATATCTATTCTTCCCAGAGTTTTCAAAGTTTCAGAAATAATTCTTTGCGCATCGGAATCCTTCGTGACGTCTGCTACAGTAACTAACGGTGAGTTGCCTTTTGCTTTGCATTTCTCAGAAGTCATTTTAAGTTTAGCTTCATTTCGCCCGATGATGGCCACTTTAGCTCCTTCTGCGGTAAGTTTCGCAGCGATGGCAGCTCCGATTCCAGAACTGGCTCCAGTCACAATTGCCACTTTGTTTAACAAACTCATATTTGAATACTTTACGAATAAAATAAAATGACAAGTATTTTCTTCAAAGTCAATTACGTGACTAAAGATGTTATCATGTTACTATGTTATTTTAAATAAGCGCGGCTGCACACTATACCGGTTAAACATTTGGGCCAGATTATCATACATATGATGTAGGTACCTACTTACTTATCTCTAGCAATCGACACACACATACAAATCCACTGGCGTATCGTGGAATCATTTTAATGTTAGCAAAAGCTAAAGTCGACCTATGTACCTACTTATATAACGTAAAACAAGTATACATGTACGAAATTCATTGTGTGTACCTATGTTATGAATAATTTTATTAAGAGTAGGTAGCTAATTTATGTACAAGCGAGTAGGTAGGTACGTTAGCAGATAAAAATGTGACTCGTGAAGATTATAACATCATTAGGTATATACATAATACTTACACGTTTATCTAAATACTTATTACATTTCCCTCTACAATTTACGTAAATACTTAAAGTCTAAGTGTTACAATACACGGCATTATCGCTAAGAACGATCTCTTCTATATAACCCTTCAATAAATTTAATATTATTATTGAACCACCAAACCTTTACTAAACAAAATAACAGGCATTTTAAATCAAAGCTAGACATACAACATCAAGTTCTCTCTGTATATTAAAAAAAAATTACACTTTTGGTACTTTTACTAAGGCACCGTTATCGGTAAGAACGCATGTACCTGTAATACTTCTCGCTTTATGACTTACTAGAAAAATAACTAAATCGGCTATTTCTTCAGCATCAGCTATACGGTCCAGAGCTGTACAATTCTTCATCATGTCCCAAACGCCATCTTCCATAGATTTTGGAACGCCTGAATTTTGCAATATGTCACTTTTAACCGGTCCTGGGTTTATAGCGTTCACTCTAACTCCATGCGGTGCCATTTCTAAAGCTGTACATCTAGTAAAATGGTCCAGAGCTGCTTTAGATGTTGAGTAAGGAAAAGATTTTCTTGACATAACTAGTTGAGATGCAACACTGGAAATATTCACAATGTTTCCCTTGGTTGCAATCAAATGCTTAGCAGCAAGATGTGTCAAGTGTACGACAGAGGTCAAATTAAGTGCCATGACATTGTCGTAAACTGATATAGCAACATCATCGACAATACCAGCATGCGTTCCACCGCCAGCGTTGTTTATTAAGATGTCCAGTTTCCCGAAGAAATTGAGGGTTTCAGTGACTATTCTTTTCACATCATCATCTCGTGTGACGTCAGCTACGATTATTAATGGTTTGACACCACGGGTTGCGCATATTTTAAACGTTGTCTTGAGTTTAGCTTCGTTTCTCCCAACGATGGCAACTCTAGCTCCTTCCTCTGTGAGTTGTATAGCAATAGCTGCACCGATACCAGAGCTAGCACCCGTTACAATTGCTACTTTATTTAATAAACTCATTATTTACAAATGACGAACGTCCAGCACCGCCTAAATATCAATAATAATACGTAGGCAATGGGTTGTCGTATCACGGAGATAGATATCGTGTTATCTTAAGCGAATAGCGAAGTTGTGATTATAAAAGATATTCGACTTTGTAAATGAACTTATGTAGGTAGGTCTAGGTACTATATTCAATCAGTCTATAAAGATCTATTTAATTTTATTTTGAAGTGTATCTAGGTCACTGTCTGTTTCAGGTACGACTCAGGCCGATCGATGTGTGGTGAACAGCCGTGAACCAAGCCTCCTACCATAGGGATACGACCAAGAAGACCATGTTTCGTGAAGATCGGTTGAGAAATCCGACCTATAGAGAAGAACCAACATAGACCACAAAAAAATTGGCAGACTTGAAGCAAAGATAATTAGGTATCTAGATTTTATTTTAAAGTGATTCCTAGAAGTGATCACTGGATGTCGCTACGGGGCTCCGTCGAAAAAAACAAAGAGATGCAGTCTTTAATTTCATCCCTATGCGATTGGCACCTGTGGCGTAAGCGGTAGACGCATTACAATAGATCCGTAAGGGCTAAAATCCTGTAAGCTATTACAGCTTTATACATAAAAATTAAATTTAAAATTATACAATTTTGGAAAGCATTCTATCAAAACAGTATCTGGGGGCACGGTAGTGCCCCCGCCAAGACGAGCCAGCGAAGCGTACGGGCACTACCCACTTTTTCTCGAAACGTTTCGTCGGTTTTTTGAACCCTCATAACTTTGGTTTGGAATATAACAGAGAAAGGTAATTCACGGGGTATAATGTCTATAGGGTACTTAATAAAAATACAATGTTTCAATTACATAGCTCCTATAGTTTAGATTTTATTGATATCTAAAAACCTCCGATTTCGTCACTGACTCACTCACTGATAGTAATCAAAATTCATAAGGTACTTCCCGAAGTCCTAGAAAGCTGAAATTTGGTATGTAAGCTTGTACGCAAACAACAAAAAAACCCTAAAAGTTGAAAACTTTCATCCCCAACCCCTTAAATTATGGGATGGCAATTTGTATGAAACTTCCTCAAATTTTGATGCTAAGCATAGGAATGCTTTGTATAGGCACGCCTTGTTATCGACTATATAAAAATAAGTCGGGTTTTCCTTCCTGACGCTATAACTCGAGAACGCACGAACCGATTTCGATAATTCTTTTTTTGTTGTGTTTGCTATTGTCAGGAGAAGGTTCTTATGAAAGAAAAAATGCTAAACCGATTTTGATGAATTTTATTTTTTTATTCTAAACGACAGGACAACGTCTGTCGGGTCATAAATAATAAAATACATAATTCCAGATTTTTTAATAATTCATCCCTTACCCTTAAATTAGGGGATGGAATTAAGCGCACGCAAAACACTTAATATGTTATTTGAGGTACTAGAAGTCTAAGTTTGATTAATAATTAGAAAGATGTACCGTTGTCTCCAGTGGTGGACAACGAGGATGCTTTTTAAAGGATGTTTCGTTATCCACCAGTGGTGGCCAAACGTGTGGTGGACATTAGAAATACTCGACTTGAACGAACGGCGGCGGCGCGTAAGTCGTTAATTCATTAATTCAGAAATGAATTAAAAATAAATTTATTAATAATTTTAGGAAGCTAAAAGTTTGTGTTATTGGAAAAAAAATTAATAATAAAATAAATAAGCATCCTACAAAAAGAGGTGAAATCCCCCACAAAAACATTTTCATGTAAAATGTAGCCAAGACGAGAGCGAGACCTTATGATGTGCACTATCAAAAAGTTATCAGATGTCCTAAAGAGCCAAGCTTATAATTCCACACGCCCTGAGTCCACAAGCACCTTACTTCACTATCACAAACTCAACATCTTAGCCAAAATATGTTGCTTGGCCGTTTTATCACCGCAAGAACTTAGGTATTAAATAAATAAATAAATAAATAATAAAAAGTTTATTTCCATAAAACCCTATTTACAAATTCTGTTACCCTCGGTCCCCGCACTAGGATAACCTGAATCGCGGGAGACCTGATTTTAATTACGATTGAAAACAGAAAAGAAAAAGAACAACAAATTATGGAGGGTACTTTAAGCTATTTAACTTAACTAATTTGAGATTATTTTATTTCTAACTAAGAACTAAAATGAAACTTTTCTATTAAGTGAACCTATTTAAGAATAATGTTGCATGAATGTTTGTTTGGGAGTGTGTGGGTATGTATGTAGTAGTATTGTGTAATAAAAAACCTATGCAAGGTTGCGAAACGGCCAAGCAACATATTTGGCTAAGATGTTGAGTTTGTGATAGTGAAGTAAGGTGCTTGTGGACTCAGGGCGTGTGGAATTATAAGCTTGGCTCTTTAGGACATCTGATAACTTTTTGATAGTGCACATCATAAGGTCTCGCTCTCGTCTTGGCTACATTTTACATGAAAATGTTTTTGTGGGTATAACTTAACTGCGCACATTAAATGCACAAACAAGCACATGTTCAACATTCTGTCAATATAAACACAAAGGTGTTTTTTCGTGGATCCGAACGTAGAGCCAACATTACAAGATCGCTTACGACGATAACACGGTACCACATCCAACGTAAATTGCATGATGTATGCGGGCAACCTCAGCATTTGTCGTGGTTTCCTTGTTTGCGCGTTTCGGCCTCCGTTTAACTCCGTCTATTATCGCCCGTTTTCGCGGGCTTAGATGTTCGCTAGAGCGGCAAATATTTAATTAGCAGGTCGGTTAGGTCTTATACCGTACGGGAATATTGTTCAGGGAAGCATTCCGAGAAAGGCTATGCTGAACTGATACTGACGTAAGAATTTGCGTTGAGCGTAATGTAAAGTTATTTGCCCCTAGGTTGTTTTAAAGAGAAACGAAGTAGTAATGTTAGGACCAAACGAAAGCAGCGTCAAGGTGTAGGTAGGTAGGTAAATAGATAAATAATTAGCCCATAAATTTGGCCCACTGTAGGGCAAGGGCCTTATCTTAGAGGGGTTAGCCAGTAAGACGCCACGGAAGCCTACTCCGGATTGGCGAATGTCCCATGTCTTCGGACTGTGGTGAGTCCTAGGACATGTCGGTTTCCTCACGATGTAGGTAGGTAAGTAGTACTTAATTCTTTATACAAAATAAGTTACGAAATCGCAAATAACGGCAGGGAAAAAGAAAACTAAGTATAACAAAAAACATGTCGTTACGTTTGATTCGAATTCAAATATCAAATATCCTCGAATATCCGATAATCGTCTTTTGACACACGTTTGACGTTAACATAGGGCGCAGAGAGACGGCGAAACAATTGGATTTGTAACTCGAAACTGTATTGTAAAATCGCATTGCGATATTATGTTTCCGATCGATGTAAAATCGTAACACCACAGTTTATATTTTAATCTGCGCTCTTCTCTACTATTGTATACCCATTAGCTGCTACGAAAAGTTCGTAGCAAACTCGTGTAGCCTTATTAATAAGCGTGGAGTAAGGTCGGATTAATTTTACCACTTTTTGTTTCTGTCTGTCAACTTTTTTGTCACGGAAAAAGACAAAGCACGTTTTTACTACTCCGACCTTACTCCACGTTTATTTATAAGGCTAGTGGAGGATTCTTTGATTTTTTAACGTTTTCAGTTTTTATTTTGTATAGGTAGATAGATAGAACGGTTTAATCTACTCACAAAAAAAAATAACAATGAAAAAATCTCATTTTCTAATCTAAATCTAGAGTGGCACAATAGGCGAACTTACCACTGAGAGCGGTCTCTTCCAGGCAACTTTTTATTCTTTTCCTTTTCAGGATGTCCAAGAATTAGAAGATAATCCATGCATGTTCGTGTACGGGTGCGAGGTAGGGGTCGATCCCCCTTTCATTCGATATGATGGCCCTAACTACGAACGTAATAACAACACATGTGGGCCAAAGTAGGACGTATATTAGTAACACAAGTGGGCCAAAGTAGGAACTTTCTAAGTGTCACAAAAAACCTCTATGACAGCTCGAATCATTTGGAATAGAAAAATGAAATTCAGTGAGTCGACCCTTGCCTCGCCCCCGCACACGCACGTGCAGGATTATCCGCCGATTCTCGGATACTCGGTACCTATAGTTTTCAAGATTTTCGGCCCTTGTTCAATCTCTTTGGCAACCTCTTTGCGAATAGCCGACTGCAATGCGAATTTGCAGGTTCGAGTCCCGCCGCGAGCAAGTATTTTCGCTTAAAAATAAATACCTATCTATTTCTAGTCTTGGTGTATATCTTAAAAATGAAAAAAAATAGATAAATAAATAAATATTGCACGACGTTACACACAGCGCAATCTAGCTCCAAACTAAGCACTAGGCTTGTACTATGGGTACTAGACAACGGATATACTACATATTATACCTTTTTTTTTTGTAAATACATACATATGATAGGTACATGGAAAGCACTGAATGTCCCATGTCTTCGGACCGTGGTGAGTCCTAGGACATGTTGGTTTCCTCACGATGTTTTTCCTTCACCGTAAGAGCGATGTTATTAGCGCACATACCTTTTTTTTTTTTTTAAATGTAAGATTTAGGTATAATATTTTATCCGTTGTATAGTCACCGTAGTAACACAAGCTTCGTAGCTTACCATGGCGCTAGAGGGCGCTGTGTGATGATCACAGAATTTATTATTTACTAGGTGAGTCCCGCGATTTTCACCCACGGCCCACGTAAGTCCCGCATCTCGTGGGAAATTTTAAAACCCCTTTCTTATCGGATCCCTACATTATTAGAATTTACTCCAAACAGCTCTGTACTATTTTAATCAGCGGTTTAGGCTATGCGTTTATCAGTGTAGTAGTCATCAGTCACTCAGGACAAAGCAGTTTATGGATACTTATATAGATTTATTAATTTACATCCTAATTTTCAACAGTAGTATAAAAAAGCAAACGTAAATATTTATTACGTTTCAAACTAATAAACCTATTAAACAACATAAACCTATTCAGTCCCAAGGGTCGAAATAACCCTATTTAATTTATTTTAACGATTTTAAAACCAGACATTTTTCGATTTTAATCGCGTGGTGTTTATTACCTACTTTTAGCATTGTTTCAACGCTCAACGTTTCGAGACCTGTAAAGGTGAAACAATGCTAAAAGTAATAAACAGCACGCGATAAAAACAGAAAAATGTCTTTAATTTCAATACAACATCGCGAAAACCGAAGAAAAATCTATTTTAATACCAATTTTGCCTGTGCCGCAAAGGTACAATGACCAACCCAAGTCAACACTTCACCAGTACACGGCAAGTCAACAAAGTGACTCATTCATTCAATCTCGTAAATTGATTTGAACTTGGTTACTAATAAACGTGACGACATCTAACCAATGGATGCAGTGTGTCGTGCAATGCTACTAATAAATTAATTGAAAATCGTTTCAAACTGTATAATAAAGCTTCTATGAGATGATTGTGTTGATGGAGACTTGTCCCTAGAGTTAAATACAGGACGTTTCACTATGAATGTTAGTATTTTTTTTGAGATTTGTTTTCGTCTCGTGTTTTATAGCTAATATATCACTACTAGCTGCGTCTCGCTGTCACCTGCGTAAGTCCCGATCTCGTGGGAAAATCGCGTTCAAAAATAGCCTTCCTCAATAAATGGACTATCCAACACTGAATTTTTTTTTCAAATCGGACCAGCAGATCCTGAGATTAGCCTGTTTAAACAAAGAAACTCTTCAGCTTTATAATAATACTTAGAAGAAGATATAGAGCTGGCTGTAAAAATTTCAGAAGAAGTATATAGGTACTAACACGTACCTATATACTTCTTATTACCAAGAAACCGAGGATTTTCCAAATTTTCAAAGTCATATATAGAACAAAACCCTCTTTCGGATTACACATTAGGACGAAGGCTTTCTTACCATTTATCCCAAAGGGACACGTTTGTTGTATGTGAGCCTCATTTTTTCTCTCTTAGTATATGTGTTGTTATAGCGGCAAAAAAAAACAAGTGAAAATTTCAACTGTCTAGCAATCACTGTTTATAAAATATAGCCTGGTGACAGACAGACGGACAGCGGAGTCTCGTTTTTAGCTTTGGGTACGGAACCCTAAAAAGTAGAATACAGCCTAGTTGCCAACAAAAAGGCAGGTAGGTAGGTACTTATAATAAGTAGGTAGGCAAAGTTACCTGAAAAAAGAAATACTTCGCGCATTTCAATTTCCATCCAAGGAACATTATGAAAATTACATTTGCGAGGTTATTCTCATATTAATGCTGTCCCATCGGGGGAACCTTATAGCACCTATCTTTTAAATTAAATGTATTAATTTTGTTGTTTTATTTTATTCTACAGTAGGCATACAGAAGTTTCCACTGGCAGGTGGCTGGCTTTGTCTTTAGATGATTACTCGGATTCTACTTGTATAACGATACAAAGTTATACCACTAGTAGTTCAGCGAACAATGTGCGGGGTGTGTATGGGGCCAATGGGTGTGTATGAGACCGGGGTATGTATGGGGCCCAAGGGTGTGTATGGGGCCTACTAAGATCGTTGGGCCCAAGCAGGTGAGGTTGACCTGCTAACTTGCTGCACCTGCTGAAGAACGGACGAGGCTCTGGCGCAGACTTTCCCTTCGGGGTTGGTAGAAGGGAAAAGTTCGCGCGCATTTTACATGGGACTTCTTCACATCCGCCATTTTTGTGTTCCGTAGCCAAATGGCAAAAAACGGAACCCTTATAGATTTTTTCAACTTGCAGTTAAAGCGCCTACTCTATTAGTAGAATCCTAAAGTGTGTAATTTACTTGATTTTGCTGCGCATTTCTCTTCGTCACTCCGAAGATTTAATATTTTAAATTACTGATATTACCGATCTTTTTAATAAAAAAACATTCAAATCATCAAAAAATCATTCAAATCGGTTCTTATATGGCGCAGACCCTTTTGTGGGAGAAATGTCGCATAACCCCTTTGTGGGAGAAATACCCACCCTATCAATCAAAAATGCCCAAAAAGAAATCATAGACCATAAACCTATTCATAGAACCTGTACCTATTAATAGTGTACCTTCTCGTATACCAATTTCCATCGCAATAGGTTCAGTAGTTTTTCCGTGAAGTAGTACTTAACAAACATACTCGTTTAATTTACTTACTACTTACTTACATACTATGTTTCACATTTATAATATTTGTAGGTTTGATCAAATCACTGAGTGTATGACTCAGGGATTGTTTACCTACCATGAAAATAATAGGAAAAACCATAAAACACGAATAAATGACCGTCTAATATTAATGGCTGATATGATTTCTCATAACAATAGTACTTAGGTATAGGTATTATTGATAGCCTTTGTGGCGCGTCGGGCGAACGAGCACTCGCGACGCGAAGGTTGCGGGTTCGATTCCCGCCGGGAACAAGTGTTTATGCTGACCTAAGACGTTTGTTTCTGGTTCGGTTTGTTTCCTCTCTTTTGGCTCGGCGGCCAACAGACGAAACTTACTTTTTAATCAGCAGACCGCACACTGGTTCAGATCTCGAAAATCAGGGAAATAGGAATCGAAGTTCGATTCGAGGTCTCATTTTTTAAACTTAAGGTCTTTGGACGATTCTACACCAATTTTATAGAAATGTATTGTATTCCCGGCCGCCGTGTAATCCTAATCAATCATGTTCTAACCTTACCTATCCAGTCGAGGTGCTCCATATCGTATTTTTCGTAGAATTGTTACAACATAGTCGCTGAGTTATCAATTCAGAAGTAAATAATATTTATCAGTTGGTACCACTGAGTCATATTAGTTAACGTTCTTAAATTGATGTTTTTTTTATATTCTGCTGATCTATAAAAACAATGAATTAGGTAGGTACCTAATAATAATCGTTGCTTACATACGCATACACAAACGACGCTAGGTTGCACGTGAGGAAGAAAACTTTTACTGCTATAATAATTGGCCTTTTCATGGTGATGGATCTGATGGTTCAACGCACAGCCTAAACCGCTAATAGTAGAACGGACATGCGGAAAGTGTGTCCTTTATAATAATATGATGTAAGCATTCGATAAGAAAGTGTTTTTAGAAGTTCCTACAGGATCGAAACTTACGCGGGTGAACGCGGGACGCAGCTATATCTAGAACATTTTTTTTTAATTCAGTCTATAAGTAGTCTGACGCTTAAGTTCTTTGTATTTGACATTCTTTCTTCAGGAAGATGTGTCAAATCTTAGTCTACAATTAAAAAACTAAGTGGTTTAGTATACGAGTTGAAGGACGTCATTTTACAGCAGCTACTTACTATCTACCACCTGTCGTAGTTCCGAGTAATGCCATTTGTACGTCTTACCTTTAGTTACTTTAAGCACAACCTTAAACTATGTACCTATACTACCTACCTACCTAAGTAGGTACTTGTTAGATAACGTCACAACTCCCCCCCAGCCTCTATTCGGGGTCGCAACCTTTGCAGCCACTTATACCCGTCCTTCGTCAAAACAAATCAAATACAAATCAATAAATAAATATTAAACCAATAGACACCTTTAAAGAATAAATCTCACTTACCTAGACGTCTTAATTCTTGTAAACGAAGCACAGCCGATTTCACGATTCAATCACCGACCGATAAAATAGGTCTTTGTTTAAAAAATTAAATAAAATGCAGGTAATAAAACCACAAAATCCGATGTCGAAATATTTTTAAAACATTAGGTTACGTCTCACTTCAGAATCACACTCCCAAATGGTTACTTAACCATTCCACATGAAAACGATTACCGGTGGATAAAACTCGGGACGTGTGCATTTCCCCCAGCGGCTTTCAGATGACTGGCTGAAGCCTACGGGAAAATTTCAAGCCTCGACCGGGATTTCGTGATGAAAATACCATAGAGAGAACCGTACCGCGTTCTCCTTTTCATTCCCTCAAACGGCTCTACCGTATGACCAGGAGAGAGTCAGAAACATTCCCCTCTGCGAATTTTATTCGGGAGATGAATCTACGAACATCCCCGAGCCGGATCGGCAATCAACGAACTGCCGCGTAAAGCTCATTGAGCAAAAATAATTCATTATGAAAATTGAATAGTAGATGATATATTAACCACACTTCGTAATAATCCGAACTTATATTAATAATGTGAAAGTTCCTAATGGGTTTATTTCTTGGCGTGTACAATTTGGGGGTTTTCAAGTCGTAATGAGTGAACGTATGTAATCTACCTTTTATTCTTCATTCAAAGCAAGCGGGGTGTATGGTATTAATATTGGTCTAACGCTGCCCTATTTTGTTTAATAATCTATGGACTAAAACCTAGATCTAAGCTTACATTTAAGCACCTACTCCTAAGTATACTTCAACATTGATTGTAGTCAGTTTTGTGTGGTATATAATAAGTAACTTTGATTTCGTAATCCCTGATCAAAAGTCTTGATTAAATTCGATAAAACTTTGTCGTCTTTAGTATTAAAATGAACATAATGCCGCCGCCTGCTGGTAGGTAAATGAAACCGCGATGAGTAAGCTTGTGAAATCATATTTTTAGGAAACAACAGGTGCCCTAATAAATCAACTAATTCGTGAGTTTAAGCTTGATTAAGGAATAAGCAAATGTATGAAAGTATGTTTTTCAAGAGCAATGGACTGTGGCGGGTGTCTTGGAATGATCCAGTTATTCATATTCATGTAATTACTTAGTTGAATTCGAGTGATTAACGATAGTTGCTGTTTCGGTGGATGCTAAGCGTAGATGCTAAGTACCTAGAAACATACCTAGTTACATACTTTTTTTTAAACTTACACGATTTCTGTCCATTTTTATTGGTTTTTCTCGGGACCACGGCCGGTATAACCCGTTTGCCGAAACGTCGAGGTAAATAATAACAATGATTATCTACAACGCGATCTAGACCCGTGTCTAATAATAAAAATACACCTAGTTACATTTTATCGGGTGTTACAAGGTTACAACCATGTTACAATGGTCTTGGTCGCGAGCGGAGTCCCCTCGCGACCAAGACCATTGTAACATGGTTAAAACGTCGAGGTAAAAAATAAATACCAAAACTCAATTAAGTACGACCCGGGAAAATGTAACTATGCTTAGGACTTATCCATAAAATTGCTTTTAAAAAAAAACAAAGAAATAGAGGTAATTAAGATCTAAACAACTTTATTTCTGAAATTAAAGACATTTTTCGGTTTAAATCGCGTGGTTTTTATTACTTTTAGCATTGTTACAACGCTCAACGTTTCGAGACCTTTCCAGGTCTCTTCTTCAGGATAGACTAAGATGTGATTTGTCATTCTAATGTATTAAAAAGTTACAGTGAGACTACCGTCTTATTATTAAAAACTATTAAAATGTTATCAAAAACGTTCCTGTCTACGCAGGTTCTAAAATTGCAATGATTATTATTTACTTTATTGTTAAATTTTATTATTAAACTTTATTATTTAATTTTAACTCTATTACTTTTATTTACTTTATTATTATTTTACTTTATTATTTACATTTTATTTAGCCTATCATTACCAACTATGCACAAATCACCTTTCAACGATTAATTTATCACTACGTGACTTCGCAAACGCGCCCCTTCATGAGAAGAAGTCACAAGAAACTCCTGGGGGTTGTTTTATGGTGACTCATGCTTACATCCTTATTTCTTGCTTGCTTATTTCTTGTACCCATTTTTATACAACAAAATAAACACGGCATGTAGTATGAAACTGTTATCTGTCAGGGAATGCAAGTTGAAGGTCTTTGACTATCTTTTGGGACTTAGTTTTGAGCAAGTAGAAAACTTGCTGAGAGTGGTTAGCTGACTTTTCGTCTCGGGGACGTCTACTCTCAATACACTCACTCACATTACCAATCACAATCACACAAAAACACACGCACAAACTTACACTTCACACATACACCTTCACCCTAACTTTTCACCCCGCTCACATAAGTACACGCTCAGACAAGTAGTCCTTTCTCTCGCCCAGACTCTTAAGAGTCTGATGACTTGAAGGATGGGCTATTAATGAGTTTATCTCACTGTTTTCAATTAATAGTTTTTCTAAGAACCTACCTAAATAGCAGTAAGCTTTTCTTTCTCAATCATGTACAAAATACCCTAATAAAATTGATTAGCGATATCATTACCTACTTCGGTTGGTTTTGTATAAAATCATAGACTAGTCAATCATAACATAATCATAGTGTCATAGACTTACCTATAAGACGCAACAAATTATATGTTTTACTGTAAACCGGCTAAAATTGGCCACCTACAGGACAGGCATCGCCTAGTGTAAGGGTCAATGTAAATCTATCTGTATGTGTAAAATGATTTTTGTCAAATAAAATATTTTTTTTTTTTTTTTTTTTTTTTTCATCAAATTTATTCTAATCAAAAGCTAATATAAAAAATACTATATTCTACAACCGGCAAAAGTGGCTGACAGTGTCCTGTTGTCTAGCAGCAGTTGTTGGCTGGGCCTGGGACTTAATCAAATGTAGTACTGGGTCCCAGACAGGCGGCACCTTCCAGCCATCCTCCCTATTGAAATTGTTGGGGTGTTTCTGAATTTCAATGGCTTCCCGAAGCATTCTAGGTACATACCGCTTCTCAGTGGCCAGTATCCGTAAAAAGAGGCTAATAGATAAAGATATTCCATCTGAGTATGCAGATGTGTTGGAACATTGTCTCACCAGCGGTTACTTACTGCGGGATAACCAGTTCTACATGCAGATCGACGGTGTTGCTATGGGCTCGCCGGTCTCTCCCGTGGTGGCGGACATATTCATGGAGGACTTCGAGGAGAGAGCGCTGCGGGGTGCCCCGGTGGCACCGAAGATCTACAAACGGTACGTAGACGACACATTTGCAATTCTCCCAAAAAATCAGGTTAACTTGTTTCTAGACTATCTAAATTCCATAAATCCCCAGATTAAATTCACAATGGAACTAGAAAACAATAAATCATTAGATTTCTTAGACACCCTAGTCCTTCGAAGTGCAGACGGGTCACTGGGACACACAGTTTTTAGGAAACCCACACATACGGATAGGTATCTGAACGGTCATTCGCACCACCGTCCCTCACAGTTAGCTACTGTTGGTAAAACTTTGTTGCAGAGAGCACATGGCATCTGTGACGAGGCCCACCTGGCAGAGGAGGTCAAGCACGTGAAACA